>CM053789.1:192469817-193877317 GCA_028749045.1 Cupressus sempervirens | reverse complement strand
CATTGATATAATTGTAATTTGTATATGTATTTGAATGATTTGTAATTTATAAATTAAAAGTAATTCATATGTTTGAATACTTTGACATGTAGAAATCATCATTATGTCAGGGAAGAAACCAAAAACTCAAACAACAAAAGAGAGGGAGAGAGATTTGGAAATTAAAAGAGAAAAAATGAAACTACTACATGAACAAAGAAAATTGCAATGCAATAATGAAGAATTGTCTTTCAAAGAGGAATACAAAACACCAATACAAAGAGATAAAGATGAAGAATTGGAATGAAAAAGAGAGCGAATGATACTCTTACACTCAAGAAGACAATTGAATTGTGAAGCTACACTAACTTCCAATGTTGGAGTCATATCATCATATCATATGGAAGAGATGCTAATTTATACATGTGATAATGTACACACTCCATCATGTCATGTTGAAGGCACACCATCAACATATCAAGTAGCTGATATTCCATGTTTTGCATCTTATTGCCAAGGCACATCATCTTCGGTTCAAGGTATGCAAAACACTCAACCTTATGTTGTTGTTCAAAATGTTGAGGGAATGGAAGATATTATAACACCTTCTAGAATTCATTTTAGAAGACCAAAATATTTGATTGATATTGATACTAACATATTGAAATCAATGTCTGACAAGATTAGCAAGCATACTTGTCAAAGAATAGTTAATCATATGTAGAGATTATTATTTGAAGAATTAAATATTACAGGTCAATGCCAATTATTTTTTGAAATAACGAAAAATTTAAAATTTAGGCCCATCATGAAGATTACTGGGCTAAGAACAATGGATGATTCAAATGAAAAAAAACATTCTAAAGAATCTAATGAGTGCATATGACAAAGTGGGTTCTAAATCACACACCAAAGATAGTAATATCACAAGACATGTACTTACATCGACAATAGTAAGTACCCAAATGCAAAAATTTCAACTCATGAGAAAGACAAGAAAAACACTAAAAATTGGTAGAAGTACTCTAAGGAGAGTCATGGTAAGGCGTGAGAGATTGGAAGATCCAACAAAAAATGAGTTATGAACATTTAGTTATAGACTACCACAAAAGGATAAAGAAATTAGTGAAGCTTTGAAATCATTGATTGAAGATTTTTGGACAAATAACACACATGTTTAGCCTAATAAAAGAGATGTTGTAAGAAGGAGGATTGGTAGAAATCACGATACACATGCAAAACATTTTTTCAGCTCAACTCAAATACATTTTTTTGCAAAAATTATTTTTGAGATGGGTAAACCTTTTTATGTGAAGATAAATCACACATGCACAACTTGTTGTTGTAGGATACATATTGAATTTTCTATCCATTTTGGTGTTTTTAGGCATATATGTGTGTTTGTACATTCTAAGTTTATTTTGTAAGATTCTGACATGAATAAGCCACCTAGATCTTCAAAGAAATTCATATCCAACATTTTATGCGAAATAGATGATGGTCAACAATTTTACAAGATGTCATGCTTTGATGGTACATGCTTATTTTGTGGTTCTTTGAAACTTTTATCAACTTGTGGACATATAGAAAGTGCACATGCAATTGGAAATGAAATAGTAGATTACATAAAATATAAGATAGTGACATATACTCTGAAAGATCAAAAATAGGGTAAAAGATGTGATTTGGTCATTGAAAGATTGTAGTGTACGAGTTCATGAAGATTTTTCATGAAAAGATTATTTATGAATATGCAAGGCATACACATAGAGCTCAATGTCTAGATTTACAATTCAAGTTGTGCAAGGATACATTTTCATTAGATACCATTGTTTCAGTTGTAGACCTCATAGAGAACTACACACTCTAGTACAACCAAAAAATGAGGCGCAAGAAAAGTATTATACTTCTCAATGGGTTTCCATATTACATAACATTCATGCATTCACTTACAAGTATAGAAGATGACAAGAACATATTGAGGGAGTACCATTTTTATATTAGGGATGATCGATCACATTCTACAGAGTTTGTACATGGTTGTTTTCAACTATTTTATGGAGATTTGGCTAACTGCTCAAAAAATAGTAACTAAATGCAAGTGGGATCATAAAGATACCTTAATAAACTAGTATCCCCTTTACTCAAGCAATATCTTGGTTATCTACTTGATTGGTACATGTTTGGTAATTGATAATCTCCATTTAAACTAAAGTCTATAGAAGCAATTATATTTGTTAGTGAAGGAGATGCACCAATTTGATCTACAATAATTTTATATTCATTAGGATTTCCACTTCTCTTTGATTGGGATCCACCCTTTTGCCAATTTGGGAAATCAACGGGTCTATTTATGGACCTTTTGGTAGTTGGTCACCTAAATGAGAACCTTGAGATTTATTAGGAACTCAATGAAAGAAATCAATACCCTGAGAAGCTCTCCATTTTTAGTTGAATTAAAACCTTGGAATATAGATGGTTGACCTTCATTGTAAAAAGAGTGAGACCGCCTCACCAAAGGTGGCAATAAGCTTTTTGTTGTTCTGTTAAGATCATTAATATGTTTCGATGAGAAAATTGAGAGATCATTCCCATCTTGAGTATCTTGGCTTCCCAAGTCTTATAAATGCAAGGCCATTGTTAAATAGGCATTTTTAATTGAAACATCTATGGTGCTGGAATGAAGTGAGTACTAGATTCTTTTCCTACTAATGAGCCAATTTGAGGCTTCACTTCACATTGCTCTATGGATAATTCTATAAAATTTGTTACTTATCTATCTAAAATTTTTGTGTTTGTGTACATGTGCACTGAAGAGCTTTTGTCACTACTTGAGCTACTAGTAGATGGTGAGTATTCATCATTGTCATTTGACATAGGCTCACATACATATGTTACTTCTTAAAGGTCATACAAGGTATGGATGCAACTCTAGATGCTACAAGACTATGTTGTCAACATCTACAATAACCTCTCTCACTTTTTGGAAATCAAATTCCATTTTGATTTTGTGGCCTCATCTCAGGTGATGCTAAAACTTGTAGTGTTGGCCAGTACAAAGTTGCCAACTGGTGAATCTCTCCAACTGTTCATTATGTGATCAAACTATTAGTTCTATGAGATTTAGGTGGTCAAGTAAACCCTAGTCCCAAGCTTTTCCTATCTCATTGAGCGCTCAAACATTCTCGGGCACACCAAATTGAATTGACCCTAAGAGTCAATAAATGCCATAGGGAAACGATCTTTGACGGGGCATATCTCAGATCTTGTTTGAGGTATGGATAAAATTCTAGATGCTATAGGACCATGTTGCCAATGCCTACAATAACCTCTCTCTTTTTGGAGATTAGATTGTGTTTTGATTTTGTAGCCCCATCTCGAGTGATGTTGAAACTTGTAGTGTTGGCCAATACAAAGTCACCAATTGGTGAATCTCTCCAATTGTGGGATCAAAATATCTATTCCATTAGCTCCAAGTGACTAGGTAGACCCTATTTTCAAGCTCATCCCATCTTGTTGAGCACTTGAACATTCTCGGGCATGCCAAACCGAGTTGACCCTCAAAGTCACTAAATGCTATAGGGAAGCTTTCTTTGACAAGACATATCTTAGAGCTCGTGTAAGGTATGGATGCAATTTTGGGTGCTATAGGACCATGTTTCTGACAGCTACAATAAAATCTCTCTCTTTTTGGAGATCATATTCCATTTTGATCTTGTGGCCCCATCTCGGCTGATGCTGAAACTTGTAGTGTTGGCCAGTGCAAAGTCACCAACTGGTGAATCTCTCCAACCATTTTTTGTGGGATCAAACTATTTATTCTATTAGCTCTAGGTGTCCATGTAAACTCTATCTCTAAGATCATCCCATCCCTTTGAGTGCTCGAACATTATTGGGCATGCAAAAACTAAATTGCTCCTAATAGTCATTAAATGCCATAGGGAAATGATCTTTGATAGGGCATATTTCAAAGTTCATGTGAGATATGGATGCAATTTTGGGTGCTATAGGATTGTGTTTCTGCACCTACAATAAATTCTCTCTTTTTGGAGATTGGAATACATTTTAATTTTGTGATCGCATCTCAGGTGATGCTAAAACTTGTGGCGCAAGGCACCTAGGTGGCAACTGGATATGTCATATCATCCAATGATGGAGACTTTTGATAGAAGGTCACCATTAAACCCAAGTTGTCTTAGTCCTAAGGATTTTTTCTTTTTTCTTTTATTTTTGTTATCAAGTTGAATCAAGGAGTGTTTTTAGAGTCATTACACCTTATATAGTTCCTATGTGTTACCAAAAACAACTTGGTTAAGTTCTTGGAAGAGTTAGTACAAAATTTGAATTTTGCAATAAAAGTTGTTGACAACTTTTTGGCAATTTTAGCAATTTTTTGGAAAATGTTGAGATTAATCTTGTAACCAATCAAACCAACTGGTAATCAGTTAGAATGGATGTCAAATGATGAAAATACCCTCTATGAAGTTAGAGGAAGTATACATTGTTTGTGATTATTAAGTTCTTTTTATATGGCAAGGAATCACTATTGATGTTAAACTTGTATATATGATCATTGAGTTATTGTTAGATATCATTACTCCCTATTCTAGAACAACAAACCCATACTTTTTCAGAATGAAAAACCACTTTATCTACATGTTATCACTAAATGGAGTTATTGGAAGATGTTAAGGATCTTCTTCATTGTCTTAATAGCCATACCATGGGTTTGAAACATAATCACTTCCCTTTGTCAAGAGTTGGCCAAAAGTTAGCAAATTACATGCTGTTGCAAAGAAAATATAGTCATAGGATGTTGGAAGATTGTTTTCACTCATAGGATGTTGTATTTTCTCTTTGAAGGATGGAATATATGATAGACTGTTCATTTGTGAGGTAGTTATTAGGTGTTCCTTGAAGTGTCTAAGGTGTTAGTTTGAAGAAAGAAGTTTATTATAATCCAATTTCCAAATTCGCTCATTTTTCCCTTATTACTTCCCAAGTCTTGAATAGGAAAAGTGATCAAGTAGTTTTGTGGAGTTGGGTAGAAGTTTTTTTAGTGTTGTAACCAAGTTGGAAAGAGTCTTTGAAGGCACTTAAGAAGGTGGAAAAGATAGTTTTCCTTAAAAGTGTTTTTGTTGGGAATCCACTAGCTTTTGGTGTGAGCACTTTGCATCATTTTGGATACATATTACATTAAAATGAAATACATAAAATTTAATTAAGATGTAAACAAAAAATAGAAGATATATATTTGTTAGAAACAATAATCCACCAAGATAACTAGGGGGGGTGGGGGGGGGGGTGAATCAGTTATCCAATAATTAAAACATTTATCTTCTTTAAAAAAACTTAACCATTCAACCAAAGTAAACAATAACCATAATAAGATGCACATAGACAATTACACCAGATATGTTAACTAGGGAAACCCTTGATTAGAGGGAAAACCCCAATGGGAATGATGCCCATGAGATGATGTACTCATATAAATATTCCTTGTTAGAGGATGGACCATGTTAGTAGTCTATTACAACATTCAATACATATGGGTCTATGTTAGGAGACTTTGAATCCCTGTTAGGAGATTCCAACCCTATTAGGAGTTGTAGTGCAATTTATGCAAGATGAGACCACTGCCCAAACATGCAATTTCAACTACAAGAATAGCTCACAACTCAAACATGCAATTTACTGTTATGTTCTTCTTTCCTTTGTTCTATCAACCAAACCAATCACCATCAAACCTTGTAAACCAAGTCACAAACCTCGAATCCAAATATCAGACCTAGGATCACTTAGCAAAACCTTGACAATGAAGTTTCCTTCACTTCCACTCTCTTCTACTCAACTTTGTAGTCTGCTATCTCTACTACTTACAATTACTTCATGTCATGTATCACCACTTCATGATAAAGGAACATTTCCTTCCTTTATATCGAGTCCATAATTTTTTTTCCTAAGTTGGATGTTAGACCTTCTCAATTAATCATTATGGGAACACAATAAGAAGATTTACACTTAGTGATAGCATTGATCTTCCACCTTGCAACTAGAATTTATATTTCCGTACGTACAATATTATGACAAGTGAACTTAGCCATGTCATCACTAACATGTCTTCTTCATATCCTCAACCTCAATTCTTAGAATAACAATTTGTCTATGAGATATAAAAAGTTTACCAGAACATGCCTCTGTAAATTCTATCTTAGAACAAACATCATCAAAACTTACATAACTTCTTTTAGACTTATCATTTCTTCATCCAACATTAATTGCATATACTAGATACTCAAAAGTATCTCCCATAACCTTAGAGAGTTAGAATAATTAACTAGCCATCTGTACTAACTTGATCTTTCTATTGTTCTTTTGTTAGATACCACAAAAGATTGCTATGTTGACATCAATGACAAACTCAGTCATGAATGTAACATATCATCATAGTAACATATCTACAAGACTCCCCCATAGGAATATCATTAGTATTCATGCTTCCAACAGCCTCCCCCTTTGGCATTGATGGCAACATAGATGAAAAAATCTAGTTCCAAGAATACCAATAAAAGATTGTTCATCTTTCTTTTCAAATCCTCTTCATCAATCATTCTTGTAAGAATTTCCCTTAGAGAAAAATTCACCTAAGATCAAGGAGTACAAGCACAAGAACAACTGTAGACCAAGAGTATGATCAATATGAGAATGCTTTCTATTATCAGAAGCATGTAAGCATGTACATAAACACTAGGAGAGCCTGTAAATAAAGGCCTCTAAGATGCATATAGAATGTGTCTAGAATGTACTAAGAGATAAGCATGAAAACTAAGCATATATCCTCCACAATACGAGGATAAGCACAATGAGGTGTCTAGAATGTTGTAGATACCATGTGCTCATAATAATGTGCTAACTCTTAAGTGTAAACAACATGTGCATAATTAAAGTGCAAACTCCTGTGTTGTCAACATGACAAATCACAAGAGTATGCATACTCCTAGCTTACTAATAAATAAATAATAAAATATGCATTAACCTAAGTAAACTTAAGTAAGTGTAAATAGTAAATACTTATTTACACCAACACTACCCCTTAAGTGCAACTTAGGGGAATTCCCTTAAGCTTACATAATCTAGGATGAAATGCAAGATGGGTCCCGACTACTAGGCCATGTTAGGTACCCATGTACATAATGAAATGCAATCTCTCATAAAGCAGAGAAAGAGGAAAACCTCGTGGGCAAAACCCTCCCCCAAAAAGAGAGATGAAAGACACACGATGTATGGATGGATGGAGTAATCAGGACCACCCCCCCCATTACGACATACATCTAGTATATACAAAGGAGAAAAATGAGAAGAGGAAGAGAGACATGATAGGCTCCCCTCCCCAAAGAAGAATGTTTGCTAGTGATAGCTATGCCAATGAAGTAGCTAATCTAAGACTTTAGAATAGTCTTCCTCCCTTTAGGAAGAAACAATGCTATGGGTACAAATGAGATGCTTCCGTTGTGTGTGGAAAGAATCTCATAGGAAAGTGATGTCTCTAAAACTTGCTCAACTGGCTAAAGAACCTGTCTCAAAGAATTGTCTATCTCCTTAGCTGATAAAGAAACCCTCTACAACTATTAGTCATAAGTATCCATAATCACTTCAACCAAAGATGATTCATCATGTAGAGAATAAAAAAGAGGGTTAGATGGGGCCCTCATGACAACTGAAGAGGGTGTTGCTACATCAAGAAGAAGAGGCAAGCCATCAATATTGTCCCCCAAATCTATCACTGAAGCTAGATCTAAAAGATTGGATGTACCTTGTTGTGCTAGACCTATCATTGTGGCAATACATGCATGTGGACTAGACTGATGTCATGACTTCTCACTGCAATTGTTGATAGAACCCCATGTGTCTAAATCTATTGAAGCACTATCACTGGTATCACTATCAGTTTCCACATGGTATGATGTACAGAGAGGATTAGAGGACAAGCTTGGTGAACTTTTCTCAAAGTGTACATCCTTCACAAAAATCTAATGTGTCTCTAGATCCATCAGTTTGTATGCCTTCACACCATATTCATATCCTATGAAAGTACAAGGCCGAGGTGATTGTGCCTTACATTCCTTGAAGGCTAGAAACTTATTCAACTCTTCATTCTTATGATGTAGAAAGTAGACCCAAGTGCATCTTGAAAAGTCATCAATGAAAGTAAGAATGTAGCGACCTTGGCTGACTGATGTCACTACAAAAGGTCCTGCTAATACCATGTGAACCATCTAAAGAATAGTTGGTGCTCTTGAAGACTTCCCTTTTTGTAACTTCCCCTCTGGATGCATATCCACTAAATTTGTTGAACATTCACCATGGGAAAAGTTGATTTTGGGTAGACCTTTGACCATTCAATTTGTGTAGAATTGCTGAAGATAGCGGAAGGAAATATGTCCATACTACTCATGCCATAATTTGATTATTGAATTGGATTGAGATAACAAGGATTGTGAAGGAGACTTGGGCACAAAATTGGAGAAAGAATACAATCTTTTGTCATCATTCACTTTCCCCACTAAAGCCAATGAGTCATCTTGTAGATTGTTCACCTGTACTGAGTCAGGAAGGAACTCAACTCTATAACCATCTCCAAGGTGAGTGATTTGGTAAATCGAAGGAGATTAGAACTTAGGTTTGGAACATAGAGAAAATTTTGAAACTCTCCATTTTCCATCTCCACATTTCCTTTCCCTTCAACTTCCATTATTCTATCATCTCCCATGAAGATGTGTGGTACCTTTGACTGCTTCAATGAAGAAAAATCCTCTCTTGAAGAACCCATGTGATAGGAGGCACTTGAGTTAAGTATCCATTCCTTTGAAGAATTTTAATTTTCCATGAGTGCTTGCCCTTTGCCCTTTGAATCTGAATAATACCCCTTATCCTTATAAGCATTAGGTTGGAACATTATCTTTCTTCATGATGTTGGTCAACTCATCAATCTTTTTATGATAACACTCATGTTCTTCATGACCCAATTTCTTGCAATAGGCACACTTTTTCTTCTCCTTATTGTTGTCCCCCTTCTTTTTGGAATTTGAGGAAGACTTGCCTTGCTGATTTCTTATTCTTACCCTTTCCTTTATTTGAAGACTGCCCAACTAAATTTTGAGAACCCTCATTATTGGCCACCAATGCTTTAGACTTAGGTGAACTGAGAATCCTCATTGATATCAACTTCTTTTCTTCTCTATCCAACAGATCAACATATTCATGAAAAGAGACTTTCTTATAAGAAGACCCTAATGTAGTCTTTGAGGTGTTATAATAAGAAACAAATGTGGAATACTCAGATGGCAGCTTGTTGTGAATGAGGTAAATCAATCTATCATCTTTAATAGGGTTCCCACAATTAGTAAGCTTTGTCCTTAGTTCATTCAACTTAATGATGAAATCCTATATAGAATCAAATGATTTAGGATCTAAGGAGACAAGCTCATCTTCAATTTTGAAAATATCCTCTTCAGACACTTTATCATATAGGTTTTTGAGGGTAACCCAAGCTTCCTTGGATGTAGAAGACTTTCGAATTTGATACATTATCTTGTCATCAACCCCCAAAAAAAATCACCTAGGACTTTCCTATCCATTGCCTCCCAAGATGAGATATCACTAGTTGATACATTATCACCTGTTAGTTTAGGAAGGGTACCATCTACATATTGAGAAACTCCATTATGCATTAAATGACACCACATTTTGATAGACCATGTAGCATAGTTATAAGGAGTAAATTTAGGAAAATTAAATTTTTCCATGATGTAGAAAATGAAAGAAAACTACAGAAAAGAAGGAACACAACACCAAGAACATTGCCCCCCCCCCCCTTTTCACTAAATCAAGAAACCCCCCCAAAAGAGATGCTTTTGGCACTTTATAAGTAGTGTGATTGCAATGGCCACTTGTCAATTTCATCCTTTGTGGACTTCTAATTTTGCTTGTTACAACCTCTTGATGGATTAAAAAGCTGAAACTTTACAATGTACTATAATTTTTAAGTAATATAAAGCAAACAAAGACCCTATTTCTAAAAGTGACACTTTTGTCCATACAACCCTACAATCTGATTACATATCTGGAAAGTAGACAAGAAATAATGCACTTTCAAATAAAATAGAACCTATTTTTGAGTCTAGATGTGCTCGTATGGAGCAATTGATGTTGCAAAATGTAGGATTGGATAGGTTTAGTCACCAAAAGATGCAATTTTTGAAATATCCATGCACGAAAACTAGAAAAGAGCTACACCACTAAAAAGTTTAGGAAATTCTAGCCAAAATTTTAAAAAATGGCACTTGATTTGGAGTCTAGATGACTGAGATATGGCCTCCCAAAGTTAGACTACAAAATCAAAAATTAATCTAGAGAGGGGTTGCATCAGCAAAAGATGGGGTTAAATTTGATGGTCATACAACCATAACAACAGTTATAATTTTCCCTAGAATGATGGTCAAATGGTTGTCAAATTTAGGCTTAGGAATTGGATGACATCAATGAAAATTCCACCCGTGATGATGTTAGCATGACATCATGACAACATCAGCATTATACAGATTGGTACAGATGGGTATGTTTGTATGAACACTGATTTGGTGCCAACTAGTTACTGAGTTAGATTGTTTCTATGGTTGTTGACTATGTGTACTGCTTGTGCTAACGAGTTGTGACAATTGTCCTACACTGACTGTGTAGGTAACTCGGCTATCCACTGTGGCAGAGAGTGAGCTAGTCGTCTTGTCTATCACCAGGAAAATAGAGATTGCATCATTGGATGTTTCCAAAAGTGCAAAAAAATGTTCACGTGCCATGTATATAGTTTTTGGTGCTTGTGGTGTATTTTACGGGAGCCCGAAACCTCATTGTGTGGGCTATCAAATCCGCAATCGACACGTGGCCATGACGTTTGATAGGTACTAGTGGAGAATAAAGTGGTTGCTGGACTTTGTTGTCTAGTGGTCAAATTTTTTTTGTGCGGGTGTTGGAATTAAATCCCAGCTAGGGATATTAGTCCCACATCTAACATGCGATTACTTCCGTGCTACCTAAAAAGAAGGCCATGGGTTATACTGTTAACAAAGCTCGCCAGAGGGAGCTTGTCTGGTCATTGGTTGAATATGTGGTTAGACTAGCAATTAGAATGTCAGATGATATGTGATAGCCTAATTTTGGATTGTACGAATCACAAATTGATAAATGCTCTTTCTACTGAATAAGGAATATTCTCCCAAATTGCAAGGTTGGGGTTTGACTACCCAATTCTACGATTTTTTTCCTCTGCTAGCCCAACTAGGCAAATTTTTTTCTAAAATAGAAATTCGAAATAATTGTAGAGATTAAATAAAATTACAAATCTGAAACAATTGAGATGTACAGATTGATTAGATCATACCTAGTTTGCAAATCGGTGCCTTTAAGTGCTAGTTTGCTAGTGACGAGAATCTCCCCGAGCTCTAATACCATGTAATAATTTTTCTTAGAGAAAAATCCACTCAAGATCAAGGAGCACAAGAAAAAGCACAACTATAGACCAAGAGTATGATCAATATGAGAATTATTTCTATTATCAGAAGCATATAAGTATGTACATACACACTAGGAGAGTCTATATATAAAGTCCTCTAAGATGCATCTAGAATGTGTCTAGAATGTACTAGGAGATAAGCATGACAACTAAGAACATATCCTCCACAATAAGAAGATAAGTACGATGAAGTGTCTAGAATGTTGTAGACACCATGTGCTCATAATAATGTGCTAACTCCTAAGTGTAGACAACATGTGCATAATTAGGTGCAAACTCCTGTGTTCTCAACATGACAACTCACAAGAGTATGCATACTCCTAGGCGACTAATAAATAAGTAATAAAATATGCATTAACCTAAGTAAACTTAAGTAAGTGTAAATAGTACATACTTATTTACACCAAGAATTCTCCCCCATTGATATACCTCAATGTTTTTCAGTCAAACTTTCATTCCATGATGTACTTTTTTTGAACATGTTATACCTATTCTTTCTTGTCTTTGCTTCTCCCCATGATGTTTTTCCTTATGATCTTCTCTAATGATTTTTTTCCTCATGATGTTTTTCATGCTGAATTTCTCCCCCATTGATATCAATGTCAAAGGTTTTAGAAACCATCAAACTTAGTAACAACTAATTCTTACTAGCTCAAGTGTCCAAAGACATTGTTCAAAACAACATCTAACAAGAGTCCTAGATGACTCTATCCATCACAAATACTCCCTCATACTGGAAGCATCAACATTTAGTCCAGACAATAATGGTGCTCTATTATACTGGACGGATGCACTCTTGCATCATCTACTCTAATGTAGGAAGGGGCATTACCCCTAACATACCTCGCAAACACCCAAAAGTCTCTTTGGGAAGAGGCTTAGTGAATATATTTGCAATCTGCTCTTTAGAGCTTACATACTCCAATCTAATTTCCTTTTTTGTAATATTTTCTCTCAACATGCAATACTTAATAGAAATGTGCTTGGTGTTCGAATGCAACACTAGATTCTTAGACATATTTACCATGCTTGTGTTGTCATAATGTATGACAACATGTTCACTTATCTCTATCCTTATATTCATTGAAATATTCTTCATCCAAAAAACTTGATTGCTATTGCAACATACTCTACTTTCATTTACTTTGTGATGTACAATCTTGCTTCTTTCTTAGCCAAGAAACCAATCTTCCTCCAAGAAAGAAGGATCTACTATTGGTGCTCTTTTTGGTATCCATACTACCTACCCAATCAACATCAATATAGGCACATAAAGTAAAATCATTAGATCTATCATACCATAATCCAAACTTAGATTTTGATTTTAGATATCTAAATATTCTTTTGACTACTACATAATGTGTTTCTTTGGGATCAACTTGAAATATTGCAACAATTCCAATTTTATTTTCTATATCCACCCTTGTGTGAGTTAGATATTGCAATCCTCTGATCATAGATTTATACTTCTTTTGCTCAACAATAGGTGTCTCATCCTTTGTAGATAACTTGCGTCTAGTTACCATAGGTGTTCTAATGAGTTTGTATATTTCCAAACCAAACCTTTCTAGTAAATCATTCAAGTACTTAGTTCAAGAAATGAAGATTCCTTCTTTATTCTATACAACCTCTAATCCTAGAAAATATTTAATTTCTCCTATCATGCTCATTTCAAATTATTTCTTCATCTCTTTAGCAAATTTGTCACTTTCATCATCATTTTCTCCAAATATGATATCATCAACAAATATTACCAAAATCATCAAGCAATCATCAATTTCTTTTTAATAGAGATTGCTATCTACCATACCTTTTCTATATACAAGCTTTGTCAAATGTTTGTCCAACCTTGCATACTAGGTTTTGGGTGCTTGCTTCAAGCCATATAATGTTTTCTCCAGTTTGGATACTATGTCATTATCATCTATCTAAGGAAAACCTTCAAGTTGGTCAAATGTATACTTCTTCTTCAAGTTCTCCATTGAGAAATGCTAACTTGACATCTATCTGATATGCTTTGAATTTCTTTTGTGTTGCATAGGCTAAGAATAATCTTATAGCTTCTATTCTAGCCACTGAAGCATTGGTCTTATCATAGTCTAATCCTTCTTGGTGTGACTAGCCTTTAAATACCAATCTTTCCTTGTTCCTTATAACTTCACCTTGCCTATTCATCTTGTTCCTGAATACCCATTTAGTTCCTATTATATTCTTGGCTTCTGGTTTGGGGACCAATTCTCATGTCTCATCCTTTACTATGGGATCTAATTCCTCTTTCATATCTTGTTTCCAATAATTATCTTTACATGCTTCACCTACATTCTTAGGTTCAAATTGAGATCTCAAACATAGTTCTTTATTAACTTTGCTTCTTATCATCACACCTTTATCTTTTCTTCTGATGATCAGTTCAGATGGGAGATTCTTTATCATATTCTTTCCCAAAGTAGGAGTTGCTATCTCAACTCTTGGCTCTACTGAAGTTTTTGAGCTTTGTTCCTACTTTAGCTCTCGTTCATTCTGCAAATCATTGTTAGTCTCAAGAAATACTTCATCATTCCTTAGCTTAGTAACAACATCATCATCTAAATTATAATAAACTATTCTCTCTTGTATCCTAAATTTTTGATCAATTCTCACATTTTCACTTTCCATAATAGTCTTAGTTCTTAGATTATAACATCTATAAGCCTTGCTTTTCAATGAATAGCCAAGAGATATACCTTCATCACTTCTAGCATGAAAATTATCAATATAATCATCTCTTTTGATATAACACTTATTACCAAAAATTTTGAAATACTTAACTATAGGTGAGTGACCAAACCACAGTGCATAAGGGATCTTATTTGTGTCTTCCCTGACTTGCAATCTATTCATAGTGTAGACTACTATATTCATAGCTTCTTTCCAAAATATCTTGGATACATCATTCTTAGCTAACATAGCTCTTGTTGCTTCTATAACTGACAACTTCCTTCTTTCTGGAATGCCATTTTGTTTAGGGGTTCTTAGAGCTAATAACTATCTTTTGATTCCATTTACTTCACAAAACATGTTAATCTCCTTTGGAGTAAATTCTCATCCTCTATCTGATTTTAAACATGTAATCTTCATAATAGATTCATTCTCAACTCTATTCTTGAGTATTTTGAACTTATCAAATGACTCAGATTTCTCTTTAAGAAATGTAATCCACATCATTCTATAAAAGTCATCAACTAGAATCATGAAATACCTTTCACCATAGAATCTTTTACTCTTAGTAGGACCGTTGAGATTTGTGTGTACAATATCTAATTTTGTTGTAGTAGTAAACTTCTTACAGGGAAAAGAAGTTCTGTTATGCTTTGCCAAAATACACTCCATGCAAGTTGTGTTAGTAGGTCTTACAATCTTAGGCAAATCTCTAACTGCAAACATACTACTAGTCTTCACAATATTGTCAAAGTTTATATGATAAAATCTCTTATGACATAACCAACTATCATCTACCTTTGCAACCAAACATGTCATTTCAGTAGGATTCAATTGAAATACATTACCTCTAAATCTAGTTCTTGACCGAATTACCTTTCCATCTTTGTCTCTAATCATACATGTCTTCTCTATGAATTGTAACTAATAACCTTTTTCCACTAGTTGTCCAACACTCAAAAGATTGTGCTTTAAACCATCAACAATATATACATCCTTAGTATTAGTTTTACCATCAAGAGTTATAGATTCAATACTTTTAACTTGGCATGTTGCATTGTTTCTAACTTTAACAATGCCTCAATATTGACTTTTGAAGTCAAAAAACTTGTTTGTATCACCAATCATATGATGTGAACAACCACTATCAATTGTCTAATCAAATTTCTTCTCAACCTGTGACACCAATGCTACTTTTTTTGGACCTTCTTCTTTAATTTCCACAAATCCAATTTCATCATCACTATCACTTACTTCTTATCAAAATCATTTGCTTCATTTGCATAAAAACATTCTCCATATTTTCTAGGTTTATAATTTTCTTTATATTTTCTCTCTCTCTCTCTTTTAGGACACTGAGATGCATAATGACCATATTCATCACAGGTCCAATATTTAAATATTTTCTTACCTCCCTTTTCTCTTCTTACTAGGAGGGCTACTCCTTCTTCAATCTTCCTATCCTCCTTAGATCTGTTGCCGCAATCAAAATCTCCTAACACTTGTGCTTATTGATAAATTAGGTTGAATATTCAAGGCACTAAAAGTTGTCTCTATTCTAGTCAATTCTCTAGACTATTTAAGCTCATTCTCAACTTCTTCAAGTCTTCCATGTAAGTATTCCTTTGTGAAATCTTTGTTACAAGATATCAAAAACTGTATCATTTGAATTGCTGGCTTAAATGGAAGTGTTAAGCTCTTCAATATTTTTGATATAACCTCATCATATTCTTTGGTTCCGCCTTAGGATCTAATACCTGAAATAATTTGTGATATTCTACCTACAAATATTCTTATAGATTCATCTTCCATCAGTTTAGCATCTTGAAATGCACAAATCCAACTTTGTCACCTCAATTTCTTAGAATGTTCATCACTTTCAAAACTATTTTCCAAAGCTTTCCAAATTGAATGTGAAGTAGCACGTGACTTTACCTGATTGTATTCAATTTTAGGTAGTGTAGTCAATAATGTTTCTCTAGCTCTCATGTCACACGCAAAAAGATCTCTTTCTACCTGGGTACAAGTTTCCAAATCCTTTTCAACAATGATTGTCTTCGCTGATTTTGTCAAGATCCAATATCCTCGACCCATAAGAAATATATGTGTCCTCCTCTTTTGCTTCCACCTGTCATAATTTGTTCCATCAAACTTCAGACTATCTTTCTTGAACCTACTTGCCATGGATCTCCCAAAGTTGTTAAACTTTATCTTCAAGGACCTAATGCTTTGATACCAATTGTTAGAAATAATAGTCCACCAAGATAACTGCATATACTAGATACTTAGAAGTATCTCCCATAACCTCGAATAGTTAGAATACTCAACTAGCCATCTATACTAACTTGATCTTTCTATTGATCTTTTGTTAGATACCACAAAAGACTACCATGTTGACATCAATGAAAAACTCAGTTATGAATGTAACATATCTACAATACTCCCCCATAGGAATATCATCAACATTCATGCTTCCAACAATATTATGATAACCAATAATTTCATACATGAACAAACATATAATATATTACGATAACCAATAGTGTCATACATGAATAAACATATAATGGCAACCAATAATTTCATAAGTCTAATAACGTCATGCATCAAATATATTTCATACATCAAATATAAAATGTCATATACGCTAACATAAAATCCAAGATATATTTCCACTAATGCCCATATATGTATGTCTAACCCTATATCTTCTCCTTCTCATGAGGGGAAGGACACAAATCCCTAGAGGTCTATGGTCATTGCATGGAGGGAGATGAGGTCTTCCTCACACACTCACTCATCCTCTTGCTTAGGCTCCTCTCTTATTCAAGATGATACAAACAAAGTAGATATTAATGAATAATTATTATACATTAAAATCAAATATATGTACACACAAAAATAATTATTTTCTTACTTCCATCAAATAGTCACTCTGTACATCCACCTGAAAGGCTCACAGACAATTAGAAGTAACAAGGCCCTACAACAATTCAATCAATATAATCACTCGATCATACTTATAAATACCATTTGAAATTTCAATACTAACTATTATAAATAACAACTAAAACTATGAAAACTCTTTCATACCTTGGTCAATCACTCTGAACTAGCCATTGTGATAGAAACTCCATGATCGATGGACTTGCGAAGATGAGGAGTGTTGGACATCAACAACTACAAATCATATAATAAAATTTTCATGTACAACATGTAACATGAAACAAATATAATCAAACAAATTAAATTAACATGAAAAAAATGTACCTCTACGAAGCTTGTATCATGCCTAGGCTCAGAGTCCCTCGTGAATGTCTATGGTCTAGTAGAGAACTGATGGACATTGATAAAAAAAAATTGTCAATCTTTCATATGATTACTTAATAAATATATGTATTAATTTAAGTTATTAAATTGATACATACCTCTTGACTCATTGAAAAGACATAAAATGAGGCTGGGGAATCTGTACTAGGGCCATCAACATTCTTACCCTAAATTTTGAACAATGTCAAAACATGCTAATTAATTAGTCATTCACTGTACATATGAAATGTGATCAAATTAGTTTATTATAATTATAATTTACTTGTGTATCTATGCCAAATGTGTCATCAATGCCAAATGTGTCACTCAAGAACTCATCAATAACTAGCCCATCATCTATAGTGTCTCCAATGTGACTACCAAATGTCCATAAGGATCCACATGATGTGCACATGTGACCATGATGTAAAGAAGGCTCCTCCTCAACTAATGGACTGATATAATGAATGAGGGTCTATGTGAAAGCATTAATAGTCCCTAGAGTACCAATCTCTACATGTTCCTTCACTACTGAAGGAATAATCACATGCTCACCCTGTGGCTTAACAATAGGTACCCTATTTAAATTAGGGTCACGATGTGCCCGCGACCTCTCAAATGATGATACCTTACCTCTACCCTAAGAATCTAATATGTCAAAATAATTGGGGATCTCCTCAAGGAAAAATTTACAATATAATTTCTTTAAGAAATTCATTGAAACCTCATGATAATTGCAGGGAGGGGCATCAACGACCATCCACCATCTATCCCAAAATTTATTTCTGATATCATCATGTATGAACAAATGGATGAGGAACCTTCTAGTTGTATGTTTAGCAATGTCTTGTTCTCCAAGCTTTTTAAACAATGCACATATGCTACCTTTTGCTATTTTATTTTTTCTTACATCTTTATAGTATAATTTGTTTACATAATATCTTCTTCTTTTTTTCTCTCTTAACATGCCACATATCCAACTGACCATTAACAAAAGCTATATAGCTCAGAATGGACTCAAGAGAGGATGCCAATTATGCTTTCATAGGATTAGTATTCCCGCAAGATTTCAACCTATTAATGATTGCTTCTAATTCATTTCCCTCTCTTTTTGTTTCATTCATTATATTGTCTTGAGTACCAGGAGGAGGTCTTTGAATTAGTGGAGGTTGTGGACGTTCATTTTGATCTTATAGAGGATTTTGATTTTGATCTTGTGGAGGGTTTTCATTTTGATTTTGTTGATCAGGCTAGGGATTTGGTGGTTGATTATTAACATTTTTGATAAGAAACCAATTACATTTTAAATAAATAAACAAATTTGGAGCAAAACTAAAAAAAATACAAAACAATGCAAAAACATACAAAATAATTCAAAAACAAGAGTAGAAAACATACTACGTGATCCCGATCTTGATCTCTGATGATGAGGAGGCATTTTGAGGAGGATGTTGAGAAAATTCTTGAACTTTTACAAACCGCATGGGTGCTGTTGAGGGGAAAGAAGGCAGCAACAAAGACAACTAGCATGAAATGAAATGGGCCACGGGTTTGCAACACATATATAAAAAGTTCTAAGTCTTAAAAGTGTGCACACACTCTAGCACGGACATGCTATAGTGTGTGCGTGCTATATAGCATGTATGGGATTTTAGAATTATATAATTCTAAGTTGGTTGTCACCTTTTTGGTACCATAACTTGGTGCATTCATCTGTTAACTCTACAAGGTGTTTAGACTATTAGTTGTGCCTTTGACCCTAATTTTCCCATCCATACATGCATCAGGTGGTTGTTGGAGCCTAATCAGTCTTGAAGGTTTATTTTGTGTGGTTTTCTCCCCATACTATTTCTATGGGGGTTTGTGGGTAGCATCCACAAGATGGGGTCAAGGGACAGTGCCCCTGTAGGTCCTAGGGTAGTGCCCTAGGTGTGCTCCCTATCATATTATATGATGAGGTCGAGGGGAAATGCCCCCATAGGGGTTTTTCAAGGGCAGTGCCCCCGAAGCCAAAAATGACCTTATATTGTAAAAGGTATTGACTACTATTTTTTTATTATTTTAGCCCTAATTTTGTAAGCTACAAAAGCTTGTATAAAAAGGCTTAGGGTTAGGGATTTTCATAATGTGTGATGCAAAAATTAGTTCTTGTAGCAAAATTGAGCTATAAGGGATTATAGATTGTAATCAAGTTGTAATTATTGGATAATAATAATATTCGACTTGCTAGTGGTGGACATAGCCCAACAATTGGGTGAACCATGTTAAAATCTTGGTGTCTTGTGTTCACTTATTTGTGATCTATTATATTTTGATATCTGTTATATTTGCATGTAACTATTATTTCTATCGGAGGTTAATCCTAACAAGTGGTATTAGAGCTAGACTGTCATCATTTTTTTTGCCAAAGCATCATCATTTTTTAGTGATCCTCTACAGGAAGGTCTCACAATTTAGTGTGACAAATGACAAATGAGGTTAAGATGAGGTTTGACAAGGTTAATGGGTAAAACTTTTAGTTATAGAAGATGCAAATGCAGGGCTATCTCTATTAGAAGGATTTATGGAAGCTATTGGTAGGAAAAACTAAAAAATAGGAAACTATAAAAAATGAGGAATGGAAGATTTTGTTGATCTTAGATGGGTTTTGACAAGTTAGTGTCAATAGAAATAAGTCATTTACTTAGTTCATGCCAAACTAGTAATACATGCTGACTACAACATGTAAATAATAGACCACGTTGAGTTGCAATGAGTGTTGAGTCACTCATGTGATGAGTTACTCAAGTGACAAGCAAATAGACCATGTCAAGTGATACAAGTGCCTAGTAAATAGTAGATGTCAAGTAGTTTAGGTGCCGAGTTAGAAACAAAAATACAATGGATGCCGAGCATCAAAGACTTCAAGTGTCGAGTAACATAGATTGGATATATTTGTTTTTAATGGCACAAACAAATATGTAAACCATTTTCAAGCTGACTTTAAGGTAGATCTTGATCTTTTAGATATAAGGAAGAATCTACATGTAGATTCTCTATGCAAATACATGCAACCAATCAAAAAATAGGAAGGTTTAAAGTGGTAATATGGGTGAATCTCAACTATAGATTCATATCTAACCCTAAGACACCAAAATATTTATGAGGAAGATGATGCCACAAAATAAATGTAATGTGTAAGAAGGAAGATAATTGGGGTAAATGATCAAATTGTTCAGTGAGCATTCAAGTTGACTTAGCAGTGAGATAATTGCAGAATTAGTTAATTGTAGAATAGAGGATAGAGGATTCAACATTGATATATAAGATCAGAAAGGATTATGAAGGATAGCATGTGGATTTGATCTCTTATTAGGAAATCTAGAGCCATTCATAATATTTATGTCGAGACATTTTAATAGGTGATTTTAGTTAAATCTCCTAGGTGGAGTAGTCCTAACAGACTGTAGTAAAATCATTTAATAGGGTGGCACTCCAAGTGAATGATCTAAATTCCTTTAATTAGGCACATATCTAATAGGGTGTTAAAATCCTCTAACAAGGTGGGACTTAACAGTCTCTTTAAGCCTCTAATAGGGCATTCCTTTCATAGTGCAGATCATGTCTCATGGTCAAACTATTGTAACCCTAATTGGGTACACTTTATTGCTATAGGAGTAAAGATTTGTGGGTGTCATCCCCACCCTAGTTTTACCTTCTCATTTGGAGGGTTTCTAGGTAATCATATATGTTGTCAAGTGTGTATGTGTGATTACATGTTTTAGATGCATTTACTTTACATGTTATTTTAGTTTATATATTTGAATGCATATATTGAATGGTGGAAGTTTGAACTTCTGATTCACCCCCCCTAGAAGTTTTCCTTTCCTATTTATAATTCCAACAATTAGTATCAGAGCAGAGTTCTTAGAAGCAGAATCTTTGCAGCTTGGAGAAAAGATCTTAAAATGGAAGTCTACAAACTTGGAAAGATTATTGAAGACTAAGGAATTGAGATACAACTCATTCTACATCAACTTGATGAGGCAAGAGAAGAGTTAAGGAAATCCTTAAAAACAAGGAAAGAGATAGCCATTGTAGAGAATGACACACAATACAAAGATATCAACACCACCAAACTATTTGCTAATGGAGACTCCAATGAATTTGTTGTAACAATTGTAGATCTGATGGAAAAGAATAGAGCACAAGCTGAGTAGATTCAAAATCTCAAGCTAGAACAAAAATCTCAAGCTATGATGCTATGTGAGGTAACTAAACAAAATAAGAGAGCTATAGAAGAAAAGACCATGATTGAAGAAGATAAGAGAAATCTAGCAAATATGCTAGATAAGAAGTCAATAGAGCTAACTAGAATCTCCAACATGTAATTAGATACCCTAAGCCAGATGATGAATGATCATCATGAGTTTAATTTCAAAGATATTGGGATAACTACATTAAAGTTGTAGAATGAACAACTGCAAAATGACCTAAGAAGAGAAAGAGAGATTGCTAAAAGTTTCAACAAGCCAAATGAAGCCATCAAGTACTTTGAGCAAATACTCAGATCCCCTAGATCCAATAATGATACATTAGGATTAGGCTATACAAGCACTAAAGAAGGAAAATCATCCAAAGTTGCTAAAGAAAGGAATAACAAAGGTAAGAACTCAAAACCCACTTGTCATTATTGTCATAAGAAAGGACATATTGCTAATGTGTGTAGGAGCAAGAATGAAAATCAACATGTCAAAACTAAGAACATGACTTACTATCACAACTGCAACAAACAAGGTCATCAGGCATGAATGTAGAACCAAAACTATGCATGTACCAAGATTTGAAGGTTACTGCTACAATTGTCAGAAATATGGACATAGAGCCTTTGAATGCAAATCCAAGTCCATGTGGTCACCAAACAAGTTAGCAAAAGAAAGAAACCATGGACACTTTTATAATTGGGAATACAATACAAGACAAAGCTATCATTACTGTCAATAATATGGACACATCCTTGAAAATTTCATTAGCACACACTTCAGTGGTAACTACAATAGATGGTTAAGTCAAACTACATGCTTTATCTATTTGAATACTAGTCACACAAAAAAGACATGCATGATTAGAGACAAAGATGAAAAGTTTACTACTATAGTGAAATTGGAGATTATACATACAGATCTCAATAGTCCTACGAAGACTAAAGGATTCCATGGTGAACGGTATTTTATTATTTTAGTGTATGACTTTCTAGAATGATGTGGTTTGCATTTCTTAAAGAGAAATTTGAAGTATTTGATAAGTTCAAGATATTCAAGAATAGAGTAGAGAATGAATTAGGCATGAAGATTAAATGTTTAAGATCAGATAGAGGAGGAGAGTTTACTTCAAATGAGTTTAACATCTTTTTTGAAGATAATGGAATCAAAAGACAGTTATCAGCTTCGACAACCCTTGAACATAATAGCATAATAGAGAGAAGAAATAGGTCAATAACATAAGCAATAAGAGCTATGTTAGCTGACAATACGTATCCAAGATATTTTGGAGATAATTTGTGAATATTGTAGTCTACACTATGAACAGAGTGCAACTTAGGAAAGACATTAACAAGACCCCTTATGAACTATGGCTTGATCACTCACCTACAGTTAAGTATTTCAAAATTTTTGGTAGTAAGTGTTATATCAAAAGAGATGATGATATTGGTAAGTTTGATGCTAGAAGTGATGAAGGCATGTTTCTTGGTTATTCATTGAAAAGCAAGGCTTACAGATGTTATAATATGAGAACTAAGACTATTATGGAAAGTGCAAATATAAGAGTTCATGAGAAATTTAGGATACAAGAAAGAGTAGTTGATTACAATTTAGATGATGATGTTGTTACTAAACCAAGGAATGATGAAGTATTCCTTGAGACTAAAAATGATTTGCAAAATGAAGGAGAGCCAAGGCATGAACAAAGTTCAAAACCTTCAGTAGAGCTATGAGTTGAGATAGCAACTCCTACTTTAGGTTAAAATATGACAAAGAATCATCCACCCAAGCAATTCATTGAAAGAAGAGATAAAGGTGTGATGCCAAGAAGTAGAATCAATAAACAACTATGTTTCATATCTCAAGTTGAACCTAAGAATGTAGATGAAGCATATAAAGATGATCATTAGAAATAAGCTATGAAAGAGGAATTGGATCAGATAGTAAAGAATAAGACATGGGAATTGGTCCCCAGACCAGCAGACAAGAATGTGATAGGAACTAAATGAGTATTCAAAAACAAGATGAATGAACAAGGTGAAGTTGTAAGGAACAAGGCAAGATTGGTATGTAAAGGTTACAACAAGAAGGAATAGGCTATGATGAGACTTGTGCTCCTATGGAAAGAATAGAAGCAATAAGGTTATGCTTAGCATATGCAACATATAAGAAATTCAAAGTATATCAGATGGATGTCAAGTTAGCATTTCTAAATGGAGAACTTGAAGAAGAAGTATACATAAAGCAACCTGAAGGTTATCCTTTGACAGATGAAAGGGACATAGTATGCAGACTAAAGAAAACATTGTATGACTTGAAGCAAGCACCCAAAAAATGGTATGAAAGATTACACAAACATTTTACAAAGCTTGGATATAGTAAAGTTATGGAAGATAGTAATCTATATTGGAAATAAATTGACAATGGATTGATGATTTTGATAATATTTTTTGATGATATCATATTTGGAGGAAATGATGATGAAAGTGACAAGTTTGCAGAAGAAATGAAAGAATTTGAAATGAGCATGATGGGAGAAATAAAATATTTTCTAGGATTATAGATTGTATAGGATAAATAAGAAATCTTTATTTCTTAGACTAAGTATTTAAAGGATTTAGTGAAAATTTTTGGTTTGGAAACGTGTAAACCCATATGGTAACGGGACACAAGTTATCTACAAAGGATGAGACACCTACTATTGAGCAGAATAAGTATAGATCTATGATCTGAGGATTGCAATATCTGACTCTATGATCTGAGGATTGCAATATCTAACTCACACAAGGTTAGATATAGCAAATGTTGTTGGAATTGTTGCAAGATTCCAAGTTGATCCCAAAGAAGCACATTATGAAGTAGTCAAAAGGATATTTAGATACTTGAAAGGAACACAAAAGTTTAGATTGTGGTATGAAAGATCTAATGATTTCACTCTAAGTGCTTATATTGATGCTGATTGGGCATGTAGTATGGATGACAGAAAGAGCACTAGTGGTGGAGCCTTCTTTCTTGGAGGAAGATTGGTTTCTTGGCTAAGTAAGAAGTAGGATTGTACCTCACAAAGTACAATAGAAGTAGAATATGTTGCAACAACAAATAATTGTAACCAAGTTGTTTGGATGAAGTAGATGCTAAAGGATATAAGGATAGAAATTAGTGAACCTATTATCATACATTGTGACAATACAAGCACATTAAATATGTCTAAGAATCTAGTGTTTCATTCTAAAACTAAGTACATTTCTATTAAGTATCACACGTTGAGAGAGAAAGTTGCAAAAAAGGAAATTAGATTAGAGTATGTGAGCACTAAAGAGTAGATTGTAGATATTTTCACTAAGCCTCTTCCCAAAGAGACTTTTGAGTATTTGTGAGGTATGCTAGGGATCATGCCTATTCCTACATCAGAGTAGAAGATGCAAGAGTGCATCAGTCCAGTGTAACAGAGCACCATTATTTGTTTGCACTAAATGTTGATGCTTCTTGTATGGGGGAGTATCTGTGATGGATAGAATCATCTAGGACTCCTGTTGGATATTATTTTGAAAAATGTATTTGGACACTTGAGCTAGCAAGAACAATTTTTGCAGAGATTGTTGATTGTTGAAACCTTTGACATTGACGTCAATGGGGGAGAAGTTCAACATGAAAAACAAGAAAGAACAAGTACAACATGTTCGGGAGAATTTTAACATGAAAATAGTTTTGGAGAAGTACAACATGGAAAAACAAAAAGCACATTAAGGTATATCACTGAGGGAGAATGATTGATGAAGAGGATTTTAAAAATAAGATTAATAGTCTTTTGTAGTCGGTATTTTTTTGGGAACTAGATGTTTTCCATTTATGTTGCCATCAATGCCAAAGGGGATATTTTTGCAAGAATGAATGCTGATGATATTCCTATGGGGGGTTATTGTAGATATGTTATCATGATGATATTTTACATTCATGACTATGTTTGTCATTGATGTCAACATAGCAATTTTCTATGGTATCTAACGAAAGAACAATAGAAAGATCAAGTTGATATAGATAGATCATGGTGTACAATTAGTAGCGAGGTTATAGGGAGATACTACTAAGTGTCTAGTATATGTAGCTAACTTGGGAAACACAAGATATTAAGTCTGGAAGAAGTTATGCAAGTTTTGGTAAAGACTATTTTGAGATAGAGTTTATAGAGGCATGTTCTGGTAAACTTGTTATATCTCTTAGCAGATTTGTTATTCTAAGAAGAGGAAGTTAAAGATGTGAAGAAGACATGTTAATGATGATGTGGCTAAGTTCACTCATCATAATATTAAGTGTATAGAAAGATATTCAAGTTGCAAGGTGAAAGATTAATGTTATCGCTAAGTGTAACATGTTCTTAATGTGGTTCTATAATAATTAATTGAGAAGGTGTAACAATTGACTCAAGGAATTATTTTATAGATTCGATATAAAGGAAGGAAATTTTACTTTATCATGTGTATCAAAGAGAAGTGATTATAACTAGAAGAGAGAGTGAAATGCAAAGTTGACTAGAGCAAAGCAGAAGTGAAGGAAACTTCATTGCTGAGGTTTTATTGAGTGATTTGAAGTTGGATACTTGGATCCGATATTCATCACCTAGACTACAAGGTCTAATAGTAATTGTTTTGGTTGAGAGAATAGAGGAAACATGAACTTAACAGTAAATTACTTGTTTGGGAAGTGTGCTCTTCTTGTTATTGGAATCAGATGTTTTGGCAGTGGGCTCTTCTTGCATACATTGTAGTCAGTATTTTTGAATGGAGAACTTGAAGAAGAAGTATACATAGAGCAGCTTAAAGGTTATCATTTGACAGATGACAAGGACATAGTATGAAGATTGAATAAAATATTGTATGGATTGAAACAAGCATCCATAACTTGGTATGCAAGCTTAGACAAGCATTTGACAAAGCTGGGATATAGTAAAGGTATGGAAAATACTAATCTATATTGGAAAGAAATTGATGATGGATTGATGATTTTGGTAATATTTGTTGATGATATCATATTTGAAGGAAACAATGATGAAAGTGACAAGTTTGCAGAAGAAATGAAGGAATTTGAAATGAGCATGATGGGAGAAATAAAATATTTTCTAGGATTACAAATTGTATAGGATAGATAAGGAATATTTATTTATTAGACTAAGTATTTGAAGGATTTACTAAAAATGTTTGGTTTGGAAACATGTAAACCCATATGGTAACTAGACATAAATTATCTACAAAGGATGAGACACCTACTGTTGAGCAGAAGAAGTACAAATCTATGATAAGAGGATTGCAATATCTAACTCACACAAGCTCGAAAATAGCAAATGAAGTTGGAATTTTTGCAAGATTCCAAGTTGATCCCAAAGAAGCACATTATGAAGTAGTCAAAAGGATATTTAGATACCCAAAATGAACACTAGAGTTTAGATTGTGGTATGAAAGATCTAATGATTTCACTCTAAGTGCTTATATTGATGCTAATTGGGCAGTCAGTATGGTGGTGGAGCCTTCTTTCTTGGAGGAAGATTGGTTTTTTGGCTAAGCAAGAAGTAGGATTGTACCTCACAATGTACAACAGAAGTAGAATATGTTGTAGCAACAAATAATTGTAACCAAGTTTTTTGGATGAAGCAGATGCTAAAGGATATACGGATAGAAATTAGTGAACCTATTGTCATACATTGTCTAAGACAAGCACAGTAAATATGTCTAAGAATCTAGTGTTGCATTCTAAAACTAAGCATATTTCTATTAAGTATCACATTTTGAGAGAGAAAGTTGTAGAAAAGGAAATTAGATTGGAGTATGTGAGCACTAAAGAGAAGATTATATATATTTTCACTAAGCCTCTTCCCAAAGAGACTTTTGAGTATTTGCGAGGTATGTTAGGGCTCATGCCTATTCTTACATCAGAGTAGAAGATGCAAGAGTGCATTAGTCGAGTGTAATAGAGCACCATTATTTGTTTGGATTGAATGTTGATGCTTCTTGTATGGGGGAGTATCTATGATGGATATAGTCATCTAGGAATTTTGTTGGATATTGTTTTGAACAGTGTCTTTGGACACTTGAGCTAGTAAGAACAATTTTTGCAAAGATTGTTGGTTGCTGAAACCTTTGACATTGATGTTAATGGGGGAGAAGTTCAACATGAAAAATAAGAAAGAAAAATTACAACATGTTTGAGAGAAGTTTAACATGAAAATAGTTTTGGAGAAGTACAACATGGAAAAACAAAAAGGCACATTGAGGTATATCAATGTGAGAGAATGATTTATGAAGAGGATTTGAAAAATAAGATTAATAGTCTTTTGTAGTTGGTAATTTTTTGGGAACTAGATATTTTCCATGTATGTTGCCATCAATGCCAAAGGGGGAGATAGTTGGAAGCATGGATTCTGATGATATTCCTATGGGGGGCTATTGTAGACATGTTATCATGATGATATGTTACATTCATGATTGTGTTTGTTATTAATGTCAACATAGTAGTTTTCTGTGGTATCTAACAGAAGAACAATAGAAAGATCAAGTACTTCATACAGATAGATCTTGGTTGTCATTCAGTAGCGAGGTTAAAGGGAGATACTAGTAAGTCTCTAGTATATATAGCTAACCTGAGAAGCACAAGATATTAAGTCTGGAAGAAGTTATGCAAGTTTTGGTAAAGACTATTCTAAGATAGAGTTTACAGAGGCATGTTCTGGTAAACTTGTTATATCTCTTAGCAGAGTTATTATTATAGGAAGATGAAGTTAAAGATGTGAAGAAGACATGTTGATAATGACGTGGCTAAGTTTTCTCATTATAGTATTATGTGTACAAAAATATATTCAAGTTGCAAGGTGGAAGATTAATGTTATCGCTAAGTGTAATGAGTTCTTAATGTGGTTCTATAATAATTAATTGAGAAGGTGTAATAGCTAACTCAGGGAATTATTTTATGGATTCGATATAAAGGAAGGAAATTTTACTTTATCATGTGTATTTAAGAGAAGTGATTGTAAGAAGTAGAGACAGTAGAATGCGAAGTTGAGAAGAGTAGAGTAGAAGTGAAGGAAACTTCATTGCCAAGGTTTAATTGAGTGATCTAAAGTTGGATACTTGGATTCGAGATTTGCCAATTGGTCTACAAGGTCTAACAATGATTGGTTCAGTTAAAAAAACATAGGAAATATGAACTTAATAGTAAATTACTTGTTTGGGTAGTGAGCTCTTCTTGTAATTGAAATCACATGTTTTGGCAGTGGGCTCTTCTTGCATACATTGTACTACAACTCCTAATAGGGTTGGCAGAACTCATAATAGCTTTAGAATCTCCTAACAGGGATTCAAAGTCTCTTAATAGGGACTCATATGTAGTAAATATTGTAGTAGACTCCTAACAGGGTCCATCCTCTAACATGGAATATTTATATTAGTACATCATCTTGTGGGCATCATTCATACCAAGGTTTTCCCTCTGATCAAGGGTTTCCCTTGTTAACATATCTAGTGTAATTGTGGTTGCTATTTACTTTGGTTGAATGGATGAGATTGTTTTAGGTTAATAAATGTTTTAATTGTTGGATAACCGATTCACACCCCCATCTCAATTATCTTGGTGGACTACTGTTTCTAACAAGGGGCTCCATATCTCCCATTGTGGAAGACAATGGGCCATTACTTCGATGACAAATTTTGCCCAAACCAACATGGGTGAAGTTGGGCTCTTCTCACCAAGCTTCGAAGTGAGCTCATGAGGATGAAATGATGTCAAGTGGTGTCAATGTGTCCTTGATCTGTGATGCACAAAAGCTTGAACACGATTGTGGAAGGGTACTAACATAAAAAGATGGCAACACTCCCAACTTCACAAGGGAGGAGATCACAATGTGGTTCAAGGATTGGTGTCCTCCCCCTCTGTTTTTGATGTATATATAGTTTCTTATTATTTTGGTCATGGTTGTCTATTGGGTTTGGTTAGGTAGTTGGTGACTATGTCATATAGTGTCTTCCCATGTGTTATTGGTAGAAATTTTGAGGTAAGGAGAGGAACCAGTAGTCGTGAGGGTTAACTTCGTCAACATGTAGTTGCTACATGAGATATCGTAAGACCTTTGGTTTTTAAAAAATGTAAAATGGACATTAAACTACGTACAACTAAGGTTTGACGGTCTGATTGATTATGCAACTTGTTAAAATAGTACACCTAGTGAAATGTGTCCAATAAATGACTTTTTAAATATTCAACCAAAGATTAACCTAAAAATATCTAATAATTGAATTTAAAATTATCATTTTTTTAAAATTTAATATTGTATAATTATATGAAATGTAACATATACAACTTAAATGGACCAAATAGTTATTATTAATCATAAATATTTGTTATATATAACTTTTATATTAAATATAAAATGACAAATACTTCAACACAAAAAAAAAAATTTTATTATAAAAATACCACATGATTATATAAAATACAACTTGTATCCAACACAAAGGAGCCATTAGTTAAAGGGACCATTAGTTTAACGCTAATTTTTTTGACAATCTCACACATTTCATGAGAAAATACAAGGCATTTATTAGTATTCACCTTTTATATTTGTGATGAGACATATTATTGATATGATTTATTCTATGTACATACATTGCTACCGTAATAGTTGTCCACATAAGAATAGTATTTGTACACTAAGATATCAGATGCAGAAGCATCTAGTGGTGTAAGGACAATCCTGTATCACCCAAAGAATATGCTTAGAAATAGTTTCTGTTTAATGTGTTTTCATTTTTGGATACCCATTTGGGTCAAATGAAGGTTCCAACTCTCATAGTTCCACTATTAGTATTTTGGGTTAGAGTTTTTAAGCACCTAGGGATACGTGTAAATGTAAAAAAAGTAGGACTATGTAATTGAGCCATAATTATGGTGAGTTAGAGGGTGTCAATTGGAGGGATGGTTATATTTTTAATTTAAAATACTCCAAAAAAAGAATCAGGTCAAAGGGCTTCATGGCTAGAAAGTTATTACAATTTTTTCGGTTCCTAGAGACCTACTAAGAGCGCTTCAAAGATAGATATGGGGCACTAAATTGCCTTGTATAGGGCTGAAAAATGGGGGACAATTGAAGCTGGCCCATAAGGCTATAGAGCACTTTGAGAGCTTTCCAAAAATGTAAATGACTCATCGATCAAAGTTACGGTTCAAAAGTTATGCCTCTCGAAAGTTGGACTACCATTTCTAGATTCTTCTAACTTTACACCAACTTCTAATGTGATTTCTAGAACCTTTTGTTTTGGTGATGGAAGCCAACTAGCATATTCTAGAATGTATTCCTAACCCTAAACCATTTGGAGCTTATTTAAGAACATTTTTGGCATTATAAAAGCAGCTCTTAGTGGAGTTAGAGAGAAGGTTTTGTGTGGAGGATTTCTTTCTCTAGAATCATACTGTTGTAAGCCCATATGGAATTTTTCATTGATAATAATATTTTCCTTTTCATGTGTGTTCATTCTGGTCCTTGGATGTGTCTCCATCAAGTGGTATCAGAGCTGGTTTTCTTGAGTGTGTAGATAGAGCGCTGACTGTGAGGCAATTTGCACTAGGACTATGTGGTTGTGGGTTTGAGTCAAGAAGACACCTCCATGAAGAGAGTGTGGTGGAAGGTCCAAATCTATTAATCTTGAGGAGGTTAGAGCCCTCCAGAGGTAGGTTCAAGCATTGTAGTAGGAGATCCATAGAGGACTAAATGTTGCTACAGGCTATGAAAGTGAGGAAGAAAATGAAGAAGAATAAATTGGACAAGAAGGGGAAGGCAAAGGGGAAGTTCTAAATCAGGTATAGGAGAGGCTTTTTAGGGCCATTCCTAAGCTTGGAAAAGGACCTAAAACTGATGTGGATATGTTTTTAGGAAATCTAAACCCAGATGAGTTGATTGACGGGATCAATGAACTAGAGGAGTATTTTGAGTATGAGGATATTAGGCATCCAGATAGGGTTAAGTTTGCGAAGACCAAAATGAAAGGCAATGCCAAAATCTGGTGGCAAGAGATTTAGCTGGAAAGAAATAGAAGAGGAAAGGAGAAAATCACAAGATGGGATCACATGATGGACAAACTAAAGAAGCAGTTCATTCCTACTGACTACGAGCTTGATTTGTTTAAGAAAATGGAAGGATACAAGCAAGCAGGAAAATATGTCCAGGAATATATGGGGGAAATTTACCGACTTCTTATTAGGGCAAGGTGTGCAAAAGAAAATAAGGAGAAGGTTGTCCATTACCTCAGTGGGTTATGACCTAGTATTGAGAAGGAGTTAAGTCTCATTAGAATGACTAGCATTGAAGAGGCATACTAGTTTACCCTACGAGTTGAAGAGAAGCTAAATAAAAGGTTTGAAGGAAGGCAAAGAGGGTGTGGTCAAGGAGGAAGGGGTGGCAGTAGGTTATCAAGAGGCCGAAATGAGACCCAAAAGAAAATGAAGATGTGGGTACTAGCCTAAACTAGATAAATGAGGGTTTCAACCGCTCCCATGATCAAAACTTTGGAGATCAAAGAGGAAGAGGTAGAGGAAGTGGACAAGGATTAGGAAGAGGATGCTTTCATGGTACCAATTTTCATTGCAATGACAAAGGTCATTATGCCTTTGAATGCCCTCAATGACAAGGAAGGATAGATAGGAGGTCTGATGGTCAAGCAAGGGTTTCTCATGTGGATGAAGATGCACAATTATCACATTCTAAGGATGCAGAAAGAGGAGAGGTTCTCGTAAACAAAATGGTCTTACTAAGTGGTGAGACAAAACCTGGACAAAGGAGGAGTTTGTTTCGTACTAGGTGCAAATGTGAGGATAAGTATTTTGATGTGATTATTGATGGTGGCAACACTAACAATCTGGTGTCTGAGGAGATGGTCTCTAAGCTAAAGCTAAAAAGGGAGAAACACCCCCAACCCTATCGGATTGCTTGGGTAAAGTATGATCATAAGGTCCTGGTCAGTGAAAAGTGTTTGGTGAAGTTCAAGATTGGGAGTTACCATGATGAAGTTCTCTATGACATTATTCCAATGGATGTCTGCCATTTATTGTTGGGAGGACCATGGCAATTTGATAGACATGTTGCACATGATGGTCATGCAAATAAATACTCTTTGACAAAGGATGGAGTTCACCACAAAATAAAGCCCATGATAAATGAAGGTGAAAAGGTATGTAGTAGTGCTAGGATATGTCTTGTTGATGGAAGAAATTTTTGGGATGGTATCAAACATCAATGTATGTATTATGCTTTGATTCCTAGAAGAGATAAGGAAGGTAGTAGTGAAATTCCACCTTAGGTTTTAGGCCTATTAAGTGAGTATGAAGATGTCATCTCTAATAATGTTCCAGAAGGGTTGCCACCAGTAAGGCAGATCAATCATCAGATAGATTTAATCCCTAGAGCGAGGTTTCCTAACAAGGCTACTCATATGATGACTCCTACTAGAACTGAGGAGCTAAACAAACAAGTTCAAGAGCTTGAGTCCATGTGTGGTACCTGCAATATTAGTAGCAAAGAAGGATGGAGAATGAAGAATGTGCATAGACTCTCGAGCTATAAATAGAATAACCATCAAGTATGGGTTTCCTTTGCCAAGCATGGATGATCTTATGGATGGTTTGAGTGGGGCTCAATACTTCACAAAGATAGATCTCAAGAGTGGCTATCACCAGATATAGATACAAGAGGGAGATGAGCGGAAGACTACATTCAAAACCAAGGAGGGTCTATATGAGTGGTTAGTGATGCCTTTTGGATTGACCAACGTGCCAAGCACCTTCATGCGGCTTATGAATGAGGTACTAAAGAAATTCTTGGGAAAATTTGTTATTGTCTATTTGGATGATATTTTAATTTTTAGTAAGACTTTGGATGAACATTTATTGCACATTCATAGAGTCCTTGAAAGGTTGAGGGAAGAGAGAACGTTGATTAACTTGAAGAAGTGTAGCTTTGTAAAAAATGAGTTAGTTTACTTGAGGTTTGTTGTATCATCTGAGGGTCTCAAAATGGATCCAAAGAAGGTAAAAGCCATCTTGGAATGGCCTACTCGAAGGTCTGCTACTGAGGTGAGATCATTTCATGGTCTGGTTAGTTTCTATAGAAAGTTCATTAAGAATTTCAGTGGCGTATGTGCATCCTTGACTGAAACGATAAGGGGGGATAGGAAAGAGTTCAAGTGGACTACAACAGCTCCAAGGAGTTTTGAATTGTTGAAGAAGAAGGTGATAGAGCAACCTGTGTTGGCACTTCTAGATTTTAGTAAAGTGTTCCAAGTAGATTGTGATGCTAGTGGTAGTGCTATTGGGGATGTATTAAGCCAAGAAGGTAAGCCTATTACATATTTTAATGAAAAATTGAATGATGCAAAGAAGTATTCTATTTATGATTAGGAGTTCTATGCAATCGTTCAGGCCTTAAAGAAAGGGAGGCATTATTTATTGCCAAAAGAATTTGTCTTGTATACTGATCACCAGGCATTACAATACCTAAATATCCAAGGTAAATTGAACTAGAGACATGAAGTGGGTAGAGTTCTTGCAGAGCTATACATTTGTGTTGAAACATAGAAGTGGAAGGTCTAATAGGGTTGCAGATGCATTGAGTAGGAGATAGTTGTTGCTTATAGTAATGTAGGTTGAAGTGGTTGGGTTTGATGAACTCAAGAATCTATACCCTAAGGATCTTGATTTTGCTGAAGCATGAAAAGCTTGCCAAGAACTTGTTACTGTAGATAGAACTAGGTGGCTAGATTATCTAATTCAGGATGATATGCTGTTCAAGGGTAGTCAATTATGCATTCCAAGAAGTTCCATGAGGGAAAACTTGGTCAAAGAGAAACACAGTGGGGGAATGGCAGGATACTTTGGTCGAGATAAGACCATTTCCATTCTTAGACAACATTATTTTTGGCCTCAAATGTCACAAGATGTGAAGAATTTTGTGCAGAGTTGTCAAGTATGTCAAGCAGCCAAAGGATTTAGTCACAATACTGGACTTTATCATCCATTGCGTGTTCCATCAAAGCCTTGGGAGGACATAAGTATGGATTTTGTTCTTGGATTTCCAAGGACACAAAGGGGTAATGACTCAGTATTTTTGGTGGTTGATAGGTTCTCCAAGATGGCACATTTCATCCCATGCCACAAGACTCATGTTGTTGTACATATTGCAAATTTGTTTTTTAGAGAGGTGGTGAGACTACATGGCCTCCCAAAGAGTATTGTTTCTGACAGAGATACTAAATTTGTGGGATATTTCTAGAGGACTTTATGGAAGAAGTTGAGGACATAATTAAGGTTTAGTTCTACACATCATCCGCAATCTAATGGGTAGACTGAAGTGGTAAATAGAAGTTTTGGCAATTTGCTGAGGTGTTTAGTGGAAGATAAGCCCAAGGGGTGGGATTTGATTCTACCACAAGCAAAATTTTCTTACAATAACTCTTTAAATAGGAGTACCGATAGATCACCATTCCAAATTGTGTATGGAAGTAGCCTAAGGACTGCACTAGAATTGAGGAGGATGGAGCAAGGGGAGAAGACAAGTGTCGAGGTAGAAGAATCTACTGAACATATCAAGAGCCTACATGAGGAGGTCCATTAACACATTGGTTCAGTGCAAGAAGTTGGGTCTCACTTTTGGCCAAAAAGTGGAAGTGTTTTTCCTGTTTTTGAAATATTTTGTCAATTGATGCCAAAATTTGAGCCATTTAGAGATTAAATATAAAAAAACTTCAGAAATAAAAATTGTAGCGCTTGGAATCTTCTTTTTGAATATGTAATTTATTTTTATACCCATATGATGGATTATTTTTTTGATATGGATCTTCAAAAACCACTTTTTCAAAAATGCCTGTTTTAGGACCATACCATGCTCGTCTACAGACACCATAATTTGACACAAATGAATGAATTTTTGTGAATCCTTTTAAATGGAGTTACCTGACACACAAAGATTGATGAGAATATTTTTCTTGAATTTTTAAATGAATATTTTTTATTATTATTAATTTTTAATTGGCTATAAAGGAAAATTTTTAAACCTTTCATGTACAAACACCATAATTTGATCAAAATTTCACTTTTTTCAATTTTTTTAAAAAAACTTCAAAAGAATTGAATGTATATTGATGACATATAAATTAATTTAAGAAAAATAATAAAATAAAAAAGTTATTAAAGTTTTAGTGAACGTTGCTATTTTACATTTAGGTACCACCTTTGATTAAAAATAAAAAATAAAATAGTAAATCAAATCATAACACTACAAAATTTATATTTTTGAAATCAGGACAATGAGTGCTCTAATGGGTTTTTGCTTCATAAAAAAATTTGATCGGGAAGACCCACTAAAAATTATGGCAAGGCATGAATTTGTCAGTTCAATGCCTTAGCCAAATCTTGAGAGGCCAAGGCATAGGCTTGGTCTCACCAAGCCTGTCCCAAACCAAAATTTGAGGCAAGAATTTTTTTTTTTGCCTCATGTAAGAAACGAGAACTCGTTATTTGAATTTCAAAAAACGGGTAACTGTTTTGAAAAGCTAAAAGTAGTATGTAAAATCTACTGAAAACTTAAAAAATTGAATTTTTAAGAAACAGGTACCCATTTTTTATTTTTAAAAAACGGATGCCCATTACTGAAAAATTCAAAATTTTAATTTTTTGAGAAACGGGTACCCGTTTTTTGAAAATAAAAAATGGGTACACGATTTTTAAAAATAACGGGTGCCCGTTTTTTAAATTTAGGGTCGGGTGCCCAAACCGAAAATGGGTGCCCATTTTTTAAAATTAGGTACCCGTTTCTAAGAGGTATCATTCCGCGGATTTGACTTCCATGGAATTGCAACCCAACTTTGTGCATTCACCCCATTACCAAGATGAATCATTAGTATAAAGCTATGGCTGATCAATGGAGGAGACATAAGGAGTTCCAAGTAGGGGATATGGTTATGGTACACTTATGAAAGAAACGATTTCCAGTGGGTACTTACAACAAGCTAAAGATAAAGAAATTTGGCCTCTATAAAATTTTGAAGAAACATGACTCGGGAAATGCATATGAGGCGGAGTTGCCAGATGGGATTCACATTTCTCCTATCTTCAACATTGCAGACTTAATAGAATATCATGATGATGGCATAGATGAGGGGTTGATGCTAGAACCATGTCCAATTCCTACTTCTAAGGAGTAGATAGAAGAGATTCTGGATAGTCGTGTGGATAAGAGTACCAGAAATAGGCAATATGAAGAGTGCTTGGTGAAGTAGAAAGGATGACCAATAGAGGACTCAACTTGGATATTAGCAGTGGAGGTTGGCCATTTAGGTTTTCGTCTACCATAAAGTGACAGGGTCACTTTTCAATCTACCTTGGGTGTCTAATGCAGGAGCATCTAGTGGTGTAAGGGCAATCCTGTATCACCCAAAAAATATGCTTAAAAATAGTTTCTATTTAATGTGTTTTCATTTCCGGATACCCATTTGGGTCAAATAAAGGTTCCAACTCTCATAATTCTACTATTAGTATTTTGGGTTAGAGTTTTTAAGCACATTGGGATACGTGTAAATGCTAAAACAGTAGGACTATGTAATTGATCCATAATTATGGTGAGTTAGGGGGTGTAAATTGGAGAGATGGTTATATTTTTAATTGAAAACACTCCAAAAAAAGAATCAGGTCAAAGGGCTTTATGGTTAGAAAGTTATTGCAATTTTTTAGTTCCTGGAGACCTCCTAAGAGCGCTTCAAAGATAGATATGGGGCACTAAATGGCCTTGTATAGGGCTAAAAAATGGGTAATGAGAAAAGCCGGTCCATAGGGTTGTAGAGCACTTCGAGAGCTTTCCGAAAATGTAAGCAATTCGTCAATTGGAGTTACGGTTCAAAAGTTATGCCTCTTGGAAGTTGGACTACCATTTCTGGATTCTTCTAATTTTACACCGACTTCTAATGTGATTTCTGGAACCTTTTTTTTTGGCAAGGGAAGCCAACTGGCATATTCTAGAATGTATTCCTGATCCTAAACCATTTGGGGCTTAGCTAAGAACATTTCTGGCTTTGTAAGGGTAGCTCTTAGTGGAGTTAGAGAGAAGATACTGTGTGGAGGATTTCTTTCTCCAGAATCATACTATTGTAAACCCATAGGGCATTTTTCATTGATAATAATATTTTCCTTTTCCTGTGTGTTCATTCTAGTCTTTCAATGTGTGTCCATCAATATCAATGTTTATTGAAGTGAGTATATTATGTTTTGAGTGACACACATATATTAGAGAGCTATGACGTTTTGTTTGAGACAAAAGGTTGTTTATTTCACTCATTAATGGATTCATTTATTTATTTTTCTATAAAATTTATTAGTTTTGATGTGTTGGTATATTTTTATCAACATTTGGATTTTTTAATATATTTACAAATAGATCAATTAATTACAATATATATTAAAAATGTGTTGGAAGATTGGATAATATGTTCACGACAAGGTGATTGACTATTAAACTCCGCTCAACTATTGGTTCCTCCCCCATATTCTGATTAGTTTGGTTGTAAGGATGCTCTTAGATGAATTTTGTGGTCCATCAAATCACTTGCCATTAGGTGACAATTTGAATGTAAAGCTACTTTTATTTTAATTTTTATGAATACAAGTTATATTACCACTATATATATATATATATATATATATATAAAAGAAAGAATAAATATATTTCATTCAATTTGACAATTTTTTATATAAACTAAAAAATTATCAATGAATTTTTTTAATGTATTATCAAATAAAAATATTTTCAAAAATCTTAAAAAATAATAAATAACTTGTAAACTAGTTTTTACAAAATTAAAATCATTTATATATAAAGAATATTTAGTTTTTTAAAAAATACTATTAAATATTAATTACTTTACATTTAAATATTTCAAATATAAAATAATAAATTAACTATTATTTAAACAAACTTAAAATAAATAAGAACACATACTATGTAAAATAAATTTAAAAATAAAATAGCTAGTGCTAAGAATAGGTTAATAAATAAGTTAAACAAAGCATTTGCATTGTAGAGTGAAAAAATTAAACCATTCCTAAGAGAGGTAGAAATGCAAGTAGGGTCCACCATTAACAACACACACTAAGTCAAAGCTTTGTATATGATGTTTAAGATTGGCCAAACTCACCATGCACTCTGATGGTAATTAGATTTTCATCTACACATCCAAAGCTGTATGGATTAATAAAGTAGTGAGCATAGTGGAAGAGAAGGAAGGGCCATGTTTCTAGGTGAACCCACTATTTCAAGGAAGGTTTTTTTCTTTTTTATGGATATTTTTAATATCAGAGTAGAAGAGGGATGCCATATGTTTAATGGATCAATGTTAACAAAGAAAGTGTTAATTATTTGTTATTTTCACAACTTTGTCAATTTTTTAATAAATAAAATAATATTTTATTTAATAATAAAAATGTGTATGATAAATAAATAAATAAATAAATACATTGATTGGTAATGATACATATTTTATTTCTTGTAAAAAAGCAAAAAATTTTACAATAGGGTCCATTAGATGGAACACTATGCTCATTTGACTAGCAAAATCCACCCAGAAAAGCTAGGGGCCAAGAGGACTGGACAAAAACTTCGCTTGTATAGAGTAGCCAACATTCACCTAAAGAAAACACTCCATTTGTACCTTGCCACCATATGTGGAAGTGTAGTCTCTCATTGAGGTTCATACTTTTCATGGGAGTGGGAGATCGTATGGGGCTGGGTCTATGAAGTCTTCAAAGACATCTACCCCTTGCATAATAGCTCGGACTTTTGACAAAGCATCTGTCACTTCATTTGCTTCTCAAAATATGTGAGTGAGCTTGAAATCCTCCAGATCTTCCAAAAGGTGCCAAATTTTATTAATGTGTTTTTAATGTACCAAGTCGATAATTGCCTATTGATGATTCCCCTTATTACAATTTGGGAGTCCCCATTTTCAAGGCCAAAAGGACTACTTTAGTAGATGCTATGTATTCTTCCTAATTATTTGTACCACTGGGGATGTATTAATGCCAATATATTGTCATTTTTTGTCCCTAGCAACCACATCTATGCTTGAGGCTACTAGGTTAGATTTTGTAGCCCCATCAAAGTTTATTTTGATCCATCCATCTTTTGGTACCTACCATGAAAGTGAGGTGCTCAAAGTTTATGAGGTTTAGCCCTCCCAACCCATTAACGGGTCTATAATTGATTAGTGGCCATCTTCTTTGGATTAGTGCATCACTTAGAATAAAGGGGAAGTGTTCTGGATTTACTTTAGTTGCTGCACCTGAAATGATTTCCGATATTGCCCTTTCAATTCTGCCCAAAAAACTTTATTGAGATTCCCCTTTCCTTTGGAATAATTTCCTATTCCTTTCTTTCCACAACTCCCAAAAAATAGTAGATGAGATGATTCTTCAAATAGAGGCAAAGGTTGAACCATTGCATTTAGAGGGCCAAGCCTCCAACCAATCCTTTATTTTGTTAGGCATCAGACCTTGCCAGCCTAGTTTCAATCTAACAAACTCCCATGCATTTTGTGCATACTCACAATTCAAAAAAATATGGTAAAGAGGGTATCAAAATGGGCCCCTGAACCCAAACATCATTAGTCTCTCCCCCATTTTTGCTCTACCATTCCCAACGATCCATAAGAAAGCTCCTACTTTTGGAAGACACTAATTATTCCAACACAATATATCTTCTCATTTGACCTTTGAATGAAGATGATAAAAAAGGGAGTACCTGATTTTTATTAAGTATTTACCACTTTTGGCACCACACTAAAATATCTTGTCCTCTTGGTGAGAAAAGGGGAAGTGACGACTATCCAAGATTTGTTTTAAAATGACTCTTTCTTCATCTCGCAAGTCCAATTCCACCAGGTTTTTCCATTTTACCAATCTCCCAACTTGGACAACCTCCACATCAATATAATCTCTTACCTTAGGTAGGGGTCCCATTAGAGGGGCGTGAGCTCTATTTTTGTGGAGCGGGTGGCTCCATGATACTTTTTTAGGGGGTGCTAAAGAGTTAATTGGAATATTTTCCTATAAAATAGGAGCCCCGAATTTTTAGTCCCTCTCAATTTGAGCGGGTGAAGAAGGGGTGGGGATAAATTTAGCTCTACCAGCTTAGGGAGGAATTATGCCATTTGTCAACAAGCTACACTTCATTTTCCCACCAAAATTAATTCCCACCAACAAATTTATGAATAAATTTAATTTAATTTTTAAAAAATTCATGAGACAAAAGCTTCCTTAAATTGAGCAAGTATGTTTTTTTTTTGAAGTAGATTCACTTATAAATCCATAGGACCGCTTCCCTTTTTAAATATCCCTAAAAAATCTCAGCAACTTCTGCTCTATTTTTAAGGAAGTGGGTGCCCATAAGACCCCAACCTCAATACTCCATGATTGAGATTCTATATGAATTATATTTTTTGGAATATTTTCATTAGACAGTGCTTGATATCCTTCATAGGAATCATTCTAGAAGCTTTCCTTATCGCCATTTCCAATGTCCCACGTAATGTGATTTGTGATTAAATCATGAGAAGCAAGAATGAAATTCTACCACAGATCCATGCTTGGGATTCACAATTGCCAAGATCCTATCATTGCCCATATTGTCCAAGTATTTAGCTTTCATGACTTTGACCCATCATTGATCCAGGTTAGCATACATCTACCAAACAAGTTTAGCACCCATAGCCTTGTTTGGCAACTTCCAATTTCAGAGGCTAGCACCACCTTGCCCTTTTTGTTGGCATAAAGTATCCCATGCCCTTAGAGGAATTTTTTGTTGTTCCATATTGCCACTCCATAAAAAATTTCTCATTCAATTTTTGATAGTTGGAATTTTTTTTGGGATTGGGAAGCAAGCCATTGAAAAAATGGGCATAGATATACTTGTATGAATCTTTAGCATACGAGTAGCCAAAGACTACCATTTATTTTTCTAGCTTTCCAATTTGGAACAACATCCATTTAACAGATCATCCCAAAGCAGAGTTCTACGTGTACCTTTGAAAAGAGGAGATCCTACAAATCAGCTGGGTAGCTAGTCGATCCTTGCTCCAAGAAGTCTGGCTATATTCCTTTGAGATCCTGCCTCTGTATGAAGGAATAATATTTATGTTTTCTCCCAACTCAAACATTGAATAGAGGTACTACTATAAATGCTTAGCACTTTTATCATGATACGAGCTTCCTCCATTGAAGCAACTCAAAAAAAAATGTATCATCTGCAAATTGCTAATGGGAGTCGTTGGGTATTTCCCTTGAGATAGTTATACCTTTCCATTGTCCATTCAATTTTCTTGCCTCAATTAATCTACTGATCACTTCTGCTAACACTATAAACAAGAAAGGAGAATTGAATCTCCTTGACACAAACATCTTGAAGTTTTGAAGAAGCCTTGTGGACTTCCATTCACAAGGATTGATGCTCTATAACCACCAATCATTCCTCTTATCCAATTAATCCAAGCCTCATAGAAACCAAACCTTTCAAGGACTTTAATAAAAAATATTCTATCCACATAGTCACATGCTTTCCAAATATCCAACTTCAACAATATGTATCTTCTTTTATTTGACTGTGTAGAGTGAATAACTTCGTGAGCCACTATGATCCCATCCACGATGTTTCTGTCTAGAGTAGAGCCACTATGTTATGGAGAAATTAGTTTTTTGAATATCAATTTTAATTTATTGGTTGCTATTTTGGAAATGATTTTATATACTGTATTACATTGGGAGATTGTCCAAAATTATTTGAATCGTTTTAGTCTGTCATTTTTTTGGGATGAGTACTACCATTGTATTATTGAAATCCTTTAAAATAAATCCAAACTTCCTTGATTCTTCAACCACCTCTAGCAACTTGGGTGCAAGAAGGTCCCAATTATTTTGATAAAAGCATGCTAGGAAGCCATCAGGGCCAGGTGATTTATCCCCTCCTAGGTCAAAGACTACCTTCTTCAATTCCTCCATTGAGACAGGGCATGTTAAACCAATATTGTCTTCTCTTGAAGCCAATTTCAAGATTACCCCAAGAGCCTCCTTCATGGTCTGACCATTCTTCATTGACTCCTATTCTCATAGATTATTGAAAAAACTAATCGCCCCTTGGTTTATTTCCTTAGGGTCCTATGTCATCACACCATTCTCTCCTTCAATTGAAAGTATTCTATTAATAGATCTCCTTGTTTTTACCGAGCAATGAATGAATTTGGTGTTACAATCTCTATCTAGTAACCAGGTTTCCCTAGATTTCTACTTTAGGTGGATTTCCTCTCTACGAATGATTTCTCCATATTTGGTCAACAAATCTTTCTTTATCTTATAGTTCACTTCGTCCATGCCTTCTACCATGATTTTGCAATTTAAAGCTTCCAAACATCCTTCCAATTGATGTTTTCTCTTTAAACATATCTCCAAATTCCCTATTCCAAATCTTTAATTGTTGTTTGAAAAATCTAAGTTTCTCAAATAAAATGAAGGCCTTATTTCCCTCTAGGACTTTAACATTCTTCCACCAATCAACTATCAACTAATGGAAACCTTCTACTCGGAACCACATTTTTTTGAATATAAAAGGACACTTTGGGGAAAACCTCTCCTCCTAAATTAGCAGGGCTACTAGGAGATGATCTGAACCTAAAATTCCTAGGACTAAAACTTCAAATAGCAAAGAATTGGCTGACCATTCCCTAGTAAGGAAAAAATGATCTAGTTTCTCTACTATGTTGGCTGAACTAGATTGACGATTTGACCATGTAAAATTTCCTCCCTTCACTTTCACCTCCCAAAGGTAGTTGGAGGAAATGAAATTCTAAAACTCAACTTGAACTTGTTTAGCACCTAACTTCCCTCCCGTTTTGTCTTCTAGACTCAAAGTGGCATTGAAATCCCCTATTAGGATTATCAATGTAGATAAATGCTCATTGGTTATTAAGGTGATTTCTTCCCACAATGCTTTCTTTTCAACTAGTTTAGATGGACCATAAATATTAATGAGAATGACCAAAAAATTAATAGTAAGAGGGTTGAATTTCATCGATTGCCAAAATCATGAGTTACTCATAGATTTAATTGAGACTGATTGTGGATTGAAGAGTATACCCAAACCTCCTAACGCATTGACAAAATTAGAAAAAGCTCCTTCCCTCTAGTTACCATTACCAGGATAGGTTTGTGCTTCTTTTGCTCACAACTTTGTTTCCTGAATACATAAAATGTCCCCCTTCATCTGATCAAACCTTTTTCTAATCAAATGTCACTTGTTAGAGGCATTGCAACCCCTAACATTCCATGTGATGATCTTCATGATCTCCTAGGGGGACTTCATTGCTCCCTAATCTAAGTTTGGTTTGGCCTTTTTGATTAGCAGTGTCCTCAAGAAACTAAGCCATGTTTCTTCTTCCCCTTCTTTTTTGCATTGTTTTAGATTTACTAAAATCTATTTGTGATATTGTCCTTTGATCATCAATCCCTAATTCTTCTTCAAGACGGAAGGGATCATCCTCACTTCCAAGATCTTTCGAACCTATGTCAATTTGTAAATTAATTAAGAATGCAAAAAGAAAACACAGAACAACAAGACAAATAAACACAATAATTTATCATGGTTCACCAAAAATTGTGGCTATGTCCACACTGAGAGTAGAGAAATTATATTGATGGGAAAAATAATAAGTTTACAATACATGCCATTAGCATTTATAGATCACAAATGATTAGCTGAAGAGGCACAATAAAAATGAGGGAAAAGCACATGTGTCTGTTGGCCTTCACTATTCAACAATCTCCCACCTGAAGACAATAGATACACTAGCTGATCATCCATTCCCCTACTCTACATGCTGACCTACTTCTTTTTAACAAGGCCAAGAGAAGATCTAGCACATTCAAACTTCTCCTTGGCAACAACCTTCATCAACATGTTAACCAAATTGATCTTTATATCAAAATTGGCAACCTTTAGCTTTCCTTCTTCTACCACATAGCGAACATAGTGAGCATGCTTGTAAATATGTTTGGAGCGTCACTGAGAGGAATGATTGTGAGCCATAAAAATTGCACTTTGACTATCTAAAAATAAAACATAATTATCTTATTGCCAATGTAGATTGCTAAATAAGTGTTGCAACCAAATCATCTCTCTAGCCCCTTCAAAAAGAGCCAAGTATTCAACTTCAACATAAGAAAGTGAAACACTATTACAGTCTTGAGGCCCAACTAATGGAAACCCTGAACAATATGAAAGCATAAATAGTAGTAGACCTATATTTTTCTTGATCTTCGGCAAGATCTGAATCATTGAATCCTTGCAATTGAGCATGATTTCTACCAAAACACAATGCATAATCAGAATTATCTTTGAGATACCATAATATCCACTTCACTGCTTCCCAATGAGACTTCCTGGGATTGTTCATGAATCTACTAACTACTCCCACCACATGAGTAATTTCAGGACGTGTAGAAACCATAACGTACATTAAGCTACCAATCACTAATTTATAAGTAACATTATGCATAAAATCCTTCTCATCTTGTGTTTTGGGACACAAATCAAAACTTAGGCAAAAATGAGGAGCAAGAGCAATAGGAACATGTTTAGCTTTAGCCATGCCAAATTGCTCTACAACTTTGCCAATGTATGATTTTTGTGACAAAGTTAACACCTTTTTCTATCTATCTCTAGTAATAGTCATCCCAAGAATCTTTTTGGCCACACCTAATCTTTCATGGCAAACTGAGAAGCTAACTCTTTCTTTAGCTTGCTGACTATTTGGGGAGAAGTACTAGCAACTAACATGTCATCAACATAAAGTAGAAGAATAACAAACTCACCACTAGAAAGTCTTTTATAGTAGACACACAGATTTGATTCACATTGGGTGAAGTATTGTTCAACCATGAACTGATCAAGCTTAATGTACCATTGTCTTGAAGCTTGGCTGAGCCCATACAAACTCTATTTTAGCCAATAATAGAGATGTTCTTTCCCCTTTTGAAAAAATCCTTTAGGCTATTCCATGTATAATTTCTCATTGATGTCGACATGTAGAAAAGCCATCTTGACATCAAGCTATTTGCACTCAAGATTCCAAATGGCTACCAATCCCAAAACTACCTAGATTTAGTCATCCATACAAATGGTGAGAAAATCTCTTCAAAATCTAGGCCTTTTTTGAGCATACCCTTTGACAACTAGTTGAGTATAGTACCTCTTTCTTCTGCCATCTTCTTCTTTAACCTTATATACCCAACAATTTTTAAGTGCTTTCCAGTTGGGTGGAAGTGGAACTAGATCCCAAGTTTTATTGGTTTTAAGAGAGTTCATCTCTTCTTCCATTGCAATCATCCACTGATTTTTATTAGTACTTTTGCAAGCATCTTGAAAATTAGTCAGCTTTACTTGATCAGAGATTAAAATCCTAGGCTCTACCTCCTCGGAATAAAGTAACTCATAATTTGAATACTTTGCAGGCATCTTCCTCTACCTTGTAGATCACCTTAAGTGTAGATTGTGTTGCTCATTCTAAGAATTACTTCTTATCAGTTCATAGTCATTGCCCCATGAAGATGTGTGGATTGGTTGAGAGACATCCATGTCTTGCTCCCTATGACCATGATGCATTTAATCATTCTTAAAATCATGCATATGAATTCTTAAAGTTTCTGGTGATTGCTGTATAGCAGGCTGGACTATTATAGATGGAATACCCAAATCCATACAATTTGATGCAACTTCTGTCATTCTCTCCATAGAAGACCAAGGGATGAAAGGAGTGGAGGGACATTGAGCAATGAGATCCCCAAAGTGACTAGTTTGAAGTGTCCTATGTTTGTTATTCTTCTATCTACTGCTCGAGCCAAGGGAAGTAATAGCCACATTCTGCTCACAAGACATGTTCTGTCCTTTTGTGGTAGAAAAATATAATCCAAGCTGCCATAATTGGTGTTGAGAACATGTTTCTTAACCCTTCAATCTTTTTCTAGAAAATTCTAGAATTTTTCTGTGGAAGTTTTCCACTTGTTTATCTTGGAAAAGGGTGTACAAAATACCAAAAGGTGCCCTGTCCATAGTAGAATATAGGAGGGCCATTTTTAGATCATAGTTAGCTTGTTTTATGACTTTTATGGGGGTCTAAACTAAGAGACAAAATTATTGACGGGATTACTATTTTAACCTAGTTGTTTTTTTCATATTGGAAATGTAAATATAAAAAATGGATAACATGTATCATGGTAGTTTTTCCCATGGTTTTGTAAAACCACAAGTGGTTTCTAGGTTGTAAAAATACTATAAAAGGAGGGCTTGGGGAGGTGTTTGTGTAATTGAGTTCAGTTTGCAAGACTAGTGCTAGGAGGGGTCTCTTTGAGTTCGAGTTGTGGTGATGCACTCCTATAAGAACTTGCATTGCAAGTGTATTTTAATCATCTTGGTTTGATAATACGTTGTGTGGGTTTTGGAGGGTTGGGTTTTTCTCCTGGAAGGGTTTCCCCACAGTAATCACTGTGTTATGTGTTCAATGTTATTTTGATTATGTTATTATGCATTTCTTGAGATTTCTGCAATAGTTAGTTGAATTTTCATAATCATCCTTAGAAGATTAGCATAGAAGTGATTCCATGCACATTTTCTTCCTTACAAGTGGTATCAGAGCCTGGCCAATTTTGGTTCTAGTTTTTGGGTACAGGGTTTTTTGAGCTAATCAAGGTTTGAGTGGGAGTTTGTGCAGAGTATTTCATTTCTATGTTGTAGGATTGAAAAGATGGCAAGAATGTCAAGGAGAATTGTTGTTGAAAAGTTTTCTGGCACAAAATTTGAGATGTGGAAGCTAAAGATGGAAGATCTATTCACTGATCGAGATCTATAGGATGCAATTGATGAGAAAGAGTTGAGGCCCACAAATCCAAATTTAGCTGCATAATATGATGTGATAGAAAAAAAGGCTAAAGGTCTCATTAGATTGTGTCTTGTAGACTTGATTTTGATTAATGTCCATGAAGAACCTACTACAAAGAAGCTTTGGAAAAATTTAAGTGAGATCTATGAAGCGAAATCACTTGTTAACAAGATTTTCTTGAGGAAGAAGTTGTATTCCTTGAGAATGGAAGAAGGTGGATGAATTTTTGAGGATTTGGAAAGTTTTAATATGTTGGTGACTCAGTTGACCTCAATAGGGGTACCAATGGATGAAGAAGAAAGGTGTCAAAGCTTGTTGTGTTCATTGCCAAACTTATTGGATAGTCTTGTGATGGCTACAGGGAGCACTTCAATTGTCCTGAAGATGGAGGATGTTGTTGGCTCTCTACTTTCTAAGGAGATGAGAAGGAAGGTCTCTCTAAATGCCAAAGAGGCTTTGAGTGTTTGAGGAAGACCAAAAGAGAGAGGCAAGAATGAAAAGCAACATGGTCATTGTAAGTCCAAAAATAAGGGGAGATCAAAATCTCCTGGTAAGTCCAAGGCAATCTCCTAGAATTGTGGCAAACTTGGACACTTCTGAAAGGATTGCAAAGAGGAGAAGAAAAAAAAGAAGAAGATGCAAGATTTTGATTCTGAGTCCAAGAAGGAAAATGGAGATTCTTTCATTGCAGCTTTGGCCACTCATGTAGGTGAAAATGCATGGTTAATAGACTCAGGTGCATCTTTCCACATGACTCCTAATAGAGACTAGTTTAGTAAGTATGAAAATTTTGATGGTGGTAAGGTGTATTTGGGTGATAATTCAGTACTTGATATTTTTGGTCATGGAAGTATTCATGTGAAATTTTTTGATGGCATAATTAGAAGATTTGATGGTGTCTTGCATATCCCTAGACTAGCAAGGAATTTGTTATCTGTTAGTAAGCTAATAGATGCTGGTGTACATGTATAATTTTTTAAAGAAAGTGCAAAAATGGTGAGAGGTGCTATGATAATAGCAAGAGGAAGTAGATTGGGTACATTGTACTGGCTTGATGCATGCACGGTTGAGTGTAATAGTACTTTTGATAAGATTGTGAAAAAGACTACTCAATTGGAGAAGGAGAAGATTTCTCTTTCAACAGATGTACGTGGTTTTTGGGTACCCAATGGTGCTTTGTCTACCAAATCAAAGTTTCTTCCAGAGAAGACCATGTTATGGCACTAGATATTTGGCCACATAGGTGAGAAGGGTCTACGAACCTTGAAAAATAAGAACCTTGTTGATGGGTTAAATGACTGCAATCTTGAATTTGATTTTTGTGAGTATTGTATCTATGGTAAAAAAAACCGCATTCAGTTTTACTCAAGTTCTCATAAGTCTTCATGTCTTTTGGATCTAATCCATTCGGATGTATTTGGTCCATTTGATGTTCCTTTTATTGGTAGATTAGTTTATTATGTTTATTTCATTGATGATTTCAATAGAAGAACATGGGCTTATTTTCTTAGGAGTAAAGCTGAAGTTTTCAATCATTTCAAAGAATTTAAAGCAACAGTTGAATTGTAGATTGGAAAGAAAATAAAATGTTTGAGAACTGATAATGGTGGTGAATTTTGCTCCAATGATTTTGACACATTTTGTAAATATTGTGGTATTAAAAGAGAGAAGACAACTCGGTATTCTCCACTATAGAATGGAGTTGTAGAAGGAATGAACATGGCCTTGATGGAGAAGGAGTATGCCAAGTGGTGCTAGACTAGAACAAAAGTTCTGGACCAAAGCTATAGCCACTTCTCACTACTTGATAAACAGGTCTCCTACATTAGCTCTTGTTGATAAGATTCCATTGGAAGTGTGTTCGGGCCACAAGCCCTCACTTAGACATCTGAGAGTGTTTGGTTGTGAGGAATATGCTCATGTGCCAAAGAAGAAGTGGCAAAAATTGGAAAACAAAGCTATCAAATGTATCTTCATTGGATATAGTTATGGCGTGAAATGATACAAGCTATGGGATCTTGTTGCACAAAAGGTATTTTATTCCAGAAGTGTTATTTTTAGAGAAATTAAGCCTTCTTCCATTACAGTTTAGCTAGAATGGATAAAAGAAAAGAAAGATGTGATTCAACTTCTTGCTACACCTGAGAAGGTTGAATCAATGCCCTTAGAAATATGAGATGTTGAAGAGAGCTCTACAAGTTTTGAATCATCAAAGGAAGAGGGAGAACCTAATCATGAACGTGAACCTCTTGAACCTGAACTAGATCTTGTTTGAGGATCTACTAGACAAAGGAAACCGTCGGAAAGGTATGGGTATTCTCTTGATGATTGGAGATGCATATTTGCATTGAATGCTAATATTAATGAACCAAGATCTGTACAAGAGGCTCTTGGTATGAATGATTCAGAGTCTTAGAAAATAGCCATGGATGAAGAAATGGTAGCTCTTAAGAGGAATCAAACATGGGACCTTGTACCATTGCTTGAAGGACGAAAGCCTATTGGTTGTAAATGGGTGTTCAAAATGAAAATGGGTTCAGATGGAAGTATTGAGAAGTATAAAGCATCTTTTCTTGCGAAAGGTTACTCTCAGGTTGAGGGAATAGATTATGGTGAGATTTTTTCTCCAGTAGCCAAAATGACATCCATTAGATTTTTGCTTTCTATTGCAGCAGCTTATGATCTAGAGATTGAGAAAATGGATGTGAAAATTGCTTTCCTTCATTGATATTTGGAGGAAGAAATTTACATGTCACAGCTAGAGCACTATGTGGTGAAAGGTAAAAGTCATTTGGTCTATAAATTGAAGAAATCCTCATATGGTTTAAAACAAAGTCCTAGGATGTGGTACCAAAAGTTTGATACATATGTGTTGACTTTGGGATTCGTGCAATCTAAATTTGATCATTGTATATATTTCAAATCTGATGGTAATGGTTTTCTGGTTATTGTCTTTTATGTCGATGACATGTTGTTTATTGGAAAAGGAAAATGTTTCATTGCAGAGTTAAAATCTCAACTCTCGATAAAGTTTCAAATGAAAGATCTTGGTGTAGCTAGGCACATTCGAGAATGGAGATTATAAGAGATGGATAGAACAGAAAGCTTTGGCTAGGCCAAAGTAAGTATGTTGGTACTATTTTGAAAAGGTTTAATATGCAAGATTCAAGACCATTGAGTGTTCTTGTTACTATGGGAACAAATCTTTCTAGCTCACAGTGTCCCACATCCCCATTGGCGATGGAAGAGATGAGTTGAGTACCATATCAGAGTGCTATTGGAGGTTTGATGTATGCTATGGTCTATACAAGACCAAATATTGCCCAAGTAGTGGGAGTACTTTTCCATTATATGTCTAATCCAGGAAGAGCACATTGGAATGTAGTAAAAAGAGTTTTCAGATACTTGCAAGGTACCTCAGAGTACTCAATATGTTTTCATGGAATAGAAAATGAGCATTCCTTGGATATTCAAGGCTATGTGGATTAAAACTGGGCCAGTGATGTTGATAGAAGAAGATTCACCAGTGCATATTTGTTTATATTATTTGGTGGTGCAATCAATTGGATGAGCAAGTGAAAGGCTATGGTTGCTTTGTCCACTATTGAGACAGAGTATATGGCAGCTACTCATGCTTGCAAGGAAGCCATCTGGCTAAAGAGATTGTGTTCAGATATAGGGTTCGCACAGGGTGTAGTGAAAATTTATAATGATAGCTAGAGTGCAATCTACCCAGCGAAGAACTTGAATTTTCATGCCAAGACCAAGCACATTGATGTACAATATCATTTTGTGAGAGATATGGTCAAGGACGAAAAAGGTAGAGACTTTGGTGAATGTTGCTGATGCATTAACTAAGCTCATGAGCACAGAGAAATTCAAATGGTGTTCAGAGTCTATGGGCCTCTCGGCCCCTAGCAATTAAGTCGATGGTATTTTGGATCCCCTGACTCTTGCAAGGTGTTTGACAAGTGGGAGAATGTTGAGAACATGTGTTTCAACCTTGCAATATTTTACTAGAAAATTCCAGAATTTGTTTGTGGAAGTTTTCCACTTGTTTATATCTTGGAAAAGAGTGTACAAAATACCAAAAGGTGCCCTATCCATAGTAGAATATAGGAGGGCCATTTTTAGAGCATAGTTAGCTTATTTTATGACTTTTATGGGGGTCTAAACTAAGAGACGAAATTATCGACGAGATTATTATTTTAACTTGGTTGTTTTTTTAATATTGGAAATGTAAATGTCAAAAATGGGTAACATGTGCAATGGTAGTATTGCCCATGGTTTTGTAAACCACAAGTGGATTCTAGGTTGTAAAAACAATATAAAAGGAGGGCTTGGGGAGGTGTTTGTGTAATTGAGTTCATTTTGCATGACTGGTGCTAGGAGGAGTCTCTTCGAGTTTGAGTTGTGGTGGTGCGCTCCTGTAAGAACTTGCATTGCAAGTGTATAGTAATAATCTTGGTTTGATAATATATTTTGTGGGTTTTGGAGGGTGGGGTTTTTCTCTTGGAAGGGTTTCCCCACAATAATCACTGTGTTATGTGTTCAATGTTATTTTGATTATGTTATTATGCATTTCTTGAGATGTCTACAATAGTTAGTTGAATTTTCATAATCGTCCTCTCAAGATTAGCGTAGGAAGTGATTCCATACACCTTTTCTTCCTTACAATTGGCCATCGTGAGAAGAGATTCCCCTTCCCTCGTGCTCTATGACTATTTGGTGCTTTGTCAAAGATTGGTGAAGACTATCAAATAGACCAACACCTAAGACGTGTGAAGGAGGAGCCCATGTTTTATGTTGACCATTATACCCGATGCTACATTCTCTAACCTTTTTCCCGGTTTCTCTATTGAACTAGGGTTTGATCTATCATCAAGCCTAGCATGTTAAGGGCCATTTCTTACCTTGAATCTATATATCATGATGGTTCTCCATTAATTTGATTCCAATTTTGAGTTTGGTACTCAAGTTTTCCTGCGTTATAATTGCTAGTTGCATGGTCAAATTTATATCTTCCTCCATCTGCTTGCCAGTCCCTTGGTTGAAATTTCTCCTTCCTTTGTCTAGCCCGTTCCATGCAAGCTCCAACTTGCCCTTTGTTCCAGCGAATCCTCTCTACCTCATTTCACTATTCCCCTAATTTCTCAAAGAATGAATATGTTTTGGAAAACCCATTAAAGTAGCAAGTCTTTTGCCAAAGTGAAGTAGAAATTTCACCTAATATTCCTCCCCACAATATTCAGGGATCTTCTTGATATGATGATTACCACAACACTTGGTACATAGAGATCTTAAAAAGTAAGATCTCATCTCTACTGCAAATGAAGAAAATGGCATTGGCAGACAGGAAATGCCTAGTGCATGAAATTGGATGATAAATATATATTATTTAATAATATATGTTTCTATTTTGATTATTATATATTCAAATTTAAAACATTTTCAAAATATAATATATGAATTATAGAAACTTATACTTTTATAATATTTACTAGTGGTTGCACCTAGAGAGGGTGCAAGATATAATTGATAGGATCAAGTTGTTACAATTTGAAAATAAGAGCTCATATATGTTCAAGAAATGTGTGTATAGAAACATATAGTGAAAAAAAAGCCTACATGCATGCCCATAAATCACCAGAAAGCACACGAGAGTAATAGATACATGATACATCTATATTTCAATTATTAGAAGTTATGATGTATATTTTTGCAATGTTGTACATTATGACAAAGCCAACCCGATTCACCTGTTTAATGATTTTATAATTCATTAAAAATTGCATTTAGCACATTTTCCCCTTGTTTTATTTAATTAAAAAAATGAAATAGTAATCCAGTCAACTAGTTAGCCATGGGCCTTCATGATCATATCTAAAGATGGAAATAGTTTATGATTAGAGTTGTATCCCAGCCATTAATAGATGTATCATTAGTAAAATTTATTTATTGATCAGCTGACAAAATAAGTTCCTATATAAAGTTTTAAACAACAAGCACACAAATATTATGATATGAGGTAAATGTTATTAGAAAACCCTCAATACTCCTTTGTGCTTCTATATTTATAAACATAAATGAATTTTTGAGAGTATATAAATTAAATGGCTAGCATTTTGAGAGTAGATAAATTAAACAACTTACATGCACCAATCTAGAATGTGTGGTGTGTGAATGGTTGCAACATTTATCTTTAAGCTTATTTCTTTAATTGTAAAATAATGAAAAATTCAATGCAAAATAGTAGTAGGAAAAATTGTAACATCATCACCTAATTGGTTTCAAAGATTCACTTAAGTCCAAAACATGCATGCTAATGATGTATTCTACTATTGCAAACTTTTGGAGAAATTGACATACACATGTCAATTCAATACACAGATATGAAATATTTTTAAAAGACAATAAAGTTCTTTCCTTGTGTAATGGGGTAGTTGGTTCCCATAACCCCATCTTGCTAAGAATTTCTCCTTTGTTGTATCCCATTTTGGGCATTTATATATCTCAGGATAGTGCAAACTATTGACTATATCTTCGAAGATGGAAAAGGTGGCAGGAAAGTTTGAAAAACATATCATGCAACATCGCAAAGGTAAAGATGACATGGCAATGGTGGTCATTTCGAAAAAATGGCAAATGATTTTTTTTTTTTTGTTACGTAAAAGACAAGGGGATATTTGGCAAACATATTTTTGTGTATTAATAGCAAGCATGATTATACTATACGTAGCATTTAATAGAGACTGCTGCATAAAAAAGGGAACTTGCCAAGTGTAAGGATCTGATGGCTGATTTGAAATAAAAGTTAAAACAAATTTTGGTTGTGGGCATTTTGATAAACCATTTTGAACTCTGTGGATGTTATTTTGAAGGGTTTCCTTGTCTTCTCTGCAAGCTTGTAAAATTTTTGTTGTCTTCCATTAGCATGAAAGAAATTCCCTTGGTTTTTTGTGTGGTTAATATCGTGTAAAAGATTTGCTTCTGGAAAAATGAAGAGGTTTGTTCTCTGCAAAATGGGGTTAATTGTGAAAGTGTTTTGAATAGTTTCTTCTTAAACAGTGAATGGCATAAGGTTTCTTCTTTGAATAAATACTTATCCTTTTATTTTTTTCTCCTATGATTGCATGATTGAGGGTTTTTGGAGGCACAATGAAAAGCTATAAAACTATGATAAGGGTTTCTAGAGGCATAATGAAAGTTTCTCAAAATTGTGATAAAGGTTTTCAAAAATAGAGAATTTTGGAGGTAAGAAAGAAAAAATGACTTTAGGTCAACAATTTTTGTTTGAAAAATCCTTCCTGCCTAGCTACAGGTATATTGTCACCATTTATTCAAAGTTTGTAAAAAGGATTAAGGTGAATAAAAGACACAAAAATTTGGAATGTTTTCAAACACTTGAAAATTTTTGAAATGTTTTTGAAAAGGAATATAAAATTCAAATACTTTCTAGTTAGTTATTCTTTAATAAAAAGCCAGAGATATTGTTTGGTTAGTCGGATTTATTCTTTGAAAAAGGAAATAAAAATTACAGTCAATTTTAAAAAGATGAAATGAAAGGGAAATAAGGGTTTTGAAGACAAATTTTTTTTGTTGTGGAAAATATGGAATTTTTTTCAAATCTAGTTTCAAAAAAAAGGTTTTGATTAATCTTTAGAGGAAAATGTTTAATACTACATTAGTTTGTTCAAACCCTAATGGTTTGAATGAAGTTTCAATAAAATGAAGGGTAACTGTTTGAACCTTAAAATGACAATCTTTCCTTGAAGATTTTTCATTTGTTTAGAAGACATTTTTTGAAGGCTTCAAGTTTGAAGTCCTACTTGCACATCTTGACCTTTATATGGCTGGTATTTCAAAAGACATGAACAAAATTGAGGCATAATTGATAAAAGATGGTTTTCAAAATATCATTTCATAAGGGCATTTTGTTGAACTAGTTCAGTTTATTTTGTATAACTAATTCATTTTGAATTCTATCTCTATTTAAAGAGATCATTGTAAAATCTAAAATGTATGTGTGTGAAAAGGTCATTGAAAAGGCGATACAAATAAATTTGTGAAAATTTGTGAAGAGTTGTAATCTAAAAGCTATATTATAAGCTTAACTACATGTATAAGTGTAGCATATACATTTGTATGTGTATGTGAGACTATAAACAAATAGCAAAGGACATAAAGGGTTGAATACACTAAGCAGTTGTTTCTACTAATTGTAAGGAGTTGAAGCTCAATAAAGATTATAGATTCATGGAGTGGTTTTTCTCCCTATGATGAAACCGTAAGGATTTTCGAGGTTTTCCCACTTGGCACAAATTCGTGTGTCTATTTTGTGAGTTGATATTTCTTTCTGTTCATGGTGAATGTTTGTCAATTTTTCAAAATAGTTTGAATTTATTCAATTATAAATTGTTAAATGGAAAGATTGTAATCAATTTTTGTATTTCATATAGTTCTGATTCACTTCCCCCCCCCCTCAAGAACTCTAATACTTCCAACAAGTGGTATTAGAGCGTAGGATTCCTTTTAGGAATTGTTCCAGGGATTTGTTTTGGATGTTATGGCACAAGTTGAAGGGGCTTCCCTTAACCGTGCTCCACTATTTGATGGTAATGACTATGTTTTTTGGAAAGTTATGATGGAAGCATTTTTACATTCTTTAGGTGTGAGAATGTGGGATGTTGTTATTACAAAGTATACTATCCCACCAATAGTATCTACTGATGCTAATGATAAATTGACTTATGAATTGGATAAAAAGGCAAGATATGCTCTGTTGTGTGATCTCACTAAAGATGTGTTTGATAAAGTAGTCTACTGTAAATCAGCAAATGATATTTGGGAAAAGTTGGAAACTATTTATCAAGAAGATGAAAAGGTTAAAGAGTCAAAATTGTTAACTCTCAAAATATAGTTTGATAATTTGAAAATGAATGAAGATGAAATTATTTTAGTATATTTCTTAACAATTGATGAAGTAGTCAGTGCTAGAAAAAGTCTTGGTGAAAAAATTGAAGAACCTGACGTAGTTTCAAAAGTCATTAGGTCAGTTCTACCTAAATTTGAAACTAAAATTTCTACTTCATAAGAAAAGAAAAGTTTTTCTAAAATGACTCTACAACAATTACAAGGAACTCTAAGTGCATATGAAATCATAATTAGTAACCAAGCTAGTTCTTCATCAAAAGAGACAACTTTTAAGGCTGAAAAACATGATGAGAGTGATTTAGATAATAGATGCTCTAGAAGCATTACTAGTCAAGAGAATGAGAAAGAAGTATAAAGGAAAAGCTAAATGTTTTAATTGTGGTTAGTTAGGACATTTTGCTGCAAAATGTCCAAATGTTGAACTAGAAGATTGTGATGACAAAACTGAAAAGTTATCTAAAAAGAAACCTTAGAATCAAAACAAAAGATATAAGGAATTCAAAAAGAAAAGTCTTCTATGAAAAGAAGATTCAAACGAAGAATCTAGTGATGCTAATGAAGAAGGGGAAAGACTATTCATGGCTGAAATAATCCACACCCCTAAACCTGAATATAGTGAATTTGAATCTTCATCTGATTCAAATAAAGAAATAGATCTTGAAGAAGAACTTCTAAAATCTTTGCAAGAACTTAAAAGATTGAAGAAGTTAATTTCAAATCATGAAATTGAAAATAAAAAAAATTTGAAGAAGAGTTAAAAGAAGAAAATCTGATTATAGAAAATCAAAAAACCTTACTTGAAGGAAAGGATAAAAAATTAAATACTTTGCAAAGCTCATCTAAAGAGTTTTTAATTAGAAAACCAAATTCTTCTTCAATTGTTATTGTTTCAACTATAATGTCTTTGGGCACAAGGCTATTTTTTGTGAAAACAACACCAATCAAGGTAAGAGAAGAATTATCAGATGCTTCAGATGTTTCCACTATGGTCATTATGCAAATCAATGCAAACTAATTTTGAGACCTAAATAGATCTAGAAGCAAGTAAAGACAACTGAAAAGTCTTTAATTGTTGAAACAACCCTATTTGCTCAAGAACTTGCAACATGGGTTTTGGATAGTGGTTGCTCACAGCATATGACTGGGTGTAAAAGAAAATTCAAAACCTTAGAAGATTTTAATTGAGGGCTTGTACATTTTCATGATAACTCTGGAGCCTATATAACATGAATAGGCTCAATCATTTTAAACAAGGATACACCAATTCATGATGTATACTTTGTTGAAGGTTTGAAACATAATCTTTTGAGTGTCAGTCAGATTTGTGATAGTGTGTACTCTATTTCTTTTAATGCTAAAGGATGCTTTATCAAAAATGGAAGGGATAGAGTCATTTCTAGTGGATTAAGGATAGGTGGAAATATGTATAACTTAATTGATCCTACTGTTCAAGAAAATTCATTGGTTAATACTTGTCTTATGAGTCAAGTAGAAAAGAATTGGTTGTAGCACAAGAGATTGGGACATCTTAACTTTGATAATCTTGCTAGAATTAGTAAGAATAAACAGGTTAGAGGATTACCAAAAATTACCAAACCAGTGAATATTTGTGAAGAATGTGTGAAAGTTAGACAAACAAGAGTATCTTTTAAAATAAAATAATACTCACTAAATAGACCACTTGAACTTGTGCATACTGATTTATGTGGTCCAACTAAAAATGTATCATTAAATGGTGGGAAATATTTTATGTTGTTCATAGATGACTATTCAAGGATGGTTTGGGTAATGTTTATGAAACACAAATTAGAAGCCTTTGACCGTTTCAAAATTTTTAGAAAAATGGTAGAAAGGGAAACTGACTTAAAATTAAATTTTTTAAGATTAGATAGGGAAGGATAATTTACCTCTCAGGAATTTATTGAGTATTGTAAAAAAATGGCATAAAAAGACAATAGTCCACAACTAGGACACCACAACAAAATGGTGTTATAGAAAGAAAAAATAGAATTGTTAAAGAAATGGCCAAGACCATGCTTAATGAAGCAAAAATACCTTACAAATTCTGGAAAGAAGCTATCATATAGTTGTCTACATTCTAAACAGAGCACAAATTAGAGTTAGAATAACTCATACTCCATATGAATTATGGAATGAAAAAACAACTAATGTAAACAATTTCAAAATTTTTGGTTGTAAATGTTTCATCAAAAAGAATTATGATTCCTTGGAGAACTTCAATTCAAGGTTTGATGAAGGGATTTTCCTTGGATACTGTACACATAGCAAAGCCTATAAATGTTATAATAAAAGGCTAAATAAAATTGTAGAAGACATAAATGTTGTATTTGATGAAAATTCTATGTGTTACAATAATAAAGAGGATCGTGAAGATACATCATTCCAAAAATTAAAAACTTTGCATGATGAACATCCTAAAAATGTTGAAACTGAACTTGTTGATGAAACTGAATTAGAAAATTGTTCAAGTCCCAAAGTAACAAGTATTGGTTTAAAAATAAAAAATTCTTCTAGAATAATTGCTAGGAGACATCCTGAGTCTCAAGTTATTGGGGATGTTGAAAAAGGGATCTTAACTAGAAGAAAAGCCAAGATAGATGAACAAGCAAACATTGTTGAACATTTTTGCTTGATATCAAATTTCAAACCAAAAAGTGTTACTGAAGCTTTATTAGACTCTTGTTGGCAAAATGCTATGCAGGAAGAAATAAATCAAATTTAGAAAAACAAGACCTACAAACTTGTTCCTAGACCTAGTGACAAAAATGTCATAGGTGGAAAATGGGTATTTCATAACAAGTTGAATGAAGATGGAAAAGTGATCAAGAATAAAGCTACATTTGTCTGCAAAGGATATGCTCAATAGTAAGGAATTGATTTTGGTGAAACATTTGATGGAATCAATCAAAATATTCCTTGCATATGCTAGTTATAAAAAATTTACTATCTACCAAATGGATGTTAAAACTGCATTCTTGAATGGTATCTTGAAGAGGAAGTCTATATGGAACAACCAGAAGGTTTTGAATCTTCTGACAAACATGATTATGTTTGCTGACTCAAAAAGGCTTTATATGGCTTAAAATAAGCTCCTAGAGCTTGGTATTCCAGGTTGGATAAACATTTAATTACAAATGAATTTTCTTGTGGAAAAGTAAATAGCACTTTGTATATCAAAGTTATAAATTATGACATTTTGGTAGTAGAAATCTATGTGGATGATATTATTTTTGGGGCTACTGATGATGAATCAACAAATTTTTTTCAAAAATATGGAATCTTAGTTTGAAATATCACTATTGGGTGTGCTCACATTTTTCCTTGGTTTGCAAGTCTCATAGCTTGAACATGGACTATTTCTTTCTCAAAAAAAATATGCAAAAGAATTGTTGAGAAAGTTTAATATGGTTGAATGTAAACAAGTAAGTACTCCTCTGGAGCCAGGCTGCAAACTAATAAATAATGATGACTAACCTTTTGTAAATCAAACTCTATATAGATCCATGATTGGAAGTTTGTTATATCTTACAACATCTAGACCTGATATAATGCAAGTAGTATGTATGGTTTCAAGACTTCAATCTGATCCAAAACAATCTCATCTTAATGCGGTAAATAGAATACTAAAATACATCCAAGGGACACTTGATTTTGGATTATGGTATCCTCACAGAAATGATTTTACACTTTCTAGTTATACTAATGCAGATTGGGGAGGATCTAATGATAAAATGAGCACCAGTGGTGCAACTTTCTTTCTTGGTGATTGTTTAGTTGCCTGGCATAGTAAGAAACAAGATTGTGTTACTTTGTCTACCTATGAATTTGAATATTTTGTTGCTACAACATGCTGTACTCAGTTAATTTGGATGAACTCTCAACTATTTGATTTAGGTATTCAGGTTTCAAAACCCATTTCTATCATGTGCGACAATATGAGTGTTATTCAATTAAGAAAAAATCCAGTAGTGCACTCACACACAAAACATGTGGCCATTAAACATCACTTTCTGCATGACAAAGTTCTCAATAATGAATTTAAGCTAATCTCTACTCAAGGATAGGTAGCAGGCATTTTTACTAAAGCTCTACCTAGGGAATTATTTGAATAGTTAAGAACTTGATTGGGAGTTTTCTCTCAATCAATGCTGATATAAGTTCTTTGCAAATGATTGTTTCTATGTTAGGTTTTTTCTCCTATTCACATAATTTTTTCATAAAAAGCAGATGGTCAAATTTTTTGACGCAAAATTTTTGGGGGAGAAATCAGAGTTGTGAAATCAAAGCTATACATGTGGGGTTCACAACATTGTATTCTATGTGGTTCTCAACATTTTTGTAAATCAACACTTACATCTGTATGATCAACATCTGTTATTAGCATTCTTTGATCATGGAAAAGTTAGTATTTGTGTGATCTACATTCTTTGTTCATTATCTTGTATATATGAGAAGAAATTTGTATATATATCTAAAATTTTTATGTTTCTTCTTGTATATATGAGATGGTGAAAATTTTTGCCTCAAAAAATGGGGGAGATTGTTGACCATATCTTCGAAGATGGCAAAGGTGGTAGCCAAGTTTGAAAAACATAACATGTGGCATGAAAAAGGTAAAGACGACATGGCAATTGTGGTCATTTCGAAAAAATGGCAAATAATTTTTTTTTTTTGTTGCGTAAAAGACAAGGGAATATGTGGCAAACATATTTGTGTGTATTAACAACAAGCATATACTGTATGTAGCATTTAATAGAGACTACTGAATGAAAAAGGGAACTCACCAAGTGTAAGGATCTGATGGCAGATTTGAAATAAAAGTTAAAACAAATTTTGGTTGTGGGCATTTTGATAGAGCATTTTAAACTTTGCAGATGTTATTTTGAAGGGTTTCCTTGTCTTTTGCACAAGCTTGTAAATTTTTTGTTGTCTTCCATTAGCATGAAAGAAACTCTCTTGGTTTTTAGTGTGGTTTTTGGCCTCGTAAAAGATTTTCTTTTGGAAAAATGAAGAGGTTTGTTCTTTGCAAAATGGGGTTAATTGTGAAAGTGTTTTGAATAGCTTCTTCTTGAACAATGAATGGCATAAGGTTTCTTCTTTGAATAAATACTTATCCTTTTTTTTTTTTTCCTATGATTGCATGACTGAGGGTTTTTGGAGGCAGAATGAAAAGCTACAAAATTATGATAAGGGTTTTCAAAGGCATAATGAAAGTTTCTCAAAACTGTGATAAGGGTTTTCAAAAATAGAGAAAGTCAGTTGTTTTTGTTTGAAAAATCCTTTCTTCCTAGCTACAGGTATGTTGTCATCATTTATTCAAAGTTTTTAAAAAGGATTAAGGTGAATAAAAGACATGAAAACTTGGAATATTTTCAGATAGTTAAAAAATTTTGAAATGTTTTTGAAAAGGAATATAAAATTCAAATGCTTTCCAGTCAGTTATTCTTTAATAAAAAGCAAAAGATATTGTTTGGTTAGTCAAATTTATTCTTTGAAAAAGGAAATAAAAATTACAGTCAGTTTTTGAAAAGACAAAATGAAAGGGAAATAAGGGTTTTGAAGACAATTTTTTGTTGTTGTGGAAAATATGGAAGTTTTTTCAAATCTAGTTTCAAAATAAAGGTTTTGATTAATCTTCAGAGGCAAATATTTAATACTATAGAAGTTTGAGAAGGGTCCAAAATAGACGGAGATGGAGATGGTGGAGAGAGAGAGGCCATGAGTGAGTGAGAGAGAGAGAGAGAGAGAGAGAGAGAGAGAGAGAGAGAGGGGGGGGGGGAATATTTTGAATGAAGTTTCAATAAAATGAAGGGTCACTATTCGAACCTTAAAATGACACTCTTTCCTTGAAGATTTTTATTTGTTTAAAAGGCATTTTTTAAAGGCTTCAAGTTTGAAGTCTGACTTGCACAACTTGAAGTTTATATGGCTGATATTTCAAAAGACATGAACAAAATTGAGGCATAACTGATAAAAGTTGGTTTTCAAAACAAAATTTCATAAGGGCATTTTGTTGAACGACCCTAACTGGTTCAGTTTTTTTTGTATAACTAATTCATTTCGAATTTTATCTCTATTTAAAGAGATCATTGTAAAATATGAAATTAATGTGTATGAAAAGGTCATTGAAAAAGAGACACAAATACATTTGAGAAAACTTGTGAAGAGTTGTAATTTGAAAGCTATAGTATAAGCTTACCTACATGTATAAGTGTAGCATATACATTTGTATGTGTATGTGAGATTGTAAACAAATAGCAAAGGACATAAAGGGTTGAATACCCTATGTAGTTGTCGCTGCTGATTGTAAGGAGTTGAAGCTCAATAAAGATTACAGATTCATGGAATGCTTTTTCTCTCTATTTCAAAACCATAAGGATTTTTGAGGGTTTCCCACTTGGCACAAATTCGTTCTCTATATTGTGAGTTTATATTTCTTTTTGTTCATGGTGAATGTTTATCAAATTTTCAGCACAATTTGAATACATTCAATTATAAATTGTTAAATGCAAGTATTGTAATCAATTTTTGTATTAAATTCATATAGTTCTGATTCACCACCCCTTCTCAGAACTCTAATACTTCCAACACGAACTCCATTAAAATGACTCAAAAATAACAAGATGTGGCATACCAATGTGCAAAAAAGGAAGATTTAGAACTCACCATGATAAAATGAATGGATGATTTAAGTTATTGATTACATTAATAATAATGTTATCATTTACCACACTGTCAATCTAAGGTCTAGGGAACTAGTCATTGATAAGAATCCCTTGCAACAAAAAAAATACAAATCACTCAATCATGCAACCAAATCAATTTTCATATGGAATGAACTTCAATTGAATATGATTTTTAAATAAAGGAAACAAAAATCACCTATTGAGGGACACTACGAGGCCATAAGTTGTGTGCTCTTTAACAAAATTATCATGTAATTTTTTCCTTTGCATCCCAAAAATTCTAGAAAATGCAGAAGGAAAAAATTAAGAACAAATGATGTAGCTGAAGTCACTGTCAGTATCATGCATTTAAGCACCATAGGTGTATTATCCCAATATTTGGTATCTCATGCAACACCAAATCTATAAAAATCCATAGCCCTAACAATCCATTAATAGTGAGAGTCATATCAATGGAAAACCCTCAATAAAACCAACAACTTCTAGAAATTTTCAAAAATTTAGATAGATTGTCAGCAAAACTCATAGAATTTTATGACAAGCATCATCAACAAAATTTCAATGTACAACACTAGTTATGCTTCTCATGAAATTGGCTACACTTTCTATAATTCAGAATCGCAAACAACACTACTAAAAATCAATAGTTACAAATTTCTAATTTCAACATATACACTAATTATGCTTCACACTAAATTGGCTACACTTTCTGTAATTAAAAATTTCAAACAACACTACTACAAAGGAACAATTAAAAATTTCTAATTCTGACATATCCCACTCAGATCAACTCAGAGACAAACTTGAGAATGGTATACACCATAGAAAGGCAGGCAATAGTATAGCACCAAGTCTGAGCATGATCTATTCTTAGTTGGTCTGAATTTCATTGTGTCTTTCACTACTCTTTCTCTCAATAATATTCACTTTGTTCTATTGGTATATTTAATTTTAATTAGAAAGCGAAAGTACATAACTAACTCACAATTTTGAAGTTTCTTACCATCTAGTCTATGAAAATAAAAATATGAGCATCAATTTTTTATGAATAATTTAAGGCCAAATGCAAAGAACATTACTTGAAGGACATCTTTAATGGTCTTGTTCCCCACAACACTACTAATCTTTGTAACGAGTTCATGCAAATATTGAACTTCATTGATACTAACTACAAGAATTTAGGAAAAAAATTGTCTAAAAATGTTATAATAAATTTGCATATTCAAGAAAAATTTAGCCAACTTAAAAAATTTCTCTCATAGAGATTGCTTCTTAAAACTAATAGTATCAAACAATAACTTTAAAAAGTGGTCATAAAAAATGTGCGATCTTAGGAAGTCACATAGATTAGGACAAGCAACATTCCTAGTAAATGATGAAGTCTATACATGTACCTAAAATTGAAACAAAGTAATTATAGATGAACAATAACATATAGTATTGGACCTAAGAAATGTGTGATGTTAGTAGGTTTTCTTGTAATATTCATTGGACACTTTCAGGAAAATAGGTATTAGTAGGGAATACCTGTAAAGTTGTTTCCTGGGATTTTCTTTCTGATAGAGGCTTCCACAACTTTACTAGGAAATGATGGAGAGGTGTTGTTGTGGCTTTTTTGTTGCTGCTAGAGCCTTCCATTTATTGCTAGTTTGTACATGTAGCTAAAATTGAAAGAAATTAATCATAGATGAATAATAACTTATAGTAGTGGACCTAAGAAATGTGTGATGTTAGTGTATTATGTAGTAATATGCATTACACACTTTCAGGAAAATAAGTATGAGTAGGGAATACCTATAAAGTTATTCTACAATTTTCTTTCTAATAGAGGTTTCTGTTTATTGGCAAATTGTACAGGTGCAACATGTTATAAAGATGCACTATAGTTATTTGTACAACAAAGTTGTTGTAGGTAGTTTTCTTCATTATTTCTCATATTGGTAAATGGGTTATTGTGCATCTTTTTATATTTATCAAAAAAGAAAGGTGGGTCGATGCAGAGTTCTCTTATAGACTTGACTCATGACATAGTTGTGAATGTTAGACCTCAACGTTCTATTTTTTTAATATCAATTATTTCTTTGTGGAGCGTGAGACCTTGGGATTTATGAATTGTGATAGTCCATGCCATAGTAATTGGTATTTACCTTTGGTTGCCTAATGTAATTGGTATTTTGAAACACATTTTGGTTCTTGTGGATCCCATACTAGGCTAGTGTAGTTGTCAATGCTAGCTATAATGTACATAAGAACGTCAAGTGGCTTGGCGATAGGACCGAACAAAATTGCAATAATGTTTCCAAGTGCTCTTTTAACAATTTCTTCTTGTGTCCATATGTTTACCATGAGAATTATGCATTGACCCTTACATAAGAGCACATTTTTCTAAAGTTCGTCTTCATCAGATCTGTCTTTTTTATTGTTATGAATATTCATTGTAGTGCTATGACAACTGGTTGGTTTAGTTGTTTCAACATTTTTTTGTCATGAAAAGTTATGACATAATTTGGAGAAAAATGTGGATTAAGTTGTCAAAATCTTTGGTTTCTTTAAGAAGTAGTTGATCTTTACATTGTGTCATTAGTAGTTCTCAGTTGTGCACTATGGGTTCTGCATTTTGTATATTGGTCAGTGCTTGTTTGAATTGGAGTTCTGTAGCCCCTTCACCTTGTTGGTAGAATATGGTGTGTAATGTTACAACCATTGTGAATCGTCTCCAAATTGCAAGCACGCCTGAGTGCATTGCATACAAGGGTTTGTCTAATACCAGTGGTAGTTATGCAAGGTCTCTAGTTAGGATCATTGAACTAACATCGAAATGAGTAGATTGGTCATTATAAAATGCCTTGTGTAGCCTTGTATAGATCTTTAGTAGTAGTTTTGGGCCTATAAATCTCATCTCATTGATTAGGATGTACTTGAAATACATCATGCCTTCTTGATTTTTTGTTAGTGCTTGACCATTGAGTGGGTGCATGTCTTTGATCATAATTTTGAGTGCTGAATGTATTTTTGTTGTATTTATGTTAAATGCAGCTACTCCCGTTGGTGCAAGTATTATAATTTTTTGGTGTTGTGCCTAAATGTTACCATTGAGTGCATAGAACATGCATTTAATTAGGTGTGATTTTTGAGTTCCTACTATACCTTGGATTATCATGCATAGCAGGTGGAGAAAGTGGATTTTGTTGTGCTCTATAATAATTTTGAGGGCCTTCTCTTGGTTGGGTGATAATGTATAATTGGGTGCATTTTGTACACTGGGTGTAGTCGTAGTGTTGCATAGTTTGTTGGTAGCTACAAACTCAGAAGCAAAGTCATGTAAATTTGGTGGTACAACGTGTTCAACCCAATTGTAATTGTTATCAAATTCGCATGGGTAACTGTGTCACCTTTCATGCTGACTTATCAAAATGACAAAATTTGAGTATTTCTATCTAAAATTCAATTTTTTAAAACATATTATCTAGATAAATTCATTCTAACTAAGCTAGATATGGTCTCACACTTTTCCAATTGGAAATGTCTATTAAATGCATGTTTTATACTAGTTTGTATCCAATTACTAAAGAAATAAAATTATTTAAGAAAAGTGGAGTTTCAATAACTCTTACTAATTTCTCTAATATTTTTTTAATAACATATAAACACCATTTTATAGAGCTCAGAGTCAAGAATATTCTCATGTAGAGTTTATAGTGTTTTAATTAGATATAGAATATTATAATAAAAAAATTTCACAACCACATATGTTAACACTCGAAAAGATGTTGGTTTTGAGAAAGGAAAAAATATCAAATCATATTAAAAAAATCTAAAAATTATATGACGTTCTAAAGGAGAGAGTCCTCTTCTAGAATTTATATTTTTTCTTTTGGTTATAATAGATTTATTTTGAAAAATGTGGTGGGAGATGCAAACTATTGATTTCAGGTGAGTTGAAATTTCAATCCATATAAAAGAGAAAATATAGGTCTAAAGCCAATTTATATTTTTGATTGTTCTAGATATATATGTTATCTATAACATATTTTGAGATCAAAGGGAAATAAGTTTATTTCCATATATTTTTGTGGTGGGAACTAGACTCCTAATTTTTAGCATTTTTTAGCACCTAAAAAATTATCTATAAAAATTAGGAAAATATATCAATTATTATTTCAAAAATTTATTAAAAACTATAATCCTAAAATTCATCTATTTCTACACATTTCATTAGTTTACTTCATTTCCAAATTCAAAATAATAATACCAATTTTTTGTCATTGAAGGTGAACATTTATACATTTGTTAGCCTTTTCCTTTACAAAAGGATGACATAGGTTTGTGCCTTGTGTATTCCAAGCATTTGGATATCATCAAGATCATTACAATTCATATGGCCTAGGTGTGACAATAGTTCCAATGAAGTTGTCCCATTCTCACTATCTTATGGGGCATTAATCATAGAGGTGGCTTCTATGCTACAAGGTACATGCCACATGGTGTAGCCATTTGAATTCAACTCATGCCAGTTTGCAACAATTACTTCTTCTATAAGTTCAATATCTTTTTCAATATTTCAGAAGTGCTCGTATAGTAGACAATCACTCCAACAAAATGTTTGGAAATGTTCAAAGTCTCTATTTGGAATGCTGTAAAATTTAGGTATACGTTAATGATAGGTTTATCTTTTCTATCATGTCATTTGTCCCCTTGTCATTGTGTTACATATGAGAATGGCATGGCTGATTCTATTAATGATATTGTTTAAATTTTTTGAGGCCGATTCGTATATGTCTATAAGTAATTGCTATGTAAGTGTTTTTCACTTACTTCTTGTGTGAACTGATGTAATATCTTTCTACCTACATTTAGGTTGTTGAATGGTCTATTACACATCACCAGGGGCATTTTTTGTAGCATATGAAAAGTTTCTTGATCACTTATTTCTCATTGTACTACAAGATCCATCATAAACTTTTGATATGCTTTGACAACTACTTCTTCTATTTGGTTGTTGGTGGATATTCTAGTTAGCACATCTTTATAGGCCTCTGATGTTTTTTCTACTTTTGTTGCATATTTGGATATATATTTCAATACATAGTCTTGTGAGGTCACAACTTGGCAATCAATATTTCCTCTCTATATGGAGAGCATCGCTAGATTGTGCACATTTAGTTTGTCATCATTTCTTCTGGGCTCATTTTTTTTTACCAGTCTCATCACATGTTAATGTTAACTAGGGTTGTTCCTTCCAAGATGTTCTATATTGACACTCCTTTGTTTGGCCCTTTTTCTGTGAGCATGCCTCCTCTTTGCATTTAGTGTGTCTTTGTACCCGATTGAGAATTTGTGTTTAATTAGTAGATTCATTCGTAGTAAGGACGTTTTTGGTGTCTAGTAGGCATGGACCATCATAGGAAATTGGTGTACCATATTGGTCCTTTCATTTTCTTCACATGGGTTCCATGCAACGATATGTACATCAAATAATTGTTGTGCTTCTTCTCTAGAAATGATGGTATTCCAATCTATGTTTGTCATGTCTAGGGCATTTTCTGGCTAAATGAACCCATAGAAGTGTGTCGTGCCTTAGCTCTTCCATTCATATCTCTACTAGTATTCTTTTTCTTTGAACAAATTTTTAGTCACTTCCTCATGGAATATTGTAAAGCATTGGTGTAGGTACAATGATGTTAAGTGAGGGTTGTTAATTACATTCTCCAACTATTGTTGTCCTAACTATTAATGCATCTTGTTGTCACCTGAGAGGATCTATTGTAAGTCTAGCTATTTTGTATCAGTAGCATTGAGTGTGAAGAAGAGAGTAGGTGGGCCCAGTTGATGGATCGTGTTGGAAATTTCTTTATGCCTTGTGTTCTAGTATGGTCTTGTGCCCCTCATGGTACCTCCATAGTGCATAAGGTCCTCAACTAGTTGGTTATCAGGAAGCATATTCATGTGGGCTTGTATGTCTTCCATGCTTGTTAGAATATATTCTTTAGCATTTTTATTTATAAATATTGCGGTTAATCTTTGGCTACAATACCTCATCATTAGGTTGAAGACTAAGTAACATAATCTTGGATGTCTTCCAAATATTTGGTCATGAAATTTGAGCAGGTGTACTACATACTCATACATTTTAACTTCTTTTAAGCATGATTGAATTTAAAGTATTACACCATTTGGGAAAAATGTTGGGAAAGTCATATCGATTAGTCCTCTATCATATTCATTGATTGAAAATGATGCTATGGTAGGCCAATCAACTATTTCACCATTTCTACTTGTGAGGCCTAATGTTTCTTTGATAACATTTAGCTCTCTCTTTTTATTTTGTTGATTCAATACAAAGGATGATTTACTTTTTAGGACATCATGTATGGTTTCTTCTTCATTTTTTACTTATGTTTCATCATTCATTATATCATCCATTTTTTTGATGGTATGAACAATGTTTGTGATATTGGTTCATCTCTCAGGAAGTTGTGACAGGTAGTTAATATTAATAACTACATCTTGATATTGCAGATCATTGTTTATTTGGTATTCTAATGCCTCTTTCACATGATTCCTACTTAAATAGAATTCATAAGAGTGCCCCTTTCCATCAAAGGGGAGGGATGAATTAGGAACCAATAATTTTTTTTTATCTTACTTCACTAATTAATCCTTCATATAATATTTTGATCTAACTGCATGTATGAAAGAATGAAAGAAAATAAACATTCATAACACTTTGAAGCAAGATATGGTGACCCAAAAACCTTCCAATTATAAAGTAAATCTGGGGTGGGGATGATACCCACAAGCTTTAGTACTATAGTATAAAGTTAACCTATCAAGGTTTATAGTTGACCACTTTTGGTGATATGCCCTGTTGGGAGCAATAAAGGATTTACAAACATACAATGAAGTAAGCACTTGGTTAAGAGATTTAGAAAAGAGTAGTAAGTCTACTTTGTTCAAGGATTTGGATGATGCACATATTAGGATGAACCAATGGCCGATCTTAGATCTTCAACTCTAATTTGCTATTTGAGATTCCTTGTATTACAATGATCATTTCACTATGATAGATAATAATTTTTTGTCCCTTATACTTCTTGTAGCCTTCTTTAATTCACACTTCTCATCACATTGTCCTAAAAAAATTTCCTAAATTTTTTTTAATCTTGAATCAAACTGGTTTCCTGTCTCATTTCACATGGCTATGATTTCCATTAATTGTTTAAACTGAAATAAGAAAACTCCTTTCATTATATACATTACATAATCTACCGAGTTTTCGAGAATACAATACATATAACTTCATTTTCAGTTAAAAGTAAATAAATTTTTTTATCTAAAACACAAAATGAGATATTATGTAATGCAATCATTTAATTACTACCAAATATTCAATTGAAAGATGTTCTTGAAAAGAATTATCTATCAAATTACAAATTGAAATAATTGCAAACATTTTCTAATTTAAGTAATAAATGACACTCATTTTACATTGAAATAGCTAAACATTCAGAGGCTTAGAGAACATACAATATAATTTGAGAAACTCCTTTTATTTGTTGTCCAAGAACTCAACTTTAGTGAGAGAAGAAGCATTGACATAGGCTTAACCTCCCAATCGCAGACCATTATGTATCCCCACTTATTCTAATTTCATAGAACTACCCTCCATACCTTGGGATCAAGCTTGGGAAGTTCATAAGTCCATCCATCAGAGTATTTAGGTGGGTTGAAGTCCCAACAGTTATTCACCAAAATAACTGAAGCATTTGGATAATCAACAAAGATCACTTGTTTGACAAATCTACCTAATTCCACCTTCGACAAGGATTTCAAAATTTGGGTCGACAAACTGGATCTCCACCAACTTGACTTGGCAATATCTTACATAAGTGGAACGTGCATGAGCTAAAGTATTTTTTAATATATTATTTTTATTAATACTAATGTCAACCTCATTTTGCAAATTCTCTACACCTCCTCACCTTATTCAAGCCTCCAAGTCGATGATTCCCAGGTGTTATCATACTATAATTGTAGTAAAACATTTCACCTTCTTCACCATATTCTGGTATCATCGCCCAGTGAATTCATGGGTGTTTTGATTTTGAGATGTTCTATTCACCATTATGAGAAATGATTGATAGTATTTGGATTTATACATATTTGACATACTACACGATAGGGTCTTCATTATATGAGCAGAATACAAATGTATATATCTATTTCTACCTATCACCCTTTGCATTCAATTGGAATTATCAGATATTATGACATGAGATTGGTATCAAAATATCCTTACTACTATTGTTACAATGTGGAAATAAAAATAGAGAATTCAACAAAAACTTAGAGCATAAAAATCTCTTGGTTTGATGTGCATCAAACTTGGCAATAAAAGAAAGTAAAATAAGATGTGACAGGACCTTATGTGACTCCAAATTTTCCAGAAAGGCTTGTGATTTAATGAATCTTTGGTTTCTAAACTGTGAACCCACAACAGATATGTTAAGGAAGTTCAAACAAATATGAATTCAATTTCTAAGCTCTATTACTTAGTTTACCAGCAGCAATGGGTTTGAAAGGTTGAAGGAAAATGATCTCATGCGTGATACAATTGTGGAAGTCCAAGAAATAATGAAAACCCTGACTCTACGGGTTCCATACATTACAAGAAACCATTCGAAACCATTCAAATTGACTTAAAGGAAAAATAAAGGAGGGAAAGAAAGAAAGAAAGAAAATGAGGAGTTTTTAAAAGTTATAATTATTTTATTATTATTATATTTCTCATCTATGCTTATGTGTGCGTAATGATAGGGTGGCATCATTGGCTTATTATTTATAATGTAATGGTGTCATCTTATTATTATTTACATATGATCATATTTGAGAATGTAAAATAATAATTAAATAATATTAATATTTGATATTTCTTTGAAGGTAAGAATTTATGCTTATTTTACATTATTTATTATAATGTTTCACTTATAGCTCATGCGGTTCCACAATGAAATATGTTGCCAAGTTCTAGTAACCTTGCCAAGATAGTTTTAGTCAAACCTGTTGATTCTGATGACTGAACTATTCAACCATCCCCTTCTGATGACCCCATTTAGGAATTCTTCCCCTCTCTCTTTAGTCTTCTTCCTATAATCATTCAAAACAACATTCTTTCCAAGACATCAATTCAAGATTTATAAATTTCTAATTCAAATCATCAAGTGACCGTTAGGGATTTGATCAATGTCAGAATAACTAACTCTACATGTTCATCGTATATACAATGACTTTAATTAACTAACTTTGTTTCACATGATATGAAGAAATAAATGATGACTATAATTAACTAACTCAATTTCACATGATATGAAGAAATAAACAATGACCATAATTAACTAACTCAATTTCACATGATATTGTTTTGTTAAATCAATGGCTATGTTCAACTTAGAATTGAGGGCAAAAATTTGGGATGTAATATACCCACCCCCTTAGATTTTTCATCATCCTTGATGAAAAAAAAAAAAAAAAACTTAATTAGTTAAAATAAAAGAAATAAAGTATTCAATTTTCAACTTCAGAGAAAAGATGGGGATATCTTTGAAAAATATCATGATAATCTTCCCCGGTAGCATTATCTTCCATATACTGGTCCCACTGGACATTACACAATGTTACTTATCAATTTTGTAAGCATAGCTTATGTACCTCAAGTATTCAGAGTGGTTTTACCTCTACCACTCCTTGCTCTCACACCTACAATAATTTCCAGTCAATCATATGCTCATGGTGGGTAATATACTTTTTAAGGTAAGACACATGGAAGATGTCATGCGTCCAAGCAAGGGCTAGTGGTAAATAAATCATGTAAGCCACTAGGTTGACAATCTCCAAAACCTTAAAAGGTCCTACATATCTAGGGGCTAACTTCACATTCTTGCCAAACTTGATAGTACTCTTCTAAGGTTTAACTCTTAGTAACACCTTGTCCCCTACTAAGAATTCTCTAGGTGTTCTTTTAGCATCAACATAACTCTTTTCTCTATCATTTTCTTCCTTCAACCTCTGACAAATCTAGAGTACTTTTTCTTCCATCTCCTATAGCATTTCAGGCCCAACAATAAACCTATCCTCTAATCGATTCCAACTTACTAGAGTTCTGCACTTACGACCATACAAAGCCTCAAAAGGAGTCATTTTAAATGAAGATTGATAAGAGTTTTTATATGCAAATTCAACCAGAGGTAAGTACGTTTCCCATTGATATTGTCGATCCATACAATATATCCTTAGGAGATCCTCTAATACTTGATTTACTCGCTCGGTCTGACCATCTATCTTAGGATGATAAGCTGGACTTATATTCAACTTGGTGCCCAAGGCTATAAATAATGTTTGCCAAAATTTGGAAGTTATCTTAGAATCTCTATTTGAAGTAATCTTCTGTAGAATCCAGTGCAACTTGAAAATTTCTTTTATAAACTTATGAGCAGTTTCAAGTGCTCCATCAAATAAATTTCCTAGTATGAAATGAGAAACTTTAGTCACTCTATTAACCACGACTAGGATAGTGTTGTGTTAATTTTGAGTCATACGTAATCCTTGTAAAAAATCCATAGATATTACTTGCCACTTCCACTCAGGTACCTTATTTAGATGCAACAAACCTGTTGGGTATTGATGTTCTGGCTTCACTCTCTAACATTCTAAACAACCTACTACAAACTCAATTATCTCCCTCTTCATCCCTTTCCAAAAATATAAAGGTTTTATATCAAATAACATTTTCATTACTCTTGGATGTCCTAAGTATGGAGTTGAGTGATATTCCCCTAAAATCAATCTTTGGAGTTCAGGGTTATTAGGTAAATAGATTCCATGGTGATATCTTAACAATCCATCTTCTTATAAGCTAAACTCTAAATACTTGGGACCTTGCGGGTCTCTAATAAGAGCCATGATGATTTCTGTATAAAACTCATCATGCTCCAAATGTCGTAAAATTTGGTCTCTCAATTTAAAATTTACCGTAGTCATTGCCGAGATGTGTCTTCTCTGGCTTAGGGCATCAACCACCTTGTTTTCCTTTCCTTTAATGTAGCTTATGTCAAACTCATTATCTATTAGAAATTCCAACCATTTCCTTTTTCTAGCATTAAGATTCTATTGGGTGAAAATATATTTTAAACTTTGATGATTGGATCTAAGCTCAAAAGGTTTTCCCATTAAATAACGTCTCCACATTTGCAAAGCATGCACTATTGCTGCTAATTCAAGATCATGGGGTGCATAATTTTGTTCATAATTTTTTAGTTTCCTAGACTCATAAGCAATGGCTTGTTCTTCCTACATTAATACACCCCCTAAACCTTCACCTGATGCATCAGTGATAACTACAAACTATAGGGCCCATTTGTCGTTGCACCAAAAGCCATGACTGTCAGTGTACACATAACCATTTCCACATAACCCATAATAGATCTAAAATAAACATGGAATTAAAATCCACATGCAAGAGAATAGACAACATACCCACAACATTGTGACACAAGATATACCCTGGGAAACCCTCATTGAGGGAAAAACCCAGCCTCCAAAAACATCCATCACCATGTATTATTCAACAAAAATACCATTGCCATACAACCATGGAAGCCTTCATGGCCATAGCCACAACCGAGCAAACTATGTGAACAAGCATGAATCCACACATCCCATGCCATGCTTTCAACCTTCACAAATGCTCCCTTGGCTAACTTGTCAAGCCTTGTCTCGCTCGACTCTTGCCTTTTTTCTTCTCCTTGTCACTCTCTCTCACTCTCTACAACAACTACCCTTGTGGCTGCTTATATAGTAGCAAGTCCCACAAAACCACCAAGTGGTATTACATAAGCCATGTGCTAAAACCATGTGCTACCTAACCCACTGACCCCACATTTAATATTGGGTATTTAATTCTTTTCCCCAATATTAAATAATTACATGAAATATTTTCACAATGTTACAATACAACTCATCAAGAATATTCCATGAGAATCTTTACATGTTGCACGTCCATCTAGGTACAACATTACATAATAAAATAAAATAATAAAATAACAATATTATGCAATGTGTGCAACACCCATTATCTCAACAATCTCCCACTTGTTGTATACATTGCATAGGGTCAATCTGTAGCCACATAAATGAACAAGGGAACAATCCCTCCCAGCACATCCACCATCATGGATCAAAATATACCAAGTGCTCCATCCTGGTACCCACAACAAAATCAAAGTATCCAACATCTCAAACATGAATGATCTCACCTCCTATTATGCCACTGCCACTGGACATACATAGAAGCCATCCAAAGAGAAAGCCACCCAACCTGTCACATTAGAAGATCATAAAATCCTGTACCAACTAAAATTCCAAGCACAAAAACCTGATCCAAAGGTAATCACATGTATCCGTAGTTGTCAAAATATCCATAGCTGAAATAGCACCCACAGCAAGTGCCAAACCCATCCAACTATCCATACCTCAAAGGTATAACAAGTGAATCTCATATCACCGACATATCCAATCTACAACCTGCAATCACAAGCCTCAAGAGCAATACCTGCCACATATAAACCAAGAAGCTCCCACTACAAAAGATAATGTCAAATCTATAACCAATCCACTCAACACATATCAAAGAACTGAATCCATGTAGTATCAAGGACATCCACAACACGTAAACTAATATCCTGCAAGAACAACTCTCATAACAAGTCTCCAATGCTCTCCCAAGTTCTCCACAACCAACAGACGAAAGAGAAAGAAATAACCATGTCATCTCTCACATGACATACATGAACACAAACCAGTGATCACAATCTCCAACCAATCTCAAATCCAATGTAGGCAAAACTAAACACCCAAGAAGATAACCAAGACCAGAGAAACCATGCAAATCATAACCTGTATCATGTCCTTCTACACACACCTCTAGATGTAAACTGTGCAAGTATGATCTCCTCCATAAAACCCCAAAAAGAAGCCTCAACAACACCCAAACCATACCATATAACTCATCATGGATGTAAGCCTCTCACAAGAAGATCAAACTCATAAACCATTCCTAAACCAAGGAATAACCATTCCTAATCCAAGGAAAAATGCCCAATATAAAACCATCTCCCAAACTCAACCAGCATAACAACATATGCACATGGAGATAACCAATGCTAAACCATCTCTCAAATGAACCCTCCAGAACTAACTCATGTACCATAGCTCAAGATCCATTTCCATGAAAGACAAGCATAAATATAATGCAACTGAGAGAAATAATGGGCTATACCTCTCAAGTAGCAAACCGCTGAGTAGACCAAGAGTGGGGAATGAGAATGCTCATCAAGATACCCAAGTTTCCAACCAAGACTCATCTAAGAACAATCTCCTCTCAAGTCCATATCAGGTGACAGCCCCTCGAACTTCTTGTTGAAACAATCAACCGTCCCAACAAATACTTCTCTAATCCAAGAGAAATCAACATCACCACCGTCTCTAAGTATCCATGAGCACCTGTAACCAATCAATCCATGCCAACTCCAAATGCAACATAGCAATATCATGAAGTATCCAGCTTATGATCAGTGTACTCAATACAAAGAAACTAAACCAAGATCAATGTCAAAGTTTCAACCATGGCCTCAAGAACATAAATATGACAACATGATCTTACCATCTCAACTAAAAAGATAACATGCTCCACATGAACACACCATAACATGTCACAACTCTAAACACATATCAAGAGTATATCATGACATAATAATGAAACCATCCTCATACCAAGGATAACACGCCAAATAAAAAATATAAACCACACCTTTGCCAAGAACCCTGTGAGTCCTCAAGATGCAACCATCTCCACACACCATGAAAAAAACCATCTCCACACACCATGAAGAAAATCATCTCCACATACTAGGAAGAACCATCTCCATACACCATAAAGATAACCAAGAACTCCATGAGTCCTCAAGATCTAACCATCTTCAAACACCATGAAGATAACAAGTGCACCATGCAAATGTCAAAGATGCTTCTGCGGCAACAGGATCTAAGACAAACCTCCAACATCTACAAACACTCAATAAATATATCAATTCCAACAACTCCCACTCAACCATGGTACCAAGTTACCTATGGCATCATAAAATCCATCCTCTCCAAACCAAGAAGATATAAACCAAACCAGGAACTAATCGTGCACTGTCACCCCATCACTGTCACAAGCTCCCACTAAACCGTGTATCCAAGCTATCCATGACATCATGATGAAAACCCATCCTCTAACCATGAGAATCAACCAAGGCATCAAACTATCAAAGAACTCAAAGTGCACCTCATGAGCTCCTCAAAAGAAATTAAATAACCATGATCCTCAACCAAGAAGATATACCAGCATAATTGAATAAAAAATTCAAGCTAATGAACATCAAGGATGTACCTGTATATCCAATCATGTCATGCAAAAATCCATGACACCATGATCACATCCATGAACCAAGCATCTGGCTCTCAAAGTATGTCCGACTTGTTAGCATAGTCAACCACAATCCTCTGCCATGACTGTACCTGGTAACAACATCTCATCCCTTCTACATGAAGATAAAATTATGTGACTTAGGGCATAGACAACCTAAATCCAAGCCACTAATCTAAATATGCATCAATAATGAAAGATCAATGGGCAAAGACAACCCATAACCAAGCCATAAATGCAACCTGTAAGTATAGACCACTTACAACACTGCACAACTTGTAGACCCAACAAGTCATCATGCATATCCAAACCAAACACTGATAACCATATCATCATAAGACCAATCTACACCAAATCTGAACCAATGTGTAGAGCTCTCCAAGAGCTTTCCGTTGACTACTTGAAGTCCAAAATCCGACTCCGTATGCCCAAGTTATGCCCCAATTCGTGCTCAAAATAAATAACATCTGAATTTAGGGCTCTTAAAACTTGAAAAAATTTCAAAATCATAGAACCAAACCTACACCATCTTGTAGTGCTCTAAATTAGCTTTCCAACGCCTGTAAGAACTCTGAAATTCAATATTCTGAGAGAAAGTTATGGTCATTTTACTAAGACAGTCTTTTTACCATTTTCAGTAGGAATTTTCATTTTTTTTTTCAGTGACAAAAATTTCGACGAGATTAAATTTGACGGCCATCATGGGCTGAAACTAAAAAAATCTTTCATTTCCTCTAAACATGGCCAAACTAGGGCATATTATATATCAAATTTTATGGAAATGTCAACCCGGATCCAATGGTGAGGTCTGTTTTTACCCAGGAGGTCATTTCTGCAAGCTACCCCCCAAAACTTTCATTTAAATAAATTTCTTTCCCTTTCTCTAGAGTGAAGTAATTGGATACGCTATTTTTGAAAAATCTTTGACAATTTTTTTGTAAAATCTAGCTAAACCCATGAAGCTCCTAACTTCATATACGTTTCTAAGTATGGGCCACTCTTTAATTGCGTTAATCTTAGATGGATCTATTGCTATACCCTGTGCTGAAATAATATGCCCTAGGTACCGAATTTCCTTTTGGTAAAAAACACACTTAGATAATTTCTCATATAACTTTTTTTCTCTTAGTCTTTGTAGAACTATCTCTAAGTGTCTATGATGTTCCTCTTCATTTTTGGAGCATACTAAAATGTCATCTATAAAGACCAATACAAATTTGTCCCAACAATCTTGAAATATATTGTTCATTAAATTCATGAATGTTGCAGGGGCATTAGTTAATCTGAATAGCAATACTGTAAACTCATAATGTCCATACCTAGTTTTCAAAGCAATTTTATGTATATCCTCATCCTTAATTTGTAGTTGATGGTATCTTGATCTTAGATCAATTTTTGAAAATATAGTTTCCCCCTTCATTTGGTCAAAAAGATTGTCTATCCTTGGCAATGGGTACCAATTTTTGATGGTGATTTTATTAGGCATGTTGTAATCTATACATAGTCTCATGGTTCCATCCTTTTTTCTTACAAATGACATTGAGGATCCCCATTGTGAGACATTAGGTTGGATCATCTTCTTATTCAACATATCCTACAGTTGAATCTGTAACTCCATTAACTTTGTGGTGGTCATTATATAGGGGGCTCTGGATATGGGTTTTACTCCTAGTATCAAGTCTATGGTAAAATCAAATGCCTGGGAAGGGGGTAATCCAGTAAGTTCCTCAGGAAAAACATCTTGGTAATTCTTCAAATAGGGGTATTTTTCTTCAAAGGATTCTTTTAATCTTTGCTTGATTTCCCCATCTTCATAAATGTAGTCATCCCCATACATGGTTGTTTTAGGCTCTCTTGTATCTTCAATCTTAACTGTGAAAATTTCATAGCCTTTTCTCCCATATCTCTTAAGTTTCATTGCAAAAACCTATTATGGTCTAATCTCATGTTTAATACCTAAAATGATTGTGGGTCTGCCTTGATCATCTACACAGTTTATAGTTTTGGCAAGACAATCTACCTTAGACTTATGTTCATTGAGCCAATTAATTCCAATGATTATGTCAAATGACCCTATTGGAGCTACATATAAGTTCAATTCTATAGAAAATTTCAAAAAATCAACCTGAGCTTCAAACAAGCATTGCTCTACCTTGGCCCTTGACTAGTTTGATTACTCGATTGTCCATGGTTTTGCCATTAAACCAGATCTTTTCAAAAATCTACTTAATAGCCTAGGTGATATAAAACATTTAGTTGCTCCAGTATCAATTAATATGGATACAAGGTTTTCGTAAATCTTACCCAGGTTTCAGTGGGGCCAATTTTTTGCTCTCCTTGCCTATTATTAGGGCTACATGAATCCTCTACTGAAAGACTTGTTGCTGCTATGGAAAAGGTGGATGCTATGATTGGTTGATGTTAGGGCACTACTTCTTATAATGATTTCCTCTACAGATAAAACATCCTCTTGGTGGTCCCTTCTTCTCATTATTTCTGTTGTTTTTGTTCATATAAAAATTACTTTTGATGTCTCTTGTTCCACCACTTTTAATTTCAAGTTTATTATTCTTATAATCCTTATATTTTTTTTGGTGGTCCAAAATCAGTGCCTTCTAAATTCCAAGTAGTATTCCTTTTGTCGTCCTGGATGGAGTCATCCTTTCTAATATTATGCTCTTGTCAGACAACCTTTTCTAGAGCCTCTTACATAGTCCAAGGTGCAAGAACATCAATAGCTCCACCAATCCTATTATTCAGTCCCACAATAAACTTTCTCACCTTCAGATTGGTGTCTTGCTGATAAGATGGCATGTATTTAAGCAATTGTGTAAACTTCTCTCAGTACTTATGCACTGACAAGTCTCCTTGTTTTAAGTTTTGAAAATCCAAGAGTCTCTAATCATAAAAGGTTTAAGGCAGCCAACATCTCCAAAATATGCCCACGAATTTTTCTCAGGTGATATAAGTAGTTCTAATGTTTTGCTCAACCTTAGTGTTTCCCCACCAAGTTGCAGCTTCCCCAATGAAATGATATATACCCCATACAACCTTTGAGGTCTTATAGAAGTTCCTAATCTCAAAATATTGCTCCATTTTGGTCAACCATGATTTTGCTTCTTTTTCGGACTCAGAACTAGAGAACTTAGGTAGTTTTATTTTCTATGTGTTTGTTGATAAATCAGCCACTATTTCTTTCTTTTTTTGCATTTTCGATTGTTTGGGAGAGGGGGTTTTGTTATGTTTAGAGACTTTTATCTCTACTCTAAAAGTGGGTGTGGTTTGCACTTCCTCATGGTCCAGCCCCATCTGGGCTACCATTTCACTCATCCTTTTTTCCATGGTTTCTAATTTTAATTATGTTTCTTGCAAATTTTGGAATAATATTTCGTTGGAAGATGGAGGATTTTCATGTATTATATCTTGATTTTATGCATTCCCACTGTTATTCATTTTTATATTTTAGATTTCCCACCTATTAATTTACAATTGCGTTATTACATGGAAAGAAGAATTTCAAAAGAAAAAATAGAGATAGAGTCTAATAACACATATTTCCAATAACTTAATTTTATTTCCATTGCTCAACTAAGCAATTTTATTTACAAAATTTTCCTCTACTAAGGATGTTTACATTAGATTTTAATCTTGCTTTACAGCTTATATTTTGGTTCAGACTGGTAGATATCTTGTACCATCTAGGATCTATGAAACTGTAATAGGGGGCTACTATACTGGGCATTCTAGCTTTGTATCAACTTGTTTCTATAAGCTTCCTTTTTGGTAGGAGTCCACTTGACTCTTTCCTTCTTCATCCGTTGAATTTCTTGATTTAGGGTTTCATCATCTCGAGGTTCAGAATAGTAGGAGTAGTCATACTTAGTAATGTTTCTAATAAGATAGGGAAAGATTGGATGACAATTTTTCTTGTAGGGTGTTTTACGTACTAACATCCTATAGTCATTTTAGATCTCCATTAAGTTTTTAAGAAAGTAGTGTGCCCTAGGTTTAGTGTCGAACCTAGCGCTCTGATACCATATGTAAAATATAGATTTTCTTAAACAAATTTTAATGTTGAATCAAACTGGTCTCCTATTCATTTCACATGACTATGATTTCCATTAAATATTTAAACTAAAATAAGAAAACTCCTTTCATTATATACATTACATAATCTACCGAGTTTTTGAGAATACAATACATATAAATTGAAATAATTGCAAACATTTAACTTTTTCTAGTTTAAGTAGTAAATGACTTTCATCTTGAATTGAAATAGCAAAACATTCAGAGGTTTAAAGAAATACAATATAATTTGAGAAACTTCTTTTATTTGTTGTCCAAGCTTTAGTGAGAGAAGGAGCATTGACATAGGCTTAACCTCCCAATTGTGGACCATTACTTATCCCTTTTATTCTAATTTAATAGAACAACCCTGCCTACCTTGAGATCGAGCTTGGGATGTTCATAAGTCCAGCCATTAGAGTATTCAGGTGGGTTGAAGTCCCAATAATTATTCGCCAAAATAATTGAAGCATCGAGACAATAAAAAAAGATCAAACTTGTTCGACAAATCTACCTAATTCCACCTTGGCCAAGGATTTCAAAATTTGGGTTGACAAACCTTATCTCCACCAACTCGACTTGAAAACATCTTACATAAGTGAAACATGTATGAGCTAAAGTAATGTTTAATATATTATTTTTATTAATACTGATGTCAACCTCATTTTGCAGATTCTCTACACCTCCTCACCTTATTCAGGCCTTCAAGCTGGTGATTCCCAGGTGTTATCATACTATAATTGTAGCAAAACATTTCACCTTCTTCACCATATTCTGGTATCATCACCTAGTGAATTCATTGGTGTTTTGATTTTGAGATATTCTATTCACCATTATGAGATATGATTGGAAGTATTTGGATTTATACATATTTGACATACTACATTGTAGGGTCTTCATTATATGAGTAGAATACAAATGTATATATCTATTTCTACCTATCACCCTTTGTATTCGATTATAATTATCAAATATTATGACATGGGATCAGTATAAAAATCTCCTTACTACCATTGTTACAATATGGAAAGAAAAAAAGAGAATTCAATGGAAACTTAGAGCATATAAATATCTTAGTTTGATGTGCATCGAACTTGGAAATAAAAGAAAGTAAAATAAGTTGTGATAGGACCTTACGTGACTCCTCCAAATGTTTTAGAAAGACTTATGATTGAATGAGTGTTTGGTTTCTAAACTGTGAACCCACAGTAAATATGTTAAGGAAGTTCAGACAAATATGAATTCAATTTCTGAGCTTTTTTACTTTGGTTACCAGCAACAATGGGTTTGAAAGGTTGAAGGAAAATGATGTCATGCATGATATGACTATGGGAGTCCAAGAAATAATGAAGAGCCTAACTCTATGACTTCCATATGTTACAAGGAACCATTCAAATACATTCAAATAGACTTAAAGGAAAAAGAAAGGAGGGAAAGAAAGAAAGAAAGAAAATGAAGAGTTTCTAAAAGTTATAATTATTTTATTATTATTATTATATTTTCTCATCTATGCTTATGTGTACATAACGACAGGGTGACATCATGGGATTATTATTTATAATGTAATGGTGTCATCTTATTATTATTTACATATGATCATATTTGAGAATGTAAAATAATAATTAAACAATATTAATATTTGATATTTCTTTAAAGGTAAGAATTTATGTTTATTTTACATTATTTATTATAATGTTCCACTTATAGTTCATGCGGTTCCACCATGAAATATGTTGCCATGTCCTAGTAACCTTGCCAAGATAGTTTTAGATCAAACTTGTTGATTCTAATGACTAAATTATTCAACCATCCCCTTCCGATGACTTTGTTTAGTAATGCTTCCCCTCTCTCTTCAGTCTTCTTCTTGTAATCATTCAAAACAACATTCTCACCAAGACATCAATTCAAGATTTATAAATTGTTAATTCAAATCATCAAGTGACTGTTAGGGATTTCATCTATGTTAGAATAACTAACACTACATGTTCATTGTATATACAATAGCTATAATTAACTAACTTACTTTCACATGATATGAAGAAATAGAAAACGGCTATAATTAACTAACTCAATTTCACATGATATGAAGAAATAAACAACTGCTATAATTAACTAACTCAATTTCACATGATATTGTTTTGTTAAATCAATGGCTATGTTCAACTTAAGATTTAGGGCATATTTTTTGGATGTAATAGATATGATATAATGCATTACATATGTACCAATCCAAATCATAACTTACAAGATTCAGCTACAATACTAATTTCATCATAATCCACAAAGTCGACCCAATTTTTGTAACTTGGGTTTTGAAGACAATCTCGATAATATTTTGATACATGGAAAACATTGTCAATGCTTAACAATCTTTGGCATTTGGTTAAACTTGAAGCTCAGTCCATACTAATCACTTCCAAGTAGCTTGAACTTGGTTAGACTGTGTGACTCGGTGAACTCTAAGAAACTTGGTAGCAACTGGATCATTAGTTTGACACTGTATGACTTAGTTAACACTAGATCCACTTTGTTAACCTTGTGAGCTTGGTAGAGACTATTGGACTTGGTTAACACTATAGAGCTCGGTTAACAGTATTATCTTCTTCACTTCCACTGACTAGCTTAGTAGGTCTTCTACACTTATTTTGCACTAAACTTTGTCTCTGAAGTTTCATAAACACTATGTAGCTCAACAAACACTGCAAATTGACTTAGGTGTTCAATAGACAATGTATTCTGACTACTTAGCTTGGGAACAATTAAATCACTTGGTTAACACTACAAACTAAATGATAAGCTTGGTAGCAATGTAACCAATTTGACTAAGTGTTGAGTCAGTGATCGACAAATTGACCTTAATATGAACAATCTCCCCCTTTGTAATTAGTGACAAAAAAAATTATTAAAACAAAAATCTAATCAATCAAAATTGTAACTCAAAACTTCCTTTTCCATCATTTTGTGTCATCAACTCAGTTTTGACTTTCATCTATTGTGGCTTGGTAGCTTACTCTATTTTTCTAATTTTTCAAAATTGCTTTTGTATAGGTATTTTTTTCTTATTCATACTACATTATACTTCTCCCCCATACATATATCTCCCTTATATACATACACATGGAGTATATTATACTTCTCCTTTACATATTATATACACTACTCCCCCTTTTTGACATAAACACCAAAGGTGTATAATAACTATATGTTAATACCAAAATGTGACATGTATCTTTAAAATAAGTACCATTGTCTTTTCCCACTTTACTCGTAACACCTTACTTGCATGTAATGCAATATGAATTTCTGTTGATAATTCCATCATGTGATTAGCTATTGAGATGTTGCTATCATGGATGAGTTTATTTTCATGTGCAATATGTTTCTACAGTGCATCCTTGTTTGGAAGAATCATCCCTTCAATTTCTACAAGTGCGTCCTTGATCCTGGCTTCTTCATTTAATAATTATGCCTAAAAATTATTCAAATATCTGATCTTTGAATAGTGTGTAGAACTATGGCTTGGGTCAAGTGACAACTAGTGTGCACTTGCCTTTATGTATTTATCTATCTTGGAAACGTTATCCTTAATTTCCTTTGTATAGATAGATGTGTCACTCAACTTGACAAATAATGATACAACATTATTAACAGATACTTCTAGTATACCTATAAAAGTAGCTAACTCTACTTGATCTATTGCAATTCTTTGTGCAAGTAAGATAAAGTTTTATTGGTTCTTGATTCACCCCTCCCCTCTTAGTAGACATTGTTGGACATATTTAACATTACAGAGCTCGATTAACACTACGATCTTCTTCACTTCCATTGACTAGCTCGGTAGCCTTTGCTATGCTTAGTTTGCATTTAATTTTGTCTCTAATGTTTGGTAAACACTGTGTAGCTTGGAAAATTCTACAAACTGATTTAGTTGCTCAGTAGTCACTATATTCTAGCTATTTAGATTGGGAACAACTGAATCACTTGGTTAACATTGCAAATTGAATGATAAGCTTGACAGAAACTATAGAGCTTGGTAGCAAAGTAACCAACTTGACTAAGTGTTGATTCATTGATAGACACATTGACCTTAATGTCAACACATGTGTGTCTTCTCCTTCACTTTATGCTTCTGTTTTAGCTTTCATTATATCATTGATTGTTCTAATTGTATGAACAACATTTGAGATATTGGTTTATCTCACAGGAAGTTGTGACAAGTAGTTAATACTGATAACTATGTCTCAATATTGCTGATCATTGTTTATTTGGTATTCTAATGCCTCTTTTATGCGATTCCTACTTACATAGCATTCATAAGAGTGCCCATTTCCATTAGACCTATGAACTATGAGGACATCTAAATCTTGAATTTTTTGAGGGAGATCTTTTGCTATGTTACAGATATCTTGGGGGAAACTTATTGTGTCCCCATGGTACTTGTATTGCCCTCTAGTAGCATTGGTAACCTACAAGATTGGGTTGACCCTAATGATGAGGATTTCTTCTACTTGAGTCAACCTTGTGAAAATAATTGGCTACTCTCCCAGATCGATGTTAATCAATTCAGTGAACCAGTGTGTACCATTTTCACTTTTGCATCTTATGCATGTAACTATTGAGATTTTGGATTGGACAAACATGCTTAGGTATGATTATTTGAAAATGTTGCATGTTTTCAGGGTACCCAAAGCACCTATTCTTTGTCACAATTTGTGTAGTGCATCTTTAAACTTGGGGTCGTTGGTAAACATGTTTGATGGGTTCTCTTTTCTTTGGGTGTTATATTGATGTATTGGTCTTTGCCATTTTTTGAGTTTTTTACATGCACATATATCTTATTTATTCCATTAGTATTATGCTCTACACATTTCTCTGCATTGTTGTCTCTTGAGCTCAACATTGTTGTCCGTGTCCATTTTGTCAATCACAAACAAAAGTTTGGATGATTCATTACCATGTGAAGATGTGTAGTGTAATGAATCTATAAGAAACATTCTTGTAGCATCAATGTTAGTGTCCAATTTCTACATACATAATGTTACGCAAGTTTTTTTTGTTAATCTCATATTGGTTTTGACAAGTGAGTGTCTATACACTTAAGTCATTTACTTAGTTCATGCTAAACAAGTAACATATGCTGAGCAAATGTAAGTTAGAACATGCTAAGTAAATAGTGAGTGCTAAGTCATTCAAGTGCCGAATAGATATTATGTGCCAAATGATTTAGAAGTCGAGCAATCAGTACATGCCAAGTCATTTAGATGCTGAGTGACATCATTGAAGTCATAGTTAGTGCTGAGCATGAGGGACTTCAAATGTTGAGTAACATAGTTTGATATAGTTATGTTTATTGGCACAAACTACTATGTAAAATATTTTTTAGCCAAATTAAGGATTGATTTATGATCTTCTATTGATAAGGACGAATCTTATGTATGAATCCCTATGTATTACATGCATCCAATCAAGAAAAGGGAAGGTTTAGGCAGCAATATGGGTGAATCACGGCCGTTGATTCATACATAATCCCAAGTCACCTAGGTCTTCTTAAGGAGGACAAACCCTAAATGTTAAAAGAGGAGAGAAGTAGAGGGATGGAGAGTTTGCATACACAAACATGACATTCATGGTGAACAAGGTATCATGAATCGAGTTACATTGTAGAATTAGTTAAAGGAGAATAGAGGAAGGAAATAGTGGACAATTTAGAGACATCTAATTAGAAAGGATCAAGTACACATCAACATAGAGGGGAGCTAACATCAAGCAATACAATGCTAATTGCAAGATCATTGCTGAGACATTTTAATAAGTGAATTAGTTAAATCTCTTAATAGAGTAGTCCTAATAGGTTGCATTGAAATTCTCTAACAAGGTGCTTACTTAATTGTGAGTTGAAGTCCTTTAACCAGACACACTTCTAACAGGGTGTTTAAATCCTTTAACAGGGTAAGACCTAATAGTCTTTGTAAGCGTTTAACAGAGCAGACCTTTCACAAGGTAGATCATGTTTCATGATCAAACATTGTAACCTTCATTGGATACACTTTACTACTACAATAGTGAAGATCTATGGGTGTCATCCCCACCCCAGTTTTACCTTCCCATTAGAGGGTTTTTTTGGGTAATCATATCTTGTGTCATACATGTGTGAATGCTCAGTTGTTCAAATATTTTAGATGTATATGCTTTATATGGTATTTTAGTTTACTTGTTAAATTATGAGATGGATGTATGGTGAATGTTTTTATGGGTAAAGTTTGAAGCACTCATTCACCCCCCTCTCAGAGTTTACCTTTCCTATTGTATTTCCAACATTGTTTTTTAAAATCAATAATATAGCTAAAGATAAGTTAATAGCGAACATTGTTAGGAAAGATAGATACAATTTCTTCTTTGAAAAGAGCAAGAATATTTGATTTGTATAGGACAAATATCACTAATTCAAGAGGTATTGATGAATATATGACAATCATTAGTCAGAATGCAAAAAATTATAAAGTGGTATGTGCTTTAATTCTAAGTTGAAGTCCTTATTACTATGAAAGCCATTTTTTAATAACATATACTATATATCTTTCCTTGAATCTACTACACCATAAGATGCTTTGTTATCTTGGAAGGAATATGGAACATGATATGCTGAAGCCCAATGTACTAGCACTACTAAATCAATATCTAATTGAAAAAGTAGACAATCTAAAATGGGATAATGTCAGAAATATCATATTTGAACATTCTATTTTAAGTTTAACAACTATTTATAACTTTTTTATGTTGCAAGCTATGGTAATAGAAAAATGGTCTCTATAGCTCTTTATGTTGTAATAACAACAAATGTTATTAGGTGAGGATAGGCTGAAACTTCACATACACTACAACATATATCATTCCGAATTCCTTGCACCATTTTGGTTGTAATTGCAAAACATAGAAGAAAATTACAATATATTATTTTAATAAGCTGTATAGTACTCTGCAACTATTCAGTTGCAACAAAATTGCTGAAAAGAAACGTATTAAGTATGTTTATGCTACAATACATAATATGATAAAAAATTCTTATTGAGTTCTAATGTTACATTGTTAGGAAAGATAGATATAATTGCTTCTTTCAAAAGAGCGGGTATATTTGATTTGTATACCATAGATATCACTCATTCAAGAGTTATTGACGAATATATAAAAATTAATAGTCAGAGTGCAAAAAGATATAAAGTGGTATGTGCTTTAATTTCAAGTTAAAGTCCTTATTACAATGTAAGCCATATTTTTAATAACATATAATATACATCTTTACTTGAATCAATTTGTAACAACTATGCCTTAAGATGCGTTGTTATTTTGGAAGGCTATATGGAGCACGATATGCTGAAACTCAATGTACTAACACTACTAAATCAATATCTAATGAAAAAATTAGAACATCTAAAATAGAATAATGTCAGATAGATTTGAACATTCTATTTCAATTTTAACAACTCTTTATAACTTTTTTTAGGTTACAATCTATGATGATCTAACAAAATGGTCTTTATAGCTCTTTATGTTGTAATGACAACATATGTCATTAGGCGAGGATAGGCTGAAGCTTTGCAAACACTACAACCTATATCATTCCAAATTCATTGCACCATTTTGGTTGTAATTGTAAAACATAGTAGAACATTACAATATATTATTTTGGTAAGTTGTATAGTACTTTGTAGCCACTCAGTTACAGCAAAATTGCCAAAAAAGAAATGTATTTAGTATGTTTAAGTATGGTTGTGCTACAATATAGAATATGATCAAATTTTTTTATTGAGTTCTAATATTCTGATTCATATACAACATTGATGCATTTAGTTGGATCAAAATTTATGATTCACTTAGAACACTTTGACATTCTATTGTATGCTATCCCTTTTACTAAAACACAATATGCTGAAACCCAATGTACTAACACTACTAAATCAATATCTAATGAAAAAAGTAGAACATATAAAATAGAATAATGTCACAGACAGATTTGAACATTCTATTTTAAGATTAACAATTCTTTACAATTTTTTAAAGGTTACAAGCTATGATGATCTAACAAAATGGTCTTTATAGCTCTGTATGTTGTAATGACAACAAATGTCATTAGGCGAGGATAGGCTGAAGCTTCGCAAACACTACAATGTATATGATTCGAAATTCATTGTACATTTTTGGTTGTAATTGTAAAACATAGTAGAACACTATAATATATTATTTTGGTAAGTTTTATAGTACTCTACAACCATTCAGCTATAGCAAAATTGCCAAAAAAGAAATATATTTAGTACGTGTAAGTATGTTTATACTACAATACAGAGTATGATCAAAATTTTTTATTGAGTTCTAATGTTTTGATTCATATGCAACACTTGCACATTTAGTCAGATCAAAATTTATGATTCACTTAGAACACTTTGACATTCTGTTGTATGTTATCCCTTTTACTGAAACACGATATGCTAAAACCCAATGTACTAACACTACTAAATCAATATCTAATGAAAAAAGTAGAACATCTAAAATGGAATAATGTCACAAAAAAATTTGGACATTCTATTTTAATTTCAACAACTCTTTATAACTTTTTTTTTAGGTTACTAGCTATGATGATCTAATAAAATGGTCTTTATAGCTCTTTATGTTGTAATGACAACAAATGTCATTAGGTGAGGATAGGCTAAAGCTCCACAAACACTACAACATATATCATTCCAAATTCATTGTACCATTTTCGTTGTAATTGTAAAACATAGTAGAACATTAGAATATATTATTTTGGTAAGTTGTATAGTACTCTGCAGCCATTCAGTTGCAACAAAATTGCCAAAAAAGAAACTTATTTAGTATGTTTATTCTACAATATAGAATATGATCAAAATCGTTTATTGAGTTCTAATATTTTGATTCATATACAACATTTCTTGTATTTAGTCTGATCAAAATTTATGATTAGCTTAGAAAAATTTGACATTCTATTGTATGTTATCCCTCTATTCTTGGTATGGTGTACACTACTCATGGAATGTTGCAACAATGTGTAATTTGAGAACTTTTGTTTTCAACTTCCTTTTCCCATTTTTCACTCTGATGGGAGATTTTGTGTTTAAAAAATGATCTAAAGAATATGTTCTAAGAGTTCGTTACTCTTTGTTGCAAAATCTGGTGTTTCCACTTGTATAATGCCCACCTTCAACCGTACTTCATTATTGTATGTCTTTGCCTAACATGTCAGAGTAAATATGAATTTCTTATTTAATATTGCCCTAATAACTTGATGTCCTTTGTCTTTTGCTTCATTTTCACCTTCCTGTTCTAGCCATGCATTTGTAGGCATGCCTATTAGTTGTGTTGCTCCTTGATTAAATTATGTTGCTGACAACTCACCAGTGTGGTCTTGTAGCATAATGCAGACCATGTAGCTATAGTTGCATTTTGTAAACTCACTATTGCATTTCATATAGTACCATTCTTCATTTTCATTTTCAGATAACTTTTTATTGCATTCTTTCCTCTTACTTGGTTGGGGCAAGCTGGGTAGGAGAGCTTGTTTGTGTTGATTTCTATAGTAGTTTCTTTGAGGATGCACTTCATAACTTGAGGAGTGTACCTCTTTTGTTTGTGTATGTCAGTACTTGTTAGCCTCATTAATGGAGGAGATAGTGAAATGTATCTGATTGATGTCTCACCACTGTCCTTAACATTTGCATCAAATGATGTTTTTAATTGTTCTGTCTCTAGTGTGTGAACATTGAGCATTAGATGCGTATTACATATGGTGCTGATTACTTTTCCATTGAATTTGGTAACACGACCACCGTTGACCACCATAATTATCATTTATTTCATGTAGTAGCTTTGTTGCAATTTGCTACTTACTTGTTTAGCCATTGGTCCCCAGAGTGTTACATCAATGGGCATACTAGTCATATCAACTAACTATATGGTGTGTCAAGAAACTTTGGTTCCATTCAATCTTCTTATCATTGAGGTTGGTTGTACACATATTAAAACCCCTATGGTATCAATCACGAAGTTTTTGGGCATGCTTGAAATGTTGTCAAGTGGTGTGAATGAGAATTGATGCCTTGGGATGGTGTAGTCCTCCTCACATGGTACTAATTTTGAGTTTTCTTGCAATGTCACTTCTAATCCACTATTGAGTTTGTTGTACAATTTTTTGGTAGGTTTTATTGTTCCTCTGCATAGGACATACATAGAACTTACTTCCACTTTCTTATAATAGTTATTCACTAACTTGTTAAAACAACACACGAGTTTCTATACCATCATTGTCAATCACATCAAAGCTAAACATTTGGCATGCACCTCTTTGTGTCTTGTACTGATGCGTCTCCTTTTTTATAGTTACACAAACCTTAATGTTCCATTGTGGGTGAGATGGATTTATATTTTTTATTGGAGCAATTGTATCTGGTATGTCTTTGAGCGAGTATGGTGGTGTGAGGATGCAATGGTATTTTCATTGATCATTGGTGTTTGGTTTCTTTTGAATTGTACTTCCTTTATTTGTTTGATCCAATGTGAGCTTTAGTGGAGTTTTGATTATATCATGCGTTGTATATATAACTTCCAGTGTAAGAATAATAATCTACCTTCATACTAACATAATATAAAAATACCAACGTTAAATAATATTTCAACTTCATATTAACACAATATGAAAATAACAATGTTAAATAATATTCCAACTTCATATTAACACAATATGAAAATACCAATGTTAGATTTCTTAGTGTGCTAAGTATGGGAGGAAACTATTGTAATTTGTATAACTTATACCATCTTATTGTGTTGTATTCATTGTAGAACAATTGTATTATTGAGCCAACTATGATTTCTCCAAGAGTGATTTGCTCATTGTACACTATAGGTAGTGAAGCTTGGTGCATATGTGTACCATCAGAAATGTCTAAGCTATAGCATTCATCTTTAACCAAGCCTTGTTTGAGTTTATTGATTAAACATATTTGCATAGTAGGTGATGAAATTTTTTGTCCATCAATTAATTGATGTATGGCATCTGGTGTTAGCATATCCACAATGTCTAGTAATTCGGTTGCTCTGATCACTCTGGAATGTAGAGTGCATGTTTGCACATAGTTAAGCTTGTGATAGAAGCCCCCTTTTTTAGCAATCATGATGACTACATCATATAGTCTGTTATAAAAATTTCTATTCAAGAGAATTGAGTAAATATAGTAGGTAGCTTTGTCTATTTCAGAAATATACCATTCAAAGTAGGCAAGTTTATGTTAGAGAGTTTGAACATTGGAATGAGAGTTTCATAAAATTTAATACCTCAAAAGTACTGATTAAAATTAATCACATAGTGAAAAAATAATAATGAATCTACTGTACTATTAAGCCTAAGCATAAGATAATTACATAGGCAGATTTTTGTTGTTTTGAGATGAAAGTTGATGAAGAAAAAAGCATGATTGGAACGAATGTTTTGTGAAATTAAATTACCTCCAAAGTAGCAAGTGAAATCAATCATATAGTAAAAAAACAATGACTGAATGTACTGCACTATTAAGCCTAAGCATGAGAAAGGAGAATGAAACATATTTCAAAATTGCTCTTTATTTTCCTCTTCAAGTTTTTTTGTTTGTTATTCAAGATTACTATTATCATTCGCCAATTTTTCCCCAAAATATTGTTTTGTGATATTTTTCAAAAAATAAAAGGCTACGATATAGTATAACAATCTGAGAATGTTTGTTAACATAAACCTAACTATTGTTGTTCACCAATTTTTCTTGCAAAATTTTTTGTTAGATATGTTTGAAATAATGAAAGGCTACCATATAGTATAGAAGTCTGCCAATGATTGTATTTTTTTGTGATATTTTTCGAATAATGAAAGCCTGCTATATAGTATAGCAGTCTGAGAATGTTTGTTAACATAAATCTGACTATTTTCGTTCACCAATTTTTCCCTCAAATATTTTTGTCATATATGTTTGAAATAATGAAAGGCTTCCATTCAGTATAGTAGTTTGGCAATGATTGTGAACATAAATCTAACTATAGATGTCTCAATCTACGGGTTTGAACATGAATCTGACTATAGGTTTCACAATCTACAAGTCTATCATGAGCAAAAGTGCTACAGAAGTCCCATGACTTACACATAGGTAATTATTGTTAAACACAGATTTCAAACATAGTTGCAAATGAATTAGAAGTCTTGGCATTTAGGTGACACGATTCTAACTGATTAAAAACTAGTGAAAAGCTAGAGAAAAATATACCCTAATTTTTGCACTTGTAAATAGAAGTCTGAACATAATGAGTGATCTCTAGATACTAACTTTTTCATACATATACATCTCTAGTCAACAAGGGTTGAGCTGGGTGTTTGTCTAACAAACCAAAATAAACGACCTATCTCTAGTCAACAAGGGTTGAGGTTTGTCCAACCAACCAAATTAAATGACTTAACAATACTTAATTCACTTTTAACCTAAGTATCTTTAATGTACCTAATTGAAATAAAGTCATCCTTAAAATTTAATGAATACAAATGTAGTTTTCAACTACGAACCAATGATCATTACATGTTCCAAAATCACCTTCATAAATTATATGCTAGCCATGACTCTATAACAAAGCCATACAATATTGTTCTTAAATTTGAATGCAACTTTCTATATATTCACATATCTTCTTGTATATTATAGGAGCTACAATTTTGAACATGTAGGCACTGTTTCTCCTCATTATTTGTAATTATGCATATGGTTATCTGCATGAAGCATACATACAAAATCATGTTATATTGTTTGTACTTTTGGTACAGATTTATTGTGGATTTACATATGTGAGTTACATTTTTACAATTATGCTTATAGTTGTTTAATATTATGTTCATTCCTCATAGGATATGGGGGTGCTAGAATTTTGTGGTTTAGTACCTTAGCCATCATTAGGAGGCCAAACCTTGTTTACGTAGTAGTTAAATGCTTCTTTCCATATACCAAAGACATCCATGTAATAGAGCTTTGCATATATGATTCAATGCAACACCTTATAGAAGGCATCCACCACTTTACACATTGCCTTGGTTATGTCTATGACATGTTCCATCCATTCGAAGCTACTTTTGGTAGCGCTCTCCATTACAATGGACGTGCACCTTATATTTTTGAACAATGTGTTCACAATATCTAACAATGGTATGAGGGAGGGAAATGGCTAAACAACAGAGGATTTGCACCGAACATGACAATTTTTTGAATTCATTAATTAATTAATTCTAAGAACTGTCAGTTCTGGTGCAAATCCTCTACTGTATAGACACCTCCATGAGAGAGTTTAGCTATTTTGTACTCATTTTGTGAATGATCATGCATAGGTGCAGAGGCAAACTCTAATTCTACATTTTTGTTTCTTTCTTGTGTCATACTACTACTCACTAAACTACTACTCGAGATGGTGATGGTATCAACATCATCCTATGACACCATTACGTAGGTCTAGAACATTGCATGCACAAAAGCGAATTAGGCTATTGAATGCAATTTATTGTTTAAGATAAGAAAAAGTACAAATATTTTTGGGACATATGGCATGTTGACCCTCATTTTCACTTTGCTTAATTTTTGAAAATTTTAATCTGAAAATGTCTTAAACTATGATGAGTAGCTAGAGTTTTTTTGTAATGTGTTATCAATCCTCTCGTACAAACCTTCAACCTGATGAAACTGGCCCATTCTAGGCACTTAGGGTGTCTTTGAAGTTGCATAAAATTGTTTTTCGTAGCACAAAACCCTTTGTTTTGTGTCCACACCCTTTTGATCATATCTTTCTTTAACATTTTGGCATCTTGATGTTAGCTCATAAGATTTTTAAGTATGTGACCTGGCATTTTGGCATCTTGATGTTAGCTCATAAGATTTTTAAGTATGTGACCTGGTGACCAAAGGTAATCACACGGTTGAAGCTCCTCATTAGACTGTAGCATCAAATGGTGTAACTCAGCGAAGTAGTTAAAATTATTTTAATTGCTGAGTGGTGGAGGATAAATGCTAAAGTCATCTCTATACTTTGATTGAGTGAAATAGGTAATCAAGCCTCAGTCATACGGTTGCATAAATAAAAAATATGTAAAGAAGTATAAAAATGTTTGGATGAATGCTTTTGTTCACATGGTGGGGGCAATTAAGTCATGTTAAGTAGAATGAAGTGCGACTGGGTGAAAGGCAATTATGAAGTAATAAGTTATTTATTCGTTGAGTCGCATGGTTAAGATAGATATCTAATTCCCATTCTGCAACTAGGAAAAAGGGTTAAGAAATTGTTAAATCACGTAGTCATGATGTTAACAGAGCAGTCAAAGGAACAATTCATGACCTGGTGATCACTACTGCAAGGTGCATGAAATGTTTGATTGCTCAATCGTGATGTCAAAAAAGATAAGGATAATTAAGTTAGTGACTCAATGACATGGTCAACTTATAAAAAGATATATGTGATTGCACCTTCTCGGTGATAAGACGAAACTACTTGAGACAAGTTGTGAAGTGGTGAAATAGGTTAAAATGCTCATTTAGGGGGTTGCATGGTTAAGGATCAAAAGGAAAGTTTAAACCATGACCAAGTGAACTAGTTAAGATCAAAGCAAAATCTGGTAAGATCATGTAGTTGTGATGTTAAATAAGCGTTAGTGAGGATAGACCATGAAGTGGCAACTGGATGAAAAGAGCATAAATATCATTTGCTCACACAGTGATGAAGGAAAGTTATTATTAGATAAACCAAGCTACAACCCAACAAAGTCTTAAGGTCAAACTGCACTATGCTTCAATAGAGATGGATTTGGGATTTTTGGTGTGAGTGCGTGAGATTGGTAAAATGGCTTCTCAAAAGGGCATTATAACTTTAGCTTAAGGATTGTGATGAAATGTTTTGGGAGGGGATTCAATTTATAAGCAAGAGGCTTGAGGGATGGAGGGCTAAGATGGAAGGAAAGGAGAAAGCTTATGGAGGGCTCAGATTGAATGAGAGGAGAGCACATGGATTGTGCTTCTTTACAACCAATCAGGGAGTGACACATGTCATAGGGTGAGAGGATGGAGGAAAGGGCAAGGATGAGTCAATAAAGGAGGCTCAAGGGATAATATCTTCATAAAGACCTTTCATAAATGGCTTGTAAGAGTCTTCATGGCTTTGTAAGAGCATTCATGGTTGGGTGGTTGGGATATTTTGGAGAGAGTTGAGATTGTTGGCATTGCTTGGTTTAGGAAAGTCTTAGGCTTGCTTAGGGAATGTGACAAGGTTAGGGGGTGGGATTAGAGATGGTTTAGGATGAGGATAAAGACTTTATAGAAGAGTCTAGAACTTCCTAGGATGAGGATAAATAAAGTTTATTTATCTTAAAGGTTTGGGTTGAGGAGATATTCATTAAAACATAATTAATAAATATGAGGATTAATATTTAATCTTAATTAAATATTTTGAGTTGGGATTAGGGTAAGGAAATGATGGGATTAGCCTTTAATCAAAATTAAAGAAGGATTAGAAGATTTTGGAAGAGGTTAATGATCTTAAGGAAATTGGCCAAGTTTTGGGCAAAAAATAAATAAATTATTTATTTTGAGATTTTTGGTTAATTTATTAATTAAATAATTAATAAATAAGAAAATAATGTTTAAATAAGATTTAAACATTTTTGGGAGGTATTCCTTAATTAAATATTTTTAATTAAGATAAAGGGATTTAATAGCATAAAAATTAATTAATTAATTAATTAATGATGATGTCATCAAAGATTTTTCAGAAAATAAAAATAGTTTATTTTCTAAAAGATTTTAGGTGTCTATATTTTGCCCCTCTTTGATGTGATGCCGCAAGTGGCATGGCATCAAAGATAAGAAAATAAGATGCCCAAGGCTAGAGCAGAAGAGGAGAGAATGGACTGCGAGATGCCCCCTCAAGAAGGCAGTCGGGAGGGAAGACGAGGCTCGATGGTTTCTTGAAAAAAATACAAGAATTAGGGATGAGCAAGGAGACTCAGATTGGCAAAGAGAAGGGGTTGAATTAGCTCAAACTCTCACCATGGGAGAATGATAAAGGGAGAATCAGAGGCACAAGAGGAAGCAAGCTTAAGTCTTTAGGGAAGGTGGAGGATGAGGGAGCAGAGTGCTATAAAAGGGAATCCAGGATAGGGAGAAGGATGAGGGGATTATAAAGCTGATGCAACAGGATTTCGAAGAGTCAAATTGGCGAAAGATGGGTTTCAAAGATCCTTAGGACTAGGATTGTGGATCTTGAAAGATGAGGCTTGGTGGATTGATTGGATTGGTGGATGCCTAAGACTAAGATTGTGGATCCCTAAAGCTAAAAGTGAAGATTGATTCAAAGAGATACTGATACATAAGTTGGGGAAGGAGAGATGGATGTTGGATATGGATGGGGGATAATGGAGATGAAGGGAATCCATTAAAGCTTTTTGAGCAGGGGGATACTTCAAAGAGAAGTACCACCATGTAGTTGAGCACTAGATTTGCTATAGGACTGTTGGTTAATTGTCAAGGTTACCAAGAACATCAAGGCCTTTTCACCAATTGTCCAAAGAACTAATAGACTGACTCAAAAAAAACACGCAAGGATTGCCCCAGCATCACACATGAATCTCGAAAGAATCAGATTGGAACCGACACTGGGTAACCCACAAGTAGAAAAGAAAAACAAACAAAAGACTTGATCAAGACCTTACACCTAGATTGCCCCATTCGTAGTATACCATGATATGGAAGATCGTGGCAACCTTGAGGAGGGAACAAAAATATTGCTTGAAGAAGATACTTCAAGACCCAAAAGGGAAGATTCCAAATCAAAAGAAAGTGAAAATCCAAAAGAGAACCATTTGCTAATGATATGGGTGGGACGAGGTACTAACGGACCAAGATCAGACATGAGGAAAGCTATATCCTACAAGGATCTATCGGAGAGCACCTAAGCTGATGGATCTGGATGGGTGATGCATCTGGCAAGCTGAACTAAGAAGGATAACACTTTGGTGACAAGAGATCTAGCTAAAGGATGCATTGGAATAGCTAACCAAGGGTTCTGTGAAGTGTGCAAGATATTGATCAAGGAGGAACTAACACGAAAGCTGGATAGATACAATGGTACTAAGCTAAAGAGGATGTACAAGCTAACATACCAAGATATGTTACAAATGTACAAGGTTTGTTCATGTTTTTGTTTTGTGAGATGGAAATGTTTGTGAAGGGTGGGATGTCTGTAATAGTTGATAGGCGGATAGGTAGATGGTTTGCAAAAAGCTTAAGTGAAAATGGGGTTCTTTGTGTGCATGTGATAGGATACAAACTAGGATACAAGCTTTGGTATATAATACAAGCTAGAATATGGTACAAGCTTTGGACAAGATTTGGATATACAAGCTATGATACAAGGGAGGATACAAGATTTAAAAGCCAGGGTACAAGATTTACAAGCTATACAGGAGGTATTTACAAGCTTCATTAGATGTTGGATAGTTGGTTGGAACACCAAGGGAACGAGCAGGTGTTTTATAGGATGTTGGGTGGATGGATGAGGGATAGGATAGTGATAGATAATGGATTAGTCTTAGTACACAAGGCACCTAAATTACCAGGTTTTCAGCAAGGTAGCTATCCAAGGAGCTTGAATTGCCAAGTTTTCACCATTGGACGCTTATTTCTCTTTACTATTTTTTTTGTATTTTTCAAAAGATGGGTATACCAAGGAGCTTCAAGCATAAAACTTTTTGAGATGAATGATGTTAGTAGGATCATTCAAGAGTTCTCCTTCTGGTGTAGATAGTTGATAGGCTCCAAAGCCAAAGGAGGCAGTGACAACATAAGGACCAAGCCATGTAGGTTCAAACTTGCCTTTCTTTTCTCGATCGGCTTGGACTTTCATGTTTTCTTTGAGGACCATGTTGCCTGGTTGAAAGTGTCATGGAAGCACCTTCTTGTTGAAATTTCTTTTGAGACGAGTTTGGTAGATTGTGAGATGATCATAGGCTTGTTGTCGCTTCTCATCTAAGAGATCTAGCTGGGTGAGTCTGGCTACTCTGTATTCTTCATCTGATATTTTCCCTTGCAAAGATATGCACAAGGAGGGAAGTTCAACCTCAATAGGTAGTACCACTTCGGCACCATAGACTAGGGAGTATGGAGTTGTGCCTATGGATGTACGCAAGGAGGGGGTTGGATTTATTTGTATGTACCAATCGCGGCCGAAATCATTGATAACTTTCTTTAGGATTTTGAAGAGGGTTTTGTTAGTTGCCTCTGCCTGGCCGTTACCTTGTGGCAAATATGGGGCTAAAAAAGCGGTGATGGATGCGGAGGGAAGTGCATAATTCTTCCATGTTGAGATTTTCAAAGTTACCTCCATGGTCGGTGAAGATGGTGGATGAGATGCCAAAGCGGCAAACAATGTGGTACAAGATCAACTTGGAGACCTGAACTCCTGTAGCTGAGACTAGGGGGACTGCTTCCACCCACTTAGTGAAATAGTCTATAGCTGTTATTATCCATTTATGTCCATTAGATGAGAGAGGTGTGATAGTTCCAACTAGATCAAGGCCCCAACAAGCGAAAGGCCAAGGTGGTGCAATAGGCTATAGATCCTATGCTAGAGCGTGCACGAGATTTGCGTGCTGCTGACATGGGAGACACTTTCTGAAAAAGTCATAGGAGTCTTCTTCAATGGTAGGCCAATAGTAGCCTACTCTAAAGATTTTTCATGCTAAGACAATACCACTCGTGTGGGCACCAAAAAGTTTGGAGTGTACTTCTTTTAATGCCATCGCAGCCTCATTTTCATCTAAACATCGAGAGAGAGTATTGTGATAACCCCGATGATATAGGGTATTGGCTATGATAACATAGCGGGATGATTTTTGGATGAGGTTTTGGCATTGGGTACGTGTGAAGTGAGGGGAGATGATACCATCTTTAAGGTAAGCGTGAATCTCATGGTACCAAGGGGATTGGGGACCAACCAAGATACAAACACGGTTTGAATCCTCTTTCACATAGTTGGGTGTGAGGAGCTACTCAACTAAAAACTCATACTATGTAGCTGCTTGGGGAATTTCCAAGAGTGAGCTAATAGTAGCCATAGCGTCCACTGCTTCGTTTTGTATTCGAGGCACTTGTGTAAACTGAAGCTTTGTAAAATGCTGGGTTAGTTGATCAACTAGCTCTTTGTAGGGTAATAGCTTTTCATCTTTTCTTTGATATTCATTTAGGGCTCGCTTGATGATGAGCTGAGAATCACTAAAGATTTGTAACTTAGTGATGTTCCATTCTGTGGCTATCTTTAATCCTGCTATGAGAGCCTCATATTCAGCTATATTGTTGGTGCTAGGGAATTGTAGCTTGAAGGCTTTTGGAATGTAATCTCCTTGAGGTGTGACCAACAATATTCCTGCCCCTGATCAATGAGATGTGTATGAGCCATCAAAATAAAGTTTCCATGGGGGTTGTTCTTCAATTAGACAGATATGCTCATTTGAAAATTTTGGGATCAAAGGATATGTATCTACTAGAGGTGCATCAGCTACGTGATCAGCTATAGCTTGCTCTTTGATTGCCTTTCTGTCCACATATTGTATGTCAAATTCACTAAGGAGCATAACCCATTTGGCCAAACAACATGTAAGTGTTGTTCTGGAGAGCATATACTTGAGAGGGTCGATCTTGGAGACTAGTTGGATGTTATGACTTAGCATGTAGTGGCGAAGCTTTTGAGTTGAGAAAACAACTGCCAAACAAGCTTTTTCCATAGGAGTGTAATTGAGTTCATAACCAACTAGGGTTCTACTGATATAGTAGATGGCTCTTTCTCTTTCGTAGTCATCGTGCTGTGCTAGAAGTGCCCCGAGAGCAGTAGGTGTTGCTAATATGTACAAGATCAAGGGACAACTAGGAACTGGTGGAACCAAGATAGGGGGATTGGCGAGATATTGCTTGAGCTGATTGAAGCTGCATTGACATAAAGGATCCCACTTGAAGTTTTCATCCTTTTTTAGTAAATGTGCAAATGGCGTACACTTATCTGCAAGCTGGGAGATGAAGTGCCAGACGGATTGAAGCTTTCCTTGAAGAGTGCAAAGCTATCATAGTGTCTAGGGAGGAGGCATGTCTAAGATAGCCTTGAACTTCTCAGGGTCAATCTCTATACCTCGTTTAGAAACTATAAAGCCTAGAAGCTTGCCAGATGTGACCCTAAAGACACACTTCTTGGGATTCAGCATGAGATGATATTTGGCTAACCTATTAAAAACTTTCTCCAGGTCAGCAAGATGATCCATGAAGGTATGAGATTTGACCAAGATATCATCTACATAATATTCCAAAATGCTATGGATAAGATCATGGAAAATGGTTGTCATAGCTCTTTGATAGGTAGCCCCTAAATTCTTTAGGCCAAAAGGCATCATGTTGTAGCAAAAGGTTCCCCAAGGGGTAGTGAATGCTATCTTATGTTGATCTTCTGTTGCAATCTTGATTTGATTATACCCAAAAAATCCATCCATGAGGGACATAATTTCATGTCTAGTTGTAAGATCTACAATCATATCTATGTTGGGCAAGGGAAAATCATCCTTTGGACAAGCTTTTTTAAGATCTCTACAATCAGTGCAAATTCTGATGTCACCGGAAGGCTTAGTGACGGGGACCATATTGGAGATCCACTCTGATTAGTCGATAGGTCGGATAACCTTAGCAGCTAACATTCTTTCTAATTCAGCTTTGACCAGTAATGCCACCTTGGGGTGTATTTTTCTAAGCTATTGTCTAACAGGCTTGATCTTTGGATCAACTGCAAGATGATGAACTGCAAGCTTTGGATCAATTCCTGGCATGTCCTAATATGACCATGCAAATCGACCAATGTTCTCTCTTAAGACCTCAAAGAGGAGGTCAGCTTGGTCTTGCGACAGGGATGCAGCAATGTGAACAAGTCTGGGGATCTCTAAAGAATTGATGTTGACTTCTCTAGTGTCCTCAATTAGAATAGAAGACACCTCTAGTCGATTATCTTGAGGAGGCAATGCTAAATCCTCATGTTCTACTTGTGACTCTAGATTTTCTTGCTGAGGGGTTCTCTTCACTGCCTTAGCTAGTCTCGGATTCACCTTAGTTCCAATTTTCAGTGTATCGAAACTAGGTTGGGGATTTTCTCCTAAATACCCCTTGGGATCTAGCTTATAGATATAGGCAGAATATGGCTTTGTTTGTTTGTGAGGAGTTTCGGCTCCCATGAATCTCAAAAGTGCTTCCTTTGATGTGAACTCATCAATGTGTATGACACTTGGTTGGTCCCAATCTATGAGTTGTGGATGGGCGAGTGGTAGGTCAATGAAATGGATGGATAGTTCTTGGAGAACAAAGTTTTCAAGGAAGATTTGGTTTGGGATATTGTCATAGGCTCTCTTTTCAACTTCCTCAGGATTGTCTTCAATTTCGACAAGGTCGCAGTGAATCTTTGAAAAAGCATGACCATTCTCATTGGTGCCCCCAGTTGTGGGTATGCCAAAGCCAAGACCTGACTTCGTTTCCCACTTGTGTGCTTCGATGGGGCACTGCATGCCTCTTTCTTCTGGTCCTAGACCACCACCTTGATAGTTCCATTTTTTAGTGATGAGCTTATGTTCTTGGGGATACTTCCGGTTGAAGTGATCAAGGCATGCTTGATTTCTTGGAGGTGCATCCTTATGTAACCAATTGTTGATATCTGGGGTGAGCTCCTCATGAAGAGGGATTTTTGAGGATACAAAGTTTGTTGGGCCAAACTGTTTGTATCAAGGAGGTGGAATCTCCTTAGCTTTGTGATATGTCGGTCATCCATGGGCATGTGGATCAAGTGGGAGTGCCCCGACAGCAAATGCATCTGACAGACTATACTCTCCATAGCCTTTGTTATTGATCTTCACGATAGATAGGTTGGAGGCAAGGATCATTTTTGGGTCATTACAAGTGTGGGATGAACTGGAAATGGCTGTGTCGATATTAATTCCAGGGCAATGGTTTGCATATGAAGCTTCAACCGTATTGGAGTAAGCAAAGGGTTCTAGATTGGCATGGATGGTTACCTCAGTGCCCTGATGCAAAAATTTGACACACTGATAGTAAGTGGATGGAGCAACTTTCATGGCATGAATCCATGGGCGACCGAGGAGGATGTTGAATGGTAGGTTTAGATCAATAACATGGCAGAGTGTTTCTTGGATGACTAGCCCAACCTTGATTGGCAGCAAAATATTTCCTTCTATGGTTCTTTCCAAGTTGTCATAAGCTTTGATGGTGATAACCTCACTGATGATATCTGCCTCAATATACCCAGCTTGTTTTATGAATTTTAGGGTGCAAATATTCAAGGCTGATCCATTATCTATCACTACTCTTTTTATGGCAAAATTGGATACCATGATGGCTATGCGAAGCAGAAGGGTGTGATCTGGCTCAACCACGAGTATGTCGGTGGGTTTGAATGATAGGGCACATGAGGAGGATAGGTGTCCAACAAGATTACGAAAATCAGTAGCATTGATATCTGAAGGGACATGAGATTCTACGAGAGCACTGTCAAGGATTTTCTTGTACACAAGACTAGTGCGAAGAAGGTCTAAAATGGAGATTTGGGTTGGAATGTTCCCAAGGTGTTCCAAGATATTGTATTGGCTTTTTGATGGAGCTGATGGTGCTGATTGAACTAGTGGGCTTACGATGTTAAATCACACTCTTCGAGTGGTGACTGCACACTCATTGTTTGGTTCTTGGATATTGATAACATTGACAGAAGACTCTTTTTCAGATATACAACTGATGAGGCTACCATAGTCTATGCAGGATGAAGTATGGTTATTGTTCTTCCAATGCTGTTGGTTTGGCTAGCGGTTGTTGGTATTGTTGTTGTTGGTTTGGATATGTGCTTTTCCAAGATTTTGGTTGTTGTGAGGAGGAAAAGCATTTTGATAGATTTGTAAGCCTACATTGGGAGAGGTTTGGGCACCAATGGTGATTTCTTTCCGATCAATGAGGTCTTGCACATAATCTTTCAATTTCATGCATCTGAGGGTGGTGTGAGCTTTTACCCTATGAAATTTACAGTACTCATTGTCTTTGGACCATGCAGCTTTGGATTGGCCTGGGTCAATTTTCTAGGTAGGAGGAAATTTGATGAGGTTTTCCTTAGTCAATTTCTCAAAAATGACATCCAATGGCTCACCAAGGGGTGTATAGTTTCTAGGTGCAAGTTGGAACTTAGGCTTTGGTCCTGTAGCTACATTGATGGCATTAGATTGATTGCTAGACCCTTGAAAGTTGGGTCTTGGATTGTGGCTTTGATAGCTTTGGTGATTCTGTTGTTGGTAGTTGATAGCTTGTTGATTGTTTGATTGATATGGTGGGTTGGACTAATTTTGGGAAGGACCAACAATATTCACATGTCTCATATCAGTAACCCCATCTGTTGCAACGTGCTTGTTTTTGTTCCAATACCTAGACTTGTCATTTGAATGTGTTTTATTTTGGTTGGCTTCCTTGTAAATCTTGACCACACCATCTTTAACGAGTACTTTCTCAAGGATCATTCCTTTCTCTTTGATATCCTTATAGGTCTGCAAACAGTTCATGGTCATGTGGTGAGCCAAGCTGGGATGGGCATTATCAATAAACATTTTCACCAAATGGCGCTCTAGCAAGGTGCAGGTTATGCGTGTGGTAAGGGTTTGCCATCTTTGCAGGTATTCAGCAAGGATTTCTCCACCTTTTTGCTTAGTGTGGACAAGATCAACTACTGATAGCTCTGTTTCAACAAGATGGGCATATTGGGCTACAAATGCCTTAGACAATTCAGCAAAGTTTTTAATTGTGCCATAGGGGATTCTATAAAACCATTCAAGAGCTGTTCTGGCCAAGCTTTTGGGAAAAAGGTGCATTAATGGGTAATGGTTGGGGTGCCCCCAATGTAGGAGTGCCCTAAGGTAGGTATGTGCTAGATGGGGCAATGGAATATGGATGGCTTTGAGAAATGGGCTGGTAGGGATTGTACATTGCTTGGGCAATTGAATGGTGGATGATGGGTTGGTGAGGTGGAGGTGGCACATATTGCTACATGTGTTGTGAGGCTTGCTGCTAATATTGGATTTGAGGTTTGGATTGAGGAACATAAGTTGGTTGTGGGACAAATGGATTGCTTTGTGGAGGCAAGGTGTAAGATGGTTGTGAAGCTTGGGGAAAGGATTGGGGAGCTTGTGGAACTTGAATTTGGATTTGAGGAGTTTGACCAATATATGTGGGTTGTGCCCCCATTTGGGAAGGTATCTGCATGGCAAAAGAGGCTAAGGATTTGGTGGTTGGTGGTGGTGGATTTCCTCCTAGAAGTGGCATAGAAAAATAGTTGGTAATAGGAGGTAATGGATTAGTTGGTGGTGGAGGTGGTGGGAATTGAAAGCTTGGGAATGGAATTGATGGGGTTTGATAGCTTGGTGGCTGGATTTGAAAGCTTGGTAGAGTGGTGGTAGGAGCTTGAATCACTTGAGATCTTAGCAAAACATTGGTAGTAGCTTGTGGGATTTGGTAGCTTTGTGGAGTGAGGGTAGTAGCTTGTGGATTTGCGGCTGATGGCACTGAGCTCCAAGGACCTAGTGGAAATGATGAAATTGTGTTCTGAGATGAGGTAAACAAGCTAGGGGTGATGAAAGGTTGATTACTTGGCCCCATGGGTGGCATCCCTATTGTATATTTTTGAGGTTGGCCAAAGATACTAGCACTAATTTGGGAGATGGGTGGATTTGGAAGGCCGGGTTGGAGAGCAGCAGTAGCAATAGTGAAGGGAGTTAATGGTGAGGTGTTTTGGGCAAAGATAGTTTGGAGTGGCGAGGTGTGAACCAAGGATGGAGTGGTGGTAGCTGGATTGGCTTGTGGAATGGAGATTTCAACTTGGGTGGAGGATGGTATGTTTGGGTCTATCGAATCAAAAGGATTGGCTTGAGGCTCTTCTTTTGGCACATATTGAGGATAATCTGAATCATAAGAGCCTATTGGGAGTGGTAGTTGTCCAAACAACGGGTGAGATGGATCTAATAAGGGAGGAGGTCTTCCAAAGTCGAAGGCTCCTATATTGTCCCTTTGAAAGTTAGCCATGATTGTTTCTTTGTTCTTGTCTATAATGGCGTTCACCAATACTGCATTTCCTGGTTCGTTCATGAAAGCTTCAATGTTAGTAGGTGATGGTATGGCATTCTCTGGGCTGAAGGATGGTTGAGTGCTCAAGGGGAGCGATGTTGTTTGATCCAAATGATAGGGTTCCATTGTTTCCTTCTTCTTTTTGGCTAAGTGAGTGATGGGTGGCATGAAAATGTTCCTAGGGATGAGATGCAACAATGTTGATGGATGCAAAGGGGGAAGGATTTTCTATACAAATGATTTCCTAGGTTGAGGCAAAGCTATATGACAAAACCTAAGGAGGATTGGGTTGGGGATTCTAACTTCAAAGATATGTTGCCAAATCATGAAAGGTCTGCTTTCTTATGTGCAAGCTTGGTGGTGATTGTGTCAACATAAGGATAGATTGATGATCCTTTAGGAAGAACACAAGATTGACCACTTGTGGATCCCAACCTTTAGCTCAAGGTGATGAGGGATAATAAGTGACAAAGCTAGATTACCCTAGACAAAGCTTTGTCAAAGGGATAACCTTGGTGAGATTGGTGGATTTTCAAGATGGTAGGAATGGCAAACTTTTGACAAGGGACAACAATTTTGAAGGCTTCGATGTGAAGTTTAAGCTTTTGGGATGCTAGCTAGGTTTGAGGGGATTGTTTGGTTCTAAGGAAAAGATCTAAATGAGATGGATGAGCTAAAATGCTTAAAGGGATGACTAAGGATGGTTGGCTTTTCTACAAAGATGACTCTATAGTGGAGCTTATGCAAGAAGATGTGGAGAAACAAGAGGGTCTAATCATAGAAATCATGCCTAGTTGGTAAGGCATAAGCAGGGTTAACTCCTGGATGCTTGCTAAATTTGATAGTGTGATCTAACCAAGCATCTTGAAGGGCTTCGTCAGTAGCTTTGTCTTCTATTTTTTGGAGTTTGGCAACTCGAGGGCTTAGTGTTACTTCCTTTTTCTTAGCTGCAATTTCTTGGTATGCTTGAGATGGCTTGAGTTTGGCTTTGTGAAACTTTTGTTTGGGTTTGGGTTGTTCTGACATAAATTCCTGAATCTGCTTGGCTTTGAGAGATCGTGGTTGTTTTGCTTCAACTTGTTCAACTTTTGAAATAGGCATTGACTACACTAAGTGTGCCCTAAGCTAGGATTAACCAAGTTTGGCAAACATTCATTCAACAAGTAAAAAAAATCAAGCAATAGATTGGAACAACCAGATAGAAGTTTGTGATTCTCAGAATGTGATACTTGCGCCAAGGAGTGTGTATATTTTACAAATATTTCAATCAGTCACTTCAAACACATTAACATCCTAGATGGTTGTCTACAATGTTGACAGTTGGTTTAGCTAAGGAGTCCTCAATATACCCAATGTACGTGAGGCCCAAATTTGTAGATGAAACCAAAACAATGTCACACAGCCGAGAGGAGCGGTAACCCACTTCTCCTCTTTCACTTCTCAAGAGTATAAAGTTCCTCGAGGCTTAGCCAAAATACAAAATTTTGATCCCAAGAGAGGTGTCTTTGGATTCACCTCCTGATCTTTATACTCCACTGGAATGCTAGAGTTGAGGTCGTCCCAAGGGGTGATGAAATCCCCAAGAAAGCCACCTAAAACTTAAACAAGATTTTGGATCCTAATCTTATGCACCCAAGATGGCCTTGAAAGACGACAAGGGGAGATAAGACTTCGATGATCTTGGGCTAAAAGACAGAGTTCTTTTCCAACTGACGCTTAAGTTTTCTGATCTAGACCTTGCAAACACACATGTTTAGGATGCAAATGTTCAATTCCAACTTGAAGCATTAATAAAAGTAAAATCAATCGAAGAATGCAAGCAAGAAGAAGAGTTAGGGTCAAGTATCGATTGATTTTCTTTAAGGCATTCAAGATTGAGTGTGATTTTTTTTTAAGCCCAAAATAAAGATGTGTGAAATACAATTGTCAAGCGTCCGTCTGGAGGCCCTCCATGTCAAGAGTTGTTCAATTTTTATGCCCAAATGAAGTGTTAGTGAGACTAAAGTGCATTCAAAAAAAATTTTAACTTAGAAAAACCAATAAAAACTCAAGTGAGCGGAGTTTGATTTTTTTTTTTGTGGAGCACTTAACACCTTCTTAGGTAGACCCATCCCCATATATGGCGTTGATATTGCAACCAATGGTTAGAATGATGAGTGATTAAAGAGGGTGAGTCCAACTACAAACTCACTCAAAGAATTTTTTATTAGTTTTTATAACTTAGGAAATTTCTAAAATGTGGAGTTAGGTTCTTTTTATGCCCAAAAATTGAAGTGTGAGATATTGTAATGGTTAGTTGATCTTTTGCATTCAAGATTGTGTTTGTTTGTTTTAAGTATGCATTCCAAGAAAAAATGATTTTAATCCATGGCATTCAAGAGTGTTTGAGAAACATTCATTCAAAGAAAAAGATGGTTAACCATGCAAGTTCATTCTAAAAATAATCATAAAAATGCTAAAACAGAAATGAAGATGGTGCAGATGGGCAACAATAACTAGGCAGAGACGCTAAACTATGGAGACACCAAACTATGAAGATGCTAAACTACAGAGATGACCAGGCGTAGACGACAGATAATCTAGTGGAGACAATAGATAATCGAAGGCAGTGACGGAGACAACAGACAACCAGAGGTGGCAGCGGAGACGACAGATAACCAGAAATGGTGGCAGAGATGACAAAAAACCAGCCGGAGACACTAGACTACAGAGATGACGGTTGAGGTTGGGAAGATGACAGTTTGGTGGCAGTGCAAAAAAGAGGAGACTAGGCAGAGACACCAAAGTGCGGAGATGACAGTTTGTCAAGTAGAGACGACAGTTGATCTGGCGGAGATGACAGTTCACCAGGCGGAGATGCCAAAATGCAGAGACGACACTACGCGAATAGAACTAAAGGGTGCAGGTTTTTCTAGAAATTTTATTATTTTAGGTTTTTTTAAAGATTTTTGGAGGTATGTTTTCTTTCCAAATGTGTCTTCCAACCTGCAAAAACAAGAAAAACACCTTAAAACCCACTCAAACAACAAAAAATGTTAGATTGTTAGTTTACAAGAATAAAACATGGATTGAAATGGATGAATGAATGACCCATAGTGGGGTCCCACTGGGTGTGCTAAAATGTATATGCTACTTTAGTATGCTAGAAACACTAATTTAACAAAAAAAAAAGCATTAATATTAACTAAATTAACATAACATATAAGATAGACAAAAGAGGAATCCCTAATTAAGAATGTGAACCAAATGAATGGACTCTCCCAATAGGAATTAGCTCTTTGTTTGGTAGATGAGTCTAAGTAAAGGATTGGTATGTATGCTCAAACTTGCTCTATGCTTCAATGGAGATGGATTTGGGATTTTTGGTGTGAGTGAGTGAGATTGGTAAAATGGCTTCTCAAAAGGGCATTATAACTTTAGCTTAAGGATTGTGATGAAATGGCTTGGGAGGGGTTTCAATTTATAGGCAAGAGGCTTGAGGGATGGAGGGCTAAGATGGAAGGAAAGGAGAAAGCTTATGGAGGGCTCAGATTGAATGAGAGGAGAGCACATGGATTGTGCTTCTTTACAGCCAATTAGGGAGTGACACATGTCATAGGGTGACAGGATGGAGGAAAGGGCAAGGATGAGTCAATAAAGGAGGCTCAAGGGATAATATCTTCATAAAGACCCTTCATAAATGGCTTGTAAGAGTCTTTATGGCTTTGTAAGAGCATTCATGGTTGGGTGGTTGGGATATTTTGGAGGGAGTTGAGATTGTTGACTTTGCTTGGTTTAAGAAAGTCTTAAGCTTGCTTAGAGAATGTGACAAAGTTAGAGGGTGGGATTAGAGATGGTTTAGGATGAATATAAAGACTTTCTAGAAGAGTCTAGAGCTTCCTAGGATGAGGATAAATAAAGTTTATTTATCTTAAAGGTTTGGGTTGAGGAGATATTCATTAAAACATAATTAATAAATATGAGGATTAATATTTAATCTTAATTAAATATTTTGAGTTGAGATTAGGGTAACGAAATGATGGGATTAGCCTTTAATCGAAATTAAAGAAGGATTAGAAGATTTTGGAAGAGGTTAATGATCTTAAGGAAATTGGCCAAGTTTTGGGCAAAAAATAAATAAATAATTTATTTTGGAATTTTTGGTTAATTTATTAATTAAATAATTAATAAATAAGGAAATAATGTTTAAATAAGATTTAAACATTTTTGGGAGGGATTCCTTAATTAAATATTTTTAATTAAGATAAAGGGATTTAATGGCATAAAAATTAATTAATTAAATAATTAATAAATGATGATGTCATCAGGGATTTTTCAAAAAATAAAAATACTTTATTTTCTAAAGGATTTTAGGTGTCTAGAAAGACAATGAGAATGCGGCAATTTGCTATGTATGAATGCACTAACAACATCATACAGGGATCACAAAGATCGCAACGGAAGACTTCACCACAATCCTGACAACCAACAGATCTCCAAACACCACTACCAAATAACACATGCAAACAAAAGCCAACAACCACCACAACAAGATGAGGGCTCAAGAAACAACCACTCATCAACAAAACACCAAACTGGGGTAAAATGCAAAATCCTAAAATTTGGCTAAGCCTAAAATCTTGAAGCCCTGAAATTTCATAGAATTTTTAACTTGTCTCGAAGAGGTCTGAAACCTATCTCAAAAGATTCGTCGCATATATTTAAATATATCTTAAGTATAAGAAATATACGTCAACTTATACTTAAACGATATATTTTAAACCTCAAGAGATTGACTACAGAAACATACACAACAGAAATCAAAAAAGGCAACACCAAGGGATTGAAGAACACTTAAGAGGGTACCTCGAACCATCCCTAAAAAGTTCAGATTGGACCAAAAAGTGCTCGCTGCCCACTTGCGCAGGTTCAATAAAAATCGTGCGACACTTTATCAGCACTGTGCGATACTTTACCAGTGTTGTGTGACATTTCTCCAGAAGGAGGGCGACACAATCAAGGGTTGGTCAATACTTCTCCAAAGGGCGTGGGATACACAGAAGTGTATCGTATGACAATTCTTCAAAGCAATACTGTGAAGTATCGCACAACAAAATTCCAAGAAGCATGCGACCCAAATAGGGTGTGCACGATAGAGTTCAAATTGGCGTGTGACACTTTATTGTATCGTACCATGCTAACACATGGTCACCTAGGAAAGACAAGAAGACTACAAAGGAAGAACGTTAAACCAAACAGAGTTAGAACCTCCACACCGGGGAGTATCAGAACCACAATTCAAGGAGCAAACACTTGAGAGCATGAACAACAAGATGCCAAGAACAAGAAGGAGATACATCTATCCATCTAAAAACTACAGCAGAAAAGAACGGAAGGAACATCACAATGAACATAAGCAACATCGCAATGAATTGAACAAACAAACTAAGTACGCGATTCCTTCCAACCATCAATAGCACCATAAGGCCATCATGGATCCTAGCCATCCCTATGCGTAACATCCCAAGCCGTCGATACTGTCGTAATAGGGACGTCACTACTAAACATGCTACAAAATAAGCATAAGAAAATCTAACATGCTAGTAAAAAAGCATAAGATAATCCTACAATAGATAACATCACCTATCACATGCTAAACATTAATAAGCAATAGATATGCTACTACAGAAATTCACATCATCTAATCATATGCTAAACATTATAATATGGGAATGCTTCAAATAAACTAACATCATCTAAATATGATATCCAAGCATTCTAATGGAAGCATAAATCACGAGAAAGCATACTCTGAAACCTGAATTACTAAGTGAAAACATCCATCAACGGTCACACTAGGACAAGACCGTCTCTGTACATCGGTCCCTAGCAATGGTGAAGGTAGCTACACCTCCCAACCACGTGGAACCCATAGGTCCGCATCCGCCATGCTGATGGAGATAAAGATCCAACCACAAACACACATAAAAGCACAACATCCAAGGCTAACACTCACGCCAGACAGTATGATGGTTGTAACCAAGAACCTAAGACAATGCAAGGAGTACAAGTCCTGGTCAGACACTCAATAGGCTACTAAGTAGGGGCTGACATCATGGAGAGTCACTTGGCATCAAAAGGCCCAAGCTCGGATCTATGTAGCTCAACTCCCTCAATGGTAGGCCAATACACCGTATAGCTCAACTCCCTCAATGGAAGGCCAATACACAAAAGTACTATTTTATTAGCTTAAGTTTTATTACCATTCACACATTTTATTTAGTTATCACTTACATAAAGCTCCCTCTGCCAACCTCCGGTGCCATGAACACCGAGCTACGAGATAGAAGCCCCCTTCATATGCTACCCTACCCTACCCATGCTCATCCTATGACAAGTGCCCATGGGCATGCATACTCCCATCCCAACCTCAATGATCATGACTTCTGACAAATCCACAGAAGATCGGACCTTTCAAGTCACCCAACAAATGTACGTGCACGTACTCGTGTGTGGCGCACCACCATCACGAAGATTAGAACACAAGGACAGGAATGAGAACACAATGCAAAACAAAACACCCAACCTAAAGCAACTCAAGAGGATGGATTTTACATGAATCCCAAAGCCAATAAAACCATACATCATAAAATCACTCAACTGGCTTCAATCCGATAGTATGGATTCTACACGAATCCCAATGATGTAACAAGACCAAAAGTTATGAACTTGCTCAACCGGCCTCAATCTAAGAGTATGGATTCTACACGAATCCTAGCTTCCATGAAACAAAGAAAAGGTCTAAAACAAACAATAACAACAGGTATAAAATCACTCAATCGAACACAATGTCAGGAGTACGGATGCAACTCACATCCCAATGCAACATAAAAGTGCAGAAGTGGTCTAACTAATATCCAAATGGATCATCCAAGTCCACGACCCATATTGTGCTAAGAAAACTCAAGAAAACAAGGTGGCACACAAAATGAGGTAAAAATCTCAAATTTAGAAAAATTTCAAGATTAAAACCCATTTGGCCTTTGGGTTCAAAAAGTCCAAAAATCCAAAAATAAAAGGAATCGAACACCGTATGCAAAAATGGCCAACATAATGGCCCAAAAACCCAAACCCTCATCCCAAAAAATAGGGAAATGTTCATACCCGCCCAACCAGGTAAAACTAACATACAGATCAGAGGGGAACACTAGTTCTCAGCCTCCAAACAAACGGCTACCAAAAGTAGAAGCAGAAACGAAGCAGAAACAATAAAACAGGAAAGCCCTACCTCACAGCCAAAAGGGCAAAACAAGAATTTGAACCATAAAATAAATATCTCGTAGAAGTAGCTAAAAATTGTGGCAATCCAAAGTTTCGCCGAGCTGGATCCAACGAGCCGAACCTCATGACGATCCCATGCCCGTAGCTCCCACAACGAACAAAACAATAAATCGTCATGAAGAGGATTTTGGGTTTTACTCTCCAAATTTCCAATTCAAAAGTGAGAAGTGAGGAATTAAATTCCTCTTTGGATACTTATTCACTTTTCGAGTGAATAATCGATTAGGGCAAATAACCAGCCAACCTAGTTAAACCCCGAATCGACCCAAACTAAAACAGGGTATTCCTATAAATAGGAATTCATCTATGACAAAGCTGCTAGAAATTAAAATAAATCAATTAAAATTCTCAAAAATCCAAAAACACATAAATCTCCTTAATGACTTTTGCGACAATGCGAACCTCTAAATGCACAGACATGCTTACTGGTCTAATCACATAATGCAAATGAGTTCATATTTAATAATCACTAAAAGGTTTAATTTAAACATTTAATAAAGGATACATCGACCATATAAGGACAACATTGGTAAAATATGAATGGCTAAATCACTAACTCGATGTGCCACTGTCGGGGATATAAATCTTGCACACTACACAACACGATCAAGTGCAATTGCATATAACAACATAGCCGAAGCAATAAATGCATTAAATCACCTAATTTAACCATTCATTTAATTATATTAAAATAATCTATTTACATCACTCACGTTCGCATAAAGCATAACAACACAGGAATGAAGTAAATAATCATAGCATTAAATCCATCACATAACATAATCAGAGGTATCTCCAAATACCAGGTAACTAGATATCATCATAAAACACACTGTCATCTCAAAATGGCATCGTCAGGCAATATGATCAACTGAACAACATAGTAGTCTAAAATCTATGATACTAGAATCAAGGTGTAACATCTGACCCTCAGGTCCTCTCAAATATAAAGCATCACATAAAAACATATATCTCTCAAATCAAAATATAACAAGGTAAATGTCTGCAACACACAACCAAATAATCCAACATGAACAATCCATTCTAATTACTTAAGCATTTAATAATGATTGATTACTCTGCATTAAAAAGGCATTTAAACACATAAACATCCATAGTCATAAGCATGACTAACCACTGTTATAGGAACCTAGTCCAGTGTAGCATGGTAATAGTACATAGTGCAATTTTTGCACACATCTCAAGCTAATCACGAAACAACCTCATGATACCACATCGATCCTGGTAACCACTATCACAAACCTCAGTGAACTATAAATCACATCAAAATCTCATAGATCAGACAAAAGAATAATCAAAGCAACTGATACAAAAACATAAATCCAAACATCTCAACGGTGTAGACCACTCATGGTCACAATCATGATCCCATCACAACAAAAGATCAACAAGGTTGCATCCATCAGGATGACTTACAGAAGTCAAATGGGAGAGGCACTACAATTAGGAGGTTTTGATAAGTATGAATTTTGTTTGAAGATAGATGTTTGTTTGCAAGGTGAATGGATAGATCTGATATTTGAGTATATGAATATATTTTGGATATCCATGTGTATGTTCTGACTTTGTTTATGTCCAATGGATAAGAGACTGATAATCTTGGAGATTACATGTTCTCATTGTTGCATACCTAGGTTATGCTGATATTCAACATCATTAATCAACTATCTTTTCCCTTTCATGTTAAAAGAGCTAAAAGAGCTACCCTCACATAGTTTATCAAATTCATGAGTTATGTCATTAGTTACTTTATATCCATGACTATTTGCATAAACATAGAAGATTCAGGTGTTTTTATCTATTTTATAGATTTAGTTATATGCTTTGACACTGGTACCATATAAAGAATCTAAGGTTCACCCACCTAGATCTTGCAGAGCCTGAAAAAGAAGGAGAGCAAATAGCCTTATAGTTAGCCCTGGTGTCCAAATAGGTACATTGAATATAAGAATTAATTGCCCTGAGGTGTACGTGTTCTTATCATGGGGTTATTCAAAAATTGTTAATTCAAAAGCCAACATGGCATACACAACAAGATTGTGACCAATTGAGGAGACTTTTCACTAATAAGATATTTTAATAAAACATGAACAACTTAGCTCTCACTTATAATCTTAGCTTATCTTACAACAATAAAAAAAAAAGATAGTGCAATAATTATATAGACATTATCTTATGACAAAGTAATACAATAATTCAATTATTATAGCAGACTACTCGTATAGGAGACTCTTCAATAGAAAGATGTTTTAATACAACATGAACAACTTAGCTCTCACTTATGATGTTATCTTATCTTACAGAAAAATAAGGTAGTTCAATAATTATATAGACATTATCTTATGACAAAGTAGTACAATATTTAGGTTATTACATCATAGTGCTTGCATAGTTACATAAATATTTGATGTTTAAGTAGTGGAGTAACTTCATAAACATCATCTTACAACAAGAATAAGGTAGTGGAATAATTATTAAAATTACGTTGTCACAAAGTAATTCAATAATTGCATAGGAAGCTTCTTCTTTAGCACACTATATAACAAAGCCACTTAGTTTATAAGTTGAGTCAAGCATATGGTAGGAACTGACATATTTAGGATAATTTCTCTTTAGGTCCTATTAAGTTGACCAGTCAGCAAGATAAGGGTGGGGTAGTTGACATGGTGCTCAACTTGGGGGTATACAAATTCTTCCAACATTGGGTATATCTCATCAAACCAATAAACATGCTCAAATCTATGACGTTGTAGATCCCAGGTGCTCAACATAGGATGTAAAATTAGAGAAAAGAGACAATCTATCCGTATTCATGTTAGTATTTTCTCTGTGGAAATTGCTCTAATCCTCTCTCTGATTGATAGGGCTAAGTAGACTCCCTGTGGGCCCCACCTCTATACTACTTGATGATTCCACGTTATGTTCAAAGTAGACCCAAATTGCAACCTAAATATTTTACCACGGTAGTGCAAACTACTTACACTCAAAGTATTGATTTGGGGCCTCCACAACATACGTTCTATCCACATTTCTCCAGTTCCAGCCAGTAAATAACAATACTCTAATTCACTTTCTATGCATGATGACTAAAACCATAAATCACTCGGAAGATAATGTATGTTCATTAGATTGTAGGTATTGCAGGTAATCAATTCTAGAATACTTGGGTCTGTAAACATTTGGTCTAAATTGCATTGCTTTGGCAGTCGATATGTAATCAAATGCCCTTGTTTTCTGAGCATGGAGGTTTGTCTTTCTTCATTATAAGTACTGTATGGATCTGTGTGTTCCATAAAGTCAGTTGTCACAATAGTCCTGTATCTCAACATATCTGGGAAACAAGTCAACAATATTGTTTTATCTGATATTATGTACATGTTTAACCAGCTTGATTAATCACTTTTTCCTATAAACATTAAGCCAGTTAATAATGTATAAACATAATCAGATTCATTTCATGAAAGAAATGAAAGTAATTTCCAAGGATTCACCATAGTTCAAAACATGAATAGCAACAAAAATAAATTTAATTTATAGATAATAGTATCCATCAGCGTAGTAGCTCCTTCATTTTTTTTGGAGAGTTTTTAAGTTGTGGCTAACGCTGCTTATAGGCGGCTTTTTTTGGAGGGTTTTTAAGTTGTGGCTAACTCTGCTTATGGGTAGTTTTCAATTGACAAAAAGCTATGGTTGTTGTAGCAACTTCGTTGCTTCACAGTGAACCAGTGCGTCAACTCAATTGTTGCAGAGGAAGAGCTCTAAAATAGCAATACAAATTCCTCAACTATCGGGAAAGAAAATGCAGTCATTACATTTCTTGCAAGGAGTTTGAGTCCCAATTGCCAGCAACACCTTAGGTAAGAATTGAATGGGGTGTGAACTAGGTCTGCCTTATTTAAAACATTCAGTACAAATATTAAATATGTATTTGAAAATAATGTTGACCAGTCCAACTGGGAGATCACCCAAAGATTTTTTGAGAAAAATAATGGAGAAGTTCAAATATCACATATGTTAATGTCTAACAACGAACAACAGAGCCTAGAATAGAGGACGGTTGTCTATCTTTAATAAAGAAAGAATAACAACCTTTGGAAGTAGGTATCATGGAGTTTGAAAAAACTTAGATAAATATATAAGCAAAAAACATAGCTAAATATATAAGAAAAGATCTTATATACATATATATAAATAATTCACCTTCGATTATCCTATACCTACATCACATTTTTCATTTGTATCTCGATTTGAAGGACATCTCCAAGACAAATTCTCAGAATAACATATTAACAACTTCTGGGTTTGAACATTTTGAAGCCATGCAATATCTTGGGCTCCATAACAAACTATTATCAGCTAATTAATTTGCAACAAATTGCTGTAATTGGTAAACAAGGACAGTTCTAAACCAAGATAATTAACCAAATACAACACAATCTATCACAATCAGCCTATACAATTGTAGAAACAATCATTCTAGCTACATAAATAAACTTAAATTTGTCCAAGATTTTTTTTTTTTACAGAATACTGAGATAACATGATGCCCAATGCCTATGTGAAAAGGAGTAAGTGAAGAAGCTTCAATGCTCTTCCTTTACTGCTGCCAAACAATAGGCTGATATGGTTTGATTTTCCAGATTTGGCACTCTAAAATGATGGATACAAGAGGACTATGAGTCTTATTTCTCACAATACGACTTAAAGATCTTGGAGAGAGTGACTTAAAGGCAATTTGGCTAATTTGATTTGACAATTATTCGACCGATGACAAACCCTAGTAGCTCTAACATGATATTTTTCTTAAGAAATGGAAGAACGTCAGGTTGTGAATTTTATGGAGAAGCCTAAATACAAATTCAAGTTATATTCATTTGAATCCATGGAAGACAACCTCAAAGGTGCATTTTCTCATGTTGAAATGAAGTAATGCATGTTGAGGACATTACGACATACATTTACTATAAACTGGAAGAGGTGGAGACTCTGGAGATACATGAAAAATGTATATCCATATGTGAAGGTGGGAAATTGAAGAATGAGCTCCATAAATTAAAGGAGATTGACCTTCTTCAGTATATAATTTTTATCGAATTCAAGGAATCAGAGTGGAAAGGGATCATTTTGAGTCACATTCATGGCCATTTTTTCTTGATTATGAGGAACTTGTAAAAAATACAAAGGAATTAAATAATTAGGTGACAAGATTTTGTGCCACCAATTAAACCTCTAAATAGAAGTCATTGAGGAAGAAGATTGTGGAAGACCTTACGAAGACATATTATGATGGAAATGAAATGGAACTCAAAAAAATAATTTAGCCACATGTTAAACTTGCATTAATGATTCTTGGATACAAGGTATATCACATTAGCTAAATAAACTATATCTTAGCTATAATTATTCATATAACTTACAAGATGTTGAAGGAAGACATCAAAATTGATGTTTGTGAGATATTAAGGACACCACTATTAGACATTTTGGATAGGATAAAGGACATATCAAAGGTTTTTAAGTATGGTTCTTTAATTGTACATGTATTTATCTATTTGATGAACTTTGTTCATAGAGTCACTTGCATAAAAAAATTATTGAGAAATAAACAAAACACCCAAATCTATTGATCTCAAAATAAGGAGAAAAGGTATATTCTTTTGTCTAGACAGTTTAAGATATTGCAAAAGATGTAGTTGAGTGGAATGATTCCAAGAGAAATCATGGAGAAGTATGTAGATATTGTATTCTTTATGGTTGAAACTGATCAATGCTGCATAGAAGTAGTAGAATCAAGGAAAGTGCGGATTCAACTGATGAGTTTTGAAGTTTCCAGACATATGGATCAACACAAATAGTTCACCTTCTAATCAACAAAAAGAATTATTGGAAAATTTTGAGAATCATTTTCAAAATTTCTATAAATGCATGTAGAAGACAAGGTGTAGAAGGAAATCAAAGCCAAACTTTATATGCATTTCTATACTTTAATTTCTAAGGATAAAACTTCACTAGATGCAACCATAGATCATATAAGAAAGCTTATTGAAAAAGGTACTTATATTTTGAAAGCATATATGCATCCTTTTGATAAAGTACTAGACTTAGATAAGTTAATTAAGAAAAGTAGGGATGGACTATCAAGAAAAGAAACCTTCTTTGACTTATCAAAGAAATTTTCTTCTGATCTAATGAGTGAAATCATCAGATTTAATGATAAAAATGAGATCTTGGAGGTTGCAAAGAGAAGAATGTAATATATGAGATTTTCTAACTTTATGGAGCTTAATGTCTCTAAGTTAGATGTTTAGATGATTTCCAAAGAATTTTGGAAGATGTAGCTATATTGAATATGTCTTCCATCACTAGATCTAATTCATGGTGAGAAGACAATATATTTATTATCCTGGAAGATTTAGACATTGGACAACACTAGAAAGACATTGATGGGAGACGCAAGCTCAATGAGTGTATTTAAGTTGTTGTGAGTAATTTTGATTAGACTTGTATATATTGTGCATGCAAAGTATATAGGATTTTGGTAGACATTTTTGTGTTTTCAGCCACACCTTTTCCATTAATGTCAAAGGGGGAGATATTAGGTAAAAAATGAAATATCATTGTAAGGAGTATAGTTGTTAAGCCTTGGCATATTTTTGATGGACACTTGCAGCCATTTTTCACAAAGGGAAGATTATTGGCAAGAGAGCCTATCAAGGCATAATATATTTTCACTGATGGAAACTACTATTTCACTCCATAAGAAAATAAGGATAGAAAATGGTTTACTAAAGGATTTACACTTATATTCTCAATTTACCAAAAGTTAGTATAAAAAAGTCAATCAAATGGGTTCAGTGTGATTAGAATCAAAAGAGTTAGGAATTGTGGTTGCAAAGAATTTAAGTAGACATCTTGATATGTCTAATGCAATTTTCGTAAGGTCTGAGAATATTATTTTATGGGGATACTCACTTTTGAGTACCTGGATCACAATTTTTGTATGTGGGACAATTTTGTAATAGCCTACCAATTACATGGTTTGTGTGGATGGTTTTTTTTGGTAAGGGTTATAGTTTGATTGAGACAACATATGATTACCTGATTTCTTGATGAGCATGAATCAAATTTCTTTTTGAAGAATCTATGTGTCACACTTCTTGGAGTTGAAAGAGTTATTTTTGGTCAAAAGATCACATATAATATTTAGATATGGATTGTACAAGATATATATATATATATATATATATATATATATATAGAAGAATACTAGAGGGAGGATCAATATTCGTTCTCGTATTTATAACTTTTGCACAAGTGATATACAAAGAAAATGAAAAACTCAACAAGAAATCAATCAAAGAACTCATAATACCATTATTTTCTTTGAGGAAAACTTGGGTAAGGGAGAAATCCCTATGCGAATGGTACTTGCAAATAACTTTCTATAGTAATAAGTGCCTTGTTAAAGGTTCTCCTTGATGGTTATGATACGTAGATGCAAATTATGATATGTGTGATGTATAATTTTTTTTCTTAGCTTCATGTAAAATTTTCAAGCATTACAGATGCTACCATTCAGTTCGGTAAAGGATAGTATGCCCAATTTCATATTGTAATTTGATTAATGAACCGAAGTGAGTGTTTGATCTATTTTGTAGATGAGCAGTGATCTCCACGTGAGTGCTTGAATGCTTTTGCATTCCCAAAAAATTATATCATATTTAATCTTTTAAATGAGAATCCTTTAACATGACAATTATTATTGCAATAGTGAGATATTAATGGTTACCATCCCCATCAGTTTCCTCCCTTAACTATGTTTTCCTTTGAAACAAGTAATAGTGTTATGAGTTTTTTTATTGGATTCTTGTTGTGCTTAAATTTATTTTTCATATGCTTTGCATGGTACTTGTGCCATCATTGTGAAGTTATTAAAAGGTCAAGGATGTTGATTCACCCACCTCTTAACATTCTTTAATCCTAACATTACACGTGCACACACACAAACATATGTACATATATATATATATGTACACACACACACACACACACACACACACACATACATACATATGCATATACATATAGATACACATATACAAATATATACATGCATATATGTATGTGTATATATATATGTATATACATACACATACATAAACAAACACACACAAACACACACACACACACACACACACACACACACACACATATATACACATATATATCTATGTGTCTCTGTCTCTCTCTATCTCTCTATCTCTCTACACACACACACACACACACACACACACACACACACACACAAATAATATCAAAGGAATTCAAGATAAAGAACTAAACATGTAAGAAACAACCTTTTATTGCTTTCTAATAGTTTCCTTAACTTATTCCTCTTGTTTGTGTAATGTAGTAAGTAGTCACTAACTCCTATATGTCTAGGCTCTACAATTACTACAAATTTATCTATTTAAATAAATTTATATGTGAGAGAATGCTTATTGATAAAAATATATATTAAATTTATAGCTATGAAATTTGTTGAATATATAGGTTTGAAATTTAAATACTTACCAATTTTAACCAATCCCAACATATGGTTATAATTAGTAGAAATCATTGGAATGTCATTTAAGTTTTTGTCCTCAACATTTTTGGCTTTATCAATAACAAGTGGAATCATGCATTTATTTATTGATGTTCTTGATTGATGCATTCATTATAGTTTTCATCAATATAGTGGTAATAAAAAATGACTAATACTTAGTGTACAACATCTATTTTTGATCATTTGTACTCATGAATGAATGCAAAGATCATGTCTTGTCTACCCTCATAAAAATTCTACATGATTTGATTTACTAACAAAGTTTTTAAATATAACAACATTATCCTAGAACATATGTATTTACCTATGATAAAAAAAAAAAATTGCATACAACATTAGAGGTGTAAGCGAGTTTTTCTCACAGTTCATAAGGAAGAGCCCCACTATCCTGGACTTACACTTTTGTTGATTATAATGTAAATTTAATTGATTGAGTGTGTGAGTAATAAATAAGGCTAAAAGAAGGCTTATTTACACTACTATAAATCATAGACTAGAATTTTTGAAGAAAGATAAAAACATGAATATATGAAACAATATAGGTTAAGGGTGTTGTATTTTCTTCTATGAGGGTATCTAAAAGTTGAAAGTATGATAAAAATACAATAAGTAGCTCTATACAATTGTCTTCCAAAAATCATAGTCAAAATGTTAAGATAAGGGAGGGTGCCTTACTCTAGCATTTTAATGTATTCAAATTTTAGAAATGTCTATTACAATTTTCTTTTCTTGTCTATATACCTATCTCAAAATTAGGTGGGTACTTGGACACTTAATATAGAAGGAAAATGTTTGTGTTGTATCATATCTTATATAATCCAAACCTCAGATTGTTGTTCCAACCTCCACAACAACAATGATGGTGAAAATAAAGATTATCACCATCAAATACATAGGTCATATAATTAAAAAATAAATAAATAAATTAGCTTAGGTATTAAACCCTCTCATGGAGTTCCATGTAAAGCACCTAGCGATGCAATTATCTTTTGTAAGCTCTCTAATTGTTAGTACAATAACATAATAATCATAAATGAGAATCATCAATCCATACTTTAACATAAATATGCTTGAATTGTACTACTCACATGATTTCTAATGATTGGATTGAATTGCCAAATGATTGCTAGATTGGTAGACATTATAAATGATAATAGTTTTTCTTGATATCTCACAAGGTTAATTTCAAGTATAGGCTAATGTGAAATGATCAAACACAAAGATTAAGATAAGGTAATAAATGACAAATTTCAATACTTAGTTTATCTTTTTTGTGGCCACCTACCTATTAGATACAAGGGAACTATTGGTGTAAATAAGTATTTACTATTTACACTTACTTCAGTTTACTTAGGTTAATGCATATTTTTAATATTTATTTATTAGTCACGTAAGAGTATGTACACTCTTGTGAGTTGTCATTTTGACAACACAAGGGTCCGCACCTCTTTTATGCACATGTCATCTACAACACAGGAGTCTTCTACACACATATGACACCTTGTCATTCTTATCCACTCATGTAGAATGTTGGATAAGTTGTGTGCTTAGTTGGCAATGCTTATCTTATCTCCTAGTTGTTTCTAGAGACATTCTAGGTGCTTCTTGAGAGGCCTTTATATATAGGCACTCCTAGTGTGTTTGTACATACTGAACATACTGAACAATATATTCAGACATACTCTAAGTAATAGATCATATCTAGTTTTGGTCTACATTTGTGCTTGTGTTGAGTTCTATGATCTTGGGTGAATTTTTTCCTAAGAAAAATTCTTACATGGTATCAGAGCTCTTGGAGAATTCCTCTTCACAAAGCCACTCGAGACCATTATCTTGCTTCATCACCGTAGCCCAATTCTAGAGTATTGCAGAAATTGGGAGTGTCTAGAGCCAGATCTGACCTCGCCATTATGTCTAGAAAGCTGATTTGATGAAAATCGACTATAAAGACACCTACCCTAGGCCAAAGTCGATTGTGAGACAATTTTTTTTGCAAATGGCACCTGAAGGACCGATTTGCAAAATTGGTATGATTATTTCAAATCTGTACATTTAATTTTTAGATTTGTAGTTTTTTTATCCGCATCTCAACTATTTTTTTGGATCTGCATTAGTTTTTGAAAAAATTTGGCCATCGGGCCATAGGAGAGATTTTTTGTAGGTGAAGATTGGTGCTTGCTAGTGCAAATCAGATATTTGTCTCACATTGAGAAGGTTAAAAAACCTCCAAATTGACTTTTGTTTCACCAAAATCAGACATCCGAGGTGAAATCTAGAGTCATTTGATTTTTGGAGGTGCAACCATGATTCAAGAAAAACAATAACAGCAATTTTCAAACAACGATATCTTCCTCATATGGACTCCTTTTTGTGAGCAATTTTTTGTTTTGTTTTGAGGTAGAATTTCATGATCTACACATTAGTGTAGGTGGTTTGAGATCTCTGTTTTTGAATTTTTCTACACCTTGCAAATCCCAATTTTTGCCACTTAAAATGCTTAGTACAAGCTCATCTAAACTCCGAATCAAGTTCCATTTTTTTTAAAGTACTTTTTTTTGTCTACTTTCTAGATCTACAATTAAATTATAGGTTCTATGGATAGAAATACTACTTTCAAAAATAGGCCCTAAATTGGCAAGTGGCTATCAAGTGCCCAAATCATACATTGTGGGGGGGGGTTGGTTCTTTGATTCTTTGGAGTATTGTCCCACTTGTTAGTATGGCATTAGACCCAAGTTGACAAATTGTAACTATTACACATGGTGCGATACACTTCTTGATCATCTTAGAAGAGAGCATAAGGAAATAAATGTTTGGAATCTCAAGGTATACTGATCATTATCATTCTTAACATTCTCTCTCCTTCTGATTGATGTAAGTTAATTGTCAAGATATGGCCACCACATGATTATTGGATGTATCTTTGGAAGAAGTATGGAGATCCAGATGTTCCTCCATTTCTAGAAGACATCTTACCTCCAGTTGTTTTTGCACCCTCTTCAGATGAGATCACACCTCCAACTCCTGTTGCTCCTACTGATCCTATTCCAGCCACAGATGCTTCGAATTCAGTGTAGCAGGAACCTTTATCACCTCCAGCTCTTGTTTCTCCTATTGATCCTATTACAACCACAGATGCTTTAGATTCAATGCAGTAGGACCCTTTATGTCTTCCTACTCTACCTTCATGTGATGACTTTCTTCCTACTCTTAGAGGCCTATTGATGGAGTCTCACATTAAAGATGTGGGAGACATTATTGATGACATTCATCTTCTTTTTGAGGCTAATTATTTTGTTGCAGTGACAGATTCATGTACTTCAACACTGCAGGGTACACATGGTCTTCTAGGTGATGACTTTGCCAGACATTTCAGCTCTATTCTTGGAGTCACACACAACGGATATGGAAGACTTCTTTGATGATCTACCACTTCTCTTTACTGAGGACAATTATTCTATAGTTGTTGCGAGGGCCCACTCTAACCCTCAAGTCCATTCTCTACATGATCAATCTTCTCAGGTTAGCGTGATTGTGGATTCTCATTTACAGCATCTGCAAGAGCTCTCTCCATCATTTAAGAAGACGGTTGGTTTCTTGAAGCAGGTTCTACATCACTCCTTGTTTGATCTACACTTCTCTTCAACAGTTTTGAAGGAAGCCATCATCAGTATCGACACAAGGACATTTGAATAGGTTTCAGAGACACCGATCATCATAGAGATTCCTTCTCCATATAGGGGATGCATCTCATAGGTACCTTTGCATTTTTTTCTTCCAAAGGGGAGGAACATCATTCAAATGTCATGGATTAGCTTCTACATCAAAGCATTCCTCATTGATCGGTACACTACTTTGGGGGGGGGGGGGGGGGGACTATCTCGTCTACTTCTTCTCCTTTTTGGGGGGGATTTTTTCCTCTTAGGAGGTTTTGTCCTTCTCCTTTTCTTTCTTGTATATACTAGATGTATGTTGTAATGGGGGGGTCTTGATTACTCCATCCATCCATGCATCCTCTTTCATCTCTCTTTTTGGGGGAGGGTTTGTCCCATGAGGTTTTCCCTCTTTCTCCACTTTATGAGAGATTTGTATATCATTTTGTACATGGGTACCTAACATGACCTAGTAGTCGAGACTCATCATGCATTTCATCCTAGTTGTTGTAAGCTTAAGGGCATTCCCCTAAGTTTCACTTAAGGGGGGGTGTTGGTGTAAATAAGTATTTATTATTAACACCTACTTAAGTTTCCTTAGGTTAATGCATATTTTTAATATTTATTTATTAGTCACCTAGGAGTATTTGCACTCTTGTAAGTTATCATGTTGACAACACAGGGTTCTACACCTCTTTTAGGCACATGTTGTCTACAATACAGGAGTCTTCTACACACATATGACACCTCATCATTCTTATCCACTCATCTAGAATGTTGGATAAGGTGTGTTCTTAGTTAGCAATGCTTATCTTATCTCTTGGTTTTTTCTAGAGACATTCTAGGTGCTTCTTGAGAGGCCTTTATATACAGGCACTCCTAGTGTGTTTGTACATACTGAACATATTGAACGAAGCAATGTATTCAGACATACTCTAAGTAATAGATCATATCCATTTTTGGTCTATAGTTGTACTTGTGTTAAGTTCTATGATCTTGGGTGAATCTTTTCCTAAGGAAAATTCTTACAGGAACACATGTTTCATAATGAGTTTTATACTTACTATCATGCCGCAAGAATTGTTTTAGTCTTTAACTAGTGATAATATTGTAAATATTAGAATTTTTTTGTTATCATAGTAAATTAATATTGTAAATACATTAATGTCCTATATGGTGTGATATTAATTTTATAAAATGGTCTTTCATGCTCACACCAATAATTTTATATTAAAATAAATAATATAGGGGTTTTGACCCTATAGAGAAAATAAGCCAAAATTAGCTTCAACAAGCCATTAAAATTTTACACTAATATCACTCCACTAGTTAACTAACACAACGTCAAAATATTTCCAAAGATATAAGGTTATGTGATAACTCTTTAATGTTTTGAACAATAAAATAAAAAATAGGAAATAACCAATAAGTAGTAAGTGAACAAACTTCTCAAATTCTTGGTGAGGAATTTAAAGAGGTCCTGGGTATGTGCAGGATCATGGTGTACCAAACTATGGCCTTAAGTGGCAGTGAAAAATCAGAAAATCAGGGTTATGTCAACTTGACACATAATTTTAAAGTGGTTATGGACTTTATATCAAAAAGTTGTAAGAAAATAATCTGTAAGAAATTGAATGTAGTTTCTAAACTACTAGGCCTTATCAGGAGAAAAAAATAATTGATTGGTCAAAAGGTTGAATTTTAATGCAGTACTACAAAAATTTCAGGGCAAAAATAAAAAGTAGGTGTATGTCTGACCACCTTAATCAAAATCAAATGATAATTATTTTTTAATATAATTATAGATATGAAAACTAGACTCATGCCCGGATGTGACGCATATTTTTTGATATTTTTATTCCAAATAAATAATTAAATATGAATATTTTACCAAAACTTTTTCGGAAAAAAAAAGTCCCGTGTCTGACCACCTTAATTAATAAAAAATTTTACCAAATTTTATTTTATTTTAATTTTTCTTATACTAGGCGAAGCATAGAATGTGACGCAACTTTTAGATTTAAAAAATGTTATACCGTTTGAAAATTATAGCTGTTTTTCAATCAGTATGTCAATCAACACTTTACAATAATCTTCATTGATAATTAACTAATAAATAGTTATCGATCTCAGAATTTGACAGAAATTATATTGATGGAATCTTCAGAGCGATATTAAAAAACCCTTTTCATTTCATTCAATTTTAATCAAAATAACATTGTCAGATGACTACAAGAAGTCTGAGTATCACTAAAACCCTCTTCAAACACGTCTTTTGGGTTGACCGGGTAGGCTTGGTAAATACCAAGCCTAATCGGATATCGAATTTGAAATTGGATATTGGATTTCAAATCAGATATCGGATTTGAAATCGGATATCGAATTTCAAATCGGATATCCGATATGGCTAGGTGAATTTTGGTGGGAAATTTGAAATCCCAACCCATTTTGGAGAGAAAACCGGATTTAAGACTTATAGCTTATGATTTATAGATTATTTTTGTTATATTACTATGTAAATATGTATTTTATATATATATATATATATATATATAATAACGTAATGTAAAGATATAACATATAATATATTAATATATAATAATATATTATGTTATTCTCATTATAATCTATAAATATAATTTATATTATTATTATTTTTACTAAATATAATAACGTAATATATATATATATATTATATACATAAGTATGCTATTAATATATATATATAATAACGTAATATATATATATATATATATATATATGTTATTAATATATATATAATAACGTAATATTTTTATTAAACATAATAAGGTTATATGTGTGTGTGTGTGTGTGTGTGTTATTAATATATATAATAACGTAATATATATTATAACATAATATTTTATAGCTTATAATTTATAAATTTTTTTTTTTATATTACTATGTAAATATGTATTATAATATATTATATATATATATATAATAACGTAATGTAAAGATATAACATATAATATATTAATATATAATAATATATTATGTTATTCTCATTATAATCTATAAATATAATTTATATTATTATTATTTTTACTGAAGATAATAACGTATAATATATATATATATATAAAAGTATGTTATTAATATATATATAATAACGTAATATTTTTATTAAATATAATAACCATATATATATAGATATATATATGTGTGTGTGTGTGTGTGTGTGTGTGTGTGTGTGTGTGTGTGTGTGTTATTAATATATATTATTATATTAATATGTATGTTATTAATATATATGTATATTATTAATATATATGAGTCAAAGGGGGTCATAGGTTGACCTATGACCCCCTTCGACCCATTACATAACAACATATGTCCCTAGGGGTCCTAGGAACCCTAGTGACATATTAGAATCGTTCTTATGGGTCAAAGGAGGTCATAGGTTGACCTATGAACCCTTTCGATGCATTACATTACGACATATGTTCCTAGGGGTCCTAGGACCCCTAAGGACATAGAATCATTCTTATGGGTAAAAGGGGGTCATAGGTTGACCTATGACCTCATTCAACCCATTAAATGATGACATATGTCTCTAGGGGTCTAGGACCCATAGGGACATATTAGAATCATTCTTATGGGTCAAAGGGGGTCATAGGTTGACCTATGACCCCCTTCGACCCATTAAATGATGACATATGTCCCTAGGGGTCCTAGGACCCCTAGGGACATATTAGAATCATCCATATGGGTCAAAGGGCGTCATAGGTTGACCTATGACCCCCTTTGACCCATTACATGATGACATATGTCCCTAGGGGTCCTAGCACCCCTAGGGACATATTAGAATCATTCATATGGGTTGAAGGGGCTCATAGGTTGACTTATGATCCCCTTCGACCCATTACATAATGACATATGTCCCTACAGGTCCTAGGACCCCTAGGGACATATTAGAATCATTCTTATGGGTCGAAGGGGGTCATAGGTTGACCTATGACCCGCTTCGACACATTACATGATGACATATGTCCCTAGGGGTCCTTGAAACCCTAGGGACATATTATAATTGTTCTTATGGGTCAAAGGGGGTGATAGGTTGACAATTGACCCACTTCGACACATTACATGATGACATATGTCTCTAGGGGTCGTAGGACCCCTAAGAACATGTAAGAATGCATCATATGGATCAAAGGGTGTCATAGGTTTACCTATGACTCCCTTCAACCCATTAAATGATGACATATGTACATAGGAGTCCCAGGACACCTAGGGACATATTGCAATCATTCTTATGGGTCAAAGGCGGTCATAGGTTGACCTATGATCCCCTTCAACCCATTAAATGATAACATATGTTCCTATGGGTCCTAGGACCCCCAAGGACATATTAGAATCGTTCTTATGGGTCAAAGGGGGTCATAGGTTGACCTATGACCCCCTTCGACCAATTAAATGACCACATATGTCCCTAGGGTCCTAGGACCCCTAGGGACATATTAGAATCATTCTTATGGGTCAAAGGGGCTCATAGGGTGACCTATGACCCCCTTCGACCCATTAGATGATGACATATATCCTTATCTGTCAAAGGGGGTCATAGGTTGACTTATGACCCTCTTCGACACATTACATGATGACATATGTCCCTAGGGGTCTGAGGACACCTAGGGACATATTAGAATGCTTCATATGGGTCAAAGGGTGTCATAGGTTGACCTATGACCTCCTTCGACCCCTTAAATGATGACATATATAGCAAGGGGTCCCAAGACCCCTAGGGACGTATTAGAATCGTTCATATGGGTCAAAGGGGGTCATAGGGTGACCTATCGCCCCCTTCGACCAATTACATGACGACATATGTCCCTAGGGTTCCTAGGACCCCTAGGGACATATAAGAATCGTTCTTATGGGTCTAAGGGGGTCATAGGTTGACCTATGACCCCCTTCGATCCATTACATGATGACATATGTCCCTAAGGGGTCCGAGGAAACCTAGGGGCATATTAGAATCGTTCTTATGGGTCAAAGGGGCCCATAGGGGTACCTATGATCCCCTTCGACCTATTAAATGATGACATATGTTCTTAAGGGTCCTAGGACCCCTAGGTAGATATTAGAATCATTTTTATGGGTCAAAGAGGGTCATAAATCAACCTATGAGCCACTTTGACCCATATGAACGATTCTAATATGTCCCTAGGGATTGTAGGACCCCTCGGGACATATGTCATCATGTAATGGGTCGAAGGGGGTCATAGGTCAAACTATGACCCCATTTGACCCATATGAACAATTCTAATATGTCCCTAGGGGTCCTAGGTCACCTAGGGACATATGTCATCATGAAATCTGTCGAAGGGGGTCATAGGGGTCATAGTTCAACCTATGACGCCCTTAAACCCATAAGAATGATTCTAATATGTCTCTAGGGGTCCTAGGACCGCTAGAGACATATGTCATCATTTAAAGGGTCAAAGGGGGTCATAGGACAACATATGACCCCCTTTGACTCATAAGAATGATTCTAATATGTCCCTAGGGGTCCTAGGACCGCTAGGTACATATGTCATCATTTAATGGGTCAAAAGGGGTCATAGGTCAACCTATGACCCCCTTTGACCCATATGAAGCATTCTAATATGTTCGTAGGGATCCTAGGATCCCTAAGGACATATGTCATCATGTAATGGTTCGAAGGGGGTCATAGGTCACCCTACGACCCCCTTTGACCCATATGAAAAATTCTAATATGTCCTTAGGGGTCCTAGGACCCCTAGGGACATATCTTGTCATTTAATGGGTAAAAGGGGGTCATAGGTCATCATATGACCCCGTTTGACCCATATGAAGCATTCTAATATGTCCCTAAGGGTCTTAGGACCCCTAGGGACATATGTCTTCATGTAATGTGTTGAAGGTGGTCATAGGTCAACCTATGACCCCCTTTGACCCATAAGAATGATTCTAATATGTCCCTAAGGGTCCTAGGACCCCTAGGGATATATGTCGTCATTTAATGGTTCGAAGGGGGTCATAAGTCAACCTATGACACCCTTTGACCCATATGAAGCATTCTAATATGTCCCTAGGTGTCCTAGGACCCCTAGGGACATATGTCATCATTTAATGGGTTGATGGGGGTCATAGGTCACCCTATGACCCCCTTTGACCCATAAGAACGATTCTAATATCTCCCTGGGGGTCCTAGGACCCCTAGGGACATATGTCGTCATGTAATTGGTTGAAACGAGTCATAGGTCAACCTATGACCCCCTTTGACCCATAAGAACGATTCTAATATGTCCCTAGGGGTCCTAGGACCCCCAGGGACATATGTCATCATTTAATGGGTCGGAGGGGGTCATAGGTCAACCTATGACCCCCTTTCACCCATATGAAGCATTCTAATATGTTTGTAGGGGTCCTAGGATCCCTAAGGACATATGTCATCATGTAATGGTTCGAGGGGGGTCATAGGTCACCCTATGACCCCCTTTGACCCATAAGAACAATTCTAGTATGTCCCTAGGGGTCCTAGGACCCCTAGGGACATATCTTGTCATTTAATGGGTAAAAGGGGGTCATAGGTCATCATATGACCCCATTTGACCCATATGAAGCATTCTAATATGTCTCTAAGGGTCTTAGGACCCCTAGGGACATATGTCATCATGTAATGTGTCGAAGGTGGTCATAGGTCAACCTATGACTCCCTTTGACCCATATGAACAATTCTAATATGTCCCTAGGGGTCCTAAGACCCCTAAGAACATATGTCATCATTTAATGGGTCGAAGGGGGTCATAGGTCAACCTATGACCCCCTTTGATCCATATGAACGATTCTAATATGTCCCTACGGGTCCTAGGACCCCTAGGGACATATGTCGTCATATAATGGGTCGAAGGGGGTCATAGGTAGACCTATGACCCCCTTAGACCCATATGAAAGATTCTAATATGTCCCTAGGGGTCCTAGGACCCCTAGGGACTATGTCATCATGTAATGGGTCGTGAACAATTCTAAGACGTTCCTAGGGGTCCTAGGCCCCCTAGGAAAGTATGTCATCATGTAATTGGTCAAAGGGGGTCATAGGTCAACCTATGACCCCCTTTGACTCATAAGAATGATTCTAATATGTCCCTAGGGCTCTTAGGACCCCTAGGGACATATGTCATCATTTAATGGTTCGAAGGGGGTCATAGGTCAACCTATGACCCCCTTTGACCTGTATGAACGAATCTAATATGTTCTTAGGGGACATACGTCGTCACGTAATATGTCGAAGGGGGTTAGAGGTTAACCTTTGACCTCTTTTGAGCCATAAAAATGATTCTAATATGTCCCTAGGGGTCCTAAGACCCCTAGGGAGATATGTCATCATTTGATGGGTTGAAGAGGGTCATATGTCAACCTATGACCCACTTTGACCCATATGAAGTATTCTAATATGTCCCTAGGGGTCATAGGACCCCTATGGACATATGTCGTCAGGTAATGGGTCGAAGGGGGTCATAGGTCACCCTATGACTCCCTTTGACCGATTAGAAGGATTCTAATATGTCCCTAGGGGTCTTAGGACCCCTAGGGACATATGTAGTCATGTAATGGGTCAAAGGGGGTTATAGGTCAACCTATGACCCCCTTTGACCCATAAGAATGATTGTAATATGTCCTTACGGGTCCTAGCACCCCTAGGGACAAATGTCATCATTTAATGGGTTGAAGGGGGTCATAGGTCAACCTATGACCCCCGTTGATCCATAAGAACAGTTCTAATATGTCCCTAGGGGTCCTAAGATCGGTAGGGACATATGTTGTCATTTAATGGGTCAAAGGGGGTCATTGGTAAACCTATGACCTCCTTTGACCCATATGAATGATTCTAATATGTCCTGAGGGATCCTAGGACCCCTGGGGACATATGTCATCATGTAATGGGTCAAACAGGGTCATAGGTCAATCTATGACCCCCTTTAACCCATATGAATGATTCTAATATGTCCCTAGGGATCCTAGAACCCCTGGGGACATATGTCGTCATGTAATGGGTTGAAGATTCTAATATGTCCCTAGGGGTCCTAGGACCCCTAGGGATATATGTTGTCATTTAATGGGTCGAAGGGGGTCATAGGTCAACCTATGACCCCCTTTGACCCATATGAAACATTCTAATATGTCCCTAGGGGTCCTAGGACCCCTAGGGACATATGTCGTCATGTAATGGGTCAGAGGGGGTTAGAGGTCAACCTATGACCCCCTGTGACCCATAAGAATGATTGTAATATGTCCCTAGGGGTCCTAGGACCCCTAGCTATATATGTCATCATTTAATGGGTCGAAGGGGGTCATAGGTTAACCTATGACACCATTTGACCCAAATGAAGCATTCTAATGTGTCCCTAGGTGTCCTAAGACCCCTAGGGACATATGTCGTCATGTAATGTGTCGAAGAGGGTCATATATCAACGTATGAACCCCTTTGACCCATAAGAACGATTCTAATATGTCCTTAGGGGTCCTAGGACCCCTAAGGACATATGTGGTCATCTAATGGGTCGAAAGGGGGTCATAGGTCACCCTATGAGCCCCTTTGACCCATAAGAATGATTCTAATATGTCCCTAGGGGTCCTAGGACCCCTACAGACATATGTCATCATTTAATGGGTCAAAGAGGGTCATAGGTCAACCTATGACCCCCTTTGACCCATATGAAGCATTCTAATATGTCCTTAGGTGTCCTAGGACCCCTAGGGACATATGTCATCATGTAATGTGTCGAAGGGGGTCATAGTTCACCCTATGACCCCCTTCAAATCATATGAAAGATTCTAATATGTCCGTAGGGGTCTTAGGACCCTTAGGGACATATGTCATCATGGAATGTGTCGAAGGGGGTCATATGTCACCCTATGATTCCCTTCAGCCCATATGAATGATTCTAATATGTCCCTAGGGGTCTTAGGACCCCTAAGGACATATGTCATCGTGGAATGTGTTGAAGGTGGTCATTGGTCACCCTATGACCCCCTTCGACCCATATGAATGATTCTAATATGTCCCTAAGGGTCCTAGGACCCCTAGGGACAAATGTCATCTTGTAATATGTCGAAAGGGTTCATAGGTCATCCTGTGACCCCCTTCGACCCATATAAACTATTCTAATATGTCCCTAGGGGTCCTAGGATCCCTTAGGGACATATGTCATCATGGAATGTGTCGAAAGGGGTCATAGGTCATCCTGTGAGCCCTTTTAACCCATATAAATGACTCCACTAGAAATAATATAGTAAAAATAATAATAATATAGTATAACAATCATATATATATATATATATATATATATATATAAATATAAAATTTATAGATTATAATAATAATAACATAATATATTATATATTATAATTTACATATGATAATAATAATAATAATATATTATAGATTATAAATTATATATGATAATAATAATAATATGTATTAATAACATATATATAATATATTACGTTATTATATTTAATAAAAATATAGTAAATATAATAATAATATATTATAATAATATATATTATATTTATAGATAATAATAATAATAATAACATAATATATTATTATATATTAATAGATTATATATTATATCTTTACATTACGTTATATATATAATATTATATTATATTATTATATAATATATAGATTATATATTATTTTATATATAATAGTTATCTTATTATATTATATATTTATAGATTATATATTATATCTTTACATATTTCATAACTCAAATTAGTTATATCACTTACAAATTTGTTTTTCCCTCTAATTTTTGTCCCCTTTCCCTCCAATTTTTATGCCGCCGATATCGGATATCGGATCTCATATCGGATATCCGATAAGGCTTGGGCCTTACTTTCCAGGTTTGGTACCTAGATAGGTGAAAAAAAGTCAGAGCGGATTTTGAAGTGCTTTTAGACGTGTTCAAACTCTATTTTTTTCACATTGCCACTTTTTGGCACACCATGATCCTGCACATACCCTCCTTGTGATTATCTTCATCTTTAGTATATTTAACGAGGAATAATTTCCATTTCCTAACCTGAAAAGGATGACTAATCATTTTCAAGATGACTTCATTATTGATAAAATACAATCCCTACTACCTCTACTCTTTGGTTCTCCCAAGACATTGCAAACTAGATTGAGAGGTTTGTATCAAAGTCAAATACATTTAATGAACTATGATTCCACATCCTATAAAAAGAATATCACATTGTACAATAATATTTAAGCTCTACATGAGTTCTTGGTTCAAGGCTCACTCTATCCACAACCAATTGAATAGTAGTAGCAGGAACAACAATAGAAAACATTAAACAAAAGAATTTTCATAGCTTTAGTAACCAACCAGTGAAAACAAGTTATGGAACAATCTAGAAATTATATTTAAATAGAATGGGATGCATACCTTTGTAATAATAGTTATTACTAGGAACTCAAACTAGATAGAAAATGTGTTATCCATCTCCAACTTGATGTACTCAATAGGGCATTTTAAGAAGTGATAGGTAGTAGATGTTTTAATTTCATCAAAGCTATTATATTAATCCATACAATATTCTTACTAGGTTGAAGGTAAAAATGGTCTAAGAAAATGGGTCATGAACATTTCTCCTCATCCTATTAGTTTTTAATCTTCTACTCATAAGGGAGGAGCATTTGCATATAATTGGGTATAATTCAAATTCCCCTAGCAATGCAATGACCTAGTTGCCATACCTAGTGTAGCCATGTTATCAATGAAATTATTCTCTTATTCCTAAGTTTTTTTAGGTCAAATACATCTAGACCCAAAAGAATTTTCCAAATATTTGTAACTATATCTTCCAATGAGAAATCTAGAGCATTAAATTCTTTAAAATTTTGATGATTAGTTTAGGGTCACCATTCAATAGAGAGATATCACCAGCCCAAATTTTAGTACTCATGCCAATAATATTAATGTCAATATAGGTTGCAACCATATTTAATTCCCCCAATACGAACTTGGCCTAGGTTACCCTAGGCTTCTTCATTGAAATTGAACTCATATAAACAAAATGATTATAGGAGATATCTATTGTTAAACTAGGCCATCTTTCTTGAGTTGTTTATTGGACTAAATATTATTTGTTTAATCATTCTCTTAAGTACAACCTAAACATTTAACATCATAATTCAGTATATTTTTATGCATTCTATATACATCTATATTTGGTCAAGTGGAATTATTTATTAGAAGAAAATAGATTTTAGAGAGACCAAAAACCCAATTTTGTAAAACTTTAAAGGTTCATTGTGTCAAAAACATAAACAAGCACTAACCAAATAAGACCCAAATGTCAACCAAAAGCCAAAAAAAGGTCTGCAACCTTAAAATGACCCAATCAAAACTTTTCCAGAGGCTAGTTTTTCCTAATGATATCAATGTTATGTCTCTAAACTTTCCAACAAGACCATCTAGAGGAGAGAAGCCTTATTCTTACTCCTCAACCCCATAATCAAAATTGAGATAATATCTGGAGCTGGAGGATTCTCATCTCCTCCAAACCTTTATCAAGTGCTTTATTTTTCTTCTTCACCTTGAAGTTGTTAATAGGATATGTAATATCTCTATAAATGGAAGCGAGGGAATTACCTTTAGACAAAACAAGCACAACTTCATCTTGTTGTTGAGCTTTTGCAAGTACTCATTGGTGTCCTATGAAGCTATTTTACAAACATTTACCACTTTTTTAAACACACTCTCCACTCCATTAAATTTAGCCTCACTTCATGATCCTATTTTAGATCATTAATGCCTTTGGCTATCTTCTAAGTACTTCTTATATATTGTCCAAGATAGGTGATGTAGTGGAACCACTCCTAATATCTTTTAGATCCAAAACACTCCAATTAAAAAGGTCCTCTTGACAAACTATTTAGTTGTTGAGAAGTTTTCTAATTAGGGTACTTGTTTTAGTCTTAATCAGAATGTCGACGTGTAAAGCTGCCTCCTTTTCCATAGTAGGATCATACATTGCATCCTTGATTGATGGATGAAAGTCCTCTTTTTGGGTGGCAATTTGGCAGTGACAAAAGGGGATCCAGTGGATTTATCTTTCATTGTGGGTTTATACTTACTAGTGGTGTACTTTCCTTTTCTTTTTCCTAGGTTTTTGATATTAAAAGAAGTCAAAATATGAGTGACTTGCCTAGTACAAACAGACTTAGTGAGAGTCACTAGCAACTGAAAAACAACTTACAAACCCACCGTCAGTGGACTATACACTGATAGTTAATATCAAAAACATAACGGTGGACCAATAACCTACTATCAAATCAGGTCTTGTAGAAAGCATAAAGAAAATCATCAACACCATACAATCATCCAAGCTAATCATAGTATCAGGGATGTTCATCATAACAACTATATTGTAAATGTTCAAAATCCAACCACACAGGGCTTGGGAGTTTAAAATAGAGAAAATATCATTAAAAATAAATAAATTAAAAGTATAGACTAAGGGGATGTCCTCATTCTTCTATTTCCTCCTATTTGGGCTTAGACAACAACACATCTAACTAATCGTCAGCTAGGAACTGGTACAACTTCACTATATCATCCTCACCTTTGTGTTCACTCTTTTCCTTCTCTTGTTGTACGAGCTTGAGGGTAGTTGTTGCAGCATGCATCACCTTGACACCAAAATCTACTAAGGTTGTGAAATGAGACTCTTGCTTGATCAGTCTATCATTCTACGTCTCCAAATAAATCCATAGTTTTTTTAGGTCAACTTCTACATTTAAAAAGAAATTTTGTTTACACTAGGGGTTGGGGATCCTAGATAGAGGGGTGGGGTGGGAGAATAGTCGAGGGGCAGGTAGGAGGTCATGCAAAAAAAGGGGGTCTTCCTTTTGTTTCCATAAAGGGGACGTAGCAAAGGGGTGTTCGTACTATCTTTCCTAGCAATCAAGTCCATGGTACCCATGCTGAAGGTAGTAGAGACATGCAGGGTTCCAGAGAGGCTTATTTATTCAATATTATCAGGGGACTTAGCTAGGTTATCAACATTCTTCTAAATGTAGTGAATCCACCTATTGTTTTGTTTAATGTGAGAATGTTTCTCTTTTTCCTCACTATCTTTGGACTCAAAATCTGATTCAACCTCCTTAAGGCTTTGTTTTTTGTCCTCCCTTTTCTTCTTGCTAGGGTTAGACATTAAGTGATGGGGTCTCCTTCTACCCCTTGTCGACTCATTACTAATATCTCTCAGGTCCCCCTCTAGTTTGGCACTTCAGTTGGAGAAAGACACCTTAGGAGCACCTTACCTTTCCTATTGCTAGACTAAGGGGAAACTAGAGAAACAAACAAACTAGTTATGAAAGTGAAGACAACCACCTGGAAAGTGGTAGGTGTAGTGGGCTGGATAATCATAATGTTCCTAGGAGGACACACAACTTTGTAGAAGTTATACAATCTAACAATCAAGCCATGGTGGAGGATGGTAATTTTTTCTCCTTAACCCTACATTTCCTCACATCTATAATAGAGGCTTCTAAATCAATTAACAGGAAAAAGGGAAAAAAAACTTCATCATGATAATGAAAATGATTTAGCATGGGGAAGTGGTAATAGTAACTTACTTTGTATCTCCCTTTGAGAGTGAAGTATTTTATTATTAGGTAGAAGAAATCACCCCATGGGCCTGATAATTCCTCTTTGTTGAAACTACCCCATAAACGGATTGACTCCTTACCTTCTTTGAAAAAAAAGTTCATGTTGGTCTCATCGGCTTTCTTACTAACCCTTCTCCATTTTTTTCTTGCCATGGGCAACCTAGTAGCTTGAGCAATGACTTCCTCACTTACCTCAAAATTATTTCCACTAATAATGACATGTTGATACTCTTTCTAGGTGTTAACTAGTTGCATAGACACCATCTTCTCGTGTCCTTCCATTGCTTCTATAAAGGGAAGAAGGCCTCCTTATGTAATGTACATCTACACATAGGCCATATCACCCAACTCCTATTTGATATACCTTGGCTCAATTTTGTCACAGTCACCACCAACGATGAAAAAGCTTCTATTAGGGGTGATTTTGGTTTTGTAGAAAAAACTAGACTTAGGAGGTAAAGTGGTGCCAATTTTATTGAAATAATCCTTCTAGAAAGATTAGGTATTGAAATTAGAATTCTAGTCATTGTGCTTAGATAAATGCTTAGGTAAATGATGGTACATTGGTGCATGCAAATTAATGATTGAGGAGATTTTATCATTAATGGATCATTTTTGGGAGTCATTGATATCATGCCAAGGGAGGCTTATATGACTATCATTAAAAATTCTACCCCCTATCGTACCTTGTGATTTCACCCCCACTCTTATTAAGATCAATTTTGGGCAATTTTTGTAAAATCCTTCAAGTGATGTGAAGGTTTCCCATAACATTTATCAACTATATAAATTCACGACTCTCAAAATAGTCAGAAAGGTGAAGTAATTCTAGCTGTGATAATTTGATTAAAATCATGGTTTGTTAGTGGTAGTATGTCCTTCACTCTTAATGAGAGTGATGATATCAGAAACGATCAACATCAATTGTCACCAACATCAAAGGCCCATCATTTCTTATCCCAACCCTTCTAGCTTGTCCACCACGTAATTTCCTTCTTGCTCCATGCCCTAGGATGTTATTTCCTCAATTCTTTCAAGCTATAACATCACATCTAAATGAATGCCTACTAGAGACTTTTGATTCACAACTTCTATCATTAGTTTGGAATCCCCTTCTACCACCAGCTTAGAAATACCCAAATGAGCTATGAAGTTAACCCCACACATTAGTGTCAGGGCTTCTGTCATGTTAGAGGAGTTACTACCAAAATATCTCGTGTACACCAAAAATTACCCTTCCTCTTTTATCCCTAATAATACCTCCCCCCCCCCCCAACTCGCCCTCGCTTTTCCACGCTATCAAATTTAAGCTTGATCCAACCATATTGGGGTGGTTATTAGAACTATCAAAATTTGTGGCTCCCCCTAAAAGTTACCATGCATTAAGCACATGACAGACCCAAGAAGAGGGGATTCTATTTAGTTTTCTCTCAATTTCTTAAGCGTCAGAGTCATAACACTATTCACGTTCAACTCAGTTTCCCTAAAAATCCTATTGTTCCTTTCCTTTGAGATGTGTCAACAAACATGTGGAGGAATGAGTCTCTAAAGGAGGAGGATGGGGGGATGAATGTGAGGGGTGGGACAATTTGTAAATTGATGTATTCTACCCCCCAAGATCCATGAGAGGTTGGACCTTTGTATTATTGAGGTCCATATGTGAGTGGAAAATAGGTGAGAAACAAAGAGAAGGTAAATATCTTCCTCTGCTTTCTTGCAAAGGCAACATCTATTGGGCAATTGGAAGCCTCTTCTCCTAAAGTTGTCAAAAGTTAGGATTCATTCATGAAGCATTTTCCACCAAAAGAAGTTTATCTTAGGTGTTAATTGTTGAACCCAAACCATATTCCAACAAAGTCTTGGGACTTCTGAATCAATCAAATGAAGTTAAGAAGATTGGACAGAGAAATTACCCAACTAGTTTTTATCCCAAATTATTCTTCCATTAGAGGGTGCTATAGGGATCCTAAATGTGCTGATCAAATCTTGTAGCTCCTTGATCAATTACACAATGTCCAAAGGTATTCTTGATAACCTTTTTGACATGGAAAAACTTGCTGAAGATTAGAGGCATTGAGCTAGATATTGTATAGATGGAGAGAAAGTAAATCAATATCCTTTGAGATAGTAAGAAGCTAAAGTTTTCCAACACTATTGAGTGCCTTTACTTTCCACACTGTCAGATTCCTTTGGAGCCTTCCTAAAATCATGTTCTAGAACTATTGGTTGACATCTTGAACTATGAGAGGGAGACCCAGATACGTGTCTGGGAGGGAGGCTTCCTGAAATATTGAAATTGAGGTGACAAAATTTTGTAAAATTGCCTTTGTATTAAAGAAACAAACTTTTCTTTTCTGTAAATCGATATGTTGACCCAAGGCCAGGGCATACTAGTAAGGATATTCTTCCATTGTCTGGATTCAATAACAAAATAAATACCAAACAAGAAAGTATCATCCATAAATTGTTGGATGACCTTCGGTGGGAGGGTGGTGGCTAGTTTATTTTCCTGAAGAGCTCCTTCTTCCACTTTGGAGATAAAATTTATACCAAGAATCTCTACAATCATGATGAAAAGATAGGGTGATATAGGGTCACCATGCATTAGTACCCTCCTCGAGGGCAAGGAACCCTAGGGGGTCCAATTGACAATCACAAAGAATTGGATTGTGTTGATCATCACACTAACAAAATTTAGCCTAGAATTGGATATTGTTAATTGTCTTATAACTTGCATGTAAAAGTAAACTAAAATAATGATGAATGGGAAACATAACCATGCTATAAGAGAGCTCATAGCACCATATTTTGTTAACTGGGGAAACCCTGGCCAAGGGAAAACCCTGATGGATAGGGTACTTACAAAACGGTGTACTAATCACAAGTATTTGGTTAAAGATATTGACCTTGTTAGGAGTCTATTACATGCATATAACATCTTCGTCCTTGTTAGAGGACTTAGGCCTTGTTATAAGCCTCAACCTTGTCAGGAGTTTCTTCAATCTTGTTAGGAGTTGGTACAAATACATATACAAAATGATGTACAAGTTGAGCCCATTGTCCAAACATGTAACTTACAATGTAGTTCCTTGACAAAAAGATAGATACAAAACCTCTTGCTTATTTCTAAAATCTTCAATATTTGATATGTCACTATTGATCTTCACCAATTTTGGAATCCTTTCATCATACATCAAAATTTGCATCACATAAAGTTTGCATAGTCTTCATAAGAAGCAAACTTCACTTCACATATTATAATCTATCTTTAGACCTTTGCAATTCATAAAACTCTGCCCAGTAGGCCTTCAAGCTTTCACATGCCTGACAAAATACAAAAATAACTCTTTCTCTCTTAGGATTAACACCTAGGAAGTCATCCCTAGTTATTCAAGTAATTATTTTGTAAACAAAATAACTCCTTAACTCATGATTACCCATTTACTGTTCTACTCTATTATATTTGTATACTGTTGCAACTGGTGAAATCGTCATATCTTTTTCTGTACTAACTATATTGACTTGTACACATACACATGTCATCCTAACACTCTGTATTATCCGCACATGCCAATAATGCCTTTGTTAACCGTGCATACCAAAACTATTTCTATTCTACTAAATAAATTATCTTGTACATAGAGAATTTTCACTTCCAACTATAGAATCTTCATCTACACATAACACCTTCATACAAGGTATTTGTTTTCATAAATGACAACTATAAATCTTTTAGAACTTATCCTACTTAGCCAAATTTCCAACAATCTCCAAATTTGGCATTGATGGCAACATATTGGAAAATTGGCTAAGTCCCAAAATATTGATCAGAACTTAACAAAAATGTGTGTCTAGTTTGATTCCTCAATTATTTTCGATTTTAGTCATGATGGGAGATAGGAATAGAATTGAGCCAATTGTTTATAACAAATGATACAATCTTGAAATTTTATGGAGTCCTCTATCTATTGGGGACATAATCCCTTAAATACAAACCATTCACGGTGCAATGATTTGGTTATAAGGGATTTTGTGGAGGAGTATGAGAATGATGTTCTATGGGATAATGGGTTAGAAATGCTAATCATACAAAGTTGGGGGCTAAGGCACTGGATTTTTAATTCCTACCCCATGAGTGTGAGAAGGTCACTAAGACTATGGATGGGGGTTTTGATAATCTTTCTTTGGTAAATACTTGGTCAATTTTTGTGAAAATGGTTATGCAGTATGTAACCTTGGACAAGAAATCTGGAAGCTTGTTTAGCTATCACTTTGTTATTCTGAATCATTCTAGACATGATAAATGTATTTCACTTCTATATTACTTGACTTTGAATTTTTCTTTAAATCATAGTTTGGAGGCACATAAAAAGAAACTCTCATCTTCCGCTATGTATGAGGGTTTGATTTTGTTGATAATGGAAAGAGCCAAAGCCATGCACATTAAAATAAACCCTCTTGCCAAAAATGGATTAGAGTTTAAAAATAATTTTAGGGTCCATTATGATGAAGACATAATAGATCATGGCGATATTGATTTAGACATAGATTAACTTTATCATATTTATAAGAAAAAGAGGAAGATTTTTTTTCCTAGAACTTTCATTCCCTCTTCTTCTCAAAAGAGTAGGGTTGTTTCTTCGAATAACAACAATTCTTACTATGTCCATCTCAATAGTTTATTCTCAACTCTTTGGGTCATAACATAGGTAAAAGACCACCTAATAAAGGCTACAAGGTATATGGAAGTGAGGGGAGCTACTGTTGAATTGAAGACCACATGGGAGAAGAAAAATGGAGGAAAAAACTAGAAGGGAAATATTACGTGGGAGGACATCTTCTGGAAGCAATACTCTAGAATTCAATGACTAATAGAGGGGGGGGGGGGGGGGGGGGGGAACACCTCGTTCTTCCATAGATCAGAATTTTTCCACTATAAGAGAAATACCATTATCACCCTATTAGATGATAATAACCTCTTACTCTCCAAACATGAGGATCTGGGAACATGAACTACCCAATTCTTTATGGATATTTTGGCTTCCCAGAATATAAGCACATTGATGGAGAGGTCAAGGAGAACTTGATCAACTCTTTGCCTAAAGTGTTAAATAATGTGATAACAAACTTCTCCTTAACCCGACCTCTAAAGAGGATGTAAAGGTGGAAGTGTTCTCTATGAAATCTTACAAAGCTCTTGGACCTGATGGCTTGCCCTAGGCCTTCCTCCAATTTTTCTCAGATCTCATTAAACGAGACCTCACTAAAGTGGTGAAAGACTTTCTTAGAATAGGAAAATACTTGAAAAGTTTAAAAAACACATTCATTATTTTGGTTCCTAAAATTCAAGTTCTTAAAAATCTTGCAGACTTCTGATAGTAAGCTTGTGCAAAACGTTCTACAAAGTTTTCTCCCAAAATTTTATCGACTATTTCAATCTCTGCTAGACAGATTTATAAGCCCTTCTTAGAAAGGCTTTGTTTAGGAAAAAAAATTCTAGATACTGCTATCTCCACTCATGAGATTATCCATTCTATGAAAAAATTGAGGAAACCAGGGATGGATCTCTAGTTGGATATCTTAAAAGCTTATGATTGTGTCAATTAGGACTTCCTTCTCATAGTGATGTTGGTAATTTGGCTAAGTAGGATAGGTTGTAAAAGAGTTATAGTTGTTATTGATGGTAGCCTATACCTTGTATGAAGAAGGCATTATGTGCAGATGAAGATTCTACAATTAGAAGTGAAAATTATCTAAGTACAAGATAGTTTATCTAGCAGAACAGAGACAGATTAGGTATGCACAGTTAACAAAGGCATTATTGACATTACATAGTTAGGTACAAATAGTGCAAAGTGTCAGGATGACATGTGTAAGTGCACAAGTCAATACAGTCAGTACGGAAGAAGATATGACAGTTTTACCAGTCGCTAGAGTATAAAGATAGAACATGGCATAATAGTAAATGGGTAATTATGAGTTAAGGAATTATTTTGTTTATGAAATAATCGCTTGACTAACTAGGGATTGTAGGATTTGAGCAAATAGACAAATCAAATCCACAAGCCCTCGAATCACCTGCATGTAGAAAACCTGTCACAAAGAAGAAAAAGACAAGAAGAGGCAAGGGTTTGGTTTGAAAATACGAAAATTGTATTCTTAGATAAAATGTAAATTGTTTTACAAGAATACAATAGGAGGGTCTGTTTATAAAGTCCTCTAGGAAGCTTCTAGAATAAGCTGGAAAGCGTAGGAGGTAAGTATGCCAACTAAGCATACGTCCATGAAAAGTGGATTACCCTCCAAGTAGGTGAGAGGATAAGTATGACAAGATGTTGACAACATGCACACAAACCTCTATGTTGTCAACAAGTCAACATGTTAAGATAAGCTAACTCCTAGGTGACAAATGCATTTAACCTAAGTAAACTTAAGTAAAGCATAAATAATAATTATTTACTCTAACACCTCCCCTTAAGTGCAACTTAGGGGAATGCAGTTAAGCTCACAAAAACTATGATGAAATGCATAATGGGTCCTAGCAATGAGGCCATGTTAGGTACCCATGTACAAATGCAACCTCTGAAAATAGGAAAAGGGGGAAAGCCGCAAGGGAAAAACCTTCCCCCAAAAAGAGGTAAGAACAAACATGCAGATAAAACAAGAAGGAAGGAAGGAAGAAAGGAAGGCCTCAACAAGACCCCCCAAGGAAAACTTCCACTACAACTAGCCCCCCCCTCCCATGAGAGATAGAAAAGACACCAAAGCCCCCATAGAATAATGGAGCCCCTGGAGAAAGGATCGAACCAATGAAACTCCAATGCGAAAGAAACAAGAGAACTCTTGAATAATTGGAAGGCCTAGTTGAGGAGAAAGTATGAGGATCTTGAAAGGGAATCCCTAAGGTAGGTGTGATGACACTATCATGAATGTCCTCTATAGAATCTGCAACAAGTGCACTTGGAGGCTCAATGAATGGTGCTAGAGGATTAGGCAGAGTGGAAGAAGAATCCTACTGAAGAGAAAAGCCCTCAATCGGATGTGGTGTGGAATTCAAAATAGGGATCTTAGGAACAATACAAAGGTTCAAGTATCTTGACTGCACTACATGATGCTCTTGTGAAAGAGAAGAGTCATGCTCCAACAATGGAGATGGTTGGTAAAAGTATGAGAAAGTGTAGAGACAGGTGGACGAATTAACTATCCCTATAGCAATAAGGCCTCTTATGGCACAATCCCGAATGAAGACTGAATTAGCAATGAACTCAACTGTCTTCCCTGATCTACTGCGTGTAATCTAAGAAATCGAGAGAAGATTTGCAAACAGAGAGGGAACATACAATACACTATTGAAGGTACTATCTTAAATGCAAACTGAACCTTTCCTGCAAACTCATAAGGAAGTTTTATTCCCCATGAGAATATGAGGAATGGGAGAAGCCTCAAGAGTAGAGAAGACACCTTGAGAAGATTTCATATCATGAGAAGCACCTAGATCTAGTATCCAAGGGACCTGTGAAGGGGATGCAAAGGATGCCTGTAATGCATGACCCTTTCCAAGATCTAGTATAGATGTCGAAGATGTGGAAGAAGACTGAAAGGTAGACCCTTGTGAGGTAGAAAAGGATGGAGAGGAAACAGCGCTCTTCTGAAGAAGAGCTTGCAAATTTGCAATTTATTTCTCATAGCCATCAAATCTCTTCTAAAAATAATTTGACTTGTCATGAGGTCCTTTTTGACAATAGGAACAGGTAGGAGTCTCAGTCTTCTTTTTCTCCTTCTTAGAAGAAGAGGATGGACTAGTAGAGTGCTGAGAGGAGGAATCAGATATTTGCTTCGGCTTATGCTCCTGTGTATCTTTGGCAAGCAATGCCTGTGACTGTAAACCTAAAGTGAATCCATCTAAGTGATCTTGGACCATTCACAAGTTAACCTATCATAGAATATCTCAAAAGAGGGCATATGATGTCGATTACCCAAGGCATCCATAGTGGAGTAGAAAGTAGAAGAAAAGATCTAATATTGTCCTCTTAACTTTGAGAGTATCAAAAAATATCATTTGTTTTGTTTTTCCCACATCCCTGCAAAACTGCATGCAAAGATTTAAACTTCATCAAGAAGTCTTCAATGGTGGGAAAGTTGGCTGGTGACAAAGAAGTCAACTCTACATCAAGCTGTAATGTCTGGAACTCATTCACTATGCCAAACAAGCTACATAACTTGGTCCAAATAGCCCGAGGAGTGGTCAAAACATCCAAGTGAAATAGTAGACTATCAGAGATGTTCAGTGAAATCAATCCTATGGCTTCATGCATTTTGCTTCTATGCTATAGAACCTCAAAAGGGCACTGCAAAACAGATTGGTTCTCATCTAGACATGACCATAAGCCTCATGACATGAGAAGCCTAGTCATTTGTGATTTCTAGATGTGATATTTATACGGCGTGAGCCGGGTCATAGAAGGATTTGACATTGACAGAAGAAGACGGAAGAAGAAGGGTTGATTTTGAAGTAAATTACAAAAAAGAAAATGCTCCCCCCACAACGTATGATTTGGGCACTCTATACTTAGTGCAATTACAATAGCCAACTTAGGGTCTATTTCTGAAAGCAGTATTTCTATCCATAGAACCTATAGTCTTATTACAGATCTGGAAAGTATTAAAAAAAAATGCACTTTAAAAAAAATGCAACCTGATTATGTGTCCAGATGAGCCCGTACTAAGAATTTTAAGTGGCAAAAATCAGGCTTTGTGAGTTGCAGAAAAATTCAAGAATAGAGATCTCAAACCACTTGCACCAATGTGTAGATCCTGAAATCCTACCTCAAAACAAAAAAATTGCTCGAAAAAAGGATTTTGTATGAGGGAGATATCACTATTTGAAATTACCTTTGTAGTTATTTTTTATGAATCTTTGGTGGAAAGGAAGTGCTTTGCAAAGGCTTTGTTGACAAAATGAAACATGAATTTGAGATGTCTATGTTTGGAGAAATCAAATTTTTTGTTAGATTGCAAGTACATCAACTCAAACATGGTATATTTGTGACACAATCAAAGTACATCAAAGAGATTCTTAAAACATTTGGATTGGAGGAGTCCAAACCAATCAGCACCCCAATGGCAATAGGAAATAAGCTATCCAAAAATGATGAATTAGCTGAAGTCAATCAAACAATGTACAAATCCATGATTGAAAAACTACAATATGTTGTACATAGTAGACCAGACATAGCATTAGCATTTGGAATAGTGGCTAGATTCTCTGCTAATCCTAAAGAAAATCATCTCATAGTAGTAAAAAGAATAATGATATATCTTAAAGGAACTAATAACTTTGGTCTATACTACAAAAAGAATGAAAATTTTGAGCTCACTGCATATACAGATGCAGATTGGGGAGGCAACATTGATGATAGAAAAAGCACAAGTGGAGGTGCATTATTTTAAGGAAAAAGTCTAGTTACTTGGACTAGCAAGAAAAAAACATGCACATCCTAGTCCACTACAGAATCAGAATATGTGGCAGCAGTAGTCAATTGCACATTGTGTGGCTCACACATTTATTGAAAGGAATGAAAGGAGAGGTAAAAAAACCTGTGATATTGTATTGTGATAATACAAGTGCTATAAACATATCCAAAAATCTAGTAATGCATGCAAAAACCAAGCACATTGCAATCAAGTATCACTATGTCAAAGAATTAGTAGAAGACAAACAAGTGAAGTTGGAATACATTCACACAAAGAAACAAACTGCATATATCTTCACCAAACCATTGCCCAAGGATGCTTATGAATATCTTAGAGGCAAGTTGGGGGTAATACCCCTAACTCAAGCAATATAAAATAACAAGGAAGCTGCCCTGCATCAACAAGAACAAATCATTGAAATATCAATAGATTGATGTAGAGGATGACAGCAGGAGCAGAAACTCCAAATAAGTCACAAGCATGGTGATAGAGGGAGAAAACATCAAGAAGCCAAAGCTTATATTTTGCATGATAAAGATGCTACATCTTTGGCATTTATGTCAAAGAGGGAGAAATATCCAAAAACCTGATCAATACAAAGCAAGAGGAAGATATATATGAAAGAGGGAGATATATGAGATCAGTAGTAAAGATGCAGCAACAAAGAAAAGTAGTAAACAACATATGCAATTGTTGGTGATAACTAAGTTGATCAATTGATTAGTTTGGTTTTCCATCAATGCCAAAGAGGGAGATTGTTGGAAATGATTGACAAGATTATGAGGAAAGTTGTTGGAATGATCATATGGAACTAGTAAAGAATGTTCTCAATCATTGTTTTTTCATTGATGTCAAACTTGCTACTTGCAAGAATGGAAATTTCTTAAGTGATCCTAATACTATCAATTAGTTGATTGACAAGGAGGAGGCAATCAATAAGATGTAACTCGAACACCTAGAGAAAGGTTGAAGTTATGATGTTGTAATGAAGTACAAGGATCAGCTAAGCCATTGATGAAAAAGTATATTGATGACATACTATAAGACATAGAGAATGGGCACACTGAAATATATCAAAGATGTAAGGTTTTAGCTAAGTCTTTTGAAAAGCCCAACTAAGTTTGTTAGAGAGAGGATGTTGAGCAAGCTAGTAGGTACCAAAAAGATTCCTAGTTGAAGCCGAGCAAGTTCAACTTCAGATGCCGAGCAAACTTCAGATGTTGAGGAAATACAAGTGCCAAGCAAATACAAGTGCCAAGAAAATACAAGTTCCGAGAAGATATAAGTGTCGAGCACCAGTAAACCTATAGTGTTGAGTAACACAGAGGTGTCGAGCATCAGTAAACCAATAATGCTGAGTTGTTGCATTATTTTGAAAATTGAAGATTTGCTAGATCTAAGCCGACAAGGTTGTTATCTAGAAGTTTGTGAATTAAATGGAAGATAAGAATGATGATCTAGTGGCACAGGACACCATGTAGAACATTTTTGAAGATACAACTAGACTCTAGATGAAGTTTCTAGGTAAGAGAAAGATATAGGGTAGATACATTGTATCCCACCTAATCCATTTGAAACCCTAAAATTGGAGAGGGAGAATTGAGTGGCAAAGGAAAACCAGATCTCTATTTAAGGAGTCATAAGGTCATGAAGCAAAGAGAAGAGAGAGGTGGTCAAGCATGAAAGCATAAAGTGTTGAAGGAGGTGCTAAGGAGAAAGAGAGCACAGCTACTCTATTTCAATAAGAAGACCCCATATATGATTGAATTGGCATGATGAGTAAGAAGACTCAAGGAGATGAAGCTGGAGAGGAAAACAAGTAGTCAGAGCTGAAGTGATTAAAGCCAAGCAAAAGGATAGAACTGAAGTGTGATCTAAAATCTGCAAAGTATGTTGTAAGTTATATTAGATCAAAAAGGCATTATCATTACTCTCTAGAAATTGTAACAGTTAGTTTAAATCTTATGGACTTAGGTTGGTTTAATAGCCATAAGCTAAATCCTTTAATAGGGTGACATTCCAAGTGAATGTTCAGAAGTCCTTTTACCAGGCCCATTCCTAATAGTTTGGTGAAATCCTCTAACAAGGTCACATTTAATATTGTGTTGTAAGCCTTAACAGGGCAGGCTTTTAACAGGGCATCACTTTAGAAGAGTGAAAATAAAGTAGCATGTTACTGGTGGTTTTTCCCAAATTGGGTTTCCATGTAAATCATTGTGTCATGTGTTGATCTTGCATGTTTTATCTCTGCATGTTGATTTACTGTAACTTGCTAATACGGTTGATTTAAGTTTGGATGGATGAAAAATGTATGAATTCATTAAAAGTTGTGAAAAAGTATTATTAGGGCATTTGGACCTTGAATAACCGATTCACCCCCCCTCCCCCCCCCCTAGATCATTGGTACATGATCTATCTTTTATACAAATTTTAGAAAATGAAAAAAACAACCACCTAGATCTCCTTAAAAAAATTAAAGGAAAGAGAAAAAAATTTCATCATATCAATATCTAGTTCCTCACCAATTTATAGGGTCATAGGAGTTCATATGTGTCTATCCCAAATTTTTCAAGTGGCTAAAATAGTGAAACTACAGACTACTTGTAGCATAATATGTCTATTGTATCTCTTTTGTAGTACTTTTGAAATGCATGATGAATAATTTTGGCTGCTATAATAGTGATTCCCTAGGCCTACTTCTCTAGCTCTAGTGGAAACGTCCCTTGGCTACTATAGTGAAACCCCTTAATGCTAGAGTCAACCTAGAAACTCCTAATGAGGGAGCTTCTAGTCTACCTCATAGAACTAATGCATTGTACTATAAAAAAACTTAGAAATAAATAATCAACATCTTCTACCTACACATGGAACAAATATTATCAAATTAAAAACATGGTGTAGATTAGTAGCTGGCATTTTTGAAAAGTGGTTATAATAGTCAATCAGTGCAATGGTTTGAGAGTTATGGACTTCTAAATTTGGGCTACTAAAAATTTCTAAAATAATTGTCAAAGATGTATTTGATTGAGTTAATATGGTTTTTAAGGGTCTCTTGGACCTAGGTATTAAGTTTGAGCATCTAGAACCTTCTTAGGTGCCATAAAGTTGCCTATTTAAGGAAAACCCAAACATTGTCTAGGACAACTCTAGGTGGTAATTTGTAGCATAATCTTGTAGATTACTATAATGAAGGTACCCATGTGGGTTAACATATTGTACTTATGAATTCTACAATTTTGCATTTGCACTAATAATAATAAGTCCATGTTTTGGTTCTCACATTTGTTGTTGTTTCTTTGTTTCAATTATTTGTTTATGGTATTAAGGGGAGCATCCTTCATCACAAGTAAATTTCACCCATGGGTACAACACCAACATGACTGAAGAGCAAGGTAATTTTTCATTGAAAAAGGTAGATGGCTCTGATAGCTAAGGAGGGAATGAAGGAATTATTAAAAGAAGTCAAGATGCCTGAGCCACCTAAGGGTGATGCATGAATACTTGCCTTCATAATCAAGAACCAATATCATGAGTTACTTGCACATATTATCATTCCTACTCCTCACACTGACACTAAACAAATGACTTCAAAAGATTACCAAATGAAGAAGGTCATGTTGGGGAGACCCATGATGGATAAATCCAAAGTGGTGATCACTACAAGCAAGAAAGAGTTGTTCAAGTGTATGGACCGGTTTGAATCAGAGTTAATAATGTTATGGAAGTAGACTGGGCTACGAAGAGGCTACTTAATTCAAGTTTTGGGCCACATTTACTTGAAGAATCTAGAGATTGATGTTGGAGAAGCACTAGAAAAGAAAGAAGCAACAATACAATTAGATGATTTTTTGGAAGCATGTCACCAATGGCATGATAGTTTTGAAGAAAGAGGAGTGAAAATCATACATGATAATTTGAACCTATTGCACCACATCCAATCAAGTGTTGACAACCTAGTTCCCATAGTGAACCAAGATTTTGGAATAATGGATGAAGTACATACCTGGGCTAATGACTTGTAGATGTTAAGATCAATAAAAGGTTAAAGGTATCAGATGTTGATGGAGGTATATAATGAAAAGGAGGTAGATAATCTCAATAATTGGATAGAGAAAATATTGGTGGCTGATAAAGTTATGGAAGGATTGCATGAAGAGATCCACTAGATTAAGGATAAAAATTCAAAGCTATTTTCGTAAGTAGAGAGGTACTATAATGTCACTTGCCTTGAGATTTTTGAAGATGAGTGAAAAAAAAATCTTTTTGTAGTACAATTAGTTGTCCAACAATTTAGAGAAACATTTGAAGATACTTCATTAGATGATGACATAGGACAAAAATTCAAGACAAAAGAAGTTGTTGGAGCTGAACACTAAGCTTGAGGATTTTTCTAGTAGGGTATGTGCAGGATTATGGTCAACCAAACTATGCTCTTAAGTGGCAATACAAAATTAGAAAATCAGGGTTATGTCAACTTGACGTGCAATTTTCTACTTGTTATTAACCTTATATCAAAAAGTTGAGAGAAAAGAATCTCTAGAAAATTGAATCTAGTTTCTAAACTAGTAGGACTTATCTCAAAAAAAAAAAATTGATTGGTCAAAATTTTAAATTTTAATGCAATATTATAAGAATTTTAGAACAAAAATAAGAAGTAAATGTATGTTTGACCACCTTAATCAAAATCAAATGATAATATTTTTTAATAATATTTAAGATATAAGTACTAGACTTATGCCTAGATGTGATACATATTTTGGGTATTTTTATTCTAAATAAATAATAATTAATTAATTTTTGACTTTAGTATTTTTGGAATAAAAAAAACTCTCATGTCTGACCACCTCAACTAATTCAAAAATCTGCAAAATTTAAAATTTCAATTTTTTTCCCCTTATAATAGAAGACACATAGAATGTGATGAATCTTTTGGATTTAAAAAATGTTGTACCATTTGAAAGTTATAGTTTTTTTCAAGTGGTGCGTCAGTCAACACTTAATATGTAACTCCATCAGAAAATAAGTAATAATTACTTACAAAAATCATAATTTGACAAACCTTACATTTATGGAAAGATAAGAACATTATTAAGAAACACTTTTCATTTCATCAAATTTTGGTGAAAAAAAAGTCGTCAACTACATGTTTGAAGTAAAAATCATATAAAAACAGGCCAAAAGCACATTTTTTGGATGTTTTTAAAGTTGACCATATAGGTTTGGTATCAAAAGATATAGTAGACCTTCTATAGATATTAATTATTTTCATTCAGTATCAGGGTGGGTGGAAAAAAAGTTGGAATACATTTTGAAATGGTTTGAGATATTTCAAAACTATAGATTTTTCAGATTGCCACTTTTTGGCACACCATGATCTTGCACATACCCAGTACTTAGATAGAAGTAAGTAGTTATCACTAACTAGTAAAGGATAATTATGGAGCTCTAAATTTACCAAAAGCTACTCAAGTGGTTGAGATTATAGATAAGTTTAAGAGTAAACATCTAGACATCATTTTGGTGTAAAGAGGGAAAAACCCAGATATTAGAAATCAAGTTTTGACTCTTTCAAAAAATTTGAATTATTGGAACCTATCACAAAGGTGAAGAAGTTCACTTTTTCATAGAGGTGTGCTAATAGTTTTGAAGAAGTCCTGGTGCACTGCTAGTTCCTAATTTAGAGCATTTGATGCACCAGAAACACATCTTGATGGTGATTAAACTCCCAAAAAATGCCTAGTGAAGGTGAAGCTTCCATTTTTAGAGCTACCAGAGACTCCCAAATCATATTACAACTTCCTTCTTATCTTCTCATTCTTTTAATATTTTGTGTCATGTAAAGTCTCATGCACCCATTTAATTTATATGAACAAGGGTGGAGACCTACTTAGCACCTTTTAGAGAGTCAGATTGTATGCAATTAGATTTGTTTTATTAGTTTTTAGCATTAGTTTCCATGTTAAGGGCTCTGACTCCTAACACAAAGGGAGGAGTTGATTTCTTATAAATACATGGATGTAATATGAAATCCATGCCATTATTTTGATGTAGTAATATATGTTATTGGTGCTCTCATTTTGAGTGTAGTTATTGAATGTGTTACTTTTTTTGAATTCATGTTCATGAATTATAATGGATCCAATGGTTTTATTGTGTTGTTATGATTGTGTGATCTTTTAGTTTTGATGTTTACCTTGTGTTAATGAATTATGCTGATGTAACAAATTGGAGAAAGGATCATCTATTGTTCTTACATACTATTTTGTCTTGCATGAACACACTTTCCATGGCCTTGCAACTTGATGAAACATCAAACATATTTCAATTTATATTTTGAGTTCCCTTTGATGATTGCATTAGTAGAGCTGAGGAAGCACTTCTCCTAATTTCATTGGTTTCCTACTTGATCCTTTTGATAATATAATTTGTAGACGTGTCGTTACATTTGTTAATGTTCATTAGAAATTTCCCTTTCAATTTATTTTATTTAATCTCTTGTCACACTATCTTTTTTATTTAATTTTCTAATACTTGAGTAAAATAGGAGTTCATATAGTTGCATCGATAAATTGCATTCATCATAAAAATAGAAAATACCAAAAATATATTTATTTTGTTGTTACATTGCAAACAACAATAGATCAGACAGATTATCAAAAATAGGTTTGAACCACTAAAGGCATGCTCATGAACATACACATTTATCTTTAATTGAGTGGATTTTAGTAGGTTGCAAAACCACCCACAACCTTGAAGTTGATACTCAATTATCTTTTCAAGAGAGGAATTTGAAAGGATTGTTTCCGTTCAATATCATGCAAAATGACAACTCAACATATTTGAGAGATGAATTATTGGCATATGCAAAATTTGGTATGGATAGTACCTAGTGTTAGGATGTCATAGGTTATAGGTTAAGTTAGTACAGATAGTACAGAAGGAGTTATGGTAGTTGTGCTAGTATACAAGAAAAATAGAGCATAATATTAAATAGATATTTATGAGTTAAGGAATTATTTTATTTACAAAATAATTACTTTAATAATTAGAGATGAAATCCTAGATATTAATCCTGAGAGCTCAAGAATTTTTTAAAAATTTTCAAGTACATGAAAGCTTGAAGGTCGTCTAGATAGTTCTGTAAAATATAAAAGTATATAGGAAAGATTTATTAACAACTAGCTAATGAGGATATGTAATTATTGTCATTTATGGCAACACATGATGTGCATTCTTATAAGAAACCTCAAAAATAAAGATACTTAGCACTTGGCATAAGAAAATTTTCTAAGTATGGAATTTGGTATACAATAGTGTATTGTTTTATTTATAACTTGTTGCTGATGTCATATTATGACTAGCAAAGTTAGATGGAGACAATACATGCGTTGATGATGACATGTATAACCTTGGAAGTGTACAAAAAAGAGATATTCATGTTTGAAGTGAAACAAGACAATGAAATTAAAGGAATTTTATTTTATTTTTACAAAATAATTACTTGTCCAATTAGGGTCAACATCTTAGATGTTTACTCTAAGTTGAAAAAGTGTATTATGGTCTTAGCCAACCTATCAACAATTTGTGTAAAAGCATGGTATTTATGCAAATGACATTTTGTGATGAAGTAGTGTGAAGTAATTGTTGTAATTTTTATGTTGAGAAATCATAGGCAAACTTTTGTGAAAGTGATATATGAGAAGTTTCATCATTTTGAAATCTAACACTCCCATAGTCATAGTGTTCCAAAAGTTCAATTTTTTCTTTATCACCAGTCAGGTGGTGAGAACAACCACTATCTATGATCCATACATCATTCTTTCTAATATGAGAAATTAGGTCCATCTTATCATTTTCATCATCTAATTCATCTTTAATAGCAATGTAAACCATTTCATCATCATTAGTAATATCAAAGTATTTAGTCATGTAACAAGATTCCTTACCTTTATCCTTATAGTCTTTGTAGGTTTTGAAATATTTCTTGCCTTTCTACTTGTTCTTCTTCTTTTCCTTCTTTATTCAAATACCTTGCATCAATATGAATGACTTCTTCACAAGAAAAATAGACTAGGGATATTTTACCTTTGTACTTTCCTTTGTCTTTAGGTAATCTTCTTGCAAGAAAGGCTTTAATGGTTTCAAGATCATCATCAAGATCATCTTCTTTTTCTTCACTTTCAAAGTATTTTCCGTTCTATTTCCCACCTTTCTTTTTAAGTCAAAGCATAGCTTGAAATGTAGACTCAATGCTACTAGTGTTAGGAACATAGTTATCAAAGTTGTCTAACTCAAAAGGTTTTCAACCTTCCCACTAGTGCACCCAAGGTTATATCATATTTTGGATCACATCTCATTTCTTGAATAACTGAAACTATAATTGCATAAACAAGAAGAAGAGTTTTAACTACCTTCTTGACCACAATTGTGTCATCTATTTTCCTTCCTGAGGCTCTAATTGCACTCGCACTCGCTTTAATTCTTTAACTATATTTTGTAATATTTTCAACTTGTCTCGTATTTATTTGATCAAACTAACCTCTGAGACTTTTTACCTTAGCTCTCCTCACATTGTCATATCCTTCATATATATCTTTCATCTTGACCCACATTTCATGAGTAGTAAAGCAATCTTTGACTTTATCAAATTCAATATAATTGAGAGTAGAAGAAATGTCAAACATCATTATGTTGTGATTATTCTTTATCCACAATTGATCCATAGAAAAAGGTCCAGAACGTGCCAGATACTTGTTCTCCATATATTTTAGGCTTGTGTCTCCAATGGTTTCCAAATGCAACTTCATGAGTTCTTGTCATGCTTGGAAGTTATCTTTTTTCAACTTAGGAATCTCCTTTCTATAAGACGTCTTGATCTCTAGCTTAGGTTCTTGAAACCTTATTTGGAAGGACCAAATGCTTTGATACCAATTGTTTGAAATGGAAAGAAGTAATTGAGAGGGGAGGGGTGAATCAATTACCACTAAAACAAATCCATGATCCCTTAAGATGTCTACAATATAAAACCCAAAACCTTGTTGAAACTAAATGTTCTAATGTAACTTAATTAGGAAAGGATCACTCAGCTAACACACGATAACTTAGTTTAAACTAAATAATTGTTGTCATTCGATTAACATAGGATGATATAAATCTTAAAATATTAATCTGATTAACCTCAATTAAATTAGTTGTAGAAGAATAAAGGAAATAACTATTATCACTTAGATTTCACTCTTATGCTAAAAATAAACTTTTGACAATCTAGTGAAACATGGGATGATCCTTGTCATGGGGGTATGCCATATTAAGGATCAACCTCTAGTACAAAGGGTCGGCTTCCCTTCAATCATCTATTGAAATTGACATTAACTTGGTAGGATAATGGGAGAGGGAGAAGCATAATAGAAAGTTAAACTAGAAATGAAGGTGATTCACCAAAATTGTATATTTTGAATGACACAACTTGAAGTGACTAGAACATTTTGATAATAAAAAATCCTATTAACACTAAGTGTATGAAATATAATAATATGTTGGGTTTGAAAGAAGGAAAACTTGTTCACAACTTTCAAAATTAGATTGCACAAAGATTACACTTACCCTTCCCATAAACAACCTCCCAAATATCTCTCAAACACTTGAATTAAGCCAAGGTTTCATGCAAAACACACTAACTCAAATCTAGAAATTCTTAAAAGATAGTGAAATAATTAACAATAAGACCAAAGAGGATCACTGCTATATTATTTTAGGAGTAAAGGCACAAAAAATGCATCGCAATATGAGACATGAGCTACAAACAAGACTATCTTTGCAAGGAGAAACAAGGCCTCTTGCAATGAGATAGAATGCAAGAACTATCTAGAATAATGCCCAATAATGGGTATAAATAGGTCCAAAACCCACAATCTTCATTATCCCCAAAATTGGAAACCAATGAATAATTTAGATCAAACCAGCTAAAGACTAAAAACTATCATCCTCATGAATCATGTTGCAAACTGAATCTGGAAAAACTAACATCTCCCCAAAATCCATTGGTAGATGTATGTAACTTTCCCTTTTATGAAAATCCTCCTACCCTTAATTAAATAAAATGACTTCCTCCATTTTTCTTTGCATTGTAAAATCATATTTAAATTTGATAATTTATAAGAACATTACCCATTTATATATTTATATTTAAATCAAATGCAAAAATAAAAACCCCATTGTACACTTAACATTTTTAATATTTGCAAAAAGAATACCTTTATAATAAAGTACCACCTCTAGGAATTTGGGAAATAAAAATATTTTTCCTTTACAATAATATTCGAAAAAAATTTCATTTAATACTTTAAAACATTTCACCCAAATATATTATGAAATGCCTAAAGTCACATGAAAAGATTATTCCAAAGGGAAAAATATAGTGAAAATAAAATAACTCATCGTGCACTTGCACTTGAACTGGGAGAAAGAGGGAAAGTTTGCTAAGTATTGAGTTGGATCAAATTTCCAATAGTATTGGAATTAGAAACATAAAATTTATGCATAAAATAAGATTCAGATGACTTTATTTCTTCATTTGAGTATTTTCTTCATGGCTTTTACTAAGGTTCAACTTGCATTTTGCTTCTCTATACTATTATTTTTGTGTACTTTCTACATGTTCCTATAGCGCTATTTATGGACACTATAGTAGCATGAATAATTCTACTTTATGCCTATGATAGGAAGAACAATTAGTTTCTGTTGCACTTTATGGATCTGATAACAATGAAGGTTGTAGGTTGTATGATTCATATTGATTTTCCCCCTCATTTTTACCTCTATTGATCTACATTTTTAAGGGTTATGACGTGCAATGTGGCTCCATGTATTGTCTCCATTTCATTATGGGAATAGCATTGAAAAAGTTACTATTTTATATTTATTTATTGTTGTTGCATGCTACAAAAAACCTATATTAGTTTGTTTCCTACTGACTTCCTACTAAAATAATGAATGCGATTTGAAAACTAAAGCTCATGGCTGCATAATAGGGGTAGGGAATCATCTTCAATATGGTGTTTCTATCTTCATGTATGCTTATCACCCTTCTTCCTTTCATGACTACAACCTTATTTACTTTGGATTTGATGTATTTTGCAGGAAGAAAGGCATGATTTTATTTTCTTTACCATCACTCTCCTTATGGACATACCACAACTACATGTATGGATTAGATCTTGATCTTATATGGACAATCTACCTCATATTATTTCTAATGTAGGCATGTCAAATCCCAATGGAAATCTAATTTTTATAGTATAATCATACTTCCTTGTTGATTATTCATTTGTTTTCAAAAAATACATGTTGAAACTATATGATACATATCTACAATGTGTTATTTTCATGATATTGGATGCATTTATACTTCTTTATTTTCAGTAATTCTTTATTTACCAACATGCTATTATTCTCATGACGTAGTAATCCCATTATTATGTATTGACTTTCAGACATGCATCCATGTATGCATTTTTTTGTAACTTGTATATGTTCATGTATGTACAAAAGTCAATAGGGCTGATTTCTTTGATCATCGTATTAGTATGCAAAAAATATTCTTCTTCTTTATAAAGCACACTTATGATAGCAGAAAATAAGATGAATCCTTGATCTAATATTATTTTTACCTCCACAATATTATCCTCTTGTTGCATTCACTTCAAAATTTCTTGACACAATTTTCTCTTCTGAATGATTCTCTTTTCTCTTTTCTCTCTTTCACAAATATTCTACAACACTTAGTTTATTGCCTTCTATTGGAAATGATTGACAAGATCATGAGGAAAGTTGTTGGAATGATCATATGGAACTGGTAAAGAATGTTCTCAATCATTATTTTGTCATTGATGTCAAACTTGCTACTTGCAGGAGTGACAATTGCTCAAGTGATCCTAATACTATCAATTAGTTGATTGACAAGAAGGACGCAATCAATAAGATGTAAATAGAACACCTAGAGAAAGGTTGAAGTTATGATGTTGTAATGAAGTACAAGGATCAGCTAAGCCATTGATGAAAAAGTGTATTGATGACATACTATAAGACACGGAGAATGCGCACACTGAAACATATCAAAGATGTAAGGTTTTAGCTAAGTCTTTTGAAAAGCCCAACTAAGTTCATTAGAGAGAGGATGTTGAGCAAGCTAATAGGTGCCAAACAAATTCCTAGTTGAAGCTGAGCAAGTTCAACTTCAAATACTGAGTAAACTTTAGATGCCGAGTAAACATTAGATGTCGAACAAATACAAGTGCCGAGAAAATACAAGTGCCAAGCAAATACAAGTGCCAAGAAGATATATGTGCCAAGTAACATAGAGGTGCCGAGCACTAGTAAACCAATAGTGTCGAGTAACACAGAGGTGCCGAGCATTAGTAAACCAATAATGCCGAGTTGCTGCATTATTTTGAAAATCGAGGATTCGCCAGATGTAAGCAGACAAGGTTGTTATCTAGAATTTTGTGAATTAAATGGAAGATAAGAATGATGAGCTGGTGGCACAGAACACCATGTAGAACATTTTTGAAGATACAACTAGACTCTAGATGAAGTTTCTAGATAAGAGCAAGATATAGGGTAGATACATTGTATCCTACCTAATCCGTTTGAAACCCTAAAATTGGAGAGGGAGAATCGAGCGGCAAAGGAAAACCAGGTCTCTATTTAAGGAGTCATAAGGTCATGAAGCAAAGAGAAGAGAGAGGTGGTCAAGCATGAAAGCATAAAGTGTTGAAGGAGGTGCTAAGGAGAAAGAGAGCACAACTACTCTGTTTCAATAAGAAGACCCCAGATATGATTGCATTGGCATGATGAGTAAGAAGACTCAAGGAGACGAAGCTTGTGAGGAAAACAAGCAGTCAGAGTTGAAGTGATTAAAGCCAAGCAAAAGGATAGAATTGAAGTGTGATCTAAAATCTGCAAAGTATTTTGTAAGTTGTATCAGATCAAAAAGTCATTATCGTTACTCTCTAGCAATTGTAACAGTTAGTTTAAATCCTATGGACTTAGGTTGGTTTAATAGCCATAAGGTAAATCCTTTAACAGGGTGACATTCCAAGTGAATGTTCAGAAGTCCTTTAACTAGGCCCATTCCTAATAGTTTGGTGAAATCCTCTAATAAGGTCACATTTAACAGTGTGTTGTAAGCCTTTAACAAGGAAGGCTTTTAACAGGGCATCACTTTAGAAGAGTGAAAATCAAGTAGCATGTTACTGGTGGTTTTTCCCAAATTGAGTTTCCGCATAAATCACTATGTCATGTGTTGATCTTGCATGTTTTATCTCTGCATGTTGATTTACTGTAACTTGCTAATATTGTTTATTTATGTTTGGATGGATGAAAAATGTATGGATTCATTAAAAGTTGTGAAAAAGTATTATTAGGGCATTTGGACCTTGAATAACTGATTCACCCCCCCCCCCTCTCAGGTATTCTAAAAAATTCTAACAATTGGTATTAGAGAAAGACTGCTGATTCAGTTTAAAGGGACTATAAGTAGAAAAGATTAAAATGCCTAAAAGAGAAGTTCCCAAGCTCAACAAAGACAACTTTGTTGCATGGGAAAGTTTGATGAAACTACATCTTGGATCCATAGGAGATTATGCCCAAAATTCAATTGTTACTTAACATGTTTATCCAACTGGTACTCTTGTTATAGAATATATGAAAAACAAATAGGAACACAATCAAAGAATGCTAGAGTTTGCCTCTACACTCAACTATGCTAAATTTGATGATATCAAAGGATGTGACACTACATTCAAAATGTGGAAAGCCCTATTAGACATCTATGGAGGAGATCAGAATGAACAAAGAGAAAAAAGAGAAAGTCTCAGAGGAAAGTTTGATGATATGAAAATGGAGGAAAATGAGAATGCTGCTCAGTATGGCACAAGAATAAAAGAAGTGGTAAGTGCAATAAGATTCTTGAGTGGTGAATTGGATGAAGATACTGTTAATAGTGAGTTCTTAAGAACCCTACTCCCTATCTATGCTATTATAGCATTAGTAATACAAGGACTAAGATGTGTACTAAGAAACAATCTCAGTTTTGAAGGTATAATAGGTAGACTCACTGCATTTGAGTTATCTAACTTTGACAACTACAAACCTGAGAGTGTTGAATATGCTTTCAAGGCTAAGCTATCATTGAAAGATGATGAACAGGTGAAATCAAAGAAAGGAAGAAAAATGAAATATGTATCCAATGATAGTAGCACTGATGAGGAAGATGTGGAACAATTGGAAGCATTGCTTGCTAGAAGATTTCACAGAGGTAAAGGAAAATTCAAAGGTAAGATGCCTATCATCTATTTCAATTGCAATGAAGTAGGTCATATTACTGCCAGGTGTACACAGAAAAAGGATTACAAGGAAGGCAACAAAAACAAATTTAGAAGAGACGATGACAAGAGAGATTACAAAGAAAAAGGCAAGAAGTGTTATATTGTTGAAGAAAATTTTGATGATAATGATGATGAAGTTGTTTATGTAGCCATGAAGGACCAATCTGATGAAGAAGAGCCTATAGCACTGGTAACATGTATGAACAAGAATGACAAGTGGATCATAAACAGTGGATGCTCATATCACATGACAGGAGGAAAAAGTAAGTCCATTAACTTTACTCAGTATGATGGAAATACTGTTAGATTTGGTAATGATGCTCCATGTCAAATCAAAGAAAAGGTTCCATTAAGCTCACAGAGAAAATTTCATGTGATTATGCATACTATGTCGAAGGATTAAACTACAATTTGCTGAGTGTCTCACAGTTAGGCAATATAGGATGCAAAGTAGAATTTAGAAACAAGACTGCCAAAATCTATGATACTGATGGTAAACTGATAGGAAAAGGAGATCAAACAAGGAGGAATTTGTTTTACCTTGATATGGATGATGTTTCTTTTTTATTGCAAAATTTGATGATGAACGGTTATGGCATAGAAGATTATGTTATGTCAACTTTGACAATCTGGTCAATATCAGTAAAATGAAGAAAGTTAGAGGTTTACCAAAATTAAAGAAGCCTGGTAATATCATGTGCAAACAGTGTCAGCTAGGAAAGATGACAAAGTCAAGTTTCAAAAGAAAAAAATACAAATCTAAAGAAATACTTGAGTTAGTTCACACTGACTTATGTGGTCCAATAGAAGTACAAAGCTATAAAGGAGATAAATACATAATGTTATTTGTTGATGACTATTCCAAGATGATGACTTTTATGTTCTTAAAATAAAAATTTGATGCTTTTCAAATGTTTATGTGGTATGTGGCTAGAGTTGAAAAGGAAATATGAAAGAGCTTGAACTGCCTAAGATCAGACAGAGGTGGTGAATTCACATCAAATGAATTTGAGATATTTTGTAATGATAAAGGAATCAAAACACAAATGTTATCTCCTAGAACTCCCCCATAGAATGGAATTGCTAAAAGAAGAAATAGATCTATGATTGACTATGCTAAAACATTAATCATGGAAAAGACTGTTGCTCTAAAATATTGGAGAGAAGCTATAAGTATAGCTATTCATACACTGAACCGAGTATAATTCAAGAAAGGTACAAATACAACACCTTTTGAATTATGGTATGGTCACTCACCCAATGTAAAACATTTCAAAGTGTTTGGTTGCAAATGCTTTATCCTTAAAGATACTAGAAATAGAAAGTTTGATGCAAAAAGTGATGAAGACATATTTCTTGGTTACTCCACTAGAAGTAAGGCATACAAGTGTTTGAAAACTAACAGTAACAAAATTGTGGAAAGTGCAAATGTAAACTTTGATGAGCATACAGAAGTCCAAGCTAAAGAACCAAAGAGAATGGATGAATACAGAACCTTTGTGTATTCTTATGAAGGGATGCCTGTTGATGAGGAAGTTGTCAATCAAATTGAAACTCAACAAAAAAATTTAGTTTTAGCCAAGACCCAACCAGTGAAGGCCAAATTGCATTCAGAAGCCAAGTTGCAGAATGAAGGAAATGCACAATCTGATTCTGAAGGCAGTACACATGAAATAGATGAAGAGCAACCTGACAACGAAGTGCATAGTGATTCTGAATATGAAAGACCAAACATGGAAACAAGGACAGAGCCAAGATTATACAAATAGGTAAAAAGACATCACCCTGTTGAACAGATAATTGGTGACAAAAATGCAAGACCAATGACAAGGAACAGACTATGACATGAATCATGTCTAATGAGAAAATCTGAACCTAAGACAATATATGGTGCATTACAAGATGATGACTGGTACAAAGCTATGGAAGAAGAGATTGATCAAATAAAGAAAAACAAAACTTGGAGTTTGGTTCCTAGACTAGTTTACAAGAATGTGATTGGCACCAAGTGGGTATTCAGAAACAAGCTAGATGAGAATGGTGAGATTACTAGAAACAAAGCTAGACTAGTATGCAAGGGTTATGCTCAAGAAGAAGGACTAGACTATGGGGAAACATTCGCCCCTGTTGCTAGAATGGAAGGAGTAAGAACTTTACTTGCATATGCTGCATATAAAGATTTTAAAGTCTATCAAATGGATGTAAAATTTTCTTTTTTAAATGGTATACTAGAAGAAGAAGTCTACATTGAACAACCAGAAAGATTTGTTGACGAGAACAATAGGGATATGGTTTGTAAGCTACATAAAGCACTCTATGGTTTGAAACAAGCACCTAGAGCATGGTATGAGAGACTTCACAAGTATCTAGTGCAAATAGGATTTGAAAGAACTGATGATAATAGCAACATGTACATCAAAGCAGAAGAAGGTAAGGATATTATTGTATTTGAAATCTTTGTGGATGACAATAAACAACATGCTTGAATGACTTACCTGTACAATTTCTCTTCATATGGACAACTTTATTATATATAAAGGATCTACCTTTAGATTTATACCTTACTTGCTTAGGTGATTCAACTTTCTCAGTTGCCTCTAGTTCATTGACTTTCTCAGGTTGACTTGCTTGCTCTACTTCTTTTGCTGCATCTTTAGATTGACTTGATTTAATCGTATTCAAGATGTTCAAGATGTACAACAACTAGATCTAGTTCCTTTCTTGTTTTAGATTTCTTTGCTAACTTTTCTCTAATAAGATATCCAAGACCAGTCTTATCATAGGAAGGTCTTTGAAAATATAGTTGCTCATCAATTTTCTCACTACTGGAATATAGTTTTTCTAATTGTTTCTTAGTCTAGGTTAGCTCTCCTTTCACAATGGTATTGTATTTCTCGAGTTGTACATGTTCTAACTTAATAGATTCAAGTTCAAATGTAACTTTTGTAAAATGAGATCTTAGATCTGCATTCTCATATTTCAGATCTGACTCAACTTAGCTATCATCTTTCTTGAGACTTAGCTTTAGCTAAATGATTTTTAACTCATGTTTTAGAATCTTATTTTCTTTCTTCAATTTTGATACTTCATCACTATATTTTTTCTAATATTTAGATTCTTTTCTAGATTTGAGATAATCAATCTTATCTTTCAATTTCCCAATGTAGTCTTTTGCATCTTCATATCTTTTTTTTAGGTTAGCTCTTTCTTTAGTAAGAATATCAATCTACTCAAGAGCTTCTTCAAGATTCTTATATAGTTGTTTCATATCCATAGGGATCTTACTCAAGCTATTAATCCTCTTCTAAGTAACTGTACTATAATACCAATTATTAGAAAAAGGGAATACTTGGGGGGTGGGGGGGTGAATCAATATTTTACAAACTTCAGCCCAAAACTGGATATTATTAATTGCCTTATAACTTGCATATGAAAGTAAACTAACAATGTCAAACAATAAACATAACTATGCAATAAGAGAACTCATAACACCTATTTTGTTAACTAGGGAAACCCTAGCCAAGGAAAACCCTTGTGGGGATGGCACCCACAAAATGATCCACTAATCAAAAGTATATGGTTAAAGATATTGAATCTATTAGGAGTCTATTACATGCATATAGTGTTTTGGTCCTTGTTAGGGGACTTAGACCTTGTTAGAAGCCTCAACCCTATTAGGACTTGCTTCAACCCTATTAGGATTTGGTATAAATACATATACAAAATGATGTACGAACTGAGCCCACTACCCAAGCATGTAACTTTCAATGCAGTTCCTTGATACAAAAACCTCTTGCTTGTTGCTAATATCTTCAATATCTGATATGTCACTACTATCCTTCACCAAATTCACAATCCTCTGATCATACATTAGAATTTGCATCAAATAAAGTTTGCATAGTATTCATAAGAAGTGCACTTTATTTCACATATTGTAATCTGACTTTATATCTTTGCAATTCATAAAAGATTGTCCAGTCAACCTTTAAGCTTTAACACTCTGGGAAAAATTAAAAACTATATCTTTTTCTCTTAGGGTTAACATCTAGGATGTCATCCCTGTTAGAGTAAATAATTATTATTTAAGCTTTACTTAAGTTTACTTGGGTTGAATGCATTTGTCACCTAGGAGTTAGAATACTTTTACCTGTTGACTTGTTGACAACAGAGAAGTTTGTGTACGTGTTGGAAACACCTTGTCATACTTATCCTCTCACCTACTTGGAGGGTAATCCACTTTTCATGGATGTATGCTTAGTTTTCATACTTATCTCTTAGTGAGCTTTCTAGCTGTAAGAATTTTCCTTAGAAAAAATTTCATCCAAGACCAAGGAGCACAAGCACAAGCACAATAGTAGACCAAGAGTATGATCAATATGAGAATGCTTTCTATTATCAGAAGCATGTACATAAACACTAGGAGAGCCTATATATGAAAGCCTCTAAGATGCACCTAAAATGTGTCTAGAATGTATTAGGAGATAAGTATGACAACTAAGCACATATCCTCTACAATAAGAGGATAGGCACGATCATATGTCTAGAATGTTGTAGACACCATGTGGTCAAATAATGTGCTAACTCCTAAGTGTAGTCTGATGTAATAACTGAAAGCTAAGTTGCATTTATCCATACAAAAGTATCATGTTTAAGGACCCAACTCATATACAAGAGAACTCAATCTATTAAATCCCACTATAAACATTGATTTGACATCACAGCTAAGTTGGCAAGAAAATCTGCCACTTGGTACCCTCGCGATAGTGATGAGATATATGAAAAATCATGCAAATTATTTAGTAAATACATGTCATCCTTAATGATGTTCGCAATGGTTTAGCTTGGAGGGGTGATACCCTATTGGTTAAGGAAACCTACAACCAAAATATATAACCGTTTCCACATAACCCATATTTAGATCTGAAATAAATATGTAATTGAAATTCACATGTGCAAAAAAATAGACAACATACCCACAAAAATGTGATGCAAGATGTACCCTAAGAAACCCTAATTGAGGGAAAAAAACCCAACCTCCAAAAGCATCCATCACCATGTATTATTCAACAAAAAACACCATTGCAATACAACCATGGAAGCCTTCAAAGTCATAGCCACAATCGAGCAATCCATATGAACAAACATGAATCCACACATTCCATGTCATGCTTCCAACCTTTACAAATGCTCCCTTGGCTAACTTGTCAAACCTTATCTTGCTCAACTCTTTCCTTTTTTCCTTCTATCTTTTTGTCTTGTCTCTACAACTGTCGTTGTGGCTATTTATATAGTAGCAAGTTCCACAAAACCACCAAGTGGTATTACATAAACTATGTGCTTACTAACCTATTGATCTTACATTTAATATTGAACATTTAATTATGTATCCCAATATTAAATAATTATATCCAATATTATCACATTGTTACAATACAACTCATTAAGTATATCCAATGAGAATCTTTACATGTTGTACGTCCATCTAGGTTTTCCAAGGTGGAACATTACATAATAAAATATAACAATATTATGCAATATGTGCAACACGCATTATCTCAACAATTGGTCTATTGGTAACTTACAATATTTAATGAATCACTTTCTATCCATACCTTGGGTAAGCCCTTGTCCTTAACCATGCATTACCCTAGGTAAATAGCTCTAGCCTTAGCCACATGGTTTCGCTGGGTTTTTAATAAGGTCGAGTGGCATTGTTAATTTAAAAAATGAGTCATTTAATTAATTAAGGTCTCAATTCTTTCACTATGCAACTAAATTTAATGATTTAATTATATAGTTTATATCTTCATTAAATTCATCGATTTAATTAATCAAATCACATTAGATCATCTCCACCATTAGCTTTTCCATGTCACCCTGTCATGTAACTCATTGCCATGTCATTGCCACCTCATTCCATGGATAGGATAGTTGATTTTCATTAAATGTTAAATCCCTATTTTCTCTCAACAAATCAAAGGACACATATCAATGAGCTTCGATCTTTGCAACAAATTGGGGAACAACTCGGCCTTTTCGCATAGAGAAACGCATTTTACCAAAAACCAAGTTGCTACACTTGTCCTCTCCAATTTCTTTTCAACCAATTTTATAGACACTGTAATGACCCTTACCCGTCTATATCTTAAATTTCTCCAATCTTTACCAATTTTACACCAATCATTTTGTTTGCTTTTGGGCCAACTTTACAAATGAATTCTTTACCAAAATATGATAGCAAAATCAAATGTAATTAATCTAGGAAATTTTCTAAGTGAACTGCAACTAAAATTTCCAAGCTAAATGCTCATTGGGATCTATTTTGCACTTATTACATCAAAATAGTAGTTTCAGCTGCAACTAACTAATTCTACCCTTGCATAGCAAAATTACATATGATAAAGAACCTGATTTTGCACTTGAACAATTCAATATGCCAATGCAACCATAATTAAAAAGCAATTTCGATGCAATACAAATGATTAAAGGAACCTGATTGGTTTGTTGCGTAATACAATGCAAGGAGAGACTCCATTTGAATGCCTCCTCAAATCCCTAGCATGATGTTGGCTGTAAATTAGGCGTAAATATTTGCAGACCCTGATACTCCCAAAACGCTGGTCACAGTCCCTTTGTAGCAACCCGATTTGAAATGCTGATGGCCTAAGATGAGATGTCAAACCTTCAATTACCTAGCAGTAGATTTATCCAATGAAAATGTTGCCGCTTCAATCACCCACAGCTCCCAATTAGTTCAAACGCTGGTCATAAATGAATCTCTCCAGCAATGAGCAATGACGTCCAGGACATATACATGTTTTGGACATTGCTAGGGCTCATACGCTACTACTAGATGAAATCGGCAGTGATACAGATCTAATTTTGAACTCTATCAATTTCTACAACAGTTCAAAAAAATCCCACTTCCACAGATCCATAGGATACCTCCAGCAAACAATCTCCTTAGACACAACATTTATAGTAAGAGATATATTATCTGAGCATAATTTGCAAATGCCAAACTTCAAATTTTCAGAAATTTCTCAGCAACGTTCAGTCAGATAATCATAAAAGATATATTATTTGAGATTATTTTCCTTAGCTACAACAAATATAGTAGGAGATGTTGGTCAATTGTATACTACAGCACAATTGCCAAGACCTTCTCAAACCCAACCCTTATACTTCAGCTAGAGTGCAAAGCCACAGACTCAGAATCGTCACAACGACAACAAGCAAATAGATAATCAAATAATCAGATACTTTACTCATCAAATGGGCTCATATTTATAATCTTCAAATGGCAACTTCACTTAAGAAACTTCCCACACACAACATTAAAATATAATTGAGTGTCATTATAATCTAATTTATTAATTGCTTTTGGCTCCAAAAATGACCTTTTCCGCCATAACTTAATATTTTGACACATAAGGCCACTACTTCTTGTTCCCACAATATAAAACTTTTTGTCCCAATTCCAACAAGCTATGATGCTAAGGTGATCAACAAACAACATCAACAAAAACAGCAACCTCAACATATTTAGACAAATAATAATATTAATTCATCTATCTTACGAAAATAGCTTAAAAATTATTAGAATCAAAATCTAACAACATCAAAGTGATCTTGATGATAAAATATGATGAATGAACCTAATGAGGTGACTTACTATAAATAGACGCTTCCTCCAAGATTCTTGGAGCTCAAAACGGAAGCCCGAAATAAAAACTAAGAGCATCACCCAACTCCTCTAACTCAACTAAGCTTATTGGAACCAACAGATTGACTTACTATAACTAGTAGGTCCCTCAAACGGAGACAAAACACACCATAGGCTGCTAGAAAGCCTATAACCACACAATTGAGACCCTCAAATTTCATTGTTAACTCACAAGGGTCGCGATGGTGAGTTGACCTGGCCAACATCAGGAAGCTACTACAAATGAGGACATTACAAACATATGCCTTCAAATAAGCCCATACACATGCCATTTGCCCTCATATGGTTGAGAAAACCTCCATTTTGCATCCTATCAATCCATTTCCAACCAATTGCATTTTGGTCATTCATTGGTGACACATCACCCCTCGGCCATGAAAATCCTATAAAAGGATCTTTTTATGATCCACTTTTCATTGTTGCATTGAATTAATGTCATTTTAGATCCCAATTTTCATTTGCATTGAAGTAATGGAATTTGATATCTTCATAGAATTCATTTTATGAATAATTTACATTACACATCCATTTTATTTTTACTTAGTTTAATATTGCATCTCACTTAGTTCCCTTCATTTCTTAATTAGCATGTTTTAGTCTAATTTAATTGTACTATCACCATTACTTAGAGTTGTTAATCCATTTAGCTTGCATAATCATCATAGATCTTGCATCTTCATTTCTTATGGTTCTGGCATTGGTATATTTTAGATTTAACTCTCATATTCCTAATTGTCATCTAAAAAGTGAATGTGTTGTTGACAGAAAATTTAGAAGACTAATTAGCTCCTTGAAACAATGAAATGGTCTATAAAAGTTTGTCTTGTGTTTTTACTGCATTTAATCAACTAGATTTAGCTTCTTGAACAAATGTTTCATTGTTATTTATTTATAAATAACATAATATTTGCACACATTTAGTCGCACCTACCATGGGGCCAATGTCCCAATAATATGAAGAAAATCTTGCAAGTTTCTTAGATAAGCCTGGAGCAAAGCAGATCAGCGTATACAAGACAAATTCCAGCGAATACAATTGGATCAGTTGAACATCTAATAATAGGTGTTCGAATTTTAGGACGCTACTATTATCTATAACACTTATATTTGACCATATTATTTGTTTATTTTGGACGAAACAAAATCTATTTTCACTTTTAAAGGGAAAAGTATTTGAAATACTTGCTAGAAAAACTAACCTCACTTATTAATGCCCACCTTTTGAATGCTATGGACTCTTAATATCTTGTGCCTCAGGAATGGTAAATAAATAAGTTTTTGAGGTAATATTGCATCTCAAAAGGATACGTTGCAGTGTCTTGAAATCAATTTTCTTCCTCTTCTTGGTCGAGACATGCATATATGCAGTACACCAAAATACTCTAAGATGTAAGATGTAAAACTCTTAATGACTATACTTTTATAGTGTCTTATCCCAAAATTAATCCTTAAACTTAGCTATAGAAAAATATGCACCCAGCCATCTCCATGGCAGTCATATTGTGATGATCTATAATGTCATTCTATTGAGGAGTATAGGGTCTAGAAAATTTCTATTTGCAATAGTATTCCTCAAGAGGTTAAGTCCCCACACGATCTAAGTAGACGAGAAGTAAAAGATTGCATCTCTCTCATACAAATCTTGATGGTAGAAGCCCTGAAAGTACGAAAATTCTTCACTCTTCCTCATGACGAAGTACACCCAAGTCTTTCGACAAAATCTGTCCACAAATCACTGTAAGTAATTGCATCCTTGAATGGAAGCAAGGGTTCACATATATAGTTATGCACAACCTCAAGATGCTCCTTAGCTTGAAAGATACTTGAATCGAATAGATCCAGATGCTTTCTTGTAAGACATCCAAAACAAATAGGAAAGGCATGGGAAAGATGAGCAAGACATCTTACTGTTTCCTTAGAACTGAACTGATGGAGGGAGTAGGAAAACAGATCACATATCTATAATGCCATAGAGACAGAGAGAGGAACTGTAGAGGATGACACTACGCTTAGTGAAAAAAAATAAACCGTGATAATTTTTGTAAGCAATGATCATATTGTTTGGTGAGATTAGATAGGATATGTTTCCAATCTTGGTCTCAAACTTAAACTTCTTTTAAACGCTAACTAATAAATAAAAGTTTTATTGTGAAAGTTGGAATGCATGGCACCTTTGTGAGCGAGCAACATCCTCCACCAAGAGAATTGGTCACAAGTCCTCCTTCAACATACTCCTTATTCTCTTCTATCAGCACATAATCATTATCGGGTTGATCAATCAAGGTGTCAAACAATTTTCTACTGTTGGCCATATATTTTCCACTGAGTCAATCGACCAAATATCTCTATTGAGTTATGAGCTTTGAGAGACGAACCACATTCTAATTGACACAACAATTCATTGTATCTGGTATATCCTTATTATATGCCGCCTCCAATAAGGCTTCGTTATGTCCCCTTTAATTTAATTGGTGAACGTGGTCTCAAATATCAAGAATAACCACCGCTAAATGTTTCTTCCTTGCTGGAATCACCTTGAATAATGTCATTATACAGACATCGTAAGTGTCATATGTGTAGGTGTTTCAGATACGACACCATTGATTATGTTTTAAAGGATTTTTCTAGTGTTGTGGATGCTTTTGTGGAGGTTTCTTTTGAGAATTTTGACCATTTTTATTCAAAATAAATTATTTGTCTCCAATGTCATCTTGTAATGACAAGATCAAGTCTTCGTGTTGAAGCAAACAAGTTCTTCAAATGACACCTTCCCGGTACTGTCCAATTTAATGTCAAATATCCTAAACTGAGGAAGAGCTCTCTAAGTGATTGAGACTAGCAATTTGACTTCTACCTTCTTTCTAAGTGTAGCAAGCTCTACTCGAAGCTCTGATACAGTATGCAAAAATTACTCATGTTTCTCGCCAACTTTCATATTAAGTGTATGAGGCTTGGACTGAAGATAGAGGGTCTTGGTTTGTAATGCAGAGCATTATGGGCTAACTAGCATTTACTAGGAAAGTTTCCATTTTCTACTTTGTTTTGGAACAACCCTACCTTCTCAAGGCTTCATCCTTGATCATCTCACACTCTGTCAACTATTTGGACCAATATCCAAGGTCCCCAAGCTTCCACTCTTAACTCTGATCACACGTTCAAAGCATCTCAAATCCCAATATCATAATCATAGGATCAACCTATAGATCCACAAATCCGACCACAAACGCTGTCACAACTCTTGCTTCTCCCAAATGACCTTCAATGGTCAGGCGTCAAGCATTAGGCCTACTCTCAAATCCTCTTACCAATGCATTATGCATTTACTCAACAAACAATTACTTATAGACTCAACAACTCCACTGATCACAAAATCTCTGATCTGATCACATTCCCAAATCTGATCGAAATCTGATAATCTCTGATTTCATGCTCCTCATGCCACCACTCTCTATGCCAGAAACCAAACCTTATCCTTCACAAATCCCAAATAGGATCTCTCACTTTCTTTGATCCTACCAATGACATTCTCAATGTACAATTCCTATTGACAACTACCATCTCTGTTAGCATATTGGCAACTCAATGTGACTGTCCCTCTTACAAACAAATCCACAATACATCTCCCTATAGATCCTTATCTTGGATCAATTTCTGACCTCTGTACTCTGACCCTTTCTCCCTTCTAAAGGCTTTTATCCCAATGCACATTACACCCTATTCAATCCCTTGACCATATACTGCCCAAATACTGAATACCCAAACCTTAATTCTGTCCAACATTTAGACAACCATGTCTGAAACTCCTTTGTAGAGACAGCCACCAACCTGAACTTAAATTAAGTGCTCCTTTGTTCCCAATTACTTAAGAGTTAAGACACCTTCATTACTCACCCCTAATCCATCAATTCTCATACAAATGCTTTTTACTGTTGAAGCTCCCAGACTAGACCAATTTTCAATAGCGCAACCAATCTGAGACAAAAATTCAGACATTCTTATTATTGGATCCACGTTCTATTTGATGAATGATTCTTTACATGAACCATATATAAATAAATAAATGGTTACGCTCCATTAGATCCTTTCTGGGGCTTTGGTACATGTAAAACAATATAGATCTACATTTCTTTTTCTCACTGGATACTCAAGACAAGGGTTTTGACAATCTACAGAAAAATCCTTATATATTTGTTAATGTAGCATTGGGTGCCACAAAACCTAAAACTAAGAATATTAAATGCCCTACCATCTACAATAAGTAGATCATCAAATGGACATCGTTCTCATCATGATAAACACAAAAATCATACAGTTGAAATCTGAACAGAACAAGAGTTTGGACAGCTTACACCAAAATTTGAATATCTTGGCAAATACTCAATGAAAACTGGTGATGCAAAAGCCAAACATTCAAGGATAAACGTCAACATCAAAAACAATAGGTTTAAGAACAAAATATCAATCGATTTATCACAAGGAAAGTCTGCAATAGACTGTTTTTAGTTGGACAGCAACAGTTTCAATCTTTATTGGAATCAGACTTGGATCTTCAGGTACCATACCATATTTTGGATCAATACAAATGTCTATAGAGCCTTTCCCTTCGTAGAAACCGCTGCCAACTCCCTCAACTACCAACCCAGCCAACTTTGGTTAGGCCTTAAACTAATGTTGTTATCTTGACGACTTTTAGTTGTCAAATAAACATCTTTTAGCTCTTTTGCATCCATGATGCAAGCAACATTCCCATTAAATCAAAGTAGTCATTCAAGGACCTTATAAACATAATTTTTTAATCAATCCCTATTCTACTCTCCTGAGCCCTTACATAGCCTATTAGGTGCAGTTTGCGAGCAACATAGCAATTTGGATTATACAAATGAACAATATGACTCCAAAAGGCCTGATTAGCCATGATTACAATATAAAATGGTCATATAGACCTTATAGACTCAATATTCTTCAAGATTCTTTAAGTGCACTTTATGGTGACTCCTTGTGTCCTAGGTGCCCCTTCACCATACTCCCGGGTTTTAAAAAAAATTCCAAGTCCCTTGGGTACACCTGCAAAACAAAACATTAGGAAAACATATAGATGCCTTTAGCTTGACCTTTGGCTTGTACATGTCCTCCATCTAAAATCTTATTCTCTCTTTTTGACACAGTCAAAGGCAGGGTGTACCCCTAATAGAGGTAACCAATACCCCAGAAAATAACCACACAACAGGAAATAAACAATTACATAAAGGTTTGGATCAATTGTAACATTCTTTTGTATATTGTAATCATAAGATTTAAATTCAACATGCTGAGCTGTAAGGCCTTCTCGGTTACAGCCATTTAGAAACAACTCAAAACTCATAGTGAGCTTCCACATCCTAGCTATCATCCCTCAGAATGCCCCTAGCTACTTCATGCTTACTATTGTTGGCTCTAAACATCACAAGACTCTATACTTATACCTTGCAAGCCATAAGTCGCCCTGGAAGATTACATTTAGATAAACACTTGGGACAGACCCCAAGTGTACAAACATAACAATATGATAAAATAATACTATGCCACCTTTGATATAGGTCCACACGCCATCCACCAATCCAGATCCAAGATTCAATAAGCTAACTCCCAACGATTTGAGATTGCAAGAACAATTTCCAAGGTCTTCCCAGAAAATAAAGAACACGTTACCAGCGGCCACCAAAAGATCTCCAACTCCAACATTATCAATCCAATCATGATGCAAACATAGGTAAGGGTTCACTAATATTCCCCAAACATAACCCTAACCTCGCAGACATAGGGTCTACTCAAAACCATGCTCAATGCTCTTGTATCAGAATCCCAAGGTAAATAGAAAAGTCTGTGCCACACTTTGATGCCAAAAGAAATATCTGAAGTCAACTTTATCTTCACCAAAAGTTTTCAATTCTATGAAGACAAAAGAATACATCTGGAAATCCAACATCTCTAGTTCATCCATTTAATCATCAAAGTCTTAGGAATCTTAGGAACCCAATAGGTTTCTCTACAATCTCTGCAACTGATCAAAAGCAGAAATAGTAACATCCTCAAACATGAAATCAATGTCAACAACATCATGACAATCCCAAACCAGGTCAGGAACAATAGGCAAAACCGAATCCATGACAACAGCAACATGTAAATCTTCAACAATATAAGCAACATGTAAATCCACATCAGCAATATGTAAATCCAAATCCACAACAGTAGTAACATTCATATCCACATCAGCAACATGTAAATTATCAACACTAATGAAACCCTCAACAATCTCATTGTCCGCAGTTGGATGCTCTGCGTTTTCCATGTCAGATCCATCCACCTGCTCATGAAAACCAACACATACCTCATTAACCTTAGTGAAGTCATTACGCACTTCTTCAAACATTATATCGTCTTTAACAACAAATTGTCTTCTTTTTTGAACAATCTTTCTAACCAACTAGACAACTCTCTTCATGATGGGTAGATGCCAACTCAAACAAGATTTCCTCATCTCTTCAATCGTCTTATTGAATTTATTCCAAAAATAACCCAACTTATCCATCAGGTTCCTCTCAAAGAGCAACTACCTCACGTCGGCAATCTGATTGCAAGACTCCAGTTGCCTCACACTCGGCAATCTGTTGTCCATCTTTGCAACCTACCTCAATTCAGTGATCTGTTCACCCAAGGAAAACTTCATCTCTCACATCAAGGTTTCACAACCAAAACAATCCATCTGCGAGTCCTCTGCAATTGCAAGCTAGAACCATGATCTGTCACCTCACAACAAAGAAACCTAGGGCTCCACACTCGATCAATCCACAACATAGTCCTCACAAGATTGAAAATCTGCTTTAATACCATCTTATGCAATGCAAGGTCAGGTGTATCCCGATGAAGGTGACCAAGCCCCTAGCAAATAACCACACAGCAGAAAATAAACAATTACACAGAGATTCAGATTAGTTGTAATATTCTTTCATATATTATAATCATAAGATTAACATCCAACATTTTGGGCTGTAAGGCCTTCCCACTTATGACCATTTACAAACAACTCAAAACTCATATTCGAGCTTCCATCTCTTAGCTATCATCCCTCGGGATGCTACTAGCTACTCCATGCTGACTACTGATGACTTTAGATATCACAAGACTTTATACTTATACGTCACAAGCCACAAGTCAGCTTAGAAGATTACATTTAAATAAACACTTAGGACATGCCCCAAGTGTGTAAACATAACTAATTCATATGATAATACTATGCGACCTTAGATATAGGTCCACGTGCCATCCACAGATCCAAAATTGTGTAAGCTAACTCCCAATGGTCGAAGATCACAAGATCAATCTCCAAAGTCTGCTCAGGAAATAAAGAACACATTACCAATAGCTACCAAAAGAGCTCTAACTCAAACATGATCCATCCAATCATTAGGTGAACATGGGAAAAGGTCCACTGATATGCCCCAAACATAACCCTAAGCTAGCGAGCAAAGGGGGCACTCAAAACCATGCTCGAGGCTCCTGCATCACTTTCACACTTCAACCCTTCACACTTGGTCCTTCTCACGGAACTCTTATTCCTTCTTTTCTTTCATCTCATGTCTGATACTCATATGAGCAACCTACTGCACACATGCTATCTTGCCATATTCAAATTTTGGAGTGTCTACCATCTCCATTTCTTCTTCATGCTTTGGTTTTCATATTTGTGTCTTCATCTATGAAGTCCTCCTTTGCATCTTCAAAAGCCTCAAATCCTTTGTTCATGTCTTGGAATTCTAAGTTCAATCTTCAATCTTCTCACTTCTGGCCTCAATTCTGCTATCTCTTTGTCAAACTTTCTTTGTCTCTTTCTCTTCTTTCTTTCTCCCTTAGTCTGCGAATGTCATCTCAACACTTCCATCTCCTAGATGGTCTTAGACAAGTCTCTCCTAGCTACTATTCAAATTTTTTCTCTCAACTTTCCCTTAAACACCAGATGATCTACTTCGTTGCTCTAATACCACTATGATGCAGGGAAAAATGGGCCCATTAGCATTTACTAGAAAAGTTTCCATCTCCTACTTTGCTTTGTAACAACCTTATCTTCTCAAGGCTTCACTTTTTTTTCTCTCACTCCCTCAACTATTTGGACCAATCTCTAAGGCCCCCAAGCTTCTACTCTCAACTCTGATCACACTTTCTACGGATCTCAAATCCCACCGTCAGAATCATAGAATCAGCTTATAGATCCACAAGACAAACCACAAAACATTTGTCACAGCTCTTTCTTCTCGCAAATGACCCTCGATGGTCAGACCTCAAGCATTAGACCTACTGTCAAATCCGATTACCAATGCTTTATGCATCCACTCAACAAACAATTACTCGTAGATGCAAGAACTCCTCTCATCCTACCAATGAGATTCTACATACACAATGCCTATTGACAGCTACCATCTCTGTCAGCATATTGGCAACACAATGTGACTGCCCCTTGAACAAACAAACCCATGATACATCTCAAAACAATTACTCATAGATGCAAGAACTCCTCTCATCCTACCAATGATGTTCTACATACACAATGCCTATTGACAACTACCATCTCTGTCAGCATATTGGCAACTCAATGTGACTGTCCCTCGAACAAACAAACCCATGATACATCTCAAAACAATTACTCATAGATGCAAGAACTCCTCTCATCCTACCACTGACATTCTACATACACAATGCCTATTGACAACTACCATCCCTGTCAGCATATGGGCAACTCAATGTGACTGTCCCTCGAACAAACAAACCTACAATACATCTCCCGATAGATTCTTATCTTGGATCAACTCTTGGTCTTGGTCTTCTGATCCTTTCCCCCTTCTAAAGGCTCTTCTCCCAATGCAGATTCACACCATATTCAATCCCTTGACCATATACTGCCCAAGCACTAAATATCCAAGCCTGAACTCTGTCCAACATTTAGACAACCATTTATGTCTGCAACTCTTTTGTAGAGACAGCCACCAATCTGTACTAGAAATAAGTTCCCCCTGTTTTTAAATCTCTTAGAAATCGGCATTACTCACTCCTACACATTCCTAATCCATTACTTCTCATACAAATGACTTTTACTGTTCAAACTTCCAAATCAGACCAACCTTCAATAGTGCAGTCCAGTCTGATACAGAAGTTCAAATATTTGATGCATGATTGCCTGCATGAACCATATAAACTGTAATAGACATAAATATACTGTTTCCCTCCAGTACACCCATTCTGGGGCTTTGGTGAACATAAAACAATACAGATTCACATTTCTTTTGCTCACTGGATAACCAAGGTGAGGGGTTTGACAGTCGATAGAAAAAATCTTAATATCTTTGTTAATACTGGTTGAAATCGGGTGCCATAGAGCCCAAAATGAATGAGATTCAATACCCTACCATCTACAAGTAGAGGATCATCGAATGGACATCGTTTTCACCATGAAAAACATGAAAATCGGAGAGTTAAAATCTGAATAGAACAAGGGTTTGGACAGCTTACACTAAAATTTGATTATCTTGGCCTATGCGCAATGAAAACGGGTGATTAAAAAGCCAAAATTTCGAGGATTCGTACCTCCATTCAAGCCAGCGTGTTTTAGAACAAAAGTATAAGAGCTTTTTCACAGAAAAAGCCTGCAATCGGAGTGTTTTTAATTGGACAGCAACATGGAAATTTGCAGAGTTATTGGAATCAGACTTGGCTTTTTGACCACCATACCATATTTTGGATCAATACAAACGTATATAGAGCCTTTCCCTTACGGGGAGCGGATGACAACTCCCTCAAGTACCAACTATCAATCCAACTAACTTTAGTTAGGCCTGACATTAATGTCATCTTGACAGCTTTTAGTTGTCAAATGAACATCTTTTAGCTCTTTTACACCCAAGACACAAATATCACTCCGATTACATCAGAGTGGTCTTTCAAGGACCTTATTCATATAAATTATTAATCAAACCCTTATTCTACCCTCTTGAGCACTTACATAGCCTATTAGGCCTAGTTTAATCAACATAGCAATTTTGATTACAAATGAACAATATGACTCCAAATGACCTTAGTACCCATGATTGCAGTATAAAATGGTCATATAGACCTTATTGACTTAATATTCTTCGAAAAGAAATTGAAGAGTAATTGCAAACATACACTAAACAAAGATGTCAAAGTATTCCTATGTGTCAATCTTCTCTCTTCTCTAGCCAATACTAGAAATGGATTTGCACTAGATCAAAACCTCCATCACATAAGTTTTATATGCTTGGCTTTGTAGGAATAAACAACTCACTACTTCATTACAGTCCCTTCAAGATGAAAGACGATGCAAAAAAACTATTGACAGACACTCAGGAGAGAAACACTCTGGTATCAAATGTGTCTTTGTAGGACTAAACAACTGCTCACTACTCCATTATGGTCCCTTCAAGATGAAAGACGCTGCAAGAAAACTATTAGCAGGCACTCAAGAAATGAAGACTCCAATATCAAACATGAATACAAAAGGGAAAGACCAAAATAAACTTAATAAATTGATGCAAATGTGAAGGAATATAATACATGGTGAAATGTAGTTGAACCGTACAGAAATGATATAATAGAAATACCATGCAAATAGGTAGTCTTCAAGTTTGACTTACATTTCAACTATGTTCTAGATATTTCAATGTTCTTGAATTCCACTAAGAGATAATGGCATCTTTCCCTCTCCTTATTCCTTTAGCTCACAAGATGATGTAATAACACTCTTGCTCTTGCTCAATATCACTAGGGATAACTTTGTTCTCTCACATTGTGATTAGTTTAAAGTTATTACAAAGCACAATGGAGAATTCTAATTGTGTTGTCACACACTATCTAGGTTAATACCATGTTCTTCATTTTTTATTACATTATGCAGTGAATTGTGGTAATTTGATGTCACATTTGTGTTGTAAAGTATATCTATTCTTGGGATTTTATTTTGGATAAAATGATATGATCATCATCTGACAATTAGCATTTCTTTATTAGAATGATCTTCCCAGTGTCATAATAATAGACATTATTAATATTTAGTCGCTTCAATTTTGGATGATTATTGTTGTGCAAGGTTTGCGTTTATTGTGGCAAACAAATTTTAAGAGCTTTTTTTCAAAGTTTGCTTGCCTGGCCATTATGGCTGCGAGTGGGGTTTCCACAAGTCTCATTCTTGCTAGAGCCTCTGGTTGTGATGTATCTTCTCTCGGGGCACGGTCACAGGAGAAGGAGCCATTTTATGTTAGCGAGTGCCAAAAGTTAAATAAAGTTAATGGTTGTTTTCCGCGTAGCCAGGATCGCTCTGTGCTAGTTATTCCTCCAGAAGCGGTAATGGAGGATGTGGACTATTTGGCCACACATGCATTGATATGCAAGTTTCTTGGTATTCGAATTTCCCTGGCAGCTCTGGAAGCTTGGATTCACTGTTCATGGCAAGTGGAAGGTGATATGGACATTATGTTGGCTGGGAATAGCTACTTTTTGGTGAAGTTCTCTTGCATGTTAGATCAAAACCAGGTCTTTGAGGGAGGCCCATATTTTTATGATAGAGTAGGTCTTTTTATCAAACCCTGGCATCCGGGGTTCAATTCCGCCGAGGATCTTCCTTCTCGAGTTCCTGTTTGGGTCTGCCTGCCGCAACTTCCTTTGGATTTCTGGCGTGAGGATATCTTGCGACAGATTGCCGCTGTGCTCGAAGAGCCGATTGCTATAGCCCACCAATCTTTGGACAAAAAGGTTATTTCCTATGCCCATATTTGTGTTGAAATTGATTTAAATAATCCTTTGCCAAATTCTCTAGAAATTTGTCTTGGTTCTTCTTCTTGGATCCAACAGCTAGACTATGAATCTATTCCCTTTCGTTGCCACCTTTGTCATGTGTATGGTCATTTACAGCATCAATGTCCTCAAGCCTCCAAAGGCAATGGTACCCCTATTGGGTTTTCTGGCCCATGGATGGCTAGTGATGGAAAGGGGAATGATCCAAATGTTAGTGGAAAAGGAAATGCTCAGTTTGATAGTGCAGGTATAGGGAAAGCTCATATGAACACTTCAAGTCAGGGGCCAGGGCCCTCTAGTTCTACTGGTCCTGATAAGGATGGTTTTATCCTGACTCGAAACCGTGCTAAGGGGCGGGGTAAAAAATGATCTCAGCTAGATCGGCAAGTGGACTCAGGGTTTAATCGTTTTGAGGTTCTTAACAATATGGCTATAGAAGAAGGTATTCCTACAGAGGCTCAGGGTGCAGCTACTGGTTTAGAGGGGAGGAATTCTACTCTTACTAGCAACCAGGATGTTGTAGTTCAGCATATGTCGGAGACTTCTATTGGCCCTGAGTCTGGTGCCCTTGTGGTTTCTCCTGCTCCACAAGAAAAGGATGATGTTCTTCTGGCAGATTTGGTTAAAGATGTGTTTGCCTCTGGTAAAGGAAATGGATCTTCTCTTGCTTTGGGCCTGATGCAAAGACCATTTAAGAAAGTCTCTTTTACTACTCCCTCAAGAGTTGGGTGAAAGCGGGATCAAGAAAAAATTAAACTTACAGGCGATTTATTGGTAGAGTCTGGGGTTGTCAAGACCTTGGATGATTATTTTCCCCACTCTACTCAATGATTATTCTCTCATGGAATGTGAGGGGGTTGAATAGCATCCCCAAACAAAAAGCTATTCACGATCTTGTGGTTGAGCATTCTCCGGATATCCTTTGTCTCCAGGAGACCAAGCTTTCAGTGGACTCCATGTTTAGATGTGCTCCTAACATTTGGTTTATAGGCCAATGTTAGTGTATTGGTGCTTTGGGGAGCTCTGGTGGTCTTTCCATTAGCTGGGGTCCTAGGAAAGTTATGCCACTTTACTGGGTTTCTTGCCTCTTGGCTCTTTCAATGGTTGCATCTTCTCTTGAGACTGGCGAGATGATTCTTGTTACTAATGCGTATGCTCCTATTGATCTCCCTGGCAAGTCTAAGCTCTAGGATCATATTAAGCATGTCAGAAGCTGTCATCCTTTCTTACCTTGGATTGTGGCTGGAGACTTCAACTCTGTTCTCAGTTTAGAGGAGAAGAGGGGTGGGCTAGCTCACTTGGGTCCTTCTTCTGAGCTTCTTCAACAAAATATTGATCTTTTACATCTCTCTAATGTCAAGCCTCTCAATGGGCTCTTTACTTGGAACAATCGAAGAGTTGGTAATGATGCTATCTCAGAACGCTTGGACAAGTTCCTTGTTTCTTGCTTTTGGAATTCTGGTTCTCTTTTGCTCTCTTCTGAAATTCTTGATTGGAGAGGTTCTAACCACTGGCCTATTAAGGTCACAGCTAGTTATGTTGTTGTCCCCAAGAACCCTCCCTTTAAGTTCCAATTGATGTGGCTTCGAGACTCTTCTCTTCATGACTTAATGGCTCACTAGTGGAGACAGGGAGGCCTTTCCTATGGCACTGCTATGTTCTCCTTCTCTAAAAAACTTCAATTTGTTAAAAGGAAGTTGAAGCATTGGAACCGGCATTGTTTTGATAATCTCCATATTATGAAGAAGAGGGCTCAGGATCGTCTTGATGTTATTACCAGGCAGATTCAGGATTTGGGTTTTTCAGAAGCTCTTGGCATTGCAGAATCCCAAGCTTCTGCTGATTTAGCTGAGTGGGATCTTAGAGAAGAAATCTATTGGAAACAGAAGGCTCGAGTTGACTAGCTTCAGGAAGGGGATAAGAACACTGCATTTTTCCATAAATCTATGCAGGCTCGACGTAACAGGAGTTACATCTCTTCTCTTGTTACTTCTGATGGGATGCGTCTGACTTCTTCTCAAGCTATTTCTAAGGAAGCTATTCAGTTTTACTTAGCCCTTTTTTCAGATGATTTACCTCCACCAGAGATTGAGGAGAATACTATCTTGTCTTGTATTCCCTTAGTTGTGACCAGGGAGATGAATGATTCTCTTATGAGGCCAATTACTATGTCTGAATTGGAAGGGGTGATCTTCAGCTTGTGGAAGGGCAAAGCTCTGGGGCCGGATGGTTTCCTTGTTGAATTCTTTCAAGAATTTTGGGATATTATCAATCATGACCTTTTGGATGTGGTTCAGGAGTCCTTTTCCAACAAAGAAATGCTTTGGGCCTTGAATGCTACTTTCTTAGTCCTTATTCTGAAAAAGGAAGAGGCTAATTAGCTGGACTTTTTTAGGCCCATTGCTCTTTGTAATGTGGTCTATAAAATCATCACTAAGCTCTTAGTAGAGAGGCTTAAAGTTTTCCTTCCTATGGTTATCTCTAAGGAACAAGGGGGTTTTGTGGTAGGAATTTTTTTTTGGATGGGGTGGTTATTGCTTCTGAAGCTATTCACTCTATGTGTACTTCCAGGGAACGTGCTATGTTTATTAAGCTTGATATGGCTAAGGCTTATGACAGAGTCAATTGGGATTTCTTGCAAAAAGTTCTTCTTGCTTTTGGCTTCAGTCAGGATTGGGTTAGATGGGTTCTTAGCTGTGTTACTACTCCTTCCTTCTCGGTCCTTCTTAATGGTGAACCGACAGAGCTTTTTGGGGCTTCTAGAGATCTTTATCAGGGAGATCCCATCTCACCTTATTTGTTTATCATTATGGCCGAGGGACTTGGTCGACTTATCAAGTTTCATGTTTCCCAAAATTTGATTCAAGGATGGCAATGGAGAAATGGTTTGCCTACTCTTTCTCACCTTCAGTTTGTTGATGATATTGCCCTTGTTGGGAGAGCTCGGATTCGAGAAGCTAAAGCCTTTCGGCTCACCTTGGATTCTTATTTGGCTGTCTCTGGGCAGAAAATTAATAACAACAAGTCCTCTATTTTTTTCTTCAACACTCCTGAGCCAATCCAGTGGAGGATTGCTAATATCTTGAGCTTTCAGATTGCGTCTCTCCCTCTGACTTGGGGGTCCCTATTGTGGTGGGTAGATAGCCTAGGCTTTTTTGGCAAAGCTTGCTTGACAAACTTCATCAAAGGGTCAATAATTGGACTCATAGGTGGCTTTCTACTGTTGGAAGGGTGACACTCCTTCAATCTGTAATTCAAGCTCTTCCAATATACAGAAGCATGGTTCAGGCTGCCCCAATATATTTTCTTAAAGAATTTGATGCCCTCTCTCACCAATTTCTTTGGAGTGGCAATTTACAACATACCAAATGGAGCCTCATCAATTGGGATACTATTTGCAGGCCAAAAAAGGAAGGAGGCCTTGGCCTTCGGTCTGCTATCTTGTGCAGTCAAGCTCTTGTTGCCAAGCTCTATTGGCGTTCTCAGCTTTGGGCCCGTATACTATCACACAAGTATTTACCTGGTGTTGAACCTTCAGAAGTTTCCAGGTTTTCTCTTGAGGGAAGAGGCTCTATGGTGTGGCATACCCTCAAGATTGGTGCTCACCTGGTGCAAAGAAGTTTATTTTGGATTTGCAACAGAGGCATCGAGGCTCTATTTTGGAGTGATTCTTGGAATGGGCATCCTCCTCTCCTTTCGTCTCATCCTCACTTGCAGATCTTTGTGATTCTTTCCTTTCTGCTGGATGGAATAAGGTGGCTCATTATAAGGAGGCTTTTAACCTGGGCCTTGCTGTGGGTTATAGATGGAAGAATTCTTATGATTGGCCTCTGGGTGGCTCACTGGGAGATCGGTTGGAATTATCTCAGATATTGGCTTCTAGGGAGTGCAGCTTATTGCAGGAATCAGATGTTTTGGCTTGGGGAGGTGCTTCTTCTAGAAAGTATTCTGTTTCTTCTGGGTACCTTGCACTGACAAATCAACTTTTTGGTGAGGTGGAGGTCTCTTGGTGGAAGAAAGTTTGGAATAGTTTTTCATGGCCTAAGTGTAACTTTTTCCTATGGATTTTGGTTTACAATCGTGGTCTCACTTGGGATAATCTCTGCAAGAGAGGCTTCGAGGGGCCTTCCCTCTGTGTTCTCTGCCGCAATAGTGAAGAGACTATATCTCACCTTTTTTTTCAGTGCCCCTTTGCCAAACAGATTTGGCACCTCTGGTGGAGTGTGTGGGGATGCACGTGCTGGCATGTGTCCTCTTTGTCTAAATTTTGGGACCATTTGGGCCATTCCCCTTCCAAGACTTCTTTTCTTCAAGTTGCTTGGACTATCGGCCCTTCCCTTATTTTATGGCATGTTTGGCTTGAGAGGAATAGAAGGATCTTTCATGATTTGTTGTTTGAGATCAAGCACCTATGGGGGAGAATTGTTAATTCTCTTCAGGAAACACTCCTTGCTAAATGTGATAGATCGGCGAGGGTTGGGATCATATTGATGCTAGTATTTGCTCTCGCCTCTCCTTTCCTCTTCAGGGTTGTTCTCCCTCGATCCCCCACACTCGCTCTGGAAATCAAGCTAAGAAACACCCTCAACGAGTTAATCGTCAGGGCCGTTGGTCTCCTCCTGAGGTGGCCACTCTTAAAATCAACACTGATGGTTCTTCTCGGGGAAATCCTGGTTCGGCTGGTATTGGGGGAGTTGGGCATGATAGTTCTGGTAATATCCAATTTCTGTTTTCTACTTACAAGGCTTACTATACTAATAACCTCATGGAAGCCCTGGCTATCTTGGTTGCAGTGGAACAATTTTGTCTACGTGGCTGGAAAAGAATCCTCTGTGAGACTAACTCGCAGGTGGTTGTGAACTTATTGCATAATAGGAACCTTGTGCATGTGGATTGGCATTTGGCTCTGGTTATTCAGCAGATCATTCAGTTATGCAATTCTCTGGATTCTGTGTCCTTTATTCATATCCCTCGTGAGTGGAACGGTGTGGCTGATTGTCAGGCTAAATGGGCCTCTGAGCAGGGGCCGGCTTGGAACATTCTTGATCCTAGGATGCTTCCCCTTGATTTATCTCAGATGTTGGATCAACTTGTGGACCAGGATAAAGCTATGTAGTTCTCTTTGTTTCTTGTGTTGTTCAGCTCTCTTTGATATTCAATAAAAAATTTACCCCTCTTTTAGTTAAAAAAAAAAATTTAGTATTATAAAAAAAAATAATCATTATGTCTAAAAGTGCATATTTTTATATAATTAAAGTCATTGTTGCGACTGCAAAATCCTTCATTGAAATTCATTGCTACCCATGTCAAAATCTAGCAGCATAAAAGGAAAAAAGAATAGAAACCTCTAATTCCTAATTATAATTTTATTCTCTAATTTTATTTTGTAGGGAGTTTTGAGCTAGTATTTACAAGGTGATGCAACATTTACATGTCTTGTTAAGGATTGTTAAAGTTGCATGTACATCACTTATCGTAAAGTGAGTTTACTCTACAGGCACATCCACCATGCTACTAGTGTAAGCAAGCTTACAAGAAATGCAAAATTGTGATGCATTTCTACCAGCATCTAAATAAAAATTTCATATTGTAAGAGAAATAAAGGTATAACTTCTATTTTCTAAACTCAATTCTTAAAGAGCATCATGAATATTTCTATCAGTGTCATTGGAAAAAGTCATAGTAAAATATTTGTATCCAAGATTCTAAACTACTTACAGTAATGATTCAATTTCATAAATTAGTGTAAACTGTAATGTAATTGACTTGGTGATAAATGCTATGATATACACATAAAGACATGAGGGCAAGGACATGTAAACTATTTTATTCAAGGATCTAATTAAATATTGGGTTAACAAAACTATGAATTTCTCACCATAAGTCTAAGACACATTTGAAAGAAATTAAAACAATAAAGACATAAAGCAATATTTATGTTTCACTTATACATGCATTTGAAATATTTGATCAAACAACTTTCTTTCTAGCTTAAGAGGCTTTGGAGTTCCAAGCAGTCAAACAAAAAATGAAGTACATATATATGACCACTCTCTCTCTCTTACCATATTGCTATCCACATTAAATGAATTCCTTCTCATATAATCCTAGTCATTCTATTGATGTATGTTGAAATTATCAGTATGGGGGAAGTGTATTAGCAATTGTTATAGCCAACTTTGTGCACTACATATTCTAAATGGTACATTAGATTTTTATAATTTTATTGGTGTTTTCATATACATTTTAACTGCTTATAACTATTGTTCTAGCCTCCAAGTAATAAAGATAAATTTTGGTATTTGTTATACATACAAAGTAGTCATTTCAAAGTGTCGTCTGAAATATCTTCCTTATTTTCATATTAATCATTTTCTTTGTCAACTAGAAATGTTGCACAATAAATGCAATACGTTTACCCAAATGCTCCAACAATCATCCATGATTAGTAATTTAAATTGACATAATTGATCTAATTGCTAGTTTTTATGCTTAAAAATATATAGTTATTAGCTCATCTATAATTTACTACTACTGAAATTTCAACTTACAAAAATTGAAACATGAATAATCTATTACATGAACAATAACAAGTAATCTTCCCCTTACTAAATTTATCTAATTGATATTTAGTGTAATTGAACATTTCAGTTCATATTTTAGCAGATATATGACTAAAACTATTTTCCTCAATGAAGACTTCGGTCAATGGCGAACTCCCATCAAATGACATGATTTGGAAATACACCTGACAACGAGCCAAAAACTCATCTAGTTTTCATGTTCTTCATCAATAATTACCCTGTACCATGTGTCCTCACAGCCTCACAGTCAATTGTTTGTCAATAAATACTAAATCCCACTTCACACCAGTAATTAATGTCGAATTGTCATGAAGGAAATTTGTGCTAGAGAGCATAAAAAGGATCCGCTGGCTATCTAGCAAGCTAAAAGTTTAAATCATAAAGAAGACTTTTCATAAAACTGGTTAGTGTTTCTCTCATTTTATTCATCATACATGATTGATTCTCGATCTATGGATGGCTAGCGTCTTCTGAATTGTCTTTCATCCTCCTCTTCGATCGTCAACTTTGATTTAAGGAATAAAAAGACTCTTCAGCACATGTAAATACTGTGATATATGTAAAATCACATGAACTGTTAAACTAAAGCTATGTTTGTATTGAAGTCATGTGAACTAATTGAACACACACATATATACATACTGTCATATCTATACAAAAAAGTTATTATTACCTTCGTGTGAACTTATGCCCGTCTTTGCAAAAGCTTACCTTTTCATGTGAAAAACCAACTTAAAAAAAAATGTTGTGGTATTTTGTCAAGTCCTGTTAAAATGTGAACTAATCCACCATCTTTGTTTTGGCTCTAACAGAAAATGTTGATACATTGTGGAGTTGTGGTCCGCTTTACAATTTTTCTCTATTTGGTGGGATTTATTGCTGCAAAATGCCAACCTGAAATGTGCGGATCAATGAGTGTGAGTTACCCACTCTGGATTAACAATTCTTGCTGTGGACACCCTGGTTTTCAGATCAGCTGTGAGAAAGATAACGATACTAAAACAATGTCTCCATTCTTTTATGCCAACGTTGGTAATTATACGGAGGGTAGACTTAGAGGCAATCATAAGGATGGGTTTAGCTATCCATATGAGGTCATGGAGATCGATTATACAGGGTACCTTATCGTAGACTCTTGGTATAACTATGCGTGGACGTGTGGATACATATCAGGGCAAACCTACTTTGGTCTACCTTCAGATGGGTCTTTCACCATTTCAAGCTCCAACAGATTCATAGTTGTGGGCTGCAATATATCTGGTATACAGTTTTGGGGGCTTGGGAGAGCTGAGATGTGTAGCCATATGTGAGCCTCAAAGTACTCGACCATACTGCATGTATGGTTGTTGTGAGATTAACCTTCCAAATAATTGGCCCTCGATAAATTGCACTGGCGGAGGATATTTTCGTATTTTCAATACTAGTACCAACAAGTATCAGTACAAGTGTGGATTCTCCACCATATTCGACCCTTCCACCTTCAGCAATAAAACAAGCGATTTTTGGGGAAGAAAAGGTGATGTTTTTTATGGTCTCCGCCTTAATTGGGGTATCGGCCTCCAGAAGTGTGCAGCAGCTAGAAATACAGCAAATTATTCTTGTGCCTCCAACGCACAATGCATCGACTCTCCTTCAGGACAAGGGCATGTATGCAAATGTATTCCTGGATATAAGGGAAATGGTTACTTGAATGGAACAGACTGTACAAGTATAACTTTTGGATCTTTCAATATTGATATTGTAATTCAATTGTGTATTTTTTGAATCAAAGTTATTGATTCATATTTAATGAACAGTGATTCGCAAATATCCATCTATCATGAGAATGGATGAAAAGCTCAACACTAATTGCATTCAAGTCATGATTACAGAGGTGGAATTTTCTGGGAGCTCACCCATTCCAATATTACTTCAACCCAGGCATGCTTAACAATGAGATTTTTTCTATGTTTAACTTTCTAATACCTCAGCGAGTATCACTTAAATGCAATGAGTGTTAAGTGTTCGTATCATTCCTATAAGAGACAGATTCTTGTAAACCATTGTAAACTCAGAACTTTCGCAGTTGAATCTTAATAACAACATCACAATTTGTTTCTTCTAAAAAAAAATCTCTTACTTCAGAATTTTAAGTTTTGGTTCAATATATTGTATATCTCAAATCTCTTTCTGATAACTTTCTAATCATAGTGATGATGATTGTTCAGACATAGATGAGTGCAGTAGTAAAAAATTGAATATGTGAGTTGGAGAAGAGAGAGGAGGAATATGTCAAAACTTCCCAGGTTCCTACAATTGTTCATGTGCAAAGGGATACAAGGGAGATGGCTTTCATAATGGGACAAGATGCATGCCCACAAGTTCAAGTCGTGGTGCCTTCCCTGCAATCACAGGTATCAAAATATTAGACTTACTGCCTCTAATTGTTTGCCTAAAAATGTTTATATTCTACAATGTATAATTGTATTTTGACATCTGGTATAATGCACAGGATCCGTCTCTTCGGTTGTGTTTGTCTTCTTAACAGCATGTCTTTTGGTGTGGTGGCTAATAAAACGCAACTTGAAAGTTGTGGAAGCTAAGTATTATCAACAACTGCAACAGTATATCACTTCAAGAGTGGGGAGAGAAAGCCTGAGAATGTTTTCTGCAAGAGAATTGGCAAGAGCTTCTAATAATTATTCAATGGAAATGGAGCTGGGAAGTGGTGGCTTCGGAACTGTGTTCAAAGGTATTCTATCAGATGGTACTCTTGTGGCCATTAAAAAGTTCAAGAAAGCTTTCAATCTGGAGGATAACCATGAGTTTCTTAACGAGGTTGCAATTCTATCCCAAATAAATCACAGAAGCGTAGTTAAATTGTTGGGGTGCTGCATCCAGACTAAATTTCCTTTGCTGGTATCCGAATTCATTCCGAATGGAACACTGTTTCAGCATTTACACTCCAAAGACGGGTTTTTGACATGGGCTTCACGTTTGCAGATTGCAATCGAGACAGGGGAGGCTTTGGCATATCTACATTCTGGTGCATCTCAACCCATTTTCCACAGAGATGTAAAATCGTCCAATATTCTTTTGAATGAGAAACTTTCTCCCAAAGTTGCAGATTTTGGGATTTCTCGTCTCATTTCTAGTGCTTCCAATGACACACATCTCACCACTAATATAATGGGCACAAAAGGTCACTTAGATCCTGAGTACTTCCATACATATCACCTCACAGATAAAAGTGATGTTTACAGTTTTGGTGTAATTCTGGTTGAGCTTTTAACGTCTCTACAACCAATCTCTACAGCAAGGACCAACAATGAGTGGAATTTATCTCACCTTTTTCTTTTGAGGCTTCATCAAAACCGCCTCACACAAATCTTGGATAGAAACGTATTGGAGGGAAACCTGCAGCAGATGGAAGATATGGGAAGACTGGCAAGAAAATGCCTTCACTTGGAAAAGAGGAAAAGACCATCGATGAAAGAGGTAGTGGAGGAACTTTTGCGGATTAGAGGAGGCAAGAGAAACACAAAATTTGAGAGCAGTGTAGAGTGTGATGATGAAACATTTGAGCAAAATGGGATTTTCACATCTTATGAATTCAACACTTCCACTTTCCCATCCACAGGTGGGAGCACGTCAGAGGAACCATTTACTTCGTTGTTTGAGATGTCGACTCTGTCTGAACAAATTGACTTCAAAGGAAAGCATTTCTAGTGTGTGTTCGAATATGTAATTTTTCTTCATTATAGTAAGTATCTTGTTTATAAGTTCTTAGAAGTGATCACAGAGTTTTCAAGTGTGATATAGCAGTAAAATTTGTAGAAAGCTTTCATGGTGCATCAAGTAATGGTTTATGATTGTGATTTTTATACAATCGAGTGGCCATTAGTAGAAGTTGCTAAAGTAAAGTACAAATAAACAAACAAATGAATCAAAGGAGGGCATGGCGGCTCTGTTATGGACCAAGGTGGGATAAAACCATACCCAGAAGCATCACTTAAATCAGCAGCGGCACATTGTGGGTTCTTGCTATGCATCTGTTTCGTGCAAGGATTCTAAATTATTTTAAATTTGTGTTTTTGAATGCATATTCATTTATTTCTAACTTTCAGTAGCAGGTATCAGAGCCAGACACGAGTCTCAATTTGGTAATACTGTAGGACTTGCACCTTTGAAGGGTGCAAGGATTATGTCGATAGTGTTATATATAAGATATCGTTATATACATTTTATTTAACTTTTCTTTTGTCGAGGTTCATTCTATCATGATACGGAACATGGAGTGTGAGTGTTTCCAAGCTATCAAACTTGTAGATTTGGGATGCTTGGCCTTTCAAATGGTACACGTGAATGTTAGTTCAAGTCACCATAGAAGTTGCATACATCTCACAATGATCTGCCCAAGTTCCATGATTTGTCACTTTTTCATAGTATGATTCAAAATTCATTTCACCTTGCTAAGAAAAAAATGGCTCAAAGTTTGAACGATGCTCTATAATGTACACCACTACCACACTATGATACTTTGAGTGTTGTTTTTGGTCACCTTCAAGGTGATATGTTAGGGCTCTAAAAAAACAATTTCTATTTAGTAGAATTTGCACCATTCTTATCTAGAATCTATTATGTTGAGCCTTTTTTTTGGCTCTCCTCATTTTCTGCTTCATCCAACTGGACGCTTAATTGAGATTGCACACATCTAATGGAGGAGGAGGTAGTTTCAGTTAAAGAGTTTTTTAAGATGTATATTTCAGATAGATAATGAAATATATAATTTAGGCTTAAATTACAAATCAACCACAAGCATTTTATTTCGAAAGAGTAGAATGTTTTGTTCAACTATTCTATAATGGTCTCAACCTTAGCATTAATTATCAAATTCATTCATGTGTGATCCTAGGAAATACGAACCTGACTAGTGGTATATTTCATTTAAATGCAACCCTACATCATACAAATTAGATGAATTCAAGTTTAAGAAAATGTACACAAGAAATAACCTCTTAAGGTGTAGGATACAAATCGTTACAGTCAAAAGTGATGGGAGAGCCAAACCAAGGCTAATACATCTTTGGTAAGGTGTGGGGATCAAGTACTAATATGTCTTCTATATATAGAAACAACTTATATTTCTTTGACATGGAGTGAGGAGAGTGTAATTGCATGACTATGATATATTGACATGATTATACTTGGGGCAATAATAGATACAGTTTTTGAGCTCTATTATGTTGACACACATGTTCGGTGAGACATTGCCACATTCATGTCTTGATCACAAAATTTTATTATATATAGTGCCTATAATTGCATTATATTGTATTGTATTTTTAAAAATAAACAATATGTTATTTATTTAGATTTCAAAAAGTTGATGATTATTAAAGAATTAATTTCTTATTTTTAACTAAAAATTTATGCATAGATCAAATATTGTAGATTAATTTATAACCAAAAAAAAAATTATTAAAAAATTGAACCTTACATAAAAATAATAATTAGAACTACTAAAATATCATTATAACTTTAATAAAAAATAACAAAAAACTTACAAAATAGTTATTTATTAGAAACCCTTTTAATGATAATATAAAATTTTTCTACACTCCATATAAATAAATAAAAAAGAAATTATTCAAATATAAGCTAAAATTATTTAGATCTTGGCAAAATAATGTGAACAAATGATTCAAACTCTGATTAATCAGCATCATTTGTCACGACGTTCTCAAAGCAAGCATTAGCCTATTTATTTTTATATTCAACATAGCTTGGTACTTTGATGTACAATATCCTATGCAGGCTATCGTTGAAGCAAAATCATAGTTGTCTTACATTTACACTTAATATCAAATACTTTGAATTGTTATATGGTGTGAGATATAGCATACAATTTTCTTGTTTTTAAGAAAACAAACCATTAGAATAAGTATATCTTGTCGATATTTTGTCTGTGCCATAAATGTAGTAAAAATAATATTAGTTAAATAGTAATTATACATACTTATGCTTTTGTATTATTCCATATTATTCTTAGGATATCTAGAAATGACATTTGGCATGTTGGTATATTGCCAAGTAATTTATTTTCTCACTTAACAGTTCACTTGTCCATATATGCTGAAAAGCATCTCTGTTTATATATTTTAAGCACCCAACAAACTCTTTTATTTTTCTTGTCTGAAATATTGAGTTTCTAGTGCTCATTTTGTATTGATTGTTAACCTTATAACTTAGGGGACTTCATTTTCTGCTACTTTACCAAATATCAAAAGGATAAAAACAAAGAGAAGGCACTCTATACTCTTTCATTCTCCTACTGCTTCTCTCAAAATGTCAAGAACATTGAATTGGAATAGTGAGATTTGTCTTGCTTAACATTTTACACCATCTCAATCCCTTAAAAAAAAGGAATAAAAACAACATTTTATAAGTACATACAACATCAAAAGTTGTGCCTCGTTATTATTTTCAAAGCTCATACTTTTATTAAAAGACATACTAAACTATCATATAAAACCACCAAAGTATTAAAAATAAAATAAAATATTAAAAATAGTACTATTCATGCATACACTCTTGTACACTTCAAAACTAAATAGTTCCCTCACATGACCAATAGCCTTGCTGAACAATTCATTTTGTTGAATCAACTCTTTATTGTTTATCTACTTCCATATTTTACCTAAACTTCTTTGCTCAATTTGAGAAAAGAATGAGCTGGGAAAGCATGGATTTGGATGGCGAAATCTTTAGATCTTTTAAACAAAAAAAGTCTGTATCTATTGTGAAGAGAACCATGAGAAAAGGATGAGAATTTTTTTATTGATCTCCACCACCCATGTGAATTTAGTGTAAAGATTTAGTTTTTTTGGAGGAAAGTGAGATTTAGAGGCAATCCCATTGAAGGAAGACAAAGAGAATTGTGAATGATGGGCTCATTTGGAATCTACATAAACCATCTAAATCTTTTGATGAGATGATACATTGTTTTCAGTATCTCCATTTTGCATACTCATTTTCTAGACACATACACACCCTTCTCCAAAGGGTGTATTCTGCTTGATGCTTGGAAGCATGAGGGGTCAAACCCATGTGATGTGAAAAATAACCCACTTTCATGCATTTTGGGCTTTCTAGAAAAATTCCATTTGCACTCCACATGATCAAAGACTATTTGGCAGAGAATAATCTTTCCCAACATTGTAAATCTTTAAGCTGGCATAAGACTGCTACGAAATTCAAACAATCTGGTCAATGATTCTCAAGGAGTGAAGCCTATTAGCTTAATAAACCATATCTAGACCAACAATGGACTATCCAAACAAGAGTCAATGGTTTGAAGTTGATAGAGCACTTTAAAAACTAATGAAAGGTCTATATACATTATAGCTCAACGTGGAATATCAATATCAGATTAAACAATTGTGAAGTTATGGACTTTCATAATTATTCTATTCAAGAATCGACCACAGAACTTAGAAAAGCTCATTGCTATTTATGAAGAAGTTACTAAAGAGGTTTGTCAAATTGTCATTGCAGAAACAACAAAGAGCTAAAGCACTTGGAAGAAGTTGGCAAGGACTAAAGAAAGATGATAGAAACAAGGGAGCATCGATTGGAGGAGAAATCTTATTTGAATCAGGCAATGGAAATTAGTTTAAATTGTTAGTAGCAATTGGACTCAATAAGTAAATCACTAGTTTTGGATCAAAGGTCTTGTTAAAACCTTGAAGTAAAGTTTGTAAAGACACTATGAAGATAAAAACTATGTGTTCAATTTCAATTAATGAATCAATGGTTTTATAAGTGTTGGTCTTATGCCATAATCTTAAAATGTGAACATAATAGATTAGGCCACACATCATAACCTAGTCTAATGCTGAAAAAGGTTATAAATATGGATTGGTTAGTGATAATTTGTTTTATTGTTTTAGTTAGTTTGTGCATTACCAACAAATGTTGGGTAGGAGTTTACATGTGTGTCAAATATTATAATTACTAGTAAGGATATCATAAAATGATGGTAAAATTGTGAGAGGTATGGATATTGCAGGTTACATTTTCTGCAAATAAGTTTGTATTTGAGAATTTATATGAATTGTGGTGGTACAAATATGTTGGGGAAAACATAGTCAATAAATATGAATTATATCCCTTTCTTGTAATGACATTGTGATTTTCATGTATGTATGTGATCTAGGAAAAGTATAGAGAAATAATTAATTTTCAAAACAATAGATACAAAATTATAATCGATATAATACACCAAATCTAAAGTAGAGCATAAATGTAATGTAAATATAAATCCTCAAGAAGGAAGTGTTCAAAATGGGTGTTGGGTGCCCTAGTATAAAGGTGTCTAAAAATTAAGAAGGTGAGAATCAATTCAATTAGAATGATTTAAAGATTGTGTCCTAGTTCACTCCAATAGAATAGGATAGATGCACCTAATGAACTACTCTAGAATTTTTTTGTCTATATTAAGTTTTCCATAATTTATAACTATCTTCTTTGCACTTTGGAAATATTTTTTCTATTTGATTTAAACTTGTACACATAAAAGTGAGGAAGATAAGTTGTGTTATACAGGAGATGGCCTAAGTCAAACATCGAGTATGTTTTTCCACCAACATAACATCTATTGTAATCAAAGACATTTCATGCCCTTCTAAAGACAAGAAACAATAATGAAGAGTATTGAAAAATGATAAGGTAACCTTAGGTATGAATCCTTTTCATAGATCTCTACATATGGGTGGTGATATAACTGATGGGAGTATGTTCTAATACCATTTGATGAAGGGTGCTCCCCTTAATACCTTAAACACATAATAGGAACAAAAAAGTAACAACAATTTGTGAGATTAAAATATAAAGTTATTATCATCACAAATGCAAAATTACAGAATTCAAAATTACAATATGCTAACCTACACGGGAACCTTCATTACAGTTTTCTACAAGACAAAGCTATGAACTATAACCTAGAGTTGTCCTAGACAATGTTTGGACATTTCTTAAATAGGAAATTTTAAGCCGTTGGAAAGGTTCTAGACACTCAAACTTAATACCTAGGGCCAACAGACCTTAACAATACATGTGCACTCGGCCAAATACAATTTTGACATTTATTTTGGAAGTTTTTGTCAGCCCAACTTCGGAAGGCCATAACTCTCGAACTGTTACTTTGATTGGCTATTATAACCACTTTTTGGAATTCTTAGCTCATGATCTACAAACTCAAATTCACACAAGTGGCTATCCATCAAGTTTTTGGGCCTCATCTATGCTCATTTAGGCCTTCAATGGTGAGCTTAAAGTTTGTATACCAAAATTGTACACCAAAAATTTGCAATAAATCGACGAATACACATGATATGACAATTAGCATTAACTAGTTGGTTGATATATCCAAGATGAGGATCCACCTCTAAAATTATGATATTTTGAGCTTGTATGACTAACTTACTAAGTAACAAGCCTTCATAGAAAAGAACTCTGCATTAAGACAACCCTTATTCAAACAATTGAAATGAAATATTTTTGGGTGATGCAGGATTGCTCTTACACCCATGATGCTCCTGCTTCAGACACCCAAAGTAATTTGAGAAGTTACCCTCTGACATCTCATGTATTTAGAGGAAAACCAAGATGGTTAACCTCCTCCCTTGCTAACCATGATAAATATTCTATTGGCCTCCCTTTCCATTTGACCAGGTATTCTTCATAAGTTATGTTCCTTGTACTTTTTCCAACATGACTATCTAGTATCTCCTCAATCTCTTTTTTAGTTGAATTAGATGTTGGAATAATCCATTGCACTTTTGCAACTTCATCCCCATCACCTCCTTCATAATACTCTGTCAAATCTAAAATGTTAAATACAAGTGAAATAGTCAATTCAATAGGCAACTCTAGTTCATAGGCATTTCCAAAATCATACATTTTTAGTATCTTGCATGGTCCAAAATTTTTCATTTTTGGCTTATTATATGTACCCACCAGAAAATGCTCCTTTCTGAAGCGAACCATGACTTCATCTCCAATATGAAATTTTGTATACCTCATTTTCACATTTTCCTTAGCCTTGCACAATGTATTCATCTTTATAATTTTCTTCCTCAATTCCTCATGGACGTTCTTCAAGTGTTCAACGAATTCTTCTACTTCAACATTACTTATCTCTCCTTTTTCCAAAACCCTCAGTTCAAAAGAATTTCTAGGGCTACTCCCATATACAATTTGGAATGGTGATTTATCAGTAGTTATGTTGACAGAATTATTATATACAAATTCTTCCTCTAGTAAAATTAGATCCCATCCTTTTGGTTTATCTCCAACCAAACATCTCAACAAGTTTCCCAAGCTATGATTCACAACTTATATTTTCCCATCAATCTGTGGATGATGTGATGAACTAAATTTCAAATCTATTGTCAAATTATTCCATAATGTATGCCATAAATACTCAATATATTTGATTTCTCAATCTAAAACTATACTCTTTGGAAGACTATGTAGTCTTAACACTTCTCTAAGAAACAACTTTGCCACATGAAAAACATCACTAGTCTTCTTGTGGGGATTAAATTGTGTCATTTTTGAGAACCTATCAACTACAATAAAAATAGAATCATGTTCTTGTTGAGTCCTTGATAATCCAAGAACAAAATCCATGTTGACATCCTCCCATGGCTTCTTTGGTATAAGTAATGGCTGATACAACCTCGTATTATGCTTCACTCTTTTTGTCATTTGACATACTTTGCAACTCTCTACAAACTTCTACAAATCTTTCTGCAACTATGGCCAATAATAGTTCTTAGCAACCAAAGCAATGGTTTTATCTCTACCAAAGTGTCCAACTAATCCCCCACTATGCTTCTCCTTGATGAGATTCTCTCTCATTGAACTTCTTGGAATGCAAAAGTAACTTCCATTGAACAACATACCATCTTGGATTATGAAATCCAACCACTTTGTCCTATCGAGTGTAACAGGTTATGTATAATTGTTCCATGCTTTACCAAAATCGGGATCCCCTAGATATAAATTATTGATCTCCTTGAACCCAACCATCTCAATCTACATTTTTGTTAGAAAAAGTTGTCTTCTACTAAGAGCATCTATAACTCTCTTAGACTTCCCACTCCTATGTTTCAAAACAAATGTATAACAAAATTTCTTAGGAAGAGGATAGTGTCTCCACTTCTTCAATGCCCGAACTATTAGAGCAAATGGTTATTTCCATTTTACTCTTCTATTTAGTCTACTTAAGTGAACTCATAAATTAGAAGCAATTATATATCTTGGATATTATTCTTAGGAATATATTGTTGAGTCATCCCTTTGACTACACCTACTCCTAAAATGTCACATATGGTCAATTCCAATTTGGACACCACACTTCTAGATTGTGGTTAGAATCAATTGTCACTCCCACAGCTATAGATATCATGGGTACAACTACAACTAGTGGTCCAAAAAGGACATTGTATATAGATGCAAAAAAATTTGGTCCCAGAGATCAAGAAAGTGTAAAGAAGTAGAAGGTTATGACAAGTATTAGTAGTACTACTAGTACAACAATGCCAATGGTGACTATGACTCCAACAATTGCCCATCCTTTAAGACAAAACCCTCAGAACAATCCACAAACCCCACTAATGGTTCTAGGTGTTGGTTATTCTCATGGTATTAGTGGAAGCTCGTACATCAGTGCAAGTACTATTGCTATTTCACCATTCAAACATTCAATTGTCTCACAAAATCCTGATTTTTGTTACAATGAATTTGTAACTAACTATGAAAAATCAAAAAACAAGAATAGACAAAATAATAAGACAATGAAGATGGAAGAAATTGCTCTAGCTCGTGATGCAGAACCTGCAACCAATAGGTTATTTCCCACATATGACCAAAATAAAGATATGATGGAGTTCATGGTTGTTATGCCCCCAGCTAGAGATAACAATCCACTAGAGAGTCAGTTAGATCCATCTGAATTTCAAGTTAGCACCCTCCAAATGGATTTATCCAAAATAAAAAATGTGGACAAGATAAATGTGTCCAAAATGACCAACCAAGTGGTCTACAGTTTAGTGATGAAGTTGGAGAGAGAGAAAGGAAAGCTTCAGGGCACAATAGATAAGTTAAAGGCAGACCTAGAAAATGTAAAGGCAAGTGAGAAAGTAGCAGTAAACAGGTGCAAAGAATTAGAGAAAAGGATAAAAAATTCATCCTCTGGCTCTAAAGAAGCAATTGAATAGCAAGAACAAATGGACACAGAATTGAAAACTGTGAGGGAAAATTTGGAAAAAATGGAAAAAAAAAACCTTCAGGATGAAAAAGACTCTTCAACAAAGTTATACAGAAACTTGGACAATGCTGCAAATGTAAACAATAAGTTAAATAAAGAATTGGAAAATGAGAGGGTAAAAACAAAAGAGTGGGAAGAGAAAGAAAAAGGGTGGGAAAATAAAGCAGAGCAAATAAGAAAACACAGTGAACACCAATACTTAGAAATGAAAGAAGATCTAAACAAGGCAAATGACACTATTAAAAAATATGAAAATGGCTTGAATGACCATGTAAATAATACAGTAAAGCAAATAAAAAATTACTTCTGGGGGAAAATAAAGACTTCTACTAATAGATTGTGTGATTGGTTCAAACTCTACGACGCTCTTACAGATGTTTTTGTGAAGCTGAAAGAGTAACTTGAGGAGAACAAAAGTTTTGGTCAGAGACAAAAAACTGCAAAGTGGATTATGGAAGAAATCAACAGCACTGCTGATAGGCATTTGGCAAGCAAGGGAATTTAGGACCGCATTGATTCAATAATAAAGGCGACCTCTGTATTTCATAAATGTCAAAAACTAACAGAAGCAGAAGAAGTTCTTCCTTTATTTGGGCCAAAGCTCGCCAAGATGAACAATAAAATAGCCAAATTGATATCTCTTGGTTTATTGAGTCCTGGACCTGATTTCTTAACAAGGGGTTTCATTGTGTAAGAAAAAGTGATTGAAATGATAAAATATAATAAAATGAAATAGCATGAAATAATAGATTTAATCCAAGAGAGCAAGAAGAGTTTTACCATACAAATGATACAAGGTCAATGGAGCAATACCAAAGAGGAAGCAACACAAGAGACAAGGATTTGATAAGGGGAAAGCAAAGAAAACCCCTTGTGAGTATTATGAATGAGGCAAAAGCCTAAGAATGAGAGAGAGAGAGGGAAGAAATGTAGCAAAATAGCTCATTTACAATAGCATCAAAAACTTGATGTGAATAATGGAGACTAGATGAAAATGAGAGAGAGAATCATCTCTTTTAAAGAGATGAGAAAGGAGTTGCATGTCTTTGCATGTGTAACTCCCATTTCTATGAATGCCACCATTCATAATAAGTGTGTGCAAAGTGTCAATATCCTCTTAAGGAGAAATATCTATTTTCCTTATTAAAGGAAATACAAAAAATGAGTTGTCCTCACAAGTAGACAATACGACAAGAATGACATGTCCTTTACATGTGGACTAGAGGACAAATAAATAATACATAAGGGATACCTTGGTTTATCCCAATAAATAAATAAATACAACCAAGGAAAGATTATTAATTCTAACACATTAGAAGAGAAGTTTACAAACAAAAGTTGGAGGACCAAATAACCTTTGATTTAGGTAACCTTCCTTAGGATAGAGCTCATGAAGGCATTGCAAAGTGCATCAAAACATTCACAAATTTGCATGCACTAGTAGAAGGAACATTGCTTGAAACTCGCTCTTCCAAGTATGGAATGCTGACGAGAATGCAGGTCATTTACCATAACATCAAAAATTTTGCCCTTCCAACCGAAGAAGAATGGAGCATACTATAGACACTTATAGTCTGTATGTGAAGCACTTTTAGTTTGAATCATCTCTATATCTTTACTATATATGAATATCTTTCATATTATCCTACATACTATAGTCTACACTCTAGAATTGAGTTTAAAGTAACAAGTTTGAACTTTGTTTTTTGAACAGGATCAATGTTGCATTCTTGCAGATGCTATTGCCTATGCTAAATTGCTAATTTACTAAACCAGCCTGTCAAATACAAAAATGTAAAACTAAAGTTGTAGAGATGTTGTAGACTTGTAGATGTCTTACTGATTTAGATTTTGAGACTTCACATTAGGAAAATCGACCTGAAGTTGTTGTTGCTCCCTTGTTTCTATAAAAGGGAATTCAAGGTCATTGGCTTACAAGAATTGTACCATATTAGCTGAATATTGCAAATGAAAGCCATTAATAATTATTAATTGTGGAATTGAATCTATGATTCTATCTAATTTTCATGTTTTTCAATTCAATGTATGTTGAATAAATGAATAAATAGAAAACAAAATTTCATTTAGGAATTTCAAATTCAAATATGAATGATCATTGATGACATGATATAAACTACACTCTATAGTAATAATACTCTTTGTTCTCAAATTTTAATGATGAAACATAATACATTCTAATTTCTTGCTTTTCTAAAATGAACATTGAATGATAGGATATCATATAGTAGTTAATAAGTTCAAAAAATACCTATTGGTTGCCACTGCTAATTTAGCAGAAATTTCCTAAATTTTCCAATTCATCTCTATGTCATCATCATCATCCAATTTCGGTAGTCCAGTTGCTTCATTGTTCTCTTCATTTTCGTTTGTGTCTTCTTCAACTTCAAGTTCACTCTAACCTCCGCTTCTATGACTCCCAATCCCATGGCTAGTTCCACTACCAACTGTACTTGTCCCACTTAGAGTCACTATAGGAGATTGGTTAATGGTGTTGCCCACCCCTTTTCTTTTGCATCTTTTCTTCTAGATTTCCATTGCTTTTTTATAAGGAAAAGTATTGATATCATACCTAGATGTGTATACCCTCAAGCATGATTCCAAATTCTTGTCTAGTTTGTTTCTTAGATTTGATTTTAGGAAGCCCAAAGCACTGAAAACTCTCTCATCCTCCACTAAACCCAATATCATGGTTTGACAGAGATCAGCAAGCTTGAAGTACTCTAAAATTTCTTCATGCAACAATGTGCTCTGTTTTAGCTAAGTCCAAAGCTTTGTTGCCAAGCCCTCTTCATGTGAGTTACACATTAATTGATATTGATGCTTCATGGTCCTTGGAAAGGTGCCTGATTACTGCCTAAGAAGACCCTCATCTAATATTCCGTTGATATTACTCTATTGAATTCTATAGATTTGAAAAATTCCTTTATCAAAATCAACAACCTTCTACAATAATCTTCCTTATTATTGAAGGACCAATATTGAGGAAACACAATTGCCATGGCCTCAAGCAGTTAATCATATGGGAATCATGATATTATTTTAGAGGAAACTCTATAGGCTATGTCCCTTGCAGTAGATGCTATAGACTCAACGATCTTAGTAAACTCTTCCCTTGTAACTCTTGTAGCTCACTTCTTTGGGGCACTGTAGTACATTGGTATCTGAAATCCCTTTACACAAACACATAAATCTCCATTTTCAATGATCTTTAAATAATTATCAGGATCATCCAAATTTGTTAGTTTTTGCGAGTGATTAAATCTATCATTGGATAAATTTAGGTCAATACGATAGAGACTCTCGAGGGCTCGACATGACATTCTATGCAACTGAGCATATTCTACAATATACATGGCTCTTTGCTGGGCTTTTTTCATAATTAACCTCATTTCTTCTAGCATGGGAAGAAGAGATGCCAAAGTCAAAAGTGTCTCTATATTGCTTAACTTCTGAAGCAGGTCACCACATCTCTGATTTTTTGCATTGTCCTTATTTTCATACATCAGTCCAATCAAAGATTGATATTTGAAAAATACTCGATGCGCTGGTCCATCCAAAGAGATCCATCTAGTATCAACATCTTTTAGAAGCTTGCTTCCATCAGTAATTCCATCAGTAAAGTGCTAAAATTCCCTAAAACACTTGGGACTTCGACAAAAATATGCATACAACTCTCTTACTAAAGCTACAACCTTGTTTATTGAAGGGAACTTCTTCACAACTCTAAAAGCAAGATTCATCCTATGGGCCATATAGTGAATGCCAACAACATATGGTGAACAAGAAGTCTGCATCTTTGTGTAAAGACCATTCCTTTGACCTTGCATTACTGAAGCTCCATCCACTCCAACACAGACCAACTTCTTCACTATTTTCAATTCATCCATAGCTCCATATTCAATTAAATTGCTCTTTACTAACTGAAATAAAGTTTCTGCTATTGCATTGTCTCTCAATTTAGCAACTGATAGTAGATGTGGTTGGTGGACATTATTATGTATAGTATAAACATGTATGCATACCCATGACGTATTGTCTATTTTTGTAACTTCATTGAAGGACAATGCAATAAAGGTTGACTATTTTATTTTTCTTTGTACATCCTCTATTTCAACTTGCGCAATACAACTTGCCCATTCCCATCCACTGTTTATCGACCAATGACTGAAAAGATAGTTAGGAACTTTTAGAAAGTGTAACAAACCACTCATTTCTCGATAGTTTTTCATTGGATGCCCTCTACTCAAAATATGGAAAACACTACTTAATTGAACACCTTTTCCACGTTCTTCTACTTCACTTGCTTTTGCAAAAATAGCATTAATAGAACCTTGAACTTCACCAGGCTTCGTTTGAAATTTTTGAAACATATAATATTCTTCAGCATTCCTTTTATGTTGACATTGCTCCTTTGTTTTATATCTTACCACTTTTATTTCCTTACCATCTACAGTTGAGGTTTCGTAAATCTTACCAACATGTTTCTCTATGGTGTCTAGTTTAAGTTGCAACCACTTTTCCTTTTTATACTTCCAACTAAAAATTGTACATCTACATTCTGTTGGTGGCTCACCTACAATTGGATTGTCCACAGGCTCAATGAATGGATACTTTGCTGCCCAATCAAATTCAAATCTCCTGGCCATCTCCCATTGATGATTAGTTTTTTCTTTTGATTTTCCTCTCCGTTTAGTGTTACTGTTAATTGCACCATCATCATCACCGAAGTCGATTGATTTGTCCTAGTATTGGTTATTTACTGGATATTCTTCTTCAAGGTCATCTTCATTAGAGATATCAAATTCTGCAACTCTGTCACCAGATTGATTGGGCTCCCCAATTTTTTGAATGGACTCCTGTGTAGGTTGAGATTGTATAGGCTCCTCTGATGATGTACCTTCCTTACTTTGACCAACACTATTGCATCTACCCCCGCCAAAGTATGAAGATATATTTTTGCATTTCGTTGGCCTCTCTTGGACATCTCCACCTTCATTAGTCCTACTCCTCTTCCTATTTAAATTTGACTGTTACATCTCCATCAAATTAAGGCTACAATAAAATAATATGGACTTGTAGTTGTAGTCATTTTGGTTCTCTATTGATCACAATACTATGAAGAAGGCTCCTTCTTTTGGCATGTTTCAATAATGAAACTCATAGATCTTAAATAGACAACTACAAATAAACTGTTTTCATTTTGGTGAATGGGCCGACCATTACATATGAGAACTAATATTTGATGAACCTTGCATAATTTCAAGTAATTGAGTGGGCGAATAGGGCGAGAATTTGGAACCCCATTGTGTGTGATGCATGGCGAATTGGGTCCTAGGACAAATAAAAATTTCACATAGGAAAATGGGAATTTGGCGAATGATGATCATCGAAAGAGATACTCAATTAATTCTACGGCGAATAAGAGTAAAAATTAAAGAGAAATATAGGCGAAGAACTTGACTACCAAACTGAAATTACGTAATAATAGTGGCAAACGTTCTAACCACTATATGAGTATTTTATAAAATCTGGGCGAACCAGTCAACTAGTATATAGTGTTTTTTTCACCAATTTCTATAGCCCGATCGGGACATATTTTATAATTGGCGAATAATCACTACTAAAAAATCCCTGGATCATTAGATGGTAGGTGGTTTATTCTATCAAGACTTTACTTCCTTCAAATTGAGATACTCGTCTCAATCTTATTTCGATGCTATTATGGATCTAGGAATTTACATCATAAATTGGTCTCATATAATTATTATGTCAATTTTATTTCCTGTTGTTTGATCTAACTCTTTGAATATATTCTAGTTTATATATTTGTTTTCACAAATTCTAACATGGTATCAGAGAAGGTTTTGAAAGATTAGATTATTTTTAGTGGTCATGGAAAATCTTGTATGCTCTTCTCTTGCATTTCTATATGAACTAGAGAGTTAGAAAGGATTTATGAAGACTCATTAATCTCTTTCTCTTTTACATATATATTATTTTTCTTGATCTAACAATTGCAAAACATTGAAGGATTTAGATCTTGAGGACAATGTTCAAATAGATATATTTTTCTATTCATGGAGCCCACCTTCCTATGGGACCCACCTTCTTTTGGGCCCACCTACCCGTCGTATCCTACATCAAGTGGGGCCCATACCAAGCGAGATATACCTCTAGTGAGTCTCACTTCTAGCAGGGCCCACACCAAGTGGGATATATCTCTAGTGAGTCCCACTTCTAGCACAACCCACACCAAGCAAGGTCCACATCTAACAAGGCCCACATCAAACAGGGCCCACCTCTAGCTCGCCCATATTAAGTGGGGCCTGCCTATTATGGATCCTGTGTACAGTTCTTAATGGTAGTCCTTGTACAATCTTGAATTTTGTAACTTCTAAGGCATCGTTTGAGCTCATATGGACACTTTTTAGGTGCTATTTTTAAAAATACTTACATGATTTTGTCTACTTCTCAACTTTGGTATCAATTTTGGGATATTATGGGTAGACATAGTACTTTAAGAATTTAGTCAAAATTGGCCTAATTTGGCAATTGTACTCTATTAGATACTTGAGTGATTTAGTGTCATAATTGTATGAGTCTCTTATTGCTTCATATTTGAAGTTGTAATTATCAAAATTAGAAGTCCATTTTGACAAGTGGCAATTATATATGCACTAAATTATAAAGTGCCAAATCACTGCATCTTGGGGGGCTAGTAAATTTGGGAGGGTGATCTTGTCTTGTTTTGGTTTCATTGGCTCTTGCTTGTAGTACGAATGGAAAAATCACAAATCAAACTCCTAACTCCAAATAATTATGAATCCTAGAAAAAATAGTATGAAATAATCTAAGGTAAAAAGGTTTTACATGATATGTAAATGAAACCATTAACGCACCTACTGATGTTAATGCTCATCAAGAATGGGAGATCAATCGTGAGAAGGCTCTTGGATATATTTATTGCTTAGTGTTTTTTGATTTACAATTTCATTTTGAATCATTCAAGACACCTAAAGAGGCTTGGGATTCTCTTGAAACTTTGTTTCATAAAACTGACAAGGTTAATGATTATCGAATCAATAATAATTTGATGAATCTTGATCCAAAAAGTTTCAATAACATCCAAGACTACATCTCCAAGATTAAAAAATTAAGAACACAATTAGAGGACTACAAGATAATTAAGGAAGATATACAATTGATTCTCAATGTGTTTTCCAAGCTTGGTCCTGAGTATTCTATATTTGTTTCTACCTTTCATACCAATTGGGTTTCTATGGGAGCTTCATATGTTGATCCTAGTTTTGATACATTTTCAACTATTCTAATCAAAGAGGAAGTAAAGCTAATTCAAATGGGTATCATCAAGATGTCCAAGTCATAAGAATTAATTTCTAGTGAGCCTACGGAACAAAAAGAAGTAGGGAATCCTAAATAGAAACAAAAGATAAGCAAAACAAGTCACAAGATAATTTGAATCTTCTTCCTCAAATAAGGAATCATTTAGAAAGGAAAATTCTACTTGTTCATATTGTAAAAAGAATGGACATGAAGAACATTTCTATAAGAAGGATATTTATGAACTCAATAATATTCTTAAGAAAAATTAAATAAATCAACATTCAAGAATGACTACTTCATCCTCTTCTTCTCATTCCAATGTTTCGAAAAGAAAATATAACAAGGCAAATGGTCAAGCCTTAATTGATACTTCAAGTCACAATTCAGGGAGATGACTTCTAGATTCATGAGCTTCTCATCATATTGAATCTTCATAATTTGTGTATTATTTGTTCAATGAGCCTTGTAATGCACCATGTATTTTGATGGAAAATCATACTTACATGAATGTGATTGGGAAAGGAACAATTGATAAGGGGGAGGGAACCTTCAAAGATGTGTTGTGTGTTCCCCACCTAACTCATAATCTCCTTTCCATTTATTAACTCACTAATGGGCCAACAAAGATAACTATGGAATTCACCCATGAATTAGTTCTTATCAGAGACTTAGAGAGTAGAGAGATCATTTCTATGAGAGTGGTTGATCATGGATCTTGAATATAAGTACTACTTTGTAGACTTTTCTTATGGTGATGACATTGATTGTTCAACGTATTCTAATCAAACTTCTAGTGTTGATTCACATATTGAGGAGAACTTCATGTACTTGAACTTAGGTATTCTCACACATGATCAAGTTCTTGACTCATCCATTTCTTCTCCTTCTACTAATATTCTATCTACTAGTGCTTCTGATGATGCTTGCATTCGTACAGCCATGGGTTCACAAGAATCAATACAACAATTGGAAGATACCACTTTATCTTCACATGGATCAATACAACAATTGGAAGTGATCACTAAATGTTCACATGAATCAGTACAACAATTGGATGATATCACTTTATCTTCAGAGAAGGCTCATGATTCTTTACAACATGTTCTAAATTCATCCTCAATTAATCCTAACTTGTCATTTCAAAAGAGTGGCTAAGTACACATTCTCACATGGATCAATTATCATTGGCTCCTTTTTTGTCACCTTCTTCTATTAGGATTTATCTAGATTAGTTCATGACATCTTCTTTCAACTTTGACATGGGGACACTTGAGCACATTCAAGTGATTCCATAGTTTCTAAGGTTTCTTCCTTAAGATTGGGGAGGCTTCATTGATGCACCTTTGTTTTTTTTTCTTCCTAAAGGGAGGAATGTTGTTATTTAGTCATGGAATAGTTTCTACATCAAGCCTAGAGCATCTATCATTGATCAACATTCTAGAATGAAGAAGGGATATTAGGTCACTCTTCTTCTCATACTTATTGATAGTATATGCATTATTTATGTCATACTAAGGGGTTCTTGATTATACCTTCCATTCATGCATCTTGTTTTTTCAGTTCTCTCTTTATGCGGAGGGTATTTCCCATATGGTTTTCTATCTTTCTCCTTTTTATGAGAGGTTGCATATTTTTAGTTGTACATGGATACCCAACATGGCTTTGTTGCAAGGACCCATTAGCTATATATTGCATTATAGTACTCTCTAAGTTTCACTTAAGGGGGGGTGTTCAAGTAAATAGTTCTTTTTTCATTTCACTCTTCTATTAAGTTTACTTGGGTAAACTCATAAATTAGGAGGAATTATATATTTTATATATTAATCTTAGGAGGATATTATTGAGTCATCCTATTGATTACAACTACTTCTAAAATGTCACATGTGGTTAATTCCAATTCAACCATCACACTTCTAGATTGTGGGTGGACAGTAGGTGGTTGATTCTTTTAGGACTCTACTTCCTCCAAGTTGAGACATTTATCTCAATTTTGTCTATTGTCCAAGTTTCCTCATAGCTCATGCCTATATAAATAGGCTAGCTCTCTCTCTCTCTCTCTCTCTCTCTCTCACACACATACACACACACACACACACACACACACACACACACACACACACATATGATCTAACACATTAGGAAATATTGATTCTATTATGTTTTTGAGCATTTACATCATAAATTGGTCTCATAAAATTATTATATCAAATTCATTTCCTATTTTTTGATCTAACTCTTTCAACAGATTATGGTTTATATATTTGTTTTCACAAATTCTAACATGAACTATAGCATAAAATTGATCATAAACATAATTTTTTCTTTTGGCATCATTCAACTTCTCATTGAAATGAGCAACAGGTCTACCTTCTTGACTCAAGACAACTCCTATTGCAGTATCACTAGCATCACAGTCTACTTGAAACACCTTGTTAAAATTTGGAAGTGCTAAAATAGGATGCTTCGTAACTTTTCGTAACTTTTTCTTCCAACAGATTAAAACTTCTATTTGCTCCTACAATCCACTTGTTAGAAATAATATTCCACCAATATAACTAAGAGGGGGAGGGGTGAATCAGTTATACAATTAAAAAATTCATCAACCTTAATTATTTTTAACCATTCGATCAAAGTAAATAGCAACCATAATAAGATGCACATACACAATTACACTAGATATGTTAACTAGGGAAACCCTTGATCAGAGGGAAAACCCTAGTGGGTATGGTACCCACAAGATGATGTACTAATATACATATTTATTGTTAGAGGGTAGACCTTGTTAGAAGTCTATTACAATATTTAGTACATATAAATCCCTATTAGGAGACTTTGAATTGCTATTAGGAGATTCCAATCTTGTTAGGATTTGTAGTACAATGTATGTGAGAAGAGCCCACTACCCACACATGCAATTTCAATTACAAGAAGAGCTCACTGCTCAAACAAGTAATTTGCTATTAAGTTCTTCTTTCCTCTATTTTTTCAACTCAATCAATCACTATTAGACCTTGTAGAGTAGGTCACAAACCTTAGATCCAAATATCAAACTTTAGATCTCCAATTAAAACCTCAGCAACAAAGTTTTCTCCAACTTCACTCTGCTATGCTTATCTTCTCTTATCAACTTGATTCTACTCTTTCTACCCTTTGTGTTGTCTTTTTGTTCTTCTACTTTTATTTCTTAACAAAGGAAAATGTCCTTCCTTTATACGGAGTCTACAAAACAATTCCCTAATTCGAATAACACACCTTCTCAATTGATTATTTAGGACCTCATTAAGAACACACTTCTCTTAGTGATAACATTAAACTATCACCTTTCATCTTGAATAACTTTCCACACACGTGACATTATGATGAGCATGCATAGCCACACCATCTCCAACATGTCTTCTAGACATCTTTAACCTTTCTTCTTAGAATAACAACTATGCTTAGAAATTTAACAAGTTTACTAGAAAATGCTTCTGTAAACTCTATCTTAGAAAAATCTTTACAAACTTGCATAAGTTCTTTTGGACTTAATAGCTTTTGCTTCCAATGTTAGTAGTATCTCCCATTAACCTCACTAGTGAACATACTCAATGATATGCTCGTACCAACTTGATCTTTACTATTGTTTTTCTGTTAGATACCACATAAAATTGCTATATTGATATCAATGACAAACACAGTCATGAATGTAACATGTCATCATGGTAATGATCCAATCATGATTCTACAATGCTCCTATTAGAAACAATAGTCCACAAAGATAATTGAGAAGGGGTGGGGAGGGGGGTTGTTGTGAATCAATTATCCAATAATTAAAAAGTTTATTATACTTAAATAATCTTATCCATTCAACCAAATTAAACATCAACCATAACAAGATGCACATAGACAATTACACTAGATATGTTAACTTAGGAAATCCTTGATCAGAGGGAAAATCCCAGTGGAAATGATGCCGACAAGATGATGTACTAATATAAATATTTCTTGTTGGAGGATGGACCCTGTTAGGAGTCTATTACAACATTTAGTACATAGAGTCCCTATTAGGAGACTTTGAATCCCTATTTGGAGATTCCAACCCTATTAGGAGTTGTGTCAACCCTATTAGGAGTTGTGGTACAATGTATGCAAAAAGAGCCCACAGCCCAAATATGTAATTTCAATTACAAGAAGAGCTCACTGCCCAAACAAGTAATCTACTATTAAGTTCCTCTTTCCTCTATTCTATCAATCAAACAAATCACTTTTATACCTTTGAGACTAGGTCACGAAGCTCAAATCCAATTATCAAACTTTGAATCACATAATAAAACATCGGCAATGGAGTTTCCTTCACTTCTTCTTTGCTCTGGTCAACTTCGTATTCTGCTTTTTGTGCTACTTATAAATCACTTCTTCATGCCATGCTTGATAAAGGAAAATGTCCTTCATTTATACTAAATCCATAAAATAATTCCCTTAGTATGCTATTACACATTCTCAATTAATTATTATAGGACCACATTAAGAACATATTACACTTAGCGATAACATTAATCTTCCACCTTGCAACTTGAATAACTTTTCGTACACACAATATTATGATGAGTGAACTTAACCACATCCTAATCAACATATCTTCTTCACATCCTCAACCTTGATTCTTAGAATAACAATTCTACTAAGAGATATAAAAAGTTTACCAGAACATGCTTCTATAAACTCTATCTCAGAATAGACATCACCAAAAATTACATAACTTCTTCCAGACTTATCATTTGTATCTCCTCAGAATAGACATACTAAATTTAATAGATACTCATAAGTATCTCCCATAACCTCAGATAGTGAGAATACTCAACTACCTATCTGTACCAACTTGATCTTTCCACTATTCTTCTATCAGATACCATAGAAAATTGTTATCTTGACATCAATGACAAACTCAGTGGATGTAACATATCATCATCTATAGTACTCCCCCATAGGACTATCATCAACATTCATGTTTCCAACAACTCCCCCATAGGAATATCATCAACATTCATGCTTCTAACACCACTTAAATTCATTTCTATCCCCTCTCATTATTTCAGTTAAGGGTACACAAATATTGCTAAAACCTCTTATGAACTTTCTATGAAATTTAGTCAGTCCATGAAAAGATCTTACATCTGTAGTACTCTTTGGAGTAGGCCATTCAAGGATAGCCTTCAACTTCTCCTTGTCTATTTTCAGACCTTTTTCTAGGACTACAAATCCCAGGTGCACCAACTTCTTCACACAACTGCACTTCTTCAAGTTTATCCACAAATTTTATTTCTTCAACTTAACAAACACCTTTCAAATTTGTATCAAATGCTCCTCCAATGTATTACTAAAGTTAAAAATATCATCTAGGTAAAGAATGACAATCTTAACCAAAAAATCCTTTAGTACTTCATTCATGAGTTGCATATAAGTGCTCCATGCATTGGTTAGCCCAAAAGGCATGACTAAACACCTGTATAGTCCTTCCCTTTGTTAGGATTAACCATAGACAAAAATAATAGTTACATGCAAATATAGACGATATTAAAAAATAATAAATCGCACAAATGAGAACACAAGACACAAGGATTTAATGTGGTCCACCCAATTCCTAGTTTACATCCAAGAACAAGTCCATTATTATTATTATTATGCAGTTATTACAATCTGTAATCTCTTACAACTCAATACCACCAAAAGAAGCTACAATATCACAACACATTATTAAATCCCTAATTGTAAGCCATTTTATACAAGCTTTTATCATTTAAAAAATTATTGCCAGAATAAGTCATCCAATAGAAACATAGAAGTCGATACCTTTTATAATATAAGGTCATTTTTGGCTTTGAGAGCACTACCTCCCAAACCCCCATGGGGGTGTTACTCCTTGTGCTCACCCTATATTGTGATAGGGAGCACACCTGGGGAGCTACTCCTTGACCCCATCTTAAGGCACTACTCCCAAACCCCCATAGAAATGATTTGGGTGGAAATTGTGCCAAATAAACCTACGAGTCTAATTATGCTCCATATCACAACAATCTCTCACTTAGAGACTAATCAGACTCCACAATAATAACCTCCCACTTGGAGACAGGTCATTGCACCACTAAACTTGTAGCTCCCACTTGAATAAAAAACCACCTTGGACTCAACTATTCTTTTATTTTTTTCTATCTAGAAGACCAACCAAAGGTTAAGAAGAGTTCAACTTCTCCCTTGTTATTGCCTTGGTAAATATATCTATTGTATTATCATTTGTATGTATCTTCTCCATCTTTAATTGTCCATCATCCAAAACTAACCAGATGAAATAGTATCACAATTGTATGTGTGTTGTCTTTGAATGTAGAGAAGAATTCTTTGCAAGATGAATGACCCTCTGACTATCTATAAACAAATAATTATCACTCTAGGGGTGGCCTAATTCTTCCATGAAGAACTGAAGCCATATCATCTCCTTGGCTACCTATATAGCAGCAACATACTCTATCTCTGTAGTGGATAAAACATTAACCTTCTACAACCTTGAAACCCAGCTCACGACTAACCCACCAATAGTAAATATATAACTTGTAGTATTCCACCTCGTATTAATATCTTGTACCAAATCTGAGTCAACATAGCCTTGTAAATCAGTAATAAAGCCCCCAAAATGTAAATACTTACTAGATGTTCCTCTCAAATATCTGAGAATCCATTTAATTGCATTCCAATACTCAAGCCCTGGATAACTCATATACCTGCTAACAACTCCCACTATATGTGTAATATTAGGCCTAGTATATACCATAGCATACATCAAGCTTCTAATAGCTAAAGCATAGGGTACCTTGGACATTTGTCCTCCTCTTCTTGTGTCTAGGGACACATGATCAAGTAAAGGTGTGCTAACAGATTTGGCATTCTTCATAGAGAAATGTTGCAACACATTCACAATATAATTAGCTTGAGATAATGTCAATTTCCCTTTTTCCTATCTTTGCAAATCTTCATACCAAGTATTTGGTTTGCTACCCCCAGTCCTTCATTGAAAATGAATGTGCTAATTGTGCCTTTAACCCTCTAATGTGATCCATGTTAGACCCAACTACAAGCATATCATCAACATATAAACATAAAATTATGTAGCTGCCATCATTAAACCTCTTAAAATAAACACAATGATCTGAATGACACCTACTATATCCATACTCATGCATAAAACTATCAAATTTCAAATACCATTGCTATAGTGCTTGCTTCAAGCCATATAAACTTTTCTGCAATCTACACACTAAGTTCTCCTTACCTTTGATCTCAAATCCTTTTGGTTGTGCCTTATATATCTCATCCAAATCACCATGAAGAAAGGCTATTTTAATATCAAGTTGCTCCAAATTCAAATCTTCAGTAGCCACAATACTTAAAATAGTGCAAATAAAAGTCATTTTAATAACAAGAGAAAATATCTCATCAAAATCAATGCCTTTTTTTGTGCAAATCCTTTTACCACTAACCTAGCTTTAAATCAATTCTTACCTCCATCATCTTCTTTCAACCTATAAACCCATTTATTCTATAAAGGCCTTTTACCTATAGACAACATGCATAAATCCCAAGTCTTATTTTTCAGCAAAGAGTCCATTTCTTCTTTCATTGCAGACTCTCATTGAATCTTTTTATCCACCTACATAACTTCATCATAACATTCAGGTTCACCAGCATCAGTAAGTAAAATAGAATACAAAGAGGGAGAAAATATTTTTGGAGGTCTACTTAGCCTTGTTGACCATCTAACATTCATTGGGGTGTGTAGTATTTGTTGTTTAAGTTATTGCAGATCATAAGGAACTACTATAATATCATCTTTTAGAGTATCGTCCAACACTACATAATCATTTTCTTTCTTCTCATGTTGCTACAACAAATCTTTATACAACACTTTTTCATTGAATATGACATCCCTATTTCTTACAATTTTATGATTTTCAAAATTCCAAAGCCTATAACTAAATTTATCAATGTCATATCCAACAAATACACATTTCTTTGGCTTAACTTCCAACTTGGTTTTATTTTCAGAATCTATATGTGCAAATGCTTCACAACCGAAGGTTCTAAGAAAATAATAACTCACCTTCTTACCATTCCATGCTTCCATTGGAATACCATAGTGCAAAAGAGTAGAGGGACCTCTATTAATCAAATATACAACAGTATTGACAACCTCCACCCACATATTTAAGGGAAACCCAACATGCAACCTCATGCTCCTTGCACACTCCATTATTGTCATATTCATAAATTCAACCACTCCATTTTTCTATGGAGTCATTGGAACATTTCTTTGTCGATGAATACCATTAGTGAAGAAATAATATTCAAACTCATGATTGTTATACTCACCACCATTATCAAATCTGAGACATTTTAATCTCTTACTAGTCTCATTTTCAACCAAGCATTTCTATTTCTTAAAAGTTTGAAATACATTAGATTTGTGTCTAAGGAAATAAACTCATACTTTTCTAGTTGCATCATCAATAAATGTAACATAATAATGAGATTTAGCAAGGAAAGATACCTAAGATGGTCCCCATACATCGGTATGCACAATCTCTAATTTTTCATTTTTCTTTTCCTTCGCAGTCTTCACAAAACTCACTCTCTTTTGTTTTCCATACACACAACTTTCAAAAAAATCCATATTGACACATTTCGAACCTAATAATTTATTTTTTGAATGAAGCAATTTCATACCTTTCTCACTCATGTGCTCAAGTCTATTGTTCCATAGCACTTGTTGTATTAGAATCTATAATAACTATTTGTTCTCCCCACTCAACTATAGCAAGTATTCCTAAACATTCTTTTTTATCTAAAACAATCAAAGTAGAAGGAATAATATGACCTGTACAAAGATATAAGGTGCCAACTTTCACACCTTTTGCTACTACAAGAGAACCTTTTGAAACCTTCCAATTTTTATCATTAAATGTAACTCGCAACCCTCATCATGGAGTTTCCCTGCTGAAATTAAATTCCTACTCAACCTTAGAACATGTCTTACCTCATGTAGTAGCCAATGATTCTAATTCGGCAACTTAATCTTAACTTTTCCCTTTACAAAAATCTGACAGGGTTTATTATCCCCCAAATAAATAAGCCCAAAATCCCCTTGCATGTAATCAATAAAATAACCTCTATTGGGTGTATCATGAAATGAAGTACCAAAGTCTAAAACCCATGAATCTACAACACTTTCTAAAGAAATAAGTAAAACATCCTCTTTAGATTTGTTACTTACCACATTTGCCTCCTTCTTCCCTTCTAGTTTATCTCCTTCATTGTGTTTTCAAGTCCAACAATCTTTCTTCTTATGCCGTCATTTTCCACAATACCAACAATCTCTTGGTCCTCTAGATTGAGACTTCTTTTCATTTGACTTTCGCCTTGATTTCTCATGATTTCCAGAATTGTTTCCTCTCTCATTTGTTCTATCTCTACTTTGTGCATTCAAAGCACTTCCTCATGTAGATACACCTAAGGATTTCCTATTAGTTTCCTCACTCAAAATAACACCAATCACATCATCAAATTCTAGGGTATTAGATCTAGAACTAAAATTACTCACAACCATTACCAAGTCATTCTAGCTTTCAAACAAAAAATACAAAATCAAGAGAGCCCTACTTTCTTCATCAAAATTGGCATTCAAAGAAGATAACTGACTGGTAATAATATTAAACTCATTTAAATGATCTCGAATAGATCCACCTTCTGCCATCTTCATATTAAATAAACACTTCTTGAGAAATACCTTGTTTGAAGTGAAGGGCTTTTCATATAGTTTCACTAGGGTTTGCATCAACTCTTCCTTTGTATTTGCTTTTGTAATGTTAAATGTCACTGATGGTGCCAAGGATAATCAAATGCTTCCAAGTGCCTTTCTATCTAAAATCTCCTAGTCCTCATTTGTCATAGTTCCCTATTTCTTATTTTTTTCCTTCTAATAGTTTTCATAACTCCTAATAAAGATAGTCTTCCACTTGCATCTTCAATAATTGCGATTTCTACCCATTAAACTTATCAACCTTAATCTAACCCTCTTCTACCATCTCTACCACTCATCCATGAGACCTTCTTGCAGAGGATCACTAAAAAAATTGACGATGGTCTAGCTAGAAAAAAATTATGATTGTTTGGCTCTGATACCATTTGTTAGGATTAACCATAGATAGCAATAATTGTTACGTGCAAATATATCCAATATTAGAAAATAATAAAGTGCAAAAATGAGAACAAAAGACACAAGAATTTAATGTGGTTCACCCAATTCATGGGCTACATCCACCAACAACAAGTCCAATATTATTAATATTATCTAGTGATTACAATCTATAATCCCTTATAGCTCAATACCATTGCAAGAAGCTACAATATTAAAATACATTATGAAATACTTAATACTAATTCATTTTATCCAAGTTTTTCCCATCTTGGGAGTGCTACCCCCAAACCCTTGTAGAAATAATCTGGGGGGAAACCACATTGAATAAACCTCTGATTCTGATTAGGCTTTACATCACAAAACCATTGTCTTGAAAGAAGTCTTCCACTCATCACCTTCTCTTATGAAAATCTAATGGTATGCACTCTTCAAATCTATCTTTGTGAAATACATAGCTCCACTCAAATAGTCCATAATATCATCCATCATTAGTATTAGAAATATATACTTGATAATGATCTTGTTGGTAGCACAAGAATCTGTGCATAGCCTCCATTATTCATTCTTCTTTGGTGCTAGTACTATTTTTATTTCACATGAACTCAAACTCTCTTGAATCAATCCCTTCTACAACAACTCATGCACTTATCTATTCAACTTTTCCCTTTTTGCTAGTGTCATTCTATGCACTGCTTTGTTTGAAAAACTAGCTCCTGAAATCAAATCCATCTTATGACCAATCTTCCTCACTGGGGTAAATCCATCAGGTACATTATCTAACACAATATTAGTAAACTCTCCCAAAAAATACACAACTTCTACTAGTACCTCCTCTACTTCTTCTTTACCATCTTTTGGGATTACAAAAAAACACATATGTTCATGCTTCATACATTGAAGAAACTTCTTTCCATCAATAAAACATATTCTAGCAGCACTACATACCTTTTCTTGTTTCTCCTTCAATAATTTCAACTTATGTTTCACTTCAACCTTTGTCAGAGTATAGGTATTTTCTCGCCCATCATGTGCAACATGCTTGTCAAACTACCAAGATCTACCTAGAAACATATGTCCATAGGTATAATATCACACAACACCTCATCCTAGTAGATTCTAATCTTGAAGTTCACTGAGAATTTCTATCTCTTTAGCTTCAACTTTGTGACCATATTTTCTTATATTAGATTGTTAGTACTTCCACCATCAATGATCACATCACAAGACTTATGTTTTCATTTGCACCTAGTGCAAAAACTCCTCCTCCTTTGATCATGTTCATTCTCACCACTCAAAAAGACCTTCAATTAACTAGTACTTCTCCTCTTTTAGCATCTTTAGAATGGGATGATTTGGCATCTTTGTCAACATGCATAACTCTAGGTTGGCCATATGTTCTCTAATCTGTCCTTCCTTGGTGCTAGGAACATTCAAGTGCTCTATGCCCTTCTTCTTCATAGTGAAAATATTTTCCATGGAAATCCCCTCTTCCAAATCCTTTCCCTCTTCCTCTTCCTCTTTGATCTCTATTTTTTTGATCTTGGAAATGATTGGGATTGTTTCTCCTATGGTTCTAACTACTACTTCCAATCTCGTCCTTGTTCTTTTGATCATCATTTCAGCCTCCATAGGATCATCTGCCAGATTTTCCACTGTGACCCACTCTTTTTATTATCAAACTTTTTGCTCAGCTTCTCCTCTACTCTTAGGGGAAAATGACAAGCCTCTTCAATACTAGTCATTTGAACCAAGCTCAACTCCACTTGAATGCTTGGCCTTAATCTATTAAGATAATGAGCAACTTTCTCCTTATCAGCTTCCGCATGGATACTTCTTATGAGAACCTGGTAGAACTCCTCTATATACTCTTGAACAAATATTCTTCCACAAATCAATCTCATAATCCATGAGAATGAAATATTGGTTCATTTTAGTATCATATTCTTTAGCAAATCAAGCTCATAGTCTACAAGAACAAATTTTTGCTTCATTTTAGCTATTGTTCGATCCCATCTAGTGATTTTATCTTTCCCTCTTCTATTTCACTCCAATTGGATCTCCTACCACCAAATCTTTACATGACCCTTCACTTTGGCCTTTTTAAACTTGACCCTATCCAGATCTTCAATATCTTCATATTCAAAGTACTCTTCCAATTCATTGATCTAATCAATCAACTCCCCTAAGTTAAGATTTTCCAAAAATGTAGGAACACCAAACTTAGGTCTTTTTGCAATCTTAAAAATGGCCTTGAAAAGATTTCCCTCCTCTAGATTCAAAACTTCATCTTCTACTACTTGATAAATGTTTCCTCCTCCTTCTGTTTCATTCTCACTTTTGTCACCACCCACGGCAAGATTCATTCATCTACACATTTTTTCTTGCAATGCTTGCATTTTACTCTAGAGGGATCTAAAAACCCTCAGGTCTAACACCTACAACTCTCCCACCATGGTCTCTTTTTGGAGGCATATTTTAACTTCCACTGTATCTCTAGTGAAAACTACCTCATAGTTGGTGATCTATCTACACCCTCAGCCCAAACCACAATCTTGGTGCGAACTGCCTCATAGTTGGAAATTTATCCACACACTTAGGAACTAGGCTTTGATACCACTGATGTGGGTAGGATTAGATAAAATTTGATAATGGGTGCTCCCCTTAATACCTTAAACACATAAAACAAGAAAAGAAGTAACAATAATTTGTGAGAACAAAATATGAGCTTCTTATTATTGTCGTTAATGTAGAATTATAGAATTTAGGATTAAGATATGCTAACCCACATGGGCACCTTCATTAAAGTAATCTAAAAGAAAAAGCTACGAACTATCACCCAGAGTTGTGCTAGAAAATATTCAAGCATATCTTAAATAGACAATTTTATGTTGCATGAGAAGGTTCTAGACACTCAAACTTAATAGCTAGGGTTGATAGACTATAACAACACATGTAAAATTGGTCAAATACATTTTTGACATTTATTTTGGATGTTTTGGTGGGCCCAACTTTAGAAAGCCATAACTCTTGAATTGTTGCTCCAATTGGCTATTATAAGCACTTTTTAGAATTCTCAGCTTCTGATCTACAGAATCAGATGCATGCAAGTGTCCATTTGTTGAGTATTTGGGACTCATACGAGTACATTTAGGCCTTCAACAATGAGCTTGAAGTTTGTATACCAAAATTGCACACCAAAAATCTGTAATAAATCCATGAATACACATGATATGAAACTAATCCTCAACTCGTAGGCTGATAATCCAAGATGAGATTCCACCTCTAAAATTAGGACATTCTGAGCTTGTATGACTAACTTACTAAGTAGCAAGCCTCTAGAGACAACAACTCTGCATTAAGACATCCCTTATTCAAATAACTAGAATGAAATATTTTTAAGTGATGCAAGCTTTTTTTAACACCTAGGAAGCTCCTCCATTGGTAACCATATTTAGGTAAATGCTACAAGTATTAATGCAATAACATAATAACAATAAATAAACTTATATTTATTTGTGCTCTTGAGATAAGTGACTTTAAAAGTTCATTCTTGAGTCTTTTTTATTTTTTCCATTGTGGCTTCTTTCCTTGCTTGAGATTACTTCTATTCAAGGTGATCCTAATAGTAGGTAGTTGGATAGTATTTGTTGTAGGGTTTGTAACATGACTTAAGCTCCTACTTCATCTTCTCTAAGTATAGTGGTTATAATAGGCATCAACATGTCATTCTTTTGGTGTGATGACAAGTTGAGCAATTAACAAGTGGTATCACAACTTGCTTACAAGTTCAAATCCACATAGGAAATGACAAGTGACACCGGTTGGGGGGTTATTAGTAGTGGTCTAGTGTCCCTCATAGGGTTCTTGACATGAATTAGTTATGTCCCATGTCTTCTATAAGTGTAGTGGTTGTATCAAACTTCAACAGGTTGATCTTTTGGTGCAATGACAATCCTAGAGATTAATAAAAAGATCACAAGAGTTTTTATAATCAAACTTGCAATTATTTATTAGTTTTCTTAGCTATTCAATTTCCAATATTAGGGTTTTCTCGTGGAAGAAGGTTTGATGTTTTGTTTTGTATATGTACACATAGAAATGTGCACATCTCTAGGCCCTTCTATTTGAGAGATCTCATAGATTGAGAGTCTCAAATGTTGACCTAGAGCTCCCTAGTCATGGAGTACAAATGAATGAAAGAAACAATAGATGGCTCTTAGTTGAACCTAAGAAATGCACCCCCTTGCAAGTACTCCATGAAATGAGAGATTATAAGACAAGATAAAGGATGCTAGTGTCCAAGAACTACCATCTCATATGCTATACAAAATGTAGCTACACTATATGAAATGAACTAAATTCAAATAACTATCAAGATGGAAGAGTTACAATCCTTCTAATTAAACTAGGTGAGCTTACTCTAATGCATAAAAGAAACTATGCTAATGATATATGCAATTAAACTACTATGATATGCAAGAATGAGAGTGTAGCCACATGATCTTCCAAAGCTCCAAGAGTACCTATAGATAAAGTTGCAACATAACATTAATGTGAAGATGATGGAGCCTTAGATGAGGAGAGATCTCTCCATTTTAAAGAAGTTCAAATGGTAGAGATCATGAGACAAGAAGATCTAATCAAGGGTGGGGAGTTGAATTTTGTAAGATCCATGTGCAAGATCATTTCCACCAATAAAAAAGAGTTGACTTTTGTATCTCCACATGTGTCATGTCCCCTTTTCAAATAATTAAAAATAATAATCTTTGCTAAGGTAGGCAGGCCCAAAAAGGCGAAGTTTCAGCAAAAGGGGATAATATTTGGAAGAAAATGGACTAATAAATGAAAATTATTATTAAAATATGTTTTATTAACCCCTCTTGGATGTGAGTTAGGGTTATGCCCTCTTTTAAGGGGTTTGGAGGCATTTTGGGCTCATTCCAAAACTTGATTTTTGTGCATTGCTTTGTTGTTCTTTAGAGGCTGCCAAACCTGTGGAGAAGGAGACCCAAGAACGGGAGTTTTCAAGTTTATAAAAAGGCTAAGGAAAAGATTTTAAAGTCATTCCATGTGCATGCTCATGCAGAGTTTTCCTTTGTGCTGAACAGTGCAGATTTGTGGGTTTTCGGGTGTGTTTTTTGATAAGAGTTTGGTGTTTCTAGTTGAGTATTTCATATCAGTTTGGGTTTCTGCTGTATATTAGACATTTAGATGTTAAAATAGAGCTGAATATATTTATTTTTTCACAATTATACTTCTGTGATAGATTATCAATGCTTTTGTGGTGTTTTCGGCTATTTTGTGTTGTTTTCGGGAGCTCGATAAGCATTATTTTTGTCCTCCGTTTGGGAGCTATTGTGTAAATGTTATACAGATCTATAAATGTCATTTTGGAGGCTATTATACTACTGAAATTTCTATAAAAAATGTCCACTTTCATATTTAATAATAATATGTGAAGTTGTGAAGTTTTTGGCACTATTTTTGGCATACCCGATTTGGGGTTTATTGAGAAATTGGTGGATCTTTGAAATATTGGTTGTTTGATCTTAAAGATCTGATTAGAGGCTTGAAATATCATATAAAATTAGAGAAAGGGACATTTCAGTGGTATCAGAGCTATGATCTTGCCAACTTGAGGGTTTGTAGAAGTTTGCATGTCAGTTTTGACAACTACCCAAATCTTGCATGTGATAATTTATGGTTGCATGTTGCTTCTAATCAGCTACATGTCAAAATTTATGGTTGCATGCTACTTCTATTCATTTGCATGTTAGTTCTTGGTGAATTTGGTGGTTTCATGTTGCTTCTAATCAGCTGCATGTCAAAATCTATGGTTGCATGCTACTTCTAATCATTTGCATGTTAGTTCTTGGTGAATTTGGTGGTTGCATGTTGCTTATAATCAGTTGCATGTCAAAATTTATGGTTGCATGCAACTAAGTGAAAGAGAAAAGGGATATTTGCAGTGAGAAAAGAATAAAAAAAATTTGATCAAACCTCCAGTTGAAAGTAAAAGTACAAAATCCAAGGAAGGAAAAAGTATGGCTTATCTAGATGAGATGGCAAAGAAATTCTTCCAAGACATCCAAGGTATTTTCCATAATTACTAGTTGCTGTAGCTGCATATTGCAAGTAGTTTAAGTCTCATATTTGTATTGAATATTGCCAAATTAGTTGCACATTCATGTTAAGTTATTGTTTAGACAATCTGGAGTCTTTTTGTAAGCATTCTGTTTGATGCAAATCAAAACAAGAGTCCTTGCAACAATCTAAAAAATTATATCAGTCATACGACCCCTTGTTTGCAAAGTGTTTGACGAAATGTCAAACAATTAAAGTATAAATATTCTTGGTGTTTGAAGAAGTTATAACATATTGGGGTTACACTCTAATTTATCTAGAATGGATAGGTATAGTACAGAGTCTCAGAGGACACGATCTTGGACAATTGATATCTAGAGTCAGAATAGTAGAAAGGATGGTTATTTAGACATTCAAAATAAACTTAGGAAAATAAGCCATGACATGTCTGAACAGTTGGTTAAGCACCACCGTATGATGAATGACATGCTTTCTGACCCAACTAAGGTGGATAAGTTGACTAGATTTATATTTGGCAGTTTTTCTCATAGGGCAGATGACACAATTACCAAGAACTTGCATGAGGAGTTTGAGAAACTAGCTTATAGCTAGATAGAGGTCTCAAATTCTACTCTGCCATAGGAGGTAGTGAGAAAGGATATTACACAAATTGATAGTAATGGTCAACTTGATACTCAAATTGAGACAATTGTATATAGGTCATCAAAGGGTGATGTCACAGGTATTCAGGATGGTATAGTTACAACAGGCAGTGACTACAGCGTAGTGGGTTCAGATGATGATTATGAGGATGTTGTTGTGCATGATGGTGAGATACCTGGTAGAGATGAGCAGACATTGAGCATTCATGAATTTGCTGAGAAAGAGTACAAGGTACAGTTAGATGCTTCATCACATGAGGTTGAGGCTGGTAGTACTTCACATGATTTGTCTAGCCAACTGAAAGTGAACAAAGACAGTATTGTGACTTCATTATCTCATCATGACAGGTATGTGGAGTTAGTTGGTATTGGTCATATTACTCAGGTGAGGAGTTTGCTTGAGTTACCAGCTGATTCTAGTTTACAGATATGGACTCGAGATTGTTATATTGGCGTCTGGGATTTAGTTGACTGGAGATCTATAACACTTTTTGGTAGCAGTGTTTGTTTGGGTGCTATCATGGATTTGATTAGCAAATTGCACGATGTTGTCTTTTCTTGTGCCAGCAGCTTGTCCGATGTTGGTATTAGTTTTTATACACCGGTGTTGGGCTTTGTTCATATATCTAGTCGACCATACTTGCTGGAATGTGTTGATGATCTTTCATATTTGGCAGTGTGTACAGATGAGTTCGAGGATCATATTGGCATTGATGACATCCAAGAGGATGCAGTGGGCAGTTTTAAAGACTTGGTTTCCTTGGCAGTTTCTTTTGGTACAGAGGAGTTGGACAACACTGCTAGAATTTTTGATACTCCATATGTTGATATGAGCTTTGGAGTTGATTCATAGGATATGGATGGTAATACTCTAGAGACTAGTAATGTTGAGGATACTCCTTTAGACAGTGCATCAAAGGAGGTTTGTAGGAGACAATCTAGCCAGTGCCATCATGTGTCTAATCAGTTGACAGTTAGTGAGAGAGACATTGCTATCACTTGCCAGCATTTCGATGCTGCTCATCAGTTGTTAGCAATTTATGGATGGGATTCTCCTACTAGTGATGAGCAGGAAGGTAGTTATCTTTCCTTGACAGAGATCCACTCTTTATGGGAGGCTATTCGGATTTTGAGACAGAATTATATGTAGTTGGTAGCCGACAGAGATTATCTTACAGAGTGGGGGAGTACAGCATATGACGCATTATTGGCCAAGGAAGATGAGGTGAGTGAGCTTACTCAACAACTCAAGGTGACTTCTGAGATTATTGAGAGTACACAGTTGGCTTTCGAGGAGTCATAGTTTCATTTGACTAAGGTGACCATGGAGTTGGAGCGATTGCAATCTTTACCAGATTCTGTACAGTCACAAGCTGTGGTGTTTAGTGATCTGAGGATGTCCATGGTCGAGATTGTCAGAGATAGTGGAGATGGGGATGCATCTATCCTTGATACTAACATTGGCATATTGGGTTTTTTCCCACTAGAGTCAAGTTCAGTTGAGTTGGGTGCTGCAACAAATTGTTGTGGTATGCCTAACATGGTGGTGGCCTCTAGTACTAATGGCACAGAGACTAGATATGTTGTATCAAAGATCATGTGTGATGTTGGTGAGCCAACAGTTGGCATGGTTCCTACTAGTAATATTACTCCCTTGGCAATGTCTTCGAAAGTAGTAGTCAATTCCAACTTGGTTAGTGATCGATTGCAGTTAGTTTCATCTAGATTGCAGTCTAAGCCATCGACTGAGATTGGCGCATTCTATCAGCACTACACTATGAGGTATGTTCATCAATTTACCTTTGATGACCATGTTGATGAGATGATGATACAGAGATGTACTTTTGTTCCTAGTGCTTGTCATCAGTTATGGGACAGTTTGATGCCTCGGGATGAGAGTTGTTATGGGCATGACATGGCAATAGGTTCTGCAGTTGACAACTTGATAATACATGACTTAGAGTAGGAGTTTGGGAGTGATGCTTTAGCAATTTTTGTTACTGATTCTACTCCTTTGGCTGTCACATCTCTTGACTTAGCTGGTGGTCAGTCATAGTGGGCTATATCACTTGTTCATGGCAAATTTGGTTTGGGTTTCATTTCTTGCTCTTTATCTTGTAATGTCTTTTCACCATCAGCAATGCATTGGAGTTATGGTTATGAGATAGTGGCCAGTGATTTGAAGAGTTGTGTTGACTGTAGGAGTTGTACAGTGTGTGGATTCTCCATACTTGGTATAGTTTCATTCGAGAGCATTCACCATTGTTGTAGAGTTGGATTGTACATTTTGTAGAGGCCAGTGAGATACATTGATGGTATTTACCATGTTGGCAGTTTGATTTGTCCACTTTACTTTTTTTTTGATGTTCTAAGAGTTTGTGTCTCGTGGGTTTTTGACTGTGGCAGTGGTGATTTTGGAGTTTGGTTGAGCTGTAATTGTCAATTTGATTATGGATTCCTCTTGGTCATATTGCAGAGGATATTGCAAGAGCCTGTGTTAATTGGCAGTAGTATAGTTCATGACTACATTTGGGATCTAGGTGGATTGATTGCTTTATTGTTCAGCCATTGCTTGAGGACAAGAAATATTTGGGAGGGGAGGACTTGTCATGTCCCCTTTTCAAATAATTAAAAATAATAATCTTTGCTAAGGCAGGCAGGCCCAAAAAGGTGAAGTTTCAATAAAAGGGGATAATATTTGGAAGTGAATGGACTAATAAATGAAAATTATTATTAAAATAGGTTTTATTAACCCCTCTTGGATGTGAGTTAGGGTTATGCCCTCTTTTAAGGGGTTTGGAGGCATTTTGGGCTCATTCCAAAACTTGATTTTTGCACATTGCTTTGTTGTTCTTCAGAGGCTGCCAAACCTGTGGAGAAGGAGACTCAAGAATGGGATTTTGCAAGTTTTTAGGAATGCTAAGGATGATATTTTAAAGCCATTCCATGTGCATGCTCATGCATAATTTTCCTTTGTGCTGAACAGTGCAGATTTGTGGGTTTTCGGGTGTGTTTTTTGGTAAGAGTTTGGTGTTTCCAATTGAGCATTTCATATTAGTTTGGGTTGCTGCTGTATATCAGACATTTAGATGTTAAAATAGAGTTGAATAGATGTATTTTGTCATGATTATACTTCTGTGATAGATTATCAATGCTTTTGTGGTGTTTTCGGCTATTTTGTGTTGTTTTCGGGAGTTCGATAAGCATTGTTTTTATCCTCCGTTTGGGAGCTGTTGTGTAAATGTTATACAGATCTAGAAAATTCATTTTGGAGGCTTTTATACTGATGAAATTTTTATAAAAAATTCCACTTTCATATTTATTAATAATATGTGAAGTTGTGAAGTTTTTGGCACTATTTTCAGCATACCCGATTCGGGGTTTATTGACAAATTGGTGGATCTTTGAAATATTGGTTGTTTGATCTTAAAGATTTTATTCGAGGCTTGAAATATCATATAAAATCAAAGAAAGAGACATTTCAATGTGAGACAAAAAAACTCTTTTCTTTTATTCTCAAAATGGGTAAATAACTTTATGTGTAACTTAGGGTAGGAAACAAAAAGGATCTTTTATTTAATTAAAGGGGGATATTTTTTTAATTAAATATGAATTTAGGATATAATGGTAAAACTATAGGATATAGTCAATGTTGGGATTACAATAGGAAAGGAAAACTTTTGAGAGGAGGGGGGTGAATCAGTAGTTTAAACTTTGACCCATAAAAACATTAACCACACATTCATCTCACACATTCAATAAGTAAAGCAAAATACCATGTAAAGCATGTACATCTAAATCATGTAAACAAGTAAACATTCACACATGTATGACACCGGATATGATTACTTAGAAACTCTCCAATGAGAAGGTAAAATGGGGGTGGGGATGACAACCACAAATCTTCACAACTATAGTAATAAAGTGTATCCAATGAAGGTTTCAATGTTTGATCATGAGACATGATCTACCTTGTGAAAGGTTTGCCCTATTAAAGTCTTACAAAGACTCTTAGGTCTCACCCTATTAAAGGATTTCAACACCCTGTTAGAAGTGTGCCTTGTTAAAGGACTTCGACTCACAATTAAGTAAGCACCTTTTTAGAGGATTTCAATACAACTTGTTAAGACTACTATGTTAAGAGATTTGATTGGTTCACCTATTAGAATGATTCAACAATGATCTTGTGGTTAGCACTTGGTTTCTTGATGAAAAATCACCTCTAAACTGATGTATTCTTGATCCTTCTTGATCAAATGTCTCTTTGCTATATGCTATCTCCTTTCCTCTGTTCTCCTTGAATTGATTCTACAATGTAATCTCAGATCATAAATCCTTAGCCACCATGAATTCTTTATTGTGTGCATGAACGCTTCTCTCTTCACTCCTTCATACACCTTTTAAATTTTAGGTTTTTTCCTCCTTAAGCATACTTAGGTGACTTAAGGTTAGGTATGAATCAATGGTTATGATTCATCCATTTTGCCACTTAAACATTCCCTTTACCTGATTGGCTGAATGTAATACATTAGGAATCCAACTTAAGATTCGTTCTTATCTCCAAAATATTTTAATTGAATCATTTTGTGTCATTACAAACAATTATGAAAAAACTATCTCACTCGACATCTAAAGTCTCTGATGCTCAACATATATTATTTTCTTAACTGTGACTCAGTATCTATATTACTTGGCATCACTGCTTGCTTGGCTCTTGTATCACTCAACATACACTGACTTCTCAACACTTGAGTGACTCGGTACATGAGTGGCTCAAAATTCACTATGGACTTGGCATGCTCTATTATATACATGTTGTGCTCATCATGTACTACTTGTTCAACATGAACTAAGTAAATGACTTAAGTGTGTAGACACTAACTAGTCAAAACCAATATGAGATCAACAATCTCCCCCTTTGACATGAGTGTCAAAAACACTTGGTCATGCATTAATATCCTTATTCTTACAAGCATAACATATCTCTTATTCGGTTTATATACAAAAGTTTCAAAATTTTGCAACAACTTATATATACCTCAAAATATGATAACTCCCCCTAAGTTGATAGTTTTGGTTCTGTACTCAAAATTAATTCTAGACTCTTGCTGAGTAAATGTGTGTCAACTAATACTCTTTGAATTCATGCTATGCTTTTCTCTCTCTCTCTCTACTCTTATTCTCCCTTTTCTCTATTTCCCCCTTTTCTTACTCTCCCCGTTTTTTGACACTAATGTCAATGGCCTATACGCTGATAGTGTGTTTTTCCAAAAAAGATTTATGGACCTCTAGTATAATCTTAAGAGATGCATCCCAATTTTCATATGCTACATCCAAATGTTGGAATATTCAACTATGGAAAGAATACTTATGAGAGGGGGGGGGGGGGGGGGGGGGTGGTGAATCAGAAGTATTGTACTTTAACCAATAAAACCTTTTAACTAAAAGTAAATTGCATGTATGTAAATATATCAAGGAAATATGAAACTAAAACATGCATCAACAACGCATAACACTGGAATTCGGTAACCTATAAACACTCCAGGAATAAGAAGGTAAAACTGGGGTGGGGATGATACCCACAAAAATTATTGCAGCAATATTGTTCAACCACTTCTGATGGTCTGCCCTATTAAAGGACTACCCTGTTAAAGGCTTTACACTATGTCAATAGTGACCTGGTTAAAGGATTTCAAACACTTAACATGAAGTGTCACCCTGTTAAAGGATTTATTCACCTTTTGATAAGGATCTACAGATAGCTGTTAAGCCAACCTATCTACATAGGATTTCCTTTCTAATACAATGGTAAGAGAGTATTAGGTATTATAAACCTGATAGTTTGCAATCCTTGTTTGCTGAATGTAGGTACTTGTATTGGCTCTTTCTCTAATTTTGATCCTCTAAGATTTGATTTTTGTTTTTCTTCTTTTCTTTGATCTGATCAACTGATTATTGAATTGCTGCTCTTATTTTCTATGTCTCCTTTTACTGAATTTCATTAGGTTTTTCCTTCAACTCTACTCTCCTTCTGTCATCTCTCTCTCTCTAATGAATTTTTTTTTGTCTTCCTTAAAAAGACTTTGAAGACTTAGGGTTAGATATGGATCTACGATCCACATTGAATCTCAATTTCTCGCTCAATACTTGTCTTTTGCTGATCGGTTGCATGTCTTTCCAATTGGTTGCATGCAGATTGCATAGAAAATGTAAAAGATTTGTTCTTATCTCCATATCTTTCAACATTTATCTCATGTTGGCTACCAAAAAAATGGTTTACATCATAGTTTGTGTAGGTACAAACTCTTATGCTGATATCCTGAGTTACTTGGCTCCTGAAGCATTACTGATACTCGGCACATGCTATTTCCTGGATAACTAGGCACCTAAACAAAACTGTATCACTCGGCACTTTATGCTACTCGGCACTTGTTAACACTTGGCACCTTATGTTGCTCAACACTTGTTATTACTCGGTACCTTATGTTACTCGGCACTTGTTATTACTCGGCACCTTATGTTACTCGGCACTTGTTATTACTCAGCACCTACTCTTTGCTTGGCATGTATAGTGAAAAATGGTTAAGTGTATTGACACTCAGCTGTCAAAATTATTCTTTAAACCAACAATCTCCCCCTTTGACATGAGTGGCAAAAACACTTAACTAAGATCTTGATATCTTTGTCATTATTGCATGTATCTTTTTATTTGCTACAAAAGATTTTAGGAACAAATAACAATACACCTTATGACTCCTTGTGAGTTGACTCATCTAGAGACTATAAGCAGAAAGCTTCTGTGAATATAACTTTGATTTCAGTCAAGGTAAGCTTATGCTTGTGTTCCCTTCTTAATGCTTCTTGTCTCCTTCTTCTATCCAATGCACTTTGAATTTCATTGATTTTTTTTTAGTGAGAGTGCTAGATTCATAATATGGAATCTTTATTTCTTCATCAAGTTTAGGAACTCCATAGTGAAGTTTCTTGACTGCCTTTGATGAGTTCGAGCTTGGTGTCCTAATTTGTAATTGTAACCTATCAATGCTTGGCTGTTGAAGAGTCTGTGTTGGAGTACCAAATTTTGGTAATGCAACCAGTGTTTGTATTGCAGACTTCTCCTTCTTCTTTGTCTCATCTTTTTTTTCAGATTGTGTATCCTTTTGATAATCACTAGGTGGGGTTGAACTTGCAGGTTGTTTAAATGTTTCTTTGATTTCCCCTGTTGTTGTACTCGACATTTGAAGTGTATAAGTGACTACACTTGGTGGAGGTGGTGGTGGAAGAAATAGAATACCAGTAGTTTGTATGGTCGATGGTGGCACTTGTGTTTTCACCTTGACTACCTTTATTTTAACTTTTGGATTTTGTAATTCATCAACACTGACCAATATAGGATTTGAACTTAATTTTGCTACTAGTGATGATTGGTCAAGGATTTCTAAATCCTCTGTAGTTAATGGATTGATGTTTGGATTTGAAGTGTCTGTAACATCCTTAATTTTTATAATCTTTGCAGGTGTGATGGTGACATGAGGAGGACTAGGAGGGTATACCTGTGTGTTTTGCACACTTTGATCTTGTGGCTCAACTGTATCTTTTTCTTCCTCTTTCTCCTTAGTATGTGCCTTTTCTTCAACTTTCTTCTCCACTTGTTCCTTCTCTTTTTCCTTGATTCTTGACACCTTCTTCTCCCTTATCTTGGCACTTGCCTCTGCCTTATATTCTTCATTATACACATAATCTATTTTCTTGTAAACTATTTTCCACAATCTTGTGGATTTTGTAACTACCTCTTCAATTTTGTTCTGTAGAATGCTGAATGCTCTATGCTTGTTAGTGAATCTATTGTTATGCCTTTTGACTACATTTGTTACTTGATCCCTAGTCAAGTTAGGCAACAATCTTGCTAGTGTTGACTCCCTTATTTACCTTTCCATTTGTAAAAAAAAATGCCATTTATCCTCTACAATTTCGTACAATTCTTTAGGCATTGATTCATCTAATTGTAGAGGTGTGTGCTTATATTTAGCCATCATAGCATACACAGATTCCTGTAATTTATTTTGCTCTTCTTTGATGAGCTTAGAAAAATTTAGGTTCTTTAAACCTTTCAAATCATCATTCCTAATTTTTGAACATATTTTATCAACAATAGTCTGAGGTTTGTGCCTTACCACTTGAAATTGGCTGTTGTCCTCTGACTCTATCTTCTCCTCATCTGTTTGAGGCTAAGCAACAAATTTTCTTTTCTTTTTAGGCTTATCAGCAGTCTTCTTTGGATTTTTCTTCTTCTCTTTTGCCTCCTCTTGGGCTTTTTGTGCTGCAGCCCTTGTAGTCGGTCTCTTTGGTGCAGGAGTAGCTACTTTCTTTCCTTTGGGTTGAGGAGTAGGAGGAGTTGTGGCCTTTCTTTTTGTGACCTTGGGTTCAACTTGTGCTTCCTCAGCTTCTTCTTCCTTAGCACTTTCCTCTTTGTCTTCTCCTAACCCTTGAGTCAGACCTTGTAGTTCATCTCCCTTATCTTCAATGTCTTCTTCTTCCTCTTCTGCTGTTCTTTCACCTTCAACACCAAATTTTCTCTTGATTTGTCTCACCATTTTTTCTTTCTTCTTTACTGTTGAGGCAGTCTTCAAATCTGTTATCACCCTTGATTTAACAACATCATAGGTTCCAAAGGCTTTTGCATTCTTATCAACTTCTTCTGCAAGAATGGCTGTTATTGCTGCAGAGGCTTGATCAATGTTGAGTTCATAGCCTAGTGGCCTAAGCCATCTTATTCTAGGTATGACTGCTTGTATATAGGTATAATCTATATCTACAAGAAAAAAAAAAATAATTTCATATCTCTTAGTCAATGAGACTGGAATCCTCATTCTTTGTTTCATGGACTGTTTAAAGTCCTCAAAGTAACTAGTCATTTGGGCATCAAAACTTTCACCCATCTGTTCAATATATCCATTAATTTGTTCAACAATTGTTTTTTCTAAACTCCATCTTACCTTACCTACTGAAGGGAATTCTTTCGTCAGATAGAAAAATATGCACACCAAAATTGATCCAAATTTGCACTGAACTCCCTTGCTTTTCCTTATAGCTCCCAAATTCTCATTAATTTGTTGAAACATGAGCTTTGCTAGATCATAGGTATGATCCTTTTTAATTATCTTGTATGCAACATCAACTGTTATACAAGGCACACTGTTTAACCTGCTTGATTGATAGAATTTGTGTGAAATGATTCTCACAGCAAAATCTAGTAGAGGATCTGTGACTGTATCAATAGTCATTCCTCTATTATTCCATTTAGCACCCATGTTTTTCTCTATTACTTCCCTTTTGTCACTTCGCACGATTTTTGGGCGATCTAGGGTTGGAATACCAGTAACCCTATGAATAGTTCTCTTTGTGAATTTCACTGGCCCTGACTCTAACCAAAAGGCTCCATCATGTATTCTGCTCAAAACTATGCATACCCATTCAATTTTGAAAACAATCATAAATTCTAGGGTTTTGGTTAATCCTTTTCTTTCTACTATTGAGAACTCATCTTTCAGCATCTTGTTCTCACATAGCTTATCATATGCATTGTAAATTTCTAAATCTCCTATGGCACCAATTTTGCAGTTATAACATTTGCGAACATCTTGGACCATAACAACTTTATCAGGAATAACTGATATGCACCTGCAGGATCATTTTGTATGCTACTTCTAGAATGGGTTTGAATTCAAGTTGTTTTACTTCATTAATGACCAATTGTATTTCATGAATCTCTTTACCCTTAGTGGTTCCAGACCCAGATGCCATTATCTACCAAACTAGGGTTTATAGTTTAAAGCAAGTTTATAGACACTACGTAGCTCAGCACTTAAGTAAAATACCTCAAATTGATGAAACTTGTGCTGAATCACTGTTGAAATCTTCAGAAATGACTTTTGAGTTGTTCTTGATCTTCTTCTCTCTTCTTGACTTTTCTTCACATTTGAATGGAAAAAAAAAGATCGAAAATCAAACTATGTACCCTTCAAAATAGAGTAATTAATGCTTAGTGCGCTGACAACTGTCTACTTGGTACTTGAAGGATTTTGACATAACTCGGCACTTATTGTATTTTTACTTTGCTCGGCTCCCATTAGTATTTCACAGCTCGGCATCATCTATCAACTCAGTCGCTATTAGCAACTCGGCACCTAAAGACAATTCTGACAAATTTTGCAAGACTCTCAATTTTGACTTAGCATCTTTGCTTATGCTGATTTCTTCTTTGCAGTTATTCAATCTTTTGGGACTGATGTTTGATGTAAATTAGTTTATCAATCCCACACACCTATACTTGCTTAATTTGATGAGGTGTGATCACTTGACCTATTAGGTGAAGTGATCTCTGCACTTAATGTGCTACTCTCATCTTTCTTCTTCCATGTCTTATTCATCTCACTTCTGATGTGTTCAACATTTATCTTTGCCTTTCCATTGCTAAACTTAGAACTTGGTGCCTTTGACCTTGTTGGGCAGTTCCTACTGACATGACCAATTTTTAAGCAACTGAAACATGTAGTTTGACTCAACCATCTTTTATAGTTTCCCTTGAAATGTGTTCTTATGCAGTTTTGGGGTATATGTCCATATTCTTGACAATAGTGACAATTGTACCTGGTGTTGTAATCCCAAAATTCATGGTTTGATGTCCTTGCTGGTTAATTTGATGTCCACATAGGATTTGATCTGCATTCAAAATCTCTATGTCCATATTTCTTGCAATTATGATAGTGACCCTCAAATCTTGATGTCTTAATAGTCTTGGTTTTACATTCATATGCTCGATGACCTTGATTTTTGCACTTATCACAATGGTTCATACTTTTAGTTTTATCATGCCGATGGGCATTCTTGCTTCTACATAAATTAGATGTATGTCCTTTCTTTCCACAGAAATGACATGTAGGTTTGACATTTTTACCTTTATCACTTCTTTGTTCTACACTCTTTGATGATTCTCCAACTTCAGTGCTGTTGTATCCAAGTCCTGATGTATCATGGGTTGATCTTGGGGATTTTAGTAATTGCTCAAAATACTTGATGGCTTCATTGGGTTTATTGAAGTTTTCTAAAATTTCCTTCTCTCTTTTTAGGTCATTCTGCAATTGTTCATTCTGCACCTTCAGTGTAGATATCTCAATGTCTTTCACATTAAGTTCATGATGAAGGTTCATCGTTTGGGCAAGTGTATCCACCTGCATGTTTGAGATCCTTTTCAATTCAGTACATTTTTCTTCAAGCTTGTTTGCAAGATTTCTTTTTCCATTTCCATCATGGCTTTATCCTCAACTACTCTTTTCTTTTGTTCAGTGATTTCACATAACATTATGGCTTGTGATTCATGTTCCATCTTAAGAGATCTTATCTCATCTGCTTGAACTTTGTTTTTGTCCACCAGTTCTGCAATTATTGCATCAAATTCTTTAGTATCTCCATTGGAAAATATGTTGGTGGTATCAATCTCCTTGTAGTTTATCTCATTTTCAGTTATGGCTAGATCCTTCCTTCTTTTCAATGAGTTTCTCAACTTGTTTCTAGATTCCTCCAAGCTATGCAAAGATAGTTGCACATCTATCACCTGATTTTTGATGATCTTTCCAAGTTTGAAAGCTTCCATCTTTAGATCTTTTCCTCCAAGCTGTTAGGCTTTTTCTTGTGAGAACCTAACTAGGCTCTGATACCAATTGTTGGAATATTCAAATATGGAAAGAATACTTATGAGAGGGGGGGGGGGGGGGGGGGGGGGTGTGGGGGGAGGGTGTGGGGGTGAATAAGAAGTATTTTACTTTAACCAATAAAACCTTTTAACTGAAAGTAAATTGCATGTATGTAAATATATCAAGGAAATATGAAACTAAAACATGCATCAAAAACACATAACACTAGAATCTGGTAACCCAAAAACCCTCCAGGAATAAGAAGGTAAAACTGGGGTGGGGATGATACCCACAAAAATTACTACAGCAATATTGTTCAACCACTTCTGATGGTCTACCCTGTTAAAGGCTTTACACTGTGTCAATAGTGACCTGGTTAAAGGATTTCAAACACTTAACATGAAGTGTCACCTTGTTAAAGGATTTCAAACACTTAACATGAAGTGTTACCTTGTTAAAGGATTTATTCACCTTTTGATAAGGATCTACAGATAGCTATTAAGCCAACCTATCTACATAGGATTTCCTTTCTAATACAATGGTAAGAGAGTATTAGGTATTGTAAACCTGATAGTTTTCAATCCTTGTTTGCTGAATGCAGGTACTTGTTTTGGCTCTTTCTCTGATTTTGATCCTCTGAGATCTAATTTCTATTTTTCTTCTTTGCTTTGATCTGATCAACTGATTATTGAATTGCTGATCTTATTTTCTATGTCTCCTTTCACTAAATTTCATTAGGTTTTTCCTTCAACTCTACTCTCCTTCTGTCATCTCTCTCTCTCTAATGAAATTTTTTTTCATCTTCCTTAAAAAGACTTTAAAGACTTAGGGTTAGATATGGATCTACGATCCACATTGAATCTCAATTTCTCGCTCAATACTTGTCTTTTGCTGATCAGTTGCATATCTTTCCAATTTTCCAATTGGTTGCATGCAGATTGTATAGAAAATGTAAAAGATTCATTCTTATCTCTATATCTTTCGAGATTTATCTCATGTCAGCTACAAAAAAAAATGGTTTACATCATAGTTTGTGCAGGTACAAACTCTTATGCCGATATCCTGAGTTACTCGACTCCTGAAGCATTACTGATACTCGGCACATGTTGTTTCTTGGATAGCTCGACACCTAAACAAAATTGTATCACTCGGCACTTTATGCTACTCGGCACTTGTTAACACTGGGCACCTTATGTTGCTCGGCACTTGTTATTACTCAGCACCTTATGTTACTCGACACTTATTATTACTCAACACCTTATGTTACTCAACACTTGTTATTACTCAGCACCTACTCTTTACTCGACATGTATAGTGAAAAATGGTTAAGTGTATTGACACTTAGCTGTCAAAATTATTCTTTAAACCAACACCAAAGACTTAATTTGGATGGCTAGCTTGATAGCAAGGTGGACTAGGCCATCTAATGTTGAAAGATTGAGGTCTTTCTTCATAAGAGTTTTAGCATAACCTAATTCATTGTGCGAAATCTCCATGTGTGGAGTCAATGTTATTTGGATGCTAATTAGTTTGACCCTTATATTGGCTTCATTTGTAGACAATGTCGCTAACTAACTCTAGGTTTGCAATAATGTTTTGAAGTGCTTCTCACTTTGAGTTGGATTCGTAGAAAATTTTGCACCTAATGAATTAACTTGACTTTCCAAACTCAAAATGTGACTTCTTGTCCATTGTGTGAAGAGTGTGGGGTTGCACAATTTGGTGTAAAATGAGAAAATATTTTCAAGTACCTTCTTCACACTTTCTACCTTAGTTGCCAATGCAACATGTGTGAGTGCTATATCACCTGATATGTTCTCATTCACTCTATTTTGAAACTTCTTTTTAGACCATTCTAATAATTTAGCATTTGTATCAAGGTCTGCATCACTAACATTTTCTACTTATATAGTTGTCAGTTGTTCAATGAGTGGCTTTGTCTCATCTGGAGTATGTAGATTGAATGCATATAGAAAAATGTCTTTGATATCAAGCAATGTCTGCTTTTGTTTATGCTCCCTTTTGAGTAGTTCTTGATGCCTCTTTCTAGATAGGGCTTCTTGTAGCATGCCCATCTGCTCAATTATCATTGTGTCATAATCATACTTTGGTAACACAATCTCTTCATCAAGGCTTACATCTCCATATTGTATCACTTCTTTAGCCTTTGATATACTTGGACTTGGCACTAATATTTGTAATGGTGTTGCACCTATGTTTGGCTTTTGAAGAGTGTGACTGGAAGGAGTGCAAGATTCTACTAAAGTTACTAGTGCTTGAATGGTTGCTTGCTCCTTCATCTTTGGTGTCAAACTAGTCCCTTTAGGCTTGCCCTTATTTTCCACAATGTCTTGTGATGCACATTGTGCTTGTAATGGAGGTGCAGATAGATTTATCTTACCTATTTCACTTTGTCTATCAATAGTGGCTTGAGTTTCCACTATATCTTTTTCAACTGTATCAACCTTTGTTGATGTAACTTTTGGTGTTTTGTCTAAAGGTTGTACATTAGTGACTTGAGGGGTGATGACAAGTGGTTCTTTTGTATTCATTTCTTCCCTTGGATTTTTAGTCACTAATTTCTTTAGTTCATCACACTCACCAATATAGGATTATCACACAATTTTTCCTATAGTGTAGATTGATCAAGTATCTTTTTCAGATCTTCCTCTATTAGGGGGTTGATGTTCTAAGTTGTGAGATCAGAAAAATCCTTTACTATAATTTTGTTAGTATTTACAGTTGTTACGTGTTGAGGGCTGACATTAGGCAATTGTGTATCTTGTACACTTTGTTCTTCTTGCTCCTCTATCGTAGTTGTTGCCTTGTCATCTATATTCATGTTTGTACCTCCCTCAATAGTGTCTTCATTATTTTCATCTTCTTCATCATCCTTAACCTCAATGGGTTCCTATTCACATTCTTTTATTTTTGCTAACCCATATGTAACTTTCCACATTTGAGTGGACTTCTTCACATATTCAATATTTTTTTGCAATATGCTGAAGGCTCTATATTTTGGAACAAATCTAACTACATATTTCTTCATAGCCTTAGCAATTTGTGCCTTACTAAGTCTAGGCATGACTTGTGCAAGTGATGACTCTTTAATTTTCCTTTCTAGGTTTAAACAATAATGTCATTTTTGATCCACTCTCTCATATAAGCTTCTAGGCATAGAGTTAGCAATTTCTAGTGGGGCTTTCTTAAAATTTTCCATCATGGCATAACTAGCCTCCTCCACTTAATCCTTTTCAAATTTACCAAGATTATCAAAATCAATATGAGAAAATCCTGATAGATCTGCACTATTCTTAACATTTTCACATAGGGTACCTAGGTCTGATAATGGATTGTGACTCACCACTTTGAATTGGCTATTGTCATCTAATTTTGTTCTTTCTTCATCAGATTCAGCTCTTGCAATGTATTTCCTCCTTGGTCTTTTTTGCACTCCTCCTTCCTACTTTGTAGGTTTGGTCTTCTCTTTTGCCTTTTGTGCAATGAAATGTGTACTAGCCCTTGTAGTAGGTGTTGTAGGTTTGGGTTGGCTTGGTTTGATATTTTTCTTATACCTTGCCGCTGGTTGAGCCTATTGAGACTAAAAATTGCATGGTCAATTTTGAGTACCATTGAGAATTTCAAGTCCTATAAGCGCTTTTTGATGAGATTGTACCTGACTATACCTTTGAGGCCCATGAGGTGTTTAATGTTCCTAACACCTCTCATTTAGCCCATCCACATGTTCCATCATGATAAACTATCATTTCGAGTCATTCGGCAAAGTCCTATTTTGAGCAAATTCCAAATATGCATTTTCACCTAAGTGTCAAATAGTGACAGGAGGCCATGTTTCTAATTGAATATCTTGCACCTAGAAATGTTTCAGGACACCACTTTGGGAGTATCTAGTGTCCATACCTGAGAACCTATGTTTCATATTTTTCAGTCATTTTGAGTTCATTTGACTAGGCCTTGAATCCCTCAAAGTTGGTTAGTTATCAATGTCATGCTGATATGAAATGTTTAGAATTCTAGGAAGCCCTATTTGACAAGCTATAACTTTGATCCAGTTAACCAAAATGCTAAAATTTCTTTTGCATTGCATTGTAGATGTCGAAGACTTGTTATGTTTCAAGTTTCAGCTCATGACCAATCTGTTTTCTTAGTTTTCAAATGCAATTCCAAATCAATTTCTATCTTTTACTGGTGTCAGCATTTGTAGATTTATTGGAACCCCTGTTCATGATGTCGTAACTTGAGATCCATGATTGGTGAGATCAAATAGATTATACCATTGTGTTGTACTTTGAAAATACTCCAAGTGTGTCAATTTTTCAAGTCATGATGAATCCATATGCACACTTTTCCAGGTCCATTCCATTTGCAAAAAATGTTTTCTGTTAGTGTTTCCAGTTTGCAAAATCTAAGTAGCCCACTTTGACTGATTGCCATTTGCACCCTATTATTTTTCATGAGCCCAAATCGTAAGTTCATACTCACCTCATGACAGAAAACCAATGCCCCAATTTTTGTTTTCCCAAGTACCCATTTGCCCAATTTTCAAGGCTAATTCTGAACCCAATTTATTGCTTTCTAAAGTGTTTACTTGTAGGCAGTTCTGAGAGGTCAAATTTGATGGTCAATATATTTTGACCCTGAATTCTTCATGAGATGAGATTCAACGGGGTAAAAGTATGTGGAATAGAGGATTAGTGTGTTCAATTTCAGAGCTTGGTCAAGTGTTTGGATCAATTTTTAAAGCCAGTCAAAGGACCTCCTGACGCAAAATTGATACTTTTCTAAAAGGTGTTAAAATGAGTATTAATTGATAGTTTAGTGATCAAATTTGTTTCCAACTAGAATGATGGGTTCAATGGATCAATTTGAGATGTCAGTTGTTTGGAAACGAATTTTTTTTTAGCCAGACCCACTTTGGGGCCTGACTAATTCAACCAAGATTGATAGGTTTCAAGGAAAATACAGGGTGTTATAAAAGGAAAATTTATGCACAATTAAAGAAGATCTTCCAATCTCTATCTAAGTTGCTTTTACCTTCTTGTGCTTAATGTCGTATGCAATGGCATCTGATCATGAATAACAATCACTTAGATATAATGACTATCTGTATCAGTAATTAGTCAAAATGATTTTGTAATGGGCTAGGTGGTAGGTCTCTCTCTCTCTCTATCAGGGTGAATGGGTAATTTTATTGTTAAAAGAGATGACAATGTCATTGCTAAATGTTGGCTTCTTATTCTTCTTTGGAAAATAAAGAGCATATCATCCTTAATTTTGCGTGAATTAAGGAATAGAGTCATGTTATTCTTTCTTTGTATGTGGAGGAAAAGAGTTATAATTTTGTGCCAATGAAAAATAGAGAGTAAATGAAGAGGGCTCCATTTTCTCCTTAAGATAGAAAAGAAACCTGCAGGTAGTCAACGCTAAAGAGTAGTGGTTAGAAAAGAAAGTAAGGGATTATTTTCTCTCAAGGCATTTGGAGAGAGTCTAAATTTATAGCCCTCCAGTTCCCCTCCTCCTTTGACCAGGGATGTGCCTTCCACTTCCAAAATTGACTTCATAAAGACATGTAGTGAAGGAAAATATATCAATCTCACAGGAGAATTAGTCCTTATATGTCATTACCTGCGGATGATGTATTTCTTCTCTACACAAAAGCAATCAAGGAAGGCTAGTGGCAAAAGGGGGAATGTCTTTTAAAAGAAAATCCACACTAAGAATAGGAGATTGAAGTCATTTGAGGAGCCCACAACATTCAAAGGGAGATTAATGAAGTAGAGGCATACCATGTGAATAGAGCAGACGCCATGGAGGGAAACAATATAAAACAATTATCCCACATTGCTCCTGTAATGCACTTTTACACTTTTTAAATACTCGAGCACTCAATAGAGTTAATGCCAACAAGACACCGGCTTTTGAAGCCAAGCACATGTGTAGGTGGGCCCGTGTTCGACCAAAGGTGGTAAAATTTTGAGTGAGCTTTCCTGCAAAGCAGAGAAAATGTCAACATTCAAATGCGCTAGAAAAGTTAAAAATCCAACTAGTCGCTACCTCGCTAGCCGAAAAATCCCAAGTTTTTTGGCTAGCGACATATCAACCTATCAAAAAGCCTAAAAAATATGACAAAGATGGTTGTGGGTCCATTTGTTTGTGTGATGTTGTAATGGAGGCTAAGGTCATGCCACGTGGATGATCAAGTGAATGTTGTTATCTCACCAAATGGAAGATGCAAGGAAGTTACCATAGCGAGGTAGCGACGTTGAGGTGGCAATGACACTTAGAGCCAACCCGCAGTTAATAGTGTGATTGAGCGATGATGTGGAGCTCTAAACCAATCACAAGGTGCCATGTGGCACAAGTTCCAAGGTAGACCATGATGTGGTGAGTAGATATTTTAGATGTGCCAGATTATGCCACATGGTAGATCGGAGGGTTGTCACTATGTTGCTAAGATGAAGTTGCTCACTTGTTAGTATAGCAACATAGCGAGTATGACATGGCATCCAGGTGGTGTGATGATGTGGCGGCAAGCACGACCAATAATGTGACCGAAATGAAACCTCTGGGGAAATTTTCATAAGGTTTTAAAAAGTTATTTTTTAAAGATTTTTTCTTAGAATCACTTGTAGTCATGACATTTTAAATAAATGTCTAAACTTCATAAAGTTTAAACTATAAGATAAGATTAAATTTTTGCAATTTTAAAATGCAAAGCCATGAGACAAAGGTATAACCTTCAGAAGGCCATAATTGGAGCATTTTTTATCGAAAATGGGCACTCAATTATACCACCAGAATTTTCAAAATCTGAGGTCAATTTTTGCACAAGTGCTCACCAGTTCATGCTATAGGTCAGTTCATAAAATATGGGGCATTCTTAGTAGAATAGGAAAAAATCATCATTGATCATCAAGAGTGGTTAAAGGATAGATGTGAAGGCTTGTTAAATCTTGGGTATGGAGGAAAGCTATTCAGAAAAGTTTATTTTTCCTTTTGAGGTCATATAACTGATTTTCACCTTTTACTTTGACTTCAAATTCGACATCAGAAATCAGTTATTTCTTCCAATAAAAATATATGAGATTCTTTATGCCTTTAAGAGCTAGAATGATGGGGATTTGATAGGTAGTTACAAAGAGAGGGTAGAGAGATTCTTTTTAGCTTCTTGGGAAGGAATTTTGAGGGGATAGATGTCAATTGCAGATTCAATCTGAGTTTTGTTTCCTTTCTATTTATGCTTTCTTCTTCTCTTTTGTAAGGGTTGGAATATTGGAAAGTTTTCTCTAGAATGAAGATAATTTGTAGAATTGGCCTGGAATTGATGAATTATGAGTGGAAGATCTAGGATGTGATGGTTCTAGACCATGAAGCTTTTCTTTTGGCTATGATACCCCCTTCCCATCCCATCTGTTTCTCATTCCCATCATTTTTTCTCTTGTATGACAACATTTGTTCATTGAATAGTCTAGTTTATTAGGTCCTTTGTGAGTTAATTTCATGCATTTTTATGTATTATTTCAAGGAAATCAACACAAGCAACAACAAGTGTTTAATTTCAGTTTGAATCTTGTCTCCATTCTCAGTGAGTTGTAAGGTTTTATGATCTTTGAACAAAGAGCTTAGGTCATAAGTGTAGTCCCATAAGGTTGTATGTTGCTTCATTGTTTCTTGTAATTCAAGGAATTATGTAAATGCTTCAGAGATTCAATAGGATTACAGATTTATTGAGGAGGATATTAGGTAAGAATGAGATTTAAATTGAACATGGATGTCTATTTGTAAGGTGAATGGATAGATTGGATATCTGAATATATGAATAAGTATCAGATATCCAAAATGCATGAGGGAGATTCATGAATTGCCCAATGGATGAGGCACTGATCTGTTAGAGGATCATAAGTTTGTTTTTCATACCTAATTTTCATCCACTTTCCCTACCCACATAAAATCAAAATAAAATTCAAATCATCTTTACATTTTATGTTGAAGAGCTAGAATAGTTTAACCCTCACTCAGCTTGTGCATTCCATAGAGTTGTGATTTGCTACTACATTTCTTTGTTACTATATAAGTCTTTAGGAGATATAAGGGGTTTTCATCTGCTTAATAGATTCAAGGATATTTGCATTGAGTACTATTTGTCTTCCTTATTGCTCCTAGGTTCTCAATCAATTGTTCTAATTGTAGCTCGGCAAGATCATATGTGTGATCTTTCTTGATAATCTTATAACCAACATCTACTACAATATAGGGCACATTTTTTAATCAACTTGATTGGTAAAACTTGTGTGAAATCACCCTTGCTGCAAAATCTATCAATGGATCTATGATGGTGTCAATTGTCATTCCTCTCTTATTCTACACAGCTCCTATATTATTTTCAATCACCTCTTTTGAGTCACTCATAAAAGTCTTAGGCTGATCTATGTACACTTGATTTGTGTCACACTCTAAACCCTTCTATCCAAACGATTCCATGAGTTGGAATGCTTGGATGCCGGCTTAGAGCTCCCTATCCACGGAGTGCAAGAGAGTGTATTTCAAGTTCAAGGGCTCTCAGATGAGCCTTAGAGATACTCTTCTTGCTAGTAAACCATGCAATGGGAGGTTCCAAAGACAAGATGCAAGAATGCAAATGTCCCAAGGAGTTCCTCAAGAATGCAATGCAATTAAAGATTAAACTAGAATGAATATGAAAAGTGCAGCTATTCTAAGCATGGATGAGAATGCCAAATGCAGCTATGCTAAAACATGTATGAGAGTGTTAAATCCAATTATTAGACTATGTGATTTAAGCTAAATGTAAAAAAAGAAAGCTAATCTAAGCTAGAATGCCATGGATGAGAGAATGTAGACAAGAAAGAGAAGTTCTCCACAAAGCTCTAAAGAAACCTGTTAGAAAACCTGTAGCATAACAATATTCAAAAGATGGATTGGATGCTTTGAGGGGGAAAGCTCTCTCCCTTTTAAAGTCATACAGATGGTAGAGATCAAGATGAAGATGGTGGATGATCAACGATGGAATTTGAAAATAGGAGTGATCCATGTGCACAAACAAGTCAACCAATAGAATATAAGTTGACTTGTCACATAAGACAAAAGTCTCACAAGCCTTTTCTTTTAATTGTAAAATAGAAAAAAGGACTTTATGTGTGCACTTTAAGTGGGTTAGAAAAATGGGGTGTTTTATTTAATTTAATCCCTTTTAATTAAAAATGGGGTGTTTTATTTAATTAATTTAGCCAAAATGTTGAAAAGGGAGCTAATAGTCTAGATGACCATTTTTAGGTGATTACATTTGCCCCTCTTTGACTAATGCGTGATCGATCTGGGAACACATTATGTCAAAGAAAATCAAAGCCAAGTAGGCAGTGGTAGATATAGATATTTGATTCCAAAGAATGAAATGCAGAAATAGATAGCAAGTCCTGAATGCACAGCCTGATAGCAGTAGTACTGAACATTAGGAAGATGATGTTAGGATCTGAAAAGAATTCTAACATCTAGCAAAGAAAATAGATCGAGAGCAAGTGAGAAGATGAAACAAATGCTCTAAAGAAATAGATAACTATAACAATCAGCAATAGAGTATTTCTGCCCCCTCGAGATCGAAATCGAAATGAGGTAAGAGGAAGTAGAAACTAGCTAGATATGAGAAAATTGTATATAGAAATGTCTGATATGACAGATAAATGATTAGAACCCAAGAATGACTAAAAAATTGATAAAATGCCCCAGTTTGACTAGAGTTGACCTTGAAGGATATAGCATAAAAATTAGGTCAAATCTAGTAGAGAGATGATTTAGATGTGAAAAGGTGAATAGAAGTAGATATGAAGCATAGAAATGATGAAGTCATGAAGAAATGAAGATGCCCCAGTGATGATTTAGAGATTAGACCTCAAAAGGTCAGCTTTAGAGATTAGACCTCAAAAGGTCAGCTAACTGCTCAGAAGAAAGTAGAATTTCAAAAGACAATTTTGACCATCAAGATGAACTCGAATTTGGATTTCGATCCCGAAAATGAATCTAGGATGTTGAAATTATTTAAGAGGTCAAAACTTTATATAATGTGATGACAAGATAGAAAAGAGATGAAGCAAAAGATTAAGAAGGTGAAAAGACATGAACAAGAAGAAAGTAAAGAAATATATGAAAGGAGTTAGCTGATATGTCCACAAAAAGATGAAGAGAGAGCTCTCCCCATATGCAAGAATGCAAGACTAAGATAGAAAATGAACCTAAAATGCAAGCTAATATGCAAAGTGGTTTACCAGCAAGAAGTGCATAACATCTAGACTCTTAATTTCATCATTGAGCATTTATTTAGGGACATCATGAGATCATACAACCATCACTAGTATAACTATGAGGATATGAATATGAACAATATTAGATAGGTATGTGGATATGAATATGATCCATTTGATGTGCTACAATCATCCTTTTTCTTCCATGTATTATTCATTTCATTTCTGACATTTTCCACATCTACCTTGCCTTTGCCTTTATCAAACTCACAACTTGGTGCCTTTGACCTTGTTGGGCAATATCTACTTATTTTGCTAGTCTTCAAACAACTAAAACATGTGGTTTGACTCAACCACCTTTTGTACTCACTTCTGAAGTGTGTTCTAATATAATTCTTAGGAACATGTCCATACTATTGACAATAATGACACATATATCTTATATTATAATCCTAGTTATAAGAGTTGTCATTGCTTCTTATCTTTGTTTTTCTATTTGATGATCACATGGATTTGGATTTTCATTCAAAATCTCTATGTCCATACTTCAAATAGTTATAACAATATCCTTCAAATCTTTCTGTGTGCATGGTCATAGTTCTAAATTCATGTGCCTAATGACCTTGTTTGTTGCACTTATGGCAGTAAACCATGCTCTTATGCTTAACATTCTATTTTGTAGTTTTACTCCTGCACACATTAGTAGTATGTCCTTTCTTACCACAATTATGAAAAGTAGGTTTTAAATTCTTACCTTTGTTGCTCCTTTCTTTAGCACTTTCTGATGACTATCCCTCTTTAGTGCTTGTGTATCCCAGTCTAGATGTATCATTGTTAGTTATAGGGTATCTCAATAATTGCTCAAAGTATTTGATGGCTTCAATTGGTTTATTGAAACATTCAAAAAATTCATTTTCTATTTTTAGGTCACTATTCAATTTCTCATTCCATAACTTCAATGTTGTTATCTCAATGTCCTTAACATTCAACTCATAGTTGACATTCATCATTTGACTCAAAGTATCCAATTGCATGTTGGAAATCATGGTTATATATGATGATTTTTCTTCTAGTCTGTTGCTTAAAATTATCTTGTCTTCTTCAATCATGGGTTTGTCTTCCATAGCCTTCTTTTTCTATTCATTCACTTCATATAGCAGTATAGCTTGTGATTCTTGGTCTAACTTGAGATTTTTTATTTCCTCAACTTGGGCTCTATTCTTTTCCATTAGATCTACAACTCTTGCATCAAATTCATTGGAGTCTCCCTTAGCAAATAACTTAGTAGTGTCCATCTCTCTGTAATGTGTGTCATTCTCCTCAATAGAAATTTCCTTCCTTCTCTTCAAAGATTTCTTTAGTTCTTCTCTTGCTTCATTGAGTTGATGTAGAATGAGTTGTATTTCAATTCCCCAATTCTCAATGATCTTTCTAAGCTTGTAGACTTCCATTTTCAAGATTTTCTCTCAAAGCTGCAAAGCTTCTCATTCAGAGAATAAGGCTCTGATACCAATTGTTTGAATTACAATAGGAATGGTAAACTTCTGGGGGGGAGAATCAATAGTTTAAACTTTGAACCATAAAAAAATGCACCACACATCCATTTCATATATTCAATAAGTAAATTGAAATACCATGTAAAGCATGTACATCTAAATCATGTAAACAAGTAAACATTCACACATGTATGATACCAGATATGATTACCCAAAAAGCCTCTAATGAAAAGGTAAAACTTGGGTGGGGATGACACCCATAAATCTTCACTATTGTAGTAATAAAGTGTATCCAATGAAGGTTACAATGTTTGATCATGAGACATGATCTACCCTGTGAAAGGTCTACCTTGTTAAAAGCTTACAAAGACTATTAGGTCTACAAAGACTATTAGGTCCCACCCTGTTAAAGGATTTCAACACCCTATTCGAAGTGTGTCTTGTTAAAGGAATTCAACTCACAATTAAGTAAGCACTTTGTTAAAGGATTTCAATACAACCTGTTAGGACTACTCTATTAAGAGATTTGACTGATTCACTTATAAGAATGATTCGTCAATGATCCTATGGTTAGCACTTGGTTGCTTGGTGACAGATCACCTCTAAACTAATGTATTCTTGATCCTTCTTGATTATATGTCTCTTTGTTGTATGTTATCTCCTTTCCATTGTTCTCCTTTAATTGATTGTGCAATGTAATCTTAGATCATAACTCCTTAGCCACCATGAATGCTTTGTTTTGCATATGCAAACTTCTCTCTTCACTCCATACACCTTTTAAAGTTTAGGGTTTTTCCTCCTTAAGAAGACTTAGATGACTTAGGGTTAGGTATGAACCAATAACTCTGATTCATCCATTTTTCCACTTAAACATTCCCTTTACCTAATTGGCTACATGTAATGCATTGGGAATCCAACTTAAGATTCATCCTTATCTCCAAAATATCGTAATTCAATCCTTAAGTTGGCTCAAAAATGGTTTACATGTTTTTTTGTACCATTACAAATAATTATGACAAAAGTATCTCACTTGACATCTGAAGTCTCTAATGCTCATCATATACTTTTTTCTGAACTGTGACTCAGCATCCATATTACTCGGTATGCACTACTTGTTTGGCTTCTGTATCACTGAACATACACTAACTACTCGGCACTTGAGTGACTCGGCACATGAGTGGCTCAACACTCACTATGGACTCGACATGCTCTATTATATACATGTTGTGCTTGTCATGTACTACTTGTTTGACATGAACTAAGTAAATGATTTAAGTGTGTAGACATTGACTAGTCAAAATTAATCTAAGATTAATAGTCAAAAGGTATAAAAAGAGGTCCAAGGGGTCATTTTCATTCTTGTGATGTAGATGCCTTTGAGCATTTTGAGGGAGAGAGATGATTGCATAGGGAGGTATTCTAACTACATCTTACTATTTCGAGCACAACCGATTGCATAACTAGCCTCCATAGAATGGTGGCCCTGCAAGTTTTCAAAATTTCAAGATTTTTAGGTCATTTTGTTGATAATTATAGCCATTTTCATAGGTTTTCATAGGTTTTTCACAAAATTTCATGTGATACTTTATATAGTATTGCATGGTAGTTTTATGAACTATTGTACAATATTTCTTATTTTTAAAAAGTATCACATAGGTATTGAACCAAGTATCATACAAGACCTACCCAATAGTCATATGATATTGTGTGAAGTATCAAAAAAGGGATAGTATCACTCAACTATTGGAGAAAGAAGCATATGATACTTAGCTAACTTTGCATTTGTGAGCCTGATTTTCATCATTTTCTCATTTGAATATAATTTTTTGCACTTGGGCAAAAGAGTAGAGATGTGCTTAGTTGTGTTTGGTTTTCATTATGACATGTACTAACATATACACTCATTTTTATAGATGGTATTTCTGATGTTACATATCAAGGCCCTTGAGGTAGTGGATCTAAAATTAGTATGCCAACTTGGTGAGGATCAAAGGACAACTCTGAGGACCACGAGTTTTGAGTGGCTATTGCATTTGCCCCATATCCAAGTGAACCATGGCCTCCTTACCACATTAGCAAAGAGGTGGAACAATGAGAATAACACATTCCATTTTCCCACAAGAGAGGCCACTATCACCCTTGAGGATGTGTATCACATCCTACAAGTAACTTGTCAAAGGGATTTGATAAGTATAATGAGTATGTCTATGTTTTCTTTGCATCATCTCTTAATCATGAGTGCTGACATGATATTTGTGTGTCACAATTCTATTATGATCAAGCCCTAGCAAAGGGTAGGGTAGCACTTTAAGAATTATTTGAGGATATGACCATCCTCGATAAACATCTTACATGGGAGATATTGATAGAAGAGTATGGTCAATAGTACCCAACTATATGCATCATGTGTTCCTTGGTCGCACAACCACTATGCACATATAGAATCCATAAAGGCTTCACATGCAAAAGGGGGGATTGGTCATGGATTTGATAGGGAGGACATGACAGCTGGCATGGATTGGTTATTCTATCCAACATGTATCATGAGCTTCACAAGATTTCATACTGAGAGAGGAAGACATGGGCGTGTGGTATAGTAGCGGTATATATTTGAGCTTAGGACCACATAATGGTCATTCAACCTCAAGTACAACCTTGAGAGAGGTCTTATCCTTTTATCTATAAATTTTGCGGCTTCATCTCCCAGCCACATAGCAAAGACTTGACATATTATTGATGATTATTTGATGAGTTGTTGACTTTTGAGTGGTGATTCTACATGGGATATGAGGGATGACATGAGGTGATGGACGAGATAGGATACATGTTTTGGAGATGATGGATACATGTTTAGGAGACAACCAATAGTAGGCTTCTATGCAAGCATCATATAGAATTTTGTCATTACATAAGTATGGAGAAAATTTGGACAGTGACAAAGAGTCCCTACAAAGACCACCACCTATGCTCGAATCTAAGGAGAGGAGGATTTAGGGTGGCTACCCATGCTTGAATATATTATGGCCTTACAAGAGACTTAGGAGCTACAATAGGAGATGTGTGACTATCTCCTACGAGTCTCGCATGGAGGAGTGACACTTGATTATGCCCAATGTATGATGAGGCATATGTTCCCATGGTTCATAAATCCTTATGCACAACCTATGGATGCGAGAGCAGGAGGAGATGAAAGGGATGATGATTGAGGGGATGGTGTAGGTGGAGGGAGTGGAGAGGTTAGAGGGAGATGAGGTAGAGGAGAGAGTGGGGAGTGGTTCTAGGGGTGCATCTAGTAGCTAGACATGCTCAAGGAGCCACACAAAGATGGAGGTGGAGGAGGAGGAGGAAGAGAGATAGGAGAGACTGGTGCAATAGACTTGGGTGGAGAGGAAGTAGCTAAGATGAGGGTAGAGGTAGGAACCACTTGTGCAAATCGAAGGAGGGGATGATCCAACTAACCAGTGGATCAGGGCACTAGAGGGAGAGCTACAACATGCATGGATTGCCAGAGTGGTTTGAGATCAATGGCTTATAGATCAGCTGACACAAAGTAAGGAGATAAGGTAAGAGAGAGATGCAACTAGATGATATTTTGAGTGACATGGTGTGAGGGTTGTCTAATATTATGTAGCCTATAGAGACATAGTGCCTCTAGGATAGGGGCTAACTGACTACTGTGAGAGCTAGAAGATTAGAGGAAGTGGTACAACCACTGGATAGGACACATGTGGCACCACTATAACATCCTCCCACCCATTAGGGTAGTAGTTAGTCATAGTTCTAGGATTGGGTCTAGGTTTTGATACCCTTGTGGCAATTGATGTATATTTTGAGACATCTATCCATATTTTGGATCCCATATTATACTTGATTGATCATTATATATGTGAGATACTAGATTTAATTTATGGATTTGTGTACTTGTATCTTGTCTTGCTCATGTTATGGATGTTTATGGATGTTTCAGCACTTGTCTTTATCTTTTCACGTGATATTTCTATGTATGCTCATGTTTATATATTTTATGGTTATATGCTCATGGATGTATCTCTTGCATAGATGTTTCATCTCTCATGTTATGATGTAGACTCATGATTTGAAATTTTAGCACTTGGATAGATTAGATATGATGATGAGATTAACCCCTTCTGATGATAGGAATATAATTATTAAGTTGATATGACTGATAAGAAAGTGAAATATCTGATCAAGAAGAAGTGAGAAAAGATTAACATACTTAGCTAACATGTTCATGAAAGATAAAGAGAGATCTCTCTCAACATGCACGATGCAAAAACTAAGCTGGAATGAACTTAAAAATGCAAACTAATATCCAAAAGGTTCATTTGCAAGGGACACATAATTAGACTCTAATTTTTATCATCAAACTTTATTAGGGACATTGAAAGATCATACAATCATCACTAGTACAATTATGAGGATATGAATATGAACTATATCGAATAAAATATAAGAATCAAAGACATATAGGTCACAATAACTAATTCCATTAGTTCCCTAAGTTTAATATAGAAATACTACATATATATCAAGGTATAAGTGCTAATATAACTCCTAAGTGTGGTGTTGTGAAGAAAAACAAGGATGGTACATTGTAGATCCAAAATATCTAGTAGGACAAGCATGAATAATCACGACGCCTTAGATAAAAAAAGTATACCCACAAGCATAAAATAAGCAAAGCATGCCCCATGTTCCCAATCTTCTAGTCCATGTCATCTTTGAGAAACTATTAGGGAGGGAACACTTAGCAAAGAAATAATCATACATAATACACAAAGAAAATAATGTTAATCAAGTCTCAACAATTTTTAATCTTCAAGTGTGTGTGCAAACCACATGACCAATCTTTTAGGACTCAAATCTCGTAGTGGGAAATATCATAGTATCTTAGACCATGACTAAGGTATCTAAAAAGTGTTGAGAAATACAATCGAACAATCTACAAATAAAACACCAACACACAAAGAGACCCTGATAAGTGTTGGTGAACATATTGTCTTTCCTTATGAAATTTAATAATTTAATCTATGCCCAATATAGGAAATAAAAAATGCTCATAATAGTTGGGTAAACATTATATTAACCATTTCCCTCTAAATTTTTAAAATTACACCTCCCTTTCCAATTGATTATAAATTAATTTGTGCTAAGAAAAGAATAAACATAATTGAACACTTTTGCCCAAAAATGCTTAAGAATCACTCACATACTCTTAGGTATAGAGGTAAAGTTTACAATTTTTAGAATTCAAAAGATGACTAGAAAGTTCACTATCTTCCCATAACAGAACATAAGTTATGAAACATTTCAGATTCTAGACCAACATAAAATTGAATTAAACTTAAGGAAGAAACTAGTACAACAATAGAAAAATAGTAATATATATCATCCACAATCAATCATAACATCTCTCAAAGTAACTGTAAATGATTACATTCAAACTCCAAGTTTCAAACCACAAAAAAATATTGATATATAGTCACATATATCACCAACTTTTTTCTATTACAATTTTAGAAAAAGCTTCCCCAAAGATACTATTCCTACAAATGTTTTTCTATTGACTAAAATTTAACCCTTTCCTAGTTTAACGCTCCAACAGTTATAGTTTTTAAAAACACCTAAAAAGGCCTCCGTAAAAACCTAGCCTTTTGGTTACAAATGATTATAGGTGCAAACAATTTAAAACAATTTTTAAAAAACAAGAAAACAAAAGATAACTACTTGTAACTAGACTTATGCACTAGGTTTCTCCTCATCTACCATGGTTTGCTTGACCAATTTCTAGCTCCTGAAGGAACTTGTAAACTCCTAGACCACATGAGAATAGGGATTCTTCAAACTAAGAAAATTTGACCTACATGCATCCTTCTTCCACCTTAATTCCTTGATCTTTCGACTCTACCTTGAATGTGATATGTGTGGGATAGAATGGATCGAATGGATAGAAATGAATTGATTGAATGAATGTGGGATGGAATGGATTAGGACCAATGAAAAGGGAGAGCCAAGGCATGGTAAATTGATGGGAAGCAACATGAATCGATGGATGAAAGGGAAATGTGAAAGGATATGTGTGGCCAAATGATATGGTGCTGAAAAATGCAGAACGGAGGATCATGTTTCAAAGGAGTCCTAATGTCCCATTCCAGAGATAGGAAAATAGAAGAAAATATGGTGAGAAAGGATGCATGAAAATAGAAAGGTGGTACAAAGGTGAGCGTGTGGAGGAAGAGAAGGCATGTGCTCTTCCAAAGCATGTATGGACATTTTGTTATTGTGCCTCTAATAGTGATCATGAGCATGGGCATGAAAAGGGAATGAATATGGGATATGGGAGGAAGGTATGAAAGAGGGATAATGATATGAAGGGCATGGATGAAATGTATGATATGAAGTGGATGAAATGGAAAGGATACCCGAGATCAAGGACATATGAATGAAAGATGGAAGTATATAGCAGTATGGATGGAAAATGGACCAAATGAACATGACAAGGACTATGGGATGCAAGATATGGATAACATGTCAAGATCAAATATAGGAAGAATTATGGGAGTATATAGGATAATGGATGGAGGATGTGCAAGGGATATGGAAAGTGCATATGGATAGATGAAAGAAAAGTGAAAGTCAAGATCAAAGAGGCAAAATGTGTGCTAGAAAATGTGACCTGTTGGGAGCACGAAGCAACAAACAAACATTAGTTAAAATCCTCAAATATGCATCAAAGACTCATCAAAATGAAAGAACATTGACTAACTAATGCTTGCTTGAGTTTTCAACTCTAAGCAGCCAACTAAACAAATCTTACAACCACTTCTATAGCTCAACAAGGGCACCCATGAGAGGCCTTGTTGGTGTGTTAAGATGGGGGTATGTTTGGTGTGCTCTCCCAAACACAACAAAGTATTGAATCTCTTGAGTGGATGTACAAAGATGTGAATGATGATGAAATATAAACCTAAACTATATGAGATGAAGAATACTTCAAGAAATGGCTATGGGGAAAGCCATAAAAATTGAAAGCATTCAATGGTGAAAATATGAAATGCAACAAAGAAACTAACTAGATATGCAAGCTAAATTAACAAGTAAATGCAAAGGAAATGTAAATGCAAAGGAAAACTAGCTAACCATGACAATGCAAAGCTAAACCAGCTACCAAATGGTTAGTATGCACCTATAAAATCACCATGAAAACTCTACTAATGCAAGTTCAAACTACCATGAAAGCTCAAACTATGGATGCAAGCTCAAATTTCAAACCAACATGGTAACAATGCAATAATGGTAGATGCCAATGCTTCAGACAAGGCCTCTATTTATAGGGTTGAGGGAGGGCTTGGTGAGGTGGCATCCATGTAGATGCCACATAAGGTGACACGCAAGCCATGCAAGTGGTCAAAAATTTAAAGTTTTCTCGCACATGTGTGAGAAAACTTGAGAAGAAGAGTGGGAGACAAGAGTGCAAAGGGGAGTGTGTAGGCATGCCATCTCACACGTGCAAGCACACTCTTAAACTAATGAGGGGGATTAGGAAGGAGATTAAGAATGATTAAGTGGGATTAGAGAAGAAGTAGGCTTAAGATGATGAAAATTATGGTTATAGGCTAGGCTCTAGGCTTTAGATTAAATTAAATAGGATTTAATTTAATCACAGGTTTAGCAGAATTAATGGGATATGGGGATTTAAATAAAATTTATTTAAAAAAGGAATTCATGGAGGGATCATGTATTAAATACATTTAACACATTGGGGGGGTGGGGGGGTGTGTGTATTTAAATTAAATTTAAATACACTAGGCAAGTGAACTTATTTAATCAAATAAATTTAAATAAATAGCTAGAAGAATATGACAAATATAATTAATTAATAAATAATTAATTATAATGTCAAGGGAAATATTAAATAAATTAATATAGTCTTTAGAAAAAATTTAAGTGTCTACATTTTGCCCCTCTTTGATGTGATGTCGGGATGGCATCATATCAAAGCAAAGAAAATTTAGGTTTCCCTAGAGAAGGATAGGAGTCCTAGGAATGACGACAGATAAGGAGGAGTGCCCTCTCGAGGAAATGGGGTGAAAAAAAATATGTTTTGCCCCATTTTCTCAAAAATAGACACGGGAAGGAAAAGGGATAGAGAAAAGACTCAGAAGATGACTTTGCATGACATGCTTAGTAAAAGTGGAAGGAAGCGGGGTGGATTGGATAATGATTAATCTAGATACAACTTAACTACATGAATGCATGATATTTAGTTGTGTTCATATGGGAGAGCACACCTTAGTTTGATATTGCAAGAGGAGTTATGCATAAAATGCTATAGTAGCATAGATGAAAAGATTCCTTTATGTGGATGAGACTCTCAACAAAATAAACGTAGGTTTCAGAGTCATGATGGAACAAATCACATATACACACTAGAGAGGTCTGGGCACACCTAAAGTCTTGTTAGGGATCTTGGTGGAAAGTGTGCTAACCTATTGCCTCTAGTGAGCAATGCATAACCATAACTTGAAAACCGACAAAGATGTGCTAAAGAATCATGAAAATAGATCATATCACAAAATGACATGTGTAATTAGGTTGAGCCATTCAAATGATATGAAGATATTGAAGATCAAGGCACACATGGGGAGGCTATCACTAACACACAAAGATAAAATCACCAAAAGACCTTATGACCAAGTAGTCATTCAGTCCACAGTTCTTGCCATGAACTTGATTCTGATAGTGAAATTTGTTAAGCTTATGTAGGAAGGATTCATCCTATAAGGAAAAATTTGATTGTTTGATTGAATTGTATTGAGATGTTTGTGATTGTTCATTGGCAATAGTGTGAAAGGAGCAATATTCTTGAATCATTTAGTATTAGTGTGAATTTGTGTAAGTTTGTTTGCAATCATTATTTGATAAGCTCAGTTTGATGGGTTGAAGCTCAGTGTCATGAGATAAATAGAAGAATTTGGATAAGATATGATAAGATGATGGATGATTGATGATTTGAGGAAGGAGAATGCTAGAGAGAAAATGATAAATGTTCTCTAGAGGAAAGTGTGTTTAATGGAAGACTAGATATTTGATCACGGTAGATGCAAATAGATGAAAAATGAAGCAATTGATTATAGAAATTATTTGAATGAAATGATTAGCAGAAGAGAATATGATGAGATTAGAGGAGAAATGAATTTATTGAATGGATTGGAAGAAGTAAAAATTGATGGAAGGTGGAATAGAGTAAAACCAATGACAAGGGATAACCAAGGGATGGTAAATGGAGGAAAAACAACGTGAGTTGGTGGATGAAAGGAATGGTGAAAGCATATGAGGGAAAATGCAGAGCCAAGGACCATGTTTCAAAGGAGTCCAAATGCCCCATACCAAGGATAGGAAAATGGAAGAAAATATAGTGGGAAAGGATGCATGAAAAAGGAAAAGTGGTATGAAGGCTAGCGGATGGAGGAAGAGAAGGCATGTACTCTTCCAAAGCATGTATAAACATTTTGGTATTGTGTCTCAAATAGTGATTACAAGCATGGGTATGAAAGGGAAATGAATAAGGGATATGGGAGGGAGGGTATGAAAAAGGCATAATGATATGAAGGATATGGATGAAGTGTGTGATATGAAGTGGATGAAATGGAAGGGATAACCAAGATTAAAAACATATAGAATAAGGATGGAAGTATGTAGGTGTATGGATGGAAAATGGATGAAGGAACATGACAAGGACTATGGGATACAAGATATGGATAGAATGTCAAGATCAAATATATGGAAGAATTATGGATGTATGTAGGAAAATGTATGGATAATGCATAAGGGATATGGAAAGTGCATATGTATGGATGAAAGGAAAGTGAAAGTCAAGATCAAAGATGGAAGCGGATGATGAATGGTAGATGGAAGCATGGAAGGTATGTATGGAAGTTTGGTATGGCTGGAACTTGCCCCCAATGTAGACTGCAAGGGGAGAAGGAAAAGTGAATGGATGGATAAGTGCAAGTGGAAGGCAATGGATACATGATAGGAAAACGAAGGGAGGACTCAAGCATCTAGATATATAAATAGTATCCCTTGATTTTTTTTTTGATTTTTTTTCAAGGAATTTTGACTATGTTCGCATAGATGTTGGTAGGATAGTGAATGGAGGACAATGCCTTATGAAAAGGTTTGGATTAAGGGGGCAGAGTAGGTGGGAGGAAGACATGATTGATGGATGTGAGGTTGGGAGACTTGTGAGTGAGTGGATGAAGGAGGAGGAAAGATCATCATTAGCACACACCTTTAAGGGTGATGGAAATAAGGAAATTGTGGAGGATATTTAGGTTTGGATTTTGGGATATAGGGACCCAAAATGGATGAAGGAGATGACGGATTTAGGATCGTGGATTTGGGTATACAAGGACCCAAAATGGATTTGGAAAATGGAAGTGTGGATGATTTATGCGTGAGGGAAGCCTTTGGATGAGCAAAATTAGATGTCATTTTGAATCTTTCTTTGAGATTCATTGCTACATTAAGTAGCATGGGAATCCACATAATTTTTGCATTTTTTATTTTCAGCCTTCGTGGCCCTTTGATTTTGTTTTGGATCAGATTTTTCTTTTCTTGGACATGTCTTTTAGAGGGGACATGTTGATCCTTGGGCTTTTTGTGGATTTTTGGCTTTATTCTCTTTTTCTTTAGCATCCAATTTGCTTCCATTGGCCATGGTATGGGTGCCTGAAGATAAATGGGGTGGAGGGTGTATGGATGGTAAACATGGTAAGGGATTCAAGGATGTGTACCTTTGTTGATCTTTACTAGGAGCATGGGGGGATGAAGTGGCAAACATGGATATGATGGATGGATGTATGTAAGGACCCAAAATGGAAGGAAGGGATGAAGGATTTTCTGGTGGAACATAAGGACCTAGAATGGATGGAAGTGAGGAAGGAACGAGAATATGGATATAAGGTCCTAAAATGGATGGCAATGAGGAAGGAATAAGATTGGATTTGGAAGAACTGGAATGTATACCAACATCTTGAGACATGATTTCTTCAAGGGGATGCTTATTATTTTCAACACAAGATGTGAGTCTATGTATATGGAGTTCATGAGTGGATTGGATAGGCGTGATATGATCATGTGGAGGATTAGGATCACAAGCGGGATTATGAGGGAGAATAGGATCATGAGATGGGGAGGTATCATGAAAGGAAAATGAAGGGGTGCTTTGATCTTGACTTACAAGAGGATCATGTAGTGGAACAAGTGGATCATGAGATGGAGTGATTTGATCTTGACATGGAGGGGTATTAGGGAAGGAGTTGAAGGAACTTCTTCATGAAGTGGAGGATCTATGGAGGCTAACTCTTGAGATGGAATGGAATTGGTGGTACATGGAATGCCTTGATCTAATTAGGAAGGGAATCATGAGATGGACTAGGAGGGATAAATGGATTTTGAGAGATAAGGGAATGATGGGATGGAGAAATGCTCAGATCTAGAGGAGAAGAGGAATCTATAATGTCATGCTTTGGAGGAAGGTCTTGAGATGGAATTGGGGGTATGACTTTGGGTGATTGGCTCTCTTCATTTTGTATTTTACACTTAGCCAAGAATGATGAGAAATACCCCTTACGAGGTGGGGATGATGTTTTTGGAGGTTTAGGATTGTTTGAAGGTGGAAGTATGGGTAGGGGATTAGGATGATGGTTTTTGACATTAAGTTTAAAGTGTGGGGAATTCTATGGAGGATTTGGGCTAGATGGGACATGAGGACTATGGTCTTTCAAACATGGGGGAGGAGGACATATGGCATAGAAGGTGAACTATTTTTGCTGATTTGCTAGGAGATAATTCTTTAGTTGCTCCATTTCCGTGGCAAGGGTATATGTGTTTGCAAAATTGTGTGGACTATGAATGGAATTGTATGTGGGTGAAGGATAATGAGGTGGATTTCCCTCATCAAAGGTAGAAGAATAATGAACATGAGATGGATGAGAGTTGGATATGAAGTGTTGAGGATGAATTTGATATGTAGGTTGAAGGGGAGGTATGAATCCATATTGTCTTTGAAGATCATCAAGCAATTGATTAAGCCAACTCAAATCCATAGATGTGAGACGAAGAGTGATGAAAGATTCGATGATGGATGGACTATGAACTTGGGACTAGGAGCAAGTTTGGACTTTGTGTCGATTTGATTTGAAATGGATTGGACTTGATATTGAATTGATTTGATTTTCATTTGATGTTGATATTGATTGTTTATGATTTGATTTGATTGGATGAGGGTTTGATTTGATTTGATAAAAATCCTATGATATTGCAAACAAGTGAATGTTGGATTTGAATGAAAGTCCAATGTTCATGATAATGCTCCTATGTTCAAAGTAGATTTGATGAAATGTTGAATTACAAGAAAATGTGAATGAACTTAGAAAGATTGGTTATGGAGGAATATGTAAATGGATCAAATCAAGAATTGATTGGAAAAGACTGAATTTGACAAGGAATTGGATTAGAATGATGATGATTTGAAGGACTGAATTAAGGACGAATTACGAGATTGGCCAAGGAAATTGAATTTGGATGATGATGAATCATGACTAGGATGAAGCTTATGGATTTGATGGAATGATGAGGGAATGATTTGGATGAATGGAGATGATAAAAAATTCAAGGAATGGTGTGAACGATGTGATGAATTTGACAGAAAGAAGAAGTGACGTGGAATTGATGTGGAAGTGACATGGAATTGATGTGGCCAACTTGACTAGGAGGACCTAAACCAAGATGTGTTTTTGTTGTTTTTGCAATTTTTGCAATTTTACAATTTTTTTGGATTTTTTATGTTTTATGATTTTTTTGGATTTTTAGGTTTAAGATACAAAATCAAAGAAGGAAATATGTAAAAGGCAAGTGTCTTTCAAACACTAAAGAACGTCAAACACACCAACAATCCTATAAGGTTTCAACTAGGATGTACAAGGATCAACTAGAGGGTGTCCTTGATATACGCAAGGTACATGAGGCCCAAATCGGTAGATGAAAGAAAATATTGTCAAACAACCAGGGGGAGATGGTAACCCAAATCTCCTCTTTCACTTCACAAAGGTATTAAGTTCTTTGGGGCTTAGCCAAGAGTGACAATATTTTGCTTCCAAGAGAGGTGTCTTTTGATTCACCTCCTGATATTTATACTCTATTAGAACACTAGAATTGAGGTCATCCCAAGGGGTGATGAAATCCCCAAGTAGGCTTCCTAAAAAAGAAAAACAAGACTACTTATTTCTTGTGCACCCAAGATCACCCGAGGGCACGAGGGGAGAGAATACGTAAGTGGCCTCAGGGTTTAACAGACACACGTTCTTTCCCAATGAAGTGTTAGGTTTTTTAATCTACTTGAAGACACATGTGTTTAAAGTATACAATGTTCTTTCCAACTTGAAATCATCATCAACATAAATGAAAAGCACGGATTTGTCAACAAGAAAGTAAATCGAGCGTGTGCATAAGTAAATTGCTAAAAATGAAATGAATTTCCATTAAGGCATTCAAGATTGTGTGAGTTCATTTTAAGCACCAATTCCAAATGTTTTCTATCCTAGACATTCATATAAATTTCCTTAAGGCATTCAAGATTGAATTTGATTATTTTAGCATTTAACCATGCATTCAAAGATGAGTGTTTAAGCATACAAGTTCATTCCCTAAAACAAATTTAAAGCAAAACCTGCAAGCAATATGGTTAGTGAGAAAATATCCCTACAAAAAACACAAGTTAGGGCAGCGAAAACGTAGGACAAACATGAAACAACCCTGCAATGAAAGTGTTAAGACAAAGTTCAGCCTTTGACAGAAAAATCAGAGATCTTAACTACATCAAAATCTCATGAAACTAACACCATGATGACGGGCTCGAAATTAGCTTTTTGGCAATATTTTGTTTTTCAAAAATGGAGTTTGTATGCTCAAGTTATGAGCAAAAAACCAAAGGCTGCTCCTTATGGCCTAGAAAGGCATGTGGCCTATTGATGTAGTGATGACATCAGTGACCTACAGGAAAAAAATTGATGGTTAGGGGCATGTTAGGCAATTTTTTTTTGTTTTTTGACATTTTTGAAAAAAAAAAGAAAAAAGAAAAAAAGACGTGGTTAGTAAGAAGATAAATTTTTTTTTCTAAAAATACAAAAGAAAATAAGAAGGTAAAAACTTTTTTTTTTTTAAACAAAATTTAAAAAAAATTAAAATTAAAAAACATATCCAAAAGAGGGGTGATGGTTTTGTAGGATGGAGGCAGAGAGGAGCGTAGGTTTGGCATGGTGGATAGTGTGGCACAGAGCGGCCAAGGGCTAAGCCATGGGGAAGATGAGGAGGAGGTTGTGGCACGACCACGGGAGTTGGTGGTGGTTGGGGTTTGAATGGCAATGTCTGGTGGTCGGAGTAGGCGGGGAGATGGGGGGTAGTGGCGCTTAGAGGAGGTTGGAGTGGGTGTCAGCGGTAGCAGAGGGTTCAACAAGTGGTGCTCGTAGGTAGCAAGCAGACGGGTGAGAAGTGGTGGCCACGCTGGTTAGCAGCGGAGGGAAGTGTTAGCCGGGGGAGGGCATTTGCTGGTCAATGGGGGTGTGAAGGATGGCTGGTGGTGATGGGTGTTGGGGCTGAAATAGAGAGAATTTTATGGGAGAATGTAGAGATAGTGGCGAGCAATTGGCTGCAGTGGGCAGTTGAGGTTTTAGGAGGCAGGAAGATGGTGGTGGGAAGCAATTGCAAAGGTTGGAGGCCGCAGTGGCGGCGGCGCAGGAGAAATGTAGGCAAGGTGCTCCACTGTGGGGAGAAGGGGGAGGGGAGCAGGGGCTCAGGGCACCAGGAGAGAGGGGAGCCACCATGGAGCGACCACGGGGGCAGCACTTGCGGACGGTGCTAGCCTGCAAAAAAAAAAAAGAAAAAAATGACTTCGAATTTAATTTTTTTTATTTTATTATTATTTATTTTTAAATTTTTTTTAAACTAACCTATTTTTAAACTAACATAAATGAAACTAACCCTTTTTTATTTAAATCCTTTTATTAAAACTAGCATAAATGGAACTAACCTTTTATTGAAACTAACCTATTTTTTATTTAAACTAACATACATGAGACAAAATAAGCCCCTCCTCACTTTTTTTTTTAAACCTATTTATTTATCAACCAAGTGGGAGTATTTTTCTTTTATTTTCTAATTTTTTCCTAACTAACAAAGTAGTATACCTAATATATATACACTCCTACAACTTAAAAATAAAGAAATAAAAACTATAGAGTGTAATATGTCAAAAAACTTCTCTCGTGTGCTTCAAGCACGATGATGGGCTTTATGGCTCGATTAGAGGCTCTTCGTAAAATTTGATCTCCAAGTGCTTCTTCAACCTACAAGCTTGAAAAACCAAAAAACACTCAAAAACACATTAGATAGTTAGTTCGAACCCATGAATTGGGTCCCACTAGGCGTGCCAAAATGTGTGCTAGAAAATGTGACCTGTTGGGGGCACGAATCAATAAACAAACATTAGTTAAAATCCTCAAATATGCATCAAAATGAAAGAAAATTGACTAACTAATGCTTGCTTGAGTTTTGCAACTCTAAGCAGTCAACAAACCAAATCCTATAACCACCTCTACAGCTCAACAAGGGCACCCATGAGAGGCCTTGTTGGTGTGCTAAGATGGGGGGTATGTTTGGTGTGCTCTCCCAAACACAACAAAGTATTGAATCTCTTGAGTGGATGTGCAAAGATGTGAATGATGATGAAATATAAACCTAAACTATATGAGATGAAGAATACTTCAAAAAATGGCTATGGAAAAAGCCATAATTGAAAGTATTCAATGGTGAAAATATGAAATGCAACAAAGAAACTAACTAGATATGCAAGCTAAATTAATAAGTAAATGCAAAGGAAATGTAAATGCAAAGGAAAACTAGCTAAACCATGACAATGCAAAGCTAAACCAGCTACCAAATGGTTAGTATGCACCTACAAAATCACCATGCAAACTCTACTAATGCAAGCTCAAACTACCATGAAAGCTCAAACTATGGATGTAAGCTCAAATCTCAAACCAACATGGTAACAATGCAATAATGGGAGATGTCAATGCTTGAGAAAAGGCCTCTATTTATAGGCTTGAGGGAGGGCTTGGTGAGGTGGCATCCATGTAGATGCCACATAAGGTGACATGCAAGCCATGCAAGTGGTCAAGAATTCAAAGTTTGCTCACACATGTGTGAGCAAAGTTGAGAAGAAGAGTGGGAGACAAGAGTGCAAAGGGGAGTTTGTAGGCATGCCATCTCACACATGTGTGAGCACACTCTTAGGCTAATGAGGGGGATTAGGAAGGAGATTAAAAATGATTAAGTGGGATTAGAGAAGAAGTAGGCTTAAGAGGATGAAAATGATGGTTATAGGCTAGGCTCTAGCCTTAAGATTAAATTAAATAGGATTTAATTTAATCATAGGTTTAAAAGAATTAATGGGATATGGGGATTTAAATAAAATTTATTTAAAAAAGGAATTCATGGAGGGATCATGTATTAAATAAATTTAACACATTAAAGGTGGGGGGGTGGCGGGGGGGGGGGAGGTGTATTTAAATTAAATTTAAATACACTAGGCAAGTGAACTTATTTAATTAAATAAATTAAGTAAATAGGTAGAAGAATATGAAAAATATAATTAATTAATAATTAATTAATTATAATGTCAAGGGAAATATTAAATAAATTAATATAGTATTTAGGACAATTTTAAGTGTCTACAATATTTGACTATGGTGATTATTAACTTCTTCAATTCCCTTTTCTCTTTGTTGTCCTTTTCATATTGAGTTAACATATGGTCTGCAAAAAACTTGAAAAAGTGATTCTCGATGTCTCTAGTAAGGACCCCCAAGTTTTTGGTAGTAACTTTGAAGTCCTCAATGTTAACCTCTAATGAGCCTTCTTTCTACTTATAAGTGATCACCTCCAACATGGCTTTCTCGGATATATGATCCTTGATTAGCCGCACATCATTTTTCATCTTCTTTCTCTTTGGGATGTGAGCAACATACTTTATAACTATGTCCTTAACATACATAGACATAGGTTGAAGACTATGCTTCTTATTCACTTATTTGTATAGCTAAGGTGGGATGTTATTAGTAGGCACTACTTCTTTACTAGTTTTAGGAGGGTTCATGAAACTAGGTTGAACTACATTTGGAGTTTCTATCAATTCTACACCATCTTCTTGATTATCTAATAGAGCATGTTCTTCATCTTTTTTCTTTCCTTGATCCATGGCAGTGACCCTTTGAATTGTTTCCTTAGAAAGTGTCCTAGACCTGGTTTTAGACCTAGATCTAGGAGTCATAAGTCATCTTGGTGACACTACTTCCTTCTTCTTTTTAGCCATTGAAATATCACCTGCGGTATGGGACAAAAGTGGAGTGTCAGAGGTTAGAGGTTTAGAGAAAGAAACTACTTGGAAGGTTTCACACTCTATTTCTCACTAACTGATCTCTTACTTTTTCCTCTGCAACCAATTATTTGTATAGGATAAAATGGATCTAGTCCTAAGGTTTATATCATCTTCCTCAGTCCTGCTCCAATCTAACTCAAGTTGAATTTTCTCATTTGCTTCCTCCCAACCTAGTTCAACAATTTTTGAATGATCTTCAATCATTTCATCCAACTTGAATTTTAATTTCAATGAGGTAATGTGGGAGAGTGTTAACCTAAGTGATCTCTCTTGACCACCTTGCATTTTTCATTACAATCTTCCCACAAATTCTCTAGGTGAGGAATTGACTAAGGTTGATCCTTTATCCCAAGCACCCATGTTGCAAATTCTTTACTGTCAAAATATCTTCTCCCTTGATAGAAACTGAGGTTAAAGTTGAGCAAGTCATTTCCAATTGTGGAAGCATTAATCATGGTATTACAAGCTAGAGTGCTAAGTTTTATGGAGAAAACAAACTCCCATCTTTCCTCACAAAGATTATCTTTAATTATAGAGAACAACTTTCTGCCTACTTTGCAATAATGAAGCAATCTAGGGAATATCAAGGCAATTTAATAGGTTCTTCCTCAAATTTGCCTCCTCTCAAGTAGGTGAACCTTGGAAACTGAATGTAGAAGCTACCAAAGGTTTGGATCAATCTTTGAGCTTATAGGGATATCCTTGGCATTGATGTTTTCCTAAGACTTAGGTGCATATTCTCTATTAAAACATCATGCACTTTTCTGAACTCCCCCAACACACTTTCTATAACAAGGGACAATATTGATAAACATTTTTATCCTCACTCCAAGGCTCATGGGGGATGGATGTAATATCACTGGCACATGCAATGCAATAAGTCAAGTAATATGACATATACAACTCTTGTCTTGTGAGTGCTTGAGTTGATTTCTCTGTGGGCTAGCTATGAACTCTGCCCAATCTAGAAATTGTTTCCCAGTTAGCATAATATCTATGTAAAGAAACATCTAGTCCTCAAACATTAAAACATCAATAGACCCCTTATCTCAGTGCAATAAAACCATCAAGTTATAAATGTGAGGCTTCATGTGGTCTTTGGTCACTATCTTGGGTAGTCTTGAACCTTCTTTATAATTTGTTCCCATCCACTTTCTAGGCATGATGTTGCAGTGCTTTGAAGGATTTTCTTGGTATTGAACTAGGGATTAGGTGGGCCCATAATTGAAAAAGGTACATTCTGATAATCTCAAGACACATGAAATGGTTTCCCCGGTGATAGAAAACATTGGCTTTCCATTCCTATTTAATATACTTTTGGTTTTTACATCATAATGGTCAATACATAGTTGAAGTAATTCTAGGTTTAAAAGGGTAAGAGGGTAAGCGATGACTTCAAGTAAACGACTCATCAAGACATCTAGATACCCTTTCACTTCTTCAACCTAGTCTAGGAACTTCTCTTGCAACTTTTGAACCTTGACTCCCATCAAGTTGGCATCAGAAATTATAGGCATTTTACATTCATGACTAGAATTTTTTTTGAAGAAATTCAAGATGGATTTCATTTTAATAGAAAGATAAAAAAAACCCCAAACTACTCTATCTTTCAAAATAACAACACAGAAGGAGAAACAAGAGATTTTTCACATTCTCACTTGCAATTCATTGAAAGAAAACTAGAAAACTTCCCTTCTCCCACTATTGCTCTACCTTAAATTTACCTTAGCATTGGATAAAAGAAATAAATTGTAAACTTAGCATTTTAAAGTTAGGCTAACATATTGGAAAGAATATTGCTTCATAATGAGGTATTTATGGTGAGATTATTGTGGCCCAACATGCATTCTTTAAAAAATGATGGTAATTTCTCATTAAATGTCCACCTCAAGGGAAGCATCCTTGCAATCATTACGACCCTCCTAATAATATGATCTACCTTCTTAGTGAAAGATTTGCCTTTTTCTAACTCGTGCTACCATTGTCCACATTAGGTGATGATGATTTGAATCAAACATCTTAATCATTACTCAGATGTCATACCTAACACATTCTGAATTGCCACCTTTTCAAGCATGAGTAATGATCATGAGTGTATATCCTTAGTAGTAGAACTACTTTGAACTACTTTGAATTGAGGTTTCAAGAGGTTCGAAGTAGTTCAAAAGAACACTACCACCATGCTCGATGGGTCCCACCTACAAGATCAAGATTCAGTTTTATAACTTGGTTGAACTACTTTTAACCAAGGTTCAAAGAGGTTCAACTAAATTTACACAAACATGCACCACAAGGCTTGACTTTTCAAAGGTAAGATGGAATGACATCTTGATGGAGGGAAATAAAAAAGACACTTTGACATGGATTTTTAGAGAGAAGGATGAAAATAAAAGAAATCCATGGTGACTCAAAACTAGGGCTAATAGGGGCTTTGACTGGGGATTATGTATATGAAATGTACAGATAACTTAGAATACTAGGAATAAAAATTTATTGAATGTGAACAAAAATAGGAAACAAAAGAAAAAAGAAGGAAAAACCAGGAAACAAAAAAAGAATATGTACACGGGGGAAGGACACTTAGGGGAACTAAAACATCAAAAAATTTAGATCTTTCCCATTGTAAGTAAATGGAAAATCACTACCATCAAGGTAACTTAGGTGAAAAAAATTTGAACCAGTGATTTTCGTGATAAAAAATGGGCCCTTCCATAATTGATCGGGAAGGCTAGGATAGACTAGCTAGTCTATGCTTCTCATCCAACAATAGGATCTTGGTGTTTTCACTACACCTATATGGTCTATAGGATTTATTGCAACTTAGAACATCCTCTAAGCTTCCCTAACCTTCCCACTAGGTGAAATAATTAAATCATGCTCCATGACTCACTTATCCTCCTAGGAGTGCAATTCTTCCAAAATGCATATGTAGGTCTACCAGGGTTCCATGGTAATACCTAGTCCAACTAAGGTTTTGATGAGTTTTAAGGTGCTATTGGAACACTTTTAGTATGCTTTATTAGATGGTAACAATGGGTTCATACCCGATTTCTTGGTTTCTTCACAAAAAGGCTACTGGAAGAGCCCCAAATTAGAACTGCACCCGGATTTGTAGGGCTAATAACATATTACCCTTAAGGATTCATCAGACCTGGTCTTAATAAAAAATTTTTCATACATCACATACTCAAATATTTTTGAGTTTTTAAGCCACCAAAAAGCCGTACAACAATTATGGTAAAAATGAGGGTTTTGAAGGGTTTTGAGGGCTGCCTGTTGTCCTCAACTTTCAAACACCTTCTTCAACTCATAGAAACTTCTCCTATACAAAAAAGAACCTTCTTATATCCCTCTTGAATCCCTCCAAAGGTAAAGCCTTGAATCTTTGTTCTTTTCTCTTGAGAACAAATTCTTTGATGCTTGCTCCTAGCCGGGCATTGCCTAGCTCACCTAGGGCTTTGTTAAACAAATGCTTGCACACATTTTCTTGGCCCTTTCTTGAAATATGTTACACATTAGGGTCTTTAGTCTTTTAAACCAAATAGCCATGGAAATCCCATGGTGGAAACAAGAGCTACAACCCGTTCATTGTTGACAACTCAAAATTGGACAACAAACTCTTACTTTTAAAGAAATTTAACAAAACCTTCCAAAACGTGTTTACAAATATAATCTAATGCATGTATAATGGAGAATATACAAGATAATAACTAGAAAATAAAAAAAAATGACAGTAAAAACGTGATTTTCTGCCAAACAACACCAAAAACCAGTCAAAACGTATTAAAAACCAGTCACAGTTTGCTGTAGCAGCACAATGCAATACAAAAAAATGACTTCCAACCCTTAGTTCATGTTTTTCCAACCTTAAATAGGCTATCCCATGGTGTATGGGTTGATTTAGGGCATTTTTAGCCACTTAAAAAAGTTAACTTGCTCTCTAACATAAGTTGCTTAACACTTTTACATAAGTGACCAGCAACTTAGCAATTTTTAGTTCTTTTTTTTTGCTCTTTGCAATTTTGTCACCAAGACCATTTTTGGGTCTTCTCAAGGAAATATTGGGCTTCAAACTTCCCCCAATACACCATTCCAATTTTTTAGGAACACCCTATGCACTAGAAATCAAAACATCACAACATGACGAAACAAAGTTAATCACTTAGACCAAGAGCCTAAACTAGAGCAAAACACACCAAATGAGATAGAAACTCTTATTCTATCTACATACTTCTTAGGAGAAGTTCATCACACCAAAATTTGATATGGTGGGAGCCTTGAAAGGGTGCTCCTGCACCATACTCCCCCCCTAAACACAAACTAAGGCACTTTGGGGTCAAGAAGAGTTGGATCAATGCCAACCTTCTTGAAATGTGCTTCCTCAACCCAGGTAGCTTTAGATTCAAGTTGATCCTTCCATTTGATTAGATGTTCAATATACACTTGATGTCATGTAGTTTTTTTCACCTTGGATTCCAATAATTTCTCTGCTTTGGCTAGTTGTTTCTTGGGCATTGCATTAGTGTCAAGGTCTTGTAGGACCCTTGGTGGACCTACACTTTGCTGACTGATTTCTCTCTTAAATCTGATTAGGTCTACAGCATTAAACACTGGTGAGATAGCTAGGTTTGATGGAAAGTCCACTTTGTAGGCATTCTCTCCATACTTCACTAGAACCTTGCATGGGCCAATTATTCACATTTGGAGCTTAGTGGGCATACCTTGTTGCATTCTAGTTTTGTTAAGATGGACCATAACATAGTCCCACATCTAAAACTGTACTTCTTTCCTCTTCTCATCCATTTTGGCCTTGAGTCTTTGAGTAAATTCCCACATAGTTTTCTTCACTTGTTCTTGAACCTCTTTGATAGTTTGGGTAAAATATTTAGCTTGTCCACTTTTTAACTCTATAGGACCTAAGTCTCTCAACTCATTCATTCCTCTAGGGTGTCTACCATATACAATCTCAAAAGGACTTCTTCCTGTGGTCCTATTAACACTATCATTATAAGCATATTCAGCCTGAGAGATAACATGATCCCAAGTCTTCCCATACTCCTTTGTTAAGCACCTTAACAAGTTACCAAGCACCCTGTTGATGACCTTAGTTTGACCATCAGTTTGAGGATGGTATGTTGAACTGAAAGAAAGATTAGTTCCTAGCCTTTTCCATAAGGTTTGCCAAAAATGATCCATGAACTTGTTGTCCCTATCAGACACAATACTCAAAGGAAGTCCATGAATCTGAACTATCTCCTTGAAGAAGAGATGTGCTATATAACTTGCATCATGGGTAGTCTTACATGGAATAAAATGACTCATTTTAGAGAACCTATCTACTACAACATAAATGCTATCCATACCTAATTTGGTTTTGGGAAGTCCAACCACAAAGTCAATACTTACACATTCCCAAGGCCTATTTGGAATTGGCAAGGGTTGATAAAGTCCTGCATTGCTTGAACCTCCTTTAGCTCTTTGACATATTCCACATTGCTCAACATATCTTTGTACATCCCTTACTAACTTAGGCCAAAAGTAGTATCTCTGTACTAACTCCAATGTCTTGTTTATGCCAAAATTTCCACTCAAGCTACCATTATGCTTCTCTTGAATCAAATTTTCTCTCATGGATCCCTTAGGTACACATAGCTGATTACCTTTAAATAGCAATCCATTTTGAAGGGTATAATCTGCAAAATCACTATGAATATTTTTCTCAAATTCTAGGCATACCTTGTAGTCTTGGGAGAAGTCTTCATCTTCTTCATACAAGTCTTTAAAACCTTCTATTCCAATGCTTTGCAGCTGCACTTCTTGGACAGTCAAAAGCTTCCTACTCAAGGCATCTGCTACTTTGTTGAGCTGCCCCTTCTTGTGTTTGATTGTGAATGTAAAAGATTGTAGATACTCCATCCAATTCAAATGCTTGTTACTAAGCTTCTCTTGAGTGTTGATATAACTCAAAGCCTAATTATCTATAAAGACAAAAAATTCTTTGGGTAGGAGGTAATGTCTCCACTTCTTGAGAGATTGTACTAATGCATACAACTCCAAGTCATAAGCTGAATATTTCTTCTTTGCTTCATTGAGTTTCTCATTGAAAAATGCTATAGGTCTTCCATCTTGACTCAATACACCCCCTATTGCTACATTACTTGCATCACATTCAAAAGTGAATAATTTATCAAATGTAGATAAGATTAAAATGGGTTTTGTAGCTACCTCTTGTTTCAATGTTTGAAATGCCTTCTCTACTACCTCAGTCCATTTGAACTTTGTTTTCAGCCCACCTTTGATGGTGTCTAGTATTGGTGCACAAATCCCACTAAAGTTCCTCACAAACTTTCTATAAAATTGTGCTAGGCCATGAAAACTTCTCACTTCAGTCCTTGTTCTAGGAGTAGGCCAATCTAGGATTGCCTGCACTTTGCTTGGGTCCATTTTCAGATTACCCTTGGACACTACAAAGCCCAAATAAACCAATTCCTGCTGGATGAATACACACTTTTCCAAATTAATGGCTAGTTTCTCTTCCTGGAGTCTCTTTAGGACTAACCTTACATGTTCTAGGTGCTCTTCTTTTGTCTTGCTATAGATGAGTATATCATCTAGATACACTACCACAAATCTACCTGTGAAGTCCTTCAAGACCTCATTCATTAATCTCATGAAAGTGTTTGGGGCATTTGTGAGCCCAAATGGCATCACAAGCCATTCATACAACCCATCTGTTGTTTTAAAAGAGGTCTTCCATTCATCACCCTCCTTGATTCTAATTTGATGATAACCACTCTTTAAATCTAGCTTAGTAAAGTACCTAGCACCTCCCAAACAATCCATCAAGTCCTCTATTCTTGGAATAGGGAATCTATACCTGATAGTGATCCGGTTAACAACCCTTGAATCTATACAAAGCCTCCATTTTCCTCCTTTCTTCACTGCTAAGACCACTAGGACTGCACATGGACTAATGCTATTCTTAATTAGCCCTTGATCCAATAATTCTTGCACTTGTCTTGCCACTTCCTTATTCTGATCTGGAGTAAGCTTATAAGCTGCTTTGTTAGGCAAAGAAGCACCGGATACAAAATCAATTTGATGGCTCATTGCTCTTTTAGGTGGTAGTACTGTTGGTGTACTATTTGAAATAATATCTTTAAAATCATCAAGGATTTGTTGCACTTCAAGAGGTATTGGCTGCAACTTCGTATCTTCTTCCTTTGGTTTCACCATAACTGCACATCCTATGGTTTCCTCATCCTGTAAATCTTGCAAGAACTCCTTGCCAGTACTAAGTTACACACTAGGTGTCTTAGAGGCTTCCCCTTCATTCTCTATTAAGGACTAAATTTTGAAATTCCTTCCATCTTTCTTGAAAGAAATGGCATTTTCTTCTCCATCATAAATCACCTTCCTGTCAAATTTCCTAGGTCTTCCCAATAGAAGATGGCATGCATCCATGGGTAAGACATCACAAAGCACTTTTTCTTTATAGGCTCCAATAGAAAACTCAACCCATCTTTGCTCATTAACAAGTACACTTTTCTCTTGATTCAACCAAGTTACCTTATAGGGATTTGCATGGGGAACCTTTGTAAGTTTCAGCTTCTTTGCTACCTCCTCTAATATAATATTATCTGTAGATCCAGAATCTACTATAACCTTGCAAAATTTTCCCTGAATCTTACACCTGACTCTAAAGAGAGCCCTCCTCTGCTTAGGTTCACTCGGATTGGGCTGCCTTATGAGCACCTTTCTAATCATCAAGTTCTCACCCATTTCTGATTCTAGTTTGCTAACATCATTAGTGCTTGAGCTGCCACCATCATCTTGAGCATAAGCCACTCTTTTTTCATTGGTAGAGGTTGATGGTTTATCAGGACACTTGTAAGTAGGATGCCCAAGCTGTCCACATTGGTAACACTTCATCATGGAAAAATAGTAGCTACTCCTTCCTGCTCCTCTTCCTCTACTTCCTTGAGATCCTCTTCCTCTACCAAAAGATCCCCTTGTGCTGATTTTAGAACTTTGTTCCAAGAGTCTACTTTCCCCTTGGTTTCTTGATTCACCACCTCTACTAGAACCACCTCTTTGACCACCTCTAGAATTCCTACCTCTTCCTCTATTCTTGGAAGTATAGTCTTGCTTTCTTTTTCCTTTCTCTTCCACCTTTAGAGCCATTTGATAACACTGATGAACTGTTTTAGGAGTGACAAGGCTCATTTCTTCTTGAATAGACCATTTGCGTCCATTTAGATATCTTGCCAATCGGATACTTTCATCTTCAACCACTTTAGACCTCAAGCATAACTTTTGGAATTCTTCAGTATAGGAATGCACATCCCTATCTTTTTGCCTCAGATTTTGTCTCCTCCTATGCAGCTGTATTTCATAGTCTTCAGGAATGTAGGCTTGTTTAATTTTAGCCACCATTCCTTTCCAGGAAGTAATAGGACCTTTTCATTCTTTTTCCCTCTCTGTTTGCACAAATTTCCACCAAGTGAGAGTAGTGCCTCTCAATCTTGACCTTGCCACTTTAACCTTCTGAGCATCAGAGACACCATCACATTCAAAATAGTTCTCCATTCCTTCAATCCATTCCACGATGAGATTAGGATCCATCTTGCCACTGAATAGAGGAATGCCTTCCAAGGCTTTACTATTTATTGCTTTGATTGCCTTCAAGAAAGGCTCTTCTAGTAAAATAGGATCTGGTGTTGGAGTTTCTTCTTCCAACTCAATGTCTTTTTCTTTAGCCTCCTTCTCTTCTTTCTGCTCCATTTTGTCCTTGACTTTATCTGTAGTGTCTTAGACCTCGCTTAACAAATGTTCTAGTTGTGCCAATCTTTCTCTCAAAGACCTGTTGTCTTCTTCTTGCTCTTCTACCTTCTTAGCCAATTCAACATTGGTTACCATTGTGTTAGAATCACTAGATTCACTAGGTGACTGCATTCACCTTTCTTTGCACTTGCTTTGTCCCACACCTTTGCAGGCTCTGATACCAATCTGATGGGGAAGGCTAGGATATACTAGCTAGTCTATGCTTCTCATCCAACAATAGGATCTTGGTTTTTTCACTACACCTATATTTTCTATAGGATTTCTTGCAACTTAGAACATCCGCTAACCTTCCCTAACCTTCCCACCAGGTGAAATAATCAAATCTTGCTCCATGACTCACTTATCCTCCTAGGAGTGCAATTCTTCCAAAATGGATATGTAGGTCTACCAAGGTTCCACGGTAATACCTAGTCCAACTAAGGTTTTGATGAGTTTTAAGGTGCTATTGGAACACTTTTAGTATGCTTGAATAGATGGTAACAATGGGTTCATACCCGATTTCTTGGTTTCTTCACAAAAAGGCTACTGGAAGAGCCCCAAATTAGGGCTAGTAACTTATTACCCTTAAGGATTCATAAGACCTGGCCTTAATAACATTTGTTTCATACATCACATACTCAAATATTTTTGAGGTTTTAAGCCACCAAAAAGCCGTACAACAATAATGGTAAAAATGAGGGTTTTGAAGGGTTTTGAGGGCTGCCTATTGTCCTCAACTTTCAAACACCTTATTCAACTCATAAAAACTTATCCTCTACAAAAAAGAACATTCTTATATCCCTCTCGAATCTCTCCAAAGGTAAAGTCTTGAATCTTTATGCTTTGCTCTTGAGAACAAATTCTTTGATGCTTGCTCCTAGCCGAGCATTGCCTAGCTCGCCTAGGGCTTTGTCAAACAAATTCTTGCACACATTTTCTGGGCCCTTGCTTGAAATATGTTACACATTAGGGTTTTTAGTCTTGGAATCCAAATGGACATGGAAATCCCACGGTGGAAACAAGACCTACAGCCCATTCATTGTTGACAACTCAAAACTGGACAGCAAACTCTTACTTTTAAAGAAATTTAACAAAACCTTCCAAAACGTGTTTAAAAATCTAATATAATGCATGGATAATGGATAATATACAAGATAATAACTAGAACATGCAAAAAAATGACATTAAAAATGTGATTTCCTGCCAAACAACACCAAAAACCAGTCAAAACGTATTAAAAACCAGACATAGTTTGCTGTAGCAGCACAATGCAATACAAAAAAATGACTTCCAACCCTTAGTTCATGTTTTTCCAACCTTAAATAGGCTATCCCATGGTGTATGGGTTGAGTTAGGGCATTTTTAGCCACTTAAACAAGTTAACTTGCTCTCTAACATAAGTTGCTTAACACTTTTACATAAGTGACCAGCAACTTAGCAATTTTTAGTTCTTTTTTTTTCTCTTTGCAATTTTGTCACCAAGACCATTTTTGGGTCTGTTGGTCTGACTTTTTCCTGCAGTAAATTTTTTTCAGTTAAACCATAGAAAGGTCAGGTGATCTATGTCTAAATGAAGTATAAGGTTTTGGATAAAACATCTTTGAGAAATATTCGCCTTGTAAGCCTTACATTCATCTCTATTTATAAATGGTTGGGCGTGAAAATTTTCAAAATTCAAAAGAAGCGAATATGCTTCCTTTTTCCTTGTCCTTTCTCCCGAGTTACCTTTCTTACTGTTTGTCCCAACCATCAGATCTGATTAGATCTACCGCTGGCGTTATCTCGCTATTGAAAGTTGCATGCTCATTAAGTATAGCGAGATAGCGAGTGTCGAGTTTTTAAGCGGTGGGACCATGAAATGAATGTGCGGCAATCGAAGATTTGCTTATTAATTACTTTATTGTGCAGGTATACTTTGCAATTCGCCATAAAAAGGGGAAGAAGGACCCACTAGAATATTTGACATCAGAGCCGGAATGTTGTTTTTTTCCGGAAGTTCCGCCATTTCGCTATCGGAAAGTTGAGGTGCTTCACCGTTAGCGAGTTAGCGAGGCCCCGTGAAATGGTAAAAGATCGGCAAGATCTTTGATGACGTGTAATGACAGGTGACTGATAAAATTTGACATGTGCTAGCTATGCAGAGATCCGATTCTCATTAATGCTTACCTGACTAAATGTACAAGAAATCTGGAACGTCAGTTTGAAGTGAATCAACGGAGCTCGCTATCTCGTTATGAAGAGTTGCAAGGAAGATAATTATAGCGACATAGCGAGATGGGCCCACCGCCTTCTTTCTTAAGAAGCCCTGTAGCGTATCTTTCGATCATTTCTTGATCCGATCAACGGTTGTCGCCGCCTCGTTATGACAAGGTGCTTGTTCTTTATGCATAACGAAGTAGCGACATGCTGACACGTGTTCTCCGTCGTCAGTAGGTTTAAAGGTAAGCGCCATCAAAAGAAAGAATTATGTACATGGCAAGCTCTCATTGGGTAATATGACTGACATGGCAAGTGTAACTCCTAGTTGTTCTCTTTGTACCGCATGATCGTAGGATCTTTGAAGATCAACGGCGCAGTTTTAAATTAAAAATGTAGTGCCACTCTCTGTATTAATTAGACAAGAAAGCTTCGTCCGTGAGAAAAAACAGAGTATAATACAGAGAGATTGCATCAGTTTCATTTCATGCGAGAAAAGATTTGAAGCCATTCCTGTGCAGAAGCTATTACTGAAAGAAAAGCGTGCCAAGGTTGATAAGAAATTGTCAAGTTATCTGTTCGCTGAAATTTTGCAGGAATTCAAAGGAAAATTGAGACAGAATTCAAGTAAGTAAAACTGCCATCATCTTTGTGAGCTTTTAAGTTTTAAAGAGGATAGCTCAAGATGCCTCCTAAGAAGGGATTTACAGGAGCAGTGAACTACCTGGATAGAAATGTGCATGATGATTTGCTTGAGTTACTTCCTGAGTCCACTGTAGAAACGGTGCAAGTTAAGAGGTTGACCTCACTCAATCCTAGGCTTAGGGTAGCTGATGGATTGTATGATAAGGGTAATTGGGTCCGGGATGCCCAAACCGCTCAGGCTGGTTTGAGTCTATTCAAGAAATGGTTTGCAGAGAGAAAGTTATATGCCCCTCATGCCAACATTTGGAATTTTGATCTTGGGAAGCTTGTTGTTCCCAACGTGTTCATGGATTTTGACTTGCTTGAAGCCATAGCAAAAAACTATGACCAAGCCACTAAGGTAGTGAGGAGAGTAGATGGTGAGGCTTTAGTTACCATCAGTCCCGAGGAGATTAGGAAGGTATTCAGTCTGGGACCCCTCACCATGTATCATGTGCCCATTAATCTGATAGATTTAGAAAAGGAATATATATCCAAGAGGGATGTAGTTAGACAGGGTGCACTGAAAGCCCACATAGGCCGAATTGGAGGCCTCCCAACCATAACATCATCTTCTAAAGAGCCCTTCAAGAAATCATGTTTTAATGCCAGGGCAGTGGAGATATATAGGACCCTGTGCAGAGTCTTCGGAGAGGGCGAAGAAGATTTTATTCCGGTGAGCTTCATGTATATGATCACCCAAATCTCTTCTTTTGGTGTGGAAATAATTTTTGATTTTGCATCTTACTTGGCAAATGAGATCCATCATGGATTGCTGGAGATTGCACAGGGCAAGGTGGAAAAGGTTTGGGGTCAGTATTCCTTACTGATGCATATGTTTCTTTTTAAAGGGGCCACTTATTTTGGTAAGGAAATGGTTTTAAATAGAGAACAAGAAGGGGAAGCACTACCAGTCCAATTATGGAGTGCAGACATGACCTGGGAAGCAGAAAATGCTAGCTTCGTTAGATTTGATAGGCACTTTGCCTCCAAACTAAGGTGCCTCTTATTGAGTGACAATCCCAGAATCCCTAAGGCATTGATGCACCTTATCAGGCCTATGGACAAAACCCACAATCTGAAGGTTTCACATAATTGGGGAGATATTATCCCATATTCAGTTTCAACGGTCATCAGGGTCTATGGTTTCAAAGGAACACCCCATGTGTTACCCTATCAAGTACCCTTGAAGGTAGGGATAGCTGAATTTTTGTGGCAGTTGGGAGGAGTGGAGGAGGCATTTTTGCACAAAAGGGGGACAGGATCAATTTTTCCTACTTGTACTATAGCCCACCAATTTGTGATAACTAAAGAAGGATGGGTCTTTCTCCATAAATTTTTGGATCAATACAAAATGGCAGTGTCTCACTCTCGTTTTTGTGATGCAGAAGGTTTCTTTAACTCTGCCCTTAGATTGAGAATCAAGCTGCGTCCAGTCCAGCATGAATTCTATTTTCCAGAAGATATAATAAGAAATGAATACTCTCTCCATGAGCAAGAAATAAAGAAAGAAAAATGGAGAGTCTATTCAAAAATTTTGGAATTCATTAATTGTTTTGATAAAAATTTCAGTCCTCTTAGTAATGCTGCGAACAATGCAGACAAAGTACATAAACTCATGAGCAATTTCTCTGAGATAATGGAGGTAATGAATGAGAAGAAACAGCATTTTATTAATTCTTTTCCAGATAAAGCCAGAGAAATTATGAGAAAGTTGGGTTTCACTCCCAACATTGGAGTAGGTCCACTGGTGGTACGGAAGAAAACAGGGTATACTATTGTCCGACAGCAGGTGCCCGTTGTGCATAAAGAAAAACAGATTGTTGGATCTTCCAGCACTGTCCTAGAAGAAAGACCCCCTGAACCTTCCCCCAAAAGAAGAAGAATAATAAGGGAGGAAGAATCCCCTGATGAAAGTGGCTCACCTTCTCAAACCCCAATAAGAGTTGAGGAAGAACAACTCACCAGTGAGCAATTCGAACAATTGGGGTCACAAGGAGAAATTTTTGTTACACAAGCAGAGATTGATGAAGGGAACCCTCAGGAAACCCCTGTACCAAGTTTTGAATTAACTACAGCAGATTTCAGAGGAAGGGAATTGGACCCTGTTTTGGAACAAGCCAGTCAGCATTTTTTGTCTGATAACAATTTTGTAAGATCTAGGGCTTTCCATCAGTTTGCGTGGAGAGTAAACATGCACATTTTTGAGCAAAGGTGCAATAATATGAGAGCAGAACATCCAGAAATGGATGAGGCCTCCATTCAAAGTCTAATAAAAGAACAAATGGTTCAAGAGTTCCAAAATATAACCCCTGATGAGGGAAGACAGATGGTAAAAAATGCTAATGTTTTATTATTGCCCAATTGGGACATTGCTGACGCATTAGTTTTTAATTCTGTTTCAAATAATTTAGGGCTTCAGGATCCAAATAAAGAGGAATTCTTGGGTATAGCATTCAGCAATGATCAAGCTGCCCTTGTTATGTGGTCCCTGAGAAGAGGATCCAGAGTTACTTCATCACAGCCTGATGACTCAGGATTGACAGGGAGTATCATTGTAAGAAGAGTTGCTGACACTTCAAATGTACAGGCAGCCCACATGAATGTGGATTATTCTAAATTTGCCCTGGCTACTGCGGAAAGAGAAGAGAGGGAAATGATGGATATGCATAATAAATATGAAGTAGTGGTAGAAGCCTATAATCAAGAGGTAAAAAGGAGAATTGAGTTAGAAAATAGGGTGTCTCAATTAGAAAAGGTACTTGGAAAGAGAAAAATAGGAGAATCCAGTACATTAAGAATTGCATATCCCCCACAGTCATCTGTGGGATTAACCCCTATTATTGAGATACCTGACACCCCTGAAAGACCTCAATTCTATACTGCAGAGGAGTTTGAAGCAGAAAAAACCAAATTACATGAGTGGCAGATAGAATTTAGAAACCAGCAGGAGGAGAAATGGAGGCAGGGTGTAACATACTTGAGGGATAAAATACAATGGTCAAATTTTTATGACCAGTTGACAAGGGTTGTAACCCTCATAAATGAGTTAAATAAAGAAAAGAATGGACTAGATTCTCTTACACAGAAGTGGAGACAGAGGAATAATGATGTTACAATTATTTGTATATCTACAGTTCAAATGCCTTACCATCAGGTTGAGAGGATTTTTGATTTATTAAATCAATTAGATAATTTTGAAAATAAAAGAGATTCTTTACAGAGGAAATTGACACTCTGTTTTTCAAAATATCTTGCTAAGAAATTCACCCTATTTCCTTGTGCCTTAGAATCTGTTGATACAGTAAAGGAAAAGGACAAATGGAAAAAGGAAATGGATGAATTATTTGATAACAGAATAACAAACATCATCAGTGAAACTGGCTATTGGTTTTGGGCAAAGACAAATGAAGAGCTGGTAAAAATACAACTGTATTATGCTGATATAAGAAAAGAATTCGATGAATTAGAAGAAAATGCCAATTCTTTAATAAAGATACAAAGAGAAACCCTAAGTTTTGATTGGCCAGATGATGATACCTTCAACAGATGGAAAGATCAGTTTAGTGAACAGATGTCAGGAGAAGATGACGAGGAAGATGTAAGAGTAATTGTTACTCTTGTAATCAGCAATGATGACATAGAAAATCCCCAGGTTAAAGTGATTTTACATGTAACAGAAGATAATACATCACTTGCAGACCTTATGGGTATGTACTCTGAAGATGAAGAATGATTGCGAAAGCAGATCATAACAACCAAGAAGCATAACAGAAAGGGACCCGCCAAGAAATGCTGTTGTAATCAACCTTCTGTTATTCTTGTTTTTTGTTTTTTTTTCAAAAGAAGGGCACCTGTCACCTTCTGTAGCCTGAAGCTTGTTGCATCTCACATTATTTAAGTGAGATCCCAAGGCTAAAGAATGGTCCGAATTTGGTTTTCACTAAGTGTTGGGCTTAGTTCTTTTTTGGTCCAAAACATTTTGGAAAGATATTTATAGTATGCTTTTTGTCAAAATCTCTGAGAGAATGGATGAATGTAAAAAGGACTGTGCTTCTTCTCTGAAGGTTTTTCTGGGTTTTTTGTAAAGGATATATCATTTTCAAAGGAAATGAATACAAGTTATGAACTGTCCCCATATCTGTTCTTCTCTGAATTTTGTCTCCTTTTTAATACTAAGTTACCTTGATGTTGTGTGAGTAAAAGCTTATACAATTGATTGCAATTTAGTAAGACTGTACATCCATTTGTTATTGCTGTTAATTCAATGGATTAAGTAAAGGCTTTGATAAATGTGATGAGGTTGCTTGGGTGTTAATAAGGATTCTTGAATGATAAATTCTGGTAAGAATTGCTGATGAAAATTCGTTGCAAGGCAACAAATTAGATCTAAGAATTTACTTGACTCTGAATTCCCAACGGATTAGGCACTGATCGAGCATATTTCAGCCAAAAGAGAAGTATATTATAACTAGCTTTTTCCAAAATACATCATAAAATCAATTTTCATTTATCTTTCCTGTAAGATTTTCAAAGTTGGCCAGCACTTGCCTGCCTAGATTGTTTTAGCTTCATTTAGCCATTGTTGTTGGAAACATCTGCAGAGCTATAGAAGATTTCTTGGCCATATCTGTTCAAGGGATGTGTTTATCAGTTATTTACTTATATGTTTAAGGATTTAGAGATGTGAATCAAAATGAAACTAAGGATAATTCTCATACAATTATTCCATCTTTGAACCATCCCCGGGTGCACCCGCCTTGGTTTTACAGAGCCAAAAGAGTAGAAAACCGTCTAAGGTTTTATTGAAGTTGGGTCCTAATACTTTGCATATGCAAGTGATAATGAGAATTGGCTATTCTTTAGGTTGTGTATGTACTGATATCTAGGTACTAAGCCTTTTGTCGCCTAGTAGTTTTAGTACTGTTAACATTACCATTTAAACTCCAACAAAATGGCAATTCCGCTGGGGAAATTCATAGTGTCAAAACTTGAGAAAACATGAAGATATAAACCCAAGTACCATTGCTACACACTGACACATCCAGCTTATCTGAGTGTCTTATCTAACAAGCAAGAGTTGCAGTCTTACAACATCAGTGATTGATCTCTTTGTGCCGTATATTTGTTCCCGCTTGTGTATTGTTTTCTTTCTGTCAGTAACGAGTGTTATTGTATTTTCCCGAAAAAGGGTGGCGACTCAGTCAAGGTTTTGAAGCTAGTGCTCATTGTAACAAAAGAAAAATATGGCTGACAAGAGAAAAAACACAAGGGCTTACATGAGAGCCAATCCCGATGTATCAATGTACACTGATTTACCCCAAGGTGGTAGGAAGAACCAAAATAAGAAAAGAATAGATCCAAATCCTACTTGGAAGCCTAGAGGTAATGCCTCTGTAAATTCCCATTATCAACCGATAATAGCAAGAGAATCATCTTCGCTTAGTTCTGAATCCGAAAATACAAGACTTTTAGGAGGTATTTTCAGTACCCCATTACCAGATCAGAGAGTTTTTCAAGATAAAGATGTATCTACTATGGGAATTGCTTCACCTAGACCAGGGCCTGTAGCAGATATAAATTGTAGGCTAGGATTCAGGAGTTCATCTGGTAACCTTTTTAATCCCAGAGTAGCCCCATATATAGAACCGAACCTTATAGATCTAGATGATCCTGCTGATTCCGAGGCAACCTCTGCTGATTCTAAAGAAGTGCAATCTGAAATAGGATTTTTGAAGAAATGGATTGCTGAGGAAGAAGCTAAGCGCATCCGTCTTGAAAAAGAAAGGGAGCGAGCCACTTTGGATGCAATAATAGAAAGAGATACTCTGCTAAGAAGGATGGCTGCTTTGAAAGAGCAAAATAAAAAATTAGAAGAGAATATCCCCACTCTCCATCAGGACGTCTTTGGAAATATTGATAATCTAAAAGCTAAAGTTCAACAACAGGAAAAACTCCTAAATCAAAGACAAGAACCAATTATTGCTCAAGTTCAAGCTTATAAACCCATTCAAGTTAATCCAATAGAGCCCACTGGAACAGTTCCAGATAAAGGAAAAGGTAAGGCTGTAGGAATCCAAATAAATGAGCCTCAAGCTATACCGAGCAAATCTATACAACCCTCCGTATCAAAATTAGACCTAGAACTAGAGAAGGCTCGAAAGGAGAACGAAGACCTTGCAAAAGAACTTGAGAAGGTTGAAAATGAGGCTCAGGCCGCAGAGACCAGAAGGAAAATCCAATTCATAAAGTCTAATTCTGCCTTAAATTCATGGCCTAGTTTGTCTATCCCACCTACAAATCCTGCACCAGTTAATGTTCCCATAATCCCGACTCAGAAAGCACCCCAACCTGCTCCTACCTCATCTTCCAATATCGGCACTCAAGTCCCGTTTGTCCCACCACAGCTATCCCAAGTTGCTCTCCTTACTCAAGCTAATGCAGCTAGTACCTCTAACGCTCCCGGTTTCCAGAAGAAACCTATATACCTCGAAAAATATAGACAAATATCATTTGCCGGTATTCCTGGTGCCCCCCATCCCATATCTTTTGATTTAAGGGATAAAGTGGTGAAGTTTTCTGGAAATAATGCTGTCACTGGTGAAGAACATTTGAGAATTTTCATTGACATGCTCAATGATTATGAAGTCGAACATGAGGACATGGTGATGAAATTATTTGTGCATTCACTCACAGAGGATGCAAGGGATTGGTTCAGGAGGTTGCCTGATGATAGTATTACTTCATGGAGCGATTTGGAGAAATTGTTCAAAGAACAATATGGGGACAATACCAATGCAGGATTCATGTTGAATGAGTTCAACAATATCAAGAAGAATCCAAATGAATCCACATTCGATTTTAATGTGAGATTTCAGAAAGGGATGTACAAACTGTTTCAGTTTATGTGGTTAAATGAAGACGTCTGTCTTACAACCTATTTTAATGCCTTTGATAGCAAAATGGCCTACCAACTGAGAGATAAGGATCCTAAAACTCTGAGAGATGCCTATAGAGTTGCAGTGAATATAGAAAATAATAGAAAGGCCTCTGGCAAATTAGGGAGAAGGGATGATCCTAAGCTTTTCAACCCTAAGAGTAATAATAAAAGGGAAGGTGACAAAACATCCATGGGAAAAGGGCATGAAGAACCTACTATAGGCCATGTTTTAGAAATGCTTAAGAAAATGAATCCCACTAATTTCAATAAAACAAATGTTACTGAGAGAGCCCCTGTGAATAACAGCAATTTCAATAGACAGCCTAGGATGCAGAATTACCCTTACACCACCCAATGGAAAGATGGTAAACCAATTCCTAACCAGATCCAAAATATGAAGGATAAGGGTACCCCAGACCCCCTGCAAAGGAACACTGTAAATATGAATGATGATGTACCTTGGTGCATTATATGTCAATCACCTCATTCTGCTGATTATTGTGCTGTTGCCCAATCATTCGCCCAAGCTCAAGGAGTGCAAGCAGAAGAAGAAACAGAAGAAAAGAACCATGATGATATAAGTTGCAATATGGCGAACACATCAGATGACTTGATAGATTCTGATTCAGAAGAACCTGAGAACGATGTTACCAGCCAGAGAATTGCCTACCAGTTACATCATCAGCAAATATTTTCAGATGATGAGAAGAATGATACAGATAAGGTATGCAATACATTTTCTGAAGTAGGTTTCACAAACCTAAGAATCCCCTCCAAGGAGGAAATTGATAGAATTACAGCCGAAATGATTTCACAAGTCCACAGTAATTACAATTTGAGAAATAGAGCAATAAGTAATGAGGCAGGAAGGCCATCTAGTATGTTCATCAAAGACACTACTCAGAAGACAGATGATCAACACAAGAAAGTCAGTATAGATGTGTCTAAGATCAAGGAGAACAAGGGTCAGAAATGGGAACCAAAAAAGAAGGTTCAATTTCAGAAAGTTGAAGCAACAAAGACCGTAGTGCAACCAAAGAAATCAGAACCGGATGTTGTCAAGCTAAAAGTGATGCCCACTACTCAAAAGACTCCGATCCCAGGTACTATTGTAAAACCTACTGTAGTTGAACCTGTTGATATGATTGCCATGTTATCTCAAATTACTGTGAAAGTACCCTTGTCTGAGCTCTTTAGAATTGAAGAGCATAAAAATAAGGCTTTGTCATGGTTGGGTGGAATAGCAAACAACAATAGTATTGATAATCAAGCGGTAGCCCAACAGACCCCATTAATAATAGAGGACAATGGTATTATATCCCAGATTCCTCAGATGTTCTTAGATGATTCATCAGTTGCGTTCATACAAGATATTGATCCTTTTTTCCTTAGTTTAATCATAAAAGGGAAAACCTTAAAGAATTGTATGATCGATTCTGGAGCTTCCAACACTATAATGCCTTTTAAAGTAATGGAGGCCCTAGGATTGAAGGTGGATACTAAGCAAGGTAGATGCCGAGGGATGGATGCTAGAGAGGTTCCAGTAATAGGTACTATAAATGCCTTACCATTTAAACTGGCTGCATTTCCTGAGGTGGAATTAACCATGTCTGTCCTTGTAGTGGATATACCCCCACATTACGGGATGCTACTTTCCAGAAAATGGAGTGCCGCCATGGGGGGAAGCCTACAGTGTGACCTTACTTATGCCACTTTCCATATAGGAGACAAAGCTGTCAGGGTAAATAGGGAACCAAGGGTTAACCACATCTTAGGTGAAGACATTGACAAAGATACCACCTGTTTCCTAGACACTGGGATTAATGCTTTCAGGGCTGAATTGATTATTCAGGAAGTGGAAAACTTACCTGATATCATTGAAAATGAGGTTGAATGTTGCATGAATTCACCAAAACTGTGGACAATGTTCTTTGATGGGGCTAGTTCTAAAGAAGGTGCAGGGGCAGGTGTAGTCTTTGTATCCCCTGAAAATAACACCTTCAGGTATTCATTCACCTTGAAGTTTACTTGCACAAATAACATTGCTGAATATGAAGCATTGTTGCTAGGTCTCAAAATGGCCACACATCACAAAATTAAGAAATTGTATGTCATAGGGGATTCTGAATTGATCATCTCTCAGATTAAAGGAACATACTCCTCAAAAAATAGGAGATTAAAACAATATAGAAACGAGGTCTGGGATCAAATAGAATTCTTCGATGCATTTGGGATCTCATGGAGAGATAGAACCCAGAATAAAATGGCTGATCTTCTGGCTAATGTAGCTATCAAACCAAAAGAAATATCATTTGCAGGAATCTCCCAGATTGAGATTCAAAACAGACCTTCTATACCTGACAACGTTGACAATTGGCAGGTGTTTGAAGATGACAAAGATATCACAAATTTTTTGCTAAATGAAGACAGATACCATGGGCAGGAGATGGACTGCAATGGACTGATTGAAACCATAAATGGGAAAGAAACCATTTTTGGTCAAGAAATCATGCAATTAAAAACAAATAAGATGCCTAAGGGGTTGGTAGTCTTGGAGAACATTTTTGATAACCAAGACAGAGTGAGATCAGAAATAAAGGACCCCAAGCCGCAGGAGCTAGAAGAAGTGAATTTGGGAACGAATGAAATCCCTAAAAAGGTTTACATCGGCCAAGATCTGCCAGTTCAAATCAGAAAAGCATTGATTGACCTACTTAGAAAGTACAGGCATGTTTTTGCTTGGTCATATGATGACCTTAAAGCTTATAGGGAGGACCTTTTCCAGCATGTCATACCCTTGAAAGAAAATGTAAAACCCTTTAGGCAAAAGCAGAGGCCAATCAATCCCACCCTTGCCCCAAAAATGCAGGAAGAACTGACAAAACTGAGAGATGGCGGAATAATCAAACCAATTAGGCATTCCACTTGGGTTTCAAACCTTGTTCCTGTAAGAAAAAAGAATGGAGATATTAGGCTTTGTGTGGATTTTAGAAATCTAAACATTGCATCTCTAAAAGATAATTATGGCTTACCTAATATGGAAGCTATGTTGCAACAAGTGACCGGCTCTGAATTAATGTCAATGATGGATGGCTTTTCTGGATATAATCAAGTTCTGGTAAAAGAAAGTGAACAGTTCAAAACAGCCTTCACAACCCCTTGGGGAACATATGTGTATGTGAGGATGCCTTTTGGCTTGATTAATGCAGGAGCTACTTTCCAAAGAGCCATGGATGTAGCATTTCATGAATATATTGACAAATTTATGGTTGTGTACCAGGATGATCTTACAGCGTATTCTAATAAGGCTGAAGATCACTGCGAACACTTGAACAAAATTTTTATAAAAGCCCTGGAATATGGGGTATCCCTAAACCCAAAGAAATGCTCGTTTGGGGTCACAGAAGGAAAGTTATTAGGACACATAGTGTCCAAAGATGGGGTAAAAATAGACCCAGAAAGGGTAATGGCTATTGATAAAGTCCCTAAACCTAAAAACATGAAAGGTATACAGTCCTTTTTTGGCCAGGTTAATTTTCTGAGGAGGTTTGTTACAAATTTCGCTGAAATCAGTAGACCCATTTCAAAAATGCTCAAGAAAGGAGCTGTTATAGACTGGAATGGTGAACCTTCACAGGCATTTCAGGATATAAAGACTGCGATAAAAAATGCTCCAGTGTTGAGGACCCCAGATTATACAAAACCCATGCATATCTTTTCTTTTGCATCATTCCATACTGTGGCTGCAGTTTTATTACAGAAAAACCAAGAAGGGTACGAACAGCCTATTGCCTTTTTTAGCAAATCCCTGCAGCATGCTGAACTGAAGTACGAAATAAATGAAAAACAAGCTTATGCTTTGGTAAAGGCTGTAAAAGCATTCAGAAGTTATTTGGTAGGTGCTACTATTATTGCCTTTGTACCTAGTGCTGCAGTTAAAGATATTTTCTCTCAGCAGGAAGTGTCAGGAAGGAGATGCAGATGGATCAATAGAATCCAAGAATTTAACATTGATATGCAGATAACTAAGTTAGTCAGAGGTCAAGGTTTGGCCAAACTTATGGCCGAAACTAACCTGGAAGCTAATCAGATAAACCTAGTAAATGATGATTTCAGAACTGATTTATGCGACATGGACCAGTGTGACTGGTACATTAATGTTATACATTATTTGCAACACATGGAAGTTCCTCCCCATCTGCCTAATAATGAAAAAAGGAATATTAAATTGCAAGCCATCAGGTATGTAATTGTTCAAAATAACTTATGGTGGAGAAACTTTGAAGGAGTTCTGTTGAAATGTGTTGACAGAGAAAGGGCAAACAAAATTTTGAAAGAAATGCATGCTGGAGTATGTGGAGGACATTACATGGCCAAAACTACTGCGCATAAGATAATGAGAGCTGGTTTCTGGTGGCCTACTTTGTTCAAAGATGCTCAAATTATGGTTAAAAAATGTGATCCTTGTCAGAGATTTGCTAGGAAGCTGAAATTCTCAGGAAATACTCCACTGAAGCCAGTTGAAACTAAAGCACCTTTTCAACAATGGGGTCTGGACTTCATAGGAGAAATTTTTCCCAAGTCCAGTACTGGCTATTCCTGGATTCTGGTTGCTACTGACTACTTTACAAAATGGGTAGAGGCTATCCCTACCAGAAATGCAACGAGTAAAGTAGTAAATAATTTCTTATTGAATAATATCATTTCCAGATTTGGATGTCCACAGAAAGTTGTCACAGATAATGCTATGTGTTTTAGGTCTGAGGAATTCATAAATTTTTGTGATAAATATGGAATGACAAGAACAACGTCTGCCCCATATCATCCACAAGGGAATGGACAAGCTGAATCCACAAATAAAAGCCTGTTGAAAATCATTAAGAGAACCTTGGACGATAATAAAAGGGCATGGGATTCCAAGTTACAGTTGGCAATATGGGCTGACAGAGTAACTGTAAAGAAGGCAATTGGGGTGGCTCCATTTGATTTAGTGTATGGAATTCAAGCTAGAATGCCCCAGAACAATTTGATGGGATTATACAATTACATCCAGTCATATGATGAAGATACTACTAATGAAATGAAAGAAAGAATGAATGAACTGGTAGGATTGACCGAAGCCAGGAGAGAAGCATCTCTGAGAAATCAAAAATTGCAGTTACAAGTCAAAACACTCTATGATAAAAGAACTGTAAACAAGAAATTTGAAAATGGAGACCTAGTCTTAATGTGGAACGCCAGAATTGAAGATAAAGGAAAACATGGCAAATTTGACCCCATTTGGTTAGGCCCATATCTCATTGAGAATACTTGGGGTGAACATTCCTACATAATCAAAGATGTATTTGATAATATTCTTGAATTGCCAGTTCATGGACAGTTCTTGAAGAGGTATTTTTCTTGAAAAAATACTTAGTTTCTTCCATGAACATTAGTTTTAGGTTTTCCCAGCGTCCTATTTTCTGTAAATCCTTGTACAGTCTGAGTTTTTGTTTTTGTGTGTTGCTCAGTGCTCTCTGAAGAAGTTGTCATTTCCCGGATGTGTGGTCTGCTCTCCCATAGATTCTGAATCCTTGCATAGACTCAAGTAGTCTATCATCCCCAGACAGAGCCACTGTTGGTCTGACTTTTTCCTGCAGTAAATTTTTTTCAGTTAAACCATAGAAAGGTCAGGTGTTCTATGTCTAAATGAAGTATAAGGTTTTGGATAAAACATCTTTGAGAAATATTCGCCTTGTAAGCCTTACATTCATCTCTATTTATAAATGGTTGGGCGCGAAAATTTTCAAAATTCAAAAGAAGCGAATATGCTTCCTTTTTCCTTGTCCTTTCTCCCGGGTTACCTTTCTTACTGTTTGTCCCAACCGTCAGATCTGATTAGATCTACCGCTGGCGTTATCTCGCTATTGAAAGTTGCATGCTCATTAAGTATAGCGAGATAGCGAGTGTCGAGTTTTTAAGCAGTGGGACCATGAAATGAATGTGCGGCAATCGAAGATTTGCTTATTAATTACTTTATTGTGCAGGTATACTTTGCAATTCGCCATAAAAAGGGGAAGAAGGACCCACTAGAATATCTGACATCAGAGCCGGAATGTTGTTTTTTTTCGGAAGTTCCGCCATTTCGCTATCGGAAAGTTGAGGTGCTTCACCGTTAGCGAAGTAGCGAGGCCACGTGAAAATCTTAAAATGATGACATTGCATCTCGCTTGTATCATAATTACACCAGGTGGCATGACCTGTCATGAATACTGTTGTCAGAATCAGTTTTAATTAACAGGAGTAGTTACTGGGTACCCCCTTGCTTTTTCCAGCACGGAATCCTTTAAAGTGCCGAAGCTCGCTACCTCGCTATCGGAAAGTTGAGGTGCTTCACCGTTAGCGAGTTAGCGAGGCCCCGTGAAATGGTAAAAGATCGGCAAGATCTTTGATGACATGTAATGACAGGTGACTGATAAAATTTGACATGTGCTAGCTATGCAGAGATCCGATTCTCATTAATGCTTACCTGACTAAATGTACAAGAAATCTGGAACGTCAGTTTGAAGTGAATCAATGGAGCTCGCTATCTCGTTATGAAGAGTTGCAAGGAAGATAATTATAGCGACATAGCGAGATGGGCCCACCGCCTTCTTTCTTAAGAAGCTCTGTAGCGTATCTTTCGATCATTTCTTGATCCGATCAACGGTTGTCGCCGCCTCGTTATGACAAGGTGCTTGTTCTTTATGCATAACGAAGTAGCGACATGCTGACACGTGTTCTCCGTCGTCAGTAGGTTTAAAGGTAAGCGCCATCAAAAGAAAGAATTATGTACATGGCAAGCTCTCATTGGGTAATATGACTGACATGGCAAGTGTAACTCCTAGTTGTTCTCTTTGTACCGCATGATCGTAGGATCTTTGAAGATCAACGGCGCAGTTTTAAATTAAAAATGTAGTGCCACTCTCTGTATTAATTAGACAAGAAAGCTTCGTCCGTGAGAAAAAACAGAGTATAATACAGAGAGATTGCATCAGTTTCATTTCACGCGAGAAAAGATTTGAAGCCATTCCTGTGCAGAAGCTATTACTGAAAGAAAAGCGTGCCAAGGTTGATAAGAAATTGTCAAGTTATCTGTTCGCTGAAATTTTGCAGGAATTCAAAGGAAAATTGAGACAGAATTCAAGTAAGTAAAACTGCCATCATCTTTGTGAGCTTTTAAGTTTTAAAGAGGATAGCTCAAGATGCCTCCTAAGAAGGGATTTACAGGAGCAGTGAACTACCTGGATAGAAATGTGCATGATGATTTGCTTGAGTTACTTCCTGAGTCCACTGTAGAAACAGTGCAAGTTAAGAGGTTGACCTCACTCAATCCTAGGCTTAGGGTAGCTGATGGATTGTATGATAAGGGTAATTGGGTCCGGGATGCCCAAACCGCTCAGACTGGTTTGAGTCTATTCAAGAAATGGTTTGCAGAGAGAAAGTTATATGCCCCTCATGCCAACATTTGGAATTTTGATCTTGGGAAGCTTGTTGTTCCCAGCGTGTTCATGGATTTTGACTTGCTTGAAGCCATAGCAAAAAACTATGACCAAGCCACTAAGGTAGTGAGGAGAGTAGATGGTGAGGCTTTAGTTACCATCAGTCCCGAGGAGATTAGGAAGGTATTCAGTCTGGGACCCCTCACCATGTATCATGTGCCCATTAATCTGATAGATTTAGAAAAGGAATATATATCCAAGAGGGATGTAGTTAGACAGGGTGCACTGAAAGCCCACATAGGCCGAATTGGAGGCCTCCCAACCATAACATCATCTTCTAAAGAGCCCTTCAAGAAATCATGTTTTAATGCCAGGGCAGTGGAGATATATAGGACCCTGTGCAGAGTCTTCGGAGAGGGCGAAGAAGATTTTATTCCGGTGAGCTTCATGTATATGATCACCCAAATCTCTTCTTTTGGTGTGGAAATAATTTTTGATTTTGCATCTTACTTGGCAAATGAGATCCATCATGGATTGCTGGAGATTGCACAGGGCAAGGTGGAAAAGGTTTGGGGTCAGTATTCCTTACTGATGCATATGTTTCTTTTTAAAGGGGCCACTTATTTTGGTAAGGAAATGGTTTTAAATAGAGAACAAGAAGGGGAAGCACTACCAGTCCAATTATGGAGTGCAGACATGACCTGGGAAGCAGAAAATGCTAGCTTCGTTAGATTTGATAGGCACTTTGCCTCCAAACTAAGGTGCCTCTTATTGAGTGACAATCCCAGAATCCCTAAGGCATTGATGCACCTTATCAGGCCTATGGACAAAACCCACAATCTGAAGGTTTCACATAATTGGGGAGATATTATCCCATATTCAGTTTCAACGGTCATCAGGGTCTATGGTTTCAAAGGAACACCCCATGTGTTACCCTATCAAGTACCCTTGAAGGTAGGGATAGCTGAATTTTTGTGGCAGTTGGGAGGAGTGGAGGAGGCCTTTTTGCACAAAAGGGGGACAGGATCAATTTTTCCTACTTGTACTATAGCCCACCAATTTGTGATAACTAAAGAAGGATGGGTCTTTCTCCATAAATTTTTGGATCAATACAAAATGGCAGTGTCTCACTCTCATTTTTGTGATGCAGAAGGTTTCTTTAACTCTGCCCTTAGATTGAGAATCAAGCTGCGTCCAGTCCAGCATGAATTCTATTTTCCAGAAGATATAATAAGAAATGAATACTCTCTCCATGAGCAAGAAATAAAGAAAGAAAAATGGAGAGTCTATTCAAAAATTTTGGAATTCATTAATTGTTTTGATAAAAATTTCAGTCCTCTTAGTAATGCTGCGAACAATGCAGACAAAGTACATAAACTCATGAGCAATTTCTCTGAGATAATGGAGGTAATGAATGAGAAGAAACAGCATTTTATTAATTCTTTTCCAGATAAAGCCAGAGAAATTATGAGAAAGTTGGGTTTCACTCCCAACATTGGAGTAGGTCCACTGGTGGTACGGAAGAAAACAGGGTATACTATTGTCCGACAGCAGGTGCCCGTTGTGCATAAAGAAAAACAGATTGTTGGATCTTCCAGCACTGTCCTAGAAGAAAGACCCCCTGAACCTTCCCCCAAAAGAAGAAGAATAATAAGGGAGGAAGAATCCCCTGATGAAAGTGGCTCACCTTCTCAAACCCCAATAAGAGTTGAGGAAGAACAACTCACCAGTGAGCAATTCGAACAATTGGGGTCACAAGGAGAAATTTTTGTTACACAAGCAGAGATTGATGAAGGGAACCCTCAGGAAACCCCTGTACCAAGTTTTGAATTAACTACAGCAGATTTCAGAGGAAGGGAATTGGACCCTGTTTTGGAACAAGCCAGTCAGCATTTTTTGTCTGATAACAATTTTGTAAGATCTAGGGCTTTCCATCAGTTTGCGTGGAGAGTAAACATGCACATTTTTGAGCAAAGGTGCAATAATATGAGAGCAGAACATCCAGAAATGGATGAGGCCTCCATTCAAAGTCTAATAAAAGAACAAATGGTTCAAGAGTTCCAAAATATAACCCCTGATGAGGGAAGACAGATGGTAAAAAATGCTAATGTTTTATTATTGCCCAATTGGGACATTGCTGACGCATTAGTTTTTAATTCTGTTTCAAATAATTTAGGGCTTCAGGATCCAAATAAAGAGGAATTCTTGGGTATAGCATTCAGCAATGATCAAGCTGCCCTTGTTATGTGGTCCCTGAGAAGAGGATCCAGAGTTACTTCATCACAGCCTGATGACTCAGGATTGACAGGGAGTATCATTGTAAGAAGAGTTGCTGACACTTCAAATGTACAGGCAGCCCACATGAATGTGGATTATTCTAAATTTGCCCTGGCTACTGCGGAAAGAGAAGAGAGGGAAATGATGGATATGCATAATAAATATGAAGTAGTGGTAGAAGCCTATAATCAAGAGGTAAAAAGGAGAATTGAGTTAGAAAATAGGGTGTCTCAATTAGAAAAGGTACTTGGAAAGAGAAAAATAGGAGAATCCAGTACATTAAGAATTGCATATCCCCCACAGTCATCTGTGGGATTAACCCCTATTATTGAGATACCTGACACCCCTGAAAGACCTCAATTCTATACTGCAGAGGAGTTTGAAGCAGAAAAAACCAAATTACATGAGTGGCAGATAGAATTTAGAAACCAGCAGGAGGAGAAATGGAGGCAGGGTGTAACATACTTGAGGGATAAAATACAATGGTCAAATTTTTATGACCAGTTGACAAGGGTTGTAACCCTCATAAATGAGTTAAATAAAGAAAAGAATGGACTAGATTCTCTTACACAGAAGTGGAGACAGAGGAATAATGATGTTACAATTATTTGTATATCTACAGTTCAAATGCCTTACCATCAGGTTGAGAGGATTTTTGATTTATTAAATCAATTAGATAATTTTGAAAATAAAAGAGATTCTTTACAGAGGAAATTGACACTCTGTTTTTCAAAATATCTTGCTAAGAAATTCACCCTATTTCCTTGTGCCTTAGAATCTGTTGATACAGTAAAGGAAAAGGACAAATGGAAAAAGGAAATGGATGAATTATTTGATAACAGAATAACAAACATCATCAGTGAAACTGGCTATTGGTTTTGGGCAAAGACAAATGAAGAGCTGGTAAAAATACAACTGTATTATGCTGATATAAGAAAAGAATTCGATGAATTAGAAGAAAATGCCAATTCTTTAATAAAGATACAAAGAGAAACCCTAAGTTTTGATTGGCCAGATGATGATACCTTCAACAGATGGAAAGATCAGTTTAGTGAACAGATGTCAGGAGAAGATGACGAGGAAGATGTAAGAGTAATTGTTACTCTTGTAATCAGCAATGATGACATAGAAAATCCCCAGGTTAAAGTGATTTTACATGTAACAGAAGATAATACATCACTTGCAGACCTTATGGGTATGTACTCTGAAGATGAAGAATGATTGCGAAAGCAGATCATAACAACCAAGAAGCATAACAGAAAGGGACCCGCCAAGAAATGCTGTTGTAATCAACCTTCTGTTATTCTTGTTTTTTGTTTTTTTTTCAAAAGAAGGGCACCTGTCACCTTCTGTAGCCTGAAGCTTGTTGCATCTCACATTATTTAAGTGAGATCCCAAGGCTAAAGAATGGTCCGAATTTGGTTTTCACTAAGTGTTGGGCTTAGTTCTTTTTTGGTCCAAAACATTTTGGAAAGATATTTATAGTATGCTTTTTGTCAAAATCTCTGAGAGAATGGATGAATGTAAAAAGGACTGTGCTTCTTCTCTGAAGGTTTTTCTGGGTTTTTTGTAAAGGATATATCATTTTCAAAGGAAATGAATACAAGTTATGAACTGTCCCCATATCTGTTCTTCTCTGAATTTTGTCTCCTTTTTAATACTAAGTTACCTTGATGTTGTGTGAGTAAAAGCTTATACAATTGATTGCAATTTAGTAAGACTGTACATCCATTTGTTATTGCTGTTAATTCAATGGATTAAGTAAAGGCTTTGATAAATGTGATGAGGTTGCTTGGGTGTTAATAAGGATTCTTGAATGATAAATTCTGGTAAGAATTGCTGATGAAAATTCGTTGCAAGGCAACAAATTAGATCTAAGAATTTACTTGACTCTGAATTCCCAACGGATTAGGCACTGATCGAGCATATTTCAGCCAAAAGAGAAGTATATTATAACTAGCTTTTTCCAAAATACATCATAAAATCAATTTTCATTTATCTTTCCTGTAAGATTTTCAAAGTTGGTCAGCACTTGCCTGCCTAGATTGTTTTAGCTTCATTTAGCCATTGTTGTTGGAAACATCTGCAGAGCTATAGAAGATTTCTTGGCCATATCTGTTCAAGGGATGTGTTTATCAGTTATTTACTTATATGTTTAAGGATTTAGAGATGAGAATCAAAATGAAACTAAGGATAATTCTCATACAATTATTCCATCTTTGAACCATCCCCGGGTGCACCCGCCTTGGTTTTACAGAGCCAAAAGAGTAGAAAACCGTCTAAGGTTTTATTGAAGTTGGGTCCTAATACTTTGCATATGCAAGTGATAATGAGAATTGGCTATTCTTTAGGTTGTGTATGTACTGATATCTAGGTACTAAGCCTTTTGTCGCCTAGTAGTTTTAGTACTGTTAACATTACCATTTAAACTCCAACAGGGTCTTCTCAAGGAAATCTTGGGCTTTGAAATTCCCCCAATACACCATTCCAATGTTTTAGGAACACCCTATGCACTAGAAATCAAAACATCACAACATGATGATACATTGTCAATCACTTAGACCAAGAGCCTAAACTAGAGCAAAACACACCAAATGAGATAGAAACTCTTATTCTATCTACATAATTCTTAGAAGAAGTTCATCACACCAAAATTTGATATGGTTTGAGCCTTGAAAGGGTGCTCCTGAACCAATAATGAATCAAATTTACCATGTGCACCCCTTGACACCCTTCTTTTATCCCACAGCAGAACTTAATCACCTTTCATGAAGTTTCTCATTCTAGATTTCATGTCAAATATTTGCTTGACCTTCATCTGATGTTCAATAATATGATCCACCAATTTATCTCTTTCTTCTTCAAGCTTGCTTAGGTGCATCACCCTCTTTTTTCCAAAGAATCCTGAAAGAAATGGATCTTCAATTACTGATTGTAATTTTGCAGTAGATAATTCCAGTGGTAGGGATACTTGGGCTCCCACTCCGTAATCCAATATAAAAGGGTTCATGCCAATAACTCTATTTGGCATGATTCGATCAACCCATAATGCCTCATACAACTTCTTATGCCAATTTTGAGCATCGTCACTTAATATTTTTTCCATTATTGTAACTAGGTTCTTGTTGTTGTATTCTGCCTACCCATTACCCTAAGGAAAATAATCCAAAGAATGAGCCAAGGATATACTATGTTCATAGAAAAACATTAAAATTTATTCAAATGAAAAGTAGGTTGCATTATCTATCACTATCTTTTGTGTAATCCCCAATCTAATGAACATAAAATCCATTATGAAATCACAAACCACTTGAGAATTTGCTTTCTTTGTAGGAATTGCCTCCTCCTATTTAGTCAAGTAATTCATGGCCGTCGGGATATAGACAAGACCAATGCTAGATAGGGGATTCAATGGCCCTATAAAATATATACCCCATTAGTGAAAGGGCTCATCTATTACTACAGGCTTCAATGGTAACACTACAAGCTGAGCATGGCCTGTGAAGAGTCTACACTTCTCAAAAAAATTACATATAGGTTTGCATCTTTGAACATGCCTGGCCAATAAAAATAATTATTAAGAATCTTAAAGGTAGTTTCCATAGAAGGGAAATGCCCACCACAAACATCAGAATGATACAACCTCAATAGCTTCTCTTGTTGCTCACTATCCACAGACCTCGGGAAGGTTCCATCAACCCCTCTCTTGTATAGTATATCCTACAAAATTACATACTTAGTTTCCATCAATCTAAGATTGCATTTTTCTTTTTAATTCAAATTGTTCAGGAATTCGTTGTAGGTTAAATAGTATTCCACATTAGAGAACCAAGGATTAGTTGAACTGAAAAGTAAAACTATAGGTTCTGTAGGTATGTCTTCTGGCGAAGGTTCTTTATTTTTTTCTATTAATTTGCACAAACCATGTCCCTTAAATAAATTAATGGGTTTGATTATGAGATTATATTCTTGAATTTTGGACACCCATGTTGCTCTCTTGTTTACTCAGATCTCTTGTTGAGTTAGTACACTTTTGACTGCAGTCTTGGGCACATATACAATTGAATGCAAACTCAAAATATAATACTTGAATTTTTTTAGTGCTTTCACCACAACAAATGCATGTTTCTCCACTTGGGTATAATTTAACTCATGTTTCTTGAATAGTATACTCATAAAGGTGATTGGAGCTTCTTCACCTTCATCATTTGTTTGAATCAAAATATCAGATAGTGTATACTCTAAGGCATAGTAATATATGATGAAATCCCTCTTAAAATATGAGTTGACTAACATAAGAGAATTTGAAATAGTTGTCTTGATATCCTCAAAAGCCCTTTTCCCTTTCTCCTACCATCTGAAAGGATGCTTCTCACTTATCATGTTCAACATGTGTCTCACCTTCTCTGAGAACTCAGGAAAAAATCTTCTAAGGAAGTTTATTTCACCAAAGAAAGATTTCAAATCACTTATATTGGTGGGTAGGAACAACTATTGGATTTCCTTAATCCTACATGGAGAAATTATTATACCCTTCTTAGAAATGATTTGTCCCAGGAGTTAACCTTCTTCTACAAAGAAAATTACTTTTTTTAGGATGCAAAAATATCCCATGTTCCTTGCACCTCTTTAGCATTGCTTCAAGATCTCTCAAATGGTGTTTTCTCCTCTTAGACTAGATAGTCAAATCATCTAGACACATCAAAATTATTTTATCTTATAGATCTTTAAAAGAAGAGTTCATCGCTCTCTGATATGTTGCCACTATATTGATTAAGCCGAAAGGCATTCTATTGTAAGCATAGGTATCCTAGGGAGTAATAAAAGTAATTTTATGCTAGTCCTCTTGAGACACACTAATTTGGTTATACCCTAAGTAGCCATCAAGAATTGACATGACTTCGAACTCGATAAGGGACTTAAGAACATGATCCATGGTCAAAAGTGCATAATTGTCCTTTAGAGTGACTTGATTTAGATTTATGAAATCCACAAATATCCTTATTTCACCATTCTTCTTCCTTACAAGAACAATATTCACTATCCAAGTGGAATAATGAATTGGATAGATAATTTGGGCCTTCATCATATTTTCTAGATTTTCAAAATTACTTCTAACACTTTAGGGTTATAATTTTTTATTTTTTGTCAATAAGGGTTCGCCTCAAGCTTCAAAGATATATGGTGTTAAACTCCCTGTTCCAAATTTTTTAAAATCCTCTCACCATCAAGCAAAGACATCTCTATATCTTACCAAAAGCTTAAGAAAACTCCCTTTCTCCCTTTTAGAGTAGGTTCTCCCAATTGAGATCCATCTAGGATCTCAATACCAATATTAATTTTATCATACTCCTTGAGACCATCATTGTGAAAATACTCTTTTCTAATGGCACTATCATCTTTCCATCCAAAAAGATGTTCAAGTGAAACCAATCCCCTTGGGATTTTATTTCCTTTTAATTGAATCACTTCTTTAGATTCATCTACCTCCTCACCTACTATCTTGCCATGTTTTTCTGACCCTTCAAAAAAATGTCAAAAAAGCTTCTAATACATCAAATAAAATATTTTATTTGTGAATCATTATCAAAGACTTTCCAGTGATTTACATTTTCTAGTAGACTAGGCCTATAAATCATTTCTATCCTATAATCATCATTCTTAAAATTAGGATGTGGCAGAAGCAATGAGGTAGATACAACCAAGGAATCAACTCTAGATTTTTAGGAGTGCGGGATGAACTCAATGGAGAAAGCATCAAAGGATTATAATTCATCCCAAACCAAATTCCTATAATTCTTCATTCTATCATTTTTTTTTATTATAGAGAATTGATTTCTAACCTATTTGACAATCAGCTCAGCATCACTTTTTACCCACAGCTTCTTTATTCCTTTTTCCTTGACCTCTTATAATCCCAATAGTAGGGCTTTAGAGTTTGTCATATTGTTTATGTTTTTGAAATCCAATTTAAAAGGAAAAGAAAAAAAATCAAGAGGGAGAAATTAGAACCACTCCGACACCCAATCCTGAATTAGAAAAATTATCATCAAATTCCATTACCCACAAGGCCGATGCTTTAACATCATTTTAACTTTCTTCAAGTGCATTGTTGGGCATGATCACATAGTTTCCAAATTGGCATTATTCATATAATATTTGGGCTTTGGTGTTATTTGAAGGTAACACAATGTTTTTTTTTTTGATCCAATTCCAATTTAATCTTCTTTTTTCCCATCAAAAGCAAGGCCTCAGACCAGTCCATTTTAATCTTGCCTCCCACGTCTTTAAAAAATGTCATGCTTAGCAACATTCCATAGCTAGCAGGATTTCAACCACTAAGATAGTCAATTTCAATCTCTTATTTGGGTAGGTAGTGAGGACAATTTGTACACCCTTGACCTGACCCATGAGAGGTACTTGCTTCCCATCCATGGAGTAGTAGTGCTCAAAAGTTTTTGTGAGAGGATGACCAAGGGCTTTAGCCACCAGAGATGACATGATATTATTGAAAACTCTTGAATAAATAATATAATTACTGAGCTTCTACCCATTTAACAACAAAGATATGTAGAAAGGGTTGGGTCTCCTTTCTTTAATTTCCCCTTCTACAACATGAGCACAAGGTGCAGAGTTAGGCTCTTATAGAGTACCTTCTAATACAAAGGTGGCCTTCTTAGGAGTTGTTGAGGTCTCTATTGTATTTTTAGTGAACTGGGCTTTTGCAAGGGTTTCTTGTTTTACATATTGAACTAGCTTATCTTGTTCCTTGGGGTTCATCCTCAGATACTCAGTTAGAGAAATAGTAATAGAGGAATATTTGTAGAATTTGACTATATCAAAAGTAGAAGAGTTGGATGTTGACTCTATTCCAAATAGGATCTTAAAGTCTATCATTTTTCCTAAATCAATATGTATAGGTTCTTTCCCTTTGAACCCTAGAACAACAACATTAGTTCCTGTGTAGAATTTTTGATTTCTTTGGTTCTAGGTTAAGATAGAACATGCAAGATCTTGCAATGTGACTAAATTATCTCCCCCTCTCTCCAGATCAAATTCATATTCTAAGAAATAGGAACCAGGACATTTGGCTTTAGCTCCTTCACTTTCTACTAGTTGTTCTCCAATAATGGAATCTCTCGTCGCATTGATATGAACACATCTCAGCCAATCAGGACATGTACATCCATCATGGTCTATAGTTAGGTGAAATGAACACATGGTTTCCTTGGGCACTTCCTCAATTTGCAACCTTTGTTGAGGAGCAATTAAGAAAGGATTTTTTTTCATGTCATGTGTGTTATTTCCTTCAACTAACATCTTGATATGGGGATTGATAAGCAGTGCTAGCTCTATTTTGCTATCTTTTTAGCATAGCCATATCATTTATAAATCTTTGCATGAAAGGATTAGTGGAGATAGACATAGATGCAGTGTCATTGGGTTGTACTTCTCTTTTCCATTTTCCCATTGTGATCAGGGCATTCTCTAGTTGAATGGATTGTCTCTAGGAAGTAGCTAGATCAAGTATTGTATCTTTTATTAGACGAAAACTTACATCAAGTGGGATGGAATTTACTAAGAAGATCTTCTAGTTCTCACCTTTTGGTCTAGAGGTGACAAGAATTCTTTATAGCAATCTATTAAATTTGGCCACTAATTCTCTCATAGGTTCATGGATTTCTTTCTCTAACTAACTCAATTGAAACAATAAAGAGAATTCATTGTTAGGAGTCTTAAACCTACTCTCAAAAGATATTTTTATCTCATCCCAACTACCTATAGAATGTTGAGGCAAATGATTGAAGTAGTTAGTTGTTGAATTAGTAAGTGTTTGAACAAAAAGCTTCAACACTATCTCTTGAGTGGGTACATTTATGATGCCACATGTTGTATGAAAGGAAATTAGGTGATCATCTATAGAGACTTTTCCATCACCACTAAAATTATGAAAGATCTTAGTTGCACATTTTGGAAATGCAACAGGGTTCACCTCGAGGCTTAAGGGTCCTATATTTTGTCCCCAAGGTTGATTGGTAGCCATGTTTGGGAGCCTAAAGTGCAACAAATGAATATTAATATAAGAAGGGATTAGAGTTCTTGGTGGGAGGAGGGATCGCACTAGATCTGAGATAGAAGAGTACTTAGGAGGGGAACTAGGCCTACTACAAGATTTATTCCTCTTCTTTCCTATGGTATTAAAATTAGGAAGGAAATTTATGTTTTTCAAAGGCTCAACATTTTTGTTAAGAATTACTTTATCCCTCTCTCCCCTAGCGTATCTTTTCTCACCCAGACTTGATTTATTTCTTGAAGCTTAAAGTCTTGCAAGGGCTTGAGAAATTCTATCCACCACTACTACTTCTTGAACTTCTGGCATACCTCTTAGAAGTTCAATGTGTTCCTTTTCTCTTTCTAGAATGTTTAGAACCTATAGGAATTGTTGGTGATTCTGACACAGTATCTAGGAAACTAATGTTAAGTCTAAAATTTTGTCTTCTTGTGTATTTTCAAAACCTAGATTAGGCTATAAGACAGGGAAAAAATTCATTATGCAGTAGAATCATTGTACTTTATTACCACTTTAAAGGGCTTACTCCTCTTTTTCCAGGGACTCCCCAGTAGAGTCCCCAATAATCTGTTGGTGAAAAGATTGTCTTTTCTTATGAAATTTAATAATTTAATTTATGCCCAAGGTAGGAAATAAAAAATGCTCACAATAGTTGGGTAAACATTATATTAATTATTTCCCTCTAAATTTTTACAAGCACAACTCACTTTCCAATAGATTATCAATGAATTCAAGACAAGCAAATAATAAACATAAATACACACTTTTCCTGAAAGTGTTTAAGGATCACTCACGTACTCTTAGGTATGAAGTTACAAGTTTCAAGATTCAAAAGATGATTGGAAATCTCACAGTCTTCCCATAATAGAACATAAGTTGTTAAATAATTTAGGTTCTATACCAACATAAAACTGAATTATACTTAAGGAAGAAACCAGTATAAAAATCACAAAATAGTAATAGATATCATCCACAATCAATTAGAATAGCTCTCAAAGTAACTGTAAATGATTATGTTCAAACTCCAAGTTTTAAACTATGAAAAAATACCTTTATATATATATATATATATATATATATATAAAACTTTTCAAGCACCAAGTCTTAAAGAAACAACAATCACATATATCACCACCTTCTATCTATTACTATTTTAGAAAAAGCTTCCCAAAAAGATACTATTACTATGAATATTTTTCTATCTGACTAAAATCTAATCCATTCTTATTTTAATACTCCAACATTTATAGTTTTTTAAAACACCTAAAAAGGCTTTGATCAAAACCTAGCCTTTTGGTTACAAATGGTTACAAATGCAAACAATTTTAAAAAGTTTTAAAAAAATAAGAAAACAAAAGATAACTTCCTATAACTAGACTTCTCTAAGTTTCTCCTTGTCCACCATGGTTTTCTTGACTAATTTCAAGCTCCTAAAGGCAATTGTAAACTCTTGGACCACATGAGAATGGGGATTCTTAAGATTGAGCAAATTTGACTTGCATGCATCCTTCTGCCACCTTAATTCCTTGATCCTCAAACTCCACTTAGGCATGAGTTATTTGCTTAAGTACAACATTGATTCGATGTTATCTATTGTGGTGAGATCCTAAGGGGATGGGTTATCGCAGTCTCTGATCCCAAACATAATGTCTTTGAAACTTTTAGTCAAGGTGTTTGAATCCATGCTCTCGTCATAAAACTGCAGAATTCCAGTAGGGTTTATGATATGCATATCCTTCAATATTTCTTTGTGCATTAAAATGACTTCAAATTCAACTACTCACATTTCCTCTATGGTCATCTTGTAGATAGAGTCCTTCCAATTCATATTGCTCTTCAAGATGAATAGCATATAAGTTTTCTCAGCTTTCATAGGGTTTTCACTTAGGAACTTTAATACGCCATATTTCTCCACTTTGTGCACCTAAAACACAACTTCCTAGCACTAACTTTGGACTATCCCCCATACTAGAATGAGGGTTTGAACTTCTCCTAACAACAATTTATTTAATCTAAGACTAGGTTTTGACTATTTCATGTCAACACACTTAAGATGTTTACAAAGTTCATGCCAAGCTAGTAACACATGCTAAGTAAAATATGTATAGATGTCAAGTAAATAGTTGATGCTGAGCTACAATGTATGCCGAGCTAGAGAATTCAATAGGTGTCGAGTAAACTTCAGGTGCTGAGTGAAGATCAAGTGCTAAGCAAAGTATAGGTGTCGAGTCACTATAGAAGCTGAGTGGAACAAAATTTCTGTAGGAGCCAAGTGAGCTAGTTTTTCTATATGAGTTGAGCATCAGAGGTAACAAGTGTCGAGTAACATAGATTGGACATAGTTTTTTGTAATTGTACAAACACCTATGTAAACTATTTTTGAACCAACATAGAAGAATCTTGAAGGATATTAAAGATAAGAATGAATTTTTTACATTACCTATGTAGTCAACATGTAGCCAATAAGAAAAATGGATAAGGCATGCAACAAATAAGAAAAGTACATTAATTGAGTAGGAAATGAAGAATGAATATGGATCGTAGATTCATACCTAACCCTAAGTCTTTGAAATCTATAAAAAGAGGATGAAACCCCATTATATGCATGGATAAATGAAGTGTATGGGTAAACTATAGCAAAATTTGGAGGGAAGTGTGAAAAGACTTAGAAGAATAGAGTAGCATTGTAGTATTCAATTGATTAAGAATAGAGTATCATAATATTGAAGAGCGACATATCAGATCAAGCAAGGATCAGGTCAATCAGAGTAGAACTAGGATCTAGAATCAACAATTGGATATTGCAAAGCTATCATGTCAAAGACTTTCTAATACTCTCTAGCAATTGTATTAGATAATGGAAATTCTATGGACTTAGGTTGGCCTAGTAGCCATTTGTAAATCCTTTAACATTCCAAGTGAATGTACAAAAGTCCTTTAACCAGGCCTACTTTTAGTAGGGTAGTGAAATCCTTTAACTAGGTCACTTTTGATAGAGTGTAAATTCTTTAATAGGATAGGCCTTTCATAGGGCAGATCATTAGAAGTGGTATTTTGTGGGTGTCATCTACACCCCAATTTTACCTTCTCATTTTGGAGGGTTTATGGGTTACCAAATTTGTCTGTTGTCTATTTTCCTACATGTCTTTACTTTCAAGTTCATTAGATAGATTGGATGCATGTGGATGATTTTATTTAAAATAATTTAAAAGGGTTCAAGTTAATTACTTCTAATTCACCCCCACCCCACTCTCAGAAGTAAATCTTCCCACTTGTGAATTCCAACAATTGGTATCAGAGCCATATTCTCACAAGAAGGAGCCTTACAACTTGGAGAAAAGATCTAGAAATTAAAGTCTATAAACTTGGGAAGATCATATAGAATTAGGCAATTGACATACAACTTGCTTTACATGCTTTGGAAGAAGCTAGAGGAGAATTGAGGAAATCCTTAAAAAGAAGAAAAGAGATTGCCATAGCTGAGAATGACACACAATACAAGGAGATTGACACCTCAAATCTATTTTCAAATGGAGATTCCAAAGAGTTTGATGTAGCAATAGCAAACCTGATGGAGAAGAATAGAGCTCAAGCCAAAGAAATCAGAATACTCAAGCTTGAACAAGAATCACAAGCCATAATGCTTTGTGAAATGACTAAAAAAAGCCATGATAGAAGATGACAAGAGAAGTCTTACCAATAGACTAGAGGAAAAGATAATTGAGTTTGAAAGAATTTCTAACATGTAGCTGGACACCTTAAGTTAGATGATGAATGCACATCATGAACTAAATGTCAAGGATATTGAGATCTCTACACTCAAGATGCAAAATGAACAATTGCAAAATGACTTGAAAAGAGAAAAGGAGATTGCAAAGAGCTTCAACAAACCCAATGAGGCCATCAAGTACTTTGAGCAGCTACTAAAATCACCAAGGGCTAGCAATGATACTTTAGGACTTGGTTACACTAGCACTAAACAAGGAGATTCCTCCAAGACTGTAGAAGAGAGTAACAAGGGTAAGAACACTAAACCTACTTGTCATTTCTATGGTAAAAAGGGACATACTTCTAATGTATGCAAGAGAAAGAATGCCCATCAACATAACATGCCTAAGAATGCAAGTTATTGTCATAAGTGCAAAAAGCAAGGACATCAAGAAGAGAACTAAAACACTAGGACTACCAGAACACCAAAATTCGAAGGTCACTGCTACAATTGAAAGAAGTATGGACATAAATCTTTTGAGGGAAGATCAAAGCCTATGTGGACATCAAATCAGACAACAAGAGAAGGTAACCATGGTCATCACCACAATTGGGACTATAACACCAGATATAACTATCATTACTATTAAGAATATGGACACATTCCTAAAAATTGCATAAGGACACATTTTAGAGGGAACTAAAATAGATGGTTAAGTCAAACCACATGTTTTAGTTGCTTGAAGACTGCTCATATTAGTAGGAATTGCCCAACAAAGTCAAAGGCACCCAAGTCAGAAGACGACAAAGGAAAATAGAAGGTAGATGTTGAACACATCAGAGGAGAAATGAATATGACATGGAAGAAGAAAGATGAGTGTAGCTCATCAAATGAAGGGATCACTTCACCTAATAGGTCAAGTGATCACACTTTATCATACTAAGTAGATAGAAGGCATGAGGGACTAATTTACAAAGTTTTATTATGCATCGGTCCTAGGAAAGATAGTACTGAAAAGAAGAGATCAGCATGATTAGAGATGCAAAGTTGAAATTCAAAGTTTTCTCCAGCATTGCTAGTAAGAGCCGAGTGATTGGTCATAGCTGAATTGATAATGGAAGCCAAGTGAAGAATAAATCTAGTTGGAGCCAAGTGATAGAAAGTTAATGGAAGCCGAGTTATGCTAAAATCTTTAAGGAGTTGAGTGTATAGTTGTATATGCACTATGCATTTAATGCTATGTTTTGAAGAGTATAAGGTCAATTTTATGATCATTTCTCATCATTTGAACATAGAACAGGAATCAGAAGAGAACAACAGTGATTGATGAATAGCAATTAAAGCTTTTGCATAGATTTTGACAAAGATCAAGCACCATTTTCATTGATCTAAAGTATTCCGTAAGTGTTGAGTTGTGTTGTTATAAAGTTTAATATCTTTTAAAACCCTAGATTTGCAATATGGCTTCCAGTTCTAAAAACCCTAAGGAAAAGGAACTTTTCGATGTTCAATTAGTTAGAAAAGAGGTTAAACAACCAAATTTTAGGCTAATTCTAGAAGTTGCATATAAAAATGACCTTGCCAATGCACTATCCATGATTCCACCCAAAGTCATAATGGTCCAAGATGTTAGGAAATGTTACAATTGCAAGGTAGGAGCAATAGGAGACATGGAGATTCATCAAGCATATGATAAATTGTGTGAAAATGGAGTGCTAAAGGAAGAATTGGAAATAGTTTCAAAAGAAAGGGCTTAACCCGTTCCCTAGTTTTCCCACAATTTTTAAAACTAAATGGATAAGAATTTTCCTAAGCAGGACACATAATGGTTTTTTATGGTTAGAAGGAGGTCCTATCAAGATAACAAAGAAAATTGTGCATAGCATTGTAGGTTTTCCAACCCTAGATCGATACAAGACCCTGCGAAGTGATTCTAAGGAAGCTATTGAAAAGAACACTGGGGCAAAATGGAATAAAAGGGGCATGACTATTGATACAATAACAAATCCCCTCCTGGACTTTGTAGTAAGAATCATATCTCATAAGTTCTAGCAATCAAGTAGATTGAAAAGTGTTCCGTGCATTGCTGTGTATGTGGCTTACAAAATTGTCAAGAAGGATCATACATATGATCTAGTAGAATTGTTATTACAGCAGGTCATGAAGAATCTGGGAGCAATAAGAAGATCAAATGGTGCTCAGTGTAAGTTTGGATCAGTTCTAATCTATATATTTTTCCTATGTTTTGTAAGAATTTCCATCCTTTGGCAAAGTAAATTGGAAATCAGATAAGTCATCTATTACTCAAATCAATGAGTACATTGAGAAAATGGGAGACAACTTCGAATCCCTAATGACCAGTTACTTTGAGGATTTCAAGAAATCCATGAAGCAAAGACTGGGGATACTAGTTTCCCTAGTGGAACGACACATCAATGATATTTTTTTCTTAGTTGATATTGATTATACTTATATCCAAGCAGAAATTTTAAGGACTAGATGGCGAAGACCATTAGGATATGAGCTAAACATTGATGAAGCATCAGCAACAATCACAACATTGCTTGCAAAAGAAATTAATAAGGATGCACCACATTTTGGAACATATGATGTGGTGTGATCCAAAGTGGATATGGAGTTGAAGATGGCCTCCACTTTAAAGAAGAAAGACAATCTTGTAAAGAAGCTGAAAGCAAAGTTTGGAGAAGGCACTGTAGAAGAAGAGGAAGGTGAGGGTTTTGATATCAAGGAAGAAGATGATGTTGATGATGATGAAGAGGAACATCAACCTCTTGCATTGACACAAGGCTTAGGTGAGGATGAAGAAAAGGAAGAAGGTGTCGAGGAAGAAGAAGCCAAGGAAGCACCAGCTCAAGTCAAGCCTAAGAAGAGAAAGGCCAAAACTCAACCTACAACCCAGCCTAAAGCAAAGAAGGTTGAAAACCCAACCCAAGCCAAGACAACTATACTAGTAACAAGAGCCAACATAAGAGCCTCAACTCAAAAGGCCAAGGAGAAAGACAAAGAAAAGAAGAAGGCTACTAAGCAAACTAGTCCTATGCAGAAGAAACTAAAGAGAAAGTATGCTGCACAACTAGAATTAGATGATGAAGAAATGATAGAATCTAAAGATGTCAGCCAATTTAGAGTAGTAATCCATGCTCCTAAGTCAAATATTGATAAAATTTGTGATAATGTTAGGAAGAATGCAAATTTTTCTGAATTAAAAAATATTGATTTTAATAAATTGAGTAGAGAAGATCATAATAAAGTTGAAGAATCAGTATATTCCATGATGAAAAATTTCAAGAACACACCTCTTGAATTGGACAATGCAATTCCCAAGGAGTTATATGAATTTTTTGAAAATAAGTGGCATTATTGTTTTAAAATGGAAAAATAAATAAGAGAATCCACATTAGCACAAGTAATGCCAAAATTGAGTAAAGGTTAAATAACTAAGGCAAATCAGAAACATGGAAGCAAGTTTGCACCAAAATATAGAGCCTTCATCATCTTGTAGAATAAAGTTGAAGAAGTTGTTAATAAATCAACAAGAATATAGAAGTTGATGTATGGCTTGACTACTATCAAGGATGGAGAAGAAGATCCCTTTAGGGGATAGAACACTGAAGAGGATGAAGATTCAAATAAGGTTGAGGCTAGTAAGAAAGAGGAAGAAAGAGAACAAGAAAAGGATGAAGGAGAGAAAGAAATAGAAAAAGAGATAGTAGAGACACATGGTGAAGAGGAGCAGCAAACTGAACAAAATATCCATGACACCCAACTACCACCACCAAGTCCTCCTCATAAAACACTTGTAATTACAGTCATTGTAAAGGATGTTCCTAACACTTCAACTCAAAACATCAACCCTTTAACTACAGAGGATCTCAAGAAGATCCTTCACCAATCAAAACTACAAGCACAACTTTGGACAAACCCAGTATTGGTGAGTGTTGATGAGCTAAAAAAAGCTATAGCAGCAACAAAAAGGGAGAAGGAAACTACATAAGAACAATCCTCACAACCTCCCATAGCTATAGCAGATCAACCTAAAGAGTAAGAGGTACAAGATAAAGTTGCTAAGGTTGATTCTATAACAAAGGTGACAACTACTGCCAAGGACCAGCCAAAGGAACAAATAGGACAAGATGTTCCTGTAGCACAAACCCAAGGTGCACCTCCTCAAATTGTCATTATTGATCAAGGTAGTAGAGGAGAGGAGAAATAAGTAGAGAAAACCCCTAAGGAGCAAGATGCAATACAAATATTGGTTAACTTTCCTAGCTTAGGGACTTCTCAAAAGAAGCCGAGCACTGATGCAGTACCATTGCAAATATCAGCACCAGGCTTGAGCACCAACAAGATTGCAAGGGTACTTTACTATGGAGACCCTACACTTGATGAAGAAATAGTCATACCAAGCTATGACTCAAGGAAAATGAACTTGTAGCAGATAAATGAGTGAAAGAGGCACTAGAAAGGAGAAAAAGGAAAGAGCTACTCAGAAATGAATATAAGCAGAAGCCAGCACTAGTGGAAATAAAAGAAATATTTCTTGATGCATTCAGCTTGCAGACATCTAATGAAACCAAGTCTATATTGGAACAACTAATAGATATTGTAGAACAGGTAACTAATGAAGACTAGGAAACCAATGTGAAACTCATGGAATGGTCTGAGAAGAAATATCAACGAAAAGTTAATGAGAAAATATCCAGTGAAATAGCATTGTCACAGGTTGAATTGGTGAAAAAGATTGAAAAAGTAAAAAAGGTACTTGAAAATATATTCTCATTGTACAAAAAGTTGTGTGATTTCTCATACTTCACATAGGAAACAAGCCAAATGATACTAAGCTTGGAGCAAAATCTAAATATTTCCAGCACACAACTACCAAAAGATCTAGCTCAGAGTGAGAATAATTTTTCCAAAATGCTTCACACACAGAAAGAATTAACTACATTGATAGCTGAAGAGGCCAAATTGATGCAAATTCAGTCTTCCATAACCCCACAACTAGAAGTACTCCATAAAGAAAAAGCATATGCAGAGAAAGTTCTAAAGAAAGATCCTAATCTTTCTACTTTGGAAGGAGTTGTTCATCTTGCAGTAGAGATAGCTATCCAACATAAATCATTGGAAATTTCTTTGGATAATTGGGATGCATCTCTCAAGATGATTATGGAGGTAAATAAAACATTTTTGGCAAAATATGCTCTTAATCCATAGAACCCTTTGACATCAGTGTCAAAAAGGGGGAGATACAGTTAAGGGGGAGATATAATGTTTTGAGGGAGTTGTAAATAAGAATGGAAGGTAACATAGATACAAAGTATAGGGTACACAGATACATCAGCTTAGGGGGAGCACAAGAATTTTTGTTATAGTTACAAGAATAGAAATGGCATATCAGCTCAGGGGGAGTTACAAAACTTTTGAGGTATATCTATATATATATATATATATATATATATAGTTTTTAAAGAATTTTGAGAAGTTTTAAAATTTTGTATATATGTGAAACTGTATGCATATTTTACTTGAGGAGATTAGACTTTGATATACTGCTAAGTGTTTTTTACATTCATGTCTAAGGGGGGGATTGTTGAATCTAAGACTAGGTTTTGACTATTTTGTGTCAACACACTTAAGATGTTTACTAAGTTCATGTCGAGCTAGTAACACATGCCAAGTAAAATATGTATAGATGCTAAGTAAATAGTTAATGTCGAGCTACAATGTATGTTGAGCCAGAGAATTCAATAGGTGCCAAGTGAACTTCAGGTGTTGAATGAAGATCAAGTGCCAAGAAAAGTATAGGTGCTGAGTCACTATAGAAGTTGCATGGAAAAAATTGCTATAGGAGCCGAGTGAGCTAGTTTTTCTATATGAGCTGAGCATCAAAGGTAACAAGTGTCGAGTAACATAGATTGGACATAGTTGTTTGTAATTGCACAAACACCTATGTAAACCATTTTTGAGCTGATATAGAAGAATCTTAAAGGATATTAAAGATAAGAACAATTTTTTTACATTAGCTATGCAATCAACATGCAGCTAATAAGAAAAATGAAGAAGGCATGCAACCAATAAGAAAAGTACACGAATTGAGCAAGAAATGAAGAATGAATATGGATCATAGATTTATACCTAGCCTTAGTCTTCAAAATCTTTAAAAGGATGGCAAAACCCCATTGTATGCATGGATGAATGAAGTGTATGGGTAAACTATAGTGAAATTCAGAGGGAAGTGTGAAAAGACTTAGAAGAACAAAGCAACATTGCAGTATTCAGTTGATAAAAAAAAAAGTATCAAAATATCGAAGAGTGACATATCAGATCAAGCAAGGATCAAGTCAGTCAAGGCAGAACAAGGATCTAGAATCAACAATTGGAGATTGCAAAGCTATCAAGTCAAAGACTTTCTAATACTCTCTAGCAATTATCGTAGATAATGGAAATCCTATGGACTTAGGTTGGCCTAGTAGCCATTTGTAAATCCTTTAACAAGGTGGCATTCCAAGTGAATATACAAAAGTCCTTTAACCAAGCCTACTTTTAGCAGGGTAGTGAAATCCTTTAACTAGGTCACTTTTGATAGAGTGTAAAGTCTTTAACAGGATAGGCCTTTCATAGGGCAGAGCATTGGAAGTGGTCAAACATTGTAACCCTGAAAAATTACACATTGCTACAGTGATATTTTTTGGGTATCATACCCACCCCAATTTTACCTTCTAATTTTGGAGGGTTTCTAGGTTACCAAATTTGTGTGTTGTCTATATTCATGCATGTCTTTACTTTCAAGTTCATTAGATAGATTGGATGCATGTGGATGATTTTAGTTAAAAGAATTTAAAAGGGTCCAAGTTAGTTACTTTTCATTCACCACGACCCCCCCTCTTAGAAGTAAATCTTCCCATTTGTTAATTCCAACACAATTCTCCTTCTGTGTATGTAGTGGTGAAGTCAAGAAAAAACTTGTTTCCTTCTTTTGCAATGGATTCCACCCATCAATTCATTGCTTCTAAAATAAACCTTCCCCTCTACATTTTCTTGACTAGCTATTGGTTGTCTAATGAATTAGGATCAACAGATTATAAATTTTGTATTAGTAGAAGGACATCAAAATTCATCAAGGAATAAATATATTCAGCCATGGTGATTATCAACTTCTTCAATTCTCTTTTTTATTTGTCATCCTTTTCAGATTGAGTTAACATATGGTCTATAGGAAACTTGAAAAAGTGATTCTTGATCTTGTTGGAGTTGATGAAAGCCAACTCTAAAGACACCCAAGATCACCTACATGTGAAAACCTCTCAAAAAGAAGCCAAGGAGATGAAGAGCATGGAGCAAGGGAAAAATCCTAAATAGACATGAGAGACAATATGCAAACACAAGAAAAAAAATGTATTTACAATATGCACAATGAAAAGTGATAATGTGATACAAAGAGGGAGCCCGCTTATAAAGAGCTCATGGAAGCTTGTAGAACAAGCTAGAAGGTGGTAAAAGATAAGGATGACAACTAAGCATACATCCACATAAGGTGGAAAGTCCTCGAACAATGTTTAGAGGATAAGTATGACTTAGGAGAGAACAAACTCCCGTATTGTCAACAACTTATAACTACATGCATTAAACAAAAAATATTAAATAAATGCATTTACTTAAGTAAGCTTAAGTAATAGAATAAATAATTAACAATTAATTAATTATTTACTCTAACACCCCCCCTTTACTGCAACTTAGGGAAATGTCTTAAGGTCACAAGACTAAGATGAAATGCAGAATGAGTCCCAGCAACGAGGCCATGCTAGGTACCCAAGTACAATGCAAGAAAATGCAACCTCTATAAATGGGGAAAGAGAGAAAACCACATGGGAAAAATCCTCCACCAAAAAGAGGTAAGAACCTAGTGAAGAACTAAAAAATTCTTCAACTAGGGAAATGTCCCCTAAAATAGGAACAAGGAGTGATCGTAAAGAAGCATCACTGAAGCATGAAGAAGCCGCAAATCTACCAAACTGCTAATCTGACGAACCTCCATGGAAGAATATGGCACGAACTGAGCATGTCTATATGGTAGATGATCCATCTCATCGAAATGCATAGGTAGCCAGCCACTGCAATTTCCTTGTATATAGGATCAACCACTAAATACATAGTTCACACTAATGAACCATCAAACCATAGATGCATTAGAACAATAGCATAACTCCCCCTTAATGCAGACAGGGTGTGATGATAGGCAGCTGAGAAGGTGGGCCAAAGTCTCCTGTAGACGAACCAAGAATGACGAGAGAGGGAAAGAGGTACAGACACCTATAAAGACACGATCAAACTCACTTTGTATGGGCTAATGTCATGGAAGGGACACTCACTTGATAAAGGGAGAATGCCTAAAATAACAAACAACTATCCCCCCATGGTGCTTTATGAAAATAGTGCATGTACAACTGACTCAAAACAATGTTCATGCCCGCCCGAAATGCAAAAGTGGCACTTTATCTCAGTGTGATACATAAAATTGCTTCAAAATGATAGCTACAATTATCAAAACTTAAAAAAAGCTGCAAAAAAATAAAGTACAGCTCAAAAAAAAGGAAACCATGCTAGGAAAATAATCCTCGGGCCTAAAACACTCAAGATATCCACCATATAGAAAAAATGCCAAAAATATGATAGAAAGAGCATGGGCCAAAAACTAAGAAAAAGGATCACATTTCCCAAAAGGTGACAGAACCAGCTTTCCAAAAATATAAAGTTTTCAAAAAATGGGCATGGGACGCAAAAGATATGCTTGTCAGAGTCAAAAACACAATTTCAAACTTTGACTAAAAAAATAGGCAACAAAAATGCATCAAAACCTAAAAATACCTACACCAAAGTCTCTGTCTCAGACCTAGCTTTTTGACACTTCTTTCAAATCAGAAAAATATCTCTGTATGCTCAAGTTATGGCCAAAAAACCAATAATAGGTCCAAAATAGACCCTGGAGAGGTGCATGCAAGGATGGACGATGCAAGGATGATGTCATGCTGACGTGAGCAGAACCCGCGATTAAATTTAATGGCCACGTGGTCGTTGCCACAAAAAAAGAGGTCACATGGCTGCCATGTGGCAGTGCCACATGGATGCCATGTGGTGGGTGGCTAATGTGGCAGGGGCCACGTGTCACGCACTGATTGGGCACTGACTGTGCAAAAATGCCAACTATTGCTGACTATACTGCTGAGCAAGCGAGCTGACAGGGAGGTAGCTGCAAAGTGGAGACTTTTGGAGGAGCACCAACGTAGGCAGCCACAGTGGCAGAGGAGACTGAGCAGAGACACCGGTGGAGTGGCAGAATCGACGGAGTTGCAGCTGGAGTGTTCAAAGGTGCCGCCAGGAGGAGGTCAGGCTGCATAGTCCGGTGTAGGCAGAGAGTGAGTGGCTACTAGGTGGTGCTTCACCACTGCTACGACAGTGGTTTTTTTTAAAAAAAAAAATTTTGATACTGCGTCCGTACAGTCCATATGGCAGACCCCTGCAAGAAATTTTTTTTTTTGCCTCCCGGAGCTCTATCTCCAAAATTGACTAGTCTTATATGAATCCTGACTGCAAATGGCCTTTTGGATCTAATGGTGATGTCTGTTTGGCCCCAATGTGCTCCAAAAAATATTGTTGATCCCCTAATTTGTGACTTCAAATCACAGCTTCAAAAAATCTTCAACCAAGCAGCAATAGGAAGCCTCTAATACCATGTTGGAGTTGATGAAAGCCAACTCTGAAGATGCCCAAGATCACTTGCATGCAAAAACCTATCAAAGAGAAGCCAAGGAGATGAAGAGAATTGAGCAAGGGAAAAACCCTAAATGGACATGAGAGACAATATGAAAACACAAGAAGAAAATGTATTTACAATATGCACAATGAAAAGTGATAATGTGATACAAAGAGGGAGCCCGCTTATAAAGAGCTCATGGAAGCTTGTAGAACAAGCTAGAAGGTGGTAGAAGATAAGGATGACAACTAAGCATACATCCACATAAGGTGGAAAGTCCTCTAACAATGTGAGAGGATAGGTATGACTTAGGAGAGAACAAACTCCCGTATTGTCAACAACTTATAACTACATGCATTAAATACAAAATATTAAATAAATGCATTTACCTAAGTAAGCTTAAGTAATAGAAAAAATAATCAATAATTAGTTAATTATTTACTCTAACAGATCTCTCTAGTAAGAACCCTCAAGACTATGGTAGTAACTTTGAAGTCCTCAGCGTCAACCTCTCCTAAGCCTTCCTTTTGCTTGTAAGTGGACACCTCTATCATGAATTTCCTAGTTATAGGATCCTTTATTAGCCACACATTATTTTTCATATTCTTTCTCTTAAGATGTGAATAATGCACTTTGTTACTATGTCCTTAATAGGAAGAGACACAAGTTGAAGATTTCACTTCTTATTCACTAAATTGGATAGCCAAGGTGGGATGGTATTAGTAGCTGCTACTCCTTGACTAGTTTTAGGAGGGGTTGCAAAACCAAGTTGAGTTAAATTTGAAGTTTCTATCAGTTCTACATCAACTTCTTGATTATCTAATAGAGCAAGCTCTCCCCCTTTATTCTATCCTTGATCCATGGCAGTGACCCTTTGAACTGTTTCCTAAGCAAGTGTGACAGACTTGGTTTTAAACCTAGTCCCTGGAGCCATAAGTCATCTTGGAAATGTTGCTTCCTTATTCTTTTTAGTCATTGAAATATCACCTACATATGGGATGAAAGTGCATTGTCAGAGGTTAGAGGTTTAGAGAAAGAAACTGCTTTGGAAGGTTTTACAATTTGTTTCTTACTGATTGATCTCATACTTTTCCTCCTCAACTAGTTAGCTGTACAAGCTTAAATAGATCTAGTCATAAGGTTTATATCATCTTCCTTAGCCCTGATCCAATCTACCTCAAGCTGAATTTTCTCATTTTCTTCTTGCAATCCTGGTTCAACAATTTTTGAATGATCTTTAGTCATTTCATCCAACTTGAATTTTAATTTCGATGAGATAATCTGGGAGAGCATTAACCTCAAGTGATCTCTCTTGACAACCTCACATTCATCACTATAATCTTCCAAAAAATGCTTTAGGTGAGGAACTAGTTGAGGTTGATCCTTTATCCTGAGCACCCATGTTGCAAATTCTTTATTGTCAAATTCTCTTCTCCCATAAATTTTGTGAAACATAACTTTATTGTTTTTATTTAAATATAAGGAAGGGACTATTCATCAAAAAAACTCTTCTCCCCTAAAAGAAACTAATCTCCTTTGGGGAGATTCAAATAGTATAGTATCTCATGAGACTGTTACAAGTTTAGAATAAGAAATTGTGACTATTGATAATATTGAGGTTTCCACGTGAAGGTCTCCCAAGCCTTCATGGTGTAAGCATCCTCATTGAGATTCAAAAACAAATTCCAATGAGTATGAATGAGACTCACTTTTGGAGCCTTCTACACCTAATATGGACATTACTATTGTTCATACATATAGTTCTCAATGCAAGTTAGCCGATAATTCATGTGTAGGATTAGATGATTTGAACTCACATGTTACCTTAGTGGACAATTCTTCACTTGTTAGTATGAATCCCGATTTGGAAAGTTTAGGAAGTTATTTGACAAACTCTAACTCTTTGGTCACCAGAGATATCATTCATATTCATAACCTTGAACCAGTAATTGATTTACCCCTTGTTCATCCTAATTTGATTGATTGATCCCAATGCAAGCACGAACTTGAGATTTTAATGTTTCAAAATGATTATGAGATAGCCTAATATTTGAATGACATTGAACCCATAGTCTCTTCCACCAATAAATTGGCTACCAACATGACAGAGCCAGACATCAAGTACCTTAGTTGTAAAATAAAAAGAATAGGAGTTCTGATGGCAAAAACCAATATGTGGTAGTGTTAGAACCAAAGAAAGTAAAAAGAAAGGACATATCTAAGGGTTAAAACCTCTCTGATGTGCTTGAGGATGAGGTACTTGATTGTCTCCTGAGTTATTTTCAAGATAGATTTTCAGTACTCTTTGAACCAACACAAATAGTCAATTTGGGTAGAAACGAAGCTCCACAAATGGTACATTTGGCTTAGTCTTTGTAATCACAAGAAAAAAAATCCTACACAAAGTTCTTATGAGAAAAGAAGATCAATTTTTCACGGACTTATTTAGATATGCTAGGGTTGGACACTGATCTTATTATGCATCACTTATTTAACATAGTCAATGATGATTATTTTTAAAAAAAATGAGAAATTGGTACCTTACAAGAAAATGGTTGATTCCTTGAGATGCTACTTCACATTTGTCTCATTTTAGCAAATCCCTAGAGCAGAAAACAAAGCAATTGATGCTATGGCTACACTTGCTTTACTTCTTCAATTAGAGTAACATGAATCAAGATTTCAATTTGTGATGGAAGAGCTACATCACCCTATATATGATTCCCAAGAATGTCATGTTATTTGTACCCTTGTTGGTCATGAGTCATCTCATTATAGTGCCATTTATTCGTACCTTTGTGATGGCATTATACCTAACACCTTTAACCAATCTTAACGTAGACCCCTTATTCAAAACACCTCTCACCATTCCCTTATCTCTGAAGATTTGTATGGGAGGGGTCTAGATGGAACACTTCTTAGATGCTTAGAAAAGGAAGAATCTGATCAAATATTAGTTGACATCCATGAGGGCATGTAGTGGGGACATTCTAATGGTCTTTCCATGGCTCGAAGGTTGCTTAGGGTGGGGTACTATTGGCCCACAATGCAGATTGGTGAAGTAGCTTTTGCAAAGTCATGTGAAAAGTGTCAAAAACATGGTAACCTAATACATGCTTTGGGTAGGGAACTCATTCCTTCTATCTCTAATTGGCCATTTCAGCATTGGGCCTTTGATCTTGTTTGGCAGATTCATCCCAACTCATCATGTGAAAACAAGTTTATTATCATTGCTACTAATTACTTCACTAAATGGGTAGAAGCTATCCCACTTTTTGTTGCCTTGGTCAAGACAATTTCTCTATTTATTCTAAATGATATTATCTGTAGATATGGAGTTCCTTCCAAGATTATCACTGACAATGGAGGCAAGTTTTAAAATAAGAACCTTAAACAACTTTGTAAGAAATTCAAGATAAAACAACATTGGTCCTCCATTTACTTCCTACAAGGAAATGGTCAAGTAGAAGCATCAAATAAAACTATTCTCAAAATCTTACATAGAATAGTTCATAAGAATGGCAGAGATTGGCACTTATAGATAAATCTAGCATAGTGGGCCTATAGAATGGGTATTCGTACTCCTACTTGGGCTACTCCTTTTTCCCTTACGTATGGTGCTGAAGCAGTGTTACCTTTAGAGGTTGAGATTCATTGACTAAGAGTTTCCCTCAAAGGTCTAGTTATAGATGAAGACTACCATGCCATGAGACTTCAAGAGTTAGAACTTAAAAAATAGAAATGCCAAGCATCATTTGACCATATGAGGGTTTTATCAAAAGCGCATGTTGAAAGAATTCAACAAAATGGTTCACCCTAGAGAATTCCAAGTGGGAGATCTTTTCCTACATGAAAATCCTAAGAATCAATAGAATAAAAATCAAAAGGGAAAATTTGAACGTAATTGGCTTGGACCTTACATTATTACAACTTTTGGGTCTAGTGTCTATTTACTATCTACAGTAGAAGGAGAGCAACTCCCTGATCCTATCAATGTCTTGCACCTGAAGAAGTTAGATTCATGGTGCTTGTTTTTTTCTAGGGGCATCTTTGTACATATTTATTGATCCTAAAAAATTACAAAAAAATTATATATTTCAAAAAAAAAATGTTATGCTATCAAAATTCTTAAAATTGGAAAATGTCCTAAAAAAATGATCATCTTAGTAACAAGTGCTTTGATGTATGTCCAAAAAATATATATATTCCAAAAAAAAATTTTAAAAAAAGAAAGAAAATAATAATCCAAGTGGTGAACACCTTGAAATGGGCACTACTTGAGGCCTTTGCATCCTTATTTCTTAGCACGTGTCCTTGACACTTGGCCTTTCTCCATCATGCCTTGGTCTGGAGTTGTTCTTTGTCTAGGGGGCATAACTATGTTAGCTTTGGTCTCTTGGTTGCATTAGCCTTTAGGAAACCTCAAAAATGGTGTTTTTCAACAACACTCCAACTATATTTTTCAATACAACCCCTAACATCAAGAGTTTTTCAACACTTATCTATCTGGTCTTACCCAAGTTCATCATGTGATCTTACCTACTTGCAAGCATTCGATCCTTATCCTTGGAACTCAGTATCAGTTAAAAAATTAATTTTTTAAACATGATACTTAATGCTTGACCTATTTCATGATCTTTTCTTTGTGTTTTGACTGTTATTAATTTTCATTAAGTGTCCTTATCTGATAAGTCTCTTTGAGATGCATAGCCAAAGGACTTGGGGCATGGGGCATGTTTTTATTTTTTTTCTACTTGGGGGTGTGGTCTTAAAATTGTAGATTCTCTCTTGTTGTCCCCTTGAAACACTTAGGAGATTTGAGGCATCATCCTTGACTATTTTTGCACAACTGTTGTTACGGTCATCTTGGCATCTCTACCTTGATGGGAGCATGGTTTTGCTACATTAAATTGGGTAAGCTAACGTCAAATCCATCTTCACCTTTATGTCTTTGATGCTTATGTTAGAATCTTTCCACATTCCAATCTGCTATAAATCGTATTCATAACTTCATAGTTGCACTTGTGACTAGTGATGGTTGTGTGATTTTTTGATGTCTGTTAATAATGGCCCAATGCTGAAAAAAAGTTCTTTAACATTCTCTAATGAATGATGAAAAAAAAATCCTATGTTATAGTTTCTCTATTGCAAGTACACTTTTGCATTTCCATGTAGCTTGCATTATTAGACTACATGTTAGTTTGCATTTTTAGACTATGTTATGAGTTTGAGAGGGTTTTCCCTTCATATTTCTTGTGGACTTTTAATCAGCTGTGGTCATGTTTTGATCTTCATTTCCTTATCTTCTTTTGTAATCTCAATCAAAATTTCTATCTTAGATAGTTGATTTATTTTGGGGCATTCTATTTCTTACATAAAAAAAAAAATTCTTCTTTCTGTTTATTTCCATATCTTCCAAATGTCTACCTTCCATTTGCTTTCCACCACTTCTTTCCTTCTAATTCAACTTTGGGGCATAATATTTCATGCTTGATGATCTACCTTGGTTCTATGATTCTTATATCTTTCATCCTACATCAAGAGCTTTATCTTTTATTCGATTTGATCAAATTTATCAATTTGTTGTTTCTCCTCTATCTCATTTCGATTTCAATCATAAGCGGGTAGTATTTTCCAACTTTAACCCTTGATTCAGTTTTATCAATTTTATCCTTGACTTTTTTAAGTCAAAATTTATTTGTATTCTTTGTCCTGATGTGTTCCCGAATCAACCACACATCTAGGTTGTTTTGTGATCTCAAATCGATCTCACACTTCAATTTCTTTCTTTGACTACATGTCTTTCGAAATCGATCATACATTGGTCAAAGAGGGGCAAATGTATGCACCCTAAAATGGTCGCCTAGACTATGGGCCCCCATTATTCAATTTATCAAATTTTTGAATCAAGGGTTAGCAATATTTTATTAAATCAATTTCTTTGGTCAAATTGTAATTAATTCAATTATTTCAACATTTTCTAAGGTTTGATCATTTTATCCTAAGTCTTATTTAATTAAAATAAAACCTATCTTTTAATTAAATAATTAATCCACATTTAATTAATTAAGAGAAAACCCCCTCTTTTAATTTAATTAAATATTTCTTATATAATTAAAAGAACTTGCTCCCTTTTGATTAAATAAAACCCCACTTGAAAAAGGAAATAAAATAAATAAAAAATAAATAATTTTTTTCCTCTACACTTAAATGCACATATTTCTAAGTGGGATTCCATTTAATTTTCTTCCTCTTTTCTCATTGGTGGAATTTTGTCTCGCACAGATCATTCTTTCTCCACCCTTGATTAAGTCTTATTGTCTCTTAATCTTAATCATCCATTCTTCTTTATAAGGGAGATTGCTCTCCTCATTGTTGACATCCATGATTATGCTATTGTTATGCTGCAAGTTTGGAGAGCGATTTTTGGAGGAGTTTGAGCATTAAATATTTTTGTGGAGAACTTCTATCTTCTTGTCTTCTTCTCTCATGCATCCATGGCTTCCATCATCATGATCCATCCTTGCATTTTCATATTAGCTTAGATGCATATTTGCTTTCATAGATTAATCTTGCATTGTTATTTCCTTTCATAGATTAGATTTTCTTTCTTGCATTGCTTTGCATTGTCATCATTTAGATTAATTTGCATCTTCATTTGCATTCATATTTTGATCCTTGAATCTCTTGTTTCATGGTGTACTTGTATGGTCACAAACTAGGTCAAACTTAGGGCCTCCATTATAAACCCTTGCACTGCATGAATAGAGAGATATGAGAAGCCATTTTTGACCTTATTCTTGAGAAATCTTGGATATAAGGACTCATAGAAGTGTGCTCACATTTTAGGCATACAGTACCGTCAGGTTTGTTGGTGCTCAAAATTGTAGCCCTAATTTTGAGTAGTATTGAAGAAATTAAGCCCTATAAGCACTTTTAAATGCATGTGTACTTGGCTTTCTATATGAGGCCTAAGAGGTGTTTAATGTTTCTAACACCTCGTGTTCAGTATGTCTACTTGTCCCATGAATTTAAATTGTCATTCCAACTCATTTTGTGGGGTCTTGTTTTGAGAAATCTCCAGTTCTACATTTTTGCCTATGTCAAACAGCGACATGAGGCTATGTTTGCATTTGAATAACTTTAACCTAGAAATGTTTCATGATACACTACATTGGGAGTATTTAGCATCCATACTAGAGAACCTATGTTTCATATTTTGAGTCATTTTGAGTCCATTTGACTAGGTTTTGAATCCCTCAAAGTTGGTCTTTTAATGTTGTCATGCTGATGTGAATTGCTCAGAATTCTTGAAGGCCCTATTTGACCTATTATATTTTTGAACCAGTTGATTGAAATGCTAAAATTCCTTTTTCATTTCATTTTAGAGGTTAGAGACTTGCTACGTTTCAAATTTGAGCTTATGATGAATCTATTTGGTCAATTTTTGAATGCAATTCCAAATGTAACTTGTAACTTTTTATTGGTGTCAATAAGTGTAGATTTGTCAATACACCTATTCGTGGTGTTATATCTCAAAATATATGATAGGTGAGATTGAATGGATTGTACCACTATGTTATACTCTGAGAATACTTCAAGTGTGCCAATTTTCAAATCTTGATGACTCCATTTGTACACTTTCCCAGGTCATTTCCATTTGCAAAAAACACTTTTCTACCAATGTTTCAATCTGCAAATTTTGAGTAGCCCACTTTGACTATTTTCCAAATGCGTCCTATTATTTTTCATGAGCCCAAATTGTAGATTTATAGTCTCCTCATGATGCAGAATCAACATCCCAATTTTTGTGCCCCCAAGTGTTAGTTTACCTAGTTTTTGAAGTCGAATCTAAAAGCATTTTATGGTTTTCGGACATGTTTTCATGTAGGTAATTCTTAGAAGGCAAATTTTACAGTCATTATATTTTGACTAAGAATTCATCGTAAGACAAGATTCAACAGGGTGCAAGTGTGCGGAATAGAGAATCAATGTGCTTGATTTTAGAGCCCAGTCAAGTGTTTGGATCAGTTTTTAAAGCCAGTCAAAGGACCTCCCGGCACCAAGTTGACAATTTGCAGAAAATGATGAGTTTTACTTGCTACTTCAGTGATTGAATCCAATCTTGATTGATACCAGGTGTTTATCAAATAAATTTGAGATTTTAATTGTTCAAGAATGAAAAAAATTTAGCTGGACCCACTTGGGGCCCGACTAATTTCACCAATCTGTTATGGCATCCAGATTATTTCAAATGTGGAATAGTTTTAAATGGTATTTGCAAGGTTGTTGAAATGTTTTATCATTTCCTTATAGAGACATATGAGGATGGAAATGTTGCAGCTTCTTTACAATGTGAAAACAAGTGGTTGCACCTTCAAGGCATGGCTCATAACTACCTTCTGCATGTAAGGTCTTATAAGTCAAAAGTAGATTACAAATCTAAAGAGAATGGAAAGGGCTTCATCCAATGATATTGAAAAGAGTAAAATAGCGTACTAAGTATTACCCAATTCCATATATGATTCCTATTTCTCATGAGGTCTTAAAAGCAAGAGGTTTCCTTGTTGAGGGATTATTCAGCTTTTAAAAGTAATAACTGTAAAAGCATGTCGGCATTGTTTAGAGTTTTTATTGGCGACATGGGACATCGTATCCTAACATGCCGAGGTCCTGAGCATGGAGCCAATAATTTGATGCATGTGTGGATAGAATAAATTATCGATGATATAGTTATTCCATTAGAAGCCTTTCATCTTCATAAAACAAAGGTAGGAGTGGAGAATGTAGAGATTGCTATTCATATACCTATTCTTGCACCACTGTCACCACTAGATTTGCTTCCAAAGAAAAGGAAAAAGGAAATAAAAGCATAGTATATGCCAATTAAACATCTGAGCATACTGTAGGAGTAGGTCCCAGATTCAACCTCAAATCCTTATCTACACCTTTGATTCACCCTCCAATACCCACTTATTCGTCACTTCAAATTCTTCCTTTTGCACATAGATTTGGCCTCGAATCCTTACAATCTGAATTGGGCTATTGTTGAATTGCCTAAGTTTGCCACCTTGGGAGCCCCACATGAAGGGCATTTGCAAAATGAACAAAGGGTCAAAGTCGTAGTAGATGTGAAGAAGAAGGCATGTAAAAACAAAGCAACCCACGTTTTTAAGTTCTTAAATTAGAACAAGGTTGTTATTCTTTTGCAAGGCCGATTTGCAAGCCAAAAGGTGGTCATAGTAAAAAACTTTGATGATGGAACCACCAGATGACCTTATGGTCATTGCCTGGAAATAGACATAGAGGAACCCATGCATTGAAGAGGAGCACAGACTGGCGTAAGAAGTCCAAAAATAGCACTGACCGTCCAGAAAAGCCAAGAAGCTTTCTTGATTGGCATGAGAAGTCACAAAATAGTTGACTACTATGACAAGTCCAGAAAGAGCATAGATCAGTTTGAGAAAGCGAAGACTATCATTGATCAATTGAAAATTAACAAAATAGGCTAAAGAGACCCAAGGAATCCATAAATGCCATGGAAGGAGGCAAAGAACTCCATGATGGACAAAAGTGCAGGGATGCAGAGGAAAAACTATGAAGTACTTTATCCCACATGCCTCATGGGAGAGACTTTTAATAGTTTGAATACTCCTATACACATAAAGCTATATGACTTAAATTCAAAGGATTTTCAAAGCCTAACCCATGTGAGGGACCCCACTGATGACATCAGCCAATTGTCAATGATGTTGTCAATGATGACACAATAGTTTTAAACCAAAGTGCACATGAGATGACGTGGCAAGCTCAACGATCGAGTGATCAGATCATAACATGTGGAAGATCTTGTGGTTGTCACTATGTTGCCAAGTGGAGTTGCTCATGTGATAACTATAGTGATACAGTGACTACCTAGGTGGCACAGTGAGGTGGAAATGATGTGACAGTGAGCGGGCGCAGAGGTGGCGATGACATGGTGGTCACAGATGAAGTCACCAAAAAAAAGTTGCAAAAATTTGGTGGTCACCATGTCATCGCCAAAAAAAAAGAGATTTTTTGGCAAGCAACATGGTGACTTGCCAAAAAATTCAAAAATTTGGTGACAGTTGATGAGGAAATGTGGGGCCCACTAGAGATAAGAGCCAATACAAATGTGACATGTAAATCGTATCTCCTTTCTCAATGAGTTGTGATGTTTTATGATCTTTGAACAAAGAGCCTAGATCATAGTTGCAGTCCGTTAAGGTTGTGTGTTGCCTCATTGTTGCTTGTAATTCAAGGAATTATGTAAATGCTTTAGGGAAATCAATAGGGTTGAAGGTTTATTAAGGAGGATATCATGTAAGAATGAGATTTAGATCAAAGATTGATATCCAATTTACAAGGTAAATTGATAGATCTGGAGTCTTGGCATATGATATGTGGCTAGGATATCCAAAATTCATAAGAGAGATTTATGAATTTGCCCAATGGATCAGGCACTAATCAACTATAGGATCATTAATTTGTTGTCCATGCATGGTTTTCATCCACTTTCTCCCCCCACATAAAATCAAATCAAATTCAAATCATCTTTACATTTTATGTTGAAGAGCTAGAATAGAATACCCTCACTCAGCTTATGAATTTCATAGATTTGCATTTAGCTACTATAGATCTGTGTTATTGCATGAGTTATTAGGAGATATAAGGGTTAAATCTGCTTTGATATGTTCAGAGTATGTTTTTGTACTGGTAGCATATTAATTGAATCTGAGGTCCACCCGCCTAGGTTTTGTAGACCCTAAAGTAGAAGAAGGGTCTAGCCTTATAGTTGGCCTAATGTCTGAAAAGATGTGTTAAGGATGGGATTTAGTTGTCCCTAGATCTGTCTTATTCTCATCAGGGTAACTGGAAACCTATAGAATTTTCAAACACCAACAAGGGTAACTTAGGTAAAAATAATTTGAACCAATGACTTTCATAATAACAAATTGGCCCTTCCATAATGAATCAAATTTTCCATGTGCACCCATTAGCTCCTTTCTTTTATCCCACAATAGAACTTTATCTCCTTTCATGAAGTTGTGGGTTTTGGCTTTCATGTCAAAGATCTTTTTTACCTTCATCTAATGGTTAGTAATATGGTCCACCAATTTATCACTTTCTTCTTCAAGCTTACTCAAGTACATCACCCTCTTTTCCAAAGAATCCTAAAAAAATGGATCTTCGATTACTAATTGCCATTTCCCAGCAAATAATTCTAGTGACATGGATACTTGGGCTCCCACTCCATAAACCTATTCAAAATGGGCCATTCCAATAGGTCTCTTTGGCACGATTCTATTAGCCCATAATTCCTCATACAACTTCTTATACTAGTTTCAAGCATTGTCACTTACTAATTTCTTCATTATTGTGACTAGGTTCTTGTTGTTGGACTTTTCCTACCTACTACCCTAAGGAAAATAATTCGAAGAATAAGCCAAGGATATACTATGTTCATAGAAAAACATTGAAATTTCTTCAGATGAAAAGTAGGTTACATTATCTGCCACTATCCTCTGAGGAATCCCAAATTTAACAAATATAAAACCCATCAGGAAATTGCACACCACTTGAGAATTTACTTTCTTTGTAGTAATTGCCTCCACCCATTTAGTGAAGTAATCCATGACCATCAAGGTATAGACATGATTGGTGCTATATGGGAAATTCAATCATCCTATTAAATCTATACCCCATTGGAAAAAAGGGTCATCTATCACTACAAGTTTCAATGGTAATGTTGTGAGCTGAGGGTGGCCTATGAAGAGTCTACACTTCTCATAATTTTTTACATACATGTATGCATCTTTGAACATGCCTAGTTAATAAAAAATATTCTTGAGAAACTCAAATATAGTTATAGTAGAAGAGAAATGCCCACCAAAAACATTTGAATGATACAGCTTCAATAGCTTCTCTTGTTGCTCACTATCCACACACCTCAGGAAGGTTCCATCAACCCCTCTCTTGTACAATATAACCTGCAAAATTACAATATATCTTTGTGCATTCATTGTAGGTCAAATAGTTTACCACATTAGAGAACCAAGTATCCATTGAATTGATAAGTAAAACCATGGGTTTCATAGGTATGTCCTCCACCAAGAACTCGAAGTGAGACTCATGCTCTTGTAGTTGCAAGGTAGATGCCAAAGTTTCCATAGTATCAACAACCTTGTTTTCTTCCAGTGGAATTTGTTGAAGGGTAACAAATGTGAAGTAATTCCTTAGGGAATCAACCAATTTCTTGTAAGGTATTAGCTTGTCATCCTTAGTTTGGTACTAATTGTTTTCTTCATTAATGAAAAGTTGGGAATCTCTATAAATATGTCATTCTGTTATTCTCCATTCAAGGGATAGCTTAATTCTATTAGTTAGAGCTTCATATTAGTTGTGCATGGAAATATTAGTTAGTAAGATTTTGGGATGGTGTAGCCATGAGGCATGATAGACAAAATCCCAACACCAACTCCATTTTGAGTATATGACTCATCAAAGAACATATTCCAGGCTCTTTTTGTAACATACATGATAGATTCATGTGGGAAGTCAATCTACATAGGAGCACTACTTGTGATTAGGAACTAAACAATTTGATTAGCAATAGCTTGTCCTTTGATGGCCTTATGTTTGGCATATTTAATGTCAAATTGTGAAAGAATCATCATCCATTTTTCTAGTCTACTCATAAGTGCAGCCTTACCCAAGAGATATTTCAAAGGTTTAATTTTAGCAACCACCTGTGTAGTATGTGCAAGCATGTAGTGTTGAATTTTTTGTGACACAAGTATTACAGCTAAACAAGCTTTCTCAATATTATTTTATATAAGATCATAAGTGACAAAGGTATGACTAATATAGTATGTAGCTTTTTATTTCCCATTCTCACCATGTTTTACTAACAGATCCCCTAGGGAATTCATAGTAGCTGAGATGTAGAGAATCAATGGTTTCCCCTAAAATTAAGGCATGAGGATAGGAGGCTTTGATATATACACTTTTATTTGAGCCAAGCTTTTCTCACACTCTTTATTCCATATGCATGTTGACCCTTTATGCATATTTTTGTTAAATGACTATGATCTATCAAATAACTAAGATATGAACCTTCTAATGGACTGAATAAATACTTATAGACTCTATAGTTGACTAATGTTCTTGGGAGGTGGCATCTCCATAATAGCTTGCACCTTTTTTGGATCAACCTCTATGCCTTTGGTTAAGATTATGTATCCTGAAAGTTTTCCATATGTGATGCCAAAAGTATATTTTTTGGGATTAAGATGAAGTTGAAACTGTTTAATGTGGTTTAGTATCAAGCTTAGGTCTGATAAGTGAGTGCTTCACTATTTATATTTTGTGAGGGTATCATCAACATAATCCTCCATGTTTTTATGCATCATGTCATGAAATATTATGGTCATAGCTCTTTGGTATGCAACACCTACATTGTTTAGCCCAAAAGGCATGCCATTCCAATAGAACGTACCCCATGCACAGGTGAAAGATATTTTATCTTGATCTTTGGGACCTATCTTTATATTATTGTACCCTAAGAAGCCATCTATTAGGGAATACATTTCATAGCCCGCAATGATGTCTACTATCATATCTAATTTTGATAGCGAAAAATCATCCTTTGGGCATGCCATGTTTAGATCTCTAAAATTAGTATAGACACAAATGGATTTTCCATGTTTAGAAACAAGTACTATATTGGATATCCATTCTACATAGTCAATAGCTCTAATAAACTTGGCAATTAGAGAATTCTCTAGTTCAACGTTGACTAACAAGGTGACATGAGGATGCATATTTCTCAATCTATTTTTAACAGGTTTAACACCATGAGCTTTGGAGAGGTGATGCATATACAATAAGTGTTGAATCTAAGTAGGCATATCAACATATGTTCATGCAAATTAAATCTTTTTCTCTGGAAAGAATTGTGTGAATTTTTCTTTTTCTTTTGTTGATAAGGATTGAGCCACATGTATAATTCTAAGAGATTATTCTGTACCCAAGTTAATTGGTTGTATTGGTTCTATCAAAAATCATGATCTATCCTGAATTTAGTTTGGAAGACTACCCAATACCTCATCCTTGGGCACTTGAAAGAGGTTTTCACCTTTGGATAAAATCTTTCAGTTCAGAGACCTCCATAAGGTGGTTTTCACCATTTGAACTCTTACTTTTCATTTTCCTTTTCAATTTGTGATTGAGATACTTGATGCCTATCTCATTCATGTCAACTGTTAGTTTAGTAGTGGAAGATACAATAGGTTCAATGCAATTTAGGTAGCATGTGATCTCATAATTATTTTGTGATCTCATAATTTAGGTAGCATAAGTCCTAGAGGAATCAATGCGATCCACTAAGGCAAGTTGTGAACCCAACTCATATGACTCTACAAGAGACTCATCAACTATGTTTAGCTGGGTAACATAGACATGTATTACCTTTATACCCAATTCATAAGAGGCATAAAAAAGGGACTCCTACTCATATTCTTGAGATTGAATACTTTGGCCATGACCCACAAGTTGAGCAATATTTCTCTGGACTCTCTCTACATTAGGATTTTCAACATCTAATTCATCAAGTTTGGGTTGTCTAGATGTGGACACTTAAATGATGTTATCATGAAACAACATAATTTATCCCTAAAGGAGAGAGGTAGAAGGGGTGAAATCCTTTTCATGTGTTATAGAAACAATAGTAAGTTGGATATCATCTTTAGATTCACTAGCAATAGGGACTTCTTTATCAAACCTTGGCAAGTCATCTTCAACACCATACCTTAGGCATGTAGTATCTTTTCTTTTTTGTCCCTTGGTGTGACTTAGGGGTACTACAAGAGCATTATTCTTTTCATGCAAAGGACCTTGACCACAATAACCCATATTTCTCAAAAATAGGTAGCCTCTTGAATAAATTTTAGGAGAAATAAGTGTAGTTAATATGACTTCAACCTTATCTTCTTCTTCTCTATAGATCTAGACTCTAATGGCTTGATCTTCATTTTCATCTTCTAAAAGAATTGAGGATTGAACAAAGGTTTGAAAGATAGTCATAGAAGAAGACAAAGGTTTCATCTTCTTAGATGGTTTCCAATAGGAATGTAGAGAAATTGGTAATGCTGCAATGGAGTCTAAGGTGTACTCCCCTATTCCAATACTCATCATTTTTAGCTTCTTTTCACATTCTCTAAGAGATGTCCTAACATCACTAGAGGGTCAATTATGTGGCACTAGTGACTCTAAAACAATAAGCATATTGATGGAGATGGAATTTTCTCATGGGATTACTATTTTTGCACCATTAAATGGAAATTTGATACACTAGTGGTATGTTGATGGTACATATGCATTTCATGGATCTATGGTCTACCGAAAAAAAGATTGTAATAAAGTGGGATGTCTAGTACTTAGAAGACCACACCTTTCTCCATGGGACCCATATGCATAGGAAGTATAATTAGGCCTTTGGAAGACCATTCAACTTTGTCATATTCTTATAGTGATATTATTTATAGGATCATTTACAAATTCTTATATTCCCAATTGTTGAATTGCATTAAAGGAGACAATATTTAACCTGACACCATTTTCTATTAGTTTTCATCCCACTCAGGTGTGGTAGATTTGAACTTAAATATGGATGGTGAGATTGTGGGGATGGCTAAGAGATTTATCGTTGTCTTCAAAAAATGTAAGATTTTGAGGTGAGAAAATGTGGATTTCCATAGCTTGGAACCATTCAATGCCAATATATGTAGGAACATTAGTTGTGTGTAGCACTTTCTCAAGGATCTCCTTGTGCAATGGAGACAACTCTAACAACTTGAATATATAAATCTACACAAGAGTCTAATGCAATTGAATAATAAGGTCATAACTAGATATAATAGTTTGGAAGAGGAGGCATGCTTGAGATCATTAACCACATTTAGAACAACCTTAGATTTCCCCCTATTGATAGTGTTCAAGGTCTCACCATGAGAAGAGGAGGAACCCACCACCCTAAGGGACACCCTAAGTCTAGTGTCTTTGAAGTTTTGATAGTTGCATGTTCTCAAGACCACCTTAGGTTTCTCATCATTAGTTTCATAATTAGGTTCCTCATTAAATTTTGGACCCATCAAGTAGACATCCCCAATAGGTTCCAACATATTGATCATGTTATATGTATTTGCATATGCATAGCTATTCTTGGCATCATTACCCTTTTTGTTGGCTTTTGATGTCTCTACAATTTCATATTTGGGAAATGATTGTTTAAAAGCCTTATGGTCATAATTTTTAAGTAAGCCATATGTGGCAAAATTTCCCTCATCATTGAGATCTTGAATGGCATCTTTGAGTTTGTATAAATTGTCAGTATTATGACCTCTATTCCTATGATAATTGCAATATTGGTCATCTCTCCACCAATCAGATTTGACGAGTGAGTCGTAGGGTTAGGAATTTTACCATAGCAATTTTCCATATGTGACACCAAAAGCATGTTTCTTTGGGATTAAGCCTAAGTTAAAACTATTCCATGTGGTCTAGTATCAAACTTAGGTTAGATAACTGAGTGCTTCTCTATTTAGATCTTGTGAGAGTATCATCAAAATAGTCCTTCATGTTTTTATGCATAATGTCATGAAATATTATGGTCATATCTCTTTGCTATGTGTTAACCAAAATTTCCTCCCGCCAAAAAATTGAATTTTAAGGCCAAAGCCCACCTAATGGTCACTTTCCATATTTAAAATTCTAATGCCATGGGAATAGAAGATAAATAAATGAAATAAACTTTATTGTATTTCCTATTTTCCTAAGTTTACTTTTCAGCTCTTGCAACTTTTCAGACCATCAGATCTTGCATAGATCCATAGTGGATGCTTTCCTACATTATGAAATTGCTTGAACTTTAAGAAATATGGATGAGCACCTCACTACCATGTGGCATGTGGGTCTATTCTATCTTTGTGGGCCACAAAAAAGGAAAAGTTATCAATCAAGTTGGTATTTTGATTGGTCGTTTCTTTGTCACATTTTGTGTTTGGTCAGAATTTCTAACAATGTAGGAAAGTGACTTTTTGCCATGTGGATTCGTAGGTCCAGCTTCTTCAGTGGGCTATCACATACAAGGTGGATGAGTTGTCAGAGCACATTAGCATATAAAGGCATTTTGGTGTTATGTCATTGGTTGAAGGTACTGACATGGACAATTTGATGGTTGCATGTTTCTGGGTTGTTTGATCTCATATGGATCAACAATAGGTGCTTCCTGAAGATGCAATATGTTTAAACATTATGGGGAAGTGACAATGTAATGCATGGCATGTAGGACCTGTTTCCAGTTTTGGCCACTAGGATTTAAAAGATAGTGCCAGTCAGGGTGCCAAGTAGTGCTAAGGTGGAAAGTATGTGCTAATTACTTACTATTGATTCACCAGAAGGGTTAACATTCTTGATGAAGGTAGATGCTAAGTGTCTAGTGGGCCTACAAGTTTTAAAAGTAAAGGTTGTGATAACTAGGATCTCTAATGATTGTTGATCTTGAAGAGATCAACAATTAGTACTTTCTCCTATTTTGAAGCTATGAGAATTTTAAACAATGAAAGAATGTTCCTAATCACCACATGTCCTCATGGATCTAGTTTGAAAGAAAGGTAGTCACAATTAAGGCTGACATTTATGTGACATCGCAATTAAGTTGAAAAGGTGGCATAGTTATAATGGATAAGACAGTCAAAATTATGAAGACCTTACGAGGTGGAAAAAAGAAATAGAACTATTGACCCATGTGGCTCATCTTGGTTGCAAGGTTTTGTTTGACCTATTGGCCTTGCTAATTTGTAAAGCCAGAAAGAAGAAAGATAGGGTTTCTTGCATGATCTGATCTTTATGATCAATTCCAACCACTCTCGAATGAATACCATGCCTGGTAAATGAAGGAAACACTCCATCATCTCTAGTTTTATCCATATAATTGGTTAAAATGAATTAATGGCACCATTTTGTCTTCTCAGTGCTCTTTTTTTGGCAAAATATTATATTTCATTGCATTTGAATCTGTGCCAAGATCAAATTTTCTCCAGATCTGTATGATTGTTCTCTACAATCTTAAGTAGTAGTGGTTGACTTTGGTTTAGGACAAAAAATATCTTAGTTATGCCTAAGCTATAAAGGCCTTTTTTGTAAATTTTGTTGGGGTCAACTCTTCTTTGTTTTCTTGATATTGCTTTACAAGTTCACTATAAATTCCCAAAGCCTCCAAACCTATATGAAATTCTACTTTATCTCCTCTAGGCATTGATGTCTTATGCAAGACCTATTTGCCTCTCACTAGTGTACTATGGATATCTGCAATCTTGCATGATTGTATCTCCTTTTGGCCTATGAATGATATATAAGTGAATTCTCTTCTTCCTTGTGTCATTTATTTGGGTTTTCTGATCTACATGTGATTGTTATATTAAAGAAAGTCTAGATGTGTATATCTTTTGGTGTCATGATGGTTCAAGTGTGCATGTATGGGTAGAGATTGGTTTGAACACTCTATTTTGGTGCATCACCTCTTAGGTTAGAATAAGTAGATTTTCTTTCTATGCATTCCTTCTCCCTTTTCCTCTCTAAGAGTAATTAGGTGCACCCTGATAGCAAAGGAAGCTAGCCTTCTTTGGAGACTCAACCTCATAGTTCAAGTCCCACAACTTGGATGTTGTTTCCATGTTTCACAAGGTTGTCCTTAGGTAAAAACTTTAGATAAGGGTGCAAACTTTTGTGACAATAGTTTTTGGCACACCCCATGGGACAAAGAAGATTCAACTATATAAGTTTGCTAGTTAGACAGTTGATCTAGATACACTAAGAATTTTGGTGTTATTCTTAGTGTCATCAACCTTTGGAGGCATTTAATCAAACACCATGGTGACTCTAGTGCACATCTTCTGGTTTCATACAAACAAAGTGCTAGTATGTAGAAGATCACCCTTGATCTTTGTGATTTTCAATTTTTTCTATGAAATTGTAGTTTTTATGAAACTCTAAACATGGACCCATTTCATACAAATAACTACTATTCCCCCCCATATCATGACAATACTATTCCTCAGCCCTCATATTGCGAATTCCAATCTTAGCCCCAAGCTATTTATAGCTAGTATGCTCACTTGAGGTTATTCATATTCTCCTACTCCTACTCCACCAGTCCCAACATCCTCATATAAGCAACTTAAAGATATGACGTTGGATTTTGAAAGGTAGATTGACTGCAAGTTCTAGGAGGGTAGTAGAAAGATAATCGAAGGTTGCATGAATGAGATGAGCTATTGCTAGCCTGTGATAGGCAGCTTGATGAGATTAAAGGGCAACAAGAGACAAAGAGATAGCAGGAAGAGATTGCATACTAGGCCTATCTCTAGCAACAACAAGAAGAGAGGGAGAGAAAGAGACATTTTAAGGATAATCTTGCAAGGAAATTTTCTACAATGACAAAGGAGGAAATGAGGCTACAATTGGCTCATTTCTAGAAAAATGAAGTAGAGGCAACCCCTTCTCTAAAATATGTCATCCCAAGCTTTAAGAAGCCCCCTCCATTACAAGAGCCTATGCTGCAACTTCTCCACTCCTTGTACAAGAAAATTGGCTTGGTCATGAGCCTCCTAGACCTATCACTATTTCCCCATTTCAGGATGGACTGGTTGTATGGACTCCTGATGGTCCAAATAAGAAGTTTTGGGAGAGTGAATTTAAACCCACAAGGCTACAAAGGGAGGAGTTGTAGTCTATTAAGGAGAAAAATGAGGTAGTTGTTGAGCCAAAGGAAGAGGAGCCAATACTCCTTTCTAAAGAGACCCCTCCTTTGTTGAGGAAATAGAAGAAGGAGAAAAGGTTGTTCCTTCTTTCAAGGAACAAATCATGGCTTTTGGGCCCTTGCCAAAGAATGAGGATCTATTGCAAGTTGAGCAAGAAGAGAACCATTTGTTGTAGTAGAAAACCCTCCATGATGTAAAGGATGGAAAAGAGAGCCTCAAGGATAGATCTCTCCTTGAGGAGGAATATGCTAACATGCATGAGGATGCCCCTCAACCTATGCATGTCATTACAACTATAATGGAGGAGATCAATGATGAGGATGATCTTTTGGATGATTTGGATGCTATCTGCTCTTTCATAGTTATTGAATCATCATCTCCTATATATGGGGAGCATGTTCCACTACAAAAAGTGGAAAATCACACCATATTAGTAGCTCCCAAGGTGGTGGTTCATGAGCAAGATGTGGAGGTTCTCTCTCAACAAAAGGAGGAGCCACTTCCAAACCAATAAGATACTACCATTGTAGAGAACAATCAAATGGTCAAGGATGATTCCTTTTCCCCTACATCATCAAGAGGATGCCCCATAAGGCACCTAGCTATGTAAAAAATCAGAAAGTTTCCCTTAGTCATGCTTATACTTGAGCATGAGGAGGAAGATCACAAAGAAGAGAAAGTATATTTTGCTCCACAAAGCAACACCCTAGTGTTGGAAAGCTTCATTGTTTTTAGCATTGGGAAGGAGGTGTTCCATGCAGCAACATGTTTTCCATACTTGCTATAATTTTCAGCTGCCTTTTTGTATGAAAGAAGAAATCAACTAGTGAGGAAAGGGAGCTAGTTCGACAAACGTGTCAATGGGTTTGTTTAAACTTGCATATATGTAAACACTTATACATAGTAGAGTATTTTTTTGCTTTCAATTTCTTCCTATTTTCCAAGAAATGCACAAGCATAGGTTGTCTCTCTATGGGATGGTTGGGTTTCTTTTGAAATTTTGAAGTTTTGAAGTTGTAGAGGGTTATGGTTCCTAGTTTTAGCTGCAGAGTTCTTGTTTTGCAGTCAAAGGTAGGATTTTCAATGTTTTTTTATCATAGAGGTAGGGTTAGGGTTTCATAATGCACAAGATCCACATTTTTATGACTCTATAGCCCAATGGATGCTTTAGGCCACTGGCCTTATGCATAGCACAATTGCATCCCCTATGAGTCACCAAAATTGTTAACCACAATTGCCTCTCACCAAAAAATTGAATTTTAATACCAAAGCCCAACTAATGGTCACTTTACATATTTAAATATTCAAATGCCATGGGAATACAATATAAATAAATGAACTAAAATTTATTGTATTTCTTATTTTCCTAAGTTTACTTTTTGGCTCCCGCAACTTTCTAAACCATTAGATCTTCCATAGATCCATGGCAGGCACTTTCCTACATTATGAAATTACTCAAACTTTAAGCATTGTGGGTGAGCACCTCACTACCATGTGACATGTGGGTCTATTCTCTCTTTGTGGGTTGTAGAAAAGGAAAATTTATCAGTTAAGTTGGCATTTTTCTTGCCTGTCGCTTTCCCACATTATGTGTTTTGTAAGAATTTTTGATAATGCAGGAAAGTGACTTTCTATCATGTGGATTTGTGGGTCAAGCTTCTTTAGTGGGCTATCAGAAACAAGGTGGATGAGCTATTAGAGCACATTGGCATATGGAGGCAATTTGGTGTTGTGTCATTTCTCTAAGGTATTTACATGAACAGTTTGTTGGTTGCATGTTTCTAGGCCATCTAATCTTAGATGGATCAATGATAGGTGCTTCCCCACTTCCTAAAGATGTGATATCCTTAAACATTGCAAGGAAGTGATAATGTGATGCATGGCATGTATGACCTATTTCCAGTGTGGACCACCAAGATTGAAAAGATAGTGCTAGTCAGGGTGCCAAGTAGTGCTAAGGTGGAAAGTATGTGTCAGTTACTTCCTACTGATTGGACAAAAGGGTTTATGAGCTTGATGAAGGTGGATGCTAAGTGTCTGGTGGGATCAAAAGTTTTAAAAGAAAACACCACAATAACTAGGATCTACCATGATCATTGATCTTGTGGAGATTAACAATCAACACTTTACTACATTTTGAAGCTGTGAGAATTTTTGACAATGCGAGAATGCACCTAATTGCCACATGTCCTCATGGACCCAATTTGAAAGAAAGGCAATCATAGTTAAGGCTGACAATTATGTGACATTGTAAAGGTGGCACAGTTATGATGGATAAGACAATCAAAATTATGAAGACCTTGTGACATGGAAAAAAGAAATAGAACTATTGGCCCACATGGATCATCTTGGTTGTAGTGTTTTGTTTGACCTGTTGACCTAATTGATTTGTAAAGATAAAACATGAAAGATAAGATTCCTTGCATAATTTGATCTTCATGATCAATTCTAGCCACTCTCGAATGAATGCCATGCCTAGTAAATGAAGGAAACACTCCACCATCTTTGGTTTTATCCATCTTCTTGGTTAGAATGACTTAATGACACCATTTTGTCTTCTTAGGGCTCTATTTTTGGAAAAATATTAGATTTCATTACATCTAAATCTGTGCCAAGATTAGATTTTCTCCAGATTTGTATGATTTTTCTCTACAATATTAAGTGGTAGTGGTTGAGTTTGGTTTAGTAAAGAAAATATCTCAGTTATTCCTGAGCTATAAAGGCAATTTTTGTTCATTTTGTTGGGGTCAAATCTTCTATGTTTTCTTGATATTTCTTTGCAAGTTCACTATAAATTCCCTTTTCCTCTAAACCTATATGACATTCTACTTTATCTCCTCCAAACATTGATGTATTATGCAAGACCTATTTGCCTCGCATTAGTACATTGTAGATATCTACAATCTTGCATGACTGTATCTCTTTTTGGCCTATGAATGATATATAAGTGAATTCTCTTCTTCCTTGTGTCATTTATTTGGGTTTTCTAATCTACAAGTGATTATTAGATTAAAGAAAGTTTGGATGTGTATATCTTTTGGTGTCATGATGGTTCAAGTGTGCATGTATGGGCAGAGATTGGTTTGAACATTCTATTTTGGTGGATCACCCTTTAGGTTAGAATAGGTAGATTTTCTTTCTATGCATTCCTTCTCCCTTTTCTTCTCCAAGAGTAGTTAGGTGCACCCTAATAGCAAAGGAAATTGGCCTTCTCTAGAGACTCAACTTCATAGTTCAAGTCCCACAACTTGGAGGTTATTTCCATGTTTCACAAGATCATCCTCAGGTAAAAAATTTGGACAAGGCGCAAACTTTTGTTACAATAGTATGTAGCACTCGAGAAGAGCCATGGCATTCAAATAAAATGTACCCCATGCATAGGTGGGAGTTGTTTTCTCTTGATATTTGAGAACTATCTTAATCTTATTGTACCCTAAGAAGCCATCCATTAGGGAATACATTTCATATCCCATAGTCATGTCTACTATCATATCCATGTTTGATAGTAGAAAATCATCCTTTGGGCATGCCTTATTTAGATCTCTAAAATCAGTGCATACATGAATCAACTTGTCATGTTTAGAAATAAGTACTATATTGTATATCCATTCTACATAGTCAATAGCTTTGATAAACTTGACACTTAGTAACTTTTCTTGCTCAACTTTGACCAACAAGGCAACATGAGGATACATCTTTATCAACTTTTGTTTAACAGGTTTAACACTAGGAGCTATGGAGAGGAAATGCATAATAAGTTATGTATCTAAGGTAGGCATATCATCATAGATCCATGCAAAGTTAATCCTTTTCTCTCTTAATAACTATGTGAATTTTTCTTTTTCTTCTACTGATAAGAATTGAGCCACATGTATAATTTTGGGAGATTCTTCAGTACCCAAGTTAATTGGTTGTGGTGGTCCTATCAAAACTAATGATCTATTTTAAAGGTATCTTGGAAGACTACCCAATATCTCATCCTTGGGCACCTCATAGAGGTTTTCACCTTTGGATATCTCTTTATTTTTATTCCTTTTTGGTTCAAACACTACCACAAGGTGGTTTTCACCATCTGAACTCTTACTTTTAATTTTCCTTTTCATTTTTTGACTCAGGTACTTGATGTCTATCTTGGTCATGTAGAGGATCAGTTTATTGGTGGAAGATCCAAAGGGTTCAATGTTATTTAGGTAGCAAACAATCTCATAATCATTGTGAAATGAGGGTAGCTCAAGTCTATGATTTTGAATAGACTAATCTATGAGATCATGGTGCATGAGAGAGAGCAAGGTGAAAGCCAAGATTGTTAATGTGAAAGGAATCATCTCTAGTGACGAGAGAGGTCCAACCTAAAAAAGGCTCCAAAGGAGTCCAAATCAGGATAAGTCCTAGAGGGATCAACATGATCCACTAAGATAAGTTGTGAACCTAGCTCATCTGACTCTACATGAGACTCGTCAACCATATTTGGTTGGGTAACATAGGCATGCATTACATCTATACCCAATTCATAAGAGGCATAAAAAATGGGCTCCCACTCATTTTCTTGAGAGTTGGTTGCTTAACTTGATCAGAACATTAGCTATGCATAGAGATTTCTCTAGGATCTCCTTGTGCAAAGGAGTCAACTCTAACAACTTGAGGATAGAAATATATGCAAGAATCCATTGCAATTGACTCACAAGGTCATAACTAGATGTAGCTAGTGGAGCCACCTATTTGGAAGTCATGCTTGGGATCACTAACCACTTTTAGAACAAACTTATATTGCCCCTGAGTGATAGTGTTCAAGCTCTCACCATGAGAAGAGAAAGAATATGCCACCCTAAGGGACACCCTAGGCCTAGTGCTTTTGAAATTTTAATGGTTGTGTGTTCTCAAGACCACCTTAAGTTTTTCATCATCAATGTCATAATTCAGTTCCTCATCCAATTTGGGACCCATCATGTAGACACCCCCAATATGTTCCAACATATTGATCACATTATTTGTATTGGCATATACATAGACAATATTGGAGTCATTACCATTTTTGGTGGCTTTTGATGTTTCTCTTTTTTCATATTTGGGAAATGGTTATTTAAAATCCTTATGGTCATAATTTTTAAGTAAGCCATCTGTGACAACCTTTCTCTCATCAATGAGATCTTGAATGACATCTTTGACCTTTATTCATATGGTAATTTTAATATTGGCAATCTCTCCACCAATTAGGTTTGATGGGTGAGTTGCAAGGTCTGGAATTGTTTAGCAACATGATGAGCTTATTATCAAGAATTTTTTAAGACCACTTAATAAGAGTCAACCTTTGGTGTGTAAGTGTATCTTGGTTTAGGGGGTCTCTCATTCTTGTCAAAATATTATGGCTTATACATGGCATTGGATAAGTTAAATTTTGTTTTCTTAGTTTTAGGAGCATCTACCACTCCATCATTGACTACATACTTGTTTTTGTTCCAAGGTTTACCCTTATCCTTCCCATTTCCATTACCATTTTTATCCTTTTTGAGAACAATATCACTCTTCTTGACAACAACATCTACAATGTGATAAGAACTTTCAACCACATTGTTCAATGAGGTAAAAATTTGCTTCCTAAGCTCATAATATAATTTAAGCACAAGTGTATTGATGAAGATGTCAATTTTCTCAATCTCAAGAAGTTTCTAGGGATACCTAGAATGTAATGATCACCATCATTGTAGATATGTAGAAAATGGTTCCCCTTGATTTTTTTATGTTGCAAAAATCCAACCTAGTAATAGGGTGTTGTATGTTATAGGAGTATTGTTGGTTAAATTATTGTACAAGTTTGTCAAATATCTTAAGGTGAGGTGACAATTTGGTAAACCATTCCATGGTTTATCCCCTTAAGCTTCTAGGAAATAGTCTCATGAGGTATGTGTCTGCATGCATGAAATCCATTCTAAGAACACATAAGTGGCATACATGGTCTTGTGGATCACCATTTCCATCGTATTTATCATACTTGGGAACCTCTATATCCTAAGGAAATGGTACCATGTAGAGAATTTTTTTAAATAGGAGAGCAAATATGGTTTCCATAAAAGATGTCTTAGGTTTCTCTTTTTCCATTTGTAGTGAGCAAGTTGACTTCGTAGCTCTTGCATTTCTTTTCTTAGGATCTCAAATTTAGTTGTCTCTCTTTTTTATATGATCCTTTGAACATCATATTCATGAGGGAGTTTCCATCCCTAAGAAGTTATGTATTGAAAGTATTGGTCTCCATTTTGTTTGAAGGATTTTAACATAAGTTTTTGAAGAATTTTATCTTGTTTAAATCTCATGAGGTCCTTGCTAGGAACCTCATTATCTACCACACTCTCATGGTGTGATTATGAGGGTCTAGGTGGTGAGGAACATTTCGTAGTGTGTGTCCTTGCAGACCTTGGAGGTGTGTTATCTCTATTATTTCCACAAGATGAATTGTTCATAAATAAGTTATTATAGTTGCCATGAGCATGTCAATTTTCAAAGTCATATGTGTGAGTGCTATTCTCAAATTGTGGGTGAGACATTTGTCTATCAACTATATGCCTAGCCTCTTCTAATCTTTCTCTATCCAACCAAACTTGTTCTTATCTAATTGAAAAAAGATCCTCTAGATGGTGGTTCCTCTCTTTGAGATTCATGATGAGTGAAACACTGTCACTAGCCCTAGGGGTGTCAAAGGGGGTATCAAAGGAATTTTCAGAGAGGTAAGTGGATTATGCCAAGTAGTGGCATTAGCTCTTCCTATGTGTTATTGAATGGTTTTCCCCACTAGTTACTTATTCTTTATTTGCAAGACAAATACAAATTCATAACAATTGAGTCTTGGTGAAAGCAAAGACTCTCTGTGTTTCTAAAGGTATAGCTTCCTTCTAAAATGTTTTTTAATATAACTCTTTCTATAGATGAATCAATATTGTCATTCTTTTAACTAGAAAGAATTTAAGGAAAATGTAAATATCCTTTTATAACCATAAAAGAACATTGCAAAACTATGTAACTATCTCAAACATATGCCACACGACATACTACTGAAACCTCAAAATAGATCAACCCACTAGAATGAAAACCAAAGATAAAATAACAACAACAAGATTAATAAAACAACACCTGTATGACATGAACTTCACACAAATTCCATAAACCAATAAGATAACCCCATGACTATGAACCAGACACCATAGAAATAACCCAAAAATTAGTATCTATTCATCATTAACTTGTTGTTCCTTCGAAAAATACCAAAAAACATAGCTAACAGTAATAACTTAACTAAAAACTATATCATAATGGAGGTACATTAGGATTGGGAAAGCTCTTCCTGCAACCTAGTTGCTATTATATCTGCCCAATCAATGAATTTATCTTCCCCTAGGATAGTCTAAACAAAGAAAAAGATCCAATTTTCCTAATGGAAGGCATGAAGATTTCCTGTTACCCTATTTAGCAATGTGATAACATGTTTAATCTCTGGGATCAAATGCTCCCTGGTTAAAGGTTTAGCAAGATGGGAACCTCCTCTTTTAGACTTGAAAAGCCAACTCTTGGCAATATTTTTGTTTTGTTCTATGAAATTAGTGGAAAATTGAGCATAGGAGGAATTGACAGTCCAATCTTCATACACTTCCCTAGGAGGGATTCACAGAGCGCCCACAACAATAACCCTACTCACATATACTAGGACTTTACCATTGAAAGCACAAATACATTTCTCAGTAGCATCTTATCTGTCCCTACAAGCTAGGATTAACTAAGGACACATGAAAGCATTTGGAATGTGGATGCCTATAGTAGATCACTATATGCAACTTTTTGAGATATGGAGCCGGGTGGCAAATTTGTGAACCTAGCTAGTAGTTTGTTTATGTATTTATTGGTGAGGAAGGTGTCTTCCATGTTAGGGAAAACACTACTTATTACCAACTCTCTAATTTTGTTAGGAAGCTTTGGATGGAAAGGGGTAGCCATGATAGGATTAAGTAGAAATGGAAGATACAAAAAGAATTCTCAAAAGAAATGTACAAGGAAAGACACCTTGAAAGTGAAGGACTAAGAACTCACCAAACTTAGTGTACTTAGAATTCTAGGAGGTAAAAACTCAAACTGTGAGCCCAGACGAGATAGACCATTAATCCAAAAGCTAAAATTGCATGAAATAAAAACATGGCATGTTGATTTTTTAAGCATTAAGCCTGGACTTGAATGATTCATATGGATGACACAACTAGTGATAAGATAGGAGTTACAATTATTAATAACTCACCCAAGTATTACACACACTTCCACATACCTTTTCATTATTAACCTTAACTGCTCATTAATATGGATCTCTTCCATAGATTTGGAAACTTATGTAGTTGTTGAGCTATCTAAAAGACACTTGGCATTAGGAGCGCTCATCTTTATGACTAGGTGAACATGAATGATTGAACTATCAAGCAGTTCAATGTTCACATTCAAGGTCTCAAAATATTGGAAACTACTCTCATGACCTGACCTGACAAAACACACTTTTCAACTTTGAACATGAACAAAGTAACAATAGTGTTCAATGTTCATGTTCAATCCCAGTGATGAGTGTTAGTTTCCAAATAGGACTGACTTCTTTATAATGACCAAGGCATTAGATGAACCTTGAACCTTGAACATCAAACAAGGTGTTCATTGTTCAAGTTCGCGAATCTATTCAACTAAATGATTTAGCAACAAGGAGACTGAGAGAGATTAAATTGACAATGAAAATTCTTGAACCAAAAATCTCATTCAACACTTACCACTTAGCAATGACCATATGTAAAAAAAATGTGGACCATTCATGGGTAACACTATGTATCAAGGACAAGGTCTTCCTCACAAGATTTCTTATGAGGATGTCTAGTTGGAGTAGTCAACTGTGCAACATTGAATGAGGAATGACTTCCTTGACCAACTTAGAGTCTAGTTACAATCGACATGTAAGGATAAGCCTTTAGCACAACAAGAGAAAATAAATCCTTTCAAGGTAAGCTTGTATAGTAAAAATTGATCACTCATCAAAAGATAGAATGGAGTGAATAGCTTGTCAAAAGTACTCAAGAATCTACAACACTAGGGATTCTAGCTGAGAGTTGAGAAAGAAGCTTGATATACAATAGCTAAGAGAGTGAGGTAACTGAGTTTTTGATGAGTGAACAATAGAAACATTAAGTTTGTATCTAAGGGACTAAACTCATCTTTTCACCTCAAGTCTGTATTGGAAATTTAAGAGGAATAACTGAGAGGGGAGGGGTGAATCAATTTCCAAAACAATAAAACCTTTATCCCTTATATGTCAATACAAACTTCAAGTAATCATGCAAAGCTAAATTTCTAGGTTAACATTACAATCTTACTCTTACTCGGTTAACAAAAATGTCTTAGTTCATTTATTAAACTAGTTAATCATTTAGTAACTTTTAATCATTTAGTAACTTAGTTGCAGAAACTTAAAGCATAAGAAAATAACATGAACACAAATGACACCAAAATTTAACAAGGAAACCCAATTTGGGAAAAACTACCTTGCAACTAGTCACAAACATTTTCACTCTTCTTAAGTGAGCCATGTTAGGAACCAAACCTGTTAAAGGCTACAAAACATATTGTTAAGTATGACCTTGTTAAAGGATTTAGATCACCTTGTTAGGTGTGGCCTAGTTAGAGGTCTTCAAACACTTCAATCATGAAATGTTACCTTGTTAGAGGATTTAAAAAATTAATATTAAGTAAACTCTATTAGTAGATTTCTTTACTGCTACAATGATTCAAAAGAAAGAACAATTTGACTTGATTTATGAAGCAACTTCATTTGCTAATTCAAATCTCTGTTCTAGCTTAACCTTTGGATCCTTTTTTATCAGATGCTTCTTTGCAATTTATCTTCCACAATTTCACGCTCTTCCTTTTTCTTTTTCTCACATATTCTTCTTGTTACACTTTATCCTCAAAACTTGAACTTTCTTATATATCATAAGCTAGGAAAAGTCAGCTTGAATACCCTTTCAAAATATCAATAAACATCCAAATAGTCAGGTCTCAAATAATAAACATTTTACAATTTCATTTTTTTGTCACTCAGTCAACAGTGCAACTAAACACTTGGTTGACACTATGACTTCTTCATTGGTCAACCACTCAGTCAATACTGCAAACCTATGATGCTCGACCACTTGGTCAATATTGGAAGCCTATGATGCTTGACCACTCGGTCAATATTGCAAGCAAGTATCCTTTCATTAACCAACTACTCAATTGATACTAGAAAGTCTTCATAACCCAATTGCTTGGTTGATACTGAGATATGCAAGGTTAATATTGCAAACTTAATATTATTTGGTTCATACTGACATTTGTATAAACATCTTACGTTCTTTTCTCTCTAGAATCCTAATGATGGATCATGTAGTATGCTCCAAAATGTTGATGATAAAAAAGCTATACACATTCAAATCTAAAAATTGAAAGTGCATTGGGATGGATTGTGGAAATCTAATAGATCTCATCAATGACAATATACAATTGAATAATTATTTCCAACAAACTCCCTCTTTGGCATTCATGGCAACACAACATGTCAACATAAGATGATAGAAATATAAGTAATTATATAATATCCTTAGTTTCATTTTGATTCTCATCCATACTTATGTCCCTTTGAGATTCTTCTTGAATTTTTCTTTCCTAATTTCCTATCACTACTCTTCTAGCATATTCTCCCTCTTAGATGTACATCCTATCACCTAAATATCAAGAATCTCCCTCTTTTTCATTAATATTGAACTTTTCATTATCTTAAATGTCACTCTTCCATGTTGACATTAAAATATCACTCTTTGACATCAATTGCCAAAGGATATAGACACCTAAAATTATAATCTACCTTTTGTACTGATTCATATGAAATATGCTTTGCATTACACTACATCAACTTGATTAATCTTCATTGTAGGTTGGTTGATGCCTCACTATCTTTTGCTTTAGTGAGCATCAAATATGGTAATGACCCCTTGGTTACCTCTTATTAGATACATGAATGCATCCTTAGGTAAAGATTTGGTAAATATATCTGCTATTTGTTCCTTGGTGTTGACATATTCCAATCTCACCTATTTGTCCTGAACCAATTCCCTTAAGAAGTTATATTTAATTCAATGTGTTTTGTCATTAAGTGAATTACTAGATTTTTGGATATATTGATTGCACTTGTGTTATCATAGTAGATAACCATTGGTTCCTTGATTTTTCCTTCATTCCTAACATCAATTTCTTGATCCATATTATGTTAGAATAGTTAACTACAACAACAGCATACTCTTCTTCTATTATGGATTGAGAAATACAACTATGCTTCTTCCTTGTCCAAGATACTAGCCTCTTTCCAAGAAATAATGCTCCTCCACTAGTAATTTTTCTTTCATCAAAGATTCCTACCCAATTTTCATCAATAAAGGCTCTTAACTCAAGATTTTCTCCTTTCTTGTACCATAACCCATAGTCTTCAATTTCTTTTACATATGTTAGAATTCTTTGACTGTCATCATGTAATTTTCTTTTGGATTAGCATAAAATATTGCAACTATGCCAACTACTAATGCAATATCAGGTCTTATGTGAACCACATACTGAAGTTTCTCCATCATTGATCTATAAGTAGTTTGGTTTAGCTCCTTTGAATCATCATTCTTTGAGAGCTTATGTCCAGTTGACATAGGTCTCCCAACTGGTTTGGAATCTTCCATTCCAAATATTTTCAATTTTTTTGTGATGTATTTTGATTGAGTGATGAATATCCCATCCTTCATCTAATTAACTTATATATCCACAAAAAAATTGATTTCTCCAAACATAGACATGATTTCAAATTCTTTCCTCATTTATTCAGTGAACGATTTCATAAGTTATCATAACCTATAAATAAGATATCATCTACAAATATATTTACAAGAAATATATTGTCCTATGGTCCTTCCTTGATATACAAATTGCTATTATCATTTGTTTTCTCAAAATCAATTTTTACTAGATATCCATGAAGTTTTTCATTGCAAGCTCTAGAAGCTTTCTTTAATCCATATAAGGCTTATGAAGTTTACATACCAAGTTTCTTTGGATTGGATCTATGAAACCTTTAGGTTGTTCAATGTAGACATCTTCCTCTAAGACTCCATTCAGGAAAGTTGATTTAACATCCATTTGATATACTTTGAATCCCTTTTGTGTTGCTTATGCTAGAATTGATATGACTCCTTCAAGTCTTACAACAAGGGAATATATTTCCCCATGATCAAGGCCTTCTTCTTGAGGATAAACTTTGCATATAAGTCTTTCCTTGTTTCTTGTCACTTCTCCTTTATCATTCATTTTATTTTTGAATATCTATTTTGTACCAATCATATTTTTATCCTTGGGTCTAGGAACAAGAGTCCAAGTTTTATTCTTTTCTATTTTCTCAATCTCTTAGTTCGTAGCTTCTATCTAACTTTCATTTTCTAAAGCATATTTTAATTATCTAAGCTCAAATTTACTAAGTAAACATGTACCTTTTAATTTTTTTCTTGTCAATATGTTTTTTGTTTCTCCTTCAATTATCTAATCAGGTGTATGATACCTTCTAATAAATTTTGCAAGCCTTAGATCTTTCTTACTTGATCCTGAACTTGGTTCATTTGGTTCTTCAAGATCTTCATCATTTTTCTCGAGTTCCTCTAGCTGATCTAGCTATAACTTAGGTAGTACTGCCTGTAACTCAGGTTGTAATGCTTGGGGCTGCAACTCAGATTGAACTTACTATGAATTGGATGCCTTTGTCTAAGACTCATGCTATACTACCAGTGAATTACTTGGTTGTTGATTGGCTTCAACCTTCTGAGGTAAGGTTCAATAGTAAAAAAACAATAATATGTGACTTAAAAAACCACAAAATTTTGTATATATGTGACTAAACTTAGTCACATGACTAGTAGTAGTCAATATCTAATTATTTATAACACTACTAGATTTACTACTAAGAAAATTTAGTCATTTATTTGATCACTAATTTTGAGGATTGATTTAGTGGTATATTTATTAGTATATATAGTGGTATGTTTAGTAGTGTATTTAGTAGTATATTTAATCATGTGGCTAGTCACATATTTAGTAGCATATTTAATTGTATATTTGGTCACATATTTAGTATATTTAGTCACATTCTTAGTGGTATATTTAGTTGTTGGAAACTTACAATTGGAACAATTTTTTTTCCCATTAATGTCAAATATATTGATAAGACATTTTGCTACCTAATCTAAATGTCATATCTATTTGATTGATGAAGAGGATTTGAGAAATTGCTCATAAAAATAGCACCTAGAAGAAACTTTGAGTTATGAAAAGGAAGTTACAATGTACATTGATTAGATGAACTTTGATAAACCAAAAAATTAATTGTTCATTTTATTGTACCTAATCTGATGACAGTTCTATAGGAATTTGTAATCAACTTAGGTAATAAGAAACTAGACCAATTTAACTTAGTTTTGGCTTGTTTCTTTCTAAAAATATCGGCTATGATATTTTTTTGTAAAATTTCTTACAAACTCTACCCATTTTTCATGGCCTACATTATTTTGTGCAGGATCTTGAGGTAAGTCACTTAGCACAGGTTGAGCGAGTTTTATTGTTTTATTATTTGGATTATGGAATATGTATGGAGTTTGATCATTTTTGATAAAGCATATTGTTTATTTTACTATACCTAATTTGATGATAGTTCTAGGGTTAGTGCAAGAAGTTGAGTCTCACTTTTGGCCAAAAAGTGGAAGTGTTTTTCTTGTTTTTGAAAAATATTGTTAACTGATGCCAAAATTTGAGCCATTTAGAGATTAAATATTTTTAAAAACTTCAAAATAAAAATTGTAATGCCTAGTATCTTCTTTTTGAATATGTAATTTATTTATTTTTTGATTAAGTAAAAGCGGGTTTTAAAGGACCCAAAACCTTTTTACAACCATTAATTCAAGAAACAAATAGAGCAAATAAAAGTAAACACAAAACATAACTCCAAAAAGAACAAAGATGAGGCCAAAGAGAGGACTACTGACAGAGACAACAAAAATTTAGTACAAAGATAGCCAAAAGATAGCAAAAGAGATAGCAAAGAACTAGTTAGATAGTCTTGATCATGTCCAGTGCCTGATCTACCAAAATCTGCATGTTTTCAGCCACTACCTTCACCTTGTCCTTCTTGCCTGCATCTTCACTCTTCTTCGAGTGAGCTCTAGTACATTTGTTGGGGCCTTGGCTATCAACAACCTAAGGGGAATCCTAGCCTTTATCCATTTCTAGTTTCTTCGTCAGAGTACTCACATTCTCAACCATTTGTTTGATTAGTTTCTCTAGGTTGTTTATCTTTGTTTTCATCATCATGATCTTTCCCTGGTTAGCATTGAAATCTCTATCCATTTCCCTATTCTTAGCCTCCAATTGTGGGATCTTTTGCATTAATTTTTTGACATCTTTAGCACTCCCCACCACCTCCATTAATCTATTAATCTGTTGTCCAAGATCGTTCTCACCATGGACAATTTGACTGACATGCCCAAATTCCATCCTTAAGGCTTGCATATCCCTACCCAACATCTGCATTTGACTTTTCATAACCCAATTTCCTTCAAAATAGTTCCAGGGTTTCCATCCATTCCTTTAGGAAACCTTGGAGTACCATCATACTTCTCATTATAATCTAATTGAATCCCTTGTTCCCGAGACCCCTCATCTCTCGATTCACCTTTATACCCAAATTGCTTCTCCAGGCATCTTGAAGGATATCTTTTCCTTTCCATTCTACAGGCAAGGGTTTCATCATCTGAGGGAGAAGAAGCCCTCACCACTAGACTATCCTTAATCCTCTTTCCCTTAACCTCACTTTTCTTCTTATAATCCCTCACCAAATCCTCCACAAAATCACTCTCCTTCTCAAAATCAGAGTGACCAGCCGCTCTTTTCTTCTTCTTAGACCTACTCCTAGAGCTTTTGTTCAAATTCACCTCACCCCCTTCGGCTTCATCTTGGGTTTCAGAGTCATAACCCTTCTCTTGAACACTCCCCTCTATATCATAATCAACATCCTTAATGTGACCTCTATTCCTCACTATCCTCTTAGATTTAAGAACATTCATAATAAGAACCATGAGACCCTCATGGCAGATATGTTTGCCATTTGGGTCTTTCTGGATAGCTTGAATAGAAACACTAAGTGACTGCATCAGATAGTAGGGAAAATTGGTTTTGACACTATGCCTAAAGTGGTTGGCAAGCATAAAATGATATCCATAGCATTTCGTGAATCTCCCATCCAAGGTTAAATACTCCATAATCATAAAAAAAATGAAGCACCAAGGCCAAGAGACAGAAGTTGGGTTGATATAAGACTTACCAATTTTGACCAAACAGCTCTTCTCAAACTTAGATTCAACAAATTCTTCAATAGCTCTGTCTGACAATTTTTGTTCCCTGTAGAAATTGATACCCTTGAGCTCTAATCCCGTAGCCTTGGCAATCACCTCCTCCAAAATCTCCATATACTGATTACCCACTATCTCCGAGCCCTCCTTCCAGGTTTTAATGAACTATTGTGTGATGGCCAAGTTATTGCCATTAAGCCTCTCCATGAACCCGGTAAAATTAACCCTCCTCAAAATGTCCCAAACTTCCTCCTTCATCCACTCCATACAACTTATTGGTTCAACTAGGTTCCTCTTTCCTCCCATTTTTCTCACATCAAAAATCCAAAGCTTCTTCGACTGCAATCTCCAAATGAAAAAAATCTCACATAAAAAGAACAATAATAAAGGCCCAAAAGACCCAGAATCCATGTGAAGCTAGGCACAAATCATTGGGAGTTAAAGCACAAAACCTGTGGCCTCTTAACTCCACATCATGCCTTTGTGCTAACATTATCATAATTAAAAAACCTTTTTATGAGACCTCCATTTATCATAATGAAAAAGTTGTTGAGCTTCCAAAGGTAAGGGGTCATGAATTTCCCAAATGATAGTGTGATCATTCCCACATGCCACATTTTCTGCCCAATCAACCATCCCATTAGCCTCTCTGAAATTATGGGAAACAACACAATTATTAAAAGAATTTATAATTTTAATTGCCTCATAAATTATATTACTAATTGTCCAAGAGGGAATAGTTTTTTTGTTAAGACAATTAATAATATTGAGTGAGTCCCCTTCTAACCAAATATTATTCAAGTTCAATTTTTTTGCAAAGATAAGACCATGAAGAGCAGCAAAGGCTTCAACAACGGGATTATATTGATTTCTAATTCAAATAGCCAAACTTCCCATATTATCTCTGTTAGAATTTATAATCATATTACCACATCCTACATTACATGGGTTTCCTTTCAAGGCCCCATCAAAGTTTATTTTAAATCAATTGTTAGGAGGACAGTCCCATCTAGCATGTTCTCTAGGATTAGGTCTCTAATCATTCATAGTCCTGCCTTTCAAATTCCAATTTAGAAGAATATTGGTTTCCCATTCATTACACAATTGTTGTTCAAATCCCATTGTGTTAATGTTCTCTATCAAAATAATCTTTATCTTATGAAAGACCTGAGTCGGGCTAGATTCCATATCGCTGAAGATTTTGTCGTTACACTCCTTCCAAATACCCCATCCAACATATAGAAAAATGAAGTCCCACTACTAATCAAAGAGTTCTTTGAAGGAGCCTTCCAACTAGTAAAGAACAACTAAATACTAGAAGGGAGCACCCAATCAACATTCAATAAACATAATATTTTATCCCAAATCTTCTTAGAAAAAGGGCAATGCAAGGTGATGTAATCAACTGATTCCTCATCATTCTTGTAGAGAACACATCTATTAATAATAATAATCCCTCTCTTTTTAAGATTATCTAGAGTGAGAACTTTATTCTACAAAAGGATCCAAAAGAAAATATTGACTCTGGGTGTCAACCCCTTCATCCAAGCTTTAGCCCAGCATGGTTCTTCAAAATCATCAAAGGAATCAGTATAGGCTAAGGCAATTGAGAAAACACCTCTAGGATCATTTCTCCAAATCAACTCATCCTCATTTTGGTTTAAAAAGAACACATTCAGGAACTTCCTTAGTTCAACCAAATTAGGGTCCACTCTATAGAGGTCCATCCATTCATTCTCTTTCCAATATTCCGCCACAAGAGTTCCAATCTAGATCTTACAAAGCTCCATATACCTGTTCCATCTTAGGTCATCACATAGAGGGTGATCCAACATCCAAACATCTTCCTAAAAATGAACTCTCCTACCATTACCAACCTTCCATTTGATCCCTTTTCTAATAATATCTTTAAGTTTCTGAGAATGTTTCCAGATCATAGATTACCCTTGATCCACGTTATTGTTAAGGAAATGGTAAAAGTAAAAGTTATCAAAGTTGTATTTATCATTCCAAATATATTTCCATTTCCCATCCTCTTTGTGCCATCTCCATAACAATTTTTCCATTAAAAAATCATTCATAGAAGTAACCCTTCATAAACCAAGTCCTCCCTTTTTATAAAGCATACAAACATTTTTCCCAAGCAATGAGAAGTAGTCTTTCTTTATTCTCCATGCCTATCCACAAGTTCTGGATCTTTTCAATAGCAGGAGCATACTTTCTAGGAATTTTAAAAAGACTCAGAGCATAAAGTAGGACACTTTGCAAAATAGATTTAAGAACAACAACCTTACCTACCTGACTAAGCAATGAGCCTTTCCATCCCACAAGTTTCGAATGGATTTTGTCAATCAAAGAGTTGCAGAAACTATTAGGAGGAGTTAATCCCAAAGGTAATCCCAGATAAGAATTGGGCAAAGAGCCTATCTTGTAGCCAATAATCTTTTTTATCTTCATTTGCCTCTACACACTGACACTCATAAAATAAATCAAACTTTTATTCCAATTAATAATTTGACCAATAGCATTACCATACTCCACCAAAGCCTTCTTTATACTCCTAGCATTCTTCACTGAAGCTTCTCCCATTACAATAGAGTCATCAACAAGTTGTTGATGAGAACACACTAGAGTTAAAGAGGAAGGATTAAGGCCTACAAAATCCTCTCTAAGAACCATATGATCAACAAATCTTCCCAAACATTTAGCCAAAATGATAAAGAGAATAGGAGAAATAGGATCACCTTGTTTGAGGCCCTTGAAAGCCTTGAAAAAAGAGGATGGGAAACCATTCACAAGCACTGAGAAAGATGCTAATGACACTAGCATAAAGATTAGATCCTAGAATCTCTTATTAAAACCAAAAGCTTCAAGAACACGGAGAAGAAAGTGCCAATCCACTCTATCATAAGCTTTAGAAAGGTCAAGCTTAAGAAAAAAGCCTTCCTTCTTAGACACCAAGAGAGAATGAATATTCTCATGCACTGTACTAATGGAATCCACAATCTATCTACTAGGAACAAACCCATTTTGTTGTCTAGAGATAATATTAGGAAGAAGTGACAGAATCCTCAGAATAAGAACCTTAGACATGATCTTATAAAATGAATTACACAGACTAATGGGCCTAAACTAGTCCATGCTATCAGCTCTTAGCTTTTTAGGAATTAGAGAAAGGAAGGTACCTATATAATTTTCCTAAATATGTGATTTATTTGTATACCTATGTGATAGATTTTTTTTTTGGTATGGATCATTAAATACCACTTTTTCAAAATGCATGTTTCAGGATAATACCATGCTCATGTACAGACACCATAATTTGACACAACTAAATGAATTCTTGTGAATCCTTTTAAAAAAAGTTACCTAACGCACCAAAGCTTGATGAGAATAATTTTCTTAAATTTTTTAATGAATTTTTTTTATTAATTTGTAATTAATGATTAAGCTAATTTCTAAAACTTCTCATGTACGAATGTCATAATTTAATCAAAATTTAATTTTTTTGGATTTTTTTTTTAATTTAAAAGAATTGTACAAGGATTGATGATATGTAAATTAATTTAAAAAATATGAAAAATTTAAAAAATTATTAAAGTTTTAGTGAATGTCACTATTTAATGTTTGAGAGATACTTTTGATTTTTAAATAATGGAGAAATAGCAAATGAACTCATAACACTATAAATTACATTTTTGAAATCAGAATAGTAAGACCTATAATGGGTTTTTGTTGTCAAAAAATTCAATGGGGACAACTATATAAAAACTATGGCAATCCCTAAAATTGTCGATTAAATGCCTTGGTAGAAAATTGGTTCATAAAGGCATAGGCTTGGTCCCACCAAGCCTATGGCATGCATTTTCGAAAGGTAAAACTCAATATGAATTTGCATCGATGGAAAATTCCCACCCATGGCACTAGAATTAGGCATCCCATTTGCAATTCAAAAATTAGGTGCCTGATTTGAATTTAGTCGTTAACCAAATCAGGCACCCGATTTTTAAACAATCGAGTATCTGATTTTTAAACAATCAGGTACCCAATTTTGATGTACCTGTTGGGCCCCAAAAGATGCCCCACAAAGAATTTTTCAATGATTGCAATGATTGAATGACAATTTCAAAATACAACAACAAATTTTTGACATAGTTATTTTGTTTTCTTGTCTTATTACACAATTTGCAAGCTATTGATTTGAATTCAAAACTAGTGCAAGCACGAGATCAAAACAACAAATAAAGAAGAAAATAAAAGTTCTAACAAATGAGGAGATTGCAAAAAATAAAGAGAATGAAGAACAATGTCAATGAGAGAGAAGACAAAGAATTAGAGAGTTGGGCAATGTTTCAAAGGAGAAAGACATTGAGGATACCATGATGGATGAAGAGACTGAAGAAGAGAACCCAATACAAGGAGATTCAGGTGCACATCCTAATAAAAAATTTAATACAAGTGTGTCTCCAAACCCTCAAGTTTTTTCTCTTGTGAAATTGTTGATTTTTTAGAAGTAGGTTATAATGTAAACAATTTAGATTTTCTTCATAGAATAGATTGCCAAATGATCATGCATAAAAAAATCCAATGGAAATGCATGCCTTGAAAGAAATATCAAGAAAAAATGAAAATGAGATTTAAATTTAAAATAACATTGAAAATGAATTGACAATTGAAAATAACAATGGTATCAATGTAGACATGGAAACACCAAGTACTAAACAAACATGTCAAAATGATGCTGAAGTGCATGAACATAATTTTTATTTTTCTAATAATGTGCTAGATAATCTTCATGGATTGGTTTCATGGAGAGAAATTAGTACATATGCTAATAGATTATATAGATTTTTTTTATAATAATAAATTTGGATTTCAATGTCAGTTGATGTTGCAACTAATTAAAATGTCTAAAATGCGAAAAGTAATGAAAAGGTTAGGAATGTATGCAAAACCCAAGAATAAAAATGAGTTTTTAAAATAAGTTGTATCCACTATTGATAGTGCCTTTGATGTTATCAGAAAGAGAAGTCGCTCTAAAGATAATAATGCAACATGATAAGAAATAACAACTTAAGTTAACAAATCAAAAACTAACAACAGATTGATTAGTAACATAAGTGGATATCTTAATGTGAATGGTAAGACTTTAGAAAGAGATGTAAAGAGAAGGGTTAACTTTGAATGTGATCCAACAAATATTTTGTGGACTTCTAGTGGTAAACTCTTGAGATGTGATATGAAACTTACTAGTGAAGTAAAAAGTTTGGTTGAAATTTTTTGGCATGATAATACATGAGTATCACCTAATTCAAGAGATTTTTTTAAATTGAGAGTTGGCTCAAAAATATGTGATCCAAATCCTAAACACCTTTTGGACATGACTCAAACTGAATTGTTTAGAAAATTTGTAGATGGTAAGGTGTTAACTATTACCATTAGTCAAAGACCTTTTGAAAAGTGTAAACCATGGTATGTAAGGATTAACAAGGAAATAATCATATGTTGTTGTAAAATTCATATTCATTTCATTACCATTATGATGTATTTCGATCTATACATGGTACCATGCATAGTAAAGAAATGTTGCAAGAATATGGTATAAAAAGACTACCTCAAGCTATTTAAAGGAATTCATATCAAGTTTGTTTTGTAAGCCACCTAATGATCAATACTTTATTTTCAATGCATTTCTTTCTGGTACATGTGATATGCGTGGCAATCTTTCTTTGTTAGATGAATGTTTGCATGAAAATGCTTTGACTACTTTAGGACAACAATTAGTTGATGTAAAAAGATTGAAAACTATTGAATATCCATTGAAGGATTGGAAGAATGGAAGAAGGAGCAATCTAGTTATAAATAAAGTTAGTTATCATGCATTTATGGATGAGTTTGAGAGTGTAATCATACCAAAGTATGTTAAACACTTTCAATATGCTAGATGGCTTGATGGACAATTTCACATATGTAAGAATACATTTCCAATTGATACTATACTTTCAGTTGATGAATTTTCAAAGAACTACACACTTGCAATGCAAGATGAGGTACAACCACAATATTACAATTCAGTGTAAGTAAGAATTTATGTTCATATAGTTTATAGGCATGCACTTGATAGTATAGAGGAGGATCAAAATTTTTTGAGAGAGTATCATTTCTATATGAGTGATAATAAACTTCATTTATCTGATTTTGTTCAATATTGTTTCAAGGTCTTTTATGATAATTTAAAAGGGAGGCAAATTCAAATGACACAACATTGGATATGGTTAGATAATTGTATAGGATAAATCAAGAATGCTAGAATGTTCTATTAGTGGAGTAGGACACGTAAGCAAACTAATATCCAACATATGTGGAGTTCTTTTGAGGCTAGACATGGTAAAGGAGAAAATGATGGTGTTGGTGCATGTGTGAAGAGAGCCCTTAGTAGAGAGCAATTAAAATTTGAGGAAAAAGCCAAATTCAAAAATGCACATGAGATTGTTGAATGGTGTAATAAATTTTTATATACATGATCAAGTCAGAACTCTACAATAAAAAATGTTTCTTCTACCTTGTTGAAGAGAAGAATATCCTTTCAAGATATGACTATGACACAATTAGCAAATCAGCTAAATGGCACTCATTTAGGAGTTCAAATTCTAACACGTGGACTATATGGACTAGGGAGCTTGCTTGTTTTTGTCATTTTTGTCTTACAAGTGAATGGGAAGAATGCAAGAATACAGAATGGGTTGAAGATTGACAACAAAAATCATTAGTACCTACTGACACACATTTTCAAGATGATATAGTAAATGAAGGCTAGAATGTTACTTTTGCATCAGAAGACAATGGCCATATTTCACACCTAATACAACATGGTATGCACAATTTTTTTTTGTGATCATGCAACAATTTATATTAATTATTTATGTACATGTCATTAATATAATTCAAGTGTGTCTTTAATACATTATTTATATATGTACACATGTGATTAAAGTGTTTATGTACTTTATCTTATCTTGTAGGACATGTTTATGTTGTTATTGCACCTAATGATAACAATGAATAGACTGAGTATTGGCTAGCTAGATGTGTGGAACCTAAGAAAAAATTGACATGTCATCAAGTAGATGATGATGGTTTTGAGTATCCAATTGAGTCTATCATTGTAGCTGGCACCTGGCTACGCACATACCTAACAAGAAGAATCGGTTTACTAGCATTTGAAGACTACCAATCTGAAAAGAAGATTTTACACTATTATCATTTGGTTGTGGCAAAAAACATCAAATTAGAAAGATACAAAGGGAGACCTGCCAATAAGGTATTATGGACAATTTTAATGGATGAGCACGAGACAATCATAGATGCATTGCAAAAGAGAGATGATGCAAATAGTACAGTGGGATGACTACATTTAAATAAAAAACATGTAATATTTTTCTTTATTGTGCTATTTTTATATAATTAAATTAAATGTATATATTTATGTGTTGTCAATAGAAAATTAGAGAACTTATATATACCTCTTATTCATGTCTCAATTACAATTTATGCAAATTTAAATGTTTAAGGTAGATCAAACATCAACATCTTGTGCAATTACACATATTGAGTACATACAAATTACACATATTTACATAATTCAGATAGCTCATATTAACTCATGCTTTTATTAACACATGTTTTTGTTTTACAATTTTATTTTGCAAGACCTTATTTGAAGAAATGTGTTGAACCAATTTTATATTTTGAGTTCACTTCTATTTATGTCATTCACATTATCTTACATATATTGTGAAACATGTTGTAAACATTAAAAAACAAGAGTTTACTTCTATTTGAAAGTTAGAGGTGTGCATTTGATAATATAAATTAATTGGCAATTCAAGTAATGACCTCCTATTTTTTCCATTACTTTTACATTCAAACATGTTTAAATAATATTCCTATATAAATAATTAAAATTATTAAAAGTATTGTTCATGTACCATATACTTATAAAAATATGTCATAACATGAATAAAATATGTTGCATTAAAGAAAATGGTTCATACGTACAACATGATAACATAATAATCTATACTACATACACTAGCATGATAAGAAGTCATAAAAATATAGTACATGGTCTAACATGTCATAACATGATCTATGAAGTCAAAAAATACATATAATATAGTTAACTTCCCTAATACAAAGTGTATCATAATAAATAATATGCATTATAAGAACACAATCTAAAGATGCGAAAAAGACCTAATCTACCTAATTTGCAATCCTCTTTACTCCATGCGAAGAGGACTCAAATGGATCATCCTATGTAACATAAGGTGTCTCATCATGTGGGACACCCTATGAGACAAATGGATTATCCTGTGTAACATGAGGTGTCTCATCATGTGGGACACCTTGTGAGGCAGATAGATCATCCCATATAACATGAGGTGTCTCATCATGTACATGCTTAATTGAAATGGGTTTCAAAATCTAGCTTGCAAATAAATTAAATATCCAGTACATAATAAAAATAATATTGCATGAGATGGGTGTCCCTCTATAATAGGAGGAGGTGCACTATGAAAGCTACCAAATGTGGCAGTGGTGAGGTCCTATAATTTACAATACATGAATTTTTAAAATTTGATAAAGATTGAATAATGAACTATGTATGTACACAAAATTGACCTCAAATGATGATGTATGGACCTCCATTTTGCTTAGTCCCATAGTCTCAGCAAAACTCATTGTGACAAATTATCACAATACTGACCTCAAATGATGATGTATGGACCTCCATTTTGCTTAGTCCCATAGTCTCAGAAAAAATCATGGTGACATAGTCCTAAATTTATGGATACATAAACCTTGAGTCATAATTATATATACATGAATTACAAAGTACATAATTCACACTACATTTTTTATAAACTATAAAAACATATATATCATACCTGAGTAGTAGCCAATGTCACAGATGTGTCTAAATATATGCTACCATTGACATGCCTCAAATGGTCAAAAGATGGAGTCAAAAATAAACTATACTGAGGCCTATATGGATAAGTACGATCCATATCTTGTTTGTAAAACCAAAACACATAAAATTATACATGAATCAAATGTGAAGATTATAATTAATAACAATGTGTACATAAAAATAGTAAAAATTATTTTTCTTGAGTCAAAAGTTCATACCGTAGGTATTTGAGCCTGTGCCTCAGTGGTCAATGGATCAAGACCTGTACAAACAGCAAACTATGTAGCAGATGACAATCCCTACAAAATCAGATAAAAAGAACATATGAGCACATGTTATTAAATTCTAGTTTGAATGTACATTATTTATAGTGTAATTCAAAGTGCATATCATATGAGGGATGTCGATGTTTGTAGGTCCCCAAAAAAGACTATACTACATCCTAGGAGGAACAATATCATCCATCCTCTGTTATTTCAAAATCAACATACATTAATATGGTTAATACAATTACACATGTATGTTGAAAGTAAATAATTATGTACTTAATTTAAATTTTAATTAAATTTTACTTGCTGCTCCTAACTGTCTCTGAGTTCTCCATGCAGAAGGTCAACAAATGATGACACATCAATATCATCACTACCATCAACATGAGTAGCATATGCGTCATTGTCAAAATCAGCACCCTCAACATAATGGTCATCATGTGTTGCATCATCATGGCTCTAGGAGCCTCTACATATATCTCCACAACTAGTACAAATGTGTCCAAGTGGACGAATATCTCTTTCCTACATCCACTGCTCTACTAAATTACCTCAAAGAGAACTCAACGAAGTAAGAGCATATGACACTTCTTGATGATGGTGTGGTACTAGGAGAACTGGTGTAGGAAGACGTACAAGAGGCTGAGGCCATATGCGATTCCTCATATTATCCTCAACTTTTCCCTAGGCCTATCCTGAGGCATCCCTCCACGAACCTTGTGAAATGATCTAATATCAAAATAATTTGGTTTCAAACCCAATTCAAATTCAGCCCATAGTTTACTAAGAAAGTACATGGGCACCTCATGGTTTGTGTGTGGTGCATAGTCAAATAACATCCACCACCACTCCCAAAAGTGTGCTAATATACACGGATGCATGCACCATCTAATATAAATATGAGGCTTCATCTTGCTAATCTTAAGACCCGTCTTATGGTTTATAAAATATCTTGTAAAATACCCTTTATTTATTTTGAGCTGATGGACCTCTCTATAGGATAGGTCATTAGAATAAAAGGCACATATTTCTTGCCTCCATAATCTAAAGCTATCAATGTCACAATTCAAATGCTCGATAGAGTGTACAATGTCTTGCATACTATCTACAAGGCAGAGTAGGTTGTGGGGGGGGGGAGGGAGGTGGGAGGTGTGGGCCTTGCACCTAATGTTCTGAATATCGTGCATGAGGTCAGAAAGGTTGTACCTCATGCTCTCCCTCAGATCCTCTATGGTAGGTGTTGGAGGAGGACTAGGTGGTTGTAGAGGTGGGGATGGAGGTGGAGGTGGAGGTGGAGATGGAGGTGGAGGGGGCAGAGATGGGGGTGGGAGAGGGGAGGAGGTGGGTCTATCAAATATAATCTACATATATGTTTAAACAACATAAAAAATCACAAAATTACTATTTAATAAAATAAATCTAAAATATCAATTATATAAATGCACATCTTTAAAACCATGTCAATTATATAAATAAAGTTAAACACTTAAGTAAACTTTAATGTTAAGGCTAATTGAACATTATAACAAATTTAAGCCTAATGATAAAATAATACTACAAAAATCTATTAGAAATCAACTTAAATGTGAATTCTAAAAATATCTTATATATTTATGTTTAGGATTATGCCTTATCAAATTTACCATTAAGGTTCAATATTAAAACAATCAAGATTGAACATATAAACAAGATTGTGGCTTGGCTTAGGATTTAGGGTTATCCATTTAGAATTAGGGTAGAGTAATTAGCATTTATGATTGGGATTAAAATTAGAATAAGTGTTTGAAAATTAGGATTAAAATTAGGGTTTACAAATTTTAGGATCACATGCTAGCTTTAAGGATTACAATTTTTAATTATGGTTAAGATTGGGACAATTTAGTGTTTAGTAATTTAGATTTTAGCATTTAGGGAAATTATTGAGAAATTAGGATCTACCATTTATAATCATGGTTTGGCATTTAGAATTAGGGCAAGGGTAAAGATTATGGTATGAGTTTACATCACTGATTTAAAAATATGATTAGGATTACGATATGCATTTTCTAGGAAATTTAATATGAGTGTTTAACATTTATATTTAAATGTTTAGGATTATGCTTTAAAGCATTTATGATTTAGGTTTAATATTAAAATAATTAGGATTTAACATAAATAAGATTGTGGTTTGGGTTAGGATTTAGGGTTATCCATTTAGAATTAGAGTAGAGTAATTAACATTATGATTGGAGCACAAAATATACCATAAATTAATTTAATTACCATAAAGCTTACGATTAGGATACCATAAATCAATTTACCATAAAGTTTAATATACCATTTAAAGCTTAATTTACGATTGGTATACCATAAATCAATTTAATTACCACAAAGCTTAATATACCATAAGGTTTAATATTAAAACAAATACGATTTGACATAAATAAGATTGTGGTTTGGGTTAGGATTTAGGGTTATCCATTTAGAATTAGGGTAGAGTAATTAAAATTATGATTGGAGCACAAAATATACCATAAATTAATTTAATTACCATAAAGCTTACGATTAGGATACCATAAATCAATTTACCATAAAGTTTAATATACCATTTAAAGCTTAATTTACGATTGGTATACCATAAATCAATTTAATTACCACAAAGCTTAATATACCATAAGGTTTAATATTAAAACAAATACGATTTGACATAAATAAGATTGTGGTTTGGGTTAGGATTTAGGGTTATCCATTTAGAATTAGGGTAGAGCAATTAACATTATAATTGGGGCACAAAATATCCCATAAATTAATTTAATTGCCATAAAGCTTATGATTAGGATACCATAAATCAATTTACAATATAGCTTAATATACCATTTAAAGCTTAATTTATAATTTGGATACCATAAATTAATTGTCAAAATCTACCATAAATCTTAATATACCATAAGGTTTAATATAAAAACAATTAGGATTTAACATAAATAAGATTGTGTTTTGGGTTTGGATTTAGGGTTATCCATTTAGAATTAGGGTACAGAGTAATTAACATTATGATTCGGGCACAAAATATACCATAAATTAATTTAATTAACATTATGATCTAAGGATTACAATTTTTAGTTATGGTTAAGATTGGGATAATTTAGTGTTTAGTAATTTAGATTTTAGCATTTAGGGCAATTATTGAGAAATTAGGGTCTGCCATTTGTAATCATGGTTTGACATTTAGAATTAGGGCTAGGGTAAAGATCATGGTATGGGTTTACACTATTAAATTAGAAATATGATTAGGATTATGGTATGCATTTTCTAGGAAATTTTATATGAGTGTTTAACATTTATATTTAAATATTTAGGATTCTGCTTTACCATTTACAATTAAGATTCAATATTAAAATAACTAGGATTTAACATAAATAAGATTGTGGTTTGGGTTAGGATTTAGGGTTATCCATTTAGAATTAGGGTTCAAGATTAGGCATTAGAATTTAGAATTATGGTTTAGGTTTTGGCTTAGGATTGATGGATGATAATTTAAGATTATATAGTTTAACACTTATAATTCTAGTGTTTAAAAATTAGGATTAGAATTAGGGTTTACATTTTAGGATCACATGCTAGCTTTAAGGATTATGATTTTTAATTATGGTTAGGATTAAGATTATTTTCCATTAAGGGTAATGTTATGGTTACTTGGCTAGGGATCAAGATTTAGGTTTAAGATTTGAAGTTATAATTAGAATTAGGGTTTAACGTTTAGGATTAAGTTTATTAATGATTAGGGTTAGGTTTCTCAATTTTAATTATATAATGGTTAAAATTTTAATCAATATTAGGGTTAGGCTTAGAATTATGGTCAAAGTGAGATTTTACATCAAGGTTAATATTATGTTTACAGTTAGTGTGTAGTTTTATTTAAAAAATTAGGTCATTAAATTATTGAAAACTTTGTTGTAAAATTTATCTAACTAAATAATGAAATGATAAATTGATATGATGGTCCACATAATTTGGAGTAGGGGATTTAAAATCACATTTGATTTGGAAGGGAAAGCTGAAACATTACTTATTGAAAATCACAAATAGAATTTAAGAGCTTCTCTATGTTTAAATGTCATAACTAGGGCTAAGGTTGTGTTAAGTATAAATAGTTATTTATGATTGTTTAGGATTAGAGATTTAGTTAATGTTAGGATTAAAGAGTTGAGCTTACAATTGGAGATACATGAATCTAGGGTTTAGAGTTAAAATTATAGTTTTAAGGTAAGGGAGCACATTAAATACTTAGTTTTATGTTTAGGGTTTAGATTAGATTATTGTACATTAGTTTTATGTTTAGGGTTTAGATTAGATTATTGTACAGTTATGGTTAAGTTGAGGTTAGACTTAGGAATATAGCTAGTTTTACTTTTTTTGTTACATGGTTTACAAACTAATTTATAATTAGTTACAATTTAGTTGAACTAAATCTAAAACATTAATGTAATTACATGTTTAAACAATCTAATTTACATCTATCTAATCATTCACCATTGTAATTTTTCTTAAACACATTGAAACATCTAAAATAATACTTTTAAAATGAACATCTACAAAAAAAATAAAAATGAACAGATCTGAAACTATTTAAACGAACAGATACAATAATCTAAAGATAAAACTATTAACAATGGAAATTTATAATTTTACATATTAAGAGTGGAAAAAAAAACAATAATTTGATGGAATTATAAAGTGTAAAACTAAAAACAATGAAACTACCAGGCACATTGGAAAAGAGCAACAAGCGGTCAGTAGAAATCCAAAAATGGGTTCTCTTTTCTATGCTAAAATTAGGCTCCCATTTTACATGCAAATGAAAATGACTAAAAACCTGCCAAAAAAGTGGGTTTTATAGTTTTTTAGAATTAGGTACCTAATTTTTGAAACGCACTTCTAGCACTCAATCCATTTTCAAAAATTGAGTGCCTAAACCATAATGAGTTTCTAGAAAGGTCTCATTCTATGGAATTGAATTCCATGAAATTGTGACCCAACTTTGTGCATTCACCCTCTATAGGAATTTTTAATCAACCCAGCTAATCAATAACTAGACCAATTTAATTGGGTTATATCTTGTTTCTTTCTAAAAATATCTGCTATGATATGTTTTTGTAAAATTTCTTGCGAACTCTGCCCATTTTTCGTGGTCTGCATTATTTTTGTGCAAGATCTTGAGTTAAGTCCCTTAGCATGAGTTGAGAAAGTTTTATAGTTTTATTATTTGGATTTTGGAATATGTATGTAGCTAGACCATTTTGATAAAGCTATTTGTTCATTTTATTATACCTAATTTGATGACTGTTCTATAGGAATTCATAATCAACTCAACTAATCAACAACTAAACCAATTCAACTGGGTTATGGCTTGTTTCTTCGTAAAAATATCTGCTATGATATGTTTTTGTTAAATTTCTTGTGAATTTTGCCCATTTTTCGTGGTTTGCATTATTTTTGTGCATGATCTTGAGGTAAGTCACTTAGCACGGGTTGAGTGAGTTTTTATTATTTTATTATTTGAATTTTGGAATATGTATTTAGCTAGATCATTTTTGATAAAGTTGGTTGTTCATTTTATTGTGCCTAATCTAATGACAATTCTACAAGAATTTGTAATCAACCCAACTAATCAACAACTAGACCAATTTAACTAGGTTATGGCTTGTTTCTTTCTAAAAGTATCTGCTATGATATATTTTTGTAAAATTTCTTGTGAACTCTACCCATTTTTTGTGGTCTCCATTATTTTTGTGAAGGATCTTGAGGTAAGTCACTTATTACAGGTTGAGTGAGTTTTATTGTTTTATTATTTGGATTCTAGAATATGTATGCAACTGGATCATATATGTAATAAGCACCTCGAAAAAGATCTCTCTAAATATATAAAGAGATACATGTTTAGAAGGAAATATAAAGACATACATGTTTACAAGGAAAAGAAAAAAATATTTACATATGTACCTCTTCTCACCCTTGAAGAAAATCACAGAGAAAGGGTACATGGATCACAAGGGCGAGTAAAAGTACAAAGTTGTGTCACCTTTCAGGCTAACTAATTAGAATGACTGAATTTGAGTATTTCTATCTAAAATTTAATTTTTTTAAACATATGATCTAGATAAATTCATTCTAGCTAAGTTATATATGGTCTCACACATTTCTAATTAGAAATGTCTATTAAATGCATGTTATATACTAGTTTGTATCCAATTACTAAAGAAATAATATTATTTTAGAAAAGTGGCATTTTGATAACTCTTACTATTTTTTATGATTTTTTTTAATGACATATAAATACCATTTTATAGAGCTCAGAGTGAAGAATATTCTCGTGTAGAGTTTATAGTGTTTTAATTAGATATAGTAGATTATAAATAAAAAATTCTACAACCACGTATTTTAACACTAGATAAGATGTCAGTTTTGAGAAATAAAAAAATATTAAATCATATCAAAAAAATCTAAAAATTATATGACATTCTAGAGGAGAGAGTCCTCTTCTAGAATGTATAATTTTTCTCCTAGTTAGAATAGATTTGTTTTGAAAAATGTGGTGGGAGATGAAAACTATCAATTTCAAGTGAATTAAAATTGCAATCTGTAGAAAAGAGAAAATATACGTCTAAAGCCTATTTTTATTTTTGATTGTTCTACATATATGTGTTATCTACAACATAGTCTGAGATCAAAGAGAAATAAGTTTATTTCCATATAGTTTTGTGGTGGTAACTAGACCCCTAATTTTTAGTGTTTTTCAACACCTAAAAAATTATCTATAAAAATTAGGAAAATATATCAATTCTTATTCCAAATAATTATTAAAAATTATAATCCTAAAATTCATCCGTTTCTACACATTTCATTAGTTTACTTCATTTCCAAATTCCAAATAATAATACCAATTTTATGTCATTGAAGGTGAACAGTTACACTTTTGTTAGCCCTTTCCTTTACAAAAGGATGACACGGGTTTGTGCTTTTACCCAGGCACAACATGACAATAAAATCATAGAGCAAGGGCATAACACGAAAATGAAATCATAGAACAAGGTCACAACATGAAAATGAAACCGTAGAGCAAGGGCACAACAATGAAATGCAGAATTCACAAGGGAACAACAACCAAATACACCAATCACAAGGGCCAGAACAATGTTCACAACTTTCCACCCTCGTTTGGAGCTCTCCAAAATCAAAACAAATGGAAAATTATTCTCGCATTTTCTTTTTTTTGTTTTATGTTCATGAGGGTATTGCAATTACGACACTAATGTCAGTATTGTGATGACATTGGCAATAATTGTAAAAATAAATAAATGAAAATTACCACAAAGTACACTGATGTCACAATTTGACCCCAAATATTGTAGTGACAGGACTGATGAAAAGGACATGTAAATGACCCATTCATTATATGGATTTTTGGTAGATGATTAGCTATGCTTGCTACTGGAGAACCCAAGGTACCAAAGAAAGGAGAGTTAGCCCTTGCCTATGTACTACATTTTTGGTTTTTTTGTTATGATAGCTAGTTTCTGTTTAGCCCACGAAGCTTCTTATGTTGATATTTGCTAGACATTTTTAGTGGCCAATGATAATTTTTGTGTCATTTTTATGTATAATAATGACAATATCATAGTTATTAGTAGTAGTAATTTTCATAGCATCTTAGTTTGGGGGTTTTTGATATTAAGGAAGGGGGTTAGTTAATATGCTACTAGCGACTTTTGGTTGATTTTCATCTTTTCTTTTATGTTCTAGGTCAGCCCCCATTTGGGCTTCTTTTTAATATAAAAAACATGAAAATATTAAATGAATTGAAAATGGGTTAAATAGTTTTTTTTTTAAATATTGAAGAAATAAAATATAAGAATTACAAATGAAAGTTACAAAAGTAGCTGGAGAGAAATGACGAATCGAGTCACAAAAACCAACATCATATCAAGACTTGACAAAGACTACATGAACTGAATGACATATTTACAATGGTCTTACAAGATTGAAACTCCATAACAAGTTCTTTAATATGTTGAAGCTAATGCATGATCTCTTTATTCTTCTTGCATAACTTGAATTGGAGTTGTGAAAGAAGAAAAGTCACCTGGAAAAATACATTAGAGTAAAGTCTTAGAGTACTAGTTGTATGATGAAAACTATTAGAGAACATAGTAGTAAAACCTATTTTTCCAAATGCTTTTAAGAATAATCCTTCGAATCAAATCAACAATTACATAGTTTTGCAAACCATAGCCAAAAATGACTTTCTTCTAATTCAGATCATGATTGAAAATTGCTAAAATATCTTTAAATATAGCAGACCATTTCTTTTTAACATATAGGCAATCCCAAAATATATGTTTTAAACTCTCAACATCATTACAAAACTTGGACAACTTATTAGTTGGGATAAGATAAATCTCAATCTATCGCTCATTGATAGCTTACCTTACAAATTTTTCCATGATAACACTTAGAATATCAAAATTGACATTGGATTTCTTTATTCAAGCACTCATTTTAATACAAAATTTAGAACTAAATTTCTATTTCCATTTATGATTCAACAGAGGATTAAGATACCACCTAGGAAATAGCAGAGAGTAAATCTTCTTTAAAGGAAAATAGTTAAAGTGACTATTGGATAACCACTTCTAATCCTTAGAAAAATAACAGCCCCTTGAGGTAGAAAGCTTCACAATCAATTTGGTATAATTTAATGACTAAATAAAGAAGAAAGTTCTTATATTTGTTAGTAAATTGTAACAATTTTTAACATTGCCCCATGAAGCCCAATCAAGTATATCAAAGTCCCAAATATCTTTAAATTATCTTATCCCATTTTTAAATGAGTAATGCACTTTTCTTGGAAAAGAAATAACCAAATGTTGTTTATGTTAATTAATAAGCTTGCTCCACCAAATTGCAAGTGAACAAAAACTAAAACCATGCCATAATGAAGAGTCATTCCATGAGCAATTAATCCAACCAAAAATCATCTTTCCACTTTTTTATTATTGTAGCTTCTTTAATCCGGTGACAAACTAGAATTTTTCATTACTCCTCCCCATTAGTAGCTCTAATAATTCATTTAGCACCAAGGAATGTCCTTTGTCTTTGGGAATCGATAAGTCCCAAGCCTCCCTTTTTTCTTGGTTGAATGCAAAGGGACCACAAAGAAACAATTAATCCACCATTTCCATCCCACTTAGAACACAAAATTTTGTTGATTAATCTGTTCAACTATTTATATCCTTGTTTGGATGACATCCAACAATAGGAGTAGTACACATGTGTTGCAATAAGAATATTATTATCAACTTGACCCCTCCTAACTAAGGATAAAAGCTTATTTCCAAAGTTAAATAACTTAATTTTAATTCTATTTGGAAACCATGCCTACATATCAGCAAGAGAAACTCCCAACCCAAACAAAATGCCAAGATATCTAGTTATCTCTCCATGTTCAATTTTCCTCCATTCATTAGAATTCCAATTTGGAGCAACACATATTGAATCATCAAATATGTCACTTTATTGTCCAATGAGAGTGAACTGGAAACAACACAACATTAACTTAAAATGTATAAAATTATATTCAACTCCTCATCTAAATTATGCAAGAAGAACATACTGCATCAACAAAGTTCCAATTGATAACCACCTTGTTAGTAGGAATAGAGATACCTCTGATAAGCTTCATGTGATGAACTTTTTGGAGGAGATAGAACAAGGCATCGATTGTGAGAATGAATAAAAAGGGGGGCAAGGGGCAACCTTTCCTTATAGATCGTTGTAACTCAAAGGAACCTAACATTGTATTGTTGAAAATAAGGTGGTCATTAGCATTTTTGAAAAACATTTGAATATGCTTATGAGTTTTAGGTCCAAAGCCCAAACATTACAACATTTTAAAAATGAAGGGCCAATGAATTCTATCATATGCTTTATCAAAATCTAGCTTGACAACCAAGGAATTTTATGTAGATCTCATATTGGTTTTGAAAATTGAGTGTTAACACACTTAAGACATTTACTTAGTTTATGTCGAACTAGTAATGCATGTTGAGTATAACATGTAAATACAAGACCATGTCGAGTTGCAATGAGTGTCGAGTCACTCATGTGTCGAGTAACTTCAAGTGTCAAGTGAATAGTAGATGTCGAATAGTTAAAGTGCCAACTGAACAATAGATGTCAAATAGTTCAAGTGTCAAGTGAATAGTAGATGTTGAGTAGTTCAAATGCCGAGTCAAAAATAGAATTACAGTATGTGTTGAGCATCAATAACTTCAAGTGTCGAGTAACATAGATTGGACATATTTGTTTGTGATTGCACAAACAACTATGTAAACTGTTTTCAAGCCAACATAAGGTTAGATTTCAATTCTGTAAAGATAAGGATGAATCTATTTGTAGAATCGCTATGTATTTGCATCCAGCCAATCAAAAAATAGAAAGGATTAAGTGGCAAAAAGAATGAATCTCAATCGTAGATTCATACCTAACCCTAAACCACCAAATTCTTTATAAGGAAGATGAAGCCCCAAAAATTATAAGGAAGCGAGAAAGGAATCAAGAGAGTGAAAGAGATCATGTTACAAGAGGTAACAAGGGATGAATGATTGAATTTGTTCACAAAGTATTCAAGGTAACTTAGCATGCAGTGAGAGTGAATTGCAGAATCAATTGGAAGAGAACAAAGAATAGAAGGATACAATAATTGTTATATCAGATTAGAGAGGATTGAGAAGAATGTTGTATGGATTTGATCTTTAATCAGGCAACCATAGCCAATCACAAGATCTATGCTGAAACATCCTAATAGGTGATTTTAGTTAAATCTCTTAAGTAGAGTAGTCCTAATAGGCTTTAATAAATTCTTTAACAAGGTGTCATTCCAAGTGAATGTTCTAAAGTCCTTTAGCCAAGCACACTTCTAATAGGATGTTAAAATCCTCTAACAAGGTGGGACTTAACAGCCTTTGTAAGCCTTTAATAGGGCAGATCATGTTTCATGGTCAAACAATTGTAACCTTAATTGGCTACACTTTATTGCTATGATAGTGAAGATTTGTGTGTGTCATCCCCACCCTAGTTTTACCTTCTCTTTGGAGGGTTTATGGGTAATCATATTTGGTGTTAAGAGTGTGTGTTTGATTATATGATTACATGATTTAGATGTATGTGCTTTACATATTATTTTTAGTTCATATATTTAATGCATCTAATGAATGGTGAAAGTTTTACCACACCCCCCCCCCCCCCCAGAAGTATATGTTTCCCATTTGTAATTCCAACAATTGGTATCAGAGCCAACTTCTCAAAAGAAGAAGCTTTGTAGCTTAGAGGAAAGATCTTGAAATGGAAGTCTACAAATTGGGAAAGACCATTGAGAAATAGGAGATCGAAATACATCTTATACTACATCAATTGAATGAAGCCATAGATGCTTTGAAGAGTTCCCTAAAAAGAAGGAAAGAGATTGCCATAGCAGAAAATGACACACAATACATAGATTGACAACACAAAGCTATTTGTAGATGGTAACTCTAGTGAATTTGATGTAGCAATTGTAGACCTAATGGAGAAAAACATAGCACAAGATGAAGAAATTAGAAATGTCAAATTGGAGCAAGAATCACAAGCTATACTACTATGTGTTGTGACCAAACAAAAGAAGAAAGCTATAGAAGACAAGGCCATGATTGAAGAAGACAAAAGAATTTTGGTAAACAGATTAGAAGAAAAGTCAATAGAGCTATCCAGGATCTTAAACATGCAACTAGATACCTTGAGCCAAATGATGAATGCTCATCATGAGATGAATGTTAAGGACATTGTGATAACTACATTGAAGTTGTAGAATGAACAACTAGAGAATAACCTAAAAAGAGAAAAGGAATTTGATGAAAGTTTGAACAAGCCAAATGAAACCATCAAGTACTTTGAGCAATTACTGAAATCCCCTAGATCTAATAGAGATACATCAGGATTGGGCTACAGAAGCACTAAAGAAGGAGAATCATCCAAAGATGCTAAGGAAAGGAGCAACAAAGGTAAGAATCCCAAACCTACTTGTCATAATTGTGAAAAGAAAGGGCATAACACTAATGTGTGTAGGAGCAAGAATACAAATCAGAATGTTAAACCTAAGAACATGGTCCATTGTCATAAGTGCAATAAACAAGGTCATCAGGCACATGAATGCAGAACTAGAACCATGCATACACCAAAATTTGAAGGATATTGCTGCAACTGTCAGAAGTATGGACCTAGAGCCTTTGAATGCAGATCCAAGTCCACATGGACATTAAGCAAGCCAAAAAGGGTAAGAAGCCATGGACATTTTCATAATTGGGATTACAATAGAAGATATAGTTGTCACTATTGTCAGGAAAATGGACATGTACCTAAAATCTACATTAGGACTCACTTTAGTGGTAATTACAAGAGGTGGTTGAGTCAAATTACATGTTTTGGCTATTTGAAGATTGATCACATTAGTAAACATCGTCCAACTAGGTCCAAAGCACCAAGTTGTGAATTTGATAAAGGCAAAGGCAAGGCAGATGTTGAACACATCAAGAATGAGATGAATAAGACATGGAAGAAGAAAGATGGTTGCAGTACTTCAAATGTAGAAGGGATCAATTCAGCCAATGGGTCAAGTGGTCACACCTCATCAAACTAAGCAAACAAGAGGTATGTGGGACCAATACTTAAGGTATTATATTATACATCCGTTCCAAAATAAAATAGCACTAAAAAGTATGGATAAGTATGAATAAAGATGCAATAATTTGTAGAAAGTTCAAGGTTAAATCTTCAAGTTTTCATGTTGTTCCTGAGCATGAAAAGTTCTTTGTGTATGCCAAGTGGAACACTAGTTAGTGCCGAGCTACCAGGATAGTCAGTTGAGGCCGAGCTTGTAGTAGCTGTCGAGTGATGGTCATGTTAGTAGATGTTGAGTAAACTAGAAATTGTGTTGATGTCGAGTTTATAGTTGTACAAACATTAAGCATTAATTGCAAGTTTTTTGAAGGGTATAAGGTCAATTTTCACTCTCTTTTTTTCATTTCAAATTTGAGAAAATACAAGGAGTGAAGAAGGTGACTCAAAAACTAAGTTCAAAGCATTTGCACACATTCTAGTGACGATCCAACACTAGTTCATCAAATTTCCAAGGTATTCTTCATAAGTCGAGTCACATAGTTTAAAATTTGTATAAACCCTAGTTCATAAAATGTCATCTAGTTCAAGGAATATAGAGGGTCAAGAAGTTTTAAATGTTCAATTAGTTAGCAATAAAGTGAAGCAACCAGATTTTAGAGCAATTTTAGATGTTGCTTATAAACAAGACCCGTCAAGCACACTTTCCATGATTCCCCCAAAAGTCATAATGGTCCAAGACATTAGAAAATACTACAATTGCAAGATAGGAGGAATAGGAGACATGGAAATAAGGCAAGCCTATGACAAGTTGTGTGAAAATGACATTTTGAAAGAAGAATTTAAGATTGTTGAAATGAAGGGTTTGACTTGAGCCCTAGATTTTCCCACGATGTTCAAAATAGAATGGGTCAACATAGTCTTGAGAAAAATACATGACGGAAGCTTATGGATGGAAGATGGTCCTATCAAAATTTCAAACAAAATAGTTCATAGGGTAACTGGTTTTCCAACCCTAGATCGACTGAAGACTCTGTAAAGTGATTCAAAGGAGGTCATTGAGAAAAACACAGGAGCAAAATGGCATAAATGTGGAATGAATATTGATACCATCATAGACCCACTAATTGACTTTTCCATAAGGGTAATTTCTCATAAATTTTATCAATGAAGTATATTGAACAGTGTACCCTGCATTACAGTAGATGTGGGCTACAAATTTGTGAAGAGGGATCATACCTATGATCTAGCTAAACTACAATTGTAACAAATAATGGAGAACCTAGGTGCCATTAGAAAAACCAAGAGTGCACAGTGTAAATTTTGATCAATTGCATATTTTTCTATGTTTAGAACACATTCCCATCTTTTGGAAAGGTAAGTTAGAAGACAAACAGATCAATTACAGTTCAAGTCAATGAGTATATTGAGCAAATGGGAGAAAACTTTGAGATTATCATGACCAGCTATTTTGAAGACTTCAAGAAGTCTATGAAACAGAGGATGAGAATACCAGTTTCTTTGGTTGAACAGTATTACATTGACATATGCTTTCTTGTTGATATTGACTATACATATGTACAGGCTACCATACCTAGGGTAAGATGGCTAAGACCCTTAGGATATGAGATTAATGTTGATTAAGCCTTAGCTGCCATCACGGCACTTCTCACTGAAGAAGTTGATAAATCACCAAAATCTTTGGCAATTATGATGTCATGAAGTCCAAAGTTGAGATGAAATTAAAGACTGCTTCCATAGTGAAGAAGAAAGATAAATTGGTGAAGAAAATAAAGGCCAAATTTGGTGAAGGTACAAGTGAAGAAGAAGATGATGATGAAGAGGATGAAGAGGAAGAACATGAGCAAGCTCAAGAACCTCTTTCATTAACCCAAGGATTGGGAGAAGATAAGAATGAAGAAGAGGAAGAAGGTGGTGAGGAAGAAGACACCAAGGAAGCACCAATACAAGTAGAACCTAAGAAAAGAAAGGCCAAGGCACAACCTATGGCCAAAAAAAGGCAAAGAAGATTGCTAAGCCAAGCCTAGAAAAGCCAACAACACCAACAACTAGGGCAAGCACATGGCCACCACACAAAAGGCCAAGGAGAAAGCTAAAGAAAAGACCAAGACTACAGAACAAGGAGGTCAGGAACACAAGAAACAAAGAAGGAAATACATTGCACAACCATAAACTGATGATGAGAGAATAGAATCTAAGGATGCAAGCCAATTTAGAGTGGTAAGTCATCCACCAAAATTTGATCTTGAAAATATTTGTGAAAATGTTTGAAACAATGCAGATTTGACTACTTTGAAAAGTATTAATTTTGAAAAACTTGGTAGAGAAGAGTAGAATTTGATTGAAGAATCCATATATGAAATGATGTCTAAACTCAAGAACACCCCACTTGAATTAGATAATACCATGCCAAAGGAATTATATACTATAGTTGAAAACAAATGGAATTATTGTTTAAATGTGGAGAAATAAATTAGAGAATCCACACTAGTCCAGGTAATGCCAAAATTGTCAAAAGGGTAGATTATCAAGGCCAACAAGAAATATGGTGGAAGGTTTGCACAAAAATATAGGGCATTCAACATTCTTTAGAAAAACATTGAAGATGTTGTGAAGAAATCCACTCAAATGTGGAAATTGATTTATGGATTGACAACTGTCAAACAAGGAGAAGAAGATCCCTTTGAAGGAAGAAATAATGGTGATGATAATAATGATAAGGAGGATGACAAGGAGGAAGATAAAGACAAGGATAATACTGAGGAGGAGATACAAAAGAAAGATGAAGACATGGCTATAGCTAAAGAGCAACATCAAGAATAGAGTGTGCAAGACACACAAATGCCAAGTATGAGCCCTCCTCATGAAACTAGTATAACTGTAGAAACCATAATTGTTAAGGATGTTCCTAATAGTTTAGCTCAGAACATCAATCCTTTAATTGTAGAAAATATGAAGAAGATTCTTGGCCAATCTACACTACAAGCAAGACTAGGTGAAAATCCAGTATTGGTCAGTGTAGATGAGCTTTACAAGGTAGTAGCTAACATCACAAGGGATAAGGTGAATACACAAGAACCACCTTCTGCCATCCCTTTAGCTACTAATGATCAACCCTTGATTCAAACAATTGAAGATACATCTATCAAGGTTGACACAAGTGTCAAAGAAGACATAGTTGAGCAGGGGCAGATTGCCAAAGAAGAGGAAAAGGAGACAAAAACAAAGAAAACATGACAGATAGACACATCTGTACCTACAACACAACTGCAAGGTGCAAGTCCAATCATTGTGATTGATCAAAGCAAATCTGAAGAGAGAAAGGATACACCAAAGGAAAAGGAACAAGAAGTTATTCAAGCATTGATAACATCACCACCATCAAGCACTCCTACAAAAATCCTTCAGAAACTGAGCACAAAGGTTGTACCACTACAAATTTTAGCACCAGGCTCGTGCTCTACAAAAGTTGACAAGGTAACTCACTATGGTGATGTAACTTTAGATGAAGAAATAGTGATACCTCAATTTGATTATGCAACAATGACTATAGAGGAAATAGAAAGATTACAACAAGCTTTGGAAAAGAAGAAGCACCAAGAAGTGCTTAGAAAGGAATTTAGGCAAAAGCAAGCATTACAAGACATCAAGGAAATCTTCGTAGATGCAATCAGCCTACCTATACTTGAAAAAATAAAGCCTCTGTTGGAACAATTGTCTAAAATTGTTGAAAAGGTCAATAATGAAGATATTGACACAAGTGCAAAATTTTTTGAGTGGTCAAAGAAGAAATTCTAGAGTAAAGTGAATGAGAAAATATCTGGTGAGAATGCACCTACTCAAGTTGTACTAACTACAAAGGTTGAGGATGTGAAGAAGGTACTTGAGAATATTTTCTCATTGTACACTAAACTATGTGAACCCTTACTCTTCACTCAAGAAACAAGACATAGAATTCTAAGTCTGGAGAGAAGTCTCAATATATCAGGTGTGCAACCACCTCAAAACCTAGCTCAAAGTAAGAAGCATTTTCATGCGTTGCTTCAATCAAAAAGTTAACTCATTGTGTTAATAGTAGAAGAGGCTAATACAAGAGCCAAGTTGACACAAATTCAAGCCTCCCTCACCCCACATATGGAAATACTCCATAAAGAGCTAGGATATGTCAAAACTTTGTTAAAGAAAGATCCTCATCTTTCTACATCAGATGGACTAGTTCACCTAGTAGCCAAGCTAGCAATCCAACTCAAGTCACTAGATGTTGCATGTGACAATTGCTATGTAGCTCTGAAGATAATCATGGAAGTCCACAAATCCTTTTGGAAAAATATACTCTAAGTATATAGACCCTTTGACATAAGTGTCAAAAAGGGGGAGATAAAAGAAAGAAAGAAAGAAAAGAGTAAGCGGGAGATAAATCAAAGGGGGAGAGTAAGATAACAAGAAAAGGAAATAAGGAAAGGAGCAGATAAAGCAAGGAGAGAATAATGAAAGGGGGGACAAATAGAATAAACAAAGGAGGAGAAAGCTTAGAACATAAACAAAACATATCAGATGAAAGAGTATCGGCAAGAGACAAATCTCTCAGAATGTGAAGTCAAAAAGTATCAGTAGAGACAAATCTACTCAGAATGGAGAATACATTTTGGATACATAAAATGCACATTAGCTTAGGGGGAGTTATAAATTTTGAGGTATATAGGATATTGCAAAATTTTGAAATTTTGAAGTTTTGTATATAAGCCAAGTTGTGAATATGTTATACTTGAGAAGATTAGATTGATTATGTAAAGTTAAGTGTTTTTGACACTCATGTCAAAGGGGGAGATTATTGATCTCAGATTGGTTTTGACAATTGAGTGTCAACACACTTAATGACATTTACTTAGTTGATGTCAAATTAGTAATACATGTCGAGTATAACATGTAAATACAAGACCATGCCAAGTTGCAATGGGTGATGAGTCACTCATGTGCCGAGTAACTTCAAGTGCCAAGTGAATAGTAGATGTTGAACAGTTCAAGTGCCAAGTGAACAGTAGATGTTGAACAGTTCAAGTGCCAAGTGAATAGTAGATGTCAAGCAGTTCAAATGTCGAGTCATAAATAGAATTATAGTATGTGTTGAGCATCAGTAACTTCAAGTGCCGAGTAACACAAATTGGACATATTTGTTTGTGATTGCACAAACAACTATGTAAATTGTTTTTAAGCCGACATAAGGTTAGATTTCAATTCTTTAAAGATTACAGATGAATCTATTTGTAGAATCCCTATGTATTTGCATGTAGTCAATCAAAAAATAGGAAGGATTAAGCGGCAAAAATAATGAATCTTAGCCATAGATTCATACCTAACCCTAAGCCACAAAGTCTTTATAAGGAGGATGAAGCCCCAAAAATTATAAGGAAGTGAGAAAGGAATCGAGAGAGTGAAAGAGATCATGTTATAGGAGGTAACAAGGGGTGAATGATTGAGTTTGTTCATAGAGTATTCAAGGTGACTTAGCAATGAGAGTGAATTGCAAATTCAGTTGGAGGAGAACAAAGAATAGAAGGATAAAACAATTGTTATATCAGATCAAAGAGGATCAAGAAGGACACTGTACGGATTTGATTTTTAATCAGGCAGCTAGAGCTAATCACAAGATCTATGTTGAAACATCCTAACAGGTGATTTTAGTTAAATCTCCTAGGCAGAGTAGTCCCAATAGGTTGTAATAAATCCTTTAACAGGGTGACATTCCAAGTGGATGTTTTGAAGTACCTTAGCTAGGCACACTTCTAATAGGGTGTTAAAATCCTCTAACAAGGTGGGACTTAACAATCTTTATAAGGCTTTAATAGGGCAGGCCTTTCATAGGGCAGATCATGTTTCGTGGTCAAACCATTGTAACCTTAATTGGCTACACTTTATTGTTGTAGTAGTGAAGATTTGTGGGTTTTATCCCCACCCCAATTTTACCTTCTCTTTGGAGGGTTTTTGGGTAATCATATTTGGTGTTAAGTGTGTGTGTTTGATTATATGCTTACATGATTTAGATGTATGTGCTTTACATATTATTTTCAGTTCATATATTACATGCATCTAATGACTGGTGAAAGTTTTAGTGGCTGAAGTTTGAACTTTTGATTCATCCTCCCTCTCAAAAGTATATGATTCCCATTTGTAATTCTAACATTTTACGTTATTTGTTGAGCCATTCTATGGGTTGAATAAGTTTCGATGCATTCTTGAAACTTATGAACTGTATATTTTATTATGTAATTTATAAAAACAAAATTGGTTAATCTTTATAGGATTTAAATTAATAGGATATTGTAGAAATAAAAATTATTCATGGTTGTGGAAAGATTTTCTACAATGGTGTATGGTTCCACAAATCAATAAATTCACTTTGTTCATAGTACGTTTTGGTGGGAAGATAACTATGCAGAAGAAAAAAATGCAAAAATACACCTAACATGATTGTTTTTCAAATTTATTAATTAATTTAAAAATCACATAACTACCTCTAGCCAACACTATTAAGTTAATTCTTAGAAAATATTAATGCATATAGAAGAGTGTCAAACATTCAGAGATGCTAGGGACTACTTGTTATGGAGTCAATTCAGCCATTTCTATTTTAAGTGGTAGACTATTTGAGATTAATGGATACAATTTATTTTTAAAATTGTGGACTACTGAATTGAGATTAATGGATACAATTATACTTTTGAATGTTGGACTACCTATTTGAGAGTAATGGATACAATTATACATTTCAATGGGAGACTACTTATTTGAGATTAATGGATACAATTATATTTTAAATTACTCCTACTTGTATATTATCTTTATCATAGACAAGTAATATTGTACGATTAACAAAGATATCCATCAACTGGAGACAACAAATATACTAGCAATCACACCTTAGTGTGCAATAGGTATGCCAACTTTGTCATTAACTATTCAATATATTTCTAATATCTCTATTTGTTTGTTTAAACTAATTATTAATACTAATTTGAAGGAATATTATAATTGTCTTGGAGATTACATTTATTACTTAGATGTCATTTTTAACATATTTTGAATAATTATGTTTATAGCATCGTTATAGAGATACATATAAATTTTTTTTTGGGAGTACAAGACCTTTCACATATGATTATGTAATAGTAACACTTTCATTGATTTTATATTTTTATCATAACAATTTAACTCCATATTTGTCAGTCATCTCATCATTTATATCTAGCATCAACACTCACAAGTACCAAAACTAACTATTTGCCAATCTGTTTGGGTCCTAAAAACTTTAAAAGTGTGTCAAGCTCCAATGCCATCAAGTTGTTGTCAACATTGAAATTGAATTCCCAAAGCTTCTCTTTGAGCTCTATAATTTTTCATTCTAAAACCCTTTGAACTCATGCTCACAGTTCAAAATATGCCTAAAATTTCACATGCTTCTGAACAAGAAAATCATTAAAAAAAAGTGAAGATACAAATCAAAAGAAGATCACAAATGGTAAAATATGGATAGTAAGGATATTTTGTATAGTCATCTTCTATGTAGTATATCAACATCGTGACGAACAAGTGAAACAAAAAGTTAAGGTATAATAAGATTTGCATTTACTATTCTAATGGAAAAGGTTGACATTTTGTGTAACCATTAGCTATAAAAGTGAAAAAAAAAAGCAAAAAAAAACAATTTTCTATATCTAAATTGTTTATTTAAAATTCTCATTCTAAGACATTTGCACATCATAAAGATTATCATGGTAAAAATAAAAATTTGACAAAGATTTGACAAATTATAAATTTTCGATCTCTTTTTCTCTATCTATAACCATTTATGCACATCTATCATCTATTCTTACACAAAAAAAAGAAGGAAAATTTTGTGCCAAAAAAGGAGGAAACTTTTGTGCAAACACATGTTTTCCTAGGTCACTGCAATTTCGATGTCAAAACATATCATACTAAAAAAAAATATTCTTTATGAAACATGAACCACATTTATTAAGGCAAGAGCCTACAACACAATGGTTAATTGTGAGCCTCATAATTAAGAGGCCTTTGGTGATTTTTTTTCAAATTGTATGTTTTCTGTTTTTTGAAAATTGGTCAACTATATAGTTTGTAGGAACCATAACCGCGTCCAATTATATATATATATATATATATATATATATATATATATATATATATATATATTGAAACTCTCATATGAAAATCTTCTTTATGAAACATGAACCACATTTATTAAGGAAAGAGCCTACAACACAATGGTTAATTCTGAGCCTCATAATTAAGAGGTCTTCAGTAATTTTTTTTCAAATTTTATGTTTTCTATATTTTGAAAATTGGTCAACTATACAGTTTGTAGGAACCATAACCGTGTCCAATTATATATATATATATATATATATATATATATATATATATATATATATATATATATATATATATATATATATATATATATATATATATATATATATATATATATATATATATATGATTGAAACTCTCATATGAGATTTCTGGGAAACTCTACTTGACATGAAAGGTGATATAACCAGTAGAGAAAGCCCCAATAGGGGCACGAGTGTGGAAGGCAATGCAACTTGCTAGTTTGACAGACCCAAACTAATCTTTTTTATGCACGTCTTATAATATGCGTTGACTTATTCATGAAGGAAGAACACTCAAGTGTACCAAATTAGGTGGAAAATGGTCAATTAATGCTTTCAAGATTGAATCAATGCATCACATGCCTTCAACTCTTTCAATTAATGGTAAGAATGAATCAAGGCTATCAAATGATTTCAATGATAATCAATTTGGGCAACAACTCCCCAGCCAGTTTGTTTGACATGGCTGGGAATGCCCATGGCCATAGAAGCCTCTGTACCCGACAACTTACTATCAGAAATTGCACATTAATGCACTAGTGGTAAAATAATAAATAGGGCAGCTTACCCAATATTTTCATGGTAAAGTTTTTGAAAAAAATTGACATCAGCTCTAGGGTTTTATTTAAGTTTGAATATATGAATTATTAATATTGGTATATTAATGTGTTATATAGTTTTTTAGTATATTAATTTATTACATAGCTTTTTCTATTGAAGATATATATATATATATATATATATCATGCCCAAACTACAAGGGCAAAACACACATAATTTTTTTTTATTTTTTTAAATAATTAAACATGCTCTAAGTTTGATATGATTGAGATATAAGTTTTAGTACAGGTTCTTTACATTACATCCTAAGATTTTAACCATGAGGACGATAACATCGTTAAAATTTTGAAGCTTTCGTTATTAGATTAATATCGATAAAATTATGATATTACATTAACTTATAATGATATGCAATAAAACTTATTTAAATAACAATGTATATGAATTCGGATTTTAAAATTACTAACAATATCAAATCAATCAAACCTACATTAAAACTTATTTAAATAGCCAATTAATCGATAAATTAAATCTACTTAATGGTTAAAACAATTAGATTACATTTAAATTAAAACCAACTAAATTAGTATTTACAAATTTAAACATAACTATGAAACTAAAAATTATTAACAATCGACAACAAGGAGTCCTTAATCCAAACATAAAATAACCTTTAAACTTTATTAAATTAAATAATTATACTTTAACAATTTAAAGTTTCATTTTAAACTAACTATTAAAATAACAATATATAGAAAAGAAACTAGACTAAACTAATAAGTTAAAAAAAAATTTAAATAACTTAAAAACAAAGATAAACTATACTAATTAAAATTAACTCTAACCTAAACTAAACCATCTTTTAAATTACTAACTAACATAATTTAAAACATTTAACAAAACTTAACTAAGCTAATAAAACAAACTAACCTACACCTAACACATCTAACTCTAACCTACTAACCCTACCCTATGCTACTCTGTCACCCCTCCCTTGGGTCACGTCAACCCCACCCTTGGGTGAGCGCTTCCCAAGGTCAAGCGCCACCCAAGCACTGACCAAAGGGCAGCGCTCTACCCCAAAATAGGCAAGCGCAACCCTCTTTAAAAAGGGCGCCCAAACAAGTGGGTAAGAAAACATTTAATAAAGCTCCAACACTTTTAAATTTTACCATGCCCTGCGCTTTTTTTTTTGAGATGTGACAAGGTGACGTCATCACTATGATGACTAAAGGATTTTCAATTTTTTTTAAAAAAAAAATCCTCCTTTCAGGCTGACGGCTAAGGGAGAAGATAAGGCATTTAAGTTATAAAGTTTTATTGGTGAGAAAGGATATTTAGTTTATGTTAGTTTTAAATTAGGTTATACACAATTTTAAATATCATTATTATTCTAATTTAATTTTACAAGTTTTAACATATGATTTAAAAAGAGGATATTTAAAAGAATATTCTCTGTTCCATAAAATTCTAAATGTTAAGCCCATACAAAAGGCAAAGAGTTTTCTTACTCTCTTGGGCCACATTTTTTTTTTGAAAATTTTCTAAGTATAGGATTCCAAGCAATGCATGAATATATATATTTTTTCTATATAATTTGGAATAGAATTAAAACATAGATTTAACCATTTACTCCATAATGCAAGTTTGATTAATATCCAATAATCCTAAAACTAATTTTACATGAATGAACATAATTTTCCATTTCCAACATATATGAACAACTTGAATTGCAATAAATCAACCATAGCCATTGTTTTCTTTCCTCAATCATAATTTTCATTTTGAACATAAAAGTAACTAAAAAATTTTGCTTACTAAACCATCATCATTTCATCCTATTTTTGATGTGCATACATCCAAAATAATGTGTTACAAAATTTAATCACATGACCAACAATTATGCTCAAAACACCAATTTTATTGGCAAACCTGATTCAAGGCTCAGCCGGGAAAGAATCAGGAAGAAAACCCGGCTTCATTGCCATATACAATAAGGTATAAAATACAAATTTACAATAGGATCTCAATCCCAATTCCAACAATTTTATCAAATTTTCTTCATGATCAAATCAAGGAGTTTGTAATATTTTCTGAATCTCATTTCAAGAACCATGGAGGAAACCAATATCTAATCGGGTGACAACCAAGCAGAACCAAAAGAACATCAAGCATGCATAATCATACATGGTTTACACAATAGGATTCACAATGAATCAAGACTAGGGAAAGGTGGATTCTTCCAACAGGAGAAGTCAAGCACAACACCCATTCAGATGCCCAATCGGGGCTAATAACCAAGAACTTCCGTTCTTCCATTTAAACTTGCCATACTCATACCAAGTTTGTGCTGACGGGTAGGGGCCCATAACACCCTACCCTTTATCCCTCTTCTCATCCTAAGAAGAGACTCTACACAGGTTGGAGTCCAACTAAACAGACCTTTCCCAAAATTGGTCACTTCTGCCCTCTCCAAGGGTGAGTAATACCAAAACACCCATGTAAGGAAAACTCAAAATTGCAAACATAAACAAGAAAGGAAAACAACCAAAATGACATGGTTTTCAAATCTTCCCACATACCCACAACCATACAATAGTGAAACAACAACAAGGTAACATGAACATGAACCCAAACATAAAAACTTAATAAGGGAGATGAGAATTTCCTACCTTCACAAAGAGGTAATGGAAATGAACAAGTTTGAGTAGAGTATCCCTTTCCTTCCTTCAAGCTTCAAGAAATCTTCTCTAAATCTAGAGATTGGGTAACAACCAACTAGTCCAAGAAAGGCCTCTAAATAAGCCTCCAACTCAACCACCCAAAAGGAGCAATAACTATCTCCACCCACTAGCAACTCTAGAAACTCCTAACTCAACCTACACCATGGTTAAACCCTAAGTGGAGATGAGGTGAGGTAACTCAAGATAGCCATGGTCAATTTTCGCACAAAGGCAAAAAGGGACTTTTTGAGTGACCTCAAAAGTCAAAAAAAGGGGCTTAGGGGTTGGAAAAGACCCCTAACCCATACCCATACCCTTTAGTTAGAAAAATAACATGTTTTGAAGCCTTAGGAAAGAGGTTTAGAGCCAAATAAAATTTAGGAATAAAATAGGTCCATCTAACTACTCTAACTTGCAAATTAAGCACTAATCCAAATTAGGGATGACTAACCCTAATTAAGAACCTAATAGAAAACTGACACTAACTTAAACCAACTTGGTCCAAAGGTTAAACAATTAACCCTAACATCACACCGAAGCACATAAACATTTTACGAATGTCAAGCAACATTGAAAGAACATAATTACGAACATTAACATTCACTGAACAAGGAAGATGCATACATACATCTCACAATACAATACGTGAATTACGAACAACAAAGTTTTCAAATTTAGCACATGAAGATCAGTTCTGTTCCTCCATAGGGTTTCTCGGCTAAATATCTGCACACTCATTTCACACATCAGTAGCCCTGTAAAATCACATGTACATAATGTATACGTATTTAGAGATTCACATAAATTAAAACATGCATCAATAAGGGTTTCCTCATCCTACTTAATTCTTAATCATTTAAAATCTCTTAAATCAAAGTCTCAATCCTACATTTACCGAGTTCATCAACATACATATACATGAAACATTAAATGATAATCATCAAATATATCTGAAAATAACATCACACAACATGAAATAATAAAATATGTTCTAAGCATCAGATAATGTCTTGACATCTCGAGTCGTGAATATCAAAAATAATAGTAATGCATCACTATGCTACGATGGGTTGGGGCGAGGCCTCACAATATATATATATATATATAATTGTTCTAACAAATTTATTTATTTATTTCAAATTTTCAAATTTGTTTTTTTTTTAATAAATATTTAATTATCTTAAATAAGGTAATGTTTAATATATGAGAATATAATCAATATGATCAATTCATTTTGCTATATAAAGTTATTTACATTTTATTATCACAATCATTTTAAAAGTAAAGTTCAATTTTAAAAAAATAGATTATTAAAATAACATTTATTGATTTATTTTATTATGATTATTTGACAAATCAAAAGATTATAATGAATTAATCGTTAATTTTTCTTGTTTTAATAAAATTAGATATTATAATACTTATTTTCTCCTAAAAAATCTCAATAAAAATAGACTACTTCAAAAAAATAACCAGCAAAATTTATAATAATAATAATAACAACATTTAAGTTTTAAATATATTTCATTCAATACGATTTTTTTTTATTGTTTTAAATAATTTATTTTAAATTTATTATTTATTAGATTATAAAAATAAAATGATAAGCTTATTAAAAAATAAAACATATATAATTTTTCTAATATAAAAATTTATATTTATTTTATAGTTTTTTTTACAATATATATAAAATATAATAAAATAGTATTAAATTACTATATTAAAAAACATCATATATAAAAAATAGTTAATGATATTTTAAATTTTATAAAATAAGTCAATTATTATTATTATGATTATCAAAAATATTATCCAATTTATTTCTTATGGACTTTCTAATAAGTGACTATAAAATAATCAAAATAATTATGACAATATATGAAAAATAATTTGTTAATACAAATAATTAATTAAAAGAATTCTCCATTAAAATTGTTAAATATATAATTTGAAAAAATAGATTTAAAACTAACATTTTTAATGGAGAATTATATAGTTAGTTTTTTTAAATCTATTTTTTTAAATTATATATTTAACAATTTTAATGGAGAATTCTTTTAATTAATTATTTGTATTCACAGTTTAGTTTATTTTTTATATATTGTCATAATTATTTTAAAATCACTTATTGAAAAATAAATAAGAAATAAATTGAACAATGTTTTTGAATAATTGACTTATTTTATAAAATTTAATATATCATATATTATACATTTTGAATGTATTGTAAATACTATATTTACTAGTAATTAATTAAGATAATTAATAAATATTATTATTAAAAATTAATTTACAAAACAATATTTTACAATACAATAGTCTATTCTCTACTACTTTATTTCAAACAAAATAAATTACTTGTATAACAAGAATGTAAAATGTTCAATTAAAAAAAATAAAATTACTTGTATAACAAGAATGTAAAATGTTCAATAAAAAAAGTTAGTTTAAAATATCATTATATTTGTCAAACTTACGTCGGCGTCCGATACGGCAGGCAAAGCTGACATAATATGACAGTGATGAGGATGACAGGAGGGTACGGTAGTTTATATTAGCATGGCATGGGCATACCCAGACATGTCAAACGAACTGGCTGTATAGCCGTTGCTGTCAATTTGCCTATACAATTTCTCACCGTTGGATGTGAAATTTAGCTCCTCACATTCCGAAAATGTCTTCAAGAGTAATAAAAAATTTGAACGATAAGGATCCATTGCATGGTCGTCAAAGGACTCTTACAAATAGTGTAACGTTAATTCAAACCCCGACCTGTTTCATATGTGAAACACCTACAGTGTAATGAGAAGTTGAATAATTTTGCGCTTAGTAACTTATTCTCTCATCTGCTTTCAAGCTATCCATTCTCTGAATAATGGAAATAATGCTTCACCAATTACGTCATTGCTCGCGTCATTCTTTGAAAGTCATAGGCGGCCTCCCACAAGTACTTTTGAATTGAAGTAAGATTTTCACAGTAAATTTGGATAGATTTTTCTGGACATCTGGAAATAGATATTTTTTTTAAATAAGGACACTCACGTTAAAGTGTTGAATATTCGTACCTGCAAAAAAATTTCTATCTTTGCTGTGGATTTTTAATTATCAGTCCTGGGAAAGGCGAAAGAGAGGAAATTTATAATTTAAAAATAATTAATAGGTTTATTTTGGTAACTATCACTTTGTGAGAGCTTAAAATACTTTAATTAACAAGTTGAAATTCGTAATTATCATTGTGAGAGCTTAAAATAATATAATATAATTAATAGGTATATATTGGTAACTATCATTGTAAGATCCTAAAATAATTTAATCGATAGGTATATATTGGTAACTATCATCGTACTATTAATTTAACAAATTAAAAAGTTGGGTCTCCGTATTTTCCAATTTCACGTGCACAATGACAACTGTTATCTATAATAATCAATTATCATTGGACTGCTATTTTATTATTATTAATTTTTAATTCAGCCATGTTGAATAGAAAAACATTATCTTTGAACAGGTTTTGTCCTATTGTCAGAGATGTCTTTCTATTGTTATTCCAATATTTTAAACAATGTGGGGACGGATCGTGAATGGCACTGGCTAAATAGCCGAATATTTGCACCGTCTCCTCCCGTCTCCTCCGTCTGTTGTTCTGTGTTTGCAGTAAAATGTACTATCTGTCAGCGTTGGTATATTTTGTCAGATTGTACAGTCCAAACGCTGAGGTGATTCGTGTGGCCCTTGAATCCCACAATCTTAGGCAACGTCTATACAGCCACGAAAATGCACTTCCTTACGAAGGAGAGGACTTAGAAATTTTTTTTAAAAGTTTGAAAAAGCAATGTAAAGAAAGTGCATTTTCGTGGCTGTATAGCCACGGGCACAATGTTATTTGACCAATTCTTCCATTTCTCTGAGTTTAGTTGTCTTAAATTTTATATTTATTTTTTGAGACTTTGTAAAACAACATTTGAGTGAAAATAAAATTTTATTTTCTGAGACTTTGTAAAACATCGGAATGAAAATAAAAATAATGGTTTGTTTTAAATAATTAAGCGCGATTCATGTTAGACTAATAATTAATTTAGATAAAATTTTAATATGTATGACCAGATAAATAAAATATTGGTATTAGTATGTTATATAATAATCTTTATCATAAATGTAAAATAAATATATTTTTAATAAATGAAATAATTTAATTTAATAATAAAAATTATTAAATTTAAAAAGGATATCAATATCAATTAATTTTTTTTGGTTTTTAATGTGTCATAAGTACTATATATAATTGTTGTTTTACAATTGTTAATATATCACAAGGAGACATATTATATTAAATTAAACGTGTAATATTTGTGAAATTCTACATTTATTTTAATGTATCAATTGCAATGTACAAATACATAGAATTTCACAAGATCTTTTTTTATATTTTATAAATAAGTATAAACTACCTTTTAGAAAAAATAAAATTATATATATATTCATATGAACCTTAAAAAAAACATTTATATGAACCTAATGACTTATTCTACAATCTCTCTCAAGTATTAAAGGTTTACAAGACTAATTCTAGAAATCTTAAGAAATCATAATAAATGAATAGATGCATCTATAGATGTTTGGTAGAGATTGTCTTGATAGATCAAAGGTTAGTTGCGTATGGAGGCCTTTTTATCATATGCTTATGGATTAGAATAATGATATGTATCTTTTTTCTAATATAAAAAATAATAATCTTGAAAATAATATTTTTATTTCAATAATAATATTTTTATCTCAATAATATACTTACTATTGGATTTTTTTTTAATATTATATATCGAGAGTTCAAAAGGAACAACAACAAGGAGGGAGGCAAAGCCTCAACCAACTATCTGAGGAGCAACAAATAGGAACAGTCCACCAAGCGGGACCACTATCCGAGATACATATATATCTGAGCTATACAAAAAGACAAGAGAACCGAAAGAATAACAAAAGGAATTCTAGTCCTAAGGGAGAGCATCTTCAAACTTATTGATCCATGCAGTCCACCCTAGGGGACCCTCCATCCATATAACTTTTTTTTGATCCAACAGTTGGTGAAAGACATGGAAATTCTTAGCAGAGGGGTTTTTACTATTCTTAATCTCTTGCATGAGCTTGTCAAGGGCTTCATCAAATGTCACCTTATTGTCCATTATACTGGCCAATTCGTAACCATTCTCCATCTTGTAGATAAACATGGTAGCTCGACCATCCCTTAGAAATCTAAGGAGCTTCCTTTTTTCCATATTCAGAACACAACAGACCTATGAAACAATTTTAAAATATATGAGATTTCTATGAAATCCAGTAAGAGTCCTGGCAAAACCTTGGAACTTAGCATCATTTCTACATTTCCATATATGCCAAAGGATGAGTGATGAGAGAACTTGCCAGAACAAGTTAGCATATTTTCTAAAGCCTTCAATAAAACCCGAAATAATATCCAACATGTAAACATAATGAGTAATGCATATACCAAACATGAGCCAGACTCCTCTAGCAAAAGAGCAATCAAAGAAAATATGTCTCATAGTTTTAGGAACTCTGTAGATAGAACAAATATCAATGTTAGCTTGTTGATTTCTTATGGGGAGTCTGTCCAGCAAGAGCTGCCACTTAAAACATTGAATTTTAGGCTGAATAGGAGCTTTCCATAGTTTATCAAATATTTTATGCCAATCTGTGGAGGTAAAGGAACAATACCAAGTGTCATTAAGGTGGTGGGAAATAGAGGTATCATGATTAAGAAATCTGTAGATATCTTTAGCTTTGACAGAACTGAGGAGAGTACCATCTTGCTACCTAAAGGAAAGATATCAGTGAGAGTCTATATCAGCGTTACGGGGGAGATTAAGTTGAGAAAAAGCCATTTTGATAAGATTGTAAGTATGCTTATGAGAAGCAGGAATGTCATATTGATTGGCAAGGACATCCCAACTGATAAGCTGATTGTGTTCAAGGATATCCATGATATGCTTAACACCTTTGTTGGCCCAAAATCTAGCAGAACAACCTTTAGTTAAAGTAAGAGGTTTGCCCTGATGGAGAAGATTCCACCATAGTGATCGCTCACCTTGAAGAGTCAAGTTATAATCAAAGGCTGAGTTATCAATATGGTGCTGAATGTTCTCCCAAGCTTTCCATATGGAATGGAAGACCCAAGTTCCCTTCACAGAAACATGGAATTTTCCAAAAATCAGATCATTGAGGGGGAGATGTTTCCAAGATTTAGCAATTTTAGGAACACCATTTTGAATGTTACTTCTAACAAGCACTTTCCAAGGCTCGTTACCATCAAGGGATTGAAGGATCCATTTAGAGGCAAGAGCCATTCCCTGAAGCTTGAGATTTTTCAAACCAAGCCCACCTAGACCCTTCTCTAGATGACACCAAACCCACTTAATAGAATGGGCTTTCTTCGTACCTTTGCCATCCGACCAAAGAAAGTGTCTGATGGCCTTCTGAACTTCCAAAATTTGATAGTTACTAAACATCCAAATGGAGGAATAGTATATACTATAGGAGGAGAGAATCTTCCGGCAAACTTGAACTCTCCCAGCAAGGGAAAGGAGCCTGTGATTCCATTTATTAATCTTTCTAAAAAATTTATCTTTTATTGATAACCACATATCTTTGAGGGAAGGGCTTACAGAAAAGGGGATACCAAGATACCTAACAATCTTGTTAGGTCCCCCCCCAAGAAAAACCAAATTGGTTAAGCCAGTCCGGAGGATGATCATGCCATCCTAACAAAATGGATTTAGAGCTGGAAATACGAGCTCTTGAAGCTTTACCAAACATATCAATTTTATTGCAGAGGTAGATGAAGTTATCCAAACTAAGCTCTAAGAAAAGAGAGGTGTGATCAACAAATTGAATATTAAGAAGCTCAGAGTCATTGGGAGAGTAATACCACACACCTTAGAGGAGATGGTGCCATCTTTAAGGATATAATAAAGAGCATCGGAAGCATTGACAAAAAGAGCAGGAGCAAGAGGGCACCCCTGTCAAATAGATTGAGACAGAGGAATAGGATTAGACAAGGTGCCATTGACATCAATCATGGTAGAAGCATCTTTTAGAAGAATTTGAATATACTTACAAAAAATATTAGGGAATCCAAAAGCTTTTAACATCATCAAGATGAAGCCCCATTCAATTCTATCGTAGGCTTTCTCGAAATCAAGAAGAAGCATAGCTGCCTCCTGATGTGAAGTATTGGCCCATTCCATGGCTTCCCTACAGCTAGTAATGAGATTCTCAAGAATGAATCTACCTTTAATGAAGCCGGTATGAGTGGAGCAGATAAAATTAGGGAGAATAGCCTCTAATCGAGAGGCCAAAACTTTCGCAAGAATTTTATAGGAAACATTAAGTAAAGTGATAGGACACCAATTTTTTTATCAAAGCTCTGTCTCTCTCTTTAGGGATGAGCTTTATGATACTAGTGTTAATAGCAGTCCCCAAAGTTCCATGTGAGAAGGCCTCAAGGTATAACTCATAAAGGTCCTTGGAGATCCAATCTATGTTAGCTTTGTAGAATTCAGTAGGAATGCCATCCGGCCCCAAGGCTTTGTTATCTTTTAGCTTGTGGATGGCATCAACAATTTCTCGCTGGGAAACAAGGCTTTGAAGGGCAGAAATATCATCCTCTGAAAGCTTCTTCGGAATAAGCTCAGAACATCAAAGTCTCATCAACCTCGAATTATCAACATCTTCAAAAGTAAACAGGTTTTTATAAAAAAAATTCAAAGGTCAAAGAAATATCCTGGCCCATAAGCAACTCCTTATCATTATCATAGATTCTATCAATTCTTTCATTTCTTTGTTTCTCTTTGAGAAAATTTTTAAAAATATTGGATTTAAATTCTAGTAGTAATATTTTAATAAATATAGTATTGGTGCTCTTAGAGTGTGGAAAGGAATAGAGATTGTGATATTGCTATCAAGATTTAACTATGTGATTTTGAGTCAAACTCATTGACCTATGTTTCATGAGTAGTGATTCAACATGAATCCATTTCTCATGAGAATAAATGAAACACTTAACACTCATTGGATCTAGGTGATGCTCATAGAGGTGAAGCACCGAGACTTCCAGGAGGTCACCCATCCCAATACCACTCTAGTCCGAGTGCACTTAACTACGGAGTTTCCTTCATAGTTAAACCCAAAGCTTGGAACTCCATTTGGTGTGGAAATTATCTCCTACTCATTAAGGAATAGAGATTGTTGGATATTGGTGGAGGATGTTGATAGAAACAAATGTTACTTAGATCCTATGTCCTATGTTTATGACCAATACAACAATGGTATGTGATGCTCAATACCTTTTTGAAGATTTTTTAATGTGGATAGTAAGATTTTTATCTCAATAATGATATATTAACATTTATTTTTATATATTTTTATATTTCTTTATATACATTTTATTTATATTTTTTATAATTATGAATGTAGGTTTAGTTGACTCTTACATTTATTCTTATATTTAAAAATAATATATTATTGATAAAGTATAATGGGATTTTTTTAAAATATGAAGTAAAATATTATTATTTGATGTGTTTTTTTATTTTTATATACAACTCCTTTATTTATTGATAAAATATAATAAGTATTTTTTATCAATATGAAGTAAAATATTATTATTTTATGTATTTTATTTTTATATATTTTTATATACAACTCCTTTGTTATTATTTAATTGTTTATGAATTTTTCTTGTAATTAAGAAATTCAAACATATATTATATTTTAAATTGGTATGAATCAAATATATATTGCAACAATTACTCTTTATTAAAAAAACTATTAATGCTTTTTTCAAAATTAATATGTTGATTGGAAAACTAAAAAACCATTTATTATAAATATATTTCTTCTATAAGGTTATTCAAAATTTAAAAAATGTTTGATATTGAAAAAGTATTTTTTATTTCATTGCATTTTCTTATTATAATATTAAATATATCCATTTAAATTTACATATATAATTTTTTAATTTAATATGTATTTTAAAAAAATGATTTAAAAGTTAAGCTAATACAGATAGTTACGGAAGGAAATATTAAATTTATTAGACCATTTTCACCAGAAATGATAAATTTATTTGACAAGTCATAACTTAGGCAAGAGATGAAAATCAAACAACTTATATTTTATCCACAAGTATATTTTATCTGACTGTACAGGGGCAATTGAAGGGCTACACAAATGACCTCAGCGTTTTGACAATACAATCTGCGAACTCTGACAAAATATACCAACACTGACAGTGTTAATTATTGTTAGTTGGACAGCTGTTATTTCTGACCCGAAAATAGCAGCACTATTTATGGGTAGCTTGGACAGCTATTCGTCCTTATCTATGAATAGCGGTTGTATTTATGGGTGGTTTGGACAGCTATTTGTCCACTTGCCAAAAATTAGTAAATGGTTATTATTTACTAATTTTAGTGATTCCTTTTGGACACTTTGCAACCAATTCTATTATTGGCTGTCGAGTTGTCTTAATCTCAGCCGTTGGTTAGATTTAATCTCGGTCGTTGGTTTACCAATAGGAGTAGTATAGAAAGGGGTCATTGGGTCATTTGGATGTGTGAAGCTTTGGTGAAGCAGTTTGCAGTGTTAGCAAATAGTCTTGCAGTGTTAGCAAGGGCACAGTGAGAAGCTTTGGTGAAGCAGTTTGCAGTGTTAGCAAACAGTCTTGCAGTGTTAGCAAACAGTCTTGCAGTGTTAGCAAGGGCACAGGAAGAAGCTTTTGTGAAGCAGTTTGCAGTGTTAGCAAGGGCGCAGTGTTAGCATGGGGATAGCAGTGGGGAATATCAGCGGGAGAAATTAGGAGGTTGTCAAAGTTCTGCTAGTGAGAGGCAAGGAATTTTGTATCTCTTGATTTGCTGAAGTTTAATATAATTCCTCATCTGTAGAACTGGTTTTCCCTTAGGGGTTTTTCTAGGGACAATTTGTCCGAAAATATTGTGTTCATTGTGTTGCGCATTTCTTTCCGTATTTTATAAGTGAAGTTGCAGTTGTGTTATTCTTTGATATTAGCTGGGAATTTATTTTTAGCAGTTTAATAATCATTTGTGATAGGAGATTAATAATCAGTGACTGCAATAGTTTGATTTTTCACATGGTATCAGAGCATTGTTAAGGGTAGAAGAGTTTTGCCCTAGGAAAGAAATTTTGATCTCTTTAGATTTATTATTGCTTTAAACCCTTGAGATGGCTTCAGCTAGTTTGAGAGATCAGGATAGATTGGATGGTGCCTCAAATTTTGGTATCTAGAAGGCCAGAATTTCTTTATTGTTGGAAGAGAATGGTATCAAGGATTATGCTACCAGTGGTGTACCTATACCAACGGATGCAACACAACTTGCAACATATAGGAAGGACGATGCCAAAGCAAGGAGGATTATCCTTGATGGTGTCAAGGATCATATTGTTCCACATATCTCGGAGCTAGATACAGCAAAGAAGATGTGGGACGCCATTCTAAATCTGTACCATAATGCTACCACTAACAGGAAGTTGATTCTCAGAGAGAAGCTAAAGAATACCTGGATGAATCAGGGAGAATACGTCACAAGTTACCTCACTAGGCTCAGACTTGTCAAGGATGAGTTAGCAGCTATTAGAGATAGCCCTAGTGATGATGAGCTAGTGAGAATAGCCCTAAATGGGTTTACTAAACAATGGAGTGTCTTTGTTCAAGTTGTCAATGGACGAGATACTTTACCAAGTTGGGATCGACTATGGACTGATTTCACTCAGGAGGAGTTTAGACTAAGTCTTGTCAATGGGGCCAACAAGAGTCAGAAAAATGAGGTGGAACAAGAGAACATTTCCCTAGCGGGTAAAGGGAAAGCAAAGAAGGGATCTAGCAAAGGATCAAATTCACAAAGTGAAAAGAAGAAGAAGGACCTTTCTAAGGTCAAGTGCTTTGGATGTCACGAGTTTGGCCACTATGTCAGTGATTGCCCAGAGAGGAAAAAGAGTAAGAAGCAAGTGGTAGCTTCAGCAAGTGCAGAAGAACTCTCCAGCAGAATGGAAGATGAGTTTTCACTCATAGCTTGTATGGTTAGCTCAACCTCACAGTGTGTTTGGTATATAGATAGTGGGGCGTCATTTCATATGACAGGAGTTAGAGAGTACTTCTCCAGTTACAAGGAGGAGGACACCAACATCCAGATTTTTATGGGAAACTTGTCCAAACTCAACCCTGTTGGGAAAGGGACTGTTCAATTTCAGAGGGAGAATGGAAAGATAATTCCTCTTCATGATGTGTTATATGTGCCAGGCTTAGGTATGAATTTGATTTCTGTATCTATTCTTCAGGATAGGGGGTATAATGTACTCTTTAGAGGGACACATGTGTTGATTAAGCACAAGGATTGGAAATCACCCATAACTATTGGAGTTAGGAGTGGTCGCCTTTATAGATTGCAGTTTGATACTCCTAAGCCACTTATGAGCAACAATAATCCTAGAGATCTTGGAGAGCTATGGCATAGGAGGTTGGGCCATATTCATCATGGAGCACTTAGATTGCTTCGTGAGACCGTGACAGGTGTTCCAGAGGTGAGCACAGAGCATGACGATGTATGTGAAGGATGTGTGTTGGGGAAGTTTGCGAAAGCATCTTTTCCAAGGAGTGACACCAGATCTAAGGGTGTTCTTGATCTAGTACATTCAGATGTTTTTGGACCAATGTCAACGAAATCTCTCAGAGGATATGAGTACTATGTTACTTTTATTGATGACTTCTCTAGAAAGACCTGGATATACTTCTTGAAGACTAAAGATGAGGTTTTCAGGCGATTCCAAGAGTTCAAGGCTCTTGTGGAGAACTCAATAGGAAAGAAGATAAAGGTTCTTCGGTCAGACAATGGAGGCGAGTACAAAGGAAATGTCTTCCAGGAGTTCTACACCAGAGAAGGAATCAAGAGAGAATGGACTATTTCTTACAATCCACAGCAAAATGGAGTTGCTGAGAGGAAGAACCGTTCTATATCGGAGGCAGCAAGAGCTATGCTACATGACCAGAACATGCCCCGTTACTTATGGGCAGAGGCATGTAATACAACAGTCTACATTCAGAATAGAGTTCCACACAAGGTGCTAGGGAAGATGACACCAGAGGAGGCTTTCACAGGGAAGAAGCTAGATGTTAGTCACTTCAGGATATTCAAGAGTTTGGCATATTGTCATATTCCTGGAGATACATGTACAAAGTTAGATCAGACTGCAGAGAGGGGATACTTTGTTGGGTACAGTGAGACCTCAAAGGCATACATGATTTTCATTCCGGGGACTAAAAGAGTTATTGTCAGACGGGATGTCAAGTTCATGGAGGACAAGGCATTCAAGAGATCCAGAGATTTGCCAGCAGATGATCAGAGTGAATAGCCAACAGAAGCTCCAAGACCAAGTCAAGGGCATCAAAGCTCAAGTATAGTTACCAGTACGAGTGTAGACTCAATTAGTGAAGATTCACAGAGTATGGAGCAACAGGTGCAACTAGAAATGCATCTAGAAGACTTAGAGGTTGACATTTCATCCTCTACAGTTGGCAGCAGGAACCATGTGGTTCTAGATACACAAAGGGATACTCAGGAGTTTGTGGGAGCTCCTAGGAAGAGTACTTGACAGCGAAGACAACCAGCCAAGTTCAATGACTATGTGGCATTAGTTAGTCAGTTGGTAGATAGTGAGCCTTCTAGCTATCAAGAAGCTACAGAACATCAGGTATGGCGAGATGCTATGGTTGAGGAATATTCTTCAATAATCCAGAATGATGTGTGGGAGGTAGTACCTAGACCAACAGATAGGGCTGTAGTTGGATCACGCTGGATCTATAAGATAAAGCACGGTGCAGATGGTAGCATCGAGAAATACAAGGCTAGGTTTGTGGCAAAGGGGTTCTCTCAGAAGGAGGGAATAGACTATGAGGAGACATTTGCTCCAGTTGCCAGGTATACTTCTATACGAGCTGTAATCTCACTTGCAGCACAGATGGGATGGCAGATCCATCAAATGGATGTCAAGACAGCATTCCTCAATGGTGAGTTGAAGGAGGAGGTATACATAGAACAACCAGAAGGCTTTGTAGCACACAACAAAGAGACCCACGTGTGCAGATTGAAGAAAGCATTGTACGAACTCAAGCAGGCTCCTAGAGCGTGATATGAGCGCATTGATACATACTTGCAAAAAATGGGCTTTGTGAAGAGTGAAGCAGATGCTAACCTCTACTACTTGATGGTTAGGGGTGAGATTCTCATTCTTGTTCTTTATGTGGACGACCTATTTCTTACAGGTTCACTAGGGCTCATAGTGGATTGCAAGAGGAACCTTGCAGAAGAGTTCGAGATGAAGGATTTAGGACTTATGCACTACTTTCTAGGCATGGAAGTGTGGCAGACAGATGGGGAGATTTTCCTTGGTCAAGGGAAATATTGCATTGAAATCTTGAAGAAATTCGGGATGGAGGATTGCAAAGCCATGTCTACACCCATGATTACGAATTGGAGGAAGGTAGATACATCTAAGGAGAAAGATGTAGATCCCACTTTATATAGACAGTTGATTGGTTCGCTTATGTATTTGGTCAACACTAGACCAGATATAGCATTTGCAGTAAACTCTCTTAGTTAGTTCATGGTTGAACCAAAGAGAATGCATTGGATAGCGGCTAAACATGTGCTACGTTACTTGTGTGGTACAGTCGAGTATGGGATCAGATATGTTCGAGGTGAAGGTATCAGGTTGATAGGCTATACTGACGCAGATTGGGCAGGAAGTACAACAGACAAAAGGAGCACTTCAGGGTGTTGTTTCGGCTTGGGATCAGGAGTTGTATCTTGGTTCAACAGGAAGCAGAAGTCTTTGGCTCTAAGTTCAGCATAAGCAGAATACATAGCAGCTAGCATGGCAACATGTGAAGCTATATGGCTTCGGAAGTTGTTAGTAGCCTTATTTGATCAGAAGGTTGAGACTATTGTGATACATTGTGACAATCAGAGTTGCATCAAGTTGTCTGAGAATCCAGTGTTTCATGATAGGTCTAAACATATAGATATCAGATATCACTTCATCAGAGATTGTGTACAAAGGGGAGTTGTTCGACTACAATACATACCTACAGATGAGCAGGTAGCAGACATTATGACGAAGGCTTTGGGAAAGGCCAAATTTATCTTCTTCAGAGATAAGATGGGTGTCATGCAGAACAGCTTCCTCGCTAAGAGGGAGTGTTAATTATTGTTAGTTGGACAGCTGTTATTTCTGACCCAAAATAGCAGCACTATTTATGGGTAGCTTGGACAGCTGTTCGTCCTTATCTATGAATAGCGGTTGTATTTATGGGTGGTTTGGACAGCTGTTTGTCCACTTGCCAAAAATTAGTAAATGGTTATTATTTACTAATTTTAGTGATTCCTTTTGGACACTTTGCAACCAATTCTATTATTGGCTATCGAGTTGTCTTAATCTCAGCCGTTGGTTAGATTTAATCTCGGTCGTTGGTTTACCAACAGGAGTAGTATAGAAAGGGGTCATTGGGTCATTTGGATGTGTGAAGCTTTGGTGAAGCAGTTTGCAGTGTTAGCAAATAGTCTTGCAGTGTTAGCAAGGGCACAGTGAGAAGCTTTGGTGAAGCAGTTTGCAGTGTTAGCAAACAGTCTTGCAGTGTTAGCAAGGGCACAGGAAAAAGCTTTTGTGAAGCAATTTGCAGTGTTAGCAAACAGTCTTGCAGTGTTAGCAAGGGCACAGTGTTAGCATGGGGATAGCAGTGAGGAATATCAACGGGAGAAATTAGGAGGTTATCGGAGTTCTGCCAGTGAGAGGCAAGGAATTTTGTATCTCTTGATTTGCTGAAGTTTAATATAATTCCTCATCTGTAGAACTGGTTTTCCCTTAGGGGTTTTTCTAGGGACAATTTGTCCGAAAATATTGTGTTCATTGTGTTGCGCATTTCTTTCCGTATTTTATAAGTGAAGTTGCAGTTGTGTTATTCTTCGATATTAGCTGGGAATTTATTTTCAGCAGTTTAATAATCATTTGTGATAGGAGATTAATAATCAGTGACTACAATAGTTTGATTTTTCACAGATAGATGGTATGTTTTACTGCAAACACGAAATAGACAGAGGAGACGGAGGTAAGGGCACTGTCCAAATAGCCGGTGCAAATATTCGGCTATTTAGCCAGTGCCATCGTGAATAGTCAGTAGCATTCATATATTCCAAGTATAGTAGATAAGCCTCTTTACTTACCAAACATTTTTATTATGACACTAGCATATGCTTGGCGTAGGCGTGAAGGCTACGAACACTACGAACACTAAAACGTTTATACACCATTAATGACTAAAACGTATTTCTTATGAAGGGGAAAACTGCTCTGAGTTTCAAAAACTTTGTTGGTTCAAGAGTTCAGACATCTTCTTCTTCTTGCACTACCAGGTACATTCTACATGCATTTTTCAAAAGCGTCTGTATTGAATATATACTTTATTAGAAGGAGAAGAGTGTTTCTAAACAATTGTGGAAATGAAGAGTAACACTTCAATGTTTCTAAACAAAACAATTTGTTGGAAGAATTGTTTCACAACTAGTTAATTTTCTTTTGGGCATTTTCTATTTAAGTTTGTTTGTTCAGTTGATTCTCTCTTTTCCTGCATTAAAGTCAAAAAACAACTGTTGGGTTATATATTTTCTTCGAGGTATTCTTCAACCTACTGAATCTACTAGTTGTCGAATTTCCTTGGGTTTCAAATGTTATATCTTGCTTATAGATCCAGCCTCTAAATTATATATATTTTGTTTATATATCCAGTCTATATTTGTTTCAAATGTTATATTTATATGTAGTCTGAATTGTTCTATATGTGTAAAACACAATTTTTAAAAATAAAAATCAGCATTCAATTTTTATATTCTACTATTAGAAAAAAACCAGTGTGTTATTTTAGTATATTAGAACTCTTACCAAAAATTGAATCTACTGTTATACAAAAAAAGCAGTGTGTTTTCTATAAATTCTTGCCTAAATTTATTTGTGCCATTTTGTTGGGAATTTGGCAGGCGCCCTTTGCTGGGATGCTACCTTGAACTTTAGGTTACTATTGTAGGAGAATATAAGTTTTCTTGGCTGAAAATAATAATAGGCAGAATTTCATCATACTCCTTTTTAATATCTTTGTTTTTCCAACGATTATTGAAGAAAAACTCATCTACCATGAGTGACAATGTGCGTTGAGACTCTTGCCTATAGAACGATATTAAAATACCCGTTAAAACCAAAGAGTACGATACAAATTTTATTACCCATCAGACTACCATCCTAATTGTGGGAGATTTCTCTAGGATGTAAATTCTGGAAGCATATAAACTTTGGATGTACGTAATTAATTTAATAAGGATGATAATTTTCGAGTAGGTGAAAGAGAGGTTTATTTTTACTTTTATTTTTTATGAATAGTCTTTGTTCTATTAAAAAATATAGGGGTTGGGGGATACAAGATCACCCCGCAAGAGAGTTCAAGTGGCCTAAGCCGGATCTAAACACACGACATTAGCCGAAAATAGCAACTATTCATTAAAAAAAAAACATATATAGCAACCTCAGGTTGCCAAAGCAGTGGCAGGGGGAGGATCATCTTTGTCATTAAAACCCCAATCATTGGTGGGATTGGGGGGTGGGCTAGGTATGGACCAGCTGTCATCAGGAGCAACAACAGCAGGGGGATCAGTGGCAACCTCCCCATATTTCTTTTTAATACCTTTGGTTTCCAACAATTATTGAAGAAACAATCATCTATCATATTGAGTGACAGTGTGTGCTGAGACTCTTGCTTGCAGAACGATATTAAGATGGTTAAACCCGTTAAAACCAAACAGTCTAATACAAATGTTATTATCCATCAGACTAGCATCCTAATTGTGGGAGATTTCTCTCAGATGTAAATTTTGGAAGCATATTAACTTTGGGACGTAAGTAATTAATTTAATAAGGATGATAATTTTGGAGTAGGTGAAAGAGAGGTTAATTTTCATCAATATAATCTTTAGCTTTTATTGTGGTTAAGATATGAGATTATTAGTTATTGATTGCAGTCTGCCTGTTGTCGGCCCTGTTGCATGAAATTATTAGTTATTTCTTTGTGGGACAGCGATTGAGGGTGGGTCGAAGGCCATTTTGTGTGCACAGGTGGTTTTGTGGTGTCATATGGTAGATATTGGGGTTTCTTCAATATTGCAGGGAGAGTTTGTAATTGGGGGTGACAGAAGGGTGGGGTTTTCTTTCTTGGTGGTTTTGAGATTGTAGTTTGTGGTTCTGATTGAGATGTTCCTCGGGGACGCATACCCGATCTAAAACTCGGCATTTTGGGGACAGGGGGACGGGTAGGGGACGTCCCCCAGCTGTCCCCAAAAAGTGAAAAAATGCAGGGGACATCTTGGAAACTTGGGGACGACAAAGGAAAAAAGGGGGACGACGAGCTGTACCTGGTACGACTGGTCGTCCCCCTCTTTTGTTTGCATAAAATTAAAATAGTTTAACATAAAAAAATATTTTTAAGCCTCCAACTTGGTTGGGCAGGTTGGCCCCACCCCTCCAAATGCCCTAAAAGGCAGTAGAGGCAGAATAGGAGTAGCAGGCTGCTTCATTTCTCTATTTTTTGTTTTTTATGTTGAACAGAACATGATTATGATACATTGATACTTATTACTTTATGGCAGCCCTCTACCCTTTGGACCTATAGTTTTGAGCATATTTTGATTTTGATTTTCAGATTTATCATGTTTATCATTATGACGTGATGATATTGACAATTTTTAATGTTCATTGTTCAGTGTTCACGGATATTGATATGCATTTTGACAATTGGGTACTAAAATCGAATATTATTTCCTAGATGGCATTCAAATGTTGTATGTTATGGTTCTAGAATCTATAATGTTTAAATGACATGCTCATATGAATGACATGTATATTTTAAAATTTTCCTATATATATATATATATATATATAGCCGTCCCCGTTTGCCATCCCCCCTTATCCCCAAAATCACCAAAAAAATTTGCCGTCCCGAAAACCCGTCCCGCTCTCTCACTGTCCCCGTACCGAAAACTTGGGGGAACATAGAGATGTTCATTTGTTCAAAGGGTTAGGTGCTTTCCACCTTTATTTTTGAGGTTGTTTATTTCTTTGTATGATGGGGCTTTATTAACGAAGATGGTGTTAATCTTTCATAATTCAATCACAGATTATTTATATAATAAATTCTATTTGATTTATAACAATAAATATGTTGGGTTGATTAATGAAACTAAATAGTAGAAGTAAAATAAAATACGCCAAAAACACAGACAATAACATAGATATACCTAAGAAAGTCCAATTTGGGGAAAAACCTACAGCTATTGCATATTCTATTCAGCCTAACAACCTTCCCTCTCAGAATACAATAGAGGTTGCTATAGCAACTTTACATATATAGAGCCCAACTACTTTACTTAGCTTGCAAGAAAATAAACTTTCCATTTTTTCTTTGGCTTTAAAATCACATAGAAGCACTCTTGCTTTAGGAAATCTCACAGACTCATAATTGCCCTATTAAAGAATAAAAACTAAAGCTATTGTTAAACATCCAACTCGAGTTTCTTTAAAGAAACTTCACCTTCCAAGCAATAAAAATAAAAAACAACACTCCTTCTTAGGGAGGAAGGTGTTCTGCAAAACACATAGCTTATCCTTGAAGAATACAAACTTATTCTTCACCAAAGCCTTTGTGAGGATGTATGTTATCGGTTCTTTTGTAGGAATGTATGGGAGTTTCACTATCCCCTTCTTATTTCGGATGAAGTGGTACTTGAGCTCAATGTGCTTGGACTTGTTATGAATCATTGGATTCTCATAAACTTTGATGCAACTCTGAGTATCGTAATAAATGGTTGTAGGATTTTGTTTCTTATCAAAGATCCTAGCTAGAAGTTTACAAAGCAAGACAACCTCGCATGTAGCCATGTTAGTTGTCATATACTCATCCTCTACAGAACTCTGTGCAACTGGCTTCTATTTTCTAGTGTAGGGTATGTGCAGGATCATCGTGTACCAAACTATGGCCTTAAGTGGCAGTGAAAAACCAGCAAATTAGGGTAATGTCAACTTGACACATAATTTTAAAGTGGGTCTGGACTTTATATCAAAAAGTTGTAACAAAATAATCTATAGAAAATTGAATCTAGTTTCTAAACTACAAGGCCTTATCTAGAGAAAAAATTATTTGATTGGTCAAAAGTTTGGATTTTAATGCAGTACTAAAAAAATTTCAGGGCAAAAATAAAAAGTAGGTGTATGTCTGACCACCTTAATCATAATCAAATGATAATATTTTTAAATATAATTTTAGATATAAAAATTAGACTCATGCTTGGATGTGACGCATATTTTTGGTAATTTTTATTCCAAATAAATAATTAATTATGAATTTTCTACTATACTATTTTTAGAATTAAAAAACTCCCGTGTCTGACCACCTTAACTAGTTCAAAAAAAATCAAAATTAAGTTTTTTTTTTTTTTCTTATACTAGTCAAAGCATAGAATGTGACGCATCTTTTGGATTTCACAAATCTTATACGGTTTGAAAGTTATAGCTATTTTTCAACCAGTATGTCAATCAACACTTTGTAGCTAACTCCATTAGAAAATACGTAATAATTACTTACTGAACTCGTAATTTGACAAAACTTACATTTATGAAAAGCTAAGAACATTCTTAAGAAACCCTTTTCATTACATCAAATTTTGGTTAAAAAAAAGTTGTCAGCTACATGCTTGAAGTAAAAAACACATAAGAACATGCCAAAAACACATTTTCGGGATGTTTTAAAGATGACCATATAAGGTTGGTATTGAAAGATATAGTAGGAATTATAAAGATATTAATTGTTTTCATTTAGTGTCAGGATGGGTGGGAAAAAAGTAGGAATAGATTTTGAAATTCTTTGAGGCATTTCAGAACTACATATTTTTCAGATCGCCACTTTTTGGCACACCATGATCCTGCACATACCCTGTACCAAGAGATAGTTCTTGATACCAAATTGAAACTACACCCTGAAGTGCTCTTCCTATCAATTGTATTGTCTTCCCAATGTACATTAGTAAACCCCTCAAGCTTCACTCTATCCTATTGAACATATTTCAGCCCATAATCAATTGTGCCTTGGAGATATCTCAAAATATGCTTTGCAACAATCCAGTGCATAAGTTTAGGTTCCACCATAAACTGACTGAGCGAGTTTACTAAAAAAAAAAATCTCACCTAGTGTTGACTAGATATAAAAGAGGTCCTATCAATTGTCTGTATAAAGTAGGGTCCACTACCTCTAATCTAGAAGCATCAATCTTATTCTAATTGGTCACAAGTAGTATGAACATGGGCATATATTTCTCCATCCTGAATTAATTCATAATACCAATTACGTATTTCCTTTGTCCAAGGAAGATTTCTCCCTCTTTCTACCACAAATCTAATCCCTAAAAGTAGTGCTTTAAACCTCAATCCTTGATCTCAATCTCTCTTGCAAGATCCCACTTGCAGTGTGATATGAGCTCTTCTCCCCATGTGAGAAATAAGTTGTCAACATTGAACAACATTATGATAAGATTACTCTACAATTGAACATAGTACAAGTTCGAATCTACTTCACTATTGTTGAAGCCTACACTTAGCAAGTTATTGCTAATACTTGAGTACCATGCCTTAGGAGCTTGCTTGAGTCTATGTAGTGCTCTTTTTAACCTACAAACATGATAATCCCCTCCCATGTGATTCAGGTCTTTTAGGTTGCTCAATACTCCATTAAGAAATGATGTTTAAACATCCATATGGTGAATCTTCCAAGCCCTCTGTGTCACCAGAAAAATTATAGCTCTTATGGAAGAGTAATAACCACATAATCAGAATAACATTTGTGAGGCTTTATTTGTCTATCTAATTGTGGATCACCAACATATTCTAAACCCTCTTAGAAATTTTTCTTAACATAACCAACATACACTCAGACATGCATTCGCACTCAACATATTTTGATTTCACCCAAGGAGTGAACACTTGCTTGTGTTTCTGATTCAACCTGGTATAGTTAAGGAAAACGTTGACTATTTATCTAATCATGCCTTGATCTAGAACTTCATGTATATTAGAGTTTGACTTCCTTTTATGAAATTGTGGGTTCACCATATTTGGAATCGAAAGGGTGAAATGGAAGTGATGTTGACTACCAATAGCTTTTTTTTGTGGTATATTTTTGCATCTTGATAGAAAGAAGGCTTTTGAAAGGAGGTCTTATTTTGGTAATCAAGTGGAATTATTACTTAAGTGGTGGCATGATAGATTTCAATCTCCCGACAAGCTAGCATTAAGAGTCTCAGCATGAGTGTGTCTTTCGTGATTCTTGGTGAAATTTTGATTGTATAACATTTTCTAGTGTTTTCATTCCTTCTTGGAAAAATATTAGGCACATCAAAACAAAAAATGAATTATTCAAGTGTAATAACTTATGTGTTTGCAATGAAATAGATCTGAGTAGGCCTCTACTAGATTCTATTGAGATTTAGTCAAGTCACACCTCATATATCCACCAACTAGAATATGAAACCGTTTCAGTTTATTTTTGGATTTGTTATGAATTTGGTGATTTGTAGTAGAATTATACTAGGTCTAACAATGCATGTTAGGCTAGCAAAGAACCATATCAAGCTCCATCCAAACATGTATATAGGGAAAAAAATATAAATTAAGTTCAAGACTAGTTAAAGTCTTGATGGATACATTGACCCTTATGCTAGCTCACTTCTACTAACGCCCTAGTGAGCTAGTGGATTATGAAAACTAGATAATAAATTAAAATATATGAACTACAAGAACAACATATGAGGATGTTGATAAGTAGCACCTATCAGCACCTAACAAAATTTTAACTACTAAGACCAAATGAGCACATTATAGAAACAAAGTGCTAAAATTTATAAGCTTACTACATAACACACAAACATGGTTTGACAATGACAATGTGGCTATGGGACAAATGCATGATGCATGTACAACCCATATAGATAGAAGATAAGGGACAAGATATAAATCCATAAACTAATAAAATAACACAATATAGGGTAATCCCACAATAGTGGACTACAATTTCTTCCATGAAGGAAAAATGGGTAGTCGTGGAGGTCATATAAATAGGTCCTTCAATTGAATTAGAGGCTTCCATCAAAGTTACTGAAGGCGTTTGATTGAAGATCTCACCCTCTCTCATCCAACTCATTGCCATGTCATTGATGCCTCATAATGTGGGTAGGATAATTGATTTTCATGAAACATTAATTTCCTATTTTCTCTCAACAAATTAAAGGTCACAAAGAAATGAGATTCCATCTTTGCAACAAATTGGAAACCAACTTGTCCACTTGGCATAGAGAATCCCATTTTACCACAACCAAGTATTAACACTTATTGTCTCCAACTTCTTTTCAACCAATTTGGACAAATGGCTTCAAATCAGCTCATCCACATGCCATTTGGCATCTACGGTTGAGGAAATCCTCCATTTTGCATTATGGCCATTTGTTTCTAACAATTTGCATCTTGGTCATTCATTGGTGACACATCAACCCTCGCCCTTGAAAATCATATAAATAGGCCTCATTTTAGAGGGTGAACAATTCTCTTTTCCCTACTTCATTAAACTAGTGTCATTTTAGATCCTAGTTTTCATTTGCATTGAAGTAACATCATCTTTATTAACATATTTTAGTCTAATTTAGTTGTACTTCCATAATTATTTTATAGTTGTTAATCTATTTATCTTACATAATCATCACATGTCTTGCATCTTCATATCTTATAGTTCTTGTATTTGCATCTTTCAGATATTCCTATTTGTAGTTCTTGCAGTTGCATCTTTCATATATTCCTATTTGTCATCTAAACAATCAGTGGGTGGCTAAGAGCGAATTTCAAACACTAATTAGTTCCTTGGAATTAGAAGATAGTGGAATGGTTTTGAGATTTTTTTTTAATGTTTAATTGCATTTAATTAAATTAGATTTAACTTTTTTTTAATATTAAAAAGCAGCCAAAATGGGGGTGTTGGAAATGATTGAAAAGATCATGAGGAAATTTGTTGGAATGATATATGGAGATGGTAAATAATGTTCTCAATCATTTTTTTGTCATTTATGTCAAATTTGCTACTTGCAAGAATGACAATTTCTTTAGTGATCCAAATACTATCAATTAGTTAATTATCAAGGAGGAGGCAATCAATAAGATGTAACTAGAACACTTAGAGAAAGGTTGAAGTTATGATGTTGTAATGAAGTACAAGGATCAGCTAAGCCATTGATGAAAAAGTGTGTTGATGACATACTATAAGACACAGAGAATTGGCACACTGAAACATATCAAAGATGTAAGGTTTTAGCTAAGACATTTGTAAAGCTCAACTAAGTTCATTAGAGAGAAGGAGCTGAGCAAGCTAGTATGTGCCGAGCAAATTCCTAGTAAGTGCCGAGTAAACTTCAAGTGCCGAGTGATATCGAGTGTCGAGCAGAGATAGGTGTCGAGTAACACAGAGATGCCGAGCACCAGTAAAACCAATAGTGCCGAGTAACACAGAGATGCTGAGCACTAGTAAAACCAATAATGCCGAGTTGCTGCATTATTTTTAAAATTGAAGATTCGCCAGATCTAAGCCGACAAGGTTGTTATCTAGAAGTTTGTGAATTAAAATGGAAGATAAGAATGATGAGCTCGTGGCACAGAACACCATGTAAAATGTTTTTAAGAATACAACTCATGAGGTTTGAAGATAAGAACAAGATATGAGGTAGATACATTGTATCCTACCTAATCCGTTCAAAACCCTAAAATTGAGAGGGAGAAATGAGCGGCAAAGGCAAATCAGATTTCTATTTAAGGAGTCATAAGTTAAAAAAGAGAGAGAGAGAGGCGGTCAAGCATGAAAGCATGAAATGCTGAAGGAGGTGCTAAGGAGATAAGAGAGCATAGTGACTATGTTTCAGTAAGAAGACCCCTGATATGGATGCATTGGTACAATGAGTTAGAAGACTCAAGGAGACGAAGCTTGAGAAGAAGTCAAGCAGTCAGAGCTGAAGTGATTGAAGCCAAGCATTAGGATTGAACTGAAAGTGTGATCTGAAATCTGCAAAGTATGTTGTAAGTTATATCAGATCAAAAGACCATTATAGTTACTTTCTAGCAATTGTAACAGTAAAGTTTAAATCCTATGGACTTAGGTTGGTTTAATAGCCATGAGATAAATCCTTTAACAGGGTGACATTCCAAGTGAATGTTCTAAAGTTCTTTAACCAGGCCCATTCCTAACAGTTTGGTGAAATCCTCTAACAAGGTCACATTTAACAATGTGTTGTAAGCTTTTAACAGGGCATCACTTCAGAAGAGTGAGAATCAAGTAGCATCGACGTAAATCATTGTGTCATGTGTTGATCTTGCATGTTTATTTACAGTAACTTGCTAATGGTTGATTTAAAAGTTTTGATGGATGAAAAGTGTATGGATTCATTAAAAGTAGTGAAAAAGTATTAATAGGGCATTTGGACCTTGGATAACTGATTCACCCCCCCCCCCACCTCTCAGTTATTCTAAAAAATTCTAACAATTGGTATCAGAGCCTTACTACTGACTCAGTTTAAAGGAACTATAAGCAGAAAAGATCGAAATGCCTAAGAGAGAAGTTCCCAAGCTCAATAAAGACAACTTTGTTGCATGGCAAAGCTTGATGAAGCTACATCTTGGATCCATAGGAGATTATGCCCAAAATTCAATTTTCACTGAACATGTAGATCCAACAAGTGCTCCTACTGCAGAAGATATGAAAAACAAGCAAGAGCACACTCAGACAATGCTGGAAATTGCCTCTGCACTCAGCTATGCTGAATTTGATGATATCAAAGGATGTGATACTGCATTCAAAATTTGGAAAGCCCTATCAGACATCTATGGAGGAGATTAGAATGTACAAAGAGCAAAAAGAGAAAGTCTCAGAGGAAAGTTTGATGACATGAAAATGGAGGAAAATGAGAACGCTGCTCAGTATGGTGCAAGAATAAAGGAAGTGGTAAGTGAAATAAGATGCTTGAGTGGTCAATTGGATGAAGATACTGTTAATAGTAAGTTCTTAAGAACCTTGTTTCCTATCTATGCTATTAGAGTATTAGCAATACAAGAGCTAAGATGTATACCAGGAAACAATCTAAGTTTTGAAGGAATAATAGGTAGACTCACTGCATTTGAGTTATCTAATTTTGACAACTACAGACCAGAGAATGTTGAATCTGCCTTTAAGGCCAAGTTATCACTAAAAGATGCTGAACAAGTGAAATCAAAGAAAGGAAGAAAAATTAAGTATGTATCCAGTGAAAGTAGCATTGATGAGGAAGATGTGGAACAATTGGAAGCATTGCTTGCTAGAAGATTTCACAGAGGTAAAGAAAAATTCAAAGGTAAGATGCCTATCATTTGTTTCAATTGCAATGAAGTAGGTCATATTGCTGCCAGGTGTACACAAAAAAAGGATTACAAGGAAGGCAACAAAAACAAATTTAGAAGAGATGATGACAAAAGAGATTACAAAGAAAAAGGTCAGAAGTGTTACATTGTTGAAGAAAATTCTGATGAAAATGATGATGAAGTAGTTTATGTAGCCATGAAGGATCAATCTGATGAAGAAGAGCCCACAACATTGGTAACATGTATGAACAAGAATGACAGGTGGATCATAGACAATGGATACTCACATCACATGATAGGAGACAAAAGTAAGTTTGTTAACTTTACTCAGTATGATGGAAATAGTGTTAGATTTGGTAATGATGCTCCATGTCAAATCAATGGAAAAGGTTCCGTTAAGCTCACAGAACAAATTTCATGTGATAATGCATACTATGTTGAAGGATTAAACTACAATTTGCTGAATGTCTCACAGTTAGGCAATATAGGGTGCAAAGTAGAATTTGGAAACAAAACTGCAAAAATCTGTGATACTGATGGTAAACTGATAGGAAAAGGAGATCAAACAAAGAGTAATCTGTTTTACCTTGATATGGATGATGTTTCTTGTTTTATTGCAAAATTTGATGATGAATGGTTATGCCGTAGAAGATTATGTCATGTCAACTTTGACAATCTAGTCAACATCAGTAAAATGAAGAAAGTCAAAGGTTTACCAAAATTGAAGAAGCCTGATAATATCATGTGCAAACAATGTCAGCTAGGAAAGATGACTAAGTCAAATTTCAAGAGCAAAAACTATACATCTAAAGAAGTACTTGAATTAGTTCATACTAACTTATGTGGTTCAATGGAAGTACAAAGCTATAGAGGAGATAAATACATAATGTTGTTTGTTGATGACTATTTCAGGATGATGCCTGTTATGTTTTTAAAACCAAAATTTGATGCTTTTCAAATGTTTAAGTGGTATGTGGCTAGAGTTGAAAAGGAAACAAGAAAAAGCTTGAAATGCTTAAGATTAAATAGAGGTGGTGAATTCACATCAAATGAATTCGAGATATTCTGTAATGATAAAAGAATCAAAAGACAAACATTAGCTCCTAGAACTCCCCCACAGAATGGAATTGCTGAAAGAAGAAATAGATATGTGATTGACTGTGCCAGAACACTAATGATGGAAAAGACTGTTGCTCTAAAATACTGGAGAGAAGTTGTAAGTGTAGCTGTTCATACATTGAACCGAGTACAAGTCAAGAAAGGTACATATACAACACCTTTTGAATTATGGTATGGTCACTCACCCAATGTAAAACATTTTAAAGTGTTTGGTTGCAAATGCTATATCCTTAAAGATGCTAGAAATGGAAAATTTGATGCAAAAAGTGATGAAGGTATATTTCTTGGTTACTCCACTAGAAGTAAGGCATATAAGTGTTTGAATATTAACACTAAAAAAATTGTGGAAAGTGCAAATGTAAATTTTGATGAGCACACAAAAGTCCAAGCTGAAGTACCAAAGAAAATGGAAGAATACAGAACCTTTGTGTATTCTTATGAAGGAATGACTCTTGATGGAGATGATGTGAATCAAATTGAAAATCAACAACAAGTATCAGTTTCAACCGAGTCACAACTAGTGAATGTTGAGTTGCATTCAGAAGCCGAGTTACAGAATGAAGAAAATGCACAATCTAATTCTGAAAACAGTACACATGATGAAGAACAACTTGACAACGAAGTGCATAGTGATCTTGAATCTGAAAGATCAAACATGGAAACAAGGATAGAGCCAAGATTATCCAAATATGTAAAAAGACATCACCCTGCCGAATTGATAATTGGTGACAAAAATGCAAGATCAATGACAAGGAACAGACTAAGACATGAATCATGTCTGATCAGCAAATCTGAACCCAAGACAGTATATGGTGCATTACAAGATGATAACTAGTGTAAAGCTATGGAAGAAGAAATTGATCAAATAAAGAAAAACAAAACCTGGAGTTTGGTTCCCAGACTAACTGATAAGAATGTGATTGGCACCAAGTGGGTATTCAGAAACAAGCTAGATGAGAATGGTGAGATCATCAGAAACAAAGCTAGACTAGTATGCAAGAGTTATGCTCAAGAAGAAGGAATAGACTATGGGGAAACATTGCCCCTATTGCTAGAATGGAAGGAGTAAGAACTTTACTTGCATATGCTACCTACAAAGATTTTAAAGTCTATCAGATGGATGTAAAATGTGCTTTCTTAAATGGTATACTAGAAGAAGAAGTCTACATTGAACAACCAGAAGGATTTGTTGATGAAAACAATAGGGATATGGTGTGTAAGCTACATAAAGCACTCTATGGTTTGAAACAAGCACCTAGAGCATGGTATGAGAGACTTCACAAGTATCTAGTGCAAATTGGATTTGAAAGAACTGATGATAACAACATGTACATCAAAGCAGAAGAAGGTAAAGACATTATTGTATCTAAAATCTTTGTGGATGACATAGTGTTTGGTGGAAAGCAAGTGCTTTGCAAAGGCTTTGCTGACAAAATGAAACATGAATTTGAGATGTCTATGTTTGGAGAAATCAAATTCTTTGTTGGATTGCAAGTACATCAACTCAAACATGGTATATTTGTGACAAAATCAAAGTACATCAAAGAGATTCTTAAAACGTTTGGATTGGAGGAATCCAAACCAGTTAGCACACCAATGGCAACAGGAAATAAGCTATCCAAATATGATGAATCAGCTGAAGTCAATCAAACAATGTATAGATCCATGATTGGAAAACTAGAATATGTTGTACATAGTAGACCAGACATAGCATTAGTAGTTGGAATAGTAGCCAGATTCTCTGCTAATCCCAAAGAAAATCATCTCATAGCAGTAAAAAGAATAATGAGATATCTTAAAAGAACTAATAACTTTGGTCTATACTACAAAAAGAATGAAAAATTTGAGCTCAATGCATATACAGATGCAGACTGGGGAGGCAACATTGATGATAGAAAAAGCACAAGTGGAGGTGTATTATTTCTAGGCAAAAGGCTAGTTACCTAGACTAGCAAGAAACAAACATGTACATCCCAGTCCACTACAGAGTCAGAATATGTAGCAGCTGCAGTCAATTGCACAAACATTGTATGGCTCACACATCTATTGAAAGGAATGAAAGAAGAGGTAACAAAACTTGTGATATTATATTGTGATAATACAAGTGCTATAAACATATCCAAAAATCCAGTGATGCATGCAAAAATCAAGCATATCGCAATCAAGTATCATTATGTTACAGAATTGGTAGAAGACAAACAAGTAAAGTTGGAATACATTCACACAAAGGAACAAACTGCAGATATCTTCACCAAACCATTGCCCAAGGATTCTTATGAATATCTTAGAGGCAAGTTGGGGGTAATACCCCTAACTCAAGCAGTTTAAACCAACAAGGATGCTGCCTTGCATCAACAGAAATAAATCATTGAAATATCAGAAGAATGATGCAGAGGATCATAGCAAGAGCAGAAACTCCAAATCAGTCATAAGCATGGTGACAGAGGGAGAAAAAAACAAGAAGCCAAAGCTCATATTTTGCATAATAAAGATGCTACATCTTTCGCATTTATGTCAAAGAGGGAGAAATATGAAACCTAATCAATACAAAGTAAGAAGGAAATATATATGAAAGAGGGAGATATATGAGATCAGCTAGTAAAGATGAAGCTAGCAGATTCAGTAGCAAATAACGCATACAATCTTGGTGGTAACTAAGTTGACCAATTGATCAGTTTGGTTTTCCATCAATGCCAAAGAGGAAGATTGTTGGAAATGATTGAAAAGATCATGAGGAAAGTTGTTGGAATGATATATGGAAATGGTAAAGAATGTTCTGAATCATTGTTTTGTCATTGATGTCAAACTTTCTACTTACACAAATGACAATTGCTTTAGTGATCTAAATACTATCAATTAGTTGATTGTCAAGGAGGAGGCAATCAATAAGATGTAACTAGAACACCTAGAGAAAGGTTGAAGTTATTATGTTGCAATGAAGTGCAAGGATCAGCTAAGCCATTGATGAAAAAGTGTGTTGATGACATACTATAAGACACAGAGAATTGGCACACTGAAACATATCAAAGATGTAAGGTTTTAGCTAAGACATTTGTAAAGCTCAACTAAGTTCATTAGAGAGAAGGAGCCGAGCAAGCTAGTATGTGCTGAGCAAATTCCTAGTAAGTGCTGAGTAAACTTCAAGTGTCGAGTAAACTTTAAGTGCCGAGCAAGTTCAAGTGCCGAGTAAACTTCAAGTGTCGAGCAAGTTCAAGTGCCAAGTAAACTTCAAGTGCCGAGTGATATCGAGTGCCGAGAAAAGATAGGTGCCGAGTAACACAGAGATGCCGAGCACCAGTAAAACCAATAGTGTCGAGTAACATAGAGATGCCGAGCATCAGTTTAACCAATAGTGCCAAGTAACATAGAGATGTCGAGCACCAGTAAAACCAATAATGCCGAGTTGCTGCATTATTTTGAAAATCAAAGATTCACCAGATCTAAGCCGACAAGGTTGTTATCTAGAAGTTTGTGAATTAAAATGGAAGATAAGAATGATGAGCTCGTGGCACAGAACACCATGTAAAAAAATTTTAAGAATACAACTCACGAAGTTTGAAGATAAGAACAAGATATGAGGTAGATACATTGTATCCTACCTAATCCGTTTGAAACCCTAAAATTTGAGAGGGAGAAATGAGCGGCAAAGGCAAATCAGATTTCTATTTAAGTAGTCATAAGTTAAAAAAGAGATAGAGAGGTGGTCAAGCATGAAAGCATGAAATGCTGAAGGAGGTGCTAAGGAGATAAGAGAGCATAATGACTCTGTTTCAGTAAGAAGAGCCCTAATATGGATGCATTGGTACAATGAGTTAGAAGACTCAAGGAGATGAAGCTTGAGAAGAATTCAAGCAGTCAGAGCTGAAGTGATTGAAGCCAAGCATTAGGATTGAATTGAAAGTGTGATCTAAAATCTGCAAAGTATGTTGTAAGTTATATCAGATCAAAAGACCATTATAGTTACTTTCTAGCAATTGTAACAGTAAAGTTTAAATCCTATGGACTTAGGTTGGTTTAATAGCCATGAGATAAATCCTTTAACAGGGTGACATTCCAAGTGAATGTTCTAAAGTTCTTTAACCAGGCCCATTCCTAATAGTTTGGTGAAATCCTCTAACAAGGTCACATTTAACAGTGTGTTGTAAGCCTTTAACAGCGCATCACTTCAGAAGAGTGAGAATCAAGTAGCATGTTACTGGTGCTTTTTCCCAAATTGGGTTTCCACGTAAATCATTGTGTCATGTGTTGATCTTGCATGTTTTATCTTTGCATGTTGATTTACAGTAACTTGCTAATATGGTTGCTTTAAAAGTTTGGATGGATGAAAAGTGTATGGATTCATTAAAAGTAGTGAAAAAGTATTAATAGGGCATTTGGACTTTGGATAACTGATTCACCCCCCCCCCCCCCCCCCCCCCCCCCCCCTCTTTAGTTATTCTAAAGAATTCTAACAGGGGGCTGACCCAAAACAACCAAAAGAGTCAAAAATCAGTCAAGAGTCAATACCATTATACTAACCAACTAACTTAATATCAAAAACCCCCAAATTAAGATGTTTTAAATTTTACTACTACTACCACCACTAACAACAATAATGTCTTCATTATACATATAACTAGCCCAAAAATACATACTGGGCATAAAATTTGTCCATGAAGTATCAACAAAAATAGCCCTCAAGGCTAAACAATAGCTAAATAACATAGAAAAAGACCAAAAAAGTGGTACACCGAAAGGAGCTAACTCTCCGTGCTTTGGTTCCTTGGGTTCTCCAAGAGCAACCGCAATCAGTCGTCTGCTAGACATCCATATAGAAACTTAGTAGTCTTTGTGTCCTTTTCATCAATAGTTCCCTCCTTGTCAGAGTTGATAACAATTATTCAATTGTATATTGTCATTGATATTATACAGATGTTATACTCTAACCGAGTACTACCAGTTGGAACCAAGCTTAGAAGACTCCTGTATCAGCCAAGCAAAAGACAAGTTTAGTGATCTAGTTGAAGCCGAGCTAGGTCGGTTACCAAGGAACTTAGTGGTAACTGAGTGACTCTGTTTCAGTTCAAGCCAACCTACATCATAATAGTTTTATTTGTTAGTTGGTTTATGTAAGCCGACTCAATAGATGTTATTTGTTTATTTGAAAGGGTATTCAAGCTGACTTGACATTGGGTTTCATATCTATGAAAGGTCAAGATGTGGATTGAATAAAGTGAGAAATTGTGAAAGAAGATAAGATGCGAATAGAGAAGGATATTTGATTAAGATCAGAGTAACCAAGGAGCAGCAAAGAATTTTTTGATCAAGGAGGATCCAAAGGATAAGCGAGAATAGTGATATGAATCTGCAATCTAGTTGCTTTGTCAATTAGGTCAATCATTGTTACTTTCTAACAATTGTAGCAGTGAAGAAATCTCTTAACTGAGTTGACTTAGTAGTGTGTTCAGACCTCTAACAAGACCACTCCTAATAGGGTAATTTAAATCCTTTAACAATGTCACACCTAACAGTGTGTTTTGTAACCTTTAATAGGGTTGGCTCCTAACAAGGCTCACTTCAGAAGAGTGAAAATTTGTAACTAGTTGCATTGGCAGTTTTTCCAAATTAGGTTTCCACGTTAAATTTTTATGTCTCTTGTGTTCATGTTATTTGCTTAATGCTTTATCTTTTTGCAACTGACTAAAGGTTAATACACATTAATATATCATATTACTTTGTTAACCAAGTTATAGTGAATATCTAGTTCAAACTGAGCAGTGAGTTAAAAGGGAAGTTTCGTATTGACATCTAAGGGATCTAAAACTATTTTAGTGGTAATTGATTCACCCCTTCCCTCTCAGTTACTCCTCTTATATTTCCAACAATTGGTATCAAAGTTGTTGGTGCTTGTAGATAAGGTTTCAAGGACCTAACCTAAAGATTAGGATGTCTTACAACAGAGAGATTCCTAAGTTGAACAAAGATAACTTCAAAGCATGGCAAGATCTCATGAAGCTGCATTTGGAAACTATTAGAGATACATGCCTGAAATTCTTAGACAAGTATGTGTCACCTCTTGATCTTTTGACTGTGGATCAAATGGTACAAAAGAAGAATCACAACACAATGATGATTGACATTGCTTTTTCTTTCATTTATGCTGAATTTGATGAAGTCAAAGATTTTTCTATTGCAAATGAAATGTGGAACAAGCTAAAAAAGATCTATGGAGGAGATGACAATGTGAGGAGGGCCAAAGCATAAAATTTAAGATGTCAATTTGGTTAGATCAAGTGAGAGAAGATGAGAATATTGTAAAATGTAGTGAAAGAATCAAAAGCAATTGTGTGTGTAATCAGAGCCTCAAGAGGAACTATAGAGAATGTGACAGTAGTCAGCAAGGGATTAAGAACTCTTCTTCCTATTTATGCAATTAGACTTTCAGCCATTCAAGAGATGAGATGTGATCCCAAGAATGATATAACTTTGGATGCACTAGTGGGAAGGTTGACAAATTTTGAGTTAGATAATTTTGATAACTATGTTCTTGGATCTTGCAACATAGAATCAACATTCAAAGCCAAACTAACCCTCGGCAGAAAGGAAGGAAACTCAAAGCAAAATTCCATTGATTTGTTTTTCTTGTGAAGAAGTTGGTCACATTGTTACAAGGTGTCCAAACAAAGAAAGTAAAGATGACAAAAAATTCAGCAAGTTCAAAGGCAAGAAAGATTTTAAAAGCTATAAAGACTACAAAGACAAAGGTAAGAAATCATGTTATATTGCCAAAGATTACAACAGTGATAATGAAGATGAAATGGTATATATTTCTATTAAAGATGAATTAGATGATGAGGATAATGAAAAGATGACACTTATTTCTTATTTAAGCAAGAATAACACATGGATAATAGATAGTGGTTGTTCCCATCACATGATTGGTGATAAAACAAAGTTTGAACACTTTGAGCACTATGATGGAGGAAGTGTCAAATTTGGAAACAATGAATCATGTTATGTGAAGGGAAAAGGCTGCATTGCATTGACTGATGGAATAAGATGTGATAATGCCTACTGGGTTGAAGGACTGAGACACAATCTCCTAAGTGTGGCACAACTAAATAACATTGGATTCAAGGTAGAATTCATGAATGAGAAGGCAAAACTTCTGGATGGTAAAGGAAACTTAGTTGGAACTGGCAATCAGACTAAAGGTAATCTATGTTTAAGTTGATGAAAGATCAACCCTACAACTTCCAAGAATCACCTGCATGCAAACACCTGTCACAAAAGAGAGAAACAAAAAGCTATGGAGGCTAGAATTGCCAGATCCATAGATGAGACATTCTTGATGAGCAAAAAGAGAAATTGCTATTATCAAAACTGAATGAATCTCAATGAATGTTTACAATAAGAGATTGTCCTTATAAAGGGTTCAAAACCCTAAAAAGGTCTAACCTAGGTTGCATAATAATAATTAATAAATGAATTAATTATTAGAGGTCTAAAGTTTAGCTTAAGCAACTAGAGTTAATTAGGAGATATCTAATTGCTCTAACACCTCTTAAGATAAACTTAGGGAGCAGCCAAAAACCTAGAAACTACTACTAAAAGTAGAATTGTTTCCCAACAATAAGGCTTGATGAGGTACCCAAGCACAACCAAAACTCTAAAAAGAGGAGAAATAGAGAAAACCACATGGGAAAAACCCCACTCTAAAAAAAGATGGATACAATGCTAAAAGAAACTAGTGAATGAATGAAAAAGCCTCCAAACTAGGGAATGTTCCAGAAGATAGGAACAAAAGATGATCAAGAAGAACACCACTGAAGCATGTAGAAGTTGCAAAGCTCTATTGAAAGTAATTGCTGATATGAAGAACCTCCACTAAAATAGAACCCGACCAGGTAGAGAAGACTGTAATCTGCATTAGATTAGGAGGCACACAAAGGAAAACAACTAAACTCAAAGATATAGATGACATTAAATACTAAATCCTGAAGAGCCGATCAATCAAACTAAGGATGCATGAAAAACAACAGAAGAACCTCCATAATGCGGACAACGGTGAAGTGACAGGCAACTGAAAAAGTGGGCCAAAAGAACTGCATGTTAAGAAACCACAATCAAGATGCACAAAAGAGTACATATGTGTGTATTGAGGTGATCAATCTTAGACACGTCATGAGGCTAATGTAACAGAAGGGGCACTCACTGGACAAAGGAAGATGGCAAACAAAGGAAAAACATTAACCACCCATGACACTTTATTAGAGTAGTGCATATACAATAAGGCACAAGATATGGTGAATCCCAAGAATATAATAATCTGCATGAGTGTCCTCTGATGATGCTATTTGAATCAGAAAGCAAAACAAGGAAAAACAACTAAAACGAAAATATAGATGTAGTATGACACTTTATCTCAGTGTATTTGCTGCAAATGCATACAAATGATGTCTAAATAGTGTAGAAGAGACATAAGACTAATACAATATATAGTACAATTCATGACGAATAATTTGAAGCAACAAAATCGATCCTCGGATCTAAAATAACCAAGATATCCACTAGAATGCAAAAGACCGAGTAGAATGTGCCTGGAGTAGAATTTGAAAAACTAACTAGCATCACTGAAAAGAGGTCGGAAAGACCTTTCTAATGATATAAAGAATTCCCAAATTAGAGATCGAATGCTCAAGCTATGTCTCCAGGAGTGCAAAATTGTACCCTTGATTTTGACAGCAGAAAATGTGATCAACAAAACCTCCAACTTGAAAATTGACTGTACCACTATGATGGGCTCAGAATCAACTTTTTGGCGATATCTCGTTTTTGGAAAACAGAGTCCATGTGCTTCAAATATGAGCAAAAACACGAAGGTCCAAACAAAGCCTAAAGAGGTGACAAAAGTATGATGCAGTGATAACACCAGCAAGTGACAAGCCAAAATTTGATGGGAAAATGGTCATTGAGGCAAAAAAAGCCTGAAAAATGATCCTTGATGTCGAAAAAAAACATCTAGTCAGCCGGGAAAAAAATTCCTCGAAAAAATAAAGGGTCGATGGCCAAAAAACATGTGTTTAAAAATAAAACACTAGTAGTGCCAAAAAAAAATTAGGGTCAAAGGAGAGTGGTCAGCATGAGCTGACTTGGGTTAAAAAACCAAGTCGTGAATGAAGGCCCATAAAAAATTAGAAAACCACCATTGAGCGAAACAAAAATGCCCACCAATGACAATTCCACAAACATCGCCAAAGGATGTGGCCAATAGAATGCCACATAGGCCTACATAAGAAGCAATTAGCATAGAGAACAATGCGCATCCACATCCAATGTGTCATAAAAAACACAAAATCCACCCACAAATACCGCATGAGCCAAAATCTCCCACACAATATTTGTAGAATTTCTCTTCGAGTCTAGGATTGAAGTATATCTGAGGCACTTTCAGGCCATTTTGCAATCTCATAACTAGGTCATTCTTCTCTAACATGCTTCCATCTCCAAGATTTGAACTAACCATCTCCAAACCGGTACAAGAAGAGTCCAAGCGTGAAAACTTGGCCCCTAACTTTGACATTACAAGTCTTTTTACCTTCAAAAATATCATAACCCCTTTGAACCCCCAGAATTCCTTTGCAAACGGAATGGATCCAATTCTCAGGTGGGTGAAAAACCCAAAAATAGTAAAGGATTGACATAAACAACCATTAAAGCACACTCAAACCAAGGAGCGTATGTCACCACAGAAGTGCAGTCAAATTCTCCAACAAGCACACCATTGAACATGCCACAAAGCCAAAAAAAAGGTTGGAATACATGCCAAAAAATTGGCATTCACCACAAAAGGATCAGTGAATCAAGGCAGGGGCATGAAGTGTCAATGCATGGGCAGCGGCCTATGCGTCCATTGTCAATCTCTGATATTCATGCATCAATTAGAGGCCATATCTCCTACCCAAAAAAGACACGTGTCTCGGTACACATAAGCACATGAAAAAGATGGCTTCATTGGCAAGAAACTGACAACTATCAACTGTCAAAGACCACGCTTTAGGGAGTAAGCCGCGACCAATTGCAGACCCTGATATGGATGATAGCGGTGGCCCCCAATAAGAAAGCAGACCAAAGAAAATGGTCACTAGAGCGTTCCACACCTGCCACCTACTTTGGATTCCAACGAGAGGCCAAAGGAATGGGATATGTTGCCTCCCGATGCTTGTGACTGTTGCAGCACATGTAGAACAAACCTTTTCATTAAATCTCCAAGCGTTGGGTCTAGTTACTAGAAGGAGCGAGGCAAATGGAGTTAGGAATTGCGTCATGAATGAAGCTCAAATAAAATTGGTGTCAATGAGGATGATGATGGGTGGCATGACCTACAAAAAAAATTTCTTTAAAACCAATGCCACCAATCATTGCAAAACTCGTCCATCATAAGCCAAACTGCGAGCTCAACTTCATTCTCAACAAAGGAGGTAGGGGACAGGTTTGGGCTGATGTGGTAGGGGCCACGTGAAGCCAAAAGTAAGCACCTCCAATGTGCGATCCTTCCAATAAAAGTTCTCTTTCCAACATGCATGTGCAGGTTCTGATCGGATAGAGGGTCTGCAAGGGTGCGAAACCCAAAAAAAAAATTCACTTTTAAAGAAAAAGCAAAAGCCCCTCCTCCCATTTGCGCTCCACTTCATGTGATTTTTTAATTAAAAAAGCCAATGCCCTTTCAAATGAAGCAATCTTTTAAACAAAAATTATTTTTTGATAAAATAAAAAATTGTTGCTTTGGTTTGCGTGTATAAGTCAATAGGGCTTGGTTGCAAATTTTTTTGCCTCAAATTTCAATAGCGTCCAAATTGGATGTATTTTATATAGAAATGGGGGTTTACAAGTGCTCTAAGCTCAACAATGATGTTCATTTTGGCTCAAAGTGCCTCAAAAATTAGTGACCCCCCCCCCAAATCCAATAAAAAATCATTGAAAGCTCAGATGTGAAAACCAATGCCAAATCTCTCACAAATAGAACATGGGCATGAAGTTCTGGAGCTCTGATACCACGTTGAAGTTGATGAAATATCAACCCTACAGCTCCCAAAAATCACCTACATGCAAACACTTGTCACAGAAGAGAGAAGCAAAAAGCTATGGAGGCTGGAATTGCTAGATCCATAGATGAGACATTTTTGATGAGCAAAAAGAGAAATTGCTATTATTAAAACTGAATGAATCTCAATGAATGTTTACAATGAGAGATCATCTTTATAAAGGAGATTGAAAACCTAGAAAGGTCTAACCTAAGTTGTATAATAATAATTAATAAAAGAATTAATTATTAGATGCCTAAAGTTTAGCTTAAGAAACTAGAATTAATTAGGAAATATCTAATTACTCTAATAATCTATTTTATCTTGATCTTAGTGATAGTTCATGCTTTTTGGCACATGTAGAGGAAAGTTGGTTATGGCATAAAATAATGTGTCATCTAAACTTTGATATTCTGGTTACTATACGCAAAAATAGAGGAGTAAGAGGTATTCCAAATTCAAATAAACCTGAAATGGCCATATGCAAACAATGTCAGATTGGAAAGATGGGTATAACTAGCTTCAAAAGTAAGAATTACAATAATGAAGAAATCTTGGAACTAATTCATACAAATCTTTATGGAGCAATGAGTATAGAGAGCTATATCAGAGACAAATTCTTCATTTTTTTTGTTGATGATTATTCTAGGATGATGACAATAATGTACTTAAAGGATAAATTGAAAGATTTTCAAAAATTCAAGTTGTATTAGGCTAGAGTTGAGAAAGAAACATGTAAGAAGTTAAAATGCTTAAGATCAGATAGAGGAGGAGAATTCAGCTCTAATGAATTCTATAATGAAAGAGGAATCAAAAGACAGTTGTCTACACTTGGTACACCTCAGCAGAATGACATAGCAGAAAGAAGAAATAGATCTATCATGGATTGTGCAAGAACACTGATGATAGAGAAAAATGTTGCAACCAAGTACTGGAAGGAAGCAATCAGCACAATAATTCATACCTTGAATTGAGTTCAATTGAAGAAAGGTACAGATCAAACGCCTTAAGAAATATGATATGGCTATAAACCTAATGTTTGTTATTTCAAAGTATTTGGAAGCAAATGTTATATCCTGAAAGAGTCAAGGAAAGGAAAGTTTGATGTGGAAAGTGATGAAGGCATCTTCTCAGGATATTCCAACAAGAGCAAAGCATATAAATGTTTGAATCTTGCTACTCACAAGTTTATAGAAAATGCACATGTAAAAATTTATGAGTTTGTAGAAAAGAATGAAGAACAAAGCAACAAAGAACCTAAACATTATAGAAACTTTGTCTACTTTGAACCTGATACATTACCCAACACTCAACAGACTTCTCCACTCGAGTCACCCAAGTTTGGAGTGTCAACCAAGTTACAGCCAATGCAACTTAAGTTACATCTAGTGGCAACCAAGTTGCAGTCTATGCAACTCAATCTGGAGATAGTTCAAACCGTCCTAGATAGAGAAACCTGGGTCACAATCTATGGGAACCAATTCTCAGACAGCAAAAACAGAGCAAAATTTAGAAATTCATAGAACCTTTGAGCATGGTGAATCATGTGAATCCAGTCCAAAATCTAGAAGATACATGTACTTGCTAGATATATCAGAAGGCATAATGCACCTGAGAAAATACTTGGTGATCAAACAAAAGGCACAATGACAAGGAACAAACTAAAAGGTACATGTTTTCTTATTGAATTTGAACTTAGAACTGTTAATGATGCATTAAAAAATGAAAGTTGGATAGAGGCAATGAATGAAGAGATTGAGCAAATTGAAAGAAATAATACTTGGACTCTTGTTCCTAGACCCAAGGATAAAAATGTAACTGGTACAAAGTGGGTATTCATAAACAAATTGAATGAAAATAACGAAGTATCAAGAAACAATGCAAGGCTAGTGTGTAAAGTGTATGCTCAAGAAGAAGGCATAGACAATGGAGAAACATTTGCTCCTGTTGCTAGACTTGAAGGAATCAGAAGACTATTTTCATATACTGCATTTAAAGGATTCAAAGTGTATTAAATGGATGTAAAATCAATTTTCTTGAATGCAATTCTAGAATCTAGGAAGTTGAGATTGATCAATCTGAAGGTGTCATTGATACAAACAAAAGTGACATGCTTTGTAAGTTACACAAAGCTTTATATGGTTTGAAGCAAACTCTTAGAGCATGGTATGAGAGACTTCATGGATATCTAGTAAAGATTGGTTTTCAAAGAATCAATGATAACAATTGTCTATATATCAAAGAAGGACCTCAAAATAATATATTGTTAGCAGAAATATTTGTGGATGACATCCTATTTACAGGTCACGATGACTTATGCAAGTCATTCTTTGAAGAAATGAGGAAAGAGTTTGAAATGTCAATGTTTGGAGAAATAAAATTCTTTACATTGGTTTACAAGTTCATCAAATGAAGGATGACATTTACAATACTAAGTCAAAATATATCAAGGAGATATTGAAGACCTTTGGAATGAAAGATTCCGAATTAGTTGGAACACCTATGTCTATTAGACATAAGCTAAGAATGATGATTCAAAAGAGGTAAATCAGACTACCTATCTATGATTGAGAAACTTCAGTATGTTGTTCATACAGGACATGATATTGCATTAGCAGTTGGTATAGTTGCAAGATTCTTTGCAAATCCCAAAGAAAATCATATGATGTCAATCAAGAGAATTATGAGATATCTAAAAGGTACTCAAGACTATGAAGAAAAGAGAAAATTTTGAGTTAAAATCATTTACTAATGCTGATTGGGTTGGAAGAATTGATGACAGGAAGAGCACCGGTGGAGGAGCATTCTCTTTTAGAAAAAGGTTAGTATCTTGGACAAGTAAGAAGCAGAAGTGCATCTATCAGTCTACAACAGAGGCAAAATATGTGGCTGCAACAATTAATTGTTCCAACATTATGTGGACCAATCAACTGTTATCATGAATGAAGGAAGAAATCAAGATTACAATGGTTACCTATTGGGATAACACAAGTGCAATCAATATATCTAAAAATCTAGTGATGCACACCAAGACAAAACACATTGCAATTAAGTATCATTTTCTAAGAGAATTAGTTCAAGATAAAGAGGTTAGATTGGAATATGTTAACACAAAGGAGCAAGTTGCTGACATATTTACTAAACCATTACCTAAGGATGCATTTTTATCTAAGAGGAAAGCTAAGGGTCATTCCCCTATTTGATGCTCAGTAGAGTACAAATTAGTAATGCATCAACTGAGCTTTATTGAAGAACTATCAAGTTGATGCAAAAGAGACAAAACTCATTGCATATGAATCATTACATTAGGTACATTAAAACTCATTGTATAAAGTCTTCAGCATTTGATGTCAAATAGGGAGAGATTGAATCATTTCATATGCTTATCCAAGGGAAAGATTAATGTATTTAGAGAAGAATCAGAGGAAGTGATCTACATATTTGAAAAAGGGAGAACTTGTTCTGATGGAGTCTAAAGATAAGATGGAAGAGAGAGAATCTTAGAGGGAGTTCTCATGGATGCATTGAGAATCAAAATTAAACTAAGGATATTATAAAATCTTACAACTCATTTGATTGATATGATTTTTCTTTTCTTAATGACATTTTGTGTTGCCATCAATGCCAAAGAGGGAGGTTTTTGATATTATTCAATTGTATATTGTCGTTGATGTTACACAAATTTTATACACTAACCGAGCATTGTCAATTGGAACCAAGCTCAGAATACTCCTATATCAGCTGAGCAAAAGACAAGTTTAGGGATTCAACTGAAGTTTAGCTAGATCGGTCACCAAAGAAGTTTAGTGTAAATCGAGTCAGGTAGGTTACCAAGGAACTTAGTGGTTACCGAGTGACTCGGTTTCAAATCAAGCCAACCTGCATCAAAATAGTTTTATTTGTTGGTTTATGTTGACTCAATAGATTTTATTTGTTTATTTGAAAGGGTATTCAAGCTGACTTGACATTGGGTTTCCTATATATGAAAGCTCAAGATGTGGATTGAATAGAGTGAGAAATTGTGAAAGAAGATAAGATGCAAATACAGAAGGATATCTGATTAAGAGCAGAGTATGCAAGGAGCTGCAAAGAATATTTTGATCAAGGAGGATCCAAAGGATAAGCCAGAATAGTGATCTGAATCTGCAATCTAGTTGCTTCGTCAATCAGGTCAACCATTGTTACTTTCTAACAATTGTAGTAGTGAAGAAATCTCTTAACGGAGTTGACTTAACAATCATTTTGTAAATCCTCTAGCAAGGTAGCATTTCTAGAGTGGAGTTTTTTGATGATCTTTAATAAGGCTACTCCTAACAAAGTGATTTAAATCCTTTAATAGGGTCACACCTAACAATGTGTTTTGTAACTTTTAACAGGGTTGGCTCCTAACAGGGCTCACTTCAGAAGAGTGAAAAGTTGTAACTAGTTGCATTGGTGGTTTTCCCGAATTGGGTTTCCACATTAAGTCTTTGTGCCTCTTGTATTCATGTTATTTTATTAATGCTTTATCTTTCTGCAACTAAGTTATTAAAGATTAATACACATTAATATATCAGATTGCTTTGTTAACCGAGTTAAAGTGAATATCTAGTTCTAACCGAGCTGTGAGTTAAAAGGGAAGTTTTGTATTGACATCTAAGGGATCTGGAATTATTTTAGTGGTAACTGATTCACCCCTCCCCTCTCAGTTAATCTTCTTATATTTGCAATAGTCACCCTGTAGAAGATGAAGAGTAGTCACAGCAAAACGCATGACCCTCATAGAGAAGTCAGCAACTTTTTGGAATTTTTCCTCCAAGTGCTCATTCTTCTTGATCTGGGTGGTTATGGACTCCTCCATTCTGGCAATACTTGGACTTCCCTAGTAATTTTGATTTTTTTCCATTTTGCTTGCCTCCTTTTGGGTGTCAGTACCCTTGGTATTTGTTGATGTGTGTTTTATGACCCACCAAACAGTAGAAAAAAGTATTGAAATATCTTATCCTCTCTTGAATAAAGTCTCGTGTATGCTAAGATTGCTAGAAGATCATACAATGACTTCAAGGTTCCTTTAATTCCAGGTCTTGACTGTGGATAAGATCGGTGATTGATGTGATTTGCTGATGATCACAAGGGGCCTTACATGTTTATTCAAATTCATTTCAAGCCATACTGGATGTGGGAGATATCTTAAGGTTTTGCAATGAAGTACTTTTTTGGAGTTTTCACAAAATATGTAGAAATTCAATAAGATAGGGTTCAGGAATTCTATTCTAATCCTAAGGGTAGTGATAACAAAAAATAGTACTCTAGTGGAAAAATTCCTCAATTTACCAAATTCCACTTCGCCAAGTTATACTACAACTAAGCGTGAATTGGTGCAATCCTCAAGGGTTATGCCAAATATTTTCATATCACCGCATATGCCATCATAAAGAACAATGTATATGAATGATAGAAGTTAAGCATATGCATAAAAGGGGTTCAGGCTAACTTTACACAACAAGTTAGAATCACTAAAACGTCGAAAGTATGAACCAAAGGAATTCATCAATACACCATCATATTCTTCATTGTAATCACCACACCTTAACTAGGCTAAACTTAATCTAATTGAAGAAATTTAAGAGAACAAGAAAACACTAAGACACATCAAGTATTCACCAAGCTCCAATGAAAACTTTATTATCTCAGTAGCTCATAGAAACAATCTCATAAAAATCTCCCTTAAAAATATCTGCTACTCTTTGAAATTCGTGACACTGTAATTTAGAATGTTGACTAGTCTCATGTAATCTACACCATCGAGATAGTGCAGCTTCTGCTAAGAAAACTTTATTAGCTGGGCGATTCTTAGATGGAGGGTTGTCCAATGGTGAGGGTATACCCCCATTATTTTGATTAGGGTTCCATGATCTTCTTTGATGACCTTTGTTATTATTACGATATCCTTGATTACCTTCATTTAATCCTTGATTGTGTCCTTGATTATTATCATATGTGGAGGGTGATTCCCTTGATAACCTTGGTTGCTACCTTGATATGACTGATAATTCCTCTGTGCATTTTGCAACTGATTATTTTGATTTCTAAGGTAAGTGACCTCAGTGGAAAACTTTTTCACTTGTTCAATCAAATCTCTTATCTCATCTTTTTCCTCTTGGGTCCTTGTAGAATTTGTCGTGTTCTGGAGATAAATTGGCTGCGTGGGCATTCCCTGTGACATAGGTGCTCCAGGATGCAACACCAACTAGTTCGGAGGAGTGGGAGCTAGATTGATAGTCAGAGCATTATTTAAAACTCCTTGATTTAATGTATTTGCATTTCCAAAATAGTTGGGTGCTCTGTTCGTAGTTGCAGGTGATTGTAAACTAACTTTATCTGCCTTAGCATATGCTTGAATCAAACTTGTAGGAGCCAGATGAGTTTTTTGAACAAACATAGTCATGAAACAGTGCAGGGCTGCATAGTAGATAGGTCATGCTACATCATCTCCTATGCAATATGGATCAAGCAATCTTGAATAAGCCTTTTGAAATCGGTTATTGAAAGCACCAATTGGTTCACGTTCTTGTCTCCTTATCTCGAAAAATTTTCTATACAATTTTGCAGGGGTGATAGGAAATATGAACTTCTCGAGGAATGCATCCTTCAATTGTTGCCAAGTCTGTATTGAATTTGAAGGTAGGTTGATATACCAGTAAAATGATTCCTCACCCAATGAATAAGGGAAGAGTCTGCATGCAACATCCTCATCTTGCACATTTCTATTCTGGAGGACATCTTCAAAAATCTTAATGTGCTCATCAATAGTGTGATTCACATCATTCACAAAGAATTTAGAACAAAAGTGTTCAGGATTTTTTGGCATATTGTTGTATGCGGCCATAGTTACACCGCCTTGGGAGACGGGGGGACAAGTTTTCGAGATGGGGGGACAGAGGGGCCTTGATTTGGAGACGGCAGGGGGATGGCAGCGAGGGATAGGGGGTGGCGGAAGGAGCAGGGGTGTATATACTATACATATGATATAGTATATACCATGTCAACTGGAACATCATGATTCATCATCAAATGACAAACAAACAATGAACATTGAACATTGAACATTAACAAATAATAAATATTAGTCTAGACTCTATATGTCAGCCTTCAAATCAATTGTATGAGTATCTAGATTCTACTATCTAATAGTAATCAATGATCATATGAATCATGACATAAAGATGATTACAATAAGTATCATGTGCCATGAATCATGATATCAAAATAAGTATATAATGCAAACAAAAACTACAAGTCTCCAAGAGTCCAAATCAAAATGTCAAATCAATGAAGGAGACTCCTTGGCATGCCCCCACAATGAAGGAGACTCCTTGGTGCCCCCCCGCACCCCCACACTCGGGGACGTCTTATCGTCTCGGTGACCTCTAGCTATCTCGGAGACGTCTCGCCATCTCTAGCGGCAGTGGCGCTCTAAGTGGCGCTGCGTGAAACATCATCCCCCCATCCTGAGGACATCCCCGTCTTCGAAACAACCCAATTTTTGGGGGGGGACGCGTCCCCGTGTTACACTGTGTGTAGCAAACGTTGCAAGGGGTGATACATTTTGCGGATGCCATTGCTAGAACTTCTTGTTCGACAGTTGCAAGTGAAACAACTTCTATAGGTATTTGCACAAATAATTGTTGAATTTGTGTAGCTCCTGGTGGAACTCCTCCTTGGATTGATCCTTGTTCTTTATGTTGAGGTGGTGGAGTTTGGAATATCCTTGTGAGATCAGCTACACTTGGTGAATTCTAAGGTGGTGGAATTTGGAATATCCTTGTGAGATCAGCTATACTTGGTGAATTCTAACTTGTAGATGCTTCTTTATTTCCTCGCCTAGGCTTTGGATCAAAATTCAACTCTTGCAGTTCGTGTGTTCCTGGGGTGAATCTCAAGGATCTTCAAAATGCCTTGGGCGAGGATGAATTAATGTTCTCCAATATGTGAAACTTCTATAAAATCTTTTAGTCAAGGCCCTCCTTCTAGCGCAAGTTTCTATTGATGTGTGTTTTATGACCCACCAAATAGTAGAACAAAATACCGAAATATCTTATCCTCTCTTGAATAAAGTCTCGTGTATGCTAAGATTGCTAGAAGTTCATACAATAACTTAAAGGTTCCTTTAGTGCTAGGTTTTGACTGTGGATAAGATCGGTGGTTGATGTGATTTTTTGATGATCACAAGGGGCCTTACGTGTTTATTCAGATTCTTTTCAAGCCATACTGGATGTGGGAGCTATCTTAAGGTTTTGCAATGAAGTACTTTTTTTGAGTTTTCACAAAATATGCATAAATTCAATAAGATAGGGTTCAGGAATTCTATTATAATCCTAAGGGTAGTGATAACAACAAATAGTACTCTAGTGGAAAAATTCCTCAATTTACCGAATTCCACTTTGCCAAGTTATACTACAACTATGTGTGAACTGGTGCAATCTTCAATGGTCATACCAAAGATTTTCATAGCACTGCATACACCATCATAAAGAACAATTTATACGAATGATAGAAGTTAAGCATATGCATGAAAGGGGTTCAGACTAACTTTACACAACGAGTTAGAATCACTAAAACGTAAAAAGTATGAACCAAAGGAATTCATCAATACACCATCATATTCTTCATTGTAATCACCACACATTAACTAGGCTAAACTTAATCTAATTGAAGAAATTTAAGAGAACAAGAAAGCACTAAGACACATCAAGTATTCACCAAGCTCCAATGAAAACTTTATTAACTCAGTAACTCATAGCAACAATCTAAAAAAATCTCCCTTTGCTGACGCAATTGAATTCGTTGCCTCAACCATTCTGGAATGGGTATACTTTGGTCTTCTAGAATCACCAATTTCTCTTTCCTTTGGACTACTCGATTGTCGATCTCCTCTTCATCTCCTAGACTATCCACTGTAACTTCAGGAACTATGGCTTCAACATTTGGAGGATGTATTGCTACTATTGGAGTTTCTTCCTCTAGTGGACCATCTTCATCGTTAATCATTTCTCGCTCTAAGATTGTAGCGAGACTTTCCTCTGTAGTGATATCTTGATCTCTCCCTCTTTCTTGCATGGACTTTTCATAGGCATTTATACTTAGTCTATCATGAATTGGCCTATCCAAATTTTCTTCTCACTCAAATCTCTTTATACTTGTCCTTGTATCCTACCTTTCCAATATTTCTATCTCTTGAACACTTGGAGTGCTACTCGAAGAAGAGGGAGCATTTCCATGCCTCTGCTTCTTATTTTGAGGTTCTTGGATGACTTCCTCAATCCTAGGATTCTTTTCTTGAGGTACCTCTTTCCCTTTCTTGGTTCCTACATATGGAGTTCCTCTTTCCTCAATAGTCCCCTCAAATATTTGTCCTGATCTTTCATCCCTAATTAGTCTATGACCAAGCAACCTATATGTGAATCCATTAGCTGGTGCAACTAATTTTTCAAGCTTACGCTCCATCCACTACTTACTGGCTTTGAAAGAGCTTCTAGATCTGTAACTTATTTCCTCTTCCAATCATATGGTTGAGCTATCATGTCTGGATTGAATCCCTTTCGCATCACGTTTGGGTCCTCCTCCATTTGATCAAGAATCTTGAATATGTTGCATGTTCTGATAATGTTCAACGGTAATCTTGAATGCATCTTCTTTCTAATCTCATTCTCATCTGCTGCATTTGCCCAAAAGTCTTCAAGGTAAACCTTTTGTTGGTACTTTGATCCTCCTATTGATGAGATCTTCTTGTAAGGATCAAAATCATTCCTCTTTGGATAAAGCAGAAGATGGAAGAAGTGGAGCTCATTTGATGATCTCTTTGCAACCTTTGGACATGGGCATACCTCAGTTTTCCCTTCTCCTGTGGAAATTGGGAACTATAATCCCAACTTCTTCTTCCCTTTCTAAATTTTGTCATAGGCTGTAAGTTGTCGAGTAAGCTCTAACAAGACCATCTTGTCCGTTGGGTACTTGGGAAGTTTGTATGGCTCCATGGAGAATCCTTGAACTCGGATGTATGAAAAGGTGGGAAACTGAATGAACCAGGTGCCATATTCTTTGACCAACTTCATCACACCCACTGGTAATCTTATATGTAGCCTTTTTTGTAGTGTTCTTGCTATGCGCATGTAAAATATATCGTCAACCCTCATGTAATCATCCTTTGAATATAAATGCAACTACAAGTAGCATTCATGGACTTTGAGGTGTTGGGTTCCGCTTCCAATTGGTCGGGTTCCGCTTCCAATTGGTCCTTTGCATTGTAGTTCATCATAATTCATTCTCCGTGCTAGCATGTAGACGACATACGAGGTCATATAAAATTTCCTTGTATGCTCTAGATTAAACTGTTCATTCAAATTATCACTTATGAGCCTAGCCCAATCTATTCTGTCGCCTTCCTCCATCACCTGCTCAACAAAATACTACATCCAAGATTCAAATCTATAAGAATGAGGCATGCCAAATATGCGACTCAACATCATGATCATGTCACTATATTCCCTCTGCAAGTCGAACCATACTATTTCCTTAGGAGTCCTAGAATGATGCGATCTATTCTTTTTCAACCATCTTTTGTTGATTATTTCATCATAGAAATGGACTCTAGAGGTGTAGATTCTCAATGCTTGCTCCTATGTTTTTGTGACCATCCTTGGGTGAGAAGGAATTCCAAACATTTTAGAAATGGATGCCAGAGAAAAATCTGCTAGAATATTTTGTTTAGAATCCCTGATGGTTCTGTCCCTAGGACTGTAGTGTTTGGTACATTCCACATTTAACTCTCGATGCTGAAAAGGAGAAGGAAAACCAGTCGTAGCAACAATTCCACTTCTCACAATTCTTGTGGATAGGTGTGTTGGGTGATGGTCATTGTCTCTAAGCATTCTCCAATTAAAATCTTTAAAATCGAGGCCACTGAGGCTTGTATCTCCGGTTCCTGTCCACTTTGACACAATTTTGGTTTCAAGATAGAATCCTCTTCTTTCATTCTTTATCAATTGTCTGCTCATTTCTCTTGTTCCCCTGGGTTCTACCATTTTCCTTTCCTGCAAAATAGAAAATGTCCACACATAAAACTATGCAAAGAAAGTATAAAAAACAGATACAACTTGTCCATAAGACAAAGATTTTGGATTTTTGCCAAAATTTCCATACTCCTCTCAAGATTCACTTTTCAATATTTCCACAAGAAACATGCAACTTTCCACAACTCACTGAAAAAAAAGGTTCCTTTCTAATAAGATTCAAAATCCTCTCTCGCAAATTACTAAAAAACTACTCAATGATTTCAGAAATTTCCCCAAAAATCTTCTTTTCAAACTCTTTGAATTTCACTCCTATTCTTAATTTGCTCTTCAAATTTCTGTGTGAGAAGGAATGAATGAGAGGTTTTCTTATATAAATCATCCCTCAAAAAAAGATGTCTTTAAAACTGTAGGCTAAAATTAGGTAGTTGCTTTACTTAGCCATCAAGGTTTCCATCTTTTGTGCCACTTGTTGCTTTTTACTGTTTGTCTCAAAAAGTTGCCATTATTGATGCTTTTAGCTTCAAGATGAAACTAAGTATTCCTTTATCCCATTTTGATTTTTAAAATTTTTTATTAATTAAATATCGATTAAAATCAATATTTAATTAATTTTCATGTTTTAATGAAAAAATCAAATTTCTTTCCAACTTTTCTCTATTATTTTTTTTTGGATTATTATTTAAAACAACCAAATTAAATATCAATAAAACTAATATTTAATTTTCCATGTAAATCCAAAAAATTTCCTTGAAAGAAAATCGTTTTTAAATTTTTTTTTTGCTTTTTTTGAATCCAACCTTTCCATTCATGAAGAATTTTCCATTCTTTTGCTTTTTTTATTTTGATCGATTTTCTTTTCAAATTTGGGATTTTTCCCAAATTTTCCAATATTTCAACTTTTCATGATTATTTTATACTTTTGGGATTTTTCGCGAGATTTTGGATTTTCATCCTCAAGAATTTTGAATTTTTGCTAGATGTTGGATTCCAAACTTATTTTTCCTTCCCTTTGGAATTTTTTGGGACGTCTTGGATTCCACTCCATATAAAAAAAAGAACCAATTTATTTTCTTCCAATTGGTCGGAGAGCAGGATTTTCCAAATTCATGTGGGTTTTATCCATGTTTTAATAAATAAAAATCCTCCATTATGTGAAAAGTGCACTCAATGAAAGCTGTGCATCACAATTTTAATACGGCTATGGATTATTTATCCATGGGAGACATTCCACGGCCAATCCAAATGTGCGCTCTAGAATTTGTGGGTAGCGGGGTTTTTGCCGAACGAAGGATTTTATCCTTCACAAAATATTCCAACATGCCACATAAAAACACTCCAAGGTATGCGGAAAGCGCATTTTTAAGGTAGTCAAGGATTTTGAATTTGACCATTCCCTACGGATGGTTGACTTGCACTCCGCTGAACAAGGAAATCCATGGTGGAGGCTTAGTTTGAAAAATGGGGGTCCCAGGCATGGGCGGTGGTGACTCTTGGTCACAACAGTATTCACCTCCTTCTGAACATCACCTCTCACATGGACCCCTCCTTGAGCCTGGCCTCCGAGATTATCCATTTTGATCGGCGATGTAACCGTACCTTACTCCCCAATGGTATCATCCTTCTTAGTCTCAGGAGTGTTCGTGTTGATTTTGGAAGTATTAGACATCCTAAATGGGAGAGGGCTATCCTACTCCCAAGCCATACCCCCTTCATCCTTCCCTTCACTACCAGTCTCATCCTCCTCCCGTTCCCCATAGTTCCTTCTGGTGGCTTTCCTCTTGGCCCTGGGTATGATTTTCCTACCTGAGTTATCAATGGACTCAGAATTATCAGGTCTTATCCTCATCCAAGGTGGCTAAGGAATTTTTCTCCCTCAATCTTTTACTTGACCGATTACTACCTTTCTTAGCAGTGGTGCCAGTGCTTTCCACATCAAGAACCTCTATATTTTCTATTTTTTAACTCATTGGCAATGGTCATGGGTTCCTTTTTAGTTTGTGTTTTGGAGGAAGGGGATGGGGCTTGGGCGAATTCAATAATCTTAAGCAGGGAAGGGTTTGAGCTGGGGATCTTGGGATGGAAACCCTTATACAATTTAAACTGTTGATAAATGAGGGCTTGGTGGTAGAAAGTGTAACTTTTTCCTTCCTCACACTTTTTGCGAATCTTCCAAACATAGTATTCTATAGAATGAAGAAGAAAATATGGGAAAGAGATACATTCACTATTCCTAAAGTGGTTAAGGATAGGGAAATGGTAGTAGTAGCATACCTTAACCTTGTCCTCAAAGGTGACATACCTCATGATAACGTAACAAACCATATTCCATGGCTTTGGGAGCTTTTCTCTAGCAAATCCACCATGCAAGCGAACTAGGCCTTTATCGGAATGGAAGAACTTCCGTAGGATCGTATAGCCCATGACCCTAACCTACTTCCTCTGGCTCTTACCCTCAATAGCAAGACCAGTAGCATTAGCAATCAACTCTTTAGTGACTTCAAATGAAACCCCACCAATTCTCACCCAACAATTTTTCCATGAGTCCATAAATTACTAGGTCACTTTTTTGTCATCCTTCAATTCTTTCCATAAAAGGGGTGAACCCACCTTCTTTAGGTAGGTCCACCTTGCCTTGTCCTTCCTAACATTTTCTTCAATTCTTGGTGGCTCGATCTTGGCATAGGCGTTCTCCATGGCTTCTTCCTCATCGAGACCCACAACCAAATCCTCCTCTCTCTTTCATCTCGACAACCATATCACTCACATTGTGTGACAACTTGTGCAAACCAACTAGAGCCAAATCCTTTCTCGTCTACCTATTCTAGTCGCAACAATGAAGGTTTTAAGTAGTCAAAAGACCACTTAATTGATTAAAATAATGATTACTCTTTGGCTGCCAAGTCATCATATATCCGCTACCCAAACCCAAAAGCCATCAAAAATGGGAAAGCCATGTCCTTTGGGCCTGCCAAAAATTGTCCCAAATCTTTCCTAGGGTAGTGGACCTGCGTTTCACATGAAACGTCATAATTCTCGTAGGTAATATTTCCTTGCCAGCTAATTTATCCTTGTCCCAATCTGCTCCTAAATTTATCATAATGTGAAGAAGGTCCTCCAAATTATTTAGCAAGAAAGCATTCAAATTGAATCTTCCCATCGCCATAATACCCATTAAGTAGAGTACACTAATGACAAGGACATGCACAACTTACATCATTAAAACTGTCATTATTGTTTCATAAGGTTCTCTTATTGAGCAAGGCATCTAGTGGTTGTCGGTAGATCGTACTTGCTTTCCCAAACTTGCTGATTCATCATTTTGTATCCGTACCCTGTTGGGTTGTTTGCCACTTGATTTCCCTCTCTATACACATGTTGAATTTTAAAATTGTTAAAGCTAGTTAATAGGTTTTGTGCATCTCTTTTGATTGAAGGTGCATGTGTTACATCCCAAATTTTGACCTAATTTAAAATATGACTGTTGAGGTTCACATGAAGTTGGTAGCTTAATTTGTTATGATCCTGTGAAAATGGTAAGATGGTTAGTCATTATAATTTTAAAATGAAGATAACAAGTTAGTTGATCATTTGTCATGAATTCATTGAATTGAAAAGATGGCTAACCATTGTGATTAATTATGATTAAATAATTTATTATGATAATATGATTTAACTGCAGAGAACTTCCTTGCAGGAAACATGCCAAAGGGGTGGAAGCATTGTTAGAAAAGAATTAGGCACAAGAGCATCACCATCGTTGGGCAGATGGGTTGAAAACCTAGCGACTTGAAACATGATACATTTGTGGGACCCGCATGAGCTATTTAAATAAATAAATTGAGAAACATAAAATAATTGAGTTAAAATATAAAACATATGTCAAAGGATTTTAATTTATCTTTCATCATATTATTTTAATAAATATTTATATATGTGCATATAATATAAAAATGATTTGGCACCATTATAATTTAATAATTTAATAAAGTGATGTTTACATGTATATATAAGATTATAATAAAATTTGAATTATAATAACATTTGAATTATTATAATTTTCGAATTATAATCTTCCCTTCTCTTTCCATGCTTTTTATGTTAATATTCTTGCTTTTAACCAATTAACATTTGGCATGTAAATCAAATTAATTTTTGAATTCGAATGAACATCTTGAGAAACGGATGGGAGCCAAGAAGTCATGCTTTTATTCTTATTATGTGGAAGCCGTGACAGATATATATTTCATTCACCTAACTTTTTTCTGGTAACGTTTTCTTTTCCATTATTATTACCGGTTCCGCATAACATCCGACCTTCATTATTCTTATTGGGAGTTGGGTGAGAAAAAGGAGGAGAACTCCCATTTCCGATTCCTTTTTAATATCGTATTCTTCCTTGTTAAATGCGGCGTCCTTCACCATTGATGCACGACTGAACTTCTGCAGGTCCATTCGAAATCCCTTTCATTTCATAGAAGAACTTTCCTAATCTAGCCTGACATACATGATTCTATTCTTATTGTAGATTTAAGTAGTATTTATACACTAGATTTGCCTGCAAGCAAACCGAAGAAGAGTTAATACAAATCGCTTAGCAAGACTCCAGAGAGTTCTGGATTTATATCAGGTTATGTGGTAGCCATTCCCAGTTAATGTTATATTCCTTTATTATTGCAAAAAGATTCCCATAGTTGCAGCTGAAGATTTTCTTTTTCTTAACTAAACTCTAGGGAGTAGCTTACCATTAAGCATAGTAAAGTATCCATGTCAACAAGAGATTATTATCGCTCCTAGTCATCAGGATTGGAATGGTATTTATTTCTGCATGTTTTAAAGGATATAATCACTCAAATCACAGGTTGTGAAAAAGCTGGAAGTATATATCATTCATGTTCTAAGAATAGCTGTATATCTCATATCATTACTCACCGGCTTCCAATCTTCTATAATAGCTAAATTGTAGTTATAATCATCGGATGGAACCTTTGGAGATAGAGTTTATTGAAGATGCAATAAAAATCATGATTTAATTATACAATTTGGAAATAAGAGTCTATGATATTTCCGCTAGTTTTAAAGAACATATTCTTTCAAGTCACAGTTTGTGATAAAATGGAAAACATATAAAATTCTTTTATCTATCAAGAATCAATAGAAAGAACCGGTTGTTCTAAGAATTTTGAACACCTAGGACTCACCTGGCTGTGTAGCCAAGGAAATGGGTGATGAGGTGAGAGAAAGGAATCTATAATAACATGAAATAGTAATCAATTTTGACATATCAATGTTTATCATTTTAATATGAATTTTTTTTAATACCTCTTGCATGATTCTGTTTCATGTAATCTCTTGTTGTTAAGTCAATGGGTATGGTTAGATATCGGGTTGCTCAGCTAATGACAAGATGGTTCCTGTCTATTCCGAGTAGGGAGGGCCTTTCTTATTAGAGATTGTGTGGGGATAAAGTTGAGGTCCGAGGTTGGGTGGTTAAGCCCTTGACAATGTTTCACCTCTCCCCAAGTTGTCTGATGTACATCAGACAAAAATAAGTTATACATTCAATTGTTTGTCGGAAACAAGTATTATCACTTTTATAATGTATATGCAAGAAGGTAAGATTAATTTAATTCATTGTTACAGTTATTTTACACTTGGATGCGAGAGATAGATTTATGAGTTGTTTTTCATTTATATGAATATCAAATACGAGCAAAAATCTTGTGTTATTGTCGCAATTAAGAAATTGGAACCTGAAAGGAATTATACAATGGTATCTGAAGCTCTAATTGATTTAGTGGTAACTAGAACCCTAAATGATACAGTGGTATTGGAAGCCCTAATTGAATCAGTGGTATCAGAAGCTCAAATTGAATCAGTGGTATCGGGAGCCCTAAGTGATACGATGGTATCAGAAGCCCTAAATAATCCAATAGTGATTGATGCCCTAATTAATATAGTGGTTTGTGATGCCCTAATTTCATATAGTGGTTTTTAATAGTAATTGTCATATGATTTTGATATAGTGGTATTGGATGGTAGTTGTTATATGACATTGTTATAGTGGTATTTGTGGACTAATCTGGGTGATTGCAGAAGCTTTCTTACAATGATTTACTGGTTCAAACTTCACGGTATGTGGATTTTAATTTCTATGGTATAATCATTGATGGTGTTTTAAGTTCTTAGTTAAGAAAAAATTTGTCTAACTAATTTTAATGGTAAATCTCATTCACATGAACATGACTGATATAACTGTCTTCCTATGAAATTGAAGTAATAACTGCATTCTATGAGAATGTTAATTGTTAATTTAGACCTGGGAAAACAGGATGTTACAGCATGCCAGCTCATTTTATTCACACCCTTAATGGCCTCAATAGTTATTAAGGAGTCAACTTTGATTATCAGGTTTAGAATTCTGCTACTAAGGGCAATTTCCAGACCCCATAGGAGAGCAATTACTTCCACTTCATTGTTGGAGACTTTCACACATTTCCAGAATATCCTCTTCTGCATATAGCATGTTCAATATCCTCTTCTAATAGGTACATTCTCACTTCTTCTTGAGCCATCAAAATTTGGTTTCCACCAATTTGGTGGGGGTGCCTTCTATTTCGTTCCTTGTCTTTTTTCAATCTTCGAACTACCCACTTTCTCCACAACATGTGATATGTCCCATATTGCGCCCAACACCTATCTAGAGGTGTGGGGGGCGGCGAGGCAGTTTCCAGTTCCATATCCGGGCACCTCCCTTATAAGATCCATCGATTTTTGTAAAACCACCTTGGGGGAAGGGGACAATTTCTCTATAAATATCGATATAATCAGTCCCTATCTTTCAAAGTGAAGAATTGTATGCATATTTGTCTTCCACATGATATAATCAGTCCCTTTTATCTTCAGTTCTGCATTTGAAAGAAGAAACTTGGAATCAAGCATGATATCATGAAATGAAATGTGTCTAAGTTGTAGTAATACTGGGATGGGCGACCTTCCAGAAAGTTCGATTTTACATTTTGGTGATCATCACTTAGATCCAATGAATGCTAAGTTTTCCATTTAATCTTATAAAAGATGGATTTATTTGAACCACTACTCATGAAACGGGGATCAATGAATTTAACTCAAAAACTACATAATCGAATCCTAATAACAATATCACTATTTGATTTCCTATAGAAACATATCTACTACTTATGAACTATCCACTCGCTATAATGCATTGCATTTGGGATCCATGATTGATGGCAACACTACTGAGATCATTGTAAATCTATAATTATTCAACTCTCTCAAGTAGCATGATAATTTTATGCCTTTTTCTTTCTTCTCTCAGAGTTCAAAGGAGAGGAAACGTTGATGCACTATAAAAGAAATTGAAGAGTAATTGCAAACTTAAACTAAACAGAAATGCCAAAGTATTCCTATGTGTCAACATACTCGCTTCTCTAGCCAATACTAGAAATGGATTTTCACTAGATCAAACCTCCATCATGCAGGTTGCATGTGTCTGCCTTTGTAGGAATAAACAACTCCCCTAAAGATAATGAACGATGATGCAAGAAAGCACTCGAGAAAGGACCAGTCTTATATGTGAATGCCAAAGGGAAAAGCCAAAACAAATTAAATTGATGCAATGTGCAAGGATATAATACATCGTGAGATGTAGCTGAACCGTTGAGAAATGATATAACAGACATGTTATGCAAACAGTTAGTCTTCAAATTTGAATTACATTTCCACTATGTTTTGGATATTTCAGTGTTCTTGGATTCCAGTTTTATATTATAAGAGAAATGAAGGTACATTTTATAAACAATATGTCTTGTATCCAATATGTTTTTGCTAAGTCGAAATAAAAATATTTTATTATATTATCTAGATTCAATTTCGAAAGAGCATCATGATCAATATCATTGGACAAAGTTGTAGTCATAGATTTATTTGTATCTAAGATTCCAAACTACTTACAGTAATGATCCAATTTTATAAATTAATGTAAATCCTAATGTAATTGACTTGGTAATAAGTGTTATGATATACACCTAAAGCTGTGAGTGTGAGGACATGAAAACTATTTTATTCTAGGATCTAATTAAATACTAGATTAACAAAATTATGAATAGCTCCCCATCAATCTAACACACATTTGAGAGAAAATAAAATAATAAACAAAGTAGTGTTATACATGCATCTGAAATATTTGAACAAATGACTTGTTTTCTAGGTTAAGCAACTTTGGAGCTCCAAGCAATCAAACAGGAAGCCATATATATATGATCTCTCTCTAGCTTATCATACTTCCGTCACATATAATCTTATCCAATTTTAATTGTTCGACAATGAGTCATCATTCTATTAATAAATAGTTTAGAAATTTCAACACACGTTTTTTATGTATGTTGAAAATATCAGTAAAGGGAAAATGTACTACAGTAGTTGATATAGCTAACTTTGTACACCTACATATTGTAAATCGTATTATTGGACTTAAATACTTTTCTTGTTGTCTTCATATGCAACATAACTGCTTACAGTACATAGTGAAGTTAAATGTTGGAATATGTTATGAGTGCAAAGTAGTAATTTCAAAGCCTCCTCTAAAACATATTTCCTATTTTCCTATTAATCATTTGTTTTGACAACTAAAAATGCTGTATAATAGATCTAATACTCTTGTACAAATGATCCAAAAAACATCCATGATTAGTACTTAAAAACTTACATAATTGATCTAATTTCAAACTTTTTCTCGTAAAAAATAAGTGATTGTATAATGATGATTTGAACTTATGAAATCTAATGTGAAATAATTGAAACATAAAGAATAACTAGTACTCTTTGTGTCACAATATCTAACTAATAAATATACTCAAACTTATTTCCTCAATGAATACTTTGGTCAATGGCGAACTCCCATCAAATGGCGTGATTTGTAAATACAGCTTACAACAAGGCAAAAACTCATCTAGCTTTCCTATTTTTCATCAATAATTACCCTGTACCATGTATGTTGTCAGTCAACGGTTTGTGAATAAATACTACATCCCACTTGCCACCAGTATTTGATGTTGAATTGTCATGAAGGAAATTTTTGCAAGAGAGCATAAAAAGATCCATTGGCTATCTAGCAAGCTAAAATTTAAATCATAAAGAAAACTTTTCATAAAACTGTTTAGTGTTTCTTTCATTGTATTCATCATATCTATTGATTCTCAATCTATAGATGGCTAGCGTCTTCTAAATTGTTTTTCATCCTCATCTTCAATGATCAACCTTCGATTTAAGGATAACAAGATTCTTCAGCACACAAAATACTGTGATACATGTAAAATCACATGACTTGTTAAACTAAAGCTATGTTTTTATTCAAGTCATGTGAACTGTTAAGTTAAAGCTTCTTTTTAATTGAAATCATGTGAGCAACTTTTACAAAAAATACTACCCTGTACCATGTATGCTGTCAGTCAACGGTTTGTGAATAAATACTACATCCCACTTGCCACCAGTATTTGATGTTGAATTGTCATGAAGGAAATTTTTGCAAGAGAGCATAAAAAGATCCATTGGTGTCATGTCCCTCTCTTAGCAACGTAATTATAACAGGGGATTTCCCTATCATTGACTCTCGTAGGCAAATAATTATGGGAAGAGGGTCGATTTTGTCTTCCAATTAAGTAAGCGGGGCCTACTCATTCCTATATTAAATAAAGGTTGTATTCTAACTTTATAAAGTTAATTATTTAATTTTATAAAGTTAATATTTGTAGTGCAAGATGATTCCGGATAATTTCCAGAAACTTCTCGGCAAGGAGATAAATAGAGGACATAGGGCTCCCTTTTGATGGCAAGTGATTTTGTGGATTTTACTATTTATCATATTGGAGAAATTTGTGGTCTTCGGTCTGCAAATTTCCATTAGGTCTTTGGGAACGAAAACTCCCTGGGATCTGCATAACTGAGGTGGTGAGATATCCTCCGAAGGGTTGCACATTGGAAGTGGTCTTCAACCATTTCATGTGGGCTTATTGCATATTCAGATTGCTTGAAGGGTGGCGACTTTATGATACTTGTATTATTTTCATGAAGGATCATTTTCTGAGAGATAGGATTGTAGATTTTAGTTCCTCGCAAGGGTTTGGAGGTAATCTACTTTTTACAGTATATACTGGCCGAGCTTAGGAGAAGAAATTGTGCTTTTCAAACAAGGTTTGGATCAAGACCAAATGCATATTTGTTCATAACTCTTCACAGAGCAGGACTCAGAATTTTCTGCTTGGACGAGCTGTATAATACCCTAAGGCGTCTCCAATTTAGCATCCAGTTTCCCATCGCAGGTGTTATGAAAGGTGGATGTCCCGTTATTATTGGAGAGGAAATTTAGTAACTATCGGGCATACAGTCATGGTGATAGTCGGATTGCAAAAGATCCAGCCGGCAAACAATAACCTGCGCCTGAATTTTCTCAGTTAATCGTTTGCATGAAATACGAATTGTTACACGCCAAAGCTCACTTGAATCAAGGGGTCAGAGAAAGGGATTCGAGCGGGAGAACCATTTTATTAGTCATTTTTGGTGACTTTTCCTACAGCACTGCAGTCATTTTTGGATCATCCGCGCGGATCTGGAAAAATGATTTTAAAATCGCAGAAGGGCACGGGTCTAGACACAGTCAGAAGCGCCGCCAGTAATGTGCGATTTTTTCCCTTCAAACAGATTGAGGTGAAACTGAAACCCATTCCAACTCAGCCTAAGAATTGCCAACAGTATTTCATAGATGGCTCGAAATTCAGGTTTTTTATATATGTTCAATGATTATAGATGATTTGTTCTTTTTTTTCTAGTTCAGATTATGATTAAAATTGGACTTAGTATCTAGATTCAATTGGAAAATTGTAACAACCAAACCTCTTGAATTTGATTATTGTTGAACCCATTTGTTGAATATTGTTTAAGACATTACATATACTTAATGATCGCATGATCTTAAAAATAAGGATCATCTTAGTGGTATCAGAGCAGTAGTCCTGCCATCCTGATTGGGTAAAAGTACTTTAATTTTCGGAGTTGTACTCGAGAACCATATTCAAGAACAGGGATATGGGTGAAAGACAGAGTCTGCCAAGATTTCCCAGAGTCAACGAGGATGAAACCAGAGAATTTTACAGAACCATGACTACCGGACAACAAGAAATAACTCAGACACTACAGGCTTTGACTACCATAATGGAAAGAGTTATTCAGCCCAGGATTCAGGATCAAGGAAGAGGCACATCTGATCACGATGATAGGAGTGTGGCCGGATCACAAGGTGCTCCTAGGCGCAGATCATGGACAGCAAATAGGCCTACTCGTCCCACCTTCCTAAGGGAAGAGGCTCAGGAGATGGGAGAAGACGATGCACCAGAAGATTTCCAGGATGATCTTAGGGCTACTACAGCAGAATGGCAGGCATTACCCCCACATGTGCGTGAATTATTAAACTTCGATCGATATCTAAACCAAAGAAGGGAACATATGAGGAACAGCCGCCAAAATAGGAGACCTAGAGGAGGTTATGATAGCGAGTTACAGCGAGCTGTCAGTAAACTTACTTTACCCTTTTTCGATGGAAGTGTTCAGATGACGGCACAAGCTTGGATTCATAAGTTGGACACCTTTCTAGCATTAAGGCCTATTTCTGAAATAGATGCCATCAAATATGCTACCTTGCATCTGGAAGGCGCAGCTCATGACTGGTGGTCACATGGAATGGTTACTTTGCAACACAACTAGGTAACAACATATCAAGACTTTGTAGATAGATTAGTTGAACGTTTCGATAAGAAGGATCCAGAAATTTATTTTCACGACCTTGCACAATTAAGACAGACTGGCAATGTCGAGGTTTATATTAGTGAATTTCAGAGGTTGTCAGTCATGGTACCAGATGTATCGGAAAGGAGGTTAGTTATCTTATTTACAAAAGGATTGTCTGAACCCCTCAAGGGATGGATTAAGGCATTTGACCCACCAACACTGCAAGAAGCCATGAGGAAAGCACAAAGTATGGAACTTACAGCCCCTTCTAGCCGGTTCACTCCCAGGAGTACTACCTCTTTCAAAGACAATAGGAAGTTTGATAAAAATAAAGGGAAGAGCATTGAAACCAAAGGGAAATCTACCACGCCCCTAGATACAGAGGCATTAAATGACTTGCGAAGGAAGAAATTATGCTTCTATTGCAAAGGTCCATATGACAGGGATCATGATTGTCCCTTGCGACCAAAAGGAAAAGCCAATAGAGTTATGTGGGCATATTACGAAGGATCAGATTCCGACAATGTGGCAAAAGAGGATGAACACACTGGTTCAGAATCTGAGGAAGAGACGGGAAAGTCAGAACTGAAAGAAGAACCTGAATTGCATCTACAGCAAGGGCGTTTGTCTAGCATTCAACAGGAAGGATCTTTCAGATTACGTGGTGTCCTAGCAGGACAGAAGGTGATTACATTAGTTGATACCGGAGCTACACATAACTTCATTGATGCAAGATTAGTTGAGCATCATGGTATTAAGACAGAAGAATTCGAAGGTCTTCGAGTTCAGGTTGCTGACGGATACACTCTTAAGTGTAACAAGATAGTCAGAGACATGCCTTTACACCTGAATAATTATGAGTTCAAAGCGAATTACCACGTGGTCAATATGGGTGATTTGGATATCGTTTTAAGCATGACATGGTTACGTTTATTGGGTGAGGTTACCTTTCGACTCAGGGACATGGAGATTAAGTTCGAAGTAGATGGGAGGCAGCATGTATTGAGAGCTATTCGGAATGGTGATATCCGAACGATCTCTCTTAGACGATTGGAAAGATTGGTGAGACATGAGGATCTTGAATGGGCAGCCATGTGTACTCTCATGCCTACACAGAAGGAACAACCAAAGACAGAATATCATCCCGAGATATAGATATTGAGGAAAAAGTATAGTAAGGTATTCAGCGATATCCCACCTGGTACACCACCTGATAGAGGGATCGAGCACATCATCGAATTAGAAGAAGGCGCTAAACCAATTATGATCACTCCATACAGGCATCCCAAAAGGCTTAAAGATGAGATAGAAAAAACCATCAAGGAGCTTCTCGCGATGGGACATATCAGACCTAGTAAGTCTCCTTTTGCTTCTTCAGTAGTTTTGGTTAAGAAGAAAGATGGTTCATTACAGATGTGTATAGATTACAGGATGCTGAATAAGAAAACCATTAAGAATAGATATCCTATTCCATGGATTGATGAGCTAATAGATGAACTGCATGGGGCATGCTACTTTAGTAAGATTGATTTGAGATCAGGTTACCATCAGATTAGAGTCAGAGAACAGGACATTAAGAAGACGACATTCAGGTGCCATTGTGGGCATTTTGAGTTTGTAGTGATGCCATTTGGATTGACCAATGCACCAGCTACTTTCCAGTCCACCATGAATAAGGTCTTCCATCATCAGCTGAGAAAATTCGTGTTGGTATTTTTTGATGATATCTTGGTATACAGTCGAACATGGCAGGAGCACATGGCGCATCTAGAAACAGTATTGAAGACCTTGCAAGAAGAATCCTTGTATGCCAAAGAGTCCAAATGCGATTTGGGAATGATTGAGTTGTTATACTTAGGTCATATTATCAGCCGAGAAGGAGTGCGGATGGATCCTGACAAGATTCGTGCTATTGTGGAATGGCCTACTCCTAAGAACCTAACTTAGTTAAGAGGATTCCTTGGGTTATGTGGCTTCTACCGCAGATTTTTTTGCGGGTATTCACGACACGCGGCCCCTATAACAGATTTGCTTAAAAGGGGAGCTTTCGTTTGGATAGCAAAGGCATAGGCTTGTTTTGACAGATTCAAGGAGATCATGACTTCATGTCCGGTACTAGCCTTGCCTGATTTCTCGAAACCATTTGAACTCCAGTGTGATGCGTCAGGAGATGGTATTGGGGCTGTTTTAATGCAGGATAAACACCCAATTGCATATGAAAGCAGGAAACTCCGTGGGCCAGAGAGATCATTCAGCATTTACGATAAGGAGATGTTAGCTATCATACATGCACTAGCTAAGTTCAGGCAGTACTTAGTAGGTGGCAAATTCTGCATAAAAACTGACCACAATAGTTTAAGACATTTCCTCAGGCAAAGGGATCTCAATGATAGGCAGCAGAAATGGGTCAGTAAGTTACAGGCATATGACTTCGATATATCTTATGTTAAGGGCACACAGAATGTGGTAGCAGATGCCTTGTCACGCAGACCACATCTTAGTTCAATGATTGAGATCTCTGAGGATTGGAAGCATCTGATTATTGCAGAATATGCCAGAGATTCATGGGCATCTAGGATAGTTGATGGGACACTTGTTGATACCAGGTATACACTTGTGGATGAATTGATTATTTACAAGAGCAAGATATTTTTAGTCCCAGGATCGAAGGTGAAGCAGTTCATTATGCGAGCTCTTCATGATTCACCTATAGCTGGTCACCCCGGATACTTTAAAACATATAGACAGGTGCGAGAACGGTTTACATGGAAAGGACTTAAGAAGGATGTTTTGCAGTATGTTCGTGAGTGTTCCGTTTGCCAACAGAATAAACAGGAGCACACCTTTCCAGCGGGGCTTCTACAGCCACTTCCCATTCCGTGTCAGAAGTGGGAATGCATATCCATGGATTTCATTACTGGGTTGCCCAAGGCTCAAGGACGTGATTGCATTTATGTGGTGGTGGATAGGCTAACAAAATATGCCCATTTCTTTCCCATCACCACTACTTATACTGCAGTACAGGTAGCTGAAGTATTCTTCAGGGAGGTTTTCAGGTTACATGGGATACCCCACAGTATTGTCAGTGACAGGGATAGTAGATTCTTGAGTCATTTCTGGCAAGAGGTGTTTCGATTATGCGGCATTGAGCTCACACCCAGTACTAGTTATCACCCGCAAACCGATGGTCAAACGGAAATAGTAAACAAATGGGTGGAAGGCTACTTGAGGAATTACGTAGCTGATCAGCAGAAGGCTTGGGTAAGATGGATTTATTTGTGTGAGTATTGCTATAACACCACTTTCCACATGTCTATCCAAATGACACCTTTTCGAGCATTGTACGGCTATGATACACCCAATTTCATTGACTTATTGATGAGTGATGTTCGGGTTCCACGTGCTGGGGATTTACTGCAAGAAAGTAAAGATATCATTAGCTCTCTACGTGATAACATCGCTCGAGCACAGAATCAGTATAAGCAATACGCAGATCAAAAGAGGACGGAGAGAAGCTTTGAGGTGGGCGACATGGTTTACTTAATGCTTCAACCATTTCGACAATCTACTCTCAAAAAGAGTGGGTCAGAGAAGCTTGAACCCAAGTATTATGGACCTTTCAGGATCAGTAGGCGAATAGGGGAATTGGCTTATGAACTTGAGCTTCCAGCAGACAGCAAAGTATACAATGTGCTTCATGTATCACGTCTCAAAAAGGCATTGGGACAGAATGTAATACCTTCTGCAGTCTTGCCGCCTCTGGATGATGAAGGGAAATTGATCATGGTACCGGAATTCATTTTAGGAAGCAGAGAAAAACAGCTCCGCCGAAGAGTAATCAAAGAATATTTGGTTAAATGGAAGGATCTACCAATCGAAGATGCTACTTGGGAGAATGAGACCATTTTGCAGCATCTAGCTCTGAGATTGCTTGAGGGCAAGCAATATCTGGAAGGGCGGACTGTCATGTCCCTCTCTTAGCAACGTAATTATAACAGGGGATTTGCCTATCATTGACTCTCGTAGGCAAATAATTATGGGAAGAGGGTCGATTTTGTCTTCCAATTAAGTAAGTGGGGCCTACTCATTCCTATATTAAATAAAGGTTGTATTCTAACTTTATAAAGTTAATTATTTAATTTTATAAAGTTAATATTTGTAGTGCAAGATGATTCCGGATAATTTCCAGAAACTTCTCGGCAAGGAGATAAATAGAGGACATAGGGCTCCCTTTTGAAGGCAAGCGATTTTGTGGATTTTACTATTTATCATATTGGAGCAATTTGTGGTCTTCGGTCTGCAAATTTCCATTAGGTCTTTGGGAACGAAAACTCCCTGGGATCTGCATAACTGAGGTGGTGAGATATCCTCCGAAGGGTTGCACATTGGAAGTGGTCTTCAACCATTTCTTGTGGGCTTATTGCATATTCAAATTGCTTGAAGGGTGGCGACTTTATGATACTTGTATTATTTTCATGAAGGATCATTTTGTGAGAGATAGGATTGTAGATTTTAGTTCCTCGCAAGGGTTTGGAGGTAATCTACTTTTTACAGTATATACTGGCCGAGCTTAGGAGAAGAAATTGTGCTTTTCGAACAAGGTTTGGATCAAGACCAAATGCATATTTGTTCATAACTCTTCACAGAGCAGGACTCGGAATTTTCTGCTTGGACGAGCTGTATAATACCCTAAGGCGTCTCCAATTTAGCATCCAGTTTCCCATCGCAGGTGTTATGAAAGGTGGATGTCCCGTTATTATTGGAGAGGAAATTTAGTAACTATCGGGCATACAGTCATGGTGATAGTCGGATTGCAAAAGATCCAGCCGGCAAACAATAACCTGCGCCCGAATTTTCTCAGTTAATCGTTTGCATGAAATACGAATTGTTACACGCCAAAGCTCACTTGAATCAAGGGGTCAGAGAAAGGGATTCGAGCGGGAGAACCATTTTATTAGTCATTTTCGGCGACTTTTCCTACAGCACTGCAGTCATTTTTGGATCATCCGCGCGGATCTGGAAAAACGATTTTAAAATCGCAGAAGGGCACGGGTCTAGACACAGTCGGAAGCGCCGCCAGTAATGTGCGATTTTTTCCCTTCAAACAGATTGAGGTGAAACTGAAACCCATTCCAACTCAGCCTGAGAATTGCCAACAGTATTTCATAGATGGCTCGAAATTCAGGTTTTTTATATATGTTCAATGATTATAGATGATTTGTTCTTTTTTTTCCAGTTCAGATTATGATTAAAATTGGACTTAGTATCTAGATTCAATTGGAAAATTGTAACAACCAGACCTCTTGAATTTGATTATTGTTGAACCCATTTGTTGAATATTGTTTAAGACATTACATATACTTAATGATCGCATGATCTTAAAAATAAGGATCATCTTAATTGGCTATCTAGCAAGCTAAAATTTAAATCATAAAGAAAACTTTTCATAAAACTGTTTAGTGTTTCTTTCATTGTATTCATCATATCTATTGATTCTCAATCTATAGATGGCTAGCGTCTTCTGAATTGTTTTTCATCCTCATCTTCAATGATCAACCTTCGATTTAAGGATAACAAGATTCTTCAGCACACAAAATACTGTGATACATGTAAAATCACATGACTTGTTAAACTAAAGCTATGTTTGTATTCAAGTCATGTGAACTGTTAAATTAAAGCTGCTTTTTAATTGAAATCATGTGAGCAACTTTTACAAAAAAAAATATTTATGTACTGTGATATCTTAAAAAAATGTTATTACTTTCATGTGAACTTATGCCCGTGTCTTTGCAAAAACTTACCTTTCTTGTGATACATGTAAAATCACATGACCTGTTAAATTAAAACTATGTTTGTATTCAAGTCATGTGAACTGTTAAATTAAAGCTGCTTTTTAATTGAAGTCATGTGAGCAACTTTTACAAAAAAAAATATCTATGTACTGTAATATCTTAAAAAAATGTTATTACTTTCATGTGAACTTATGCCCGTGTCTTTGCTAAAACTTACCTTTCCATGTGAAAAACTGACTTCAAAAAATGCTGTGGTGTTTTCTGAAGTTGTGTTATAAAGTGAACTTATGCACCATTTTTGTTTTGGCTCAAACAGAAAATGTCGATACAATGTGGAGTTGTGATCCGCTTTACAACTTTTCTCTGTTTGGTGGGGTTTATTGCTGCAAAATGCCAAACTGAAAAGTGCGGATCAACGAATGTGAGTTACCCATTCTGGATCAACAATTCTGGCTGCGGATACCCTGGTTTTCAGATCAGCTGCGAGAAAGATAACGATACTAAAACGGTGGCTCCATTTTTTTATGCCAACGTTGGTAATTATACAGAGAGGGGACTCAAAGGCAATCATAAAGATGGGTTTGCTTATCCTTACAAGGTCATGGAGATAGATTATACAGGGCACCTCATCATAGACTCGTGGTATAACTACGCCTGGACGTGTGGATACATGTCAGGGCAAACCTACTTTGGTTTACCTTCAGATGGGTCTTTCACTATTTCAAGCTCCAACAGATTCATAGTTGTGGGCTGCAATACATCTGGTACATACAGTTTTGGGGGCTTGGGAGAGGTGAGATGTGTCGCAATATGTGAGTCTCAAAGTACTACACCATTGTGCATGTATGGTTGTTGTGAAATTAACCTTCCAAATAATTGGCCCTCTGTAAATTTCACCGGCGGAGGTTATTTTCGCATCTTCAATACTAGCAGAAACAAATATCAATACAAGTGTGGATTCTCCACCATATTCGACCCCTCCACATTCAGCAATACAACAAGCGATTTTTGGGGGAAAAAGAGTGAAGTTTCTTATGGTCTCCGCCTTAACTGGGGTATAGGTCTTCAGGAGTGCACCGAGGCTAGAAATACAAATAATTATTCTTGTGCCTCCAAAGCAAAATGCATCGATTCTCCTTCAGGAAAAGGACATGTATGCGAATGCCTTCCTGGATATGAGGGAAATGGTTACTTCAATGGAACAGATTGTACAGGTATAACTTTTAGATCTTTCTGATATTGTTATTAGGATTAAGTATGTAATTTTTGAGTCAAAATTACTGATCTGTATTTAATAAGTAGTGATTTAAAAGAATTCTTCTCATGACAATAAGCAACATGTAACATTCATTGCACCTAGGATTTGTTCACAGATGTGAAGTACTGAAACTTCCTCTGTGGTCATCCATTCTAGTATTATTCCAGCTCAAGTACCCTCACTACAGAGTTTCTTCTATAGATAACAGGGGAAGTTGGGTACCCGAGTAGGTGCAATGAATGCTAAGTGTTCCATTCATTCTCACAAAAGATAGATTCATGTCAATCAGTACTCATAAAATATGTGTCAATAAACTTGACTCAGAAACTTCACAATTGAATCTTAATAACAATAAAAGATATCTCCTACTAATCAATTTTAGATCTTTTAGATCTATTTTAGATCTTTGTTAAATATTCAACTGTTAGTATCATGTTGTATTTCTCAAATCTCATTCTGATGACTTCTAATCATAGTGATGATGATTGTGCAGACATAGATGAGTGCAGCAGTAAAAAATTGAATATGTGCATTGGAGAAGAGAGAGGAGGAATATGCCATAACTTCGCAGGTTCATACAATTGTTCATGTGCAAAGGGATACAAGGGAGATGGCTTTCATAATGGGACAAGGTGCATGCCCACAAGCTCAAATCGTGGTGCCTTCCCTGCAATCATAGGTACCAAAATATTAGATTTACTGGCTTTAATTGTTTGCCTAAAAACATTTATAATCTATAAAGTATAATAGTAATTTGATATCTGGTAAAATACACAGGATCTGTCTCTTCGGTTGTGTTTGTCTGCTTAGCAGCATCTCTTTTAGTCTGGTGGCTAAAGAAACGTAACTTAAAAACTGTGGAAGATAAGTATTATCAGCAGTTGCAGCAATTTATTGCTTCAAGAGTGGGAAGAGAAAGCCTGAGAATGTTTTCTGCAAGAGAATTGGCAAGGGCTTCTAATAATTATTCAACAGAAATGGAGCTCGGAAGTGGCGGCTTTGGAACTGTGTTCAAAGGCATTTTGTCAGATGGTACTCTGGTGGCCATTAAAAAGTCCAAGAAAGCTTTCAATCTGGAGGATGACCATGAGTTTCTTAACGAGGTTGCAATTCTGTCCCAAATAAATCATCGAAGCATAGTAAAATTGTTGGGGTGTTGCATCCAGACTAAATTTCCTTTGCTGGTATCCGAATTCATTCCGAATGGAACACTGTTTCAGCATTTACGCTCCAAAGAAGGGTTTTTGACATGGGCTTCACGTTTGCAGATTGCAATCGAGACAGGGGAGGCTTTGGCATATCTACATTCTGGAGCATCTCAACCCATTTTCCATCGAGATGTAAAATCCTCCAATATTCTTTTGAATGAGAAACTTTCTCCCAAAGTTGCAGATTTTGGGATTTCTCGTCTCATATCTACAACTTCCAATGACACACATCTCACCACTAATATAATGGGCACAAAAGGTTACTTAGATCCAGAGTATTTCCGTACGTATCACCTCACAGATAAAAGTGATGTTTACAGTTTTGGTGTAATTCTGGTTGAGCTTTTAACATCTCTGCAACCAATCTCTACAGCAAGGACCAACAATGAGTGGAATTTATCTCATCTTTTTCTTTTGAGGCTTCATCAAAACCGCCTCACAGAAATCTTAGATAGAAAAGTATTGGAGGAGGGAAACCTGCAACAGATGGAAGATATGGGAAGGCTGGCAAGAGAATGCCTTCACTTGGAAAGGAGGAAAAGACCATCGATGAAAGAAGTCGTGGAGGAACTTTTGTGGATTAGAGGGGGCACAAGAAACACAAAATTTGAGGGCAGTGTAGAGTGTGATGATGAAACGTTTGAGCAAAGTGGGATTTTCACATCTTTTGAATTCAACAATGACACTTTCCCATCCACAGGTGGGAGCACGTCAGAGGAACCATTCACTTCATTGTTTGAGATGTCGACCCTGTCTGAACATGTTGACTTCAAAGGAAAGCATTTCTAGTGTGTGTTCGAATATGTAATTTTTGTTCATTATAGTAAATATCTTGTTTATAAATTCTTAGAAGTGATGACAGTGTTTTCTAATGTAATATAGCAGTCAAATTTATAGAAAGTTTTCATGGAGCATCAAGTTATGGTCTATGATTGCGATGTTTATATTCATTAGTAGAAGTTGGTAAAGTAGATGTTAAACAAATAAGCAAATGAATAAATGAAATGTGGGCATAGTCGCTCTGTTATGGAGCAAAGTGGGAAAAAAACATACCCAGTAGTATCATTTCCATCAGCAGCGGCACATCGTGGGTTTGTTTCCTTAAAGAATTCTAAATTAGCATTTTCATTTTATAGATGTTTATTTTAAATTTTTGTTTTTTGATTATGTATTCATTTATTTCTAACTTCAATAGCGGGTAACAGAGCCAGATTACAAGTTGTAATCTCAATTTCATTTACTGTGGTCGAGGAGGGAGTGTTAGAGATAAACTATATCTAAACCAACAATGGACTAGCAAAACAGGAGCCAGTGGTTCGAAGTTGATTGAGCACGTTAGAGACAAATGAAAGGTCTATATATGCTATAGCTCAACATGCAAGACGAAAATCAGATTAAATAAAAGAAATTCAAAGTTATGGCCTTTCATAATTATTTCTATTCGAGAGTGGACCGCACGACTTAGAAAAGTTTGTTGCAACTCATGAAGAAGTTACTAGAGAGGGTTGTCAAATTGTCAATTGGAGAAGTATTCAAGGGCTAAAGAAAGATTGTAGAAACAAGGGAGCTCTGATTGGAAGAAAAGTATGATTTCAGTCAGACAAAAGAAATTAGGCAAATTTTTAATAGAAAATGTAAGAATGATGCAGGAGCATCTAGAGGTATAAGGGCAATTCTGTGTCACCCAAAAAAATGTACTTAGACTTAGTTTCTGTTTCATGTGTTTTCATTTTTGGATACCCATTTGGGTCAAATAAAGATTCCAACTCTTGCAGTTCCACTATCAGTGTGCTAGAAAATTCTGAAAAAATAGGAGCATGTAATTGGGCCATCATTTTGGTAAACTAGAAGGTGTAAATTGGCCAGATGAATGTAATTGTGATTTAGAGCATTCCAAAAAAAGAATCAGGTCAAAAGGCCCCACGGTTTGAAAGTTATTGCAGTTTTTCGGATTTTGGAGACCTCCTAAGAATGCTTCAAAGTCAGTTTAGAGGCATTAAATGATCTCAAAAAGGGCCAAAAAATGGGGGTCGAGCGAAGCTGGTCCATAAGGCTATAGAGCGCTTCGAGAGCTTTCCGAAAATGTAAACGGTTCGTCAATCGGAGCTACAGTTCAAAAGTTATGCCTCCCGAAAGTTCGGTTGCCGTTTATGGATTCTTCTAGATTTGCGCCAACTTCTAACGCAGCTTCTAGAACCTTCTATTTGGTCCGTGGATGCCTACTAGCACTTTCTAGAATGTACTCCTAGTCCTTAACCCTCCGGGGTCTATTTAAGGAGATTTCAGGCATCGTAAAGGCAGTTCGGGGTGGAGTTTGAGAGGAGGTACTGAAAAGAGAAATTATCTCTAGATTTATGCTATTGTAAGCCCTTAGGGCATGTTTTGAAGTTTATTTTCTCTGTACTGTTTGTACTAGCTTATTTTCTCAGTTAAAATAATTTCCCTTTTCTATTTTGTCCATTCTGTTCTTGGGTTGTGTCCCCATCAAGTGGTATCAAGGTTGGTTTTCCTGAGTGTGTAGACAGAGCGTCGACTGTGAGGCAGTTTGCACCAGGATTGTGTGGTTGTGAGTTTGAGTTAAGAAGATGCCTCCACAAAGAGAGCATGGCGGAAGGGCCAGAGCTATTAATCCTGAGGAGGTTAGAGCCCTCCAAAGGCAAGTACAGGCACTGCAAGAGGAGCTCCGTAGAGGAGCAAATGTTGCCGCAGGTGACGACAGTGAGGATGACAATGAAGAAGAAGTAATGAGACCAAAAGTGGAATTTGATGGGGAAGTTCTGAATCATGCAGAGGAAAGGCTTTTTAGGGCCATTACTAAGTTTGGGAAAAGACCTACAATTGAAGTGGGTGTATTTTCAAAAAATCTGAAACCAGATGAGTTGATCGATTGGATCAATGAACTGGAAGAATACTTTGAGTATGAGGATATCAGGGACCCAGATAGGGTTAAGTTTGCAAAGGCCATGCCAAAATCTGGTGGCAAGAGGTTCAATTGGAAAGAAACAGGAGAGGAAAGGAGAAGATCACAAGATGGGATCGCATGGTGGAAAAATTGAAGAAGCAGTTCATTCCTGTGGACTACGAGCTTGATTTGTTTAAGAAGATGCATGGATTAAAGCAAGCAGGAAGATCAGTCCAAGAATATACAGAGGAATTTTACCGACTCTTGATTAGAGCAGGGCATGGAGAAGCAAATAAGGAGAAGGGTGCTCGTTATATCAGTGGGTTACGACCTAGCATCCAGGAGGAATTATGTCTGGTAAGAATGACCAGCGTTGAAGAGGCATACCAATTTTCCCTACGAGTTGAAGAGAAGCTGAATAAAAGGTTTGAAGGAAGACAAAGAGGGTGCGGTCAAGGAGGAAGGGGAAGCGGTAGATCATCTGGAGGCCGCAATGAAATCCAAAAAAAAAATGAAGATGTGGGTACTAGCAGGAACCAGAGGAATGAGGGTTTCAACCGCTCCGATGATCAAGACTTTGGAAATCAGAGAGGAAGAGGTAGAGTACGTGGACAAGGAAGAGGAGGCTTCTATGGTACCTGTTTTCATTGCAATGAAGAAGGTCATCGTGCCTTTGAATGCCCTCAACGACAAGGAAGGACAGATAGGGGAGTTGAGGGCCAAGATAGGGTTGCTCATGTGGATGACGATGCACAATCATCACATTCAGAGGATGCAGAAAGAGGAGAGACCTTGGTAAATGAAAGAGTCCTACTAAGTGGTGAGATTGAACAAGGACAACGAAGGAGTTTGTTCTGTACCAGATGCAAGTGTGAGGATAAATGTTGTGATGTGATCATTGATGGTGGTAGCACTTATAACTTCGTATCAGAAGAGATGGTCTCTAAGCTGAAGCTCAAGAGGGAGAAACATCCCCAGCCCTATCAGATTGCTTGGGTAAAAGATGATCATAAGGTTCGAGTAAGTGAACAATGTTTAGTGAAATTCAAAATTGGGAGTTACCATGATGAAGTTCTCTGTGATGTTATTTCGATGGATGTTTTCCATCTATTATTGGGTAGACCATGGCAGTTTGATAAACATGCAGTACATGATGGACATGCAAACACATACTCTTTGACAAAGGATGGAGTTCGCCACAAATTGAAGCCCATGAAAAAGGAAGGTGAAAAGGTATGTAGCAGTGCTAGGATTTGTCTTGTTGATGAAAGGAAGTTTTTAGATGGCATGAAACATCAACATATGTGCTATGCTTTGATTCCTAGGAAAGATAAAGAAGGTAGTAGTGAAATACCACTTGAAGTTTCAGATTTACTAGGGGAGTTTGGAGATATTATCTCTGATAATGTTCCAGATGGATTGCCACCAGTAAGGAAAATCAGTCATCAGATAGATCTGATTCCAGGAGCTAGTTTGCCTAACAAAGCTGCTCACAGGGTGACTCCTACTGAAACAGAGGAGCTAAATAGACAGGTTCAGGAGCTGTTGAGGAAGGGCTTGATTCGAGAGAGCCTGAGTCCATGTGCAATACCTACAGTACTCGCACCAAAGAAGGATGGAGAGTGGAGGATGTGTACAGATTCTCGAGCTATAAATAGGATAACCATCAAGTACCGGTTTCCTTTGCCAAGGATGGATGATCTTATGGACTGCTTGAGTGGAGCTCAGTACTTCACAAAGATAGATCTGAAGAGTGGTTATCATCAGATATGGATTCGAGAAGGAGATGAGTGAAAAACAACCTTCAAGACCAAGGAGGGTCTTTATGAGTGGTTTGTCATGCCCTTTGGATTGACGAACGCCCCAAGCACCTTCATGCGACTCATGAATGAGGTACTTAAGAAGTTCTTGGAAAAATTTGTTATTGTTTATTTGGATGATATTTTAATTTTTAGAAAGACTTTGGAAGAACATTTATTGCATATTCGTAGTGTCCTTGAAAGGCTAAGGGAAGAGAAACTGTTAATTAATCTGAAGAAGTATATCTTTGCAAAAAGGGAGTTAGTCTATTTGGGGTTTTTTATATCACCTAAAGGTCTCAAAATGGATCCAGAGAAGGTAAAAGCCATCTTGGAATGGTCTACTCCAAGGTCTGCTACTGAGGTAAGATCATTTCATGGTCTGGTTAGTTTTTACAGGAAGTTTATTAAGAATTTCAGTGGCATATGTGCACCCCTAACTGATACAATAAGAGGGGATAGAAAAGAGTTCAAATGGACTGCAGCAGCTGCAAGAAGTTTTGAATTGTTGAAGAAGAAGGTAACAGAACAACCTATGTTGGCACTTCTAGATTTTAGAAAGGTTTTTCAGATGGATTGTGATGCTAGTGGCAGTGCTATTGGGGCTGTATTAAGCCAAGAAGGTAAGCCTATTGCATATTTTAGTGAAAAATTGAATGATGCAAAGAAGAAGTATTCTGTTTATGATCAAGAGTTCTATGCAATAGTTCAGGGCTTAAAGAAATGGAGGCATTATTTATTGCCAAAGGAATTTGTTTTGTATACTGATCATCAGGCATTACAGTACCTAAATAGCCAAGGTAAATTGAATCAGAGGCATATGAAGTGGGTAGAGTTCTTGCAGAGCTATACATTTGTGTTGAAGCATAGAAGTGGAAAATCTAACAGGGTTGCAGATGCACTAAGTAGGAGACAGTTGTTGCTTACAATAATGCAGGTTGAAGTAGTTGGGTTTGATGAACTCAAGAATTTGTACCCCGAGGATCCTGATTTTGTTGAAGCATGGAAAACTTGTAAAGAACCTATTGCTGTAAATAGAACCAAGTGGTTGGACTATTTGATTGAGGATGGCATGTTGTTCAAGGGTAGTCAATTGTGCATTCCAAGGAGTTCCATGAGGGAAAATTTGATTAAGGAGAAACATAGTGAAGGGATGGTAGGACATTTTGGTCGAGATAAGACCATTGTCATTCTTAGAGAACATTATTTTTGGCCTCAAATTTCATAGGATGTGAAGAAGTTTGTATAGAGTTGCCAGGTTTGTCAATTTGCCAAGGGGTTTAGTCACAATACTGGCCTATATCAGCCATTGCCTACTCCATCAAGGCCATGGGAGGACATAAGTATGGATTTTGTTCTTGGATTTCCAAGGACACAAAGGGGTAATGACTCAGTATTCATGGTGGTTGGTAGGTTCTCCAAAATGGCACATTTCATTCCATGCCACAAAACTCATGATGCTGTCCATATTGCAGACTTGTTTTTCAAAGAGGTGGTAAGACTACATGGTCTTCCAAAGAGTATAGTTTCTAACAGAGATACTAAATTTGTGGGGTATTTCTGGAGGACATTGTGGAAAATGTTGAGAACAGACTTGAAATTCAGTTCCACGCATCATCAACAAACTGACGGCCAAACAGAAGTGGTAAACAGAAGTCTAGGCAATTTGCTGAGATGTTTAGTTGGGGATAAGCCCAAGGGATGCGATTTGATTCTACCACAAGCAGAGTTTTCTTACAATAACTCTATAAATAGGAGTACTGGGGAATCACCATTCCAATTTGTATATGGGAATAGCCCAAGGACTACACCAGAGCTGAGGAAGATAGAACAAGGGGAGAGGACAAGTGTTGAAGCTGAGGAATTTGCTGAACATATCAAGCGTCTACATGAGGAGGTTCAGACACACATTACCAAGATGAATCAAGAGTATAAAGCTAGGGTTGATCAAAGGAGAAGACATAAGGAATTCCAGGTAGGGGATCTAGTCATGGTGCACTTACGAAAAGAAAGGTTTCTAGCTGGTACTTACAACAAGTTGAAAATGAAGAATTTTGGCCCATGCAAAATTTTGAAGAAACATGACTCAGGAAATGCATATGAAGTGGAGCTGCCAGATGGTATTCACATTTCTCCCATTTTCAACATTGCTGATTTAATAGAGTATCATGATGATGGTGCAGATGAGGAGCTGGTGTTAGAGCCATGTCCAATTCCTGCTTCTAAGAAGGAGGAGATAGAAGACATTCTAGATCATCGTGTGGGTAGGAGTACCAGAAACAGGCAGTATGAAGAGTATTTGGTCAAATGGAAAGGACAACCGATCGAGGACTCAACTTGGATTTCAGCAGCTGAGGTTTCCCATTTGGGATTCTCTCTACCATTCATAAAGTGACAGGGTCATTTTTCAATCTACCCTAGGTGTCTGATGCAGGAGTATCCAAAGGTATAAGGGCAATCCTGTGTCACCCAAAAAAATGTACTTAGACTTAGTTTCTGTTTCATGTGTTTTCATTTTTGGATACCCATTTGGGTCAAATAAAGGTTCCAACTCTCACAGTTCCACTATCAGTGTGCTAGAAAATCTCGAAAAAATAGGAGCATGTAATTGGGCCATCATTTTGGTAAACTAGAAGGTGTAAATTGGCCAGATGAATGTAATTGTGATTTAGAGCATTCCAGAAAAAGAATCAGGTCAAAAGGCCCCACAGTTTGAAAGTTATTGCAGTTTTTTGAGTTTTGGAGACCTCCTAAGAATGCTTCAAAGTCAGGTTAGGGGCATTAAATGACCTCAAAAAGGGCCAAAAAATGGGGGACGAGTGAAGCTGGTCCGTAGAGCTATAGAGCGCTTCAAGAGCTTTCAAAAAATGTAAATGGTTCGTCAATTGGAGCTACGGTTCAAAAGTTATGCCTCCCGAAAGTTTGGTTGCCGTTTCTAGATTCTTCTAGATTTGCGCCGACTTCTAATGTAGCTTCTGGAACCTTCTATTTGGTTGGTGGATGCCTACTAGCACTTTCTAGAATGTACTCCTAGTTCTTAACCCTCCAGGGTCTATTTAAAGAGATTTCAAGCATTGTAAAGGCAGTTCGGGGTGGAGTTTGAGAGGAGGTACCGAAAGGAGAAATTATTTCTAGATTTATGCTATTGTAAGCCCTTTCGACATGTTTTGAACTTTATTTTCTCTGTACTGTTTGTACTAGCTTATTTTCTCAGTTAAAATAATTTCCCTTTTCTGTTGTGTCCATTTTGTTCTTGGGTTGTGTCCCCATCAAAGAACATGCTATTAATTTGAGTTTATAAGTAAATCGTTTGCTTAGGATCAAAGGTCTTGTTAAAATCTTGAAGTAGAGTTCATACAAATAGCGAGGAGTAGATCAAGAGGGCCAGATGGATTGAATGTGATAGGTTGCATATATGTTCCAAACGTTATGTATGCATAAGTATTAATTTGTTAAAGCAAAACAAAACATTTTTTTTAACACAGCTGATAAAGATATTATGAAGGTGGATATATCAATGATTCTATGAGTGGGTTTCATATCATAACTTTGAAATGTAATATAATATGCTAGGCCACAAAACATAGTCTACCTCAATTTTGAATAAGTTCACGAATGTGGAGTTGGAGATATTGGGTTTTATAGTTTTATTTGGTGAATGCATTATCGACAAATGATGGGTAAGAGTTGTTATGTTTGCCAAGTATTATAATTGCTGGAAGGATTGTTGTTAAATGATGGTAAAATGGTACATGATATGTATAATTATCAACAATCTTTTTCCACCAAGGTCATAAGAGTTTGCATGATTCATATTGGCCGAAGTAATTATACAGTAATGAAACATGTGAAATTGAGATCTAAATCAATGCAACCTAAGGATTACAATAGTCCATTTGTAACGTTGAATCATGAATAGGCTTAGTTTAAGTATTTTAAGGAGAGCTAAGCACTTGGATTCTACCCCTTTCTTGCAATGAAATCGAGTGTAATGTATGTCTATGTTACCTAGGATACTTGCAGGAAATTAACTAATTTTCAAAATTATAGATACAAATATTATAACATATACAACTTGATTACAATCCGGAATAGTGCAAGAAAGGAATGAAACTCTAAATGTCGAATAAAAAGTGTTTGAAATGGATGTTAGGTGCCTTATTATGAAAGTATCTAAAATTGAAGAAGGTAAGAAGGAATTTAGTTTGAAGGATTTGAAATATGGTTCGTAGAAGTTTTCTCCAATATAATAGGAGAGATGCACCCAATGAGATAGTCTAGAGGTTTATGCCTATTCAAAGTTTGTCACAACTCGTGACTATCTTCTTTGCACCTTGGTAACACTTTTACAATTGGATTTAAACTTGCATGCGTACACATGAGGAAGAAGAGTTGTGTTATATAGGATCTTGTCCAAGTCAAGCCTCATGTTGGTATTCCTACATTCACCACATCAACTATAATCAAAGATAGTTTGCATCCTTATAATGACATAATAAAACTCAACAAAGAATGTTGAAAAATTACAAGGAAACATTAGGCATGAAACACTTCCTTGGAGCTATACATAAAGGTGGTTATGTAATTCTTTCTATTAGAAATAGGGAATACACACACACACACAGAGAGAGAGAGAGAGAGAGAGAGAGAGAGAGAGAGAGAGAGAGAGAGAGAGAGGTGCCAGGGAGGGGGTGGGGTTAAAGAAGTATTCCAACAATGTTTTCCCCAACTTTGGATTTCAACAATTAACCATACATTTGTATAAATAAACAAACATATATTTTGTTAACTAGGGAAACCTTGGCCAACGAAAATAACCTAGTGGGGATAGTACTCACAAAATGATGCACTAATAAAAAATGCCTTCTAAGGACTATTCAAACTATTAGGAGTCTATAACACACATTTATTACATTAGTGCTTGTTAGAGAACTAGACCTTGTTAGAGGCCTCAACCATGATAGGAGTTGTATTACATATGGATCTCTCTTCATACAATGAAATTATATATATATATATATATATATATATATATGAGATAGAGATACTATAACAAAATTGACTATACTGATATAAACTAACTATGCTGATATCTTCAATATCTAATCAATCCGTGTGTGTTCCTCACATTTGATCATGACCATACAACTTCTGATTGCATTTGATCATCAATACATAGATATATCAATACATCTTAGCATATCCAAAAAGTATTCTTATATATCTTCTTCATTTACTTTCCCTAGGCAACATGAATTACCAAATATGTTTACACATGTATGAAAACTTTTTGTCACAATCTTCCAAGTGAGGGTTAACATCTATGATGTCATCTCTATATTTCCAAGTTCTTAATTTCTCAAGACAATTTAATTCCTTAGCCCAGTTATCCATTCTTTGGCTTCTACTTTGAATCTATGATATCAAACTATCGTTATACTTTCCATCCAGAATTCATTCCAACTAATATACTAATATTAGAAAACATAGAACATCTATGTACGAGAAGTTTAAAATGAGTTCAAGTGAGAAGGTGAGTGAAAGTAGGATTTCAAATTGTAGGGGAAGCTTTATTGCAAAGGCTTCAAGGAATGAATCTAGAGGTTATGTTCAAATGACGACGACTATGTTCTCTTCTCTTTTCTAGCACTATGTCCTCTCTTCTTTGTTGTATAGGGCTTCCCATGTATCTCATTCACTTGTAGTGCCTAGTCGCAAAGGGTTGGATTGAGTGTTTTTGGATGGATATCTTTCTATTTGATGTCTCCATTTTCCCCGGCATTGGGGTCTTGGCTAGTATGGGTGATACAGATGAGGATGGCATTCTTCTTTCCCCTTGTTGTGTTTGGGGGTATGTTCTTCTATCTTGATGGGTGTCTATGTGTTGGGATGATTGGGCTTGGACTGTTATTCTCCGCACAACAATTTGTGTTGGGTGTTTTGCTTCACCTCTTTGGGGTGGCAATCTACCTTAATTAGGTAACACATCCTTCTGTCCTTGTAGTAGAAGGCCGCATTAGTGACAATGTGTGGTGTTCAAGGATTGTGTAGGAGATCTTTGTTGTGGGTGTTTACTTTGAGCCCCTCTCTCTTGGCCCTTATAATCAAAGATTATTTGTGCCATTATGATGACCTAAGAAACTCAACAAAGAATGTTTTAAAATAAAAATAAAAATTAGGTGTATAAAACTTCCATGGAGATATACATAAATGTGGTTATGTAATTCTCTTTAGAAAAACCCTACTTCTAGAAATGGGGAATACTAGGGAGCAAGGTGTGGGGCTGGATTGATATTCCAACACTTTTTGCCCAACTTTTGATTTCAAGAATTAACCATACACTTATATAAGTAAACAAACTTAAGTAAAGTGCATAACACAAAGAAACTCATAACATCATATTTTGTAAACTATAGAGACCCTATCAAGGTGTGATCAAGTTTGGGCGGAACAATGGGGACTTCTTCATTTGATCTCTAAATTTGACAATTCTAAAGTTATTTCTAGGTAGAGAACCAAATGGAAGCTCCCTCCCACCACTTGGTATAAAATTAACTTTGATGGTTATACTTATAGGTTTTTTGTTGTTGCCGAGAGAATTATCTGTGATGAACAAGATATATTGGTGGTGGCTTATGCGAGAACTTGTGGAAAGAGAACTAGTAATGAAGCTAAAGCCATGGGTTTGTGTTCCAGGACATTAAGACTTCTATATCTATGCGGAAGGTGACTCTCATCTTATTATTGAGGCAACGCGAGGTGGAAGGAAAATGAGTTAGAAGATCATCTTGATTATCAATGATATTAAGATATTAATTGACATATTGCATAGAGTTACCATTTACTATGAAGGGAATCAGACGGTGGATGCATTGGATACGTATGAGCATGATATTTTGGATTTGAGACATTGACAAATGAGGATGGCCTTCTAGTTTCTATTCAAGCCCTTATGGTGAAAGATCAAATTTAATGCTATGTAGATGTCACACCTAATGCATACCTGGTGGCTTTTTATTGGTCACATTAGATTGGCTACCTTTTAGGTAGATGAAAGATAGATTTTAAATTTGAATCTTTTTGTTAATATTATGATTACTATGTTGCAAACTTATCACCGTCTTTTTCATTTTGACAAGTTGTATGACACCAAGGCAAGATACAATGATATTTCGTTAGAGATGATAAGATGGGCTTAATTAATAATGATGAGCCACACAATTATGACATCAATTGGCATTTTTATATGAGGTGGCATACAAGACAATTTAATAATGCCTTGTATATCATGATTTCTACCCACCTTTAGACTACATGTGATTTAGGCATCATCCTTGCAAAGCATTATTTCTTGGTAAATTGTTTAGCAAGAAAAGATTAATCTGTTAAGTACCTCACCATTTGGCTTGTTATTTTTTCCTAAAGATGGTGGGGTAATGTTAGATATTGCAGAAGACTTGGTTGTGGATTTAGGGGAGACTGAAGAAATGGGTGACAGTCTTGTTCACATTGAACAAAGTAAAATCAAGGAATCCATTAAAGGAAATAGGTGGCTTGGGTATATGTATGTGAGGGCAGTTTGGTTCCCTTCATGAAATGTATTGAGGGCTATCATGAGAGTGTGTCTATGTAGCTCATCAATTCCTTGAACAATAGATGTGTGACTATTAATGGTACATCCTTCAAGATAAATGAAGAAGTGATTGCAAGAGCCAACATGATCTCCTATAAGGAAGAAAATGGTGTAAGGAAATTAGAGTTTTTGATGAAGCCATTCTAAGTAAATTCTTTTGACCCGATGAGGAGCCAATGCATATGCATGGTGGCTTTGAAAGAGAAGCTCTCCTCAAACCCTAGGATGAGGTATATTATGCTATAATTTGTTATCTCACTTTGGAGGACCAGTATCAAATTATCTATTACTACCTTTTACTCATTCTAAATCACTTTATGAACCATGATCTTATTTCTTTTTCTTACTTTATTTTGTACTCAATGGAGGATAATATACGAAATATTAGGAAGAAAAGAGAAATTGGTAAATCATTTTCTATATTTCACTAGGATTTCGTGATTTTCCTATATAACTTCCACCAGGTTCTTTATCCCCCTCACACCATATCTATCCAAGTTCTCTATCCCAACCTTTTACCTTCCACATCCACTCTGCAAATCTTTGTGGAATTTGTCATGCTGTTGACACCAAATGCTTGAATACCACCCCCTCTTGTAATCTCCGACAAGTTAAGTTGGAAAAGAACATCAATATTATTGTTTGTAATATTGAGGTCAATGTGGGTAGAAGAAGATCTCTCAGGTCTAGCTAGAAATTGAAGCAAGAGAATCCTAAAGTTAGGTATGATTTCCCTATTAGCTCGGACTCCACTAACACTAGGAAGGAAAAGGCAACCCCCAAAAGGAAAAAATTAAAAGTTAATAGAGAAAAATATATTCATGAGGAAAAGGAGGATACTGCCAGTGAGCTAGATCCTTAGAAGATGAGTGATTGCAACCCTAATGTTAGCCTTCAAAGCCCTATGTCCTCCAATGTTTCTACCACTTTTAAAATTGAGACCCACATCTAGAGAATACTAATGTTGGTAGTGACACAGGTGACCCATATACAATCACCGTCCCTACTAGAAACTAGGACAATGACAAATATTATGAAGGGAATAATCCTTAGGTGACTTTAGGAAATGATGTTAAGAGAAGTGTTGAGGTGATTATCAAACTTGAGGAGGACATTAAAAGACTTATGAGGAGGCGGGATAATCTAGACCAATGATTTGACAATGTGACCAAATTTGTAGTCAAGGTTATGCACTCAAAAAACACCACCTTCAAGCTCCTTCATGCCAAGAAAGATGAGTAAATTTCCTCTACTGGTATTGATGCTATGAGATCCTTGTACCAATTCTTAGCAGAGGATTGGTTATGTGTGGTGCTGGAAAGGCATGAGAGAGAGAGAGAGAGAGAGAGAGAGAGAGAGAGAGAGAGAGAGCTCTTTGTGTTACTTTTTAATTTTTTATGGTTTTTGTTAGAGTAAACGGCTAATTTCATTTCATTTATTAAGATTACCTTTTCTCCCTTCTTAAGATTTCCCTTTATGCACCTTGCATTCCATTTACTAATTACTAAGTAATTATTAAATGGCTTTTACCTCTTAGGGTTTCCCTTTTAGTTTTTTCAATCTCTTTCTATAAGGATTAATCATTTTAGCTCTGATACCATGATTGTCAGATACCTGTAAAGCAATCAACCCCATTGTTTATCCATCTTGTTCCTATAAAACTGGTTGCACTACATCTAAACAAGACCACAACCCTTTTGACCGAATTCTTTTCCTTCCATTAAGGACTTCTTGATGAAGTTCAAAAAATAGAGAATTTTATTGTTGGGTTGTGGGAAAACCAAGACTAACACTGAGTGCATTTACTCGATTCTTTCTAAGCTTTGTGAAAACTTTTAGATTTTTGCTTCTACCTTCTATTCCACCAAAGATGCTTTGGATAGAAAATTTACCATGCCATCCTTTCATATTTTTTGTGATCATTTGACTCGAGAGCTAAGCTCTCTCAATTGGATTCTCTCACAAGCTCACAGACTTATGCATTGGCAGCTCAACCATCTTTTAGGACATATGAGAAGACAAAAAAGTCACATTCTCTAGAGTTTCAGATAGTTTCTATCCCTCAAAGTTCATTGGGGCCACATCCTCCAAAAGGGGGTAAACCAAAGTAAAAAAGACCAAAGTGTGCTTATTGTAATAAGCCTAATCATGAAGAGTCACACTGCTATGAGAAGAAGTTAGATGGCTATGCCAAACATGTTTCAGATTTTATTGCTCTCCTTCATAAGAGTGACATTGATATTCCTTTTACTTCTCATAGATCATCTTCATCATCATCATTTCAGTCAAATGGTAAAGATATAGGAAAGGGTCATGCACTATGTGCAACTGCTACTCCACATTCTTCTAGATGGTTACTAGATTCAGGTGCTTTACACCCTATGTCATCTTCTCTAGACTTGTTCTCTTCTTTTAAGGCTTGTTTTACTCCACACATTTTCATGGGGAACAACACTATTATAAATGTATGTGGGAAAGGTTCTATTGGCATTGATGATGGTACATTTCATGATGTAGTTTATGTTCCATCTTTGTCCTCTAACCTTCTCTCTATTTATTAGATTACACATAGTGGGACATGGAAGACGGTTGAGTTTGTACAAGATTTAGTGCACATCAAAGATAGCAAGACATGCAATATTTTTGCTATAGGGATTTTTTATCACTCTTCCCTCCTATACTCTTTCTCTTATTTTGGTCCACCATCTCCAATATTGGAGACTCACTCTCCTTCTTCATGAGAGACCATCCAGGTGAAGTCAGGTCACTTGAACTTATGCGTTGTTCTTGAGACTAGTGTTGTGACTTCTACACCTCCACCTCCTGTTCAGATTGCATCTATCACACAAGATTACTCTTCACCATTACCTACCATTGTAGCTCTAGTCATCGAGCCACCTACTGTAGTTTTTGAGGATATATCAGAGGACACACATCTCCTCTTAGATGAAATATTTAGCACACATGTTATCCCACCTCCATTGGAGATTCTATTTCAGGATTCTCATGCATTCTCCTTTGAGCACTAGCTAGGACTTCTAGCTTCACCTTATATTGAGGGGTTTTACCCTCCTTCTCCACTGCCTTTGTTTCTTTCAGATTGGAGCCACATTGGTATGTCTATTGACATAAGAGTTCTAGCATTCTGGGGGGCCTATGGAGTCTCAAGCTTCTATCATAGGGGGTTTTATTATTCTTATGGTCTTGAGAGAGTCTCTTGAGATATTTCATTTGTGCATCTGTTTCTATCTATTTTTTGAGGGTTTTATCTATTTCTTCATTTCATTGAGATTTGGTTGTGATTGGGTACCTCATTAGGCCTTGTTATCAGGACCCAAGTTTGCTTTCAACATTTCATTGTAGTTTCCTCACTTTTTTTGCATTGTTGCTCATCTTAAGGGGGGTGTTAGAGTAAAAGGTTAATTTCATTTCATTTATTAAGATTACCTTTACTCCCTTCTTAAGGTTTCCATTTATGCAACTTGCATATCTATTTAATAATTAATTAGTAATTATTAAATGGATTTTACCTCTTACGGTTTCCCATTTAGATTTTTTTAATGTCCTTCTATAAGGATTGATCTTTTGTAATTATATATCATTTTTTCAATCTGATAATATAGTTCTCATATTTTCAGAGAAAAACCCTTGCCTCTTCTTTGCTTTTTCTTCTTCGTCGCAGGTTCTTGCATGCAGGTGTTCTTCGAGTTTTGTCGATTTGTATTCCTCAAATCTTTCAGTTTCCACTACTTTCATTATTCCTTGATGGGCTTCTTCTATAGCTTTTAGATAGACTTGTTTTAGTTTAATATTTTTTCTAGACTTATTACATGCTTAATTTTAGTATATTACTCTACTAGATGACTCTAATAGACATAGACACCAGGACACTTTGATGTGGTTTTTGTTTTGTATTGAGAAAGGGGCTAGGCTAGTTATGTGTTGCATGTAATTTTTGTTGTTATTTATCTTTTATTTCTAGTTCAAACCTCGTTTTGTGGCTGCTTCTTAATATCAAAAACTAAAAACCTTGGCCAAGGAAAAACCTCGATGGGGCCACAAAATGATGCAATAATAGAAAAAATACCTTGTAAATAATGTTGACCTTGTTAGGAATCTATTACATACATTTAGTATATCAATACTTACTAAAGGACTATACCTTGCTAGAGGCATCAACCTTATTAGGAGTTGTATTAAAAAATGATCATATTGCTCATACAATGAAATGAAATCTATATAGGAGATATAGATATTATACTTAAAACTTACTATACTGATATCTTCAATATCTTATTAGTCCTTGTGTGTTCCTCTCATCTAATCATGCCCATACAAATTTTTATTCCATCTGACATCAATACACACATATACCAACATACATAAAGTTCATCTATAACATAATCATAGTATTGTGTATCTTCACATATCCTTTTTATATACCCTTTTCATTTACTCTATCGAGTTAGCCTAAATTACACAACATGTTTACATGTATCAAAATATTTATCGCAATTTGCTGAGTGAGGGTTAACATCTAGTATGTCATCCTTACATTACCAAGTTCTTTAATTGTCAAGACAATTCAATTCCTTAGCCCAATTATATGTCCATTGCCTTATACTCTAAATCAACTATATCAAATTGTCTTCATACTTTACATCCAAAACTCATTCCAACTAACATAATAACATTATAGAACATAGATATATCATATACAAACTCAATTATACCATCTTCCATAATTGTGGCCATATATCTTCTTCTAGTGAAGCTCGTTGACCAAAACTAATGCTCTGTTGAGATATACTCTCTATGATACTTAGACAATTTCTTAACCAAATCTAACCAAAACATTATCATTACTCCATGTGACCTTAACAAACAATAGTGTTTCCATAAATGAAAAAATAGATGCTAAAACTCTTGGAGAGTTTTGCAGCACACAAGCAACAATTTAGTAGCTAAGGAAAATCTAAGTTGACAAGTTTATCCAATTCTAAAGTTAACCATGCATATTCTCATGTATAACACTATATATTCTATAAAATTATCTAGTGGAAGATGAACTAATTGGTAAACATTTAAATACCTAGAGGAACGACTTTAACTCATAATAAGACAAAGTTAAGTTGTATAATTTATTCTATGGATCTTACATGTATATGTAGTCATTTTAAGAAGAGATCACCCATGCATTTTTGAACTAATAAAACTTTCTTATCAAAACAAAAGAAAACATAGTAACTAACATTTAAGTATGGCCACAATGACATGTTCTCACAAATCTCTCAAATAAAGAACAATTTATATTTGGTAGAAATAGGAAATAAAGATGTATGACTTAATTAATAATCATTCATAAGAATAGAGACACAATCTCTTTAAGGATAAATATAGAAATATAGTTAGATGCATGGACCACTAAGCTATTCAAAATTGTTAATTTTAAAAGAAGCTGAGAAATGAAGAAAAATATAACATAGAAGATGAAACACAATATTAAAATTTGTTTTACAATTTTCCTACATCTATTTTCATAGAGGGAATTGCATATATTAATCTATATTTGATACATCTAGTACATAGTCTGCACACTCATTTATAGAGTCATATGCAACCATACAATAAGCGATGGATGAAGATAAATAGTCACATGGTGGTTGGGCTTGGACCAAGTCATGTACTGACATTCCTTGCATTTCAATTTAAGATCATCGATGACAATTAAACTTTGAGAATATCTCAAGGTTGCCAAAGTTTATTCGAACACACTTTGGATGATTCTTCTACACATCATATTAGAATCAATAATATCTTCTATACAAATATTAGCCAGAACTATGCTCATCAATCAATTGGCCACAAATTCAAAACATTCATCTCTATCATGCACAAAATGATATTCTATTTGTATTATGATAATCTCTCAAACAAATAATTGAGCATTTAGAAGATCATTATATGAAGCTATTACCCAAACATAAAATTTCCTCCAAAATTATTCCCTAAATATATTCTTTACTAAGAAGTTCATCTTGTACAACAAAATGCAATTTTGTGATAGAAACTATCCTTTCCAAATTTTCCCACCATAATATTGGTCCATGTCCTTCAATTTTTCTTCAAATTTGGCCATGTCGATAAATTGATTGTTGTCCAACATTGAATTTATTTGTCCACAATTGATTTGGTCTTATTCTTGTTTTCTAGATCTAACTTCTCAATGAATAATTTTTCTCGAACCCTATTCCTCATATTGTAGGAATAATTTTTGAGATAATTACATTTTGGGAAGTCCAACATGTTAATTCAATATGAACACTACAACTTGGAGAATAAGCCATGGAAAATGTAGATATCATCAGCAACAAGTTGGGTATATAGTCAAAGCTATTGTAACACCCCGCTCGAGAACCCAAAAGAAATAATCCTAATATGTTACAAAGTTTACTGAACTATTTTTAAAAAAATTATACAACATCAAAGTAAGAGTGGGGAATCAATATACACAAACACAACATTTACACATGTAATTACAATATAGATTTCATTCCTCAAGTGTTCCTTCACGTTGAATTGCATTTAAGATTATTTTATTAATTGTTTAAGTCTTAAGTACAATGTACATAATCATAAACATATAACATCTTAATCTCATAAGAAAATGTATGAATACAATTGATACAATGAAGTACATCCTATGGCTAGCATCCACTACACATGTCGCAGGGTATGTGAGAGTAGATATAAGTACATCAAAATACAAGATACATGATAACATATAAATACATCAACTAAATAGAAGTCTCCAAGATAAGGATAATAATGATAAAGGTACAATTTCATCATCGACCTTCTAACCTCTGTAAATTTAAGGTGGACCCAAATGGTAAGAAGTTACTACCTCCCAACCATGTGGTTAGCTAGTTAGGCTTCCACCCCCACTATGCATGGAAGATAATGAACGATCCGCATACAACTAATCAAACCATAAAATATTACTAGGCAAGTAATCCTAATAGCCAAATCAACCTCAAGGGTAACACAAACTACTCAAGAAGAAAAGATAACCAAAGTTGAAAGAACACTCATTCAATACTAACACCACATAACAAGTCAACATACATATACCAAGTATATATTAAGTACAAAAATCATGAGATAAAATTCACAAAAGATATCCACCTCAAGTCAAAAGACACATGTCAAAAGTACAATCACAATGAAGCACCAATTATTGTCAAAGAAAGTAAAGAAAAACAATAAATACATCCAATTTCCATCAATAAAAGTAAACACCAACAAATAATACATCCAATAATAAGTACAACACCAATAACTACACCACTGGAGGAAAATACAAAATCTATGGAGTAGACTTAGGCTACATACTAGGGAGTTTCATCACATGGTCAAACTACATGAGTTACCATTGACTAGTCTCTCATTAGACCCCAGACCCTCAAGCATTGAGTTACCCTAGACTGGTCACTCTGGACCCTAGACCATCAATGTGACACATGCAAAATTAGAATACCCTCTCATGAAGATAAGGAAAACCAGTCACACCTCTCATTAGGTATCATCCCATTCCCATCCTTAGCCTATACAAGCACTCAAGGAATGGGTGAGGCACATCTCTAACTTATCTTTTTAATGTATGTCAAGAAAAAGGGCTAGGCAAGATATTTTAATTACTATGTTATCACTTATTACACAACTTACAATAGGTTACGCTGGTATTGACCACTTTTGGTTCCGCACCCCTATTACAAGCCACTCCCAAAGATACATACTTAGACAACCTCCCCTAAGCACATAAACCACAAGTGTGTCCCATACTCCAACACCCATAATAATAGAATTTGGCTCCTTAACAGGAAACCCAAAAGTAACTTGGTTCTAAAAACCAAAGTCATCATATATGCTCACCAAATAAATCTCATAAACATAAGTCTCAATTTTGAATCATAAAGTACATCCTAACATCTAGTCAAATAACCATCATAAAAGAAATATTAAAAGACTCTTCTGATGCACATCCTAGTTTGGCCAGCTAAATAGTTCACATCAAATCCATCACAAAATAAAACATCAAATTAAATTTTCCAAAACCCATCACAAAACAAACACCATAAAACCTCAAATAAACACATATCAAATAATACAAGGTTCCATTGAATGATTTAGATTAGATTGTTTTCAAAAGTTTTCTTTGATATATAAAGGTTGTAAAAGTGTAGATAAATTTAGTATATTAATTGTCTAATCAGTTTAGAATTAATTATTATTATTTGTTAAATCAATAATAGTTAAATATGAATATAAAACATTTTCAAATATCATAACAGTAAGTTTTTATTCATTTTCTGTATGTAAATCAACTGGTAATTTAAATATTGTAGTCTCATATGGAATGATACATATGTGCAACCTATATGAATGAAAATAAAATTCAATTTTACATAGCTTTAATTATTACTAGTCCTAAAGAAAAGTTCATTTGAATGGTGTAAAATATGAATCTTTCTAGCAACACTCTTCTGATTCGCAGGTTATTAGTTTAGAAGAAAGACAACAAATTTTGCTTGAACAATTCGATCTTCATGAAAAATAGCAAAAATATTCATAATGAACTTATTTACAATAAAAAAGAATATATCTTCCTAACTATATATTTTGCAAAAGTTATAAGTGATCATTTGTGTGTTTCTAATTGAAAAATCAAGCTCAAATAGGCCTAGTTTTAGCATTACAATCAATATTTGACCATGTCTGTACAAAAAAATCATATATGTTTTTTATGTATGTTAAATATAATCCAAATTGGTGTCTAAAAGTATCTTTACATTTTTGATAAAATATATTAAATAAAATCTATAGAAAAATCACATGTTTCAAACCCTCAAACTAACACACAAGCAACTGCAAACACATTTATTCATAATCAAGAATATAAATATACATCTTAATTAAATCTATATGAAATAGTAAAATTATAATTATAAATACCAACACCATAATTTACTTTAAATCTTCTCTTGTAAGGTTTCCAAACAAACTTTCTCAGAATATCAATTATGTCATAAACACAATTTTTAATAAAATTCTACTAATCTCTATCTGTTAGAATATCAAAGTTCCTCATTCAAATTAAAAGCTAAATTCACAATCAAGAAAATACAGAGAATACAATCTTTCCAACAAAAAATTCAAAGAGATTTGAAAACCCCTACCTTCAAACACCAAGTTGAGTTAAGAAGAAGAAGAAAACCCAATTGTAGACTTCACTCCCAAACTTTGAAAAAAATTCTTTTACTTCAAAATTTGAATACATAACCTATAACTTGTCTTCTAAAATCCCTATTCTAAATTATCTCATTGTTCTCCAAAAAGCTTCTTCCTCCAAAAAAACCAGAATGACCTCTTAATAAATAATAAATAAAATAAAATAAAACTAATAAAACTAAAGTTTCTAAAATGACTAAACTTAAAAAAGAAGATAACTCAACTAAAATAATTTTTTTTTTTTTTGTTTTCTTATATTTTTAAAAATAAATAAAATCACTACTTTTTTTTAAAGAAAAGAAATACATAATTTCTTTTTTTCCTTTCCTTTAATAGTAAATAAATAAATATTCTTTATTTATTTAGTTTCTATAAAATATATTTATCTTTACATAATAAAATAAATAAATATCATTTCTTTCAAATTAAATAACTTATTTCCCACTCAAAAATCTTATTTTAATTTTATTAATAAATGTGCAATTAAATTGCATATAATTAGTTTAATCATTAATAATAATTAAAGCTACAAATTATGTGCAATTCTAATTTTATTATCATTGGTTAAATATTCATGATAAATCAATATTTAGCCTTTCATATTTGAATTTATCTTTTTTCCAACTTTCACATTTAGACTTTTAAATCAACTCTTTTTAAATAAAAGAAAAAATATTTAATTAATTTAATTTCCCAATTAGTTAAATATCTTGATATTATAATTCTTCCTTTTATTTAAATAATATTTAATAATTCTACAATTATGTGATTGATCTTAATATCATAATTGAACCTTTTACCAAATAAATAACATAGTCAAATGGAACGAGGATGAGCGGGAAAGGGAGCGGGCCTGGAGTTTTCAAATGGAGGGTTCCCTGTAGACACAGATGCACTGCAAGGGCGTCTGAGATTGGAGAGGGAGAAGGGAGTGATGAAGATGAGGATGATGTGAAGCTTGGTGTTGAGGGAATCGGGTTTTGTGGGCTTTTGGAGGACTTTTTCCAATTGGATCCGGTGGTCTTGTTGTCTCAACACTCTCTTGTTGTTGGTCAGAAAACATGGGGTTAGATTGCTCGTGTGTGGTGCAGTTTAGTTATGAGTTTTTTCCTCTGGTGTGGAACTCCTCTTGGCTGTGGCCTTTTTCTGAGAATGATATGCAGGGATCAGGGTTGGGTATTTGGTACCTTTTCTACTGGTGACAATGTTGACAGGTTCCTTCTGGTTGTTGCTCCTGGCTAGGGATAACTTTCTTTAGAGGGTTGTTTTCTAGTTTTTGAGAAAGCTAGCTCTGGCCTTCTATGTTTTTGTGGTGAGAGGTGTTCCCCCAGATGCGTAGCTAGTTGTGATGGTAACATGGGAAAAGGTGGGAGCTTGGGGTTCCAAGGCTTGGTCCAAGGCTCCCATTCTCTTTGGCTCATCTTACCTTGGAATGACTTTTTTTGGATCAAGGATTTTAGATCCTCTATCTTCCCAAGTGCTGGTGTGGAGATTTACTATCTACATGACTCTCCTTGCTGTTATCCTAGTAATGGACGAGGTGGAAGGTTTCCTCTCCCCCTCCATTTGCTGGATATCAGGATAGGTTGCTACTGTTGGGGCAATCTTAGGTTGTGGAGGCTTATGCAGCTGGCTTCTCTTGGACACTACCGGTTCATGCATTAGGCTCTTGTGTCCTAATGCTAGTTAACCATGCTTGGGTTCCACCACTAGTGGGTGGTTGGTTCTTGGCTGGCAAGGCTATTCTTTGTCCTCTCACTATGAACAAAATGTGGTTACAGAGGTGGTGGGCTTGGTTTTTTGTCTCTACTCTATCTCGCATGGCTTCTATGGAGGTGAAGCTATCTCCTATTGAGGTAGAGATATTTTTTGAGTTGTTGGGGGTGGAGGTGACTTCTAGTGTGGGAGACATTGTCAAGGTTGCTACTTTTGATAGGTTGGAGGGCTGGTGGTTCCACCTTCCTATACTTGATATTTGGACCGTTGGTGGGAGGACTCCCCTTTGTCCTCTCATTATGAGTAAAATGTTGTTACAGTGGTGGTGGGCTTGGATTCATGTCTCTTCTCCTTCTTGCATGGCTTCTATGGAGGTGAAGCTATCTCCTATTGAGGTGGAGATCTGGTGTGAGTTGTGGGGGACTCCTAGTGAGGGGGACAATTTCTTGGTTGTTGTTGCTGATAGGTGGGGGGGTTGGTGGTTCCATCTTCCCAACTTTGTTGTTTTGATCTTCCATTGCCGTGCTTCTGCTATGGGGGACCCTTTCATTATTGAGGTGGGAAAGGAGACAGATGTGAGTTGGAAGATATTTGAAGGTGTTGGCCTAAGAATTGGGCCAAGATGGTTCCGGATCTCTGATTCAGAGAAAAAAAGGCAGGCAGCTTGCTGCCTTGTTTTGTTGTTCATGTGTTGATGTTAAAAGGACCTACTACTTCCTGGTCTTGGTTGTCCTTTGTTTGGAGGTACGCTGAAAGTTTTAAAGGGCGCTTCCAAACCATTGGTTTTTGTGTTTGGATGAATGCTGGAAGTTTTAAAGTGCTCATCCAAGTCCTTGGTTCTTGTTTTTGGTTTTGTTTCACAGCTGTTTGGAGGCTTGTCCCAAGGTGTGTTATTCTCTAACCTCTGTCATTGATGGAGGTAAGTTAATATTGTAGATCCTTAGTGATCTTGGATTTGGCACTTGAGACTATTAATTGCATTTAGCAGTATAGTGTGAGTTGTTTGTACCACAGGCTAGTACCCTCTTGCTGCTTAACTTAATAAAAAAATAGTCAAATGCACATAAGAGAAACTATCAAAAACCCAAACTCAAACAACACACATGAAGATAAATTCATGGGTTTAAAAAGGGGTTGAGAGTCATATATGAGTCCTCTTTTCAAGACAAGTGTTTAGGCTATGGATGGGATTGGACCTGATCATTACTTTCCATTCTTACCATTGAGTTATCATTATAGGGCACGCTCATCCTAACAATTCAGGAAAGTTGATGCATGGTACCTACAACCTGTATAAAAGATGAGCATGTACATATGCATTTATATAACTAAACTAGACATGCAATGGAAGGGAGTGGTACATCGTATAGATCTCGACGAGAAGGTGACTACCACTCCCTTCCTTAACCACATCAGACACGTTAGACAGAAATGAAAAATAGACACACACACACACCATACACATGCATGTATGGGGTAAGTGCCATAATGAGTCATGAGTCAACTCATCAAATGCTCAGATATAACAATTCATTACTATGAATGTAAAATAATCATTATTAAAGACATATCATCTGACATCATTATAAAATAAATCACATTTACTAACTAAGAATTATTAAAGAAGTGTTAACACGTAAGTAATCATAATCATTAGACAACAAGTGAAATATAATCAACTATGTAATCATAAATGATATTTTGAAGTCATGAAATAACATCATACCATATATCTCTGAAACTAACACATGTGTAAAATAGGCCTAAAAAGAGTTCAACATATATAATATAAAAAAAACTGAGTGGTCATTAGAGCTATCCAATGACTCTAGATTTCTTGGAATGATGACTTCCCTATATTGTTAGATATATTCTTGTATGGTTTCTTCCTCAACATGGTTCAATTCAGTTTCTTTTTTTTCTAGTTTCTCAATAGTAAATTCCTAGCCCTTTTAAAATTTCTATTTTTTCTAATCTTATCTCTTTTCCTGAGCTATCCATGAGTCATTTAATAGACTCGCCCTTCACTTAGATCATAAACTGGTCAAAGATTAATTCTATCAATTATCCATCATTCAAGCCATAAAAGCCTTCAACATGAGATGATGACTACTAAATATATAAATCACTAGGTCTTTTTCTACAAGGTCTATCAATTACACGAAAAATGCACCCAACTCTTAGGTTTGAAGGTGTGGGAGAGAATGTTGTAGTAATTTCATTCCAATATGCCGATACTTTTGTAACCTACATCAATAAATTGTCAAAGACCTTATTCTTAGACTTTCTAAAGGATCTTGATCATGCAAAAACTTGAGCCAAGGGTTCCTTATGGACTCATTGAGTTTTATACTCCTTGCACTCCTGAGATCTTCACCAAGCACCAAAAATCCTCTTGTGGTTTATTTTCACCAATGGGGAACTTCTCTATTAGCAAGACATACATTTTTGCAAGAAAGGAGTCCTTTATCAACATCGATCGATGCTCAATCCCATCATTTTTATCTTTCGAAAATAGATGCTATTTAGAAAACTCCCACTCTTTCTCAAGTAATCTTTTTCAACAATCATTAAATCACCAAAAACCTCAAATTTTTGGTCCATACAAAATTATTGGTCCGTAACTAGGAAACTCTCTTCCTTCAATGTTGATTTTGTCCATATCATTAACCCTCCTAAGTTTATGCCTAGACTTCATCCTACTTGATTCAACATCCCCCTCTTCAGCTAAGTCCAAAATTTGAAGGACCTCTTCAAAAAAAATAAATAGTGTTATCATCTTCTTCCTCCACCTCTATTTAGACCAACTAGCTCTAATACCAATTGTAGATTTGAAATGAAGTTGAGAAGTGAAAGAAAAAAGAACAGAGAAGACAAAACACAATATTTAGAGTGGTTTGACAAATTGCTTATGTTCACTCTCGAGTAGGGAATCACTTATATTAACCAACATAAGATACATCCATTACATAAAGTGCATATCCATTTAGGCTAAAGTCCATCGAAGGGGGCTTCTTAAAATTAAGAGATAAAATCACTTGCTAATTTTTAGGAATATTTTAAATCTAGCCATCTCACAAACTATGTAGTCTAGTTTACCTTAATAATTTAAGATCCAAAATTTAAGGAAGCTTCTCATGAAAATAATTTCTTTCTTCTATATTTTAATAAAACAATTTCTTTCTAAATTGTTTTCCTTTTTTAATTTGAAATTAAAATGTTCAACAAATGGCAAAAAATAATCCTATGCATTCCATTACTTTCCATTATGTAGACCCCTTGCTCATTTCAAATTTTCCTTCACTAAACCACAAACTAAGATCTTTTAATTTTTCAATTATTTCCCCTCAACAAATTAGTTACCAAATTGCACTTATACTTTTTTATATTTTTTCATTTTTTAAAATTATTTTTTCTCCCTTGCTCTTCCTAATTGAATAATTACTCAAGTTATTAAGTTGGGAGGCTTCCTACAATTGTAGGCACAAGGATGAAGAGCATCGGGTAAAAGCACAAACCTGTGTCACCTTTTGTAAATTAAAAGGCTAACAATAATATAACTATTCACCTTTAATGACATAAAACTAGTATTATTATTTAGAATTTGAAAATGAAGTAAACCAATAAAATGCATAGAAATGGATGAAGTTTAGGATTATAATTTTTAATAATTTTTTAGAATAAGAATTGATATGTTTTCCTAATTTTTATAGATAATTTTTTAGATGTTGAAAAATGTTGAAAATCAGGGGTTTAGTTCCCACCACAAAACTATATGAGAATAAACTTATTTCCATTTGATCCTAGACTACGTTATAGATAACATATATAGCTAGAACAATCAAAAATAAAAAATCACTTTCGACCTATATTTTCTCTTTTATAATGATTCAAATTTCAACTCACATTAAATCAATAATTTTCATCTCCCACCACATTTTTCAAAACAAATCTATTCTAACCAGAAGAGAAATTATACATTCTAAAAGAGGACTCTCTCCTCTAGAATGTCATATAATTTTTAAATTTTTTTGATATGATTTAATATTTTTTCTTTCTCAAAATTGACACATTTTTTAATGTTAAAATACGTGCTTGTAGAATTTTTTAATTACAATATACTATATCTAATTAAAACACTATAAATTCTATATGAGAATATTCTTGAGATTGAGGTCTATAAAATGGTGTTTATATGTTACTAAAAAAAATCATAGAAAATATTAAGATTTATTTGTACGAAGTGTGTCCCACTTCATCACATGTGAAACACCTTCCTATAAACACTCCTCTTCCTCCACCATATCTTCCACCTCTTGTGCTCCTATTCTGATCTGCTATAGGATCCTTGCCTTTTTCTTGTCCATGTGAAACCTGATTGTCATTTGGAGGTCTACTACCTCTCCCTCCACCTCTACTACTATCATTCTTTTGCCTCTCTTGTCTCCTTTTAATCTTTTCCTCAGTCCTCATTGCAAGTTTATAACACTCTTCAATAGTGTCTAGTGCTACAAGATTGATTTCATCTTCGATGTTGAACCTCAATCCCCCCATTTACCTTACAACCTTCTCTTCTTCTTCCTCATCATGAGCAACTCTGACATCTAACTTGTGAAACTCCTCTGTGTATGCTTGGACATCCATATCTTTTTGTCATAGGCTTTGCATTCTTTTGTATAACTGAACCTTGTAGTCTTTAGGGAGAAACTATTTTCTCATCTTCTCCATAATTTTTTTCCATGAAATTATCTTAGGCTTCCTCTTCTTCCATCTCTCTGTTTGCAAACAATCCCACCATAACAATGCATGCCCCTTTAGCCTTGATTTAGCAATCTTGATCTTGTGTTCTTCTACCACATCCTCACAATCAAAAAAATTATCCACGCTCCAAACAAATCAATCAACTCCTCCTCATTCATTTTACCATCATACATTGGGGTATCAGACTTCCCTTTGTAATCATTTCCTCTAATGACTTTAGTAAGTTTAGCCATTGTTACATCATCCAGGTCCACCTCTTCTCTTGGTGCACTTTCTTCTTCTTCTTCAACTTCCACTTCCTCCTCTTCATCTTCACTATGATCCTCATGATCAATCCCATTCTTCTTATTATTTTTCACCTTTTCCATATCTCTTCTTGTCTTATCCATCTTTGCCTTCATCTTTTTGATTTCTTTAGCCTGTTGTACCACTAGTTTGGCAAGTTCAATGTTTGTCATTCTAGCAAGCATGTTGTGAGCCTCTCCAATATTTTCCCCTTTTGACATGTAATCTCTACTCCTTTCCCAAAGGATGCTACTATGTTCTGATACCACTTGATGTAGAGAAAGATGGGCCCTTCCAAGTTCTATGAGGAAATACTCCGAACAATGTATTTTCCCAAAGGTTTTTGAATGCAACCTTAAGGTTAAGTTGCCCAAATCAGGTAAATAAATTCTCCAAATACTTCTTAGTAATATAATGGATTTTAATACCCTAATACACCCCAAATATCTAGTTTACCAAATATCAAGAGCCTATCTGTAAGGCAAACCAAACATCCCAGCCTACTAGGCCTACAAGCCCCAATTAGCCCTCAAATGTTGTCCTCTTATGTTTTTCTCCAAATTTTCCCATAACATCAAGAAAATAAATTTTAGATTAGGATACTGATTTGGCTTCTCTATAACATAAAAAAAAATGAGGTATGGTTGTTTTGGACCAAGTCTCTGTTGTTATACTATGGGCTACTTTTTAGGCATAAAAACCCCTCCATTTACAAAGGAACTATATGGAATGATTGTCTCCCAGCCATAAAACTTGGTAAAGTATCTTAATATGATCCTAAAATAAGGATTCCTAAATTTTATTGAACCCAAAAACTCTCTACATGTTCCTTTTATGAAACCCTCACCAAACAAGGCAAAAAACAAGGGCCTCTTCAAATCTAACCAAGAAATTCACTTCCAGGACTTTTTTGTTGATCCTACACCATGTTTATGATGATTAATTTGAATATTTTACATAAAACCATGGAATTCTTTGGGAAGATCTCCTGCTGTTATACCTATGGCATCAAATTCAATGCATTTTCATGCACCCAATCACTCCAAACTTGTCTAATTGGATGATCATTTGCATTCTCAGAATTATTCCTGCATTATTATGCATAAGTACATATGATACATGTTAATAATCCATCCCCAAGTTACAGTTCAAATAGAAAGGGGATGGTTACATCATTTTTCTTGAAGGAAACAATGTGAAAATGACTATCTACAACACTTTGTCTAAATAAATGAAAACTTCAAAATATAACCCTGATAAAATGGATCAAAAAAACTTCAAATAAATCCTCTAATACATTTAAATGATCAAAGCATGAAACAAAATACAATGAACAAGTCCAAATATGCAAGAAACTATGAATTTTATTGCATTTTCAAAATGAAGTGTGTACAAATGCTTCTGCAATTCGTACTTCTTCTTCTCCCAAGCATTCAAGGATGTTTATGGGATGGTTGGAAACTTCGACAACCAAAACCAAGTGGTTACAAAGTGGTTTAAGTACCTAAACTCATTTTTCCTCCTAAATGCTCCTAATTGTTAGAATTCAAATATTTGAATTTCTAAGTTACATTTTAATGCCTTATTCTATTCAAACCTTACTCTAATTTGTTCTCAATATTTTTAAAGGTAAATATAACCTATCTAAGACCCTTTTTATTTATTCTAATCTTATATGGGCACTATTGGCCCCCCTTACATCATTTTTATCCTAAGGTTCTTATCATGACCTTTATGATTAAGACATGTGTTATTAATTTGATCATTACATATGGCCATCATTTGCCTTAAAACATTCTAATTGACCCTTAATGATGTATTTTAACATTCATGTATTCTCAATGTCTTCACTTGATCATTTCCTTGCTTGGGTGCCTCTGTACCACAATGCCATAACCATAGCTATTTCTAATCACCCCTCCACTACTAGCTTCCCCTGGATTACCCTTTGTTGCCCCATCAAAATTGGCTTTGTGCCACACTTTTAGGGGAAAAGACCATTGACATTCTTTTCTTCTCTTCTACCTATCATTACTTCTTCTATTGTCTCATGCAAACTGGTTAGTGCCTTTGCAAATAAGAAAATTTTCCATAAGGGCATTGCGAATTTTACCTGATACAATCTTGGTAGGAAGGTTGGCATCCCTAAAAATATGATTATTAAATTCTTTCCATATCACCCAACCAAAGTGGGGAAGAGTCCATTTTTGGATGGTTTGAATATTAGTTCCCTTCCAAGAGTTGTCCCATTGACTAAAGAAGTCAGTCATTGTGACTGGGGCACACCAGTGGAAACCAAAATCTTGACTAAAAATGGACCACACTTCTATCATAAAATTGCAATGAATAAATAGGTGATCCACAGACTCATGTTGGTTTTTACAAAGAACACATTTTTTAGGAATGTGGAAGCCCCTTTTCAAGAGATTATCAATAGTTAGAAACCTATTCTGGAAGAAAAGCCAAAAGACGATGCTGATTTTTGGAATAAGGCCAGGGTACCAAGCATTCACCCACACTGGTTTGGAATCTTGCTTCAATAGAACTTGATACCTATAAGCCACTGAGTAAATGCCATTAGAAGTACTCTCCCACACTAACTTTTCTTGATCATTGTTCAAAATCACAGATTGGAGGATAGTCATAAGAAGTTTGAGATCCTTAGAGATAGAAGAAAGGTTTCTCCAATCTTTCCCTAATCTATAATCACTAACTTTAATGCCAAACTTTTGAATCCAAGCATTAGCCCATCCATCATAAGTAGGAAAATTGATGAGAGGCCCCTAGATTAGCCAATTGTCCTACCAAAATTGGATGTCATTTCCATTCCCCACTCTCCGTTTCACTTTTCTTTTGGTAGTTTCTCTAGCTCTAAGCATGCCATTCCATGTGTTTAAGCTTTGGGAACGACTTCTTGATTGAAAAGGTATCTGATGGAAGGTTTCCACAGATATTTTTCCACCATGATATCTCTCCAATCCCCCTTCTTGGAAAAGATTCTCTATATCTATTTAGCTTGAAGAGCATTGTTGAAAGGTCTCAATTTTCTAATGCCAAAATCACCAAAATATTTGGGGAGGTAGACATTATCCTAGGAAATGAGAGGGAATCTCTTATGTTCTACCAAACCAAAACATAGAAAATTCTTCTAGATCTTCTCCATAAGGTCAACATACTTACTCGATATCCCAAAGAGTCTTAGTGCATAGGTGGGAAGATTTTGAGCGGTGGATTTGACCAACTGAAATTTTCTTGCTTAGCTTAGGGTGATACCCTTCCAGCCAACCAATTTCTTGTTAAACCTATCAAGAAGATTGTTCCAAAAAGAATCAGGGGGTTTGAGGCCTATAGGGAGTCCCAAATAAATAGAGGAAAGAATACCGATGCCACATCCCAGAATAGCCACCATCTTCCTCTTCCTTTTAGCCAAGGTATTGATGAAAAAGATAGAACTCTTGTTCTAATTGATAAGTTCCCTTGTTCCCTTAGAGTAAGAGCTCAAAACCTTTTTTGACAACCCTAGTTTCCACTACCATTGCTTCACCCCCCATAATGGTTTCATCCATGAATTGTTGATGAGAGAAAACTAGGGAACCAGAAGAAGGTTTAACCCCTTTCAAAGCTCCTGAATTTCTATTAGCTGAAATTATCCTTCCCAGACACAACCAAAATGATGAAAAGGATGTGCGATAAGGGTTCCCCTTGCCTTAAACCCCTCAAGGGTTTGAAGAATTCCAAAGGAGACACATTGAAAAAGACAAAAAGAGAGGGAGTAGAAATCATCTGTCGATAAGCTTATAGACCTTGGTATCAAACTTGATGAAGGGTACTCCCCTTAATACCATTACACATACAGAAACAAAGAAACAAAAACAAATGCGAGAAAAAAATATGGACTTCTTATTGTCACCACAAATGCAGAATTACATGATTCATAATTACAATATGATAACCCACATGGGTGCCTTCATTACAGTAATTTGTAAGACAAGCTGCGAAATATCATCCAAAGTTATTGTAGACAATGTTTGGGCCTTTCTTAAATACACAATTTTATGTCACCCAGGAAGGTTCTAGATGCTCAAACCTAATACCTAGGGCTGACATATCCTAACAATACATATAGAGTTGGCCAAATACATCTTTGACAATTATATTAGAAATTTTGTTTGGTCCAACTTTGTAAGGCCATAACTCTCGAACCATTTCTTTGATTGGCTATTATAACCACTTTTTAGAAATTCCAGCTCCTAATCTATAGGCTTAAAACAACACAAGAGCTCTTCTATTGAGCTTTCAAACCTCATTTGGGCACTCTAAGGCCTCCAATGGTGAGCTTGAAAATTTTTCTCCTAAATTTTCCATCGAAAATCCACAATAACTTCTCTGGTACTTAAGCTGGAGCAATGAGATTTTTATGGTAAGCTTATAATTATAAATGAACCTTCATGTAAAAAATGAGAACACTTTGAGCTCATATGATAAACTCACTAAAAATAGCATGTTCCCATAAATACTAACCACCCTGTCTACTAGTTCTTATTAAAATAGAAAAGGCTGAATTTTTTTTTTTTTTTGGGTTATGCAAGATTTCTCTTACACCCAGGATGCTCCTACATCAAAACCCAAAGGCTCTTAGAACTTTAATGAGAAAATACTAATCAACATGATCATAAGCCTTAGATAGGTCAAGTTTGAGGAGAAAACCTTCTCACTTACCCTCTTCCAAAGAATGGATGACTTCATGAATGATCATGATAGAACCTAGGATTTTTCTTCCCAGAACAAAATCAGATTACTGAGGAGTAATGATAACAAGGAGGATCTTGATAATCCTGTAGAAAGAGTTCCAGAGGCTGATGGGTTTGAAAAGATCCAAAGAGTCTACCCCTAAAAATTTAGGAATAAACACTAAGAAGGTAGCATTGACCTCTTTTAGCAAACTTTTAGCTCCAAAAAATTCGTGGAAAACTTTAATAACATCCTTTTGAACCACTTCCCTAAATATTTGGAATAAGAAATTGGGGAAACCATCCGGTCCTGGGGATTTTTCCATAGGGAGGGAGAACACCACCTACTCAATTTCCAAAGGTTTAGGGATAGCCCTAATCAAAGAGTTGTGCTCTAGTTGGATCAGATCTTGGATATTGGAGATAATGCCTTGTTCTTCTTCTTCCAAAAGATTGAGGTCTCTAGACAAAAGAGAAGAGAAGAAAGAAATGGTCTCAATAGCAATATTTTTTTATTCTTCCAAAACAAAAACTTCCATTTTGATTCCACTTATTCTATTATAGACTCTGTGTTTCAAAATAGAGATATGGAAGAATTGATTATTTTGATCTCCCTCTTTAAGCCAGACAGCTCTTGACCTCTGCTTCCAAAATGCTTCCTCCTGTCCAATAATGTTGTGAAGCTTGAAAAGAATAACTTTTTCCTCCTCCATCCACTCCTCATTATAGCTCTCCTTCTAAATGACACCATGAATGATGTTGAGGCCCTCTGAGATCTTAGCTTTGGATTGGAAAATGTTACCAAAGCTTGAGTTATTCCACTTCTTGATTTATTTTTTTATGTGTCTCAACTTCTTGGCCACTTTGAATATAGCAGTACCCTCAATGTGAATATTCCACCACTCTAAAATACAAATAGAGAGATCTAGGTGAGATGTCTATATTTTTTCAAATCTGAAGGTGAAATTATGTTTAATGGAGAGGGGGTCAAGAGTGAGAGAAATAGGGGAGTGATCTGACCCAGTCTGACCCATTAAGGACAAATTGCAGTTATTGGAATTCATCTAGTCTAAAGAGATGAGAGCCCTATCTAGACGCACTTGGATGCAATATTTCCCAACTCTTCTATTAGACTAGGTGAAGGAGCCTCCCTGAAGCTCAACATCCAACAAATCCAAATTATTGATAAAATTTGAAAGTTCTTGCCTACTATCTAGATCTAGGGACAAACCTCCCTATTTCTCATCTTCCCTAAGAGGGGTGTTAAAGTCACACATAATGATGCAATTTTCCACTTGGAGTTTGAATAAAATATTTCTAATATTGACCCAATAGTTCCTCCTACTAATTTTAGAATTAGGAGCATAAACATTCATAAGATAGCAACTCTCATTATCTTTGATATTAAGAACTTGAATGAGTAAAATATTACCTTCATCATGTAAGACTTGGGGCTTTAAAATTTTAGAGTTACAAAGGGTGGGCAGACCACCCAAGGCACAATATGAGTTTGTGACAAAATGCTCCAAACTACTACTGAACAAAATCCTCTCCACGTGATCCTTTTTCATTTTTGTTTCTTGAGTAAGCATAAAACCTAGTCTATGATCCCTAATCATATTGCTAATCATCTCTTGTTTGTGGACTCCATTTAGACCATGAATATTTAGGATATGACCTTCATCTTTTCTTTGAAAAGTAGGCCTCTTGGATGGTCTTTTGATTTCCATTCTTGAGATTCCTTCTAGTTTCCTCTTCCCTATTCTGGCTAAAATTGTTCCTTCCAGGAATTTTAGATTTTTATTTGACATCATCTTTCACTCTACTCTTGGTGGTAGCTAGGGGCATTAGAGAAAGGTGTCTAGTTTTCATTTTCTTCTAAACCATAGTCCACTCCCCCTGTCGCTCATCTGCACAGCTCACAAAATGGGCCTCCATTCTGATTAATTGTCCTAGCATTGAGGATCTGACCATTTCCATCAATCTTGAAACCTTCCTAGAGGAAGCAACCTCCAGGATTAGGTTGATTTTCATGGAGGTAGACCTACTCTTTTGGTTTGCATCCCCTCACCCTTTAGAAGCCTGGTAGTTAGGGACATGTGATATTGCTTCATCATCTACATGAGTTGTGCATAAAACCCCCATCTCCCCAAAAATATGATCCACCTTATTATTTAACTCCATCGACTGATGGTTAATAGCTTCCTTGAAGGTGAGTTCCCCTTAGCCTGATCCAATATAAATGATCTTAGAGCTAACCTCTTCAGTATCCTTCAACTGGACCACTAGAGTTGGTTGCTTATCAACTTCCTTAATGTTCATATCCCTTGGTACTACTCCAAGAGAAATGTCCTTAGTGCTGACCTCTTCATTAGCCATCAGTTGGGCTTCCACTAAATCCTTTCTTTGAATATCATGCCCTCCTTCAAGATTTACATTGTCCTTCTATTTTCATACCTTAGCTCCCTCTTTATTATTCTTGTTTTGGTCTTTGGAAATGACCTTGGTCTTGTTCTTACCTAAAGTTTGCTTCTTGGATTTTTCCTCTAGAAATCTTGGGAATTTTTTTGCCACATAACTTGCTTTCTTGTAATGAAAGTACGCAAAGCGACACTCTCAAAGTCCAATTTTTGAATATGCTTACCTAGTTTGAAATGAAGATACACTACGTCAGGCATGTCTCTACCCTCATCAATCCCAATAAAACTTTGAGCATAGGTTAATCTCCTTCTAGACACCATAATGAGGTCAATAGAAAGAAGCTCCCCAAAATATTTTTCTATGCCATTGAAAACATCTTCATACAAGAATTCCATAGGTATTTTAGGTAGTCAAACCCAAATAGGAGCCTGGGCAAAGAAAGAGTTATTTAGATATGTTTTTGATGTCCATTTCTATAGAGAAAAGATGGACTAACCTCAGGCCCAAGACCCTACATAAAGGATCCTAGTAGGATACTATTGAAAAGAGAAATTGAAAGAGAGGAAACCCTTGGACATAGCAGCAATATCAACTTGACCTTTCAGGTCCCATTTATTCCTTGAAAAGGCCCGCACAATGACAATGTTCGGCCTAGGCCTAATGAACTTCCCAACCAAAGTAGAAGCCATAGAAGCAATGTTATGGTGTAAAAGATCATCAAGTATTTCAATAACATATTTCCCCTTTTCCTTATCCAAAATATCCTTTGTCTTTGGGAAGGAAGACTTACCTATGGGTTTGATTCCAAAGAGAGAAGACTACCAATCAATAAATTTCACTATGAAGACATTTAGAGCAGAGTGTGGGCTTGACATAGTCTTCCTAGATCTCAACTCATCCTTCCTAGGATCCTTCCTTGGTGCTCATGGGCCCCCATTCCAAGAGAGTGGCTTTTTTCCCTAGTCTTCCTCCTTCAGACAAGCCTTAGATACATTCTCTGGACCATCCTGGAATAACCCATCTGTAGTAGAATTCAAATTTATTATCTCTCTTATATCCATGCTACTCCCACTCCCACATCATGCACCATTTTATTTCTAAAATAATTATTATTTGTTATGATTAATTATTTTGATTATTAGTTATGCTTGAATAGATTCAAACCCAAGACCTCCCAATCAAGAGACTAACAATTTACCATTGTGTTGTAGGCTCTTGCCTTTGAAAAAAATAATAGTTAAGGATGATTTAAGTTAGTTTTAGATATATATCCTTTTTCATTTGTAGAAGGTAAATAACTAGTATAGATATCTTAAATAAATCTATCTAAAGAAATGCCGACAGATATCCACTACAAAATAATTATAATTTAATTTACTACATCTAAAATCATTTATATTTCCTTTATCTCCATTTATTTAGTTTTTAACTAACTAAGCTTTTTATTTTAATTTCTTAAAAATTGGATGATATATATCTCCGAATATTATAATTTAAAAAGATATTTTATGTGATATTTATTAAATTATTTTTAAAAGTATATTCTATTTATATTAAGATTTAAACTTTTGACATCTAGATGGTTTTCAAATTTAACCTAGAAGAATAAAAATTAACATTAACATGCTCACACCATCTCACTCCCCCGTTCTGCCACTGTAGAATGCCTATCGACATTAATTATTCATTAAATTTTGATTAATAAAGAATAATAGGATAATAAATAACATCAAATAGTAATAATATCAAGTTACTTGTGATAAATCACATAATATATGGTAGCGTGCTTCTAGCACCTGCATTTTAAACTTCCAAATCAGCCCCATCACGTCAATCTTCTATTGGGACCTATTTTACTAATTATGATGTTGTAGGATTTGACTTGTAAGAAGACAATATTTGGAGAATGTACTAATCCTAAATCCCAATCCTCAAAGTTTAGAATGTCAAGTTCAAATGCTCAAAGCTTGAGATACAGTTCAGATATACATGGCACTTGGTTTAGAATTAAATTTAATGTTCAATTTTTGACTTATAATTTTAAAGATTACCCTCAAAGCCCAACTTCATGAGCATGAGTTGTCAATTCAGATAATGAGATCATTAGCTTAGAAGTTCAGATGCATAGCTAAGAATTGCATGTTGGAATGTTCAAAATAGGAAGAGTACTTCTGAGAGAGGGGGGTGGGGGTGGGGGGTTGAATCAGAAGTACCACACTTTTAACCTTATTCACTTATTCAATCCTTTAAACATATAACTAAAAAAATAAACTGCATGCATGTAAACATATAAAGTAACATAAAGTAAATCGCATGCAATAACACATAACACCAGAATTGATAACCCAAAAACCCTCCAGGAATAAGAAGGTAAAACTGGGGTAGGGATGATGCCCACAAAAATCACTGCAACAATATATATTCAACCACTTCTGATGGTTTGTCTTGTGAAAGGCTTGCCCTATTAAAGGCTTTACACTGTGTTAATAGTGACTTGGTTAGAGAATTTAGAAAGCACTTTACATGAAGTGTCACCTTGTTAAAGGATTTTTAATAGGTTGTTAATCCCACCTAATACATAGAATTTTCAATCACCTTCTCCAAAGGTTCTCCTACCTAGTTGTTAAGCTAACCTATCAATATAGGATTTTAGTATCTAATATAATGGTAAGAAAGTATTAGAACATTTGACCTGATACTATGAAAAATCTCTAATTGTTGGATTTAGGCACTTGATATTCTCTCTCTGGTCTTGATCCTCTAAGATATGATGTCTGATCATGTTCCTTGCCCCTTGTGCTATTCTAATCAACTAGATATGAAATTGTTGCTCTGTTCCTCTAAGTCTTTTCTTCTTCACATTGAAATTTTTCTATAATCTCCCCATATACTATTGTCATCCCCTTATGAAATGGAGTAGTCAACCTCCTTTTAAAAATTGCAAAGACTTAGGGTTAGGTATGGATCTACGATCCATATTGAATCTCAAATTCTCACTCATACCTTGCATTTTTCTCATTGGTTGCATGCCTTCTTTTTTTGACTGGTTGCATGCAGATCACATAGGTAATGTAAATGATTCGTCGTTATCCTTTTTCTTTTTCGAAATCCTTCTATGTTGGCTCCAAAAATAGTTTGCATTTGAGTTTGTGAGGGCACAAACTCAGATATTGATTTTGTGTTACTCGGCACGTACTGGACTACTGGTCCTCAACACATACTATCCTAGATTGCTCGACACGTGTTACACTCTGTCTCACTTGGCACATACATGATTCTAGCTCACTTAGCAAATACTGCATTCTGGCTTGCTCGGCATCAACTATGACTCGACACCTATTTGTCACTCAACACTTATATACTGCTCGGTGCCTAAAGTCACTCAACACCTATTGAAATGCTAGCTCGACACATACTGTGGCTCAAATTCAATACAAAAAGTGCTTAAGTGTGTTGACACTCAAATGTCAAAACTATCTAAGGACTATCAATCTCCCCCTTTGACATGAGTGCCAAAAACACTTGACTAGACATTTATTAATCTGTCCTTATGAGTGCCTTATCTACAAAATTTTCAAAATTTGTTCAAAATACCTTAACTCCCCCTGAGTTGACTTGTGCCTTGTCATTCTTTGCAATCAAAATTCTGCGTTGAATGTGCCTAATACTCTTTGTCTTCTGTCATGTACCTATATTCTATGCCTGTGCCTTTGTATCTACTTATGGAATTTTTGTATTTGCATCAAAGCTATTTTCCATATGATTACCAAAATTTTGTATCTCCCCCTTTTTATTATATTAGAATGAAATATTGTAAACAAAATTTATAACATTCTTATATGTTCATCAAACATGTATTTCTCCCTTTATTAATCCTCCCCCTTTTTGATAATTATGTCAAAGGGCTCTAAGGAGTAATACCATACTTAGCCAAAAAATTGTTGTTTATGTCCATTATTATTTTCAGAGCTACATCCCAATTTTCCAAAGCTACGTCAAGTGACTTGTGCTGGATGGTAGTCTCCACAACAAGGTGTACAAGTCTATCAAGGGTAGAAAGATTTGGATCTTTCTTTAATACTATCTCAGCATAAACTTGTTCCTTGTGGAGGACTTCTAAATGAGGGGTTATAGAGGACTAGATCTACATTAATTTTGCTTTAATATTTGATTACTTTATTGTTTGTATAGCTAACTCCCTTTTTGTGTGAAGCGATTGTGCAAAATGCTTCTCACTCTGAGCTGGATCTCTAGGTAATTTGTGTGCTAGAGATTTTCAAGTTCCTTTCTAAGCTCATTATTCTTTGATTAGTTTCTTTTGTGAAATTTGAAAAGTCAAACAACTTCCTGTACAATGAAAAAAAAATTTCAAGAACAATTTTGGCCTTATCTATTGTCTTGGCTAACTGTACTTGTTCAAGTGCAATTCCACTTGATATCTTCTCATTAACCTTTCCTTGAAATTTTCTTTCTGACCATTCCATGAGTTTGACATTGGTGTCCTGGTCCTCATTTGTCACCTGGTCAACTATGTCTGATAGTTGCTCAATTATTGGCTTTCCTTCGTCTGGTGACTGCAAGTTGAAAGAATTCATGAAGATGTCCTTGATGTCATGAAGTGCTTGCTTATGTTTAAAATCTTTCCCCATTATTTCTTGCTTCATCCTTCTATCCAATGAATTTTTCATTTCAGTCATTTGTGCTATTGTGATAGTTTTGGAATCATAGGAGGGTATCACAATCTCTTCATCTAATTCAGTGTCTCCATAGTGAAGTACCTTGGCCACTCTTGTTGAAATTGAGCCTGGAGTTGAAAATTGCAAGGGGATAGCATCAATGCTCGACTTCTGAATGGTCTTAGTGGGAGTGCAAGTCTTTGGTAATTCTACCAATGTCTGAATGGCGGCCTATTCCTTTTCTTTTGGTGCATCTTCCTTTTCTTTTGATTTCCTTTTCCTCTGCACTCGGCATCTGATCATTGTCATTTGTTGAACTTGGTAGAGGTGGCAGTGGTAGCATCAAAATTTTAGTCCTAGTAGCTCTATAAGTGAAAGGTGGTTCTTGTGTTTTCACATTTTCCCTTTGTGGTGCTACTACTACTTTTTGTAGTTTAGCTACACTCACCAATACAGGGCTTATACACAACTATGCTTGTAGAGTAGATTGGTGAAGGATTTTTGAGAGATCCCCTATAGTAAGTGGATTGATGTCATGAGCTATTTTGTTAGTAATATCCTTTATGATTACTATTTCTGTAGGTGTAGTGATTACATGAGGTGGAAGTTGTGTGTCTTGCATACTCTATTCATCTTCTTCTTGCTGGTTAGCTGTTGCCATAGTTTCCTCTCCCTTAGTTGGTTCCTCCTCTTCTCCTTTATCTTCATCATCTTTATTTTCCTCTTCCTTCTTTTCTTCTTCCTTTGCTTTCTCCTCTCCTTTCTGCTCTTCTGCCCTCTTACTGGAACTGGTTTTTGCCTTATTGGGCACCTTATCATCAGTAATATTGTAAATTTTTTTCCATATCTGTGTGGATTTAGTTACAACATCTTCAACTTTGTTTTGAAGAATGCAAAAGGCTCTGTATTTGGGTGCAAATTTCCCACTATGCTTCTTATTTTCCTTAGTTATTTGAGCCTTTGTCATGTTAGGCTTCACTTGAGCTAGGGTAGATTCTCTTATCACCCTTTCCATCTTTAAACAATAATGCCACTTATTCTTCACTATCTCATATAGTTCCTTTGACAAGTATTATCAAGCTCTAGATGTGTGTTATTAAATTTTTCCATCATGGCATACACTGATTCCTCTATTTTATTCTTCTCTTCCCTATTGAGCTTATTAAAATTGAGAGACTTTAGATCATTTAAATATGTATTTTTAATCTTATTACAAAGCTTATCAATTGTAGATTTTGGAGGATGGCTTACCACTTTAAATTGGATTATGTCCTTAGATTCTATCCTTTCATCATCTATATCTAGTTGAGCCACATATCTTCTCCTTTTCTTGGGCTCTATAGTTCGCTGTGTAGTAGCTTTCTTCTTTTCTCTTACTACTTCTTTGGCCTTTTGAGTTGATGCTCTTGTTGTGGCCCTTGTTGCTACTGGCTTAGCTGTAGCTAGCTTGGTTTGAGCTGGTTTTATTACCTTCTTGGGATTTGGCTGAGTTGTAGGCTGAGTTTTTTCCTTCCTCTTCTTTTGCTTGATAGTTGTAGGTGCTTCCTCGACCTCTTCTTCCTTGGCACCTTCCTCTATGTCTTCTCCTGGGCCTTGTGTTAGCTCTTCTGGCTCTTGCCCTTGCTCACCTTCTTCTTCACTGTCACCTTACACTTCTTCTACTTCTTCTCCTGCTTCACCTTCAATGTTGGCTCCAAATGTCTTCTTTATTTTTCTCACCATTTTGTCTTTCGTCTTGATAACTGAAGCAATTTTCAATTCAGTCTCTACTTTGGACTTGACAACATCATATGTCCCAAAGTGAGGAGCCTTCTTATCAATTTCTTCTGCTAGCAATGTTGTGATTGTTGATGAGGCTTTGTCTATATCAAGCTCATAACCTAATGGTATTGCTGCTTGAATGTAGGTGAAATCAATATCAACCAAGAAACATATATCATTGGCATATTTTTCAACTAATGGGACTGGTATCCTCATCCTTTGCTTCATAGACTTCTTAAAGTCTTCAAAATAGCTGGTCATTTGTGTGTCAAAATTATATTTCATTTGATCAATGAATTCATTAACTTGGGTGACTACTGACTTGTTAGAATTCCAGTTTACCTTCCCAATTGAAGGGAATTCTTCCATCATATAAAAGAATATGCACATGAGAACTAATCCAAATTTGCATTGTGCTCCTTTTGATCTCCTTATAGCTCCTAGGTTTTCATTGATTTTCTACAACATGAGTTCTGCTAGATCATAGTTGTGATCTTTTTTCACCGACTTATAAGCCACATCAACTGCTATGCAGGGTACGCTGTTCAATCTCCTAGATTGATAAAATTTATGTGAAATTATCCTCATAGAAAAGTCAAGTAGGGGTTCAATCAAAGTGTCAATGGTCATTCCCCTATTGTTCCATTTTGTACCAGTATTCTTTTCAATCACTTCCTTCATGTCGCTTCTTAAGGTCTTTGGCCGATCTAGGGTTGAAAGACTAGTAACCCTATGCACAATCCTCTTTGTAATCTTGATAGGTCCTATCCCTAGCCACAGATATCCATCATGAATTTGACTAAGAAAAATACGAATCCATTCTATTTTGAACACTGTAGGGAAAAGACCCTTCTTCTCCATAATTTGAAACTTGTCCTTCAATATTCCATTGTCACACAGCTTATCATAGGCATTGAAGACTTCTAAATCACCTATGGAACCAATTTTCCAATTGTAGCACTTTCTAACATCTTGAACCATGACAATTTTGGGTGGAATGACAGATAATACATCGGCTATGTCATTTCTATAGGCAACCTTGAGTATTGGTCTGAATTCGAGCTATTTGACTTCATTGCTAACAAGTTGAATTTCATGTTCTTCCTTTTCCTTAGGGTTTCTAGAGCTAGAGGCCATTTTACCAAACTAGGGCTTTAAAATGTATTAAAAATTGTAACTCTGTGTAGCTCGAAACTTGATAAATACCTTTGAATCAATGAGTTCATGTTGAATCTTTGTTGTAATAGATGCAAGTGACTGTAAGGTAGCTTCTTGATCACCTCTTTGCTCTTCTTATATTTTCTCTACATTAGAATGATGTGAAAATGAACAAAATTTGACCTTATACTTGTTAGAGACCTAGCATTAAATGCTTCATGCTTACAACTGTAAAACTCGGCACTTGAAGGTTTCAGTATAAATTGGCTTCCACTGTAATTCATTTACTCAGCTTCCACTTGACTTTTACTTCACTCAACTTCAACTATCAGCTTGGCAGCTATTGGAAACTTGGCATCCATTGGATCTTTACTTGGCATCTAAGGGTAACTCGGCGACTTCTTCAAAAAAATTTCTTGGCATCTTCCCTTATGCAGATTTCTTCTTTGTAGTACTTTGTTTGTTCTTTGGAATTGATGTATGATATAACTTTGTATATCAGTTTCATATTCTTGTCTTGTGCGTACTTGGATGAAATGTGATCACTTGACCTCTTGGGTGAAGTGATCCCTCCATTAGATGTGTTGCACTCACCTTTATTCTTCCAAGTCTTGTTCATTTGTCTTCTTTTTTTTTCAACATCAACCTTCTCTTTTCCTTTGTTGACTTCTATCTTGGGTGCTCTTGACTTTGTTGGGAAATTTTTGCTAATATGACTAGTTTTCAAGCAATTGAAACATGTGATTTGGCTCAACCATCTGCTATAACTTCCTCTAAAATGTGTTCTTATACAATTCTTAGGGATGTGTCCATACTCCCAACAATAATGATAACTATACCTAGTGTTGTAATCCCAGTTGTAGTGATGTGCATGATTGGTTCCTCTTGCAGGCTGATTGGGTATCCACATAGGCTTTGATCTACACTCAAATGCTTTATGTCCATATTTTTGACAATTATAGCAGTAACCTTCAAATCTTGGTGTCCTCATAATATTTGTTTTGCATTCATGTGCTTGATGTCCCTTCTTTTTGCACTTATTACAAAAGCTTGTATTTGTGGGCTTATTATGCTAATGACTATTCTTGCTCTTGCACACATTAGAGGTATGTCCCTTTTTACCACATAAATGATAAGTAGGTTTAGTATTCTTACCTTTGTTATTCCTTTCTTCTGTAGTATTGGATGATTCTCCTTGTTCTCCTTTTTCAGTGCTGGTGTAGCCAAGTCCTAAAGTGTCATTACTAGCCCTTAGTGATTTCAGTAATTGCTCAAAATACTTGATAGCCTTATTGGGTTTGTTACATCTTTTTTCTATTTCTTTTTCTCTTTTCAATTCATTCTGCAATTGTTTATTTTGCAACTTTAGAGTGGAAATCTCAATGTCCTTCATGTTTAGCTCATGATGAGCATTCATCATTTGGCTTAAGGTGTCTAGCTGCATGTTTGAGATCTTTTCAAATTCAATTGACTTCTCCTCCAATCTATTGGTGAGATTTCTCTTGTCATCTTCTATCATGGCCTTATCTTCAATGACCGTTTTCTTTTGTTCAGTCAGTCCACAAAGCATTATGGCTTGTGATTCTTGTTCCATTTTAAGAGATCTTATCTCTTCTACTTGAGCTCTATTTTTCTCCATCAATTCTACTATTGTTGCATCAAATTCCTTGGAATCTCCATTGGAAAACACCTGTGTGGTATCAATCTCCTTGTAGTGTATGTCATTTTCAGCTATGGCTATCTCATTTCTTCTTTTTAAGGATTTTCTCAATTCTTCTCTGGCTTCTTCCACTTTTTGTATAGCTAGTTGTACATCAATCACCTGATTGTCTACGATCTTCCCAAGTTTGAAGATTTCCATTCTTTAGACCTTTTCTCTAAGCTGTTAGGCTTCTCCTTGTGAGAACCAGTGCTTTGATACCAATTGTTGGAATGTTCAAAATGGGATGAGTACTTCTAAGAGGGGGGGGGTGGTGAATCAGAAGTACCCCACTTTTAACATTATTCATTCCTTTAAACATATAACTAAAAAAATAAACTGCATGCATATAAACATATAAAGTAACATAAAGTAAATCACATGCAATAACATATAACACCAGAATTGATAACCCATAAACCCTTTAGGAATAAGAAGGTAAAACTCGGGTGGAGATGATACCCACAAAAATCACTGCAACAATATATATTCAACCACTTCTGATGGTTTTCCTTGTGCAAGTCCTGCCCTGTTAAAAGCTTTACACTTTGTCAATAGTGACCTAGTCAGAGGATTTAGAAAACACTTTACATGAAGTGTCACCCTGTTAAAGGATTTAAAATAGGCTGTTAAACCCACCTAATACATAGGATTTTCAATCACCTTCTCCAAAGGTTCCCCTACCTAGTTGTTAAGCTAACCTATCAATAAATAATTTCAATATCTAATACAATGGTAAGAAAGCATTAGAACATTTGACCTAATAGTATGCAATCTCTAATTGTTGAATTTAGGTACTTGATCTACTCTCTTTGATCTTGATCCTCTAAGATCTGATGTTTGATCATGTTCCTTGCCCCTTGTGCTATTCTGATCAACTAGATATGAAATTGTTGCTCTGTTCCTCTAAGTCTTTCCTTCTTCACACTAAAATTTTTCTATAAACTCCCCATATACTATTTTCATCCCCATATGAAATGGAGTATTCGACCTCCTTTTAAAGATTTCAAAGACTTAGGGTTAGGTATGGATCTACGATACATATTGAATCTCAAATTCCCACTCATACCTTGCATTCATTGGTTGCATGCCTTCTCTATTTTTTTGATTGGTTGCATGTAGATCGCATAGGGAATGTAAATGATTCATCATTATCCTTTTTTATTTTTTGAAATCCTTCTATGTCAGCTCCAAAAATGGTTTACATTTGAGTTTGTGAGGGCACAAACTCATATGTTGATTCTATGTTACTCAACACATACTAGACTACTAGTGCTCAGCACATACTAGACTACTAATGTTCAACACATACTAGACTACTAGTGCTCAACACATACTATCCTGGATTGCTTGACACCTATTACACTTTGTCTCACTCAGCACATACATGATTCTAGCTCACTCAACATATACTGCATTCTGGCTTGCTCAACATCAATTGTTACTCAACACCTATTTGTCACTCAGCACTTATATATTGCTTGGTGCCTAAAGTCACTCGACACCTATTGAAATGCTAGCTCGGCACACACTATGGCTCAGCTTCAATACAAAAAGTGCTTAAGTGTGTTGACACTCAAATGTCAAAACTATCTAAGGACTAACATTGCAAACTTTTCCAAAGTTCAAATGTGAGTACAGGGTTCAAAGTTTAGAATGTAGATTCAAGTTTATTTTAGGGTGATCGTGGCTTAAAGGATAATGAACATATGTAGAGTGTTTTTTTCCACATGTATAGGTCCACTGGAATAACCTTTCATGGCATTGAGGCAAACCACATTCTTCTCAAAAAGTATTGATTCATCTGCATCAAAATATATTAGTTCAAAATATCAAAGAAGCATGTCAAATAAGGGATGATAATTTGAAGGTTTTATTATGAACCCAATGGTGAATGGAAATAATGCATGAGGTTGAGCATTGCAAGGTAGGAAGATTTTGAGACTCTGTGAATATGGGAGATGCCATGGGTTTTAATAAAGAATCAGAGGAAAATCCTCAAATTCTACATCACATGTACAATCTGCATTCTAATTGATTAATAAAGATATGTTTGAGACACTTATTGGGAGCCCTCAATTGCCCATAAGTTGAGCCACAAACTTCTGCATAGATCCCAAGTGTCTTGTAGATGGAAACCTGATTGTATGAAATTTATTGGCAAATTCTAGTAGTCAAATCAGTCACAATAGTGTATTTTGATGCTAAATAGCTATCCTTTTCTTTCATAGAGAATGTCAAAGTTTAAAGAGAAAGAACTTGTAATTATGATGGTATCCAAATAGAAGGACTACACAAAGATATGAGCACATGAAGGATAGCAATGGACTCTTTGTATTGGTAAGAAGACCCCAAAACTCGACCCACAACTACATGGATGCAGAGCAGTTACCAAGTACATCACAAGCATGCAGGAAAAGTGTCAAAACCATTCACATACAAATAAGAATAACATCCACTAAGTTCTGTTTGGGGGTGAGGATGAATCATGTAGGAGCGACATGGAGAATATGGTCAAAGTGCTTGACCAAATGTTGATAGTCTCCATCAGGTGATCAAGTCAATGCATAATGGAAGCTTCAAAATAGTTCATAGCTGCCCAATATAAAAGAGGATCTCAATAATGAGATGAAGGGAACATTTTGGATTCTATGCATTGTCCTATGCTCATGTCTAAAAAGATACACCTGTAGCTAGTGAAGATATCTTTAATTGTTGTCGAAGTCTTTTTTCTTGCTAGAATTTGTAGAAATCATGGTGATTGTTTGACAAAATGTCAATATAGTCACCACAACACTGGAGGTCACGTGACACCATCCCTTCATGATGAAAAATGCACTTCATGATGGTTTCATTTACATGAAGGAAGATGTCACAATCACATAAAGAATGTGATACTTAGTGCCAATTCAAATCTGCATAATGACTGGCATTCTAAGGAGCGTATATACCCTGAATGGTGAATAGCACCCATAGTCACTTGAATGGGGATCTAATTGAATATGGAAGGTTAGGAAAAGATATATAAGAAGAACCTGATAAGGCACCTTGGCTATCAATTTGAAGAATATTAAGAGCCTAATTCCATTTAGAACTAATATTCTCCTTAAATATCAATGAATGCATGACCAAGAGTGACAAGTGGTGAATTAAATTGGGTGAATGTCCTCAAAACTATTTGATAGAATTCAAAAACCCAAAGAAATATCAATAGTTATGTTATCTTCTTAGCGGCTGCAAGTCATTACAGAGGACAGTTCAAGATTCATAGAATCCATATGTGCAGTGTCTAGTAGTTCACATGGTAGGTACCCATAGAAGCCATGAACATAATCTAAACAAGTTTTTTCCTAGAATTTAGAGATATATATAAACACTAAGGGTGTCAAATTGATCCCACATGGAAACCCATGTTGATTATGTTCTCTAGTGTGTTAGATTCATGAGAGAAAAGGAATGAGTGAGACAACTTAGGTTAAACAATAATGTCACTCCAAAGGATAATTCTTGAGTCTTGCAGATCCCATATGATTTGATTCACCTGAAGAAGTTATCCTCTAATAGAATTGGTGAAGCCACGGGAGCTTATTGACTTGAAGTTAGCCCTTTTGCCAATTGAACAATAGTGTGTTGCGATTCAAATAATATTCAAATACTTTGATATACATGGCCAATTCCACAAAACTAAAGATGCACTTGTCAGTTGAGCTATAAGAAAAACATGATTAAAGACACATGGTGTAGAAAGCTTTATCCTACACACATGGAGTTGAAACATATTTTTCCCCTTAATATAATCTTGGCTTTGATTGTAACATTATAGAAGTGGTATTCAATGACCTATGTCTTTTCCTATACTATCCCTTGATATCAATAGTTTAAGGATGTTTTTCCCTAAGAAGTTGAAAGATGGGGAAGCCAAGCATCTAAAGAGAAACTAATCACCTTCCCAAGATTTAGTTATGGTAATAAAAAAGAGACTCATTGGGAAACTAAACATGCAGATGAGCATCAAGGTAGGGGTTCTTCTTTTCAGCGAGAGATAGAGAGCTAGAATAAGGGGAAGAAACTTAGTTTTGTTTTTTTTACATTTTCATTATGCATGTTAAGAGTTGGGATTATTGTAATAGATTTAACATAAGCTATGAGCAAATAAAATCTGAGCATTCTTATTTGTGATGGTCTAGGCAACATGGGCTTTATTCTGAATCAGAGAATTTAGTTATTTCTCCTTTGATTACAATCAATCAAAATATTTTATTTATTTATTTATGGGAATCATCTTGCATCTTGTGTTGAATAATGAATGGGTTGTAGATTAGAGTATTTATAGATGTTCTTATTAGAGGAATCGCGATTATTTAGTTTTCTATTTCATTTCATTTTACTCTACATTTGCATATGTAGCATTCAAATTGCATTGTCAATGTTGGGGAGTCATAGAAAATGTGGATTCCTAGGGTTGGCTAGGTTTATAATTGAATTCACTGCCCAAGTTAGTTCTATCTAGGGTTGGCTTGGTTTTTCCTCTTTCGTTCTCAGGTTAGGAACGTACCTAGTTAGTTTAGGAATAAAACAAGATTCATTGAATATCATTTATAAGAGAGTTGTACTTTTCAATTCAGAGGAAATCTATCAACCTAATGATAGATTATCCAACTGTTGGTATCAAATTGTTTCTCATGGATTTGAGCATTTAAAAGTTAAATTGAAAAGAACAAACTATTTACCAATAGATTTATGACAACTCTGTTGGGGATGTGGAAAAGAAGATTAGTGTTGAAATTTTTTTCCTTAGTGACTCTAATTTAAGAAAACCATGCCTTTTAAAATTGTGAAAGGTAGGAGGCCAGACCCTTCCTTTATTGAAATTTATCATACTCACAATCTAGTTTTCTGTAATGTTTTTGATGCTTTGAGAGGAAGCGTTACCCATGGAAAAAAAATGAACCTGAGCATTAAAGAAGAGCATACACCAATTTTTTTATGGAAAGGTATTCGTGCTAGGTATCACAAATTGAAAGAGCTAGAGGTGAAAATGAAGTTGTTACAACACTGTGAGGAAAGGATGTTCCGGCTAAGTAAAGAATTAAAAATGGATGATGATGAAGTTTTAGAAGTTCCTCTTGATAATGTTTCTCATAAGTTTTCAGTTTTGAGTGAACATGATGTTCCACCGAAGAAACAAACCAAAAAATTACATACTGGCAAAGAAATAGATGCCGAAAGTGATCCAAATTTACAATTCCTTTGGGTTGCTCTTAAAGAAAGTATTTTGAAAGGTGACAAGAAGGGATTGAGTTTCTCCAAATATCATCAATATTACCAAATGCTGAATTGCATGATCCAAAGGTATTTTAATGCACAAGATCAAAGAAAAGGAAAATATGTTTCAGCGAATTTGTCTAGAGAAAAATTGGTAAAAAAGAAAATCTAATTGCAATTTTTTGGGGTCTTGGAGAGCAAGAAACATTCTGATTTTTGGATGCACCCATTTTGATGAACAAGGAAATCCTTGAAAATAGTAATATTGAAATGGTAAGTAAAGTTGAAAAAGAAGATTTGTCCATACTCTCTTTTTCTCCTATTGTTGAAAGTCTCAGATTTGAAGAGAATAATGAAGATTATATTTTGCATAATATTCTTTATGAAAGTCGGCCTTTGGTTTATGCATAAGTGGAATATGAAACTTATAACTTTGAAGAAGAGAATAGAAAGGATGATGTTCAATCTATAGTGTTAGAATCATTTCCTTTTCAAGAGAATATCAAGTTAAGTTTTCTTGATGAACTATGTATCAATTAAAAGGCTAAAACATGTTTTGACAAATAGCATTTTAAGTCTAAAGATGTGGTTGAAGAAGTGATTGCAAGAAAAGATTTTAGACAAAGACCTTTGGTGGCTAATGAAGTGGTGCATCATCATAAAGAGGATGAAGAGCCTGATTATGTTTTTATTTCCCACAAAATGGAAGTTTATCGAGTCTCGGTGCTTACCCAAGGTGAAGCTTCCTCTACAGTTGGTTTAGGTATTGGAGTCTTGAATCTAGATAGAGAATTTTAAGACTTGATAGCCGTTAGAAATGATGAAGTTACTTCAGTCCAGATTGACCCTATGTGCGATGAAGAATCTTTCTATTTCAGCATTGATTTGAAATCTAAAAATTCTATTAAAGATGACTCTGATAAATGTGTGTATGGTGGGATATCATTTTCAAAACCATTTGAATATCCTAACTTTTCCAATCTTGTTTTGGATGTTGAAATCTCTATTAAAAGTTATGTTGTAGAAAGAGATGAATGTGAGTATGTTCATGTGCCATATTCAAAATCTTTATAGTTTTCTTCCTCACAAAAAATGATCGATTGTGCAAGAAGTAATGTGCAGGAAGGTATGGAAGAAATTTTTTTTTATGACAAAGCATGGTTATTTGGAAGAGATTTATGGGCCACATATTTTCAGCATGGCTCCTAATTCACTTTTAATTATGATGAAGTTGTCAAAGGGGAATGGTTTTGGTTTAACTTGTTGGAGCACAACTTTCTTTTCCAGAAAGGATCATACTTCTCTGTTCTAGTTATTGGTCATGTATGAGTCTATTTCTCTTCCCCTTTCCTTTGGTGAGGACTCCTCACTTGTTTTTTTAATTAGTTTGCTTCTATAATTTTTGGTATGCTTAGCCTAGCTTTTCCTAGTTTTAAGTTTCCAATTATTTTCTGTTTTGGTTTTCAGCCTTGGTCCCCTCTGCCCTCCTGACAAGTAGTTCTTTGATTATCTTGTTTATGCCTAGACTCTATAGCCCACTGGATAAGGCACTTGTTTTAACCAGAGAGACTAGATTCTTTATGTCCCTCACGAGACACATCCCCAGTAAGAGCCAACTGTTGGTGTACTTCTAGCACCCACATTTTAAACTTCTAAATCAAGCCCATCAAGTAAATCTTCTATTGGTCTATTTTACGAATTATGATGTTGTAGGATTTGACTTGTCAGAAGAAAATATTTGGAGAATATACTGAACCTAAATCCTAATCCTAAAAGTTTAAAAGGTTAAGTTCAAATGTTTGAAGCTTGAGATACAGTTAAGATATACATGGCACTTAGTTCGAAACCAAATTTAATGTTCAATTTCTAACTTACAATTTCAAAGACCACCCTCCAAGCCCAACTTCATGAGCACAAGTTTTTGGTTTAGATAATAAGATCATCAGCTTATAAGGTCAGATGCATAGTTTAGAATTGCAAGCTTTTCCAAAGTTCAAATGTGAATATAGGGTTCAAAGTTCATAATGCAAATTCAAGTTTATTTTAAAGTGATCATGGCTTAAAGGATAATTAAAATATGTAGGGTGTATTTTTCTACACATATAGCTCCACTGGAATCATTTTATGGCATTGAGGTAAACCACATTCTTCTCAATAAGTATTGATTCATCTACATTAAAATATATTAGTTCAGAATATTAAAGAAGCATATCAAATAAGGGATGAACATCTAAAGTTTTAAATATGAACCCAATGGTGAATGGAAATAATGCATGAGGCTGAACATTGCAAGGTAGGAAGATTTTGAGACTCCATGAATATGGGAGATGCCATGGGTTTTAATAAAGAATCAAAGGAAAATCCTCAAAGCCACATCACATGTACAATCTACGTTCTAATCAATTAATAAAGATATGTTTGGGACACTTATTGGGAGCCCTGAATTGCCCAGAAGATGAGCCACAAACTTTTTCATAGATCCCAAGTGTCTTATAGATGGAAACCCAATTGTATGAAATTTAGTGGAAAATTCTATTAGTCAAATCAGTCATAATAGTTTCCAATGCTTTATAGCATATATCGCTCTGGATTCCATTCAATGTAAATCCTAATACTCACGTGAATTACTTTGTCAATTCAAATCTATGAATGAAATAGTGTTGTACCAATAGTATTGTACCAAATTAAGAATTACATAATTCATAATGTACTAATCCCATGTAATGTATTTTTGAGTATTCTTTAATGTTGATATCTTATATTAAATATTAACAGGGATGGCTTTATATTAACGTTGATGCATAATAACATAATTGTGTATGGATGTACCTTAATGTCAGATAGTGTACTGTTTACAGTGATGTTAATTCGGTAGCATTGTACCTGACTATATTTGGTCAGAGATACTATCATAATCCAATGCACTATATAGCATTGTGTAATGTAGGGATCGCCAGTTATCAGCTCAATATGAACATGAAACTCCACACAGTGTATAATGCTTCTTCACTCTTATTTCTTCTTTTTATTTATTTCTTATTTGTTTATGCTTTTTCCTATATGCCTTACGTATCTGCCCTAACCCTATTAATATACTTTGAGCAGGCATGATTAAAGGTCATGTCCATGACATTTCTAATGTTATGGAATACTTAGGGTTAGGCTTAGGTTGTTATTCCTTTTTTAAAAAATGTTTATAATGTATAGTAATGGTACAATAATTGTATTTAAAGTTAATATGTAGTTTATGATGTTTTATTTAATTAATGTATTTTTAATATATGTTGAAGAGAGCAATCAATTTATAAGATAAGAATCCAAAAGGTAAGGATTAATATTTAGATTGAAAAAGATGTCACATATAATAATTTCAAATATGGAATTAAATATATGAAGAAATAATTTAAATGTAAGAATATTTCAAAGGGATATTAATCAAATACATTAAAGAAGAAATATATTAATCTTGGTTCATGACAAAGGGAGAGAGAGAGAGGGGGGATGGGAGTGTGTGTAAGAGAGAGTAGGGGATGTGAGAGAGTGTGAGAGAGAGTAGAAGGTGGCAGAGAGAGAGAGAATGAGATGGGAGAGAGAGTGAGAGTAGGAGATGGGAGAGAGTGAGAGAGAGAGTAGGGGGATGGGGGAGAGAGAGAGAGAGAGAGAGAGAGAGAGAGAGAGAGAGAGAGAGAGAGAGAGAGAGAGAGAGATAGTAGGTAGTGGGAGAGGGAGGGTGGGAGTGTGTGTGAGAGATCTAAAGAGTAGGGGATGGGAGATGAGAGAGGGTGAGAGAGGAAGAGAGAGTAGGCAGTGGGAGAGGGAGAGCGAGAGAGAGAGAGTAGGGGATGGGAGAGGGAGTATGAGAGGGAGAGGGAGAGAGAGTAGAAGATGAGAGAGGGAGAGTGTGAGAGAGAGAGAGAGAGTAGGGGATGGGAGAGAGTAGTTGATGGGAGAGGGAGAGTGAGAGAGAGTGGGCGATGGGAGAGGGAGAGTGTGAGAGAGTAAGGGATGGGAGAGGAGAGAGAGTAGGGGATGGGAGAGGAGAGAGAGAGAGAGAGTAGGGAGGATAGAGAGTGATGTGTTTTGACATAGTGTGTACGCACTATAGTGCGTACACACTATGTGAAATCACCCAAAAATGGTCAAAAAGAAACTTTGGGGCCCATTTCATCCATTCTCTACTTTTGGTCTATTGTGTTTTCTGTTATTCTGACAAAAATCAAAGGTTTCAACATAGCAAAAACTATTTCAAGACTTTTTGAAGTTATCAAACACCAAATTCAATCATTGGATACATGATTTGAAAAGTTTTTGAATATTCCTTGTATAGAAAATGTTAGTAGAATCCATTTTAAATATTGTTATTTGATATATAAATACAAATTTGATTATAATTTGACATTTTCTTTAATTATATATAGTCAATTCATTGAAATTTGTATGTTTGAATGAAATGTTATTTCGAAATGGTTAGAAATTTGACAAGTTGTTTGATATATATTGTGTATTCATTCGAATAATTATAATTTTTATATGTATTTGAATAATTTTTAATTTACACATTGTAAGTAATTCAGATGATTGAATAATTTGATATGTAGAAATCATCATCATGCCAAGGAAGAAACCAAAAACTCAAATAAATGAAGATAGGGAGAGAGATTTGGCAATTAAAAGAGATAAAATGAAACTACTACATGAACAAAGAAAATTGCAAAGCAATAATGAAGAATTTACTTTCGAAGAGGATCAAGAACCACTGGTACAAAGAAACAAAGAGGAATAATTGGAAAGAGACAAAGAGAACGAATGAGACTGTTACGCTCAAGAAGACAATTGAATTGTGAAGTTACACCATCTTCCAATGTTGGAGTCATATCATCCTCTCATGTTGAAGAGACACTAATTTGTAGATCCAACAATGTACACACTCCATCATGTCATGTTGAAGGCACAACATCAACACATCAAGTAGGTGATATTCCATCTTTTGCATCTTTTTGCCAAGGCACATCATCTCCAGTTCAAGGTATGCAATACACTCAACTTTATGTTGATGTTCAAAATGTTGAGGGAATTGAAGAGATTATAACACCTTCTAGAATTTTTTTTAGAAGACCAAAATATTGTATTGATATTGATACTAACATTTTGAAATCAATGACTAACAAAATTAGCAAGCATACTTGTCAAAGAAAAGTTAATCGTATGTGGAGATTATTTTTTGGAGAATTAAATATTACAGGTCAATGCTAATTATTTGTTGAAATGATGGGCAATTTGAAATTTAGGCCTATCATGAAGATTTTTGGGCTAAGAACAATGGATGATTCAAATGAAAAAATATTGTAAAGAATATGAACTTAGAGATTACTTTTGATATTTGGATAGATATCTTATTTGGGACTTGAGACTATCTCCTTAGCATGGTGGGAGTGGGCCTTTTTGGGTTACCATGTAGTCAGATGGTAGTTCTTTTTTACTCTTACCATTGAGATCCATCCGTTGATGCCATGGCTAGAGTTCCTTGTCTGCTTTTCCTTTCATTTTGTCTTTGTGTATTGTGATGGATGGTTATATATTTATGATGTATGAATTCACTTATTGTATTGTACTTTATTTCATGGATCTAAAAGGGATGATGTAATCTATTTTTATAAATGTATATTCTTTTAGCCTTTCATACTTTGTGACACATGTACAGTGGATGATTGAGCTTTTTGAATTCTATTGCCAAGTGGCATTTATAACAAATGTATATTATTTAAATGGATGTGGACCTATAATTATCCTTTCATGAAGATGTGGTATTTGTTAGACTTAGTATTAATTAAATTTAAATGTGACTCAACATCTTGGGATCCTTAAGGAATGTAATCTGTGATGTTTTCTTAGGTATGATTGTATGTTATTGCTTTTGCTACTTTGTGTTTTATGTGTATGTTATTCCTTCTTTTAAAAAAAATGTTTGGTAAACTTAGTAAACCTTTAGGTTAATTCTTTTAATTTAAATTATTTTATAGTAATTCATTTATAGTTTGATTTAAGTCAAATTGTGAAAGATTTTAAGACTAGGTTTATAAGTGGAGTAATTATAATGGGATTAAATTATAGATTTGTTTCATTTAACTTGGGATTATAATTAAACATCATTTAATGAACTTGTATTTTTTTTGTTTTTCTTTTTGTATGTCAACTTGTTACATTTTCTTTTGATGAAGGTGAATCTTATTGATATTGGTTTATCATTATTCTCATGATTATGACACTTTGTGGACTGTTACTGTGATTATGAGATATCCATTGTGGATTGGATAATTCTATGAGATATTATATTAAGATGGACAATGAAACCTTGTGTGAATTTGATATTCTTTCCTATGCTCCATTAATTTACTTTGGTGATTTTCATGATTATAGTTTATGAGAATGTTTATGGTATTATTTGGGTTATTTTGAATGGAACATTAGGATAGGTTATCTAAGTGTATAGTAGGGAAGTAGCTTGCACTAGGTCTAGGGCCCTAAGTGGTACTAGGGTAACTCATTGTAAGTACCTTAATTAATTGATAATAATATACATTAAATGGGGGGTTTTTAAAAAAAAGAAAAAGATTAAGTGTTCCTCACTCATGCCTTGAGTGCTAATACAGGCTAGGATGAGAGTGGGAGAAGATTCTTTATTGTGATCTTGCATAGTTAGTTTCCTTGTCTATACAAAAGGATTACCAATTCAACATAGAGTCTTTAGGGGACTAGTGTCTAGAGAGGCTAGTACAATAACCTTAGAGTTAACTTATGTGATGACATTTCTCCATATGCATCTTATGTTTCCAATTTTTATTTTTATTTATGTTTTGATTTTGGGCTTCATTTAGGAGTGTCTTTTCAGATGAGTAGTGTCACTTTTTGTAGAGAGATTTTAGGATCATTGCCTAGAATTTGTGTTGTTTATTGTGTGGTTTGATTACATGTGTGTGGATCATACATTATCCCCACTGCATAGTGGGAGTGGGAACCTGATTAGGTGGCTATGTGGTCAAGAGGTAGTGACTTCTTACCATTTGGGTTCCCCCTTAGATTGACACAGATATTGGATGTTCATTGATGCATTTGTACCTTTACCTTTCTTATTCTTATCTTGGATATTTCTATTTAGATATTGTATCAATGTATTCATGTATTTTGTATTTTGAGATCCTACAAGATGTAGTCTATTATAGATCATGTATTTTTATTTATTATTATACACCCTACAACATGCACATTGAATGATATTTGGATGTGCTTCATTGAATCAATTTTACTTATGTTTCTTCTAATGAGATTACTTATCTATTATTCATTTATGATTATGGATATTGTACTTAAGCTTAAAATTAATTATATTAAATTTCTTAAATGTGACTCAACATAAAGGAAACCTTGAGGAATGAAAATATGGTATTTGTAGTTGTTTATGTGTGCTTGATGTGTATGCATATTTTTCTTCTGCATTGTTATCTTGATGTTGTATAAGCTTTAGAAAAAAATGTTTAGTAAAACATTGTAATATAGTAGGTTAATTTCTCTTGGGTTCCCAACTAGGGAATTATATCTAGTATCAAAGCCCAAGTTTCTACATTGGGAACGTTGGGCATATTGTGTACCATCATAGAACAAGTAGTAAAACTTGAAACAAGATTCAACAAAAAAATATAATCATAAAAATACTTAGACAACACAATTTGGACAACATAATTTAATTCAAAAACAATATAAGTTTTAAAAAATGAAACTTTTATTTGTAACCCTTGGCTTTTAGGACTCTTTCTTTGGTGATTGTACAATGTATCTTTGTTATCTTATAGCTCATTTGGAGTTATTCTTGATTAAGCTAAAATGATAAATATTGTTGCTTATGTACTTGGTTATGTAACATTTATCTCTAGTCGATGCTTACAACTCATGCACATTGATTATATCTTACTGTGTATTGCATACTATTGTTTTGTGGGTGTTATAATAAAATATGAAAAGATAGAGTTGATTGTGAAATTAGAAGTTAATTTATCATATTTTTATTTATGTAAAATACACCATGTACAATTCAAATAATGCATTACTTATTGTGAGTTGTGCATTTATAGTGTTGGGTGTGTGTCTTAACCTTGTAGGTCAATTGGGTCAAGGACTTAAGTCCTCAATTGGATTATGTATTACTTTCATAAGAGAGTCATTTGACATATGATATTCTAGTAGCATTTTATAAAGTGGAGTTAGAAACATTATTCTCGATGCACCATGTAGATTTTCATGTTTAACAAACTCAATCATTATAATAATTGCATGAAATGATTGCTTGTAAGTAGTGCTCATAAATGCATGGGCTAAAATGAATGATATCATTAAAAATCATTGGCAATCTATCCATACATAAGTCTACTTCTTATATCTATAATATTATCATTTGATTTTGATTAAGGTGGTCAGACATATGTCAATTTCTTATTTTTGTCTAGAAATTTTTGTACTATTGCATTAAAATTTTAAAAAATTGACCAATTAATTTTTATTTATTTTTTAGATAAGGCTTAGTAGTTTAGAAACTAAATTTGATTTCCTAGAGATTCTTTTTTCTCAAATTTTTGATATAAAGTTTATAACAAGTTGAAAATTGCACATCAAGTTGACAAAACTCTGATTTTCTATTATTTTATTGCCACTTAAGAGCATAGTTTGGTTGACCATGATCCTGCACATACCCAAATTGCAATTGAATTTTCACAATACTTGTACAGTTGCACACTCAACTCTACAACTACACAGATTAATGCAGATTTTGTCCACAAGTTGATGCCCATTTTATTATCTAAATATATGCTCATAAGGGACAAAGGAAAAAGGTCATACACTTGAAAATATATAATTCACCATTGTGACCATATTCTATCAATTTTCTATAGAAATCTCTAAGAAATCTTCCTCAAAGATGAATATTGTGTATTTAATTATGCTTTATCTCCTTCACCTAATGTACATGATGCATATACCATACACAATTTGCAGGAACCCCTTTTGCATATAAAATTTTTAGTTTTAGTATTTGATATGCTAGAAACAATTTGAGCTAAGGATGGTATGTCTTCTCATCTTGGTTTGGTTGTTCAAAACAAAAGAAAAACATTTGCAGTATGACACTTTCTCTATCTTTATTGCATCGCATTTCATTATCATTGATTCTATGATCCTTGTCAATGATATTTAACTCATCAATTTTATCTTGTTAAGACATAAGATGAGTTTGTTTGAGGCAATACTGTCATTTTCATACGCTTCAAAAATAAAAACAAAATTTTCTTACTCTATTTTATTTTTTGATTATTTTCAATATGATAAGTAAAATAGTATTTAGATTATTAACTTTCACAATTTTATAATTTTCAATTTTAAGTATATATTAAAATTAGAAAATTTATTGGACCATCCAAAAAAGGCATTTATTCATGTTTATATTTCCTTACTTTTATATATGCCTCTGAACTATAACACTATAATCTTTTAAAATAAATTAGAAGGTATATGAAACATAAATAAAATTGATACATGAAATCTATCATAAACCTTGATTTTTTTAGGACTACAAACTAAGTTGGTTGAGAAGATGGGGGCTAGAAATTTTCCCGACAACTTAGACTATTTTTTTGACCATTTGTCATTCATATAAAAAAATTCATTTCTTTGAAATTTTTTTCATTATTTTGAATTTATTATTCAACATGATAAATAATATAATCTATGAAATCACTATTTTCATAAGTTTTGGAGTTAAATGTTTTAAACAGATACTACATTGATGAGCTTGCTTAACTCCATATAAAATTGTAGAAGAGAATATAATATAGAATGTTTTTTATGGAGCTATTATGTATGGAATGAAAAAAAGATATAAAGGAAAAAGGAGGCCTAGAACAACTAATTAACATTAAAATAATTGTTTAAAAAACTAGTAGTAATATAATTGTTTAAAAAACTAGTAGTAATATTAGCAGTTTCATGAAATCATCACCTCTACAAACAACTCCTAAAAACCATGTAATAATTGCTAGCTAAAATAAAACTAAACTAAACTAAAACTCCAAAAATAATACATTCATTCATATTTGAATTTCTTTACTTTTATAAATGTCTCATACGATAAACAATTAATGTATCTATACAGAAAAATATTATTTGTTGAATAATAACATTAATAAAATATGCAACATTATGATTTAAAAACAAAAGTTAGTTAAAAACAGAAACAATCCAACTTAATACAACGTCTTATTATGAATATGAAGTGTAAAACCAGTCACGTCCTTGAAAGTAAAGATTAATGTTAATTGTGTAGCGAAAACTATTGTGAAATAGAACGATTCAAGTGTTTACCTTCAAGTTGGATAACAAGATCTAATGCAAAATGGAAAGATAAAAGGAAAATTAAATTCTTATTCTATTTCTTCACCGAATACACAGTTTGCACAGCTGTCATACCCAAAATAAGTATCGCTCCCACAAGGGAGAAGAAATACCATGGCCTAGAAAAATATTCTTGTTTAAACTGAGTGAGCCACACCTTCCATTGACTTCTATAATGTTCTCTCACCTTTCTCATCACTGTTTCCATATTTTCATTTGGATGGAATGCAATTCCATACTTTAGATGGTTGAACATCTGTGCTGTTTCATTATCCGTGGCAGACAAATTAACAATAATCCCTGTTTTTCTAAGGATTGCAACATCTTTCTCTGAATCAATTAGATCATCAAAGAGGTACACATATTGTGAAATTACTGCCGCATGTGGAGACCATGAACACCTTTGACATTCTTCATATGCCATTAGATTCCTCAAGAAGTTTTCAGTGTATTCGTCCACACAGATCTGAGGGAGGTAAAGCGTACTGCTTCCAAACCATTTTTTTTCAAATCCCAATTTGCCTGGATGAAATTTAATGCCAGCCCCTTTCAGTAATTGGGCACAAGGTGTAGACCTGCTATCCTTAAAAGATTGCTGATTAAAGTTTGAGCTTCTCCACCATCCACTTTGATTAGGGTCATTGCTGATAACAATAGCTCTAGATGATGAAACAAGACTTGAATGTGTTAAGAGATTTTTAACCATTATTCTATAAAGATCCAGTAGATGACATGGAGGTGGATTTTTCCTCATTTCTTCCTTCAATTTTTGTTTACTGACCTGAAGTGATACAGATGGGTAAACTGGAAACCCCTCAAAGATTGGGATTTCAAACAACAATTCAGCTAACATTTCAGTTGCCTTTTCAAAGGTTTGAAACTCTAACTTGAGTAGAGTTATGAGAATACACAAGGGAATTTGGTTTTCAAGTTTTATAATGTCATTTGATATTACAAGATACATGATGTTAACTACATCCAAATTTTGAAAAACAAGACTAAAGTAGTTTCTGTCACTCTCACGTCTTGTTTGCCCAACACTTCTACAAAATTCAAGAATAAAGCAAGCATCCATTGTTAACATCCAACATAGTGTCTCTCCATCCCAATCAATTGGTTCTGCATAGCACTCTCTTATTTCATTCTCCAACTTTCGAACCTCTGCAATCATGGTGCTCACATCTATCTTCATTCTCGCCACCATTCTATGAAGTGCTTCGAGTTTATACTGATCCATTCTGCATAGGTGTGGATCTTTTCGATGATGGTAAGGCCCAAATGATATATCATAAGGATAGTAGTATTCTGGATTATTGATCCTGATACATTTGAGCACCCTATAAATGCAAACTTTTGTAGAAACTTGCCATAATTGCCTTGGAGGATTGAATGTGCTCTTTACATGGCTAAGCCATGATTCAGTTGAAGCATTGCCTTGTGTTTGGCCTTCCACATTATCTCTGGCACTATGATTAGAGATGTCTGGTACAGCCATCTTTTCACGAGGGGTTTTGATTGAAGGGCCAATACAATACTATATGCATTGGTATTGCGAGTTTAAAATGGGCAGAAAGAAGGGGAGCAATAGCAATATATTGTCTAAATAATGGGCAGGAGATTATTTTGGGATTGGGTAATGGAGATTTATATAAGAAAATAGGTGTGGGGAGTATTGGATAGGTAGTGGAGAAGGGTGGTAGTTTTTGAAAATAAAAAGATTATTTAGTATGTCAGAAATGCTAAGTGAACCCTCATACATTTTCTCTACCCTTGATTCTCCTCAAGAATGATCTTCCAAATAATATGTCATCTGAATCTGCATATCAAACATCACAACCAGTCAGCAAATAAATTTCTCAAATGAGCTATTCAGAAGAAAATGGCATTTCTAATTGAGCATGAACATACAGTTCAATGGTGAAATTTTTGTGATAATCTTATGATCTCAAACTAGAGAAATATTGTAATATAACATGAACATACCTTAGTTTCTAGCACATACCCAGAAGCGTTTACTCACGCATTCTATGGTTGTGATTCTTTGCTAGCGCCATCAACATCGTGCCTCTCTTGATGATGGGGAGAGGAGTTGACCCATAAGCAAGCAAATTGCACTCAAGACTCCAACCTGAAGACAACAAAAAGGAGGGTTAAAGTCAAAAAAATTTCCTCATACTGGAAAAACCTGACTCTAAGGGCATCCCAAACTTATAGGTGTCGACATCTATGCTATGACATGAATGAAGAAGAGATGAAGCCCCCCCTTTCCATGTTCAAAGAAACAGTATATGAAGGCACTCTTGAGTCATGATGGCAATCTCATAGGTTGGAATTCCTTGATATAGCAGCTGACAGTTCCTTTTTTAAGCTCATATACAGTAGGCACATGTGATATGTTGGGCCAAATGCCCAAGTTTGATGAGCATGTAGTCAGGGGTCTAAGAGAAATTAGTGAGGGATTGTCAGCAAAAGATACTCATGGTGGAGAAACCTGACTCCCCTCGCATCATCTACACTCTATGACCTAGAGTGAAGTACTGAACTAAAGACCCGATCCCCACCCAATGTGGATGCATTTAGATAGGTACATACATGGGTTCAAAAAGAAAGTACAAGTTGTGTTTTCTGATTTAGTAACACCATGTTGACACTTCAACCCGATATCTCTTCACCTATAGCAAGTTTGGTATACCAAAATACATCCACAGATGGATGCATCATTGCCAAATGTTTTTACACAAAGGAATCTTCGCATGCCGCATGTCTGCCCAAATCAAACTAAGAGAGAAATCTGATGCTCTCCTAAGATAGAAAAATAAACAATCAAACTTCATAAAAATACTAAGATAACAGTGCTGAACAGAGTAAGAGAGAAATATGGAAGGATCACCAATTGACATCTGTCAATTGGTTTCATATATCTATCCAAGCTAAATGCAACCACATAGGAATATTGAAACATTATTAATGAGCCTTGAAAGCCATTTAATATATGATAACATTATAAGTTTGAGGAGTCTCATGGAAGTAGTGTTTAATAGGTTGTTGATAAATATAGACTTGTAATAAAGTTTATTTCATAAAGGTAAATAGATAAGAGAAAAAGTAGAAGCTTTCTGAGAATGTAAAGAGATAGGGATATTCAAGAAACAGTTACGTAAACTGAAAGGGGCCTATTCTAGATTTTATTTAATCAAGAAGAAAAAACATAAGAGGGGTTCCAATTTTTTTTAGCTTTTCTAGTTCTTTGGAGGGGAAAGAGAGTAGACTGTGGGCTGTGGAAGAGCAAAGCTTTTGTCATTTTTTCTAAACTATGTATTATGAAAAGGCAAAATTTTTTATTTTAAGTGTAATGTAACGGAGGGAATTTCTATTTCTTCTAGATAGCCATTTTGATGCATGTGTAATAAGATCTACATAATTTTTTACACTTTAGAGAAAGGAGATGTGGGAGATAATTGCACACCAAAACTTTATGTTTGCGTAGTTTTCTTTCCATTGATTGTGATCCTTGTTATAGCTTTCATTTTTCTCTAAATGTAATTTAGTGTTATTGTTTTCTGAACATGTTTAATTTCAAGATGTCTTTGAAGCTTTGATTCTTCAGTTTCTCACGTTTTCATTCTCTTTTTAATGTAGCATTTAGGTAGATGAACTGTGTGTCATTTACTATTTATTTCCCTCCTGTCAGATTAGTTTTTTTGCATTTATTTTGTGTTTATAGATAGGTGTTTGTAAACCTTTTGTTCTTTCTAGTCAAAAACATCCATACTTGTATAGCTATGAATTCATTGTAAATCATGCATGGGGAGTTGTACCCATATAAATTTAGAGGGTATTTATGCTTTTCAATAGTGAAATGACCCAACTATTAGTGCATATTTCGTCTTCCTTCTTGGGCTTTTAGGGTTAATTTGTATTTATTTCTTTCGAGGACAATCTATTCACTAATAGACACCTTGCACAAATTCCTTGAAGGTGTGCAAGGTGCACTTTTCTCATAGGTGTTCCCACAGGTTTTGAAGAAGAAGCAGTGCACCGACAGTTAACTACTAGTTGCTATTTTAGAGGATTCCATGCACCAAAAATGCATTCTGATGGTAGTTCAACTCCTAGAAATGCCTAGAGAATGTCAAGCTTCCATTTTAGAGCTTCTAGTGGCTCTCAGATCCTCTTGCAGCTTCCTTCTTCTTGTCTATTGCTTATTTATTTGTTTTAAGCCATGTAAAGGCTCATGCACCCATTAATTGATATAAAAAAGGGCGGGGACCAACTTAGCACCATTTAGAGAGTTAGTTTGTATATAATTAGTTTTATTTTATTACTTTTGACCATATATTTGCATGAAGAGATCTCTCACTCTCAACACAAATTGAAGAGATGATTTCTTATAAATTTAGGAATGTAACATGTATTCTAGGCCATTATTTTGATGCTATATCTTATTAGTACTCTCATTCTAAGTGAAGTTATTCTTGCTGAAGTGTGTTATTTTTTTGAATTCTTCTTCATAAATAATAATGGAGCCAATGGTTTTGTTGTGTTGATTTGATTGTGTGGTCTCTTAGTTTTGGTGTTTGCCTCATGTTAACGAATTTCACTGACATACTGAGTTGGAGAAAAGATCACCTATTGTTCCTACATAGCTTCTTGTCTCGCATGAGCACACTTTTTGTGGCCTTGCAATTTGATGAGAAGTGAAACATCTTTCGGTTATTACTAAGTTCTCATCGACATTTACATCAATGGAATTGAGAAAGCGTTGCTCCTATTTTCATTGGTGTCCTATCTACTCTTTTCGATGATTTAACTCACAAACATGTTGCTATCATGGAACACTTGGTTGAAATAGGAATTCATATAGTTGCATCAACAAATTGCATTCATCATAAAATTGAAAATACAAAAAATATATCCTTTGTGGTTATTTTTCAAAACAGCAAATCAAACATCTTTGGTTAGAACCAACAAAAGCCTTCTTGTGATTATACACATTTATCTTCAATAGAGTAGATTCTAGGAGGTCACAAGATCACCAAGAACCTTAGAGTTGATCCTAGATTAGCTTTTCAAGAGAGGAGCTCGAAAGGATTCCTATTGTTAAGCATCATGGAAAATGGAAACTCGACAATTTCTCTTGGGAGGAAAGGTTCCCCTTGATGGCCAAACTTTGATACCGAGATTTTGATTTGACTACTGAATCCTTTCATAAGATTCTTCTTTGGGTAAGGCTGTCGAATCTTTCCCTTCACTTTTTGTTGGATTCAGTCTTGGAGGCTGTGGGGGATACTGTTGGGGATTCCTTGTTGGTTGATTCAAATTCCTCCAATATCTATAGGATGATGTATGCCCATATCCTTGTGGAGATGGATGTCTCCAAGGGGCTCCCTGAAAAATTAAGTTGGCTTCTACAAATGGTTCTTGGATTTAGCTTCTTGATTATGAGGGTATTCCATTTAGATGCAAAAAATGTCATAAGACCAGCCATCACACTATGTGATGATCCTTTGACAACGTTAGATCAAAGAAATCACCTTCTTGGTGGTTGGGGGTTTCAAATGATCACTATAAGGTTCATAAAGTATCCATGGATGTGGATGGATTGGATAGCTCTTTTCATAATGATCTTTCTTTGGCTGATGATTCTATTATTGTCTCTAATGATTTGAATGTTGTCCCTATGATGGTTTTGACTCAAGATGTTGCTACTGAACCTTCTTCTGTTACTGATTCTGATGATTCGATTGTTGTCCCTTTGGTGGCTTTGATTTAGAATGTTGTTGTTGTCCATTATTCTATTGCTGACTCTATCTAGAATAATTTTGTTGGTGCTTCTCCTATTGCAAGGGTTTAGGGGGTTAATGAAGATTGGTAGAAGGCTGCTGGGAAGGTTGAGGATGGTTGGACATCAGTGAAAGGAAAAAAAGTCAAATCCTCCTAACCTTAATTTGATATGTATTTATGTTCTCAAAAGACTAGACCAAAATGTAAATGTTGATGGTTTGTGGCTTCTTGGGTTGTTTGCCCTCTTGTTGGAAACTTTGGTGTGTCCCTCTGGTTTGTCTAGTGGTATTCCATAATTGTTTTAAGATCCTCATTGTTATATCTTTCTTTTCCCTTTGTACAAGATTTTGGGTCCTTTCAAAAGCTATTTTTACTTAATCAAAACATTTTAAAAAGATTTAGACTAAGAAAGATTTTGTAAAAGGTGCAAAATTAATCATGACTATAGTTCAAAATTTATCATAATAATGAAACACAAAATACAATCACAATAATAATATTTCTATATTGATTCAAAAATAAATTACTATTTAAGCAACATCTTTTTATTTTAACCTTCAGCAATAATTATTTGTATATAATTCTTCCTTAAATATTAAATATTATGTTATTAAATAATTAAAAAATATAATAATTATAGTTATATTTCAACATATTTTATTTAATCATCATTATAGATTTAAAAAAATTAAAATTACTACTATATGTTTTTTTCCCAATCTCTAAATTTACATTAAAATACAATCCATGTAATTTATAAGTTTAAAACCAATTTAACATTCAAAAAATATGTATCACATTTAGTTTATACGTTTAACACCAATTCAACACTCAAAACATATGTATTAGATAAAATTGTTGAAATATAATACCATTAGTGACTCTTAATGCATCACATGTATCATTATCTAAAGACACTTTCACTAGATTTAATAATACAGATTTTTTATTAATAATAAAATATGTGTGTGTGTGTGTGTGTGTGTGTGTGTGTGTGTATTAGATAAAATTGTTGAAATATAACACCATTAGCGACTCTGATATCATTATCTAAAGACACTTTCACTAGATTTAATAATTGTAATAACACAGAGATTTTTCATTATTAATAAAATTATATAAGCAAGTAAAATTATATTGGTAACCAATTCCTAAAGAAGAGCTAGAGTAAGATATAACTATCTTTCCAACATTTATGACCGTGCATTGGATGTATAGAAAGAAAGGGGATAGATACTAATCTATTTTTAGATCTCAAGACAACTAAACCAAACATGAAAATGATTTTTCTGAGTAAAAGGATTGCTAACACTTTCCAATCATCCTTTTAAGGCTCTAGCATTCTTGGGCATATCATAGAAATTTAATAATTTCTGGGTAAAGCATTTCACACCATTAACAACATCTTGTCCCAACATTCACAAATATCTTATCAAGAAAGTAGTAAAAGGATTGTTATCCCAAATGGTAAAATACTGGAGAACCATGGCGAGCTCATTGTTATCACGCCCACTTCTTTCGCAACTTGGAGCTAATAATTCTGAATCACATTTGTTTAGTGCATTGCTAATAACAAACCAGAATAGAAAATTACAAACAAGCATACATTACTTCTTCACTGAATACACGGCTTGAATAGCCGGCATGGACAAAAGAAGTATGCCCACAAGAAGGGAGATAGCGTGCCATGGTTGTGAGAAATATTCTTCCCTAAACTGGCTCATCCACACCCTCCATGGACTTTTATAATGCTCCCTCACTCTTCCTAGCACCTCCTGAACTTCTTGACTTTGGTCGAGGGTTGTTCCGTTCATAATTGACTTAAACATACGAGCTGTATCTTCGTCACTCGGGGTCACACCCTAAATGATGTCCGACTTTTTAAGTATAGAGACATCTTTCCCTGAATCTATTAAATCTTTGATAATCCTCAGATTTCGTGAAATTAGAGTCTCTTCCGGAGACCATAAACACCTTTGACACTCTTCATAAGCCACTAAGTTCCGCAACCTTGTTTCTGTTCTGCCGGACATGCGGATTTTACGGAGGAAAAGCGTACTGCTTCGAAACAATTTCTTTTCAAACCCGATATTACCTGGTTTAAATTTTATGCCAGCGCCTTGTAAGATGGAACAAGGGATAGACAAGGTACGTCCAGGCAACTGGGGAGTAACATGATATTCAACATCCGTAACTGGCTTGATCGGGCTTAAACCTGCTAACACATCTTTCATTATCATTCTTGACAAATCCAGTAGATGGCATGGAGGTAGATTCTTCTGTAAATGTTCCTTCAGTTTTAATTTACTCTCATCTTCTGACAAGCGAGGGAAAGGATTCCCTCGGAAAAATGTGTACCTACTCAGCCGTTCAGCTAACTCAGTTGTTGCCTTTTCACGAGTTTCACATTCTAGTTGAAGTAGAGTTATAAGGGTGCATAAGGGAATTTGGTTTTCCAACTTGAAAATGTCTTTTAATAAATCACGATACATGCAGTTGCGACTATCAGTATTTTGGAAAACAAGGCTAAAGTAATTTCTATCACTCTCACGTCTTGTTTCCTTAGCGCTTTTACAAAATTCCAGAATAAAGCAAGCATCCATTGTTAACATCCAACATACCGTCTCTCCATCCCAGTCGATTGGTTCTGCATAGCACTCTCTTATTTCATTCTCCAACTTTTGAATCTCTGCAATCATGGTGCTAACATCTATATTTAATCTTGCCAACATTATATGAAGTGCTTCAATTTTATACTGATCCATTTTAATTAGGTGAGGAGTTTTCCTGTAATGGTATGGCCCAAATGATATAACTGCAGGAACATAGTCTTCTGGTTTCGAATCCATGATGCCTTTAGGGACCCTATAAATACAAACCTTTGTGGACACTTGCCATATTTTATGTGGAGGAATGAATGTATTTTTTACGTCGATCAGCCATGAATCAATAGAACCATTGCTTTCTGTTTTTCCTTCACCATTTAGTTCAGAAATTTGACTTTTTCTACAATTGAAGGTACTTCTAGTTATGTCTTGAGTCATCTCCACTCCGTTTTATCTTTTTTATCAATTGATTTTTATCCACTTGTCTCTGTATCCATCATGACAACAAACTGTTAGAGAAAGATATAGAAAGGAAATGTTTTGGCTATTGAAACGGCATTTTACCTAATGTTTTCCATTAACAATAACTATTTGAATGAGAAGTCTCTCTTTATGTGAGATGGCCATAAATAACATCTAACATTGATATTTTCGATTAGGCAAACATAAAAAGAACTGCAATTTTAGGCTGTTTGATCATTACAAGTTGTCTTTAAAAATACATTCGAATTATATGATATCATTCCGTCTTTTGCAATTATTGGGAAGATAATATAGTTTTCTAATATATATAATTTGCATTTCCTTTATAAATTTTATATTAGATATTTCTTGATAATAAATATATTTGGTTTAAGTGAAGTTAAGTGAAACTTAAAATGGGGAATTTAGACAACTAGCTCATTAGCACCAACATCAGTACACAATATTTATGTAGTTTAGTTAGAACAACAATGTCCAAATATAATCTTTATATAATGTCTTAAAGAACAATTAGAATAATTTGATTATTCATTAAATATAAATAATTTATTAATTTATAATTGTTCTATACTGTACATAAAAAACATATATCTCATTCACTTAAAAGTATAATTTAAGAAAATGAATTATTTAGTTTAGTTTAGTTTTTGTTTAACAATATGGTATCTAAAATTCAAGCACTTACAGCCAATCAATGTAGATGCTTCTAATTATAGGATGAATTTTGTAAATCTAAATTACATGCATTAGCTGTAACATATATAATTCCTAAATCAGAAAAAAAAAAGTTAGAAAATTAATAATGTATTAAAAAGGCTCTATTTCATTTAGAACTAAGAAAAATCAAATAGATATTTATTTATTATGTATTTTAAAATTAAGATGTTTAAATATGTTCCTATTAATCAACCTAAAGTTTCCATTATAAATATGGGCTAAAGGCATTTCTTTGCTTACGTTAATCTAATAAAAACCATAAGAATTTTGTGTAGTTCACAATTTAAATATTTAACAAAAAAAAAACCACAAAATTTCATAGTAATCAAAATTATACTAACATATTAATAAAAATTCATCATAAAAATAGATGTTAGATACCATTTATATTTTTGAATCATTTTTTTTTAATGAATGTCCCTAAATGTTTTAATATCACTCTTATATTATGTCTTCTTATATATTATTATAAATATAAGAAAGAACATCTTTGACCTTTTGTTTGGCATCATCTTATATCATGTTTTAATTTTTTATAAATTGTACTAATTTACACCTATATATTCCATATTTTTTTATAGTAAATATTGATAATAGTATTTTACTTAATGTCAAGTTCTTACTTACGGATTCAAATTTGATGAAAATGTATCTTCTAAGGTTAATCACATATTTTTTTTTTTCATAACATTTATTGTAAGGTTCTTTTTTAGCTTTTTCTACTTTAAGATTAGATTATGTAACTATTTTTTGCATCAATGGTTCAAATTATACTATGTGATCCATCAACCATGAAAGAAAGAGAACATTGGGAAGAAGTCACTTTACTATTTCTCTTACTTTCTCATGATATTCTCTTTCTTTCATCTTGAAAAATGGATCACAAAGTGTCATCTAAAATGTTCATGAAAAAAAAAAAGTTACACAATCAAATCTAGAAACACAAAAAGAAAATTTCTTATGTGATGAAGGGTACTCCCCTTATTAACAATAACATATATACAATAAAATAAAATAAATAATATAAAATTAAGTACATAAAATTATTCCCAAGTGGTGGTGAACATGCTTTCTTCGCAAGAGCTTGAGGATGTTAGTTGGCAGCTAGCCACTGTTGTTAAGCAGATTCTTTTCTTCTCTTCCCCTTTTCAGTTCATTAGGTTCACGTATATTCCTCGTGAATGGAATAGAACTGCTGATTGTTTAGCCAAATGGGCATCTAGTCATGATCCAGGTTGGAATATTAGGGATAGGAGGCAACTATCCTTTGAGATGGTGCAAGAATTTGATGATCTTGTTGCTCAAGATCAAGCTCCTTGTTGAGCTCTCCTTCTTGTATTTCTTTCTGTCTTAATAAATTTTTACCCCTCTTTTTGCAAAAAAAAGTACATAAAATTGCATTCTTATTATCTCCAAAGAAATGGAATAATAATTTTAAACAATGTGAGATGTGAAGTTACATGGACATTTTATTTACAATATTCTACAAGCTAGAATTATCATATACATCCCCTAAAATTTTCTTAGATAACCCTACAATCCTTTATTATATAGGCAATTTTCCATTGCTTGAGAGAATTCTAGATTCTTTAACCTTAAGGTTGAGTCCGACCAGTCCTATGATATTATTATTTTATTTTATTACATTAGACTAGACCCCAAGAACTTTCGAAATATAGTTTTTTTTTAAAGAAGATTGATTTTTATTAGTTTTGAGTAGAGAAACTTACAAAGACCATAAATCATCACCAATTGCTTTGATGACAATTATGGCCTCATTTCAAAATCACCACAAACTGCTCTACATTGTGTAACTCATGCAAGCTCTAGTCGAGTAAGGATTCACCATTTTTGGAGCCTCTGCAACTTTAAAAAATATTTAAAAAGCTTTTGTACGCCAGTGCAAATACTTTTTGAATTTCTTCAAAACTATACTCAATCTTGCAATAAAACATTAGTGGTAGGTTGTATCAAAAGTGAATCTCTAGGGAAGAAATTAGAAGATTCTTAGCTCTAATGACCAACTTACTAAAAATATAAAGATTCCATAAGCAAAAACCCTATATTGAGATAGTCCTTATTGAAAAGACAAAAAAAAACATATTTTTTGGTGATGTAACATTGCCCCTACACCCAGGATTATCCTAGATCAGAACCATGGGGTAATTTGAGAAGTGACCTTGTCAAAATTTAGGTATTCTTAGGAAAACCAAGATGGTTCACCTCCTCATTTGACAACCATGATGAATCTTCAACACGCCTTCCTTTCCATTTGACCATATATTGTTCATATTCATATTTTTTATGCTTCTTCTAGCACAACTTTCCAAAATGTGTTCAATTTACTCTACAGATGAAATAGTTACTTGAATATTCTAATGTCCTCTAGTGACCTCATCTTTAAAACTTCCTTTATTGTACTCTATTAGACTTGAAATCTTAAACTCTAATTAAATATTTAGTTCAATGAAAAATTCCACTTCATATGTATTTTTGGAATCATACGTCTTCAGTATTTGATATGATCCAAACTTCTTCATCTTCAACTTACTATATGCTCTCATTGGAAATCTCTTCTTTCTCAAATAACCCATGAATTTTCCTCAAATATAAAATTCATTATGCCTCTTTTTCTCATTTCCCCTATCCTTTTACTTTATATTTATTTTGGCAATGTACTTCCTCACTTCCCCATGCATGTTTCTTGACCTAAAATTGTGTTCTTTGGTAGACCATGTAGTTTCACCATTTCTTTGAAAAATAATCACACTATGTGAATAACATCAGTAGTCTTTTGCAAGGGATAAAATGTGTCATATTTAAAAACTTGGGATGTTGACTCAAATCTCAAGTGTAAGGGAAATCTTGTATAAGCTAGACATATTAGTATTTTTTCTTCTAAAGTGCAATGTTCTACTAACTAGTAAGGAGATAAAATATATACTCATGTTGGAAGAAGCATAAGGAACATGACATATGAAGGATATAAGCTCAAAAATAAAGGAATACTTGTAAAAGATTCATCATATCTGATAATGGAAGAGGTTAACCATCTTGGTTTTCCTCTGAACACCTGAGACATGACAAAGTTACTACTAAAATTACCTTTGGTGTCTAATGTAGAGTATCCTAGATATAAGGGTAATCTTGCATCACCAAAAAATATTTCTATTTTGTCTTTTCAGTAAGGGTTATTTTAGTCTAGAATTTATATTTGTGGAAGCTTACTATTTTTTGTAAGTTGGTTATTCAAGCTCAAAATGTTTACATTTCATCCATGGAGGTTTATTTTAGATATATCACCCTACCAATAAAGTCTCATTACAATCCAAGTGTATTTGTGAAATTATTAAGAATTTTCGATACAAAACTATGAACATTGTTTAAGGCCTTATAACCTCCAAAAAATGGGGTCAAATCTCATCTAGTTGGAGCTGGCGTGATTCAAGTGTTGTAGATTACACAGTGCTATTTCCTAAAAGGGGCAATCGTAGCCAATTGGAGTAACATTTGATGAGTTATGGTCACTGAAAGTTGTGCTACGTGAAATTATGAAAATGAAATTATTTGGGTCAAATTGAATGTAATAAAACATGAAAAATAATAATAGTTTAGGGTTGGTCGACCACAATGTATGTGGCTAAAATTTTAGGGTCTTTTTGGGTAGTGAAAACTGCCTATATAATAAGGCTTGTAGGGTTGTTTAGGATACTTCAAGGTTGTTGACATGGCTCTGGCATATAGAATATTGTAAGGAAAATGTCCATGTTGGTTTGCATATTGTGTTTTTAAAATTTATAATTCCATACTTTAAGAGATAATTGATAGACACATTTTTCTTTGGTCCTTTAATCACTTCAACTTCTGTCAAAATCAATCCTTTGTCAAAGAATAGGTATTTGCAGACCATTATGTACTACACAATGATCAAACTTATAGGGTTTCCCTAACAACAATTGAAAAATGATAATAGACATACTATCACATAGAACCTCACTATGATAGTTTCCAATATTAAACTTTACCGAACAATGTTGATTGACTAAATCCTTGTGACTTTTCTGCAATCAAAAAATCTATTATAGATTTAAATATTTCTTTCTTTCTAGATTCAACTTAATAAATATTTCCTAGGAAACATGATTGCATACGTTATCATTGCACTTACATGTTGTGTGGAACAAATTCCTTCTTTGCCTACATTTAGTCTTATCACTTAGAAAGGATCTTATAATCAAGACTTCTCCTCTTTCATCATATTAAGAATATGATGACTTTGGCATCTCCGTCTACATATAAAACATTTACCATGCATGCTAGTGAAAATTAGGAAAAACTTAAGTTTATGCAAACTTACTACTTGCCCAAATGCCTTTTTTCAACCATGTAATTTCCTCCCTCAGTAGATTTAAATTTAACTTTATTGGCATTTGTCACTTAGACTCTTGTTTGGCAAAACACCAATAAACGACTTTAAAATGTAGATGAACCACATATTTTGCAAGATCCCTAAGATGAATACTAAAATTATGTCAAACCGTTCAACTAGACCAAGCAAAAGATTTGCATTGCAAGGTATTTAATATTGGACAACGTCAACTAGCTAATGATATTCAAGAGTTTTAACAGAAGGGTTAATCTCTTCAAAGAGAACCAAATCTATTCCTTTATTTGCCAATATATCTTCTAGTTTGTTTCCTTCTCTCTAGGTATGAGATATTCAATGCTCTTGAAAAGTGTTAGCTGTCTTGCATCTCTGTTGTAGAATATAATTAAGATATTAAAGACCTTAATAAACATGAACTGATATTTACCAGAGTCACCTTGGGTGTGAAGTTTTTGGTAACCTCTATTTTTTCTTTGCTAAAATTAGCCAGCATAAAAGGGCTTGTACCTCTGCCACTTTATTTGTCGCAATTGTATTACACATTTTAATATGCTTGAAAAACTGAAAAAAAAAAATCTAATTAATACTTGAGCATTAGCTGGCAGTTATTGTTCAGTATAACTCTTTGTGCCATGTATGTGTGTAATACCAACACTTTCTTGAAGATGTTCAAAAATATTCTTTGCAAGAGGATTTGTGAAAATGTGTGCTAGTTGTTCTTTGGACCTACAAAACTTAAGACACATGTTATCATTGTTCACTAATTCACAAATATAATGATATCTTATATCTATATGTTTACTATGTTGATGAAAGACATAATTTTTTGATAATGCAATTGCAGATTTATTATCACAATATATTCTTGTAGGTTCTTCTTGTGGATGCTCCGAATCTAAAAGTACTCTTATCATCCACATTTCTTGACAAGTTGCTGATGTTGTTGCAACATATTCTACTTTAGCTGATGATAATGTTACAATCGGTTGCTTCTGTGATGCCAAAGAAATAGCTCTTGATCCTAGGTAAAAGATATATCTTAGAGTACTTCTTTTATCATCTAAGCTACCTACCTAGTCACTATCTATATAATCAATCAACTTGTAATGATCTGAATGCACATATAAGATCCCAAAGTTCTTTGTTCCAGCTATATACCTCAAAATCCTCTTTCCATCTTTTCAATGAGTTTCTTTTGGTTTTTCTATGGATCTAAAAATGAAACTAACTCCATATATTATATCTGGTCTTGTAGCTATCAAATATAGAAGGCTGCCAAATAATCTTTTGAATAAAGTTGTGTCTACATTAAGACTTTCATCATTCTTGCTAAGTTTTAAACCCAATGCAACTAGTGTAGGAGCTAAATTCACATTTGTCATTTTAAATCTTTTTAACAAATCAGTAGCATACTTACTTTGAAAAATGAAAATACCTTGGTCATTTTCATTTAGTTGTATCCCAAGAAAATATCTCATGAGTCACAAATCAGTCATATCAAATTCTTTTTTCATGGCTTCCTTGAAATTGTTTATTGGCATATTACCAATGAATATCAAATCATCTACATATAAGAAAACTATCAATATTTCTCCTTCATTGCTCATTTTGACATACAAATTTGGTTCATATCCACACTTACTAAAACCATCATTCACAAAACAAGAGTCTATTCTACTGTACCAAGCTCTAGGAGCTTGCTTCAAGCCATATAGTTTCTTTTTCAGCTTGTATACCTTATGTTCTTCTCCCAAAATTTCATATCTCGATGGTTGTTTTATATACACTTCTTCTTCTAAAATGCCATCCAAGAATGCTGATTTCACATCCATCTGATAACCCTTCCAATTATTTTGGGGTGCTATGGATAAAATAATTCTAATAGTGTCTAATCTTGCCATGGGTGCAAATGTCTCATTGTAATCTATACTCAGTTGTTGTGTGAAACCTTTGGCTACTAGTTTTGCCTTGTGTTTCTCTACTTTTCCATCAACGTTATATTTTGTTTTATGTACCAAATTAGCTCCAATCACTTCCTTGCCTTTAGGAAGATCTACTAAGTCCCAAGTATCATTCTTTTCTATTGACTAAATCTCTTCTTCCATGTCTAAATATCCACTTGTCATCTTTAATAGAATCTTCAAAATAAATTGGACCAGCATGTGCTAAGAGTGCAAAATTAATGTATAAATCATCATTTTCAGCCTCTTGTAATTCATCATATATGTCTCTAAGACTACGTTTCTTCTTTGAAGTATTTATAGACCTTGATCTTAATGATGCTGGTGTTGGATTAGATGATTCACTATTGTTAGTGCTTGCTGGAGTAATAGTGTTTTGAATGGTAGGTGCCCTTGTAGGTTTTTTAGGAACATTTTTTTTGTGTTGTAGAATGCACATCTTGAGTTTTATTTTCTTCATTTTCTTGTGGAACACTAGCTGCAACCATAGTTGACTTATCCAAGATACCATTCCATGCTTCTTCTTCTACAAACTGAACATCATGACTTATTATTAACTTCTTTGTGATGGGATTGTATAGCATATATGGCTTGGATTGTTCACTATATCCCACAAATATGCACTTCTCTCCTCTATCATCCAATTTTCGTCTCACTTCTTGAGGTACTAATAAGTATGCCACACAACTAAATATTCTCAAATGTGTTATTTTGTGCTTTATTTTTCTCCAAGTTTCTTCTAGTGTTTTATTTATTATTTCTTTCATTGGACATCTATTTTGTATGTATGCTGAACATGCAACTGCTTTAGTCCAATAATAATTTGATAAGTGTTTCTCCTTTAACATACTACTTGTCATCTTCATAATTGTTCTATTTTTTCTTTCTGCTACTCCATTTTGTTGTGGAGTTTACCTTACTATAAATTATTTCTATATGCCATTTTCTTTGCAAAAATTTAGAAAATCATTTGATATGTATTCTCCACCTTGATCAGTTCTTAATGTTTTAACAGAGTATCCACTTTATTTTTTAACTTTTTCCTTGAATTCTTTAAAGATAGAAAATACATCTGATTTATACTTCACAAAATAAACCCATACTTTTCTACTGAAATCATCAATAAATGTCAAGAAATAAAGTTTTTCTCTTAAGGATTGTGTTTGTATTGGCCCACAAAGATTTGAATGGACTATCTCAAGTGGATGTTTTCCTTTATGAGACTTTCCAATTGGAAATATTTCTCTATGTAACTCTCACATATTGTCTTAAGTGGCTCTATTGATGGCAACCCATGAACCATTCTTTTCTTATATAAGAGTTGTAACCTTTTAAAGTTTAAATGACCAAACCTTAAATGCCATAGCCAATATTCATTTTTGTATGAAGCTTTAAATGCTGATTCAGCTACTTTTTGCAATTCATTTGGCTCTAAGAATAGTTCACTTTGGATTTTAAGTGGAAACATTCTATTTTAGGGTCATTTCAAATTTTGCAATCAGCCTATTGCTTGATTTTTTATCTAGAATCACACATTCACCATTTTCAAAATGTATTCTATATCCCTTTTATACTAGCTTCCCAATGCTTATGAGATTATGTTGCAATCCAGGAACATAATATACATCAAGAATTTTTTTTTCTTCACATTTCTTAGTTATTATGCTAATCAACCCTTTTTCCATGACTGAAATTTGATGATCATTTCCAACTTAACCTCTAATTTTACTGATTTATCTATTTTTGAGAATATCTCCTTAGTCTCACTCATATGGTTACTACAACCACTATCTAAGAACCATACTTCTTTAGAACTCTGTTGTACAACTTTACATGTTATCAAGATGGCATTTTGCTCACTAGTGTTGGGCTGATTTTCATTTGTAAAATGTGCCTTATTCCTATTCATGTCATATTATCTTTTTCTACACTTAGATGCAAAATGCCCAAATTTATTACAATAATTACATTGGATGTTATATTTTTCATACCTTTCTCCTTGATGAATATTGTAAGGATGGATGCTCCCCCTTCCTCATGTTAATGTGAAATGGGTTTGTGAGCTTGATGTTGATTTTCTACTTTCACACTATAGATTTCCTTTTCCTCCTCTTGGTGTAAAACATCCTCTACCTTAGTTGTAATATGATCTTCCTCCTGTTCTTCCAAATGAAAGTTGATTCCTTAAAGCATTCTCCAATGATTAAGTTTCTGAATGATTCAACATATGTTCATGTGATAAGAGAGAACCCATTAACTCATCTATTGAAAGCAGGGAGAGATCCTTAGATTCTTCAATGGCTGCAACTCTTGAATCAAACTTATTTGTAGACTTCTAAGAATTTTCTCTATAATTTGTTGATCCCCAAGGGTTTCTCCATAAGATCTAATCTAATTTACTATCTCCATTGCTTAAGTGAAGAATGAATCTATTGAATTTGAATCTTTAATTTGTAAATTTTCAAAATCTCTTCCAAGATGTTGTATCTTTGATGTTTTTACCTTGCCTGTGGCTTGGTATGTTGATTGTAAGTTGTCCCATGCTTGTTTTGAGAAACTATTATCTCTTCCTTCTCTTCCTTTCTCACATAGCAACTATTATCTCTTCCTTAAATCTTCAACTTTTCTCTCATTTTCTCTTCACCCACAATGACATTTTCCCATAAAAATAATGCCCAGTTCTTCTATAGCTCTAATACCAATCTGTTGAAGTAGAGATAAGAGAAACAAACATTTTTCTCACATGAAACACAAAGATAAACCAAAAGAAGTAGACGTAGATAAAATAGATAAGTTATATTGAACCAAACATAAAATGTTGTTTTTCTACATATGCCTTTGCTGAACAATTAGCTGCCAATTTCTAAAATAGAGCTATATTCTTCTCATAAAATTATTGCTATGAAACAAAGCATTTCAATTTACAATGAGTCTTCTCTCTTAGGCTAGAAACTTCAAGATAAGTCTTAAACAATCTAGAAAATGTAGTATAATAAATGAGAGGTCTAGAGCTCTCCATGAGAAGATAGGAATAAATAAAGTAGTTGGAGTAAGTAAGGGGTAGGGGAGATTAAAAAAGAGGACCGGCTGGAAGCCTACATCACCAACAAAACTATAGTTTTGTAGTTAATTCCATTTATTATTTTGTGTATTAAGCACCCATTCTACTAGTGCCTTGGAGAAGAAATGGGCAAAATAATTGTGTGATAAATTTGAATGGATTTTTTATGGACATTTTAATTTTCACAAACCCACGATTTCCAATGATTTTCATTTGCAATTTTTCTCTATTTGAAAAAATAAAAAAATTAAGGCATATTCTCATATATATATATATATATATAATTTATAAAAATCAATATATATTTCTTTTGGTAAACAAATTTGTCATTGTGAAGTTATTTGTGAAATTGACCATGTTCACCTTGTAAACAATGACAATTCTGTGAACAGTTAGAGAGATTATAATTGATCACAATCGAGTTGCAATCCTCCTCTATGTTTGAGAGGGGTAGCTCCCTTGTTAGAAATAAGTTTTGTTCTTTCCAATAAAAATGTATTCAAACTTTGATATATAGAATGAAAGCTATTGATGGTGAATGCACCAAACAACTTCAAAGCTTTGCTAAATTAATTTAAACTACTAATAAAAGCAATCAATATCTTCACTTGAAGGTTATCATTAGCGTAATGGTGATTCAATGATTCATGAACATTTACATAATACCATGAAAACACTCACTTCAAAGAGAATCAACATTTCAACAATTCAAATTTGTAGATAGAGATGCCAAAATGTGATTTCCTTTACTATTTGTACCAAGTCCATAAGAGAATTTTTCGATTACAAAGAAAAAAATCTATACGCATTTTTCAAAAATTATCATGCTACAAAAATTCTAACATAAGTATTTTCTAATTCGAAAGTCTAAAAGGTCCCCTATAACAAAGAAAAATAATTCTTTATATAGACTTTTAGTTAGGGGACTACCTTTTTGAGGTTAATAGTTACCTTCCAATTACATGTTTTTGGTGAGGTTAATTAACTTGGCAAAAATTAACCAAATATGACTTAAAATTTGGACCCTACACCTTTCGAGAAGAAGATTGAATAATGAATCCTTATCGATCTCATTTTGAACTTTCAATCATTTATTCAAATTACATCACTTTATTAATGAACACATATCCCTTTTTCTATAGAGAGATAAAAAACACATATCCATCTTCCCATGAAAAGATCAAGAGCATAAGGCATATGCGTGTCCACTACATACTAACTTTATGTGACCACTATCTCTCCAATTGTCCTTATATCTACCAAAGGTTCTTTGCTTCCATGATAACATTTATCAAAAGGATGGCCATGCATAAACACACATACCAATACCTCTAAACTTTACATTTGACTTGCAATTATCAAATACTATGTGAGAGTATCTCATAAGCAGTCCGTTGAAATGATCAGGAGCTTGGTCTATGTTTTCAATCATGCCTCCAAAAAAATTGATGAAAGTTTACAAACTTCATGATTCATGCAATTACCACATCCCCAAGAGATGAAATTCTATTGACAAATTCTAATGCATTAACTTTTTCTTTGTCTGAATGGAAGTTCCTACAATATTTAACAAATCAATTTAGATCTTAACTCTCACCTCATTTGTGTGGTCACACACTTTCGAGGCACTTTGTTACATAGTTTTACACTGACTTCTATTTTGCCGATAATATGACATGATGGCAACTACTTTGAGTGTAGACAAGATTATAATTCAAATTGAGGATGATTCCTTTTTTCACATGTACAAGGCTTGTTTTATTGCAGGTGTGGGAATGGAGAAAAGGAATGCATATTGGGAATAGGAATGGATATTCTAATAACTATTATTTTTTGGATTGGGTATAAGCTCATTTTAGAGGCAAAATAGGATTATGTATTCCTATTCTCTATTCCAATTGACAAACCAAATGAAAAATAGAAAACATATTATAAATTGTATATTCCTATTCTAGCAACGAAACAGGCACTTAACTACTTTCTTTGATTCCATATATGATGTGTGTCCATTCGAATGATTCGAACTATAATATTTCACATAAATTCTCTTAAGTGTCCATGCTTTAATAAATGCCCATAAATGCCCACGCAGTTGCTCAACCACTTTTATGGATGTTCAACAATACGGTACGACTTGATACTTGTTGTTCATGAAGGTTGCAGGTACTACGTGCTTTAGTCTCTAAATACTATTCAACGAATAGTTTGCATTCAATTTCTAGTTGGACAAGTTTAATAAATACTCAGTGCATGCTCAAATTTAATCAAACACTAAGCATGATTTCTTTTTGGAGTTTCTACAAGTGTCATTCATTATAAAAGTCATTCAATAACTTCCTAAACAACATTTTAGAGCTTTCATCATGGTTCAAGATTGAAGGTTGGCACAACTATCATTATTGATCTTCACACTCCTTTGTGGGTTGATACTTACATCTCTATCCATGACCATTGCATTGATCGATCCACATGATGCAGGTAAGATACTTGGAAAAATTTTAGAGCTCAAGTCATAACTAGCTTCTTGAAGTTATTGAATCATGTAAACTATCTGTTGTATATTTCTATGTCGCATATCCTCTATGAATGCAATTTTCCTGTTTAATGAAATCACTCTTTCAAATAGCTCACATACAATTTTCTGATAATTGGAACTTACATGGCTAAAGGAATGGTGGCATACTAGTTTCTATTTCTTACTACCAATTTACTTGGAGTAGGCATTCAATCAAACATACCACCTTGATGCTTCCACATCTACAATGGTCAGCTTTTTATTCTTTTAAATTTCCATAGAAAGTGTCTTTTTTAGTGGGGATATAAACTTTTTCAAATGCACAAAAACCCTCCCATGAAGGAATTTGGTTAAATGAATCAAAAATATTGGTCATCCTTAAATATCATATACGCCACCCTTAAACATCATCCATTAAGAGAAGAATTAGAGTAGTTGCTCAGTGATTTTCTTTCGGCTTCTAGTTTTGATCATCATGGCTTTCATAGAGTTGCTTGAGAATTTTGTTGTCTCCCCAAAGAGTCTAGAGGCCTTGGCCTTCTCTCTACTTAGAAGCAAGGCCTTGCTCTATGTGCCAAATTGATTATTTGTCCCATCACTGAAGATGAAGCTTGTAAGATTCTAGTTTGACACTGCATTTCCTCTCGGTTTCCTGTTAACAGACCTGCATGGAAGGGTATTGGCTTTCAAACCCTTCTCATCATGCAAGAACCAAATCATATATAGGGCTCTTTTATTATCAAGATCATATGGAAAGCTTGGGAAGCTATTAAGCCTTGGCTTCGCTGGTTTCATGATGAGTTTCGTAATGGGCTCTCTTTGAACTAGTAGAACATTTGGTGGTCTCCCCTATTTTCCATCTAGGGTACTCCCCTAGCCAATACTCAAGTTGCTAGTGCTCTACATTTTTTCAAACAAGGCATCAAGACTCCTAAAGATATTTTCTCTAGGGTATCCATGAGTCTTAGATCTTGGGAAGATATGCAAGTCCAGTTCCACCTTGCTTGTTCATATAGACAGACTTTTGACTTATTGCTTTATGCAATTCTAGGTCACTTAATTCATAAAGTGGGTATGCAGTCTATTCAACCTTGGTGGACTGATTGGAAGTGGTATCTTGCCACTCCTTTCACAAGTTACAAACCAAGTTTGGGTTATAGATGGCTTTCTCCACATTTTTCGATGGTGGATACACTTAACCAGAGATGGAATTTGCAATCTTCCCTTTCTCAATAGAGAAAATGCTTCGACACTATTTGGAGTGCCATTACAGAGCCCAAGATTGCCCATTTTGCTTGGTGCCTAGGTTTTCAATGTCTTCCCCTTAGGCCTTAGCTTAAGCATATTGGGGTTCTAGATCCTAGGTGTCCATTTTCTGGCCAACCAGAGTCTTGCCTGCATATTTTTTGGTTTTTTAGATGTGCTCAAAATTATTGGCACTAGATTCAAGATTTTTTAAGTCGTTTTGGCCTGAACCCTTTTCTTGGCACATGGTTATTTTGGGAGATTCTCCCAGGATCCCTAGGTAATTTACCCAGATCTAGCATACCTTCAGGATGGAGATTTTGTTTACTTTGTGGAAAGATAGAAATGTTGTTCTTTTCACTCGTAGTTTTCTTTATACAAATATTGCTATGTACACTAAGGCATGCATTTGTAATACTGTAATGATGTTGATTCAAGTTCAAGAAAACAAGGTGGCTCTAGAGGTGGCCCACCTTCAAGAGTTTCTTAATCACTAGGGAAATGCCCCTTGTACTCTTTCCAGGGTACCTCTAGATGCCTCGGTTGATACCTCGATGCCCAGAGGCTGTTTCCAAAGGTACACTTCTTTAGGCCACTGCTCACACACATTAGGTTCCCAAGCTTCCCACCACCGCTCTCCTAGCGGTGGTGGTGGCGGGTGGAGGCACCGCTCGGTTTCCCCGCCCCATGGTGGCACTAGTTGGTCCTCAACTCCTCCTCCTAGTCCTTGGTAGATGGTTTTTGTAAAGTGGCCTTTTTGCCTAGAACTGACCATCTCTCCTCTGCACCCTGATATGAAGGATGTTGAGTAGGCCACTAATGAAGTTGTTCATGGCTAGATTATTGCCAACCTGCTTGCCAACTCCAAAGATGACTAGGGATTTCATGATCGAGATGAACCACCCCCTTAGTTGGCACTACTTTAGCTGCTTGAGGGGTTGCTTCTTATATTTTTTTTGGATAAATAATTTTTTATTCCAATTTCAACCATGTGAACTCTTGCAGGGTGATCTTGTATCCCCTGACCGCTTTTTTGGGAATTGTAATCGTAGTATATTTTTATTAATAGAAAAAGACTATTCATTAAAAAAATTATAAATATTTTTAATTTTAATAAAAAAATATTTTAATTAAACAACTAAACATAATTAATTAAGTTAAAGAAATAAATTTTTAAAATCGTTCATATAATAGCATATTAAGTTAGATAAGTATAAATATTTAGATAATTATAAAATATCAACAAGACAAAATACTTAATCAGGCAAAATAAATAGAACTATTTAAATAATGTATGCCATGTGTTATTATTTTATTTTTAACTAAAATAAATAAGAAAAAAAGTTAAAAGTGGAGATAAAAGCTAGTTAAATAAAATAAATAAATAAATAAGAGTTAAAAGTGGTCTGGGTTGCAAATCGATGGTAAAATAATTAACTACAAGGGATGAAAATAAATTTGTCACACCAAAAATGTTATTTTACAAGACTAAACTAAGTGATGAGCTCATAGATATTTACTAATATTTTTAAAAATTATAATTTAATGAGCATAATCTATTTTTGATACGTATTTAATGCGCATAAATCATATTAAAATTAAATTTTAATTTAAATAATTAAAAAATATTATTTCTATATTTAATTTAAAATATACTAATAAAGTATCATTTCAAAAATCTTGCAACCAAAAATCTATTATGAAAAATAGAGCAAAAAAACTAAAATATTTATAAAATCTAATAAAATATCATCTAAAAAATCTTTCCACAAAAACAAATCTATTATGAAAAATATAACCATATAAAGTAAAGAGAAAAAAAAAAAACTAAAATAATTATAAAATCTAAAAACTAGATGAATAAAATAATCTTTTAAAAGAACTCTATCAAAAATTCTATTATAAAAATTAATATGGAAAATATTTAAAATATATATTAAAAAATAAAAAATCCTCCTAGAAATATAGCTAATTTAAAAACTAGTATTTAAAGTGAAAAACCAAAATAATTAAAACTATATTAATGTAAATTAAAATAATTGAAAAATTAAATAAAATATTTTTAAATTTCAAACTTCAGTCAATTAAAAAACTCAGAAGTAAAATAAACAAGAGGAAAAACATGAGTGAAAAGTTGAAATCTTGTATCAATAAATTGAAGGATACATAATTTTAAATTTATATCAAAATAATATTTAAAATGTCTTTTACATAAACTATCAATAGTAACTAATTAAGTTCAATAAATAAATAAATAAAAAGAGTTAATGGGGAGACAATAGGTAATTAAGCTAAATAAATAAAATATTAAAAAGTATATGACATATCTTTTTACTATTTTGTAATTAGTAATTTTAAAGTTAAAAACTCTTTGAAATAAGCAATCAATAATAATAATAATTAAGTCAATAGGCTTCTCCTATGGAGTGAATGATCCAAAATAAATGTATTTATTGTCTTACATATAGTCAGCTATCTCATGCAATAATTATAATGTATTTGTTTCTATTAGCACATTTCCCCTCACCATCGCATTCCCTGCCATTTATTTAAAACTAAGTCCACTAATGACTCAGTCTTATGAAAATGCTGAGTGGGATTCTCCACATCATGTGCGATTCTCCATTGTCTCACAAAGGGAGTTGGATTTAAACATCCACTAAATGACACACCTTTTGAGAATTAAGTAAGTTACTAAATGCAATGTACTATGATTTTTCACCTTATGTAGCTCCTATACAATTATAATCATATTGCAATAATTGGAGTTATAGTCACCCTTCTATTCATTTAAATATTTTGCAAATGACTTGAGAACCCTTTTGAATAGTCTCGTTGCAGATGTACCCAAAGTAAGAAACTTATAATCATCCTTGCACTAAAGAACTGCAATAATAGGTATTCTTATGTACAATTTTCATTAGTATGCCCTTTAATGATTGATACACTGTGTTGCTCTACCAAGTGTAGAAGGCCAAAGAGGAAATGTTGTGTCAACTTTATAGCTTTGTCAGGTGGCTATCATGGTTGACAGTGACTATCTAACTGTGATGCCTCTACCCATGCTCATACCATAGCATCATCCAGCCTATCATTTTCATATTTTCTATCAATTCAATAAGTAACTCTGTCAAACTCTTAAATATTTTTTAAAAACTACTTTATGAAGTTTCTATACTCTATATATATATATATATATATATATATATATATATATATATATATATATATATATATATATATATATATATATATATATATATATATATATATATATATATATATATATATATATATATATATAATATATGGGTCATTTCTCAAATTCTATGGCATTTTAAAATTTATTTAGTTTAAAATGTTTTTAATTATTTTTTAATATTTTTAGTATATTTTTAGAGACTGCATAAAGTAAAGTATTAAATCAAAATAAGAAATTGTTAAAGTAAATTATTAAATAAAAATGAAAAATTGTTAAATAAATTATTTAAAATTATATATATATATTTATTTAGATTTGAATTATTCATAACAAATTTGTTTTATAATATAGAGGCAAAAGCCTACAATGCAATAGTAACTTGCAAGCCTCTCATGTGGGAGGTCTTGGGTTCTAATCTACCTTTGCTTAACATATAATAATAATTAATTCCAACAAATAATAATAATTAATCTAGGCTTCGGCCATTTACCAATCAACAAAAAAAAATATTGTTTTAAAATATAATTTTTACATACACTTAAACTTTTCCATCTTTTTATTATTAGTTAACATATTTTTACTACTAGATTAAATTAGATTTATGAAGACATCGAACTTTGACATTTTTTTACATTTTATAACTTTTCTTAATATATTATTTACTATTACATTTTATATTCATTAATTGCCATACCTACAACAAGGCTATGTTGTTTGAAGAATTCGTGGTCAAACTAAGAGAAGGCATGGGTGTTAGCGATAACATTGAATGAGTTCTTATGGTGTTTGATGCTTTTGGTTTTGGTTTTGAAAGCCACTTTAGAATCATATTGGAGACTTAGGAGGCATACCAAAATCCCATATATTCAATTAGCTTTTTACTTATTTATATCTTGAGGTTGTTTGTGATTGTTAGGGGAGGAAGTCAAAACTATCTATTTCTCTTCAAACAGTTTATCAATTGGGGGGTGCATTTATATTTAGACATGATCTTCATAGTTCATCTAAATATCCATTTTTTAATGGTTCTAGGAGTCTTGCAAAAACCCAAGGTTCATGGTTATGGTTACAAAAGAACCCATATTCAAAGATGGAATTAGTGTTTGTTCAATGTTCATATATTTTAGGATGCTAATTGTTAGTTCAGACTTTAGATGTTGGACATTGTGGCTATATTCCTTGCGACCGGTTGGTTTTGGGTTCTAGATCATGCCAAAATGTATTTTTAATGGATTTTGAGGCCCTATCAAAACCTCTTTTACCCTTAATAAACAATAAAATAATAACTTAGACTTTAAAGATTTCAACTAGTCATGGCATTAAGGGGCTCATTATCAACATTTAAAAAATCTTTTTGATCGTAGCTTTTTTCTTTTGACTTTTTGAAATGAAGGCTCCTACTCCCATGAAGGTTCCCACGAAGGCTCTAGCACTAGCTAGTACCCATGCTGCTCATGTTGGGGTTCAACATGTTTTCTCTCGCCCATCATCCTTGGACTAATGCCGAGGATTCCCATCATCCTCTAGAGTTGCAATTGTAGAGGCTTTCTTCCCTCTTGTTGTGGCTGGGGTCACTACTATAGCTCCTACTCCTTCTACTCCAGTTTCTCATGCTATGGATGCTCTCCATTCTCCTGATGCTTACCCTAGGTCTTGGGTTGCTATGGGGAGATCTACAATTTCTTATGTAGATGTGGCTACTTTTGAGGTGGGTATTGCTGCTCCTGTATTGAAGAAGGGGATTTGTTCGACTATGCCTTCTATTAGTCATTTGGTTGTGCCTATTTTTGTAAGTAACTTGCTTGTGCTTCATCTAGATTTCAAAATTTTTGATGTGATTTCCACATATGTGGAGGATTAATTTTCTACTACTACTATTTTTTGTTTCAGGGGTTTTTCGTCCTCTCTTTTGGATTTGCTTTCTTGGATTTCCAAATATTGGGAACCAATCATTTTACAGATTTACCCTATGGCAAGGGGTCTTTTAATTGTGAAATTTCATCTTGTGTTGTATTTTTGTTGTGGTTTCACAATGCACACCCCATTTCTCCTATAAATGAGGACACCCTAGTGAATTTTTTATCTCCCAGAACCCTGGTTTGGGGCCTAGGTCATTTTGGGACTCCCTTAGGAGTCTTTCTCTATCCTTTTTTCTTTACCTAAGAAAAACCAGGTGCCAGAATTGGAGAATTTGGGAGATTTTTAGCTATTTTAGTTCATGTGTGTGCACTAGCACACTTAGTGCACGTGCACACCTATCCAAGGTGTGTAGATGTACTAATGGTACAAGTGCTCACCCATTTCCTTTGGAGATGCACACATGCCTATGTGCACACCTCCAAATTGGGCAGACATAAGCCCTAGCCTATAGAAGCCTGGGACCCCCATCTCCTCTCCTTAGTTCTCCTAGCACACTTTTGATTCCCACACCTCCACACCTCCAAAGGTGTGATTGACCCTACACACACCACCAAAACACATAAGTGTTAGAAGACACCAAATGTGTGTGCATGTGCACCTATCCAAGATGCACATGTGTTCACCTTTTTTCAATCTTTTTGCAACCTAAAATGCCTAAGGCCCCAACACTTAAGGAAAGGTGTGCATGTGTGCACCTCCCCAAAGTGCACACATTTGCACCTTTTATAAGAAATATTAAGGCACACATAAGGGTGTGCACATGTGCACCCCATCAAGGTGTGCATGTGTGCACGCTTTGCACAAAAAAAATTAAATGACAAATTTTCCTCTTTGTATCTTGAATTTGCAGATGCATAGTTGTGCAACTTGTCAAGGTAGAAATCATTGCACAAGTGTGCATCGACCATAAAATGGTAAAAAAAGAAACCATTAAGCACACCTTGCACACCTTTAAGGGTGTGGTAGGTGCACTATTTTGCATTCTAGGCATTTGGGGGAGAAATTGACTATTCTAATTATTTTTGAGTATTTAGGGATAGGTTTTTTGTCAGTTAGGGTTTGTTTTGGGTTAGATTTTTAGCTCTTCAAATTAATATCTTCTTTCTATGTAGAAAAATTGACATCCTCATTATCCAAAGCACAAGAAATATCCATGGAATTACATGCACATGATATTAGATAACTTGTCAGGGTCATAACTTTTGACCCAGACCTCAAAATTTAGAACCATTTACACTATTGGAAAGAACAACTAAAAATCTAATTTCAGTCCCTAAAACCATGAGCCTTTGGCTTCCTAGTGTTATGGACTAATGAAATTTTCAACTTGAAATTTTTAGTAGAAGACCTCCAAAAAGGCTAGTTAAAAATTCCTAGAAAAGCTTGTTCAAAAAGATATAATAAAAAATTTCAAATATTTGATCATTTTGGATAATTTGGATCCCTTGGTCTCTAATCGAGAAGGGTCAAGTAGTCAGAGAGAAGAAAATTTCAAGGAATAGACTTCACAGTGCATGAAGCGCACATAACACGAAGGTGTGGCACATAATGCACAAGTGCACATATTATCATAGCATCTTCATTATCAACAAAAATAGAGATCACACCTAAACTAGTAACCTTCACCTTCAAAGGAGTCTCACATATGTTTTGATTCATGAATTTACACTAAAGATCATAGATACAAAGGTTGGACACATGAACCAGAACAAGTTCCTCAATTATGAAACTATTAATGATAAGATTCAACACATGTACTTTGGGAGTTCAGATAGAAGAAGCAAAATGAGTTCAAGTCTATGACAATGTTTGGCTATAAATATGGTATAAATCATCAGAAAGGGACAAATAAGTACACAAGAGTGCTCCTAGACCTCATCTTGAAAATACCCAGAAACCATTTTCAAAATAGAGAACTTTGATTTTTTGGTGAATTGGGCACCTTGCACACATCCCTGAAGGTGTGCAAGGTACACTTTTCCAAGGTGTCCTTCTCTTAGATGTGCGCTGATAGTTTTTGAAGAAGAAGTAGTGTACTAACAGTTAACTGCCAGTTGCTATTTTAGAGCATTTCATGCACCGAAAATAGATTCTGAGGGTGGTTCAACTCCTAGAAATGCCTGGAGAAGGTCAAGCTTCCATTGTTAGAGCTTCTAGTGACTCTCAAATCCTCTTGTAGCTTCCTTCTTCTTGCCTACTATTTCTTTCTTTGTTTCAAGTCATTTAAAGGCTCATACACCCATTAACTGATATAAACAAGGGTTGAGACCTAATTAACACCATTTACAGAGTCAATTTATATATAATTAATTTTTTTTTATTAGTTTTGAACATGTATTTTCATGAACATATCTCTCACTCTCAAGACAAATTGAGACAATTTCTTATAAATTCAAGAGATGTTATTTTTTATACAATAATATATGTTATTAGTGCTCTCATTCTGAGTGTAGTTATTCTTTCTAGAGAGTGCTATTTTTTTGAATTCTTGTTCATAAATAATAATGGAGCGAGTGGGTTTTTTGTGTTGATTTGATTGTGTGATCTCTTAGTTCTAGTGTTTGCCTCGTGTTAACAAATTCTATTGATGTATCGAGTTGGAGAAAAGATCAACTATTGTTCCTGCATAGCTTCTTGTCTCGCATGAGCACACTTTTTATGGCCTTTCAATTTGATAAGAAGTGAACCATCTTTTAGTTATTACTAAGTTCCCATCAATGATTGCATCAATGGAATTGAGGAAGTGCTACTCCTATTTCCATTGGTTTTCTACCTAACCTTTTCGATGATTTAACTTGTAGAAGCGTTGTTATCATTGTTTATGTCAATTAAGAATTTCTCTTTGAAATTATTTTCTTTAATCTCTCGTTACCTTATCTTTTTATTTGCTTTTCTAACACTTGGTTAAAATAGGAATTCATATAGTTGCATCAACAAATTGCATTCATCATAAAATAAAAAATATATCTTTCGTGGTTATTTTTCAAAATAGCAGATCAAATGTCTTGACTGAAATTGGTTCGAACCAGTAAAGGCCTCCTTGTGAGCATAGACATTTATCTTCAATTGAGTAGATTCTAGTAGGTCACAAGATCACTCAGAACCTTGGAGTTGATCCCATATTAGTTTTTGAATAGAGGAGTTCAAAAGGATTCCTATTGTTAAGCATCATGCAAAATAAAAATTCATCAAAACTAACAGTAGAAGGAGGGCCTAAAAACCATTTGGCTCAGAAACACAAGTTATTGTTTGAAAATTCTACCATGTTTGAAGATGTGTAGGTGCACAAGTGTGTAGGTGCATAGGTGCATAGGTGCACTGGTGTGTAGGTGCAGTTTTTGAAGGTGTGGTTTTTCAAGGTGCACTTTTTATAGGTGCAATTTTCTAGAACAAACACAAGTTCCTAGAACTCAGTCACTTTCAAAAGCCTCATAGTGATAAAGGGATACCAAGAACTCCACCCGTTCAAATTACAAATTACATCATCATCATGCACTCTACATTCTAAATTACACATTCCCATCATTATGCCCCATGTCTTTCTTCAATGCCCAAAGTTCACCTTTGAATGTAATTGGTCCATTACATGAATTGCCCAAAAATCCCAAAAAAAATTTCCCACAATTCATCTATGGAGAATCACTGACAAAAAAAGATGATTTTAAAATTTTCAAGGAAATCTATAATTGAAACCAGATTTAGCATATGGATGTGTCATGTCACCTTTTTCCTTACACTATGGGGAAAACATCATTCAATTGGTACCTTAATCTATCACCAATATCAATAAGGGATTGGAACTCTTTTGAGAGAAAGTTTCTAGGACAATTCAAGATCTATATTGATCTAGCTATCCTACATCATTAGTTCATGTCAATTAAGATGGATCCCAACGAGACTATTTCACAATTTAATCATGACTTCTATAGGGTGTATTAAAGAATGGAGTTAATGTATATTGTACCACAAGATCCTGTCATCAATATCTATTTTGGAACAATGGATTCATTAACTTCTATTTTTCTAAGAAGACTCTCAGCTAGACACATTGATACCATTGAAAAGGTCTTCAAAGATGTTTTTACATTAACTAAGTAGCTTACTGCTGCTCCAATATGAACAATTACATATTCAGGTTATGATCCACAAAAGATTGTATGCTTTGAGCAAAAGACTTCAGCACTTGCTAAAATTGAGAACAATACAGCTAGAGAATTTAAGGCCATGAAGGACATGATGTCTCTTTTATCCAATGAACTTATGAAAATGAAGTTGAATTCCTCAAGAAACCAAGGCAATCATCCAAGATAGCTTGCTGCCCAAAACAATTATTCTCAAAATCAGAGCACAAATGTTGGCCTTTACAATATCATCAACAATGAGAATAATACTAGTATTATAGGTATGATTCTGAGTCAAAATGGACATGGGAACGATGATGTTTTAGATCAACCTCCCCAAATCATGGAGGAACAACCATTTTAGTTTAGTGCAATGGTGTGTAAATCATGTGACAAATTTGTAGGAGAACAAAATGATGAAGATTATCAAGACGAGTTTATGTTCCCATTCAATGAAGAGGAGAAGCATGGACACTTTGGGATACCTATTTTTTGTAGCAATAATATGAACACACAAATTTTGAAAAGTAGAGATGATTCTTTAATGGATAATGTCCCTCTATGGTTGCATCCCACTCCTCAAGACATGTAGGTCTATAATACTCCAATTCATTATGAGGCTGTAATCAAGATTACCTTGACAGTTCAAAAGGAATTACATCTAAAGGATGAGGTTTTAAAAGGTTTTATGGATAACATAACAAGAAATTTGAATTATCTTGGAGAAGGTTAGAACCCAAACATTCTTTTTCTTCCTAACTATTGTCTCCTCCATCAAAGGATTCATTCAGAGTTGGAATCTGCTAGTTGCCAAGATGTAGTATCTAATGCGTTAGCATAGAAAGATTGGCCTATTGAAATTGTCAGAAGTAATGAAATTATTTCAAGTTTTGATGTTGCAATAAGTGTAGATCCTAGAAAATTTTGAGGATTCTAGAAAATTTGAGGATCCTAGAAAATTTTGAAGTTCCAAAACTCCATGGGGTTGCAAAAATTCTCAAAGTTACAAAAAATGATGGAAATATAGAAGATCCCAAGGTTGGTGATATTTCTAAATCAGGAAGTCATCAAGAAGAAGATACCAATGCTTCCTATTGTGATATTGATTCCCCATTGAATAAGGATAAGGTACCTCCCTCAAAATAAGATATGTCTTTAGAAGAGATGGATACAGTGCTTAATTTGGTCTCGAGCTTGATTGAGGAAATGTCTATTTGTGGATATTCTACACATATAACAGACCATGCAATAACCACATCATATAGAATCCATCCATTTGGGTTTCATTCTGAAGTAAGATGTCTTGATTTCTTGTTAGCTTGGAATATCACAATTGAAGCTAAGTATGATTTTGAACTTGCTTCTTTAGGATATGAGGGAGAAACCACCTTGATTAATAATATTAATGAACTTGGTAATTTGAAGGGAAGGCTTACGATTGAATTTTCTAGTCCCAAGGAGCCTAAAGGTGACAATTCATGGTTTAAGACTAATGATGGTGATAAGAAGAACCATAAAAATAATGTTATATCTTTTGGGTCCTTTCCTGATAGCTATATTACATCATCGATGCTAGTGTTTCCATTTGTGTGTGGAGTTGTGTACCATGAGATAAGATCACCAAAAGGAGAAATTAAAATGTGCCAATGTACCGAATGGTGGGGAACTTGCCAGATCAGGTGATATCTTCCCATTATCCCTCTCAGTTTGATGATTTTCAATTTGAATATGATGCTAAAGGTAAGGGAATTTCATTGTGGATTAATCATGATCATGGAGAGTTACCACAACTTCTCATTTTCTGTGATTTGAGCCCAAAATTTCAACCAAGATTGTCAAAATTTTATTTTTTTGAGTACAAAGAAAAGTCAGCATTTTTAGGACTATATGGGGTGGTTCATTATTACTACACATAATGAGAAATCTATTGACAACCATATTCTTTTTATTTGAATTTTTCAATAATATTATTTATTTTTTAGTCTTTTTAGTTGGGTGTTAGTTTTCTTTGAATCGAGTCTTTTCGTTTGGGTTTTTTCTTTTTGCTTCTTTTTCTTTTTTAGTCTTTGAGTTAGGGAATCACTATGTTTTTTCGGGGTTGTTCCCAACATGTGGTCCATCCCAACTAGTCTTAACTTCAGGGAAGAGGTATTTCTTTGTTAAAGTGTTTAGATAAAATTGTTTATGTACCATCTAAAAATGGATGCTACTTACAAGTGAAAAGGACTTTTAGTCTTGAAATCAGAATTGTGGTTCTCAACAGTTTACAAATATAAAGATTGACTATCTTAGTATTTTCAAATCAAGGTTTATAGCAGCAAAGGGATAGTTCAAACTTGTTGGATCAAACTAAAGGATAATTTCAAAGAACTGCTAAGATTATTGTTTGGCATGAGAGTTTCCTAAAGTTCATAAAGAGGAATGCCGAGGTTATCAAACTAAAGAAAGAATTTGAGAAATGACACCAATGCCTTAGCCACACAATCTAAGTGTGGTCAAGGTATAGAAAGAGAATAAAAAGAAATGTGATGTTAAGAAAGAAAGATTCCAAAATACCTAAAAAGGGTAATATGCCAATAGGGATATGCACTCCAAAATGGCTATCCACTATCTATACAAATTTCTTCATGGAAGAATCAAATGGAAACATGCAAGCTCCTTGAAGAAAAATCAAAAGAGATTACTAAGGACCTAAAATTTAGAATTGATAACTTGCTAAGAGCCCTCAGAAAAAATTCTCTCATTTGGTTAGATAAGTGATTGATAAACAGGCTCTAAAAGGATTCCTGATGACTGGACTGGTAGGGTGAAAGATTGCCTCTGAGTTTCTAGAAGTTCATGATAGAGTGCATTTTGAGACATCAAAGGAAATGAATATACTGAGTACACACTAAGCTCAAAGATTCAAGATTCTAAAATTTTGATTGTTGAAGAACTTGAAAGTTGTTTGAAGTGTTTGAACTCAATTGTTATTTGGTACATTTTATAAGAGTGCTTGCTAGTGAAGAAATGTGTTTGTCATTTCTTCCCTTTTTTGGGGGCTCTTTGTTGTGGTTTCATAGTGCACACCCCATTTCTCCTAGAAATGGGGATAGTAAAATTTTTGTCTCCCAAACCCCTGGTTTGGGGCCTGGCTCATTTTTGGACTGCCTTAGAAGTTTGGGTCTAGCTTTTTTTCACTACCCAAGAAAAGCTAGGTGTTAGAATTGGAGAATTATGATTTTTTTTTTTAGTGCATCACTGCGCACTAGTGGACTTAGTGCCCATGCACACCTATCTAAGGTACGCAAGTGTGCTAAAGGCACAAGTGTGCATCCATTTCCTTTGGATATGCAGACATGCACACTTGTGCATGTGTACACCTCCAAAGGGTGCACACACCACCCCTGGACCTATATAAGCATGGGACCCACCTCTCCTGTCCTCACTTCTCCTCACACACTCTTGATTCCCACACCTCTTCACCTCCAAAGGTGCATTCAAACCTACACACACCACCAAAACACATAAGTGTTAGAAGACACCAAAGGTGTGTGTGTGTTCACCTATCCAAGGTTTGGATCTGTTTACCTTTTTTCAATCTTTTTGCAACCAAAAAAACCTATGGCATCAACACTTATGAGCAACCTTAAGGCACACATAACCCCATCAAGGTGAACATGTGCATACCCTTTGCACAAAAAAAAGGATAAGGTATAATTTTTCCCCTTTGCACCTAGAATGCACAGATGCACAATTGCATATGTGTGCACCTCATCAAGGTGAACACATGTGCATCAACAGTAAAATGGTAAAGAAAACAACCATTAAGTGACCTTTTGCACTTGTAAGGGTGCACTAGGTGCACTATTTTGCATTTCAGGCTTTTGGGGGAGAAATTGACTATTTTGATTATTTTAAAGTGTTTTGGGCAAGATTTTTTGTTAGTTAGGGTTTGTTTTGGGTTAAAGTTTTAGCTAAAGCACAAAAAAAATACATGGGATTACATGCACATGGTTAGGGTCATAACCTTTGACCTAGAGCTCAAAATTCAAAACCATTTACAATGTTGGAAAGAAGAACTAAAAATCTAATTTCATTCCCTGAAATAGTGAGCCTTTGGCTTCCTAGTTTTAGGAACTGATGAAAGTTTCAACTTGAAATTTTGAGTAGAAGACCTCCGAAAAAGCTAGTTAAAAATGCCTAGAATAGCTCATTAAAAAGGATATGAAATTTTTTCAAACATTTGATCATTTTGGATAATTTGGATCACTTGGTCTTTGATTGAGAAGGGTCAGGTAGTTAGAGAGAAGAAGAAATCAAGGAATAGGCTTTATAGTGCATGAAGTGCACATAACACAAAGGTGTAGCACATAACATGAAATTGCATAGATTATCATAGCATCTTCATTATTAGTAGAAATAGTGATGTCACCTAAACTAGTAAGGTCTTCACATTCAAAGGAGTCACACATAAGTTTTCATTCATAAATTTACACTAAAGATCATAGATATAGAGGTTGGACAAATGAACCAGAATGGGCTCCTCATCTTCTGAAACTATTAATGATAAGATTCAACACATGTACTTTGGGAGTTCAGATAGAAGAAGCAGAAGGATTTCAAGTCTATGAAAATGTTGAGGTATAAAGAGGGTATAAATTGTCAAAATGGGAAAAATAAGTAAACAAGAGTGCTCTCAGATTTCATTTGAGCAAAACCCAGAAATCATTTTCGAAACAAAGAACTTTGATTTTTTGGTGAATTGGGCACTGTTGGTTCCCAATATGGACCCAATATTAAACTTTTTAGTGTGGAGTCTCAAACTCCTTCAAAATAAGGTTCAAAGTAGTTTGAAGTTCTTCTATTTGATTGAAATAGGTTTAGTGTTTCTTTTGGCTTGAGATGGTTAATCTTGCAAGTTCAATACAGAAGCTCGATGATTTGAAGTTCAAAGATTGAAATGTACTATAAGAAAGGTTCAAAGTTTAAATCTTATGTTGTATATTCAAAGCATCAAGTCTTACATCAAATTTCAATTCCTGACATACAAATTCAAGCATTATATCAAGGTTCAACATAGGGTTGTGGTTCTAATTCAGTGATTTAGAATGCCAATTCAATGGTCCAGATTTCAAGTTTGGGACAACACATGCCAATGCTCATGGTCATATTATTAATATCAATTAAGCTATAAGAAACATGAATGTCAATCTTTTTATGATGTATAGCTTGATTAGTCGAACACATAATTGTATAAATAGATTGTATGATTGGCATCGATACTAAGATTACACTTAGTATTTTCTGCAATAGAGTAGGCTCAGAGTGTTAGGTCAAAGTTCACTTGTTTCAATTCATCTTCACATTAAGACACATTCAATTTATATTTAATGATTTAAAAGGCAAGCACAAGGCTATCTGAGATTCTAATTAGTCCCTAAAGATCAGTCAAATACTAATATTTAGAAGATTTAATACTTCAATAATGGTCAACACAATGAATAAAGATGGCATCCTGAAGTAATATCAGTAAAGCTTCACTTCCCTACTACCATATATCTACATGGAAGATATATGTGATATGTCTGACAAAATGTGAGCACCATCATTGAGGGGATGCATGATATTCTCAAAAAAATAACAATGATTTCCATTCATTGAGGTTGAAATAAGTTAATTAGAAATAATAATTCTGGGCATCAAAATTATTTGCATTTGGTCTCGAATAGATTATCATTCTAAAAAGCATCCTCATCAAAAGATAACCCTCATAATATGAGACAGTTGATAAAAAATTAAAAGCTCTCTGCTCATTTTGTTTATGATTGAATTATATGGAGGAAGCATTGTGAAAGCTCGAGATTCCCAAATCAAGAGAAATGAATCAAAATGATTGGCATATTGCAAGCATTCTAAACATCTTCTAAAGCCTCCAAGTAAAGCTATCAGGTTCTAATAAATCTGTAGCCACTCCTCACAAAGTCTAAGTCTGAGATCACTCGATGGGAAATACAAAAAACTTGAGCTTGGGACAAATGTTGAGGGGAAGTTAAACACCTAGGTATGTATTAATCAGGATCTTTACATGGCACCAAAGAAGCCTATGTCACCAAAGGATATAATTCTTCATAGTCTCGAATGACATGGTTTTGATTCTTTGCTAGCGCCATCAACATCGTGCCTCTCTTGATGATGGGGAGAGGAGTTGACCCATAAACAAGCAAATTGCACTCAAGACTCCAACCTAAAGACAACAAAAAGGAGGGTTAAAGTCAAAAAAATTTCCTCATACCAGAAAAACCTGACTCTAAGGGAATCCCAAACTTATAGGTGTCGACATCTATGCTATGACATGAATGAAGAAGAGATGAAGCCCCCCCTTTCCATGTTAAAATAAATAGTATATGAAGGCACTCTTGAGTCATGATGGCAATCTCACAGGTTGGAATTCCTTGATATAACAACTGACAGTTCCTTTTTTAAGCTCATATACAGTAGGCACATGTGATATGTTGGGCCAAATGCCCAAGTTTGATGAGCATGTAGTCAGGGGTCTAAGAGAAATTAGTGATGGATTGTCAGCAAAAGATACTCATGGTGGAGAAACCTGACTCCCCTCGCATCATCTACACTCTTATATCTAGAGTGAAGTACTAAACTAAAGACCCGATCCCCACCCAATGTGGATGCATTTAGATAGGTACATACATGGGGTCAAAAAGAAAGTACAGGTTGTGTTTTCTGATTTAGTAACACCATGTCGACACTTCAACCCGATATCTCTTCACCTATAGCAAGTTTGGTATACCAAAATACATCCACAGATAGATGTATCATTGCCAAATGTTTTTACACAAAGGAATCTTCGCATGCCGCATGTCTGCCCAAATCAAACTAAGAGAGAAATTCGATGCTCTCCTAAGATAGCAAAATAAACAATCAAACTTCATAAAAATACTAAGATAACAGTGCTGAATAGAGTAAGAGAGAAATATGGAAGGATCACCAATTGACATCTGTCAATTGGTTTGATATATCTATCCAAGCTCAATGCAACCACATAGGAATATTGAAACATTATTAATGAGCCTTGAAAACCATTTAATATATGATAACATTATAAGTTTGAGGAGTCTCATGGAAGTAGTGTTTAATAGGTTGTTGATAAATATAGACTTGTAATAAAGTTTATTTCATAAAGGTAAATAGATAAGAGAAAAGGTAGAAACTTCCTGAGAATGTAAAGAGATAGGGATATTCAAGAAATAGTTATGTAAACTGAAAGGGGCCTATTCTAGATTTTATTTAATCAAGAAGAAAAAACATAAGAGGGGTTCCAATTTTTTTTAGCTTTTCTAGTTCTTTGGAGGGGAAAGAGAGTAGACTGTGGGCTGTGGAAGAGCAAACCTTTTGTCATTTTTTCTAAACTATGTGTTATGAAAAGGGGAAATTTTTTATTTTAAGTGTAATGTAAGGGAGGGAATTTCTATTTCTTCTAGATAATGATTTTGATGCATGTGTAATAAGATCTACATAATTTTTTACACTTTAGAGAAAGGAGATGTGGGAGATAATTGCACACCAAAACTTTATGTTTGGGTAGTTTTCTTTCCATTGATTGTGATCCTTGTTATAGCTTTCAATTTTCTCTAAATGTAATTTAGTGTTATTGTTTTCTGAACATGTTTAATTTCAAGATGTCTTTGAAGCTTTGATTCTTCAGTTTCTCACGTTTTCATTCTCTGTTTAATGTAGCATTTAGGTAGATGAACTGTGTGTCATTTACTATTTATTTCCTTCCCGTCAAATTAGTTTTTCTACATTTATTTTTTGTTTATGGATAGGCGTTTGTAAACCTTTTGTGCTTTCTAGTCAAAAACATCCATACTTGTATAGCTATTAATTCATTGTAAATCATGCATGGGGAGTTGTACCCATATAAATTTAGAGGGTATTTATACTTTTCAATAGTGAAATGACCCAACTATTAGTGCATATTTAGTCTTCCTTCTTGGGCTTTTAGGGTTAATTTATATTTATTTCTTTGGAGGACAATCTATTCACTAATAGGCACCTTGCACAAATTCCTTGAAGGTGTGCAAGGTGCACTTTTCTCATAGGTGTGCCCACAGGTTTTGAAGAAGAAGCAGTGCACTGACAGTTAACTGGTAGTTGCTATTTTAGAGGATTCCATGCACCAAAAATGCATTCTGATGGTAGTTCAACTCCTAGAAATGCCTAGAGAATGTCAAGCTTCCATTTTAGAGCTTCTAGTGGCTCTCAGATCCTCTTGCAGCTTCCTTCTTCTTGTCTATTGCTTACTTATTTGTTTTAAGCCATGTAAAGGCTCGTGCACCCATTAATTGATATAAAAAAGGGCGGGGACCAACTTAGCACCATTTAGAGAGTTAGTTTGTATATAATTAGTTTTATTTTATTACTTTTGACCATATATTTGCATGAAGAGATCTCTCACTCTCAACACGAATTGAAGAGATGATTTCTTATAAATTTAGGAATGTAACATGTATTCTAGGCCATTATTTTGATGCTATATCTTATTAGTACTCTCATTCTAAGTGCAGTTATTCTTGCTGAAGTGTGCTATTTTTTTGAATTCTTCTTCATAAATAATAATGGAGCCAATGGTTTTTTTGTGTTGATTTGATTGTGTGGTCTCTTAGTTTTGGTGTTTGCCTCATGTTAACAAATTTCACTAACATACTGAGTTGGAGAAAAGATCACCTATTGTTCCTACATAGCTTCTTGTCTCGCATGAGCACACTTTTTGTGGCCTTGCAATTTGATGAGAAGTGAAACATCTTTCAGTTATTACTAAGTTCTCATCGACGTTTACATCAATGGAATTGAAAAAGTGTTGCTCCTATTTTCATTGGTGTCCTACCCGCTCTTTTCGATGATTTAACTCACAAACATGTTGCTATCATGGAACACTTGGTTGAAGTAGGAATTCATATAGTTGCATCAACAAATTGCATTCATCATAAAATTGAAAATACAAAAAATATATCTTTTGTGGTTATTTTTCAAAAAAACAAATCAAACATCTTTGGTTAGAACCAACAAATGCCTTCTTGTGATTATACACATTTATCTTCAATAGAGTAGATTCTAGTAGGTCACAAGATCAATAAGAACCTTAGAGTTTATCCCAGATTAGCTTTTCAAGAGAGGAGTTCGAAAGGATTCCTATTGTTAAGCATCATGCAAAATGGAAACTCAACAATTTCTCTTGGGAGGAAAGGTTCCCCTTGATGGCCAACCTTTGATACCGAGATTTTGATTTGACTACTGAATCCTTTCATAAGATTCTTCTTTGGGTAAGGCTGTCGAATCTTTCCCTTCACTTTTTGTTGAATTCAGTCTTAGAGGCTATGGGGGATACCGTTGGGGATTCCTTATTGGTTGATTCAAATTCCTCCAATATCTATAGGATGATGTATGCCCATATCCTTGTGGAGATGGATGTCTCCAAGGGGCTCCCTGAAAAATTAAGTTGGCTTCTACAAATGGTTCTTGGATTTAGCTTCTTGATTATGAGGGTATTCCATTTAGAGGAAAATCCTCAAATTCTACATCACATGTACAATCTGCATTCTAATTGATTAATAAAGATATGTTTGAGACACTTATTGGGAGCCCTCAATTGCCCATAAGTTGAGCCAAAAACTTCTGCATAGATCCTAAGTGTCTTGTAGATGGAAACCTGATTGTATGAAATTTATTGGCAAATTCTAGTAGTCAAATCAGTCACAATAGTGTATTTTGATGCTAAATAGCTATCCTTTTCTTTCATAGAGAATGTCAAAGTTTAAAGAGAAAGAACTTGTAATTATGATGGTATCCAAATAGAAGGACTACACAAAGATATGAGCACATGAAGGATAGCAATGGACTCTTTGTATTGGTAAGAAGACCCCAAAACTTGACCCACAACTACATGGATGCAGAGCAGTTACCAAGTACATCACAAGCATGCAAGAAAAGTGTCAAAACCATTCACATACAAATAAGAATAACATCCACTAAGTTCTGTCTGGGGGTGAGGATGAATCATGTAGGAGCGACATGGAGAATATGGTCAAAGTGTTTGACCAAATGTTGATAGTCTCCATCAGGTGATCAAGTCAATGCATAATGGAAGCTTCAAAATAGTTCATAGCTGCCCGATATAAAAGAGGATCTCAATAATGAGATGAAGGGAACATTTTGGAGTCTATGCATTGTCCTATGCTCATGTCTAAAAAGATACACCTGCAGCTAGTGAAGATATCTTTAATTGTTGTCGAAGTCTTTTTTCTTGCTAGAATTTGTAGAAATCATGGTGATTGTTTGACAAAATGTCAATACAGTCACCACAACACTGGAGGTCACGTGACATCATCCCTTCATGATGAAAAATGCACTTCATGATGGTTTCATTTACATGAAGGAAGATGTCACAATCACATAAAGAATGTGATACTTAGTGCCAATTCAAATCTGCATAATGACTGGCATTCTAAGGAGCGTATATACCCTGAATGGTGAATAGCACCCATAGTCACTTGAATGGGGATCTAATTGAATATGGAAGGTCAGGAAAAGATATATAAGAAGAACCTGATAAGGAACCTTGGCTATCAATTTGAAGAATATTAAGAGCCTAATGCCATTTAGAACTAATATTCTCCTTAAATATCAATGAATGCATGACCAAGAGTGACAAGTGGTGAATTAAATTGGGTGAATGTCCTCAAAACTATTTGATAGAATTCAAAAACCCAAAGAAATATCAATAGTTATGTTATCTTCTTAGTGGCTGCAAGTCATTACAGAGGACAGTTCAAGATTCATAGAATCCATATGTGCAGTGTCTAGTAGTTCACATGGTAGGTACCCATAGAAGCCATGAACATAATCTAAACAAGTTTTTTCCTAGAATTTAGAGATATATATAAACACTAAGGGTGTCAAATTGATCCCACATGGAAACCCATGTTGATTATGTTCTCTAGTGTGTTAGATTCATGAGAGAAAAGGAATGAGTGAGACAACTTAGGTTAAACAATAATGTCACTCCAAAGGATAATTCTTGAGTCTTGCAGATCCCATATGATTTGATTCACTTGAAGAAGTTATCCTCTAATAGAATTGGTGAAGCCACGGGAGCTTATTGACTTGAAGTTAGCCCTTTTTCCAATTGAACAATAGTGTGTTGCGATTCAAATAATATTCAAATACTTTGATATACATGGCCAATTCCACAAAACTAAAGATGCACTTGTCAGTTGAGCTATAAGAAAAACATGATTAAAGACACATGGTGTAGAAAGCTTTATCCTACACACATGGAGTTGAAACATATTTTTCCCCTTAATATAATCTTGGCTTTGATTGTAACATTATAGAAGTGGTATTCAATGACCTATGTCTTTTCCTATACTATCCCTTGATATCAATAGTTTAAGGATGTTTTTCCCTAAGAAGTTGAAAGATGGGGAAGCCAAGCATCTAAAGAGAAACTAATCACCTTCCCAAGATTTAGTTATGGTAATAAAAAAGAGACTCATTGGGAAACTAAACATGCAGATGAGCATCAAGGTAGGGGTTCTTCTTTTCAGCGAGAGATAGAGAGCTAGAATAAGGGGAAGAAACTTAGTTTTGTTTTTTTTACATTTTCATTATGCATGTTAAGAGTTGGGATTATTGTAATAGATTTAACATAAGCTATGAGCAAATAAAATCTGAGCATTCTTATTTGTGATGGTCTAGGCAACATGGGCTTTATTCTGAATCAGAGAATTTAGTTATTTCTCCTTTGATTACAATCAATCAAAGTATTTTATTTATTTATTTATGGGAATCATCTTGCATCTTGTGTTGAATAATGAATGGGTTGTAGATTAGAGTATTTATAGATGTTCTTACTAGAGGAATCACGATTATTTAGTTTTCTATTTCATTTCATTTTACACTACATTTGCATATGTAGCATTCAAATTGCATTGTCAATGTTGGGGAGTCATAGAAAATGTGGATTCCTAGGGTTGGTTAGGTTTATAATTGAATTCACTGCCCAAGTTAGTTCTATCTAGGGTTGGCTTGGTTTTTCCTCTTTCGTTCTTAGGTTAGGAACGTACCTAGTTAGTTTAGGAATAAAACAAGATTCATTGAATATCATTTATAAGAGAGTTGTACTTTTCAATTCAGAGGAAATCTATCAACCTAATGATAGATTATCCAACTGTTGGTATCAAATTGTTTCTCATGGATTTGAGCATTTAAAAGTTAAATTGAAAAGAACAAACTATTTACCAATAGATTTATGACAACTCTGTTGGGGATGTGGAAAAGAAGATTAGTGTTGAAATTTTTTTCCTTAGTGACTCTAATTTAAGAAAACCATGCCTTTTAAAATTGTGAAAGGTAGGAGGCCAGACCCTTCCTTTATTGAAATTTATCATACTCACAATCTAGTTTTCCATAATTTTTTTGATGCTTTGAGAGGAAGTGTTACCCATGGAAAAAAAATGAACCTGAGCATTAAAGAAGAGCATACACCAATTTTTTTATGGAAAGGTATTCATGCTAGGTATCACAAATTGAAAGAGCTAGAGGTGAAAATGAAGTTGTTACAGCACTGTGAGGAAAGGATGTTCCGGCTAAGTAAAGAATTAAAAATGGATGTTGATGAAGTTTTAGAAGTTCCTCTTGATAATGTTTCTCATAAGTTTTCAGTTTTGAGTGAACATGATGTTCCGCCGAAGAAACAAACCAAAAAATTACATACTGGCAAAGAAATAGATGCCGAAAGTGATCCAAATTTACAATTCCTTTGGGTTGCTCTTAAAGAAAGTATTTTGAAAGGTGACAAGAAGGGATTGAGTTTCTCCAAATATCATCAATATTACCAAATGCTGAATTACATGATCCAAAGGTATTTTAATGCACAAGATCAAAGAAAAGGAAAATATGTTTCAGCAAATTTGTCTAGAGAAAAATTGGTAAAAAAGAAAATCTAATTGCAATTTTTTTGGGTCTTGGAGAGCAAGAAACATTCTGATTTTTGGATGCACCCATTTTGATGAACAAGAAAATCTTTGAAAATAGTAATATTGAAATGGTAAGTAAAGTTGAAAAAGAAGATTTGTCCATACTCTCTTTTTCTCTTATTGTTGAAAGTTTCAGATTTGAAGAGAATAATGAAGATTATATTTTGCATAATATTCTTTATGAAAGTCGGCCTTTGGTTTATGCATAAGTGGAACATGAAACTTATAACTTTGAAGAAGAGAATAGAAAGGATGATGTTCAATCTGCAGTGTTAGAATCATTTCCTTTTCAAGAGAATATCAAGTTAAGTTTTCTTGATGAACTATGTATCAATTAAAAGGCTAAAACATGTTTTGACAAATAGCATTTTAAGTCTAAAGATGTGGTTGAAGAAGTGATTGCAAGAAAAGATTTCAGACAAAGACCTTTGGTGGCTAATGAAGTGGTGCATCATCATAAAGAGGATGAAGAGCCTGATTATCTTTTTATTTCCCACAAAATGGAAGTTTATCGAGTCTCGGTGCCTACCCAAGGTGAAGCTTCCTCTACAGTTGGTTTAGGTATTGGAGTCTTGAATCTAGATAGAGAATTTTAAGACTTGATAGCCGTTAGAAATGATGAAGTTACTTCAGTCCAGATTGACCCTATGTGCGATGAAGAATCTTTCTATTTCAGCATTGATTTGAAATCTAAAAATTCTATTAAAGATGACTTTGATAAATGTGTGTATGGTGGGATATCATTTTCAAAACCATTTGAATATCCTAACTTTTCCAATCTTGTTTTGGATGTTGAAATCTCTATTAAAAGTTATGTTGTAGAAAGAGATGAATGTGAGTATGTTCATGTGCCATATTCAAAATCTTTATAGTTTTCTTCCTCACAAAAAATGATCGATTGTGCAAGAAGTAATGTGCAGGAAGGTATGGAAGAATAATTTTTTTATGAAAAAGCATGGTTATTTGGAAGAGATTTATGGGCCACATATTTTCAGCATGGCTCCTAATTCACTTTTAATTATGATGAAGTTGTCAAAGGGGAATGGTTTTGGTTTAACTTGTTGGAGCACAACTTTCTTTTCCAGAAAGGATCATACTTCTCTATTCTAGTTATTGGTCATGTATGAGTCTATTTCTCTCCCCCTTTCCTTTGGTGAGGACTCCTCACTTGTTTTTGTAATTAGTTTGCTTCTATAATTTTTGGTATGCTTAGCCTAGCTTTTCCTAGTTTTAAGTTTCCAATTATTTTCTGTTTTGGTTTTCAGCCTTGGTCCCCTCTGCCCTCCTGACAAGTAGTTCTTTGATTATCTTGTTTATGCCTAGACTCTATAGCCCACTGGATAAGGCACTTGTTTTAACCAGAGAGACTAGATTCTTTATGTCCCTCACGAGACACATCCCCAGTAAGAGCCAACTGTTGGTGTACTTCTAGCACCCACATTTTAAAATTCTAAATCAAGCCCATCAAGTAAATCTTCTATTGGTCTATTTTACAAATTATGATGTTGTAGGATTTGACTTGTCAGAAGAAAATATTTGGAGAATATACTGAACCTAAATCCTAATCCTAAAAGTTTAAAAGGTTAAGTTCAAATGTTTGAAGCTTGAGATACAGTTAAGATATACATGGCACTTAGTTCGAAACCAAATTTAATGTTCAATTTCTAACTTACAATTTCAAAGACCACCCTCCAAGCCCAACTTCATGAGCACAAGTTTTTGGTTCAGATAATAAGATCATCAGCTTAGAAGGTCAGATGCATAGTTTAGAATTGCAAGCTTTTCCAAAGTTCAAATGTGAATATAGGGTTCAAAGTTCATAATGCAAATTCAAGTTTATTTTAAAGTGATCATGGCTTAAAGGATAATTAAAATATGTAGGGTGTATTTTTCTACACATATAGCTCCACTGGAATCAAATTTCATGGCATTGAGGTAAACCACATTCTTCTCAATAAGTATTGATTCATCTACATTAAAATATATTAGTTCAAAATATTAAAGAAGCATATCAAATAAGGGATGAACATCTAAAGTTTTAAATATGAACCCAATGGTGAATGGAAATAATGCATGAGGCTGAACATTGCAAGGTAGGAAGATTTTGAGACTCCATGAATATGGGAGATGCCATGGGTTTTAATAAAGAATCAAAGGAAAATCCTCAAAGCCACATCACATGTACAATCTACATTCTAATCGATTAATAAAGATATGTTTGGGACACTTATTGGGAGCCCTGAATTGCCCAGAAGATGAGCCACAAACTTTTTCATAGATCCCAAGTGTCTTATAGATGGAAACCCATATGTATGAAATTTAGTGGAAAATTCTATTAGTCAAATCAGTCATAATAGTTTCCAATGCTTTATAGCATATATCGCTCTGGATTCCATTCAATGTAAATCCTAATACTCACGTGAATTACTTTGTCAATTCAAATCTATGAATGAAATAGTGTTGTACCAATAGTATTGTACCAAATTAAGAATTACATAATTCATAATGTACTAATCCCATGTAATGTATTTTTGAGTATTCTTTAATGTTGATATCTTATATTAAATATTAACAGGGATGGCTTTATATTAACATTGATGCATAATAACATAATTGTGTATGGATGTACCTTAATGTCAGATAGTGTACTGTTTACAGTGATGTTAATTCGGTAGCATTGTACCTGACTATATTTGGTCAGAGATACTATCATAATCCAATGCACTATATAGCATTGTGTAATGTAGGGATCGCCAGTTATCAGCTCAATATGAACATGAAACTCCACACAGTGTATAATGCTTCTTCACTCTTATTTCTTCTTTTTATTTATTTCTTATTTGTTTATGCTTTTTCCTATATGCCTTACGTATCTGCCCTAACCCTATTAATATACTTTGAGCAGGCATGATTAAAGGTCATGTCCATGACATTTCTAATGTTATGGAATACTTAGGGTTAGGCTTAGGTTGTTATTCCTTTTTTAAAAAATGTTTATAATGTATAGTAATGGTACAATTATTGTATTTAAAGTTAATATGTAGTTTATGATGTTTTATTTAATTAATGTATTTTTAATATATGTTGAAGAGAGCAATCAATTTATAAGATAAGAATCCAAAAGGTAAGGATTAATATTTAGATTGAAAAAGATGTCACATATAATAATTTCAAATATGGAATTAAATATATGAAGAAATAATTTAAATGTAAGAATATTTCAAAGGGATATTAATCAAATACATTAAAGAAGAAATATATTAATCTTGGTTCATGACAAAGGGAGAGAGAGAGAGAGAGAGAGGGGGGATGGGAGTGTGTGTAAGAGAGAGTAGGGGATGTGAGAGAGTGTGGGAGAGAGTAGAAGGTGGCAGAGAGAGAGAGAACGAGATGGGAGAGAGAGTGAGAGTAGGGGATGGGAGAGAGTGTGAGAGAGAGTAGGGGGATGGGGGAGAGAGAGAGAGAGAGAGAGAGAGAGAGAGAGAGAGAGAGAGAGAGAGAGATAGTAGGTAGTGGGAGAGGGAGGGTGGGAGTGTGTGTGAGAGATCTAAAGAGTAGGGGATGGGAGATGAGAGAGGGTGAGAGAGGAAGAGAGAGTAGGTAGTGGGAGAGGGAGAGCGAGAGAGAGAGAGTAGGGGATGGGAGAGGGAGTATGAGAGGGAGAGGGAGAGAGAGTAGAAGATGAGAGAGGGAGAGTGTGAGAGAGAGAGAGAGATCAAAAAGAAACTTTGGGGCCCATTTCATCCATTCTCTACTTTTGGTCTATTGTGTTTTCTGTTATTCTGACAAAAATGACAGGTTTCAACATAGCAAAAACTATTTCAAGACTTTTTGAAGTTATCAAACACCAAATTCAATCATTGGATACATGATTTGAAAACTTTTTGAATATTCCTCGTATAGAAAATGTTAGTAGAATCCATTTTAAATATTGTTATTTGATATATAAATACAAATTTGATTATAATTTGACATTTTCTTTAATTATATATAGTCAATTCATTGAAATTTGTATGTTTGAATGAAATGTTATTTCGAAATGGTTAGAAATTTGACAAGTTGTTTGATATATATTGTGTATTCATTCGAATAATTATAATTTTTATATGTATTTGAATAATTTTTAATTTACACATTGTAAGTAATTCAGATGATTGAATAATTTGATATGTAGAAATCATCATCATGCCAAGGAAGAAACCAAAAACTCAAATAAATGAAGATAGGGAGAGAGATTTGGCAATTAAAAGAGATAAAATGAAACTACTACATGAACAAAGAAAATTGCAAAGCAATAATGAAGAATTTACTTTCGAAGAGGATCAAGAACCACTGGTACAAAGAAACAAAGAGGAATAATTGGAAAGAGACAAAGAGAACGAATGAGACTGTTATGCTCAAGAAGACAATTGAATTGTGAAGTTACACCATCTTCCAATGTTGGAGTCATATCATCCTCTCATGTTGAAGAGACACTAATTTGTAGATCCGACAATGTACACACTCCATCATGTCATGTTGAAGGCACAACATCAACACATCAAGTAGGTGATATTCCATCTTTTGCATCTTTTTGCCAAGGCACATCATCTCCAGTTCAAGGTACGCAATACACTCAACTTTATGTTGATGTTCAAAATGTTGAGGGAATTGAAGAGATTATAACACCTTCTAGAATTTTTTTTAGAAGACCAAAATATTGTATTGATATTGATACTAACATTTTGAAATCAATGACTAACAAAATTAGCAAGCATACTTGTCAAAGAAAAGTTAATCGTATGTGGAGATTATTTTTTGGAGAATTAAATATTACAGGTCAATGCTAATTATTTGTTGAAACGATGAGCAATTTGAAATTTAGGCCTATCATGAAGATTTTTGGGCTAAGAACAATGGATGATTCAAATGAAAAAATATTGTAAAGAATATGAACTTAGAGATTACTTTTGATATTTGGATAGATATCTTATTTGGGACTTGAGACTATCTCCTTAGCATGGTGGGAGTGGGCCTTTTTGGGTTACCATGTAGTCAGATGGTAGTTCTTTTTTACTCTTACCATTGAGATCCATCCGTTGATGCCATGGCTAGAGTTCCTTGTCTGCTTTTCCTTTCATTTTGTCTTTGTGTATTATGATGGATGGTTATATATTTATGATGTATGAATTCACTTATTGTATTGTACTTTATTTCATGGATCTAAAAGGGATGATGTAATCTATTTTTATAAATGTATATTCTTTTAGCCTTTCATACTTTGTGACACATGTACAGTGGATGATTGAGCTTTTTGAATTCTATTGCCAAGTGGCATTCATAACAAATGTATATTATTTAAATGGATGTGGACCTATAATTATCCTTTCATGAAGATGTGGTATTTGTTAGACTTAGTATTAATTAAATTTAAATGTGACTCAACATCTTGGGATCCTTAAGGAATGTAATCTGTGATGTTTTCTTAGGTATGATTGTATGTTATTGCTTTTGCTACTTTGTGTTTTATGTGTATGTTATTCCTTCTTTTAAAAAAAATGTTTGGTAAACTTAGTAAACCTTTAGGTTAATTCTTTTAATTTAAATTATTTTATAGTAATTCATTTATAGTTTGATTTAAGTCAAATTGTGGAAGATTTTAAGACTAGGTTTATAAGTGGAGTAATTATAATGGGATTAAATTATAGATTTGTTTCATTTAACTTGGGATTATAATTAAACATTATTTAATGAACTTGTATTTTTTTTGTTTTTCTTTTTGTATGTCAACTTGTTACATTTTCTTTTGATGAAGGTGAATCTTATTGATATTGGTTTATCATTATTCTCATGATTATGACACTTTGTGGACTGTTACTGTGATTATGAGATATCCATTGTGGATTGGATAATTCTATGAGATATTATATTAAGATGGACAATGAAACCTTGTGTGAATTTTATATTCTTTCCTATGCTCCATTAATTTACTTTGGTGATTTTCATGATTATAGTTTATGAGAATGTTTATGGTATTATTTGGGTTATTTTGAATGGAACATTAGGATAGGTTATCTAAGTGTATAGTAGGGAAGTAGCTTGCGCTAGGTCTAGGGCCCTAAGTGGTACTAGGGTAACTCATTGTAAGTACCTTTTTTAATTGATAATAATATACATTAAATGGGGGGTTTTTAAAAAAAAGAAAAAGATTAAGTGTTCCTCGCTCATGCCTTGGGTGCTAATACAGGCTAGGATGACAGTGGGAGAAGATTCTTTATTGTGATCTTGCATAGTTAGTTTCCTTGTCTATACAAAAGGATTACCAATTCAACATAGAGTCTTTAGGGGACTAGTGTCTAGAGAGGCTAGTACAATAATCTTAGAGTTAACTTATGTGATGACATTTCTCCATATGCATCTTATGTTTCCAATTTTTATTTTTATTTATGTTTTGATTTTGGGCTTCATTTAGGAGTGTCTTTTCAGATGAGTAGTGTCACTTTTTGTAGAGAGATTTTAGGATCATTGCCTAGAATTTGTGTTGTTTATTGTGTGGTTTGATTACATGTGTGTGGATCATACATTATCCCCACTGCATAGTGGGAGTGGGAACCTGATTAGGTGGCTATGTGGTCAAGAGGTAGTGACTTCTTACCATTTGGGTTCCCCCTTAGATTGACACAGATATTGGATGTTCATTGATGCATTTGTACCTTTACCTTTCTTATTCTTATCTTGGATATTTCTATTTAGATATTGTATCAATGTATTCATGTATTTTGTATTTTGAGATCCTACAAGATGTAGTCTATTATAGATCATGTATTTTTATTTATTATTATACACCCTACAACATGCACATTGAATGATATTTGGATGTGCTTCATTGAATCAATTTTACTTATGTTTCTTCTAATGAGATTACTTATCTATTATTCATTTATGATTATGGATATTGTACTTAAGCTTAAAATTAATTATATTAAATTTCTTAAATGTGACTCAACATAAAGGAAACCTTGAGGAATGAAAATATGGTATTTGTAGTTGTTTATGTGTGCTTGATGTGTATGCATATTTTTCTTCTGCATTGTTATCTTGATGTTGTATAAGCTTTAGAAAAAAATGTTTAGTAAAACATTGTAATATAGTAGGTTAATTTCTCTTGGGTTCCCAACTAGGGAATTATATCTAGTATCAAAGCCCAAGTTTCTACATTGGGAACGCTGGGCATATTGTGTACCATCATAGAACAAGTAGTAAAACTTGAAACAAGATTCAACAAAAAAATATAATCATAAAAATACTTAGACAACACAATTTGGACAACATAATTTAATTCAAAAATAATATAAGTTTTAAAAAATGAAACTTTTATTTGTAACCCTTGGCTTTTAGGACTCTTTCTTTGGTGATTGTACAATGTATCTTTGTTATCTTATAGCTCATTTGGAGTTATTCTTGATTAAGCTAAAATGATAAATATTGTCGCTTATGTACTTGGTTATGTAACATTTATCTCTAGTCGATGCTTACAACTCATGCACATTGATTATATCTTACTGTGTATTGCATACTATTATTTTGTGGGTGTTATAATAAAATATGAAAAGATAGAGTTGATTGTGAAATTAGAAGTTAATTTATCATATTTTTATTTATGTAAAATACACCATGTACAATTGAAATAATGCATTACTTATTGTGAGTTGTGCATTTATAGTGTTGGGTGTGTGTCTTAACCTTGTAGGTCAATTGGGTCAAGGACTTAAGTCCTCAATTGGATTATGTATTACTTTCATAAGAGAGTCATTTGACATATGATATTCTAGTAGCATTTTATAAAGTGGAGTTAGAAACATTATTCTCGATGCACCATGTAGATTTTCATGTTTAACAAACTCAATCATTATAATAATTGCATGAAATGATTGCTTGTAAGTAGTGCTCATAAATGCATGGGCTAAAATGAATGATATCATTAACAATCATTGGCAATCTATCCATACATAAGTCTACTTCTTATATCTATAATATTATCATTTGATTTTGATTAAGGTGGTCAGACATATGTCAATTTCTTATTTTTGTCTAGAAATTTTTGTACTATTGCATTAAAATTTTAAAAAATTGACCAATTAATTTTTATTTATTTTTTAGATAAGGCTTAGTAGTTTAGAAACTAAATTTGATTTCCTAAAGATTCTTTTTTCTCAAATTTTTGATATAAAGTTTATAACAAGTTGAAAATTGCACATCAAGTTGACAAAACTCTGATTTTCTATTATTTTATTGCCACTTAAGAGCATAGTTTGGTTGACCATGATCCTGCACATACCCAAATTGCAATTGAATTTTCACAATACTTGTACAGTTGCACACTCAACTCTACAACTACACAGATTAATGCATATTTTGTCCACAAGTTGATGCCCATTTTATTATCTAAATATATGCTCATAAGGGACAAAGGAAAAAGGTCATACACTTGAAAATATATAATTCACCATTGTGACCATATTCTATCAATTTTCTATAGAAATCTCTAAGAAATCTTCCTCAAAGATGAATATTGTGTATTTAATTATGCTTTATCTCCTTCACCTAATGTACATGATGCATATACCATACACAATTTGCAGGAACCCCTTTTGCATATAAAATTTTTAGTTTTAGTATTTGATATGCTAGAAACAGTTTGAGCTAAGGATGGTATGTCTTCTCATCTTGGTTTGGTTGTTCAAAACAAAAGAAAAACATTTGCAGTATGACACTTTCTCTATCTTTATTGCATCGCATTTCATTATCATTGATTCTATGATCCTTGTCAATGATATTTAACTCATCAATTTTATCTTGTTAAGACATAAGATGAGTTTGTTTGAGGCAATACTGTCATTTTCATACGCTTCAAAAATAAAAACAAAATTTTCTTACTCTATTTTATTTTTTCATTATTTTCAATATGATAAGTAAAATAGTATTTAGATTATTAACTTTCACAATTTTATAATTTTCAATTTTAAGTATATATTAAAATTAGAAAATTTATTGGACCATCCATTTTAAAAAGACCTTAAAAAATTATGGGCACCCAGTGAATTTTTAGGAAGCATTCTATAAGATCCCACTTTAAATATTACCATCCAAAAAAGGCATTTATTCATGTTTATATTTCCTTACTTTTATATATGCCTCTGAACTATAACACTATAATCTTTTAAAATAAATTAGAAGGTATATGAAACATAAATAAAATTGATACATGAAATCTATCATAAACCTTGATTTTTTTAGGACTACAAACTAAGTTGGTTGAGAAGATGGGGGCTAGAAATTGTCCCGACAACTTAGACTATTTTTTTGACCATTTGTCATTCATATAAAAAAATTCATTTCTTTGAATTTTTTTTCATTATTTTGAATTTATTATTCAACATGATAAATAATATAATCTATGAAATCACTATTTTTCATAAGTTTTGGAGTTAAATGTTTTAAACATATACTACATTGATGATCTTGCTTAACTCCATATAAAATTGTAGAAGAGAATATAATATAGAATGTTTTTTATGGAGCTATTATGTATGGAATGAAAAAAAGATATAAAGGAAAAAGGAGGCCTAGAACAACTAATTAACATTAAAATAATTGTTTAAAAAACTAGTAGTAATATTAGCAGTTTCATGAAATCATCACCTCTACAAACAACTCCTAAAAACCATGTAATAATTGCTAGCTAAAATAAAACTAAACTAAACTAAAACTCCAAAAATAATACATTCATTCATATTTGAATTTCTTTACTTTTATAAATGTCTCATACGATAAACAATTAATGTATCTATACAGAAAAATATTATTTGTTGAATAATAACATTAATAAAATATGCAACATTATGATTTAAAAACAAAAGTTAGTTAAAAACAGAAACAATCCAACTTAATACAACGTCTTATTATGAATATGAAGTGTAAAACCAGTCACGTCCTTGAAAGTAAAGATTAATGTTAATTGTGTAGCGAAAACTATTGTGAAATAGAACGATTCAAGTGTTTACCTTCAAGTTGGATAACAAGATCTAATGCAAAATGGAAAGATAAAAGGAAAATTAAATTCTTATTCTATTTCTTCACCGAATACACAGTTTGCACAGCTGTCATACCCAAAATAAGTATCGCTCCCAAAAGGGAGAAGAAATACCATGGCCTAGAAAAATATTCTTGTTTAAACTGAGTGAGCCACACCTTCCATTGACTTCTATAATGTTCTCTCACCTTTCTCATCACTGTTTCCATATTTTCATTTGGATGGAATGCAATTCCATACTTTAGATGGTTGATCATCTGTGCTGTTTCATTATCCGTGGCAGACAAATTAACAATAATCCCTGTTTTTCTAAGGATTGCAACATCTTTCTCTGAATCAATTAGATCATCAAAGAGGTACACATATTGTGAAATTACTGCCTCATGTGGAGACCATGAACACCTTTGACATTCTTCATATGCCATTAGATTCCTCAAGAAGTTTTCAGTGTATTCGTCCACACAGATCTGAGGGAGGTAAAGCGTACTGCTTCCAAACCATTTTTTTTCAAATCCCAATTTGCCTGGATGAAATTTAATGCCAGCCCCTTTCAGTAATTGGGCACAAGGTGTAGACCTGCTATCCTTAAAAGATTGCTGATTAAAGTTTGAGCTTCTCCACCATCCACTTTGATTAGGGTCATTGCTGATAACAATAGCTCTAGATGATGAAACAAGACTTGAATGTGTTAAGAGATTTTTAACCATTATTCTATAAAGATCCAGTAGATGACATGGAGGTGGATTTTTCCTCATTTCTTCCTTCAATTTTTGTTTACTGACCTGAAGTGATACAGATGGGTAAAATGGAAACCCCTCAAAGATTGGGATTTCAAACAACAATTCAGCTAACATTTCAGTTGCCTTTTCAAAGGTTTGAAACTCTAACTTGAGTAGAGTTATGAGAATACACAAGGGAATTTGGTTTTCAAGTTTTATAATGTCATTTGATATTACAAGATACATGATGTTAACTACATCCAAATTTTGAAAAACAAGACTAAAGTAGTTTCTATCACTCTCACGTCTTGTTTGCCCAACACTTCTACAAAATTCAAGAATAAAGCAAGCATCCATTGTTAACATCCAACATAGTGTCTCTCCATCCCAATCAATTGGTTCTGCATAGCACTCTCTTATTTCATTCTCCAACTTTCGAACCTCTGCAATCATGGTGCTCACATCTATCTTCATTCTCGCCACCATTCTATGAAGTGCTTCGAGTTTATACTGATCCATTCTGCATAGGTGTGGATCTTTTCGATGATGGTAAGGCCCAAATGATATATCATAAGGATAGTAGTATTCTGGATTATTGATCCTGATACATTTGAGCACCCTATAAATGCAAACTTTTGTAGAAACTTGCCATAATTGCCTTGGAGGATTGAATGTGCTCTTTACATGGCTAAGCCATGATTCAGTTGAAGCATTGCCTTGTGTTTGGCCTTCCACATTATCTCTGGCACTATGATTAGAGATGTCTGGTACAGCCATCTTTTCACGAGGGGTTTTGATTGAAGGGCCAATACAATACTATATGCATTGGTATTGCGAGTTTAAAATGGGCAGAAAGAAGGGGAGCAATAGCAATATATTGTCTAAATAATGGGCAGGAGATTATTTTGGGATTGGGTAATGGAGATTTATATAAGAAAATAGGTGTGGGGAGTATTGGATAGGTAGTGGAGAAGGGTGGTAGTTTTTGAAAATAAAAAGATTATTTAGTATGTCAGAAATGCTAAGTGAACCCTCATACATTTTCTCTACCCTTGATTCTCCTCAAGAATGATCTTCCAAATAATATGTCATCTGAATCTGCATATCAAACATCACAACCAGTCAGCAAATAAATTTCTCAAATGAGCTATTCAGAAGAAAATGGCATTTCTAATTGAGCATGAACATACAGTTCAATGGTGAAATTTTTGTGATAATCTTATGATCTCAAACTAGAGAAATATTGTAATATAACATGAACATACCTTAGTTTCTAGCACATACCCAGAAGCGTTTACTCACGCATTCTATGGTTGTGATTCTTTGCTAGCGCCATCAACATCGTGCCTCTCTTGATGATGGGGACAGGAGTTGACCCATAAGCAAGCAAATTGCACTCAAGACTCCAACCTGAAGACAACAAAAAGGAGGGTTAAAGTCAAAAAAATTTCCTCATACTGGAAAAACCTGACTCTAAGGGCATCCCAAACTTATAGGTGTCGACATCTATGCTATGACGTGAATGAAGAAGAGATGAAGCCCCCCCTTTCCATGTTCAAAGAAACAGTATATGAAGGCACTCTTGAGTCATGATGGCAATCTCATAGGTTGGAATTCCTTGATATAGCAGCTGACAGTTCCTTTTTTAAGCTCATATACAGTAGGCACATGTGATATGTTGGGCCAAATGCCCAAGTTTGATGAGCATGTAGTCAGGGGTCTAAGAGAAATTAGTGAGGGATTGTCAGCAAAAGATACTCATGGTCGAGAAACCTGACTCCCCTCGCATCATCTACACTCTATGACCTAGAGTGAAGTACTGAACTAAAGACCCGATCCCCACCCAATGTGGATGCATTTAGATAGGTACATACATGGGTTCAAAAAGAAAGTACAAGTTGTGTTTTCTGATTTAGTAACACCATGTTGACACTTCAACCCGATATCTCTTCACCTATAGCAAGTTTGGTATACCAAAATACATCCACAGATGGATGCATCATTGCCAAATGTTTTTACACAAAGGAATCTTCGCATGCCGCATGTCTGCCCAAATCAAACTAAGAGAGAAATCTGATGCTCTCCTAAGATAGAAAAATAAACAATCAAACTTCATAAAAATACTAAGATAACAGTGCTGAACAGAGTAAGAGAGAAATATGGAAGGATCACCAATTGACATCTGTCAATTGGTTTCATATATCTATCCAAGCTAAATGCAACCACATAGGAATATTGAAACATTATTAATGAGCCTTGAAAGCCATTTAATATATGATAACATTATAAGTTTGAGGAATCTCATGGAAGTAGTGTTTAATAGGTTGTTGATAAATATAGACTTGTAATAAAGTTTATTTCATAAAGGTAAATAGATAAGAGAAAAAGTAGAAGCTTTCTGAGAATGTAAAGAGATAGGGATATTCAAGAAACAGTTACGTAAACTGAAAGGGGCCTATTCTAGATTTTATTTAATCAAGAAGAAAAAACATAAGAGGGGTTCCAATTTTTTTTAGCTTTTCTAGTTCTTTGGAGGGGAAAGAGAGTAGACTGTGGGCTGTGGAAGAGAAAAGCTTTTGTCATTTTTTCTAAACTATGTATTATGAAAAGGCAAAATTTTTTATTTTAAGTGTAATGTAACGGAGGGAATTTCTATTTCTTCTAGATAGCGATTTTGATGCATGTGTAATAAGATCTACATAATTTTTTACACTTTAGAGAAAGGAGATGTGGGATATAATTGCACACCAAAACTTTATGTTTGCGTAGTTTTCTTTCCATTGATTGTGATCCTTGTTATAGCTTTCATTTTTCTCTAAATGTAATTTAGTGTTATTGTTTTCTGAACATGTTTAATTTCAAGATGTCTTTGAAGCTTTGATTCTTCAGTTTCTCACGTTTTCATTCTCTTTTTAATGTAGCATTTAGGTAGATGAACTGTGTGTCATTTACTATTTATTTCCTTCCTGTCAGATTAGTTTTTTTGCATTTATTTTGTGTTTATAGATAGGTGTTTGTAAACCTTTTGTGCTTTCTAGTCAAAAACATCCATACTTGTATAGCTATGAATTCATTGTAAATCATGCATGGGGAGTTGTACCCATATAAATTTAGAGGGTATTTATGCTTTTCAATAGTGAAATGACCCAACTATTAGTGCATATTTAGTCTTCCTTCTTGGGCTTTTAGGGTTAATTTGTATTTATTTCTTTAGAGGACAATCTATTCACTAATAGACACCTTGCACAAATTCCTTGAAGGTGTGCAAGGTGCACTTTTCTCATAGGTGTGCCCACAGGTTTTGAAGAAGAAGCAGTGCACCGACAGTTAATTGCTAGTTGCTATTTTAGAGGATTCCATGCACCAAAAATGCATTCTGATGGTAGTTCAACTCCTAGAAATGCCTAGAGAATGTCAAGCTTCCATTTTAGAGCTTCTAGTGGCTCTCAGATCCTCTTGCAGCTTCCTTCTTCTTGTCTATTGCTTATTTATTTGTTTTAAGCCATGTAAAGGCTCATGCAACCATTAATTGATATAAAAAAGGGCGGGGACCAACTTAGCACCATTTAGAGAGTTAGTTTGTATATAATTAGTTTTATTTTATTACTTTTGACCATATATTTGCATGAAGAGATCTCTCACTCTCAACACAAATTGAAGAGATGATTTCTTATAAATTTAGGAATGTAACATGTATTCTAGGCCATTATTTTGATGCTATATCTTATTAGTACTCTCATTCTAAGTGAAGTTATTCTTGCTGAAGTGTGTTATTTTTTTGAATTCTTCTTCATAAATAATAATGGAGCCAATGGTTTTGTTGTGTTGATTTGATTGTGTGGTCTCTTAGTTTTGGTGTTTGCCTCATGTTAACGAATTTCACTGACATACTGAGTTGGAGAAAAGATCACCTATTGTTCCTACATAGCTTCTTGTCTCGCATGAGCACACTTTTTGTGGCCTTGCAATTTGATGAGAAGTGAAACATCTTTCGGTTATTACTAAGTTCTCATCGACATTTACATCAATGGAATTGAGAAAGCGTTGCTCCTATTTTCATTGGTGTCCTACCTGCTCTTTTCGATGATTTAACTCACAAACATGTTGCTATCATGGAACACTTGGTTGAAATAGGAATTCATATAGTTGCATCAACAAATTGCATTCATCATAAAATTGAAAATACAAAAAATATATCCTTTGTGGTTATTTTTCAAAACAGCAAATCAAACATCTTTGGTTAGAACCAACAAATGCCTTCTTGTGATTATACACATTTATCTTCAATAGAGTAGATTCTAGTAGGTCACAAGATCACCAAGAACCTTAGAGTTGATCCTAGATTAGCTTTTCAAGAGAGGAGTTCGAAAGGATTCCTATTGTTAAGCATCATGGAAAATGGAAACTCGACAATTTCTCTTGGGAGGAAAGGTTCCCCTTGATGGCCAAACTTTGATACCGAGATTTTGATTTGACTACTGAATCCTTTCATAAGATTCTTCTTTGGGTAAGGCTGTCGAATCTTTCCCTTCACTTTTTGTTGGATTCAGTCTTGGAGGCTGTGGGGGATACTGTTGGGGATTCCTTGTTGGTTGATTCAAATTCCTCCAATATCTATAGGATGATGTATGCCCATATCCTTGTGGAGATGGATGTCTCCAAGGGGCTCCCTGAAAAATTAAGTTGGCTTCTACAAATGGTTCTTGGATTTAGCTTCTTGATTATGAGGGTATTCCATTTAGATGCAAAAAATGTCATAAGACCAGCCATCACACTATGTGATGATCCTTTGATAACGTTAGATCGAAGAAATCACCTTCTTGGTGGTTGGGGGTTTCAAATGATCACTATAAGGTTCATAAAGTATCCATGGATGTGGATGGATTGGATAGCTCTTTTCATAATGATCTTTCTTTGGCTGATGATTCTATTATTGTCTCTAATGATTTGAATGTTGTCCCTATGATGGTTTTGACTCAAGATGTTGCTACTGAACCTTCTTCTGTTACTGATTCTGATGATTCGATTGTTGTCCCTTTGGTGGCTTTGATTTAGAATGTTGGTGTTGTCCATTATTCTATTGCTGACTCTATCTAGAATAATTTTGTTGGTGCTTCTCCTATTGCAAGGGTTTAGGGGGTTAATGAAGATTGGTAGAAGGCTGCTGGGAAGGTTGAGGATGGTTGGACATCAGTGAAAGGAAAAAAAGTCAAATCCTCCTAACCTTAATTTGATATGTATTTATGTTCTCAAAAGACTAGACCAAAATGTAAATGTTGATGGTTTGTGGCTTCTTGGGTTGTTTGCCCTCTTGTTGGAAACTTTGGTGTGTCCCTCTGGTTTGTCTAGTGGTATTCCATAATTGTTTTAAGATCCTCATTGTTATATCTTTCTTTTCCCTTTGTACAAGATTTTGGGTCCTTTCAAAAGCTATTTTTACTTAATCAAAACATTTTAAAAAGATTTAGACTAAGAAAGATTTTGTAAAAGGTGCAAAATTAATCATGACTATAGTTCAAAATTTATCATAATAATGAAACACAAAATACAATCACAATAATAATATTTCTATATTGATTCAAAAATAAATTACTATTTAAGCAACATCTTTTTATTTTAACCTTCAGCAATAATTATTTGTATATAATTCTTCCTTAAATATTAAATATTATGTTATTAAATAATTAAAAAATATAATAATTATAGTTATATTTCAACATATTTTATTTAATCATCATTATAGATTTAAAAAAATTAAAATTACTACTATATGTTTTTTTCCCAATCTCTAAATTTACATTAAAATACAATCCATGTAATTTATAAGTTTAAAACCAATTTAACATTCAAAAAATATGTATCACATTTAGTTTATACGTTTAACACCAATTCAACACTCAAAACATATGTATTAGATAAAATTGTTGAAATATAATACCATTAGGGACTCTTAATGCATCACATGTATCATTATCTAAAGACACTTTCACTAGATTTAATAATACAGATTTTTTATTAATAATAAAATGTGTGTGTGTGTGTGTGTGTGTGTGTGTGTGTGTGTGTGTGTGTGTATTAGATAAAATTGTTGAAATATAACACCATTAGCGACTCTGATATCATTATCTAAAGACACTTTCACTAGATTTAATAATTGTAATAACACAGAGATTTTTCATTATTAATAAAATTATATAAGCAAGTAAAATTATATTGGTAACCAATTCCTAAAGAAGAGCTAGAGTAAGATATAACTATCTTTCCAACATTTATGACCGTGCATTGGATGTATAGAAAGAAAGGGGATAGATACTAATCTATTTTTAGATCTCAAGACAACTAAACCAAACATGAAAATGATTTTTCTGAGTAAAAGGATTGCTAACACTTTCCAATCATCCTTTTAAGGCTCTAGCATTCTTGGGCATATCATAGAAATTTAATAATTTCTGGGTAAAGCATTTCACACCATTAACAACATCTTGTCCCAACATTCACAAATATCTTATCAAGAAAGTAGTAAAAGGATTGTTATCCCAAATGGTAAAATACTGGAGAACCATGGCGAGCTCATTGTTATCACGCCCACTTCTTTCGCAACTTGGAGCTAATAATTCTGAATCACATTTGTTTAGTGCATTGCTAATAACAAACCAGAATAGAAAATTACAAACAAGCATACATTACTTCTTCACTGAATACACGGCTTGAATAGCCGGCATGGACAAAAGAAGTATGCCCACAAGAAGGGAGATAGCGTGCCATGGTTGTGAGAAATATTCTTCCCTAAACTGGCTCATCCACACCCTCCATGGACTTTTATAATGCTCCCTCACTCTTCCTAGCACCTCCTGAACTTCTTGACTTTGGTCGAGGGTTGTTCCGTTCATAATTGACTTAAACATACGAGCTGTATCTTCGTCACTCGGGGTCACACCCCAAATGATGTCCGACTTTTTAAGTATAGAGACATCTTTCCCTGAATCTATTAAATCTTTGATAATCCTCAGATTTCGTGAAATTAGAGTCTCTTCCGGAGACCATAAACACCTTTGACACTCTTCATAAGCCACTAAGTTCCGCAACCTTGTTTCTGTTCTGCCGGACATGCGGATTTTACGGAGGAAAAGCGTACTGCTTCGAAACAATTTCTTTTCAAACCCGATATTGCCTGGTTTAAATTTTATGCCAGCGCCTTGTAAGATGGAACAAGGGATAGACAAGGTACGTCCAGGCAACTGGGGAGTAACATGATATTCAACATCCGTAACTGGCTTGATCGGGCTTAAACCTGCTAACACATCTTTCATTATCATTCTTGACAAATCCAGTAGATGGCATGGAGGTAGATTCTTCTGTAAATGTTCCTTCAGTTTTAATTTACTCTCATCTTCTGACAAGCGAGGGAAAGGATTCCCTCGGAAAAATGTGTACCTACTCAGCCGTTCAGCTAACTCAGTTGTTGCCTTTTCACGAGTTTCACATTCTAGTTGAAGTAGAGTTATAAGGGTGCATAAGGGAATTTGGTTTTCCAACTTGAAAATGTCTTTTAATAAATCACGATACATGCAGTTGCGACTATCAGTATTTTGGAAAACAAGGCTAAAGTAATTTCTATCACTCTCACGTCTTGTTTCCTTAGCGCTTTTACAAAATTCCAGAATAAAGCAAGCATCCATTGTTAACATCCAACATACCGTCTCTCCATCCCAGTCGATTGCTTCTGCATAGCACTCTCTTATTTCATTCTCCAACTTTTGAATCTCTGCAATCATGGTGCTAACATCTATATTTAATCTTGCCAACATTATATGAAGTGCTTCAATTTTATACTGATCCATTTTAATTAGGTGAGGAGTTTTCCTGTAATGGTATGGCCCAAATGATATAACTGCAGGAACATAGTCTTCTGGTTTCGAATCCATGATGCCTTTAGGGACCCTATAAATACAAACCTTTGTGGACACTTGCCATATTTTATGTGGAGGAATGAATGTATTTTTTACGTCGATCAGCCATGAATCAATAGAACCATTGCTTTCTGTTTTTCCTTCACCATTTAGTTCAGAAATTTGACTTTTTCTACAATTGAAGGTACTTCTAGTTATGTCTTGAGTCATCTCCACTCCGTTTTATCTTTTTTATCAATTGATTTTTATCCACTTGTCTCTGTATCCATCATGACAACAAACTGTTAGAGAAAGATATAGAAAGGAAATGTTTTGGCTATTGAAACGGCATTTTACCTAATGTTTTCCATTAACAATAACTATTTGAATGAGAAGTCTCTCTTTATGTGAGATGGCCATAAATAACATCTAACATTGATATTTTCGATTAGGCAAACATAAAAAGAACTGCAATTTTAGGCTGTTTGATCATTACAAGTTGTCTTTAAAAATACATTCGAATTATATGATATCATTCCGTCTTTTGCAATTATTGGGAAGATAATATAGTTTTCTAATATATATAATTTGCATTTCCTTTATAAATTTTATATTAGATATTTCTTGATAATAAATATATTTGGTTTAAGTGAAGTTAAGTGAAACTTAAAATGGGGAATTTAGACAACTAGCTCATTAGCACCAACATCAGTACACAATATTTATGTAGTTTAGTTAGAACAACAATGTCCAAATATAATCTTTATATAATGTCTTAAAGAACAATTAGAATAATTTGATTATTCATTAAATATAAATAATTTATTAATTTATAATTGTTCTATACTGTACATAAAAAACATATATCTCATTCACTTAAAAGTATAATTTAAGAAAATGAATTATTTAGTTTAGTTTAGTTTTTGTTTAACAATATGGTATCTAAAATTCAAGCACTTACAGCCAATCAATGTAGATGCTTCTAATTATAGGATGAATTTTGTAAATCTAAATTACATGCATTAGCTGTAACATATATAATTCCTAAATCAGAAAAAAAAAAGTTAGAAAATTAGTAATGTATTAAAAAGGCTCTATTTCATTTAGAACTAAGAAAAATCAAATAGATATTTATTTATTATGTATTTTAAAATTAAGATGTTTAAATATGTTCCTATTAATCAACCTAAAGTTTCCATTATAAATATGGGCTAAAGGCATTTCTTTGCTTACGTTAATCTAATAAAAACCATAAGAATTTTGTGTAGTTCACAATTTAAATATTTAACAAAAAAAAAACCACAAAATTTCATAGTAATCAAAATTATACTAACATATTAATAAAAATTCATCATAAAAATAGATGTTAGATACCATTTATATTTTTGAATCATTTTTTTTTAATGAATGTCCCTAAATGTTTTAATATCACTCTTATATTATGTCTTCTTATATATTATTATAAATATAAGAAAGAACATCTTTGACCTTTTGTTTGGCATCATCTTATATCATGTTTTAATTTTTTATAAATTGTACTAATTTACACCTATATATTCCATATTTTTTTATAGTAAATATTGATAATAGTATTTTACTTAATGTCAAGTTCTTACTTACGGATTCAAATTTGATGAAAATGTATCTTCTAAGGTTAATCACATATTTTTTTTTTCATAACATTTATTGTAAGGTTCTTTTTTAGCTTTTTCTACTTTAAGATTAGATTATGTAACTATTTTTTGCATCAATGGTTCAAATTATACTATGTGATCCATCAACCATGAAAGAAAGAGAACATTGGGAAGAAGTCACTTTACTATTTCTCTTACTTTCTCATGATATTCTCTTTCTTTCATCTTGAAAAATGGATCACAAAGTGTCATCTAAAATGTTCATGAAAAAAAAAAGTTACACAATCAAATCTAGAAACAAAAAAAGAAAATTTCTTATGTGATGAAGGGTACTCCCCTTATTAACAATAACATATATAGAATAAAATAAAATAAATAATATAAAATTAAGTACATAAAATTATTCCCAAGTGGTGGTGAACATGCTTTCTTCGCAAGAGCTTGAGGATGTTAGTTGGCAGCTAGCCACTGTTGTTAAGCAGATTCTTTTCTTCTCTTCCCCTTTTCAGTTCATTAGGTTCACGTATATTCCTCGTGAATGGAATAGAACTGCTGATTGTTTAGCCAAATGGGCATCTAGTCATGATCCAAGTTGGAATATTAGGGATAGGAGGCAACTATCCTTTGAGATGGTGCAAGAATTTGATGATCTTGTTGCTCAAGATCAAGCTCCTTGTTGAGCTCTCCTTCTTGTATTTCTTTCTGTCTTAATAAATTTTTACCCCTCTTTTTGCAAAAAAAAGTACATAAAATTGCATTCTTATTATCTCCAAAAAAATGGAATAATAATTTTAAACAATGTGAGATGTGAAGTTACATGGACATTTTCTTTACAATATTCTACAAGCTAGAATTATCATATACATCCCCTAAAATTTTCTTAGATAACCCTACAATCCTTTATTATATAGGCAATTTTCCATTGCTTGAGAGAATTCTAGATTCTTTAACCTTAAGGTTGAGTCCGACCAGTCCTATGATATTATTATTTTATTTTATTACATTAGACTAGACCCCAAGAACTTTCGAAATATAGTTTTTTTTTAAAGAAGATTGATTTTTATTAGTTTTGAGTAGAGAAACTTACAAAGACCATAAATCATCACCAATTGCTTTGATGACAATTATGGCCTCATTTCAAAATCACCACAAACTGCTCTACATTGTGTAACTCATGCAAGCTCTAGTCGAGTAAGGATTCACCATTTTTGGAGCCTCTGCAACTTTAAAAAATATTTAAAAAGCTTTTGTACGCCAGTGCAAATACTTTTTGAATTTCTTCAAAACTATACTCAATCTTGCAATAAAACATTAGTGGTAGGTTGTATCAAAAGTGAATCTCTAGGGAAGAAATTAGAAGATTCTTAGCTCTAATGACCAACTTACTAAAAATATAAAGATTCCATAAGCAAAAACCCTATATTGAGATAGTCCTTATTGAAAAGACAAAAAAAAACATATTTTTTGGTGATGTAACATTGCCCCTACACCTAGGATTATCCTAGATCAGAACCATGGGGTAATTTGAGAAGTGACCTTGTCAAAATTTAGGTATTCTTAGGAAAACCAAGATGGTTCACCTCCTCATTTGACAACCATGATGAATCTTCAACACGCCTTCCTTTCCATTTGACCATATATTGTTCATATTCATATTTTTTATGCTTCTTCTAGCACAACTTTCCAAAATGTGTTCAATTTACTCTACAGATGAAATAGTTACTCGAATATTCTAATGTCCTCTAGTGACCTCATCTTTAAAACTTCCTTTATTGTACTCTATTAGACTTGAAATCTTAAACTCTAATTAAATATTTAGTTCAATGAAAAATTCCACTTCATATGTATTTTTGGAATCATACGTCTTCAGTATTTGATATGATCCAAACTTCTTCATCTTCAACTTACTATATGCTCTCATTGGAAATCTCTTCTTTCTCAAATAACCCATGAATTTTCCTCAAATATAAAATTCATTATGCCTCTTTTTCTCATTTCCCCTATCCTTTTACTTTATATTTATTTTGGCAATGTACTTCCTCACTTCCCCATGCATGTTTCTTGACCTAAAATTGTGTTCTTTGGTAGACCATGTAGTTTCACCATTTCTTTGAAAAATAATCACACTATGTGAATAACATCAGTAGTCTTTTGCAAGGGATAAAATGTGTCATATTTAAAAACTTGGGATGTTGACTCAAATCTCAAGTGTAAGGGAAATCTTGTATAAGCTAGACATATTAGTATTTTTTCTTCTAAAGTGCAATGTTCTACTAACTAGTAAGGAGATAAAATATATACTCATGTTGGAAGAAGCATAAGGAACATGACATATGAAGGATATAAGCTCAAAAATAAAGGAATACTTGTAAAAGATTCATCATATCTGATAATGGAAGAGGTTAACCATCTTGGTTTTCCTCTGAACACCTGAGACATGACAAAGTTACTACTAAAATTACCTTTGGTGTCTAATGTAGAGTATCCTAGATATAAGGGTAATCTTGCATCACCCAAAAATATTTCTATTTTGTCTTTTCAGTAAGGGTTATTTTAGTCTAGAATTTATATTTGTGGAAGCTTACTATTTTTTGTAAGTTGGTTATTCAAGCTCAAAATGTTTACATTTCATCCATGGAGGTTTATTTTAGATATATCACCCTACCAATAAAGTCCCATTACAATCCAAGTGTATTTGTGAAATTATTAAGAATTTTCGATACAAAACTATGAACATTGTTTAAGGCCTTATAACCTCCAAAAAATGGGGTCAAATCTCATCTAGTTGGAGCTGGCGTGATTCAAGTGTTGTAGATTACACAGTGCTATTTCCTAAAAGGGGCAATCGTAGCCAATTGGAGTAACATTTGATGAGTTATGGTCACTGAAAGTTGTGCTACGTGAAATTATGAAAATGAAATTATTTGGGTCAAATTGAATGTAATAAAACATGAAAAATAATAATAGTTTAGGGTTGGTCGACCACAATGTATGTGGCTAAAATTTTAGGGTCTTTTTGGGTAGTGAAAACTGCCTATATAATAAGGCTTGTAGGGTTGTTTAGGATACTTCAAGGTTGTTGACATGGCTCTGGCATATAGAATATTGTAAGGAAAATGTCCATGTTGGTTTGCATATTGTGTTTTTAAAATTTATAATTCCATACTTTAAGAGATAATTGATAGACACATTTTTCTTTGGTCCTTTAATCACTTCAACTTCTGTCAAAATCAATCCTTTGTCAAAGAATAGGTATTTGCAGACCATTATGTACTACACAATGATCAAACTTATAGGGTTTCCCTAACAACAATTGAAAAATGATAATAGACATACTATCACATAGAACCTCACTATGATAGTTTCCAATATTAAACTTTACCGAACAATGTTGATTGACTAAATCCTTGTGACTTTTCTGCAATCAAAAAATCTATTATAGATTTAAATATTTCTTTCTTTCTAGATTCAACTTAATAAATATTTCCTAGGAAACATGATTGCATACGTTATCATTGCACTTACATGTTGTGTGGAACAAATTCCTTCTTTGCCTACATTTAGTCTTATCACTTAGAAAGGATCTTATAATCAAGACTTCTCCTCTTTCATCATATTAAGAATATGATGACTTTGGCATCTCCGTCTACATATAAAACATTTACCATGCATGCTAGTGAAAATTAGGAAAAACTTAAGTTTATGCAAACTTACTACTTGCCCAAATGCCTTTTTTCAACCATGTAATTTCCTCCCTCAGTAGATTTAAATTTAACTTTATTGGCATTTGTCACTTAGACTCTTGTTTGGCAAAACACCAATAAACGACTTTAAAATGTAGATGAACCACATATTTTGCAAGATCCCTAAGATGAATACTAAAATTATGTCAAACCGTTCAACTAGACCAAGCAAAAGATTTGCATTGCAAGGTATTTAATATTGGACAACGTCAACTAGCTAATGATATTCAAGAGTTTTAACAGAAGGGTTAATCTCTTCAAAGAGAACCAAATCTATTCCTTTATTTGCCAATATATCTTCTAGTTTGTTTCCTTCTCTCTAGGTATGAGATATTCAATGCTCTTGAAAAGTGTTAGCTGTCTTGCATCTTTGTTGTAGAATATAATTAAGATATTAAAGACCTTAATAAACATGAACTGATATTTACCAGAGTCACCTTGGGTGTGAAGTTTTTGGTAACCTCTATTTTTTCTTTGCTAAAATTAGCCAGCATAAAAGGGCTTGTACCTCTGCCACTTTATTTGTCGCAATTGTATTACACATTTTAATATGCTTGAAAAACTGAAAAAAAAAAATCTAATTAATACTTGAGCATTAGCTGGCAGTTATTGTTCAGTATAGCTCTTTGTGCCATGTATGTGTGTAATACCAACACTTTCTTGAAGATGTTCAAAAATATTCTTTGCAAGAGGATTTGTGAAAATGTGTGCTAGTTGTTCTTTGGACCTACAAAACTTAAGACACATGTTATCATTGTTCACTAATTCACAAATATAATGATATCTTATATCTATATGTTTACTATGTTGATGAAAGACATAATTTTTTGATAATGCAATTGCAGATTTATTATCACAATATATTCTTGTAGGTTCTTCTTGTGGATGCTCCGAATCTAAAAGTACTCTTATCATCCACATTTCTTGACAAGTTGCTGATGTTGTTGCAACATATTCTACTTTAGCTGATGATAATGTTACAATCGGTTGCTTCTGTGATGCCAAAGAAATAGCTCTTGATCCTAGGTAAAAGATATATCTTAGAGTACTTCTTTTATCATCTAAGCTACCTACCTAGTCACTATCTATATAATCAATCAACTTGTAATGATCTGAATGCACATATAAGATCCCAAAGTTCTTTGTTCCAGCTATATACCTCAAAATCCTCTTTCCATCTTTTCAATGAGTTTCTTTTGGTTTTTCTATGGATCTAAAAATGAAACTAACTCCATATATTATATCTGGTCTTGTAGCTATCAAATATAGAAGGCTGCCAAATAATCTTTTGAATAAAGTTGTGTCTACATTAGGACTTTCATCATTCTTGCTAAGTTTTAAACCCAATGCAACTAGTGTAGGAGCTAAATTCACATTTGTCATTTTAAATCTTTTTAACAAATCAGTAGCATACTTACTTTGACAAATGAAAATACCTTGGTCATTTTCATTTAGTTGTATCCCAAGAAAATATCTCATGAGTCACAAATCAGTCATATCAAATTCTTTTTTCATGGCTTCCTTGAAATTGTTTATTGGCATATTACCAATGAATATCAAATCATCTACATATAAGAAAACTATCAATATTTCTCCTTCATTGCTCATTTTGACATACAAATTTGGTTCATAGCCACACTTACTAAAACCATCATTCACAAAACAAGAGTCTATTCTACTGTACCAAGCTCTAGGAGCTTGCTTCAAGCCATATAGTTTCTTTTTCAGCTTGTATACCTTATGTTCTTCTCCCAAAATTTCATATCTTGATGATTGTTTTATATACACTTCTTCTTCTAAAATGCCATCCAAGAATGCTGATTTCACATCCATCTGATAACCCTTCCAATTATTTTGGGGTGCTATGGATAAAATAATTCTAATAGTGTCTAATCTTGCCATGGGTGCAAATGTCTCATTGTAATTTATACTCAGTTGTTGTGTGAAACCTTTGGCTACTAGTTTTGCCTTGTGTTTCTCTACTTTTCCATCAACGTTATATTTTGTTTTATGTACCAAATTAGCTCCAATCACTTCCTTGCCTTTAGGAAGATCTACTAAGTCCCAAGTATCATTCTTTTCTATTGACTAAATCTCTTCTTCCATGTCTAAATATCCACTTGTCATCTTTAATAGAATCTTCAAAATAAATTGGACCAGCATGTGCTAAGAGTGCAAAATTAATGTATAAATCATCATTTTCAGCCTCTTGTAATTCATCATATATGTCTCTAAGACTACGTTTCTTCTTTGAAGTATTTATAGACCTTGATCTTAATGATGCTGGTGTTGGATTAGATGATTCACTATTGTTAGTGCTTGCTGGAGTAATAGTGTTTTGAATGGTAGGTTCCCTTGTAGGTTTTTTAGGAACATTTTTTTTGTGTTGTAGAATGCACATCTTGAGTTTTATTTTCTTCATTTTCTTGTGGAACACTAGCTGCAACCATAGTTGACTTATCCAAGATACCATTCCATGCTTCTTCTTCTACAAACTGAACATCATGACTTATTATTAACTTCTTTGTGATGGGATTGTATAGCATATATGGCTTGGATTGTTCACTATATCCCACAAATATGCACTTCTCTCCTCTATCATCCAATTTTCGTCTCACTTCTTGAGGTACTAATAAGTATGCCACACAACTAAATATTCTCAAATGTGTTATTTTGTGCTTTATTTTTCTCCAAGCTTCTTCTAGTGTTTTATTTATTATTTCTTTCATTGGACATCTATTTTGTATGTATGCTGAACATGCAACTGCTTTAGTCCAATAATCATTTGATAAGTGTTTCTCCTTTAACATACTACTTGTCATCTTCATAATTGTTCTATTTTTTCTTTCTGCTACTCCATTTTGTTGTGGAGTTTACCTTACTATAAATTATTTCTATATGCCATTTTCTTTGCAAAAATTTAGAAAATCATTTGATATGTATTCTCCACCTTGATCAGTTCTTAATGTTTTAACAGAGTATCCACTTTATTTTTTAACTTTTTCCTTGAATTCTTTAAAGATAGAAAATACATCTGATTTATACTTCACAAAATAAACCCATACTTTTCTACTGAAATCATCAATAAATGTCAAGAAATAAAGTTTTTCTCTTAAGGATTGTGTTTGTATTGGCCCACAAAGATTTGAATGGACTATCTCAAGTGGATGTTTTCCTTTATGAGACTTTCCAATTGGAAATATTTCTCTATGTAACTCTCACATATTGTCTTAAGTGGCTCTATTGATGGCAACCCATGAACCATTCTTTTCTTATATAAGAGTTGTAACCTTTTAAAGTTTAAATGACCAAACCTTAAATGCCATAGCCAATATTCATTTTTGTATGAAGCTTTAAATGCTGATTCAGCTACTTTTTGCAATTCATTTGGCTCTAAGAATAGTTCACTTTGGATTTTAAGTGGAAACATTCTATTTTAGGGTCATTTCAAATTTTGCAATCAGCCTATTGCTTGATTTTTTATCTAGAATCACACATTCACCATTTTCAAAATGTATTCTATATCCCTTTTATACTAGCTTCCCAATGCTTATGAGATTATGTTGCAATCCAGGAACATAATATACATCAAGAATTTTTTTTTCTTCACATTTCTTAGTTATTATGCTAATCAACCCTTTTTCCATGACTGAAATTTGATGATCATTTCCAACTTAACCTCTAATTTTACTGATTTATCTATTTTTGAGAATATCTCCTTAGTCTCACTCATATGGTTACTACAACCACTATCTAAGAACCATACTTCTTTAGAACTCTGTTGTACAACATTACATGTTATCAAGATGGCATTTTGCTCACTAGTGTTGGGCTGATTTTCATTTGTAAAATGTGCCTTATTCCTATTCATGTCATATTATCTTTTTCTACACTTAGATGCAAAATGCCCAAATTTATTACAATAATTACATTGGATGTTATATTTTTCATACCTTTCTCCTCGATGAATATTGTAAGGATGGATGCTCCCCCTTCCTCATGTTAATGTGAAATGGGTTTGTGAGCTTGATGTTGATTTTCTACTTTCACACTATAGATTTCCTTTTCCTCCTCTTGGTGTAAAACATCCTCTACCTTAGTTGTAATATGATCTTCCTCTTGTTCTTCCAAATGAAAGTTGATTCTTGAAAGAATTCTCCAATGATTAAGTTTTTGAATGATTCAACATTTGTTAATGTGATAAGAGAGAACCCATTAACTCATCTATTGAAAGCAGGGAGAGATCCTTAGATTCTTCAATCGCTGCAACTCTTGAATCAAACTTATTTGTAGACTTCTAAGAATTTTCTCTATAATTTGTTGATCCCCAAGGGTTTCTCTATAAGATCTAATCTAATTTACTATCTCCATTGCTTAAGTGAAGAATGAATCTATTGAATTTGAATCTTTCATTTGTAAATTTTCAAAATCTCTTCCAAGATGTCGTATCTTTGATGTTTTTACCTTGCCTGTGGCTTGGTATGTTGATTGTAAGTTGTCCCATGCTTGTTTTGAGAAACTATTATCTCTTCCTTCTCTTCCTTTCTCACATAGCAACTATTATCTCTTCCTTAAATCTTTAACTTTTCTCTCATTTTCTCTTCACCCACAATGACATTTTCCCATAAAAATAATGCCCAGTTCTTCTATAGCTCTAATACCAATCTGTTGAAGCAGAGATAAGAGAAACAAATATTTTTCTCACATGAAACACAAAGATAAACCAAAAGAAGTAGACGTAGATAAAATTGATAAGTTATATTGAACCAAACATAAAATGTTGTTTTTCTACATATGCCTTTGTTGAACAATTAGCTGCCAATTTCTAAAATAGAGCTATATTCTTATCATAAAATTATTGCTATGAAACAAAGCATTTCAATTTACAATGAGTCTTCTCTCTTAGGCTAGAAACTTCAAGATAAGTCTTAAACAATCTAGAAAATGTAGTATACAAAATGAGAGGTCTAGAGCTCTCCATGAGAAGATAGGAATAAATAAAGTAGTTGGAGTAAGTAAGGGGTAGGGGAGATTAAAAAAGAGGACCGGCTGGAAGCCTACATCACCAACAAAACTATAGTTCTGTAGTTAATTCCATTTATTATTTTGTGTATTAAGCACCCATTCTACTAGTACCTTGGAGAAGAAATGGGCTAAATAATTGTGTGATAAATTTGAATGGATTTTTTATGGACATTTTAATTTTCACCAACCCACGATTTCCAATGATTTTCATTTGCAATTTTTCTCTATTTGAAAAAATAAAAAAATAAAGGCATATTCTCATATATATATATATATATATAATTTATAAAAATCAATATATATTTCTTTTGGTAAACAAATTTGTCATTGTGAAGTTATTTGTGAAATTGACCATGTTCACCTTGTAAACAATGACAATTGTGTGAAGAGTTAGAGAGATTATAATTGATCACAATCGAGTTGCAATCCTCCTCTATGTTTGAGAGGGGTAGCTCCCTTGTTAGAAATAAGTTTTGTTCTTTCCAATAAAAATGTATTCAAACTTTGATATATAGAATGAAAGCTATTGATGGTGAATGCACCAAACAACTTCAAAGCTTTGCTAAATTAATTTAAACTACTAATAAAAGCAATCAATATCTTCACTTGAAGGTTATCATTAGCGTAATGGTGATTCAATGATTCATGAACATTTACATAATACCATGAAAACACTCACTTCAAAGAGAATCAACATTTCAACAATTCAAATTTGTAGATAGAGATCCCAAAATGTGATTTCCTTTACTATTTGTACCAAGTCCATAAGAGAATTTTTTGATTACAAAGAAAAAAATCTATACGCATTTTTCAAAAATTATCATGCTACAAAAATTCTAACATAAGTATTTTCTAATTCGAAAGTCTAAAAGGTCCCCTATAACAAAGAAAAATAATTCTTTATATAGACTTTTAGTTAGGGGACTACCTTTTTGAGGTTAATAGTTACCTTCCAATTACATGTTTTTGGTGAGGTTAATTAACTTGGCAAAAATTAACCAAATATGACTTAAAATTTGGACCCTACACCTTTCGAGAAGAAGATTGAATAATGAATCCTTATCGATCTCATTTTGAACTTTCAATCATTTATTCAAATTACATCACTTTATTAATGAACACATATCCCTTTTTCTATAGAGAGATCAAAAACACATATCCATCTTCCCATGAAAAGATCAAGAGCATAAGGCATATGCGTGTCCACTACATACTAACTTTATGTGACCACTATCTCTCCAATTGTCCTTATATCTACCAAAGGTTCTTTGCTTCCATGATAACATTTATCAAAAGGATGGCCATGCATAAACACACATACCAATACCTCTAAACTTTACATTTGACTTGCAATTATCAAATACTATGTGAGAGTATCTCATAAGCAGTCCGTTGAAATGATCAGGAGCTTGGTCTATGTTTTCAATCATGCCTCCAAAAAATTTGATGAAAGTTTACAAACTTCATGATTCATGCAATTACCACATCCCCAAGAGATGAAATTCTATTGACAAATTCTAATGCATTGACTTTTTCTTTGTCTGAATGGAAGTTCCTACAATCTTTAACAAATCAATTTAGATCTTAACTCTCACCTCATTTGTGTGGTCACACACTTTCGAGGCACTTTGTTACATAGTTTTACACTGACTTCTATTTTGCCGATAATATGACATGATGGCAACTACTTTGAGTGTAGACAAGATTATAATTCAAATTGAGGATGATTCCTTTTTTCACATGTACTCGGCTTGTTTTATTGCAGGTGTGGGAATGGAGAAAAGGAATGCATATTGGGAATAGGAATGGATATTCTAATAACTATTATTTTTTGGATTGGGTATAAGCTCATTTTAGAGGAAAAATAGGATTATGTATTCCTATTCTCTATTCCAATTGACAAACCAAATGAAAAATAGAAAACATATTATAAATTGTATATTCCTATTCCAGCAACGAAACAGGCACTTAACTACTTTCTTTGATTCCATATATGATGTGTGTCCATTCGAATGATTCGAACTATAATATTTCACATAAATTCTCTTAAGTGTCCATGCTTTAATAAATGCCCATAAATGCCCATGCAGTTGCTCAACCACTTTTATGGATGTTCAACAATACGGTACGACTTGATACTTGTTGTTCATGAAGGTTGCAGGTACTACGTGCTTTAGTCTCTAAATACTATTCAACGAATAGTTTGCATTCAATTTCTAGTTGGACAAGTTTAATAAATACTCAGTGCATGCTCAAATTTAATCAAACACTAAGCATGATTTCTTTTTGGAGTTTCTACAAGTGTCATTCATTATAAAAGTCATTCAATAACTTCCTAAACAACATTTTAGAGCTTTCATCATGGTTCAAGATTGAAGGTTGGCACAACTATCATTATTGATCTTCACACTCCTTTGTGGGTTGATACTTACATCTCTATCCATGACCATTGCATTGATCGATCCACATGATGCAGGTAAGATACTTGGAAAAATTTTAGAGCTCAAGTCATAACTAGCTTCTTGAAGTTATTGAATCATGTAAACTATCTGTTGTATATTTCTATGTCGCATATCCTCTATGAATGCAATTGTCCTGTTTAATGAAATCACGCTTTCAAATAGCTCACATACAATTTTCTTATAATTGGAACTTACATGGGTAAAGGAACAGTGGCATACTAGTTTCTATTTCTCACTACCCATTTACTTCGATTAGGCATTCAATCAAACATACCACCTTGATGCTTCCACATCTACAATGGTCAACTTTTTCTTCGTTTAAATTTCCATAGAAAGTGTCTTTTTTGGTGGGGATATAAACTTTTTCAAATGCACAAAAACCTTCCCACGAAGGCATTTGGTTAAATGAATCAAAAATATTGGTCATCCTTAAATATCATATATGCCACCCTTAAACATCATCCATTAAGAGAAGAATTAGGACATGCGACAAGGCAATACCTCTCCACATGATTTTTATGGTTCATCAAGTGACTATCATGCTCTTTATTGATACCAAGCCTAGATCTATAATGGAATTATATCAAATAGTTCATGTGCTTTTTCTATGCTCTCATATTTTGCATTTACATCTTGAAATATTATTGCAAGCAACTTGCATGTATTTGAATACCAAGCTCATCACAATCATGAGTTACCAACTTCTTAATCACCATGTAATGTCATAATGGGATGGATAGTGAGGTTTGGATCATAGTGCCATGTTTTCTACCACTTATGTTAGCATTTATTGAATACTACCATACCATGAGTGAGAGTTGGAGTATTATACCAAATAGTTTGCATGCATCATCATTCATTTGTTCGTTGTGAGCACTTTAGAGAAATGTTCAAATATATCAAACTCATCACAAATGTGGATTACCAATTATCTAGGACATGTAATACCGCAAAGTAGAATGGGGTTTGGATGATTCCTTATACCCCCTAGTTTCCAAATCTCCTTCACTAAATGCTTTGACAATATCCAATATTTGTATTGGAACATTCTTTGATAGTGTGAAATATCAAATTCAATAAGGACCATTCTAACCTCCTTGGGCCACTATAATCATTCACAAATTGAGAGGTGTGCATAGATTAGTCACATGCTTTAGTCGAATTCAAGCTCAGCTACCAATCTACTCGAGGAACTTTCACCCTTGAAATATTCTATCAAACAGTTTGTGTGTCTTGTCCTTCCCACTATGTCAAAGTTCAAGAAATCTTTCATATATTCAAAATACCAAACTCATAACAATTACGAGTTACTATCTTCGTAAGATACTATAGTATCCTTGTAGGCTGGGGATTGATTTTATATTCTTGAAAACTTTGAAACTGCATATTTCTCCCATCTATGCTTTCAGCATTATTTGTTTGATAAAACACAAGACTCTTCTAGAATAATGGCATATTTATCTTGGCTTCAGACCTTTAAACCATCAAATCCATCCCTTCATGTCTCATATAAAAAATTTCATTATACACATGCCTTGAGATGATTCACCTTTCAATTTCTAAACTCCTTCAACTAGATGAAGAGGTTAATAACTACCTCCAAAACTGATGTTTTGAGTTCCAATCTTAACCTCTACACTTTTTGGAGGTTAAGATTTGGGGTTCAGTATGCACATTTTGGATGTTTATGTCAACTCTTTTAGGGATGAGAGGTTTGCAATGAAGGTGAAATACTAAACTTTAATTGTCAATAGTAAATATTGAACATCATTCCTTACCTCTTAAAGTTTTAAAGGTTAATGTTGTCTTCTAAAATATGTATTTTGGCACCTTTCATTAAATTGACACAATTTTAAGACTTAGGTGCTAGATTTTGAAAATTCAAAGTGTTGGGCAGAGTTTGAGACAAATAAGAAGCATCAAGATCATAAAATCATTAAAAATAAAATTGATAATTGGCTCTTTTAAATCTTAAAGTTTGACACATTCAATATTTTTTAACACAAAAAGGTAAAATTTTTACAGATTGATAGGTATAGAAACCATGACAACAACTAGCTCTAATTGGGCACAAGGACTATGGGGCATGCAAAATGAACCCAGAGGTAGGAGAAGGAAATTCTTTATCAAAGGGCAATAGAGTCACCCAAAAATAAAACAACAAAGGGGACTAGCTAGAGAAACTAGAGGCAAGCCAAAAATGGAGTGCACAACCAAAACTCCTAAGTAGAGTATGTACAAGGCAAGTCCCTCTACCGCAGGTGACTCAAGGATGATCATGCAAATCCATGTACTAGTAGTGTTACCTGTATAAAAGCCCAATATATGTTGCTCAAAGTTTTTGATGAATTTTCTTTTCATCTAAGTTTTTCAACTTGAACCTTGAACTCAATTGAGTTTAATGTTCAACGTCTGTCCATTTTTTTTTTTTTACTATTAAGTCAATTTGTTTAGATCTTTTTATTTCCTTGAACTTGAACTTGAACTCCAAACTAATTGAGCTCAAAGTTTGAGGTTCATTTTCTATGTCCATATGTTTGTCCAAGTTTGGTGAGATTAATGTTCTTTATCAAATTTTGAGCATCTTAAAAATTGAACTTCTCTTAATCATTTGTTTAGGTTCATAATTCGTTAATCACATTTTACTTCCAGATGTCAATGATGGGTTCATACTCCAAAATTTCTATATGCTTTGAACTTGAAATCTTGAACTTCAAAATGGTTCAAGAGTTCATTTCACTAGCCCCAAATATTCATAGAGGACAAGTGGCAATACGATGATTTACCAAATTTTTTCTAAAAAGGTGAAGTGACACATTGTAATGAATAATTGGTATGAAGGGTGATAGAAAGATTTGTTACATCTAAAGGAAAATAAACTCATTAATGATTAAATGCTCTTGTCAAATTGGTACCTTACATATTGAATCATGATGTGATTACTTGTTTAAGGCTATTTTAGTCTATCTTTCTTTTTTATTATTCTATCTACTGAATGAGGTAAGAATTCATACTTTCTATGGATTCATAAGCTGTCTACAATAGGGTTTTTTTGTGGAAGTGCATTTTCATTTCTTCTTTGCAGTGAGTCCTTTTATTCCCATCATTGGTTACTGTAATATTTCCTACTTTAAGTGGGTATCCCTATTAAACCTTTTTCATTTAAATCTATTCTTATTGGTTTTAAAGGTGACTGTCTTAGCTATTTTTCCCATAGCTATGTTTGGCAAAAAATTACCTAAAGAAAAGCCTTCCAACTCCCTCACCAGTTTTTGAACCATGCTAAAAGACACTTTCCTAGCTGACAAGGAAATTAACAAGCTACTTACTAGGTTTTCAAAGCCAAAGCCTGACTCTATCATAGGAAAGATAGCCAAGAGTGGATTGTTACAGGCTACTGGTTTTCTAGAGTCATCTCTTTTCCCAGAGCTTGTTTTAGAGTGCAAAATAAGGCATACTACCACCCAAAGATGTATGAAAACATACCTAGGAGAATTTTTGGTGTACGTGAATAGGGTCAAAATCATGGGTTCCTTAACAATTTTTCCACATGAAGAATATGAACCATAGATGATTAATCTTTCAAATGGAAAATTTGCATTAGACCCAAATGCCTTCAAGAATACCATTCCCGAAAATTGGCTCAAGCTAGAGAAAGGAGGTTCTTGTCTTTCTCACCCTCTAACAAGAGAATATAGGATTCTTAAGATAAAGGATTTAATAACCCTCCTAAATAGAGTCAAAGGAAATAAACATGCCTTCTAATAGGAAAAATAGATTTATTTCTTTATTCAAGCCATCCTAAGTGAAAATAAGCATAGCGAATGGGAAAAAATAATAGAAGATAGGCTGCATGAAAAAATTTCTCAAGTTTCTAGAGTGTTTGGTTTTTACATCAGCTTATACTTGTTCTATATATTGGGATGCTACAAAGAATGGGCTAGACTTCCTCATTCCTTATGGGTAAATGACATGCCCATATATGAATACTTCTATCCCTTGCAAAAAGAAAAGAATTGGGGTGATTTTAAAAGAGTATAGGATACTTTCCTTGCTAAATTAGTTTTTGAACTACAAGAGAAAGATCAGATATATTGAATGAACAAGAAGCACAATTTATATCCATCTATGGTAGCTTCTTTATACGATTCTCTAAATTCAAATATATCCAAGTTAGCGGGTATGAAGGAAAGCCTCTTAAATTTTTGACGCATTTCTTAGATAGTTATGTTTTAATAGAAGTCTATAGATAGGTAGTAGAAGTTGACAAGAGTTGCAAGTTTAGAAGGGGTTCTGGTTCTACCTTTCCCATAAAACTTGATCATTACCGATGCAAAACTATACATGATGCTATTTCCCTAAAATAGGAACTAAAGATGATGAATTTGGAGACTTATATGAGTTTTCCTAACTTTGGTAGCAAGGATTTTTCTCAATCCTTGTTTGAATTACATCATGCATTCTTTCCTACTCCTCATTTATAATACTTTTGGGTTGATTGTGAGGATGATTATGAAGTTAGGAAGAGATAGTTGTCTAGGCATACTTTGAAATATATAAAGGAATATAAAATCCATATGAATATAAAAGGTGTGAAGGAAGACAAAGATGAAAAAGTAGTCAGCCCTTTCTATATTGCCCAGGTTGAAGCCTTCCCTTTGCTAGAAATAGATTAGGATTCCCCTAAGGAAGATGACTTGCAGATGAGGATAGACCTAGTTATTGAAAGAACTAAAAATTAGTTAAAAGAGAAAATGAAGTCTAAGAAAAGAGATTCATAGTAAGCCCCTTGAGAAACCGTCATCAGCTCTAGTTCACTTCTACCTTTCCATAATATTGATAAAGTTGTCACCTTTTCCTCTACAGGTGTTTTGAACCTTGAAAATGAAGTTAAACCTAAAGTTCAAAGTTTAATTCAACCTTCAAGACCAGCAAGGTAGACCCACTCTGGCAATAAGAAAGACAAATACCCAAAGAGCTATAGTGGAAGATACTAATACAAAACATAATTTAAGTAAAGGTTGTGGTTTAATCCTTTGGAGAGAGTACAAGAAGTCATGGATCAAGGTTATTAAAAACAAATAGGTGAGGTCAATGCTCCAAGCTCAATGAATTTCCATTATTGCCTCCCCTATTTTACAAACCCCTCCATTAAAAGGCACTTCCTCAGTGCCAAATTGGTTTGACTTATTAGTGAACAAGAAAAGAAGTATAGTGCCAGTAAGAATCTTAGTGGAGGATATGGTTAGGAAGTGTTTGGAAAAAATACCTAAAGTCAAAAAACCAAAGATAGAAGCCATACTAGGGGTTGATGAGTAGATAGGGGACTCGATTGCCGATGTATTTAAACCTTCTAAAGATAAAACTTTGGATAATATCAGACCCCAATATTACACTACATAGAAAAAGGTTCTTGTGCCAGCTTCCAAAGCTATGGATATGAAAATTTTGGATGCAGGACATGCTAGGGTCACCATTCACATCTAGAAAGAATAGAAGGAGAAGAAAGAGTTAAAAAATCCTATTTATTTACTAGAAAATTACATCCATACCCTATAAAATGTGGACTTGAATGCCAACCTCAAGCCATTTCCATGGTTGATGTGACTTCTCTAGCTAACCAACCATTCATTTACCAAGTAAAAGAGATATATGAGTCTCTCAGGCATTTGATGAATGGATTGAATCTATGGTTTCTTGTGAAGTTAGCCACATTGCTTGCTTAGCCAAAATGAAGGTGAAAGCTGAAAATATGATGATCAATTTGGAATCAAAGCTTGGCACCTGGGTTGAAGAAAAGGGAAAATGGGAAGATGTTGTAGCTCACATCATGGAAGTTCAAGAGTATGGGGTGGATAAGTTTCTGATGGAAAAATAGAACTCTGACATATATGTGTATTTTATATATGTCTCTAGAACTAACTTGAAATGGAGAAATATGGCTATTAAGAAATTCTTAGAGGAGTGTTCATAATTGGTTACAGATCTTGATTTTCTGAAGAATATCCTAGATAATGATGTGAAGTATATCAATGTCAAAATCTTAGGCAACAAGGATAAATCAAATAAGAATTAGAAGGAAATAGAAGTATCTTGTCAAGATAGGCTACAAACTTTAAAAGACATCAAACGTTAACCCTACATCTCCTGAGAATCACATACATGCAAACACCTATCACAGAAAGAGAGAAGCAAAAACTATGAAGCCTAAAATTGGAAGATCCATAAATGAGACATTCTTGATTTGAAAAAAGAGAAATTATTATTATCAAAAATGAATTAGTTGATTAGAAAGAGAAATCATCTTTATAAAGGAGATTGAAATCCTAAAAAGGTCTAACCTAGGTTACATCATTATAATTAATAAAAGAATTAATTATTTGATGGCTAAATTTTAGCTTAAGTGAAATAGGGTTAATTAGAAAATATCCAATTACTCTAACACCCCCCTTTAAGATAAACTTAGGAAGTAGCTAGAAACCTAGAAACTATTACAGAAAGTAGACTTGGGTTTCAGCAACAATGCCTGATGAGGCACCCAAGCACAACCAAATCTCTAAAAAGAGGAGAAATGGAGAAAACCATGTGGAAACTCCCTACTCTAAAAAGAGATGGAAATAATGATGAAAGAATTAGTGAAGGACTAAAGAACCTCTAAACTAGGGAATGTCTAAGAAGATACGAACAAAAGAGATGATCATGAAGAACACCACTAAAGCATGTAGAAGCTATAATGCTTTGTCAAAAGTAACTACTAATTTCAACAATCTCCACTAAAATAGAACCTAGCAAGGTAGAGAAGACTATAATCTGCATCAAATGAGGTGGCACATAAAGGAAAACAACTAAACTTCAAGATATAGATAGCATGAAACACAAAAGCTTGAAGAGTTGTTCAACCGAACCAAGGAAGCATGAGAATCAATAGAAAAATCCCCTTAACAAAGAAAAGGATGAGGTGACAAGAAATTGGAAAAGTGGGCCAAAAGAACTACATGTCAAGGGACAACGATCAAGATGCACAATAGTGTACATATTTGCGTACTAAGTTAATCAATCTCAGATACATCATGAAGCTATTGTCATAGAAGGGGCACTCACTCAATAAAGGAAGATGACAAAAAAAATGAAAAATATCAACCTCCCATGGTTCATTAATCATAATAGTGCATGTACAATAAGGTAATATAGTAATATGCATGAGTGTCCTCAGATGACACTGCTCGAATAAGAAGGAAAAATAAGGAAAAACATCTTAAACAAAAAATACAGATGCAATATGACACTTTATCTTATTGTGTTTGGGAGAATGCATGCAAATGATGTCTAAACATACATAAATAGACATAAGGCTAATATAATAGATAGTATAAGTCATGATGGATCATCTAAAGAAATAAATTCAATCCTCGAACCTGAAACAACCAAGATATCCACCAGAATGAAAAAATGCAAAAGAATGAATAGAATGTTCCTATAGAAGAATCTATAAAAAAACAATCAATATCACTAGAAAGAGCTTGGAAAGACCTTTCCAACAATGTAAAGAATTCCCAAATTAGAGATATTTCTATGTTTCCTAGAGTGTGAAATTATACTCAAAATTTTGATAACATAAAATGTCACAAAAAATGCATCAAAATTGGAAACTAACTATAGCAATGTGATGGGCTCAAAACCATCTTTCAAGTGATATCTTGGTTTTGAAAAATGGAGTCCGCATGCTCGAGATATGAGCAAAAAAGTGAAGGTGGGTCCAAACAGAGCTTGAAGAGGTGACATGAATGCTGATGCAATGCTGATGTGGTGCTAATGTCAACAAGTGAAGAGCTCAAATTTGATGGGAAAATGACCATCAAGGAATAAAATGCCAAAAAATGACCCCTGCTATAGAAAATGTCCAACTGTTGGAAACAAGAGCTAGATTAAAGGGTTGGTGCCAAATTAAAAATTGGTGGTCATAAAATAGAACATGTTTTAAAATGTCCACAATCCACTAGAGAAAGGTATGTGATTGAAAAATAATATTTGTGCTAATGCAGTGACCATAAAAATATAGGAGATTTAAAAAGCTCAAGTCACAGTACCAAATCATGAGCTGATACATCACATTTGGTGTTCACTTCTAATGGAAACAACTACTATCCAATGCATTGATTAAGGCTGCTTCAAAGGGGAAGATGTAGTCTTCTCCAATAATTCATGTAGACAATGAAAAAGAGGACCATTAATCACCATTTATATAGGAGCTTGCAAGCCAAGAACATTGAAACTTTAGCACAAATATCCTCGCAAAACTACAAATGGTTAAATCAATAACAACCACAATGATCACATATAGAATAAACTAGAAATCAAGGATTTCCAAGGTGCGTAACATGTACTCCTCTAGTCCACACTTCATTTGATATAGTGCAAGGCTAGAGAATCCCTAAAGGGGATGTCCTAGCCCCCAACAAACAACCACACATCAATACAACAAAGAAACAACAAGACAAGATCATATAGGAAATCAAAAATCATTATTCATAAATAATTGATTACACGTAATATGCCCAAATGTAAGGCCTTTCAAGTTAGGGTAAAATACAAAAAATAATTCCCATACCAATTCTAAAAGATCCCACAAGATCCAATTACCACAGACCAATTCCTACTAGTCCAGATCCATAACTCAATCAAAACACAAAGAAAAATTTCACACCTGTACCCTTAGGTCCACCAGGAAATCCTCTGGTTCCTAAGCCACAACCCTAGCTCTCCAAAATTTGCATCTACCCTTCATCCCCTTCTCTAAGCTAGATGAATTGCAATTCCCCTTGTGTTAATGCCTAAAGACTCTACAAAATCCCTTACTTATACCCAACTAAGCTACAAGTTGGCCTAGTTCGTTACAAATTAAATTAAATCCCTTACATTAAATATCGATTCAGCCACAAGTCAGCTACAACAAAAAATTAAATACCCATACATAAATTAAATGCCAAAAGTTGGCTCACAGACAACTTGACACCCATAGAAACCAAGACCAAGTTGCATATTAGTAAAACCAAGCCAAACACCAGTAAATTCCCAAGCATTTTCAAGCTCCTGGACCATGCCAAGTTTGAAAGACCATGTCAAGTTCTAGAGGCCATGCTAAGTTCCAAAGACCACGCTAAGTTCCATAGATCGTGATGAGTTCCAAAGACCACACTGAGTTCCAAAAACCATGCCAAGCACCAATATCTACTGATCTCCACAACTTTAAGCTAAAATCCCTCCAAACATGCAGGATTGCAAGAAATCCCAGGATGCTTCTACATCAGACACCCTAGGTTCAAAAAGATGTTCTCAGTAGCTAGAAGAATATCTTCTAGGATTCAACTCATAAACCCCAAATTGGTTCTTCACATACATATCCTCGAAGTCTTCAACTAGTACACTCTTTACTTTATTCTTCTAGTTCTTCACATCCATCTTTGGTGTGCTACAAATCTACCTTCCATACTGGTCTCCAACCTTCTCAAAATTTTCCAACTCAACTCAGCTCCAATACTTAGGTTCTTCCTACCAAGTTCTTCATTTTATAAAATAATTAGGTAAAACTTCCTACCACCCTTCTCAACACTAAACACATTCTTGAAACAATCATGCACATGCCTACAATCATACTCCCAAGGTCTACCAAGCAATACAACACTTGATCCTTATACTACCCAATCTAGAAATAAACAAAGTATTTCTCCCTCACTTCCAAAGCATGTTCACCTTGCAACAAGCTAATCCTATAAGGATAAGGATGTCTCACTCTCTTCAAACCAAGTTTTTGAACCATCTCCTTAGCAAAAAGGTTATTAGTACTACCACCATCCACAATCTCCTTGCAGATTTTACCACTAGATTTATAAAAAGTCCTAAAAAAACTATACCTCTGACAAGAATCAAGTGTCCTCTGACCAACCAATACTCACCAAGCTAGCAAACTCTCTCCTTACTCAAGATGACTGTCCTAGACTGCAACCTCATTCCTAAGAGTATTTTTCCTACCAATCAGATATTCAAAAGATCTATGCCCTTCTTTACCACATTTGAAACAATTACCTCTAAATCCTCCTCCACCTATTCTCCTTTTCTAATCAATAGGTTTTGGTTCACCTTCAACACTCGGTTTAGCTTGTGCCAAGCTATTTTGCTTCTCTTTCCCTCTAGCATTACCTTGAATTTTCCTGTTCAACTTATCTTCTTCCTTAAAAGCATACTGCTAACCATCCTCAACTGAAGAAATATTTAGCATACTAACCTCATCCTGAATATTGAATCTTATACCATTAATGTATTGAGCTACCTTTTCTTTTGACAATTCTCTATGACTAGACCAAATAGTCAACTTGTAGAACTCCTCCATATAATATTTCATAGTCATATCTTTCTATTTCAAATTATGTAACCTTTTAAAGAACTCAAGTTCACTTAGTCACCATCAATCTCCATCTAGAGATCTACATTTCACCTTCCTCTTCTTTATCTCTTTGTAATTATTTCCACCAAAGAGAAACATGTCCTCTCAACATAGTTTGTGCCAACCTCACTATGAGGAAATCCTCAATATCCTCAATCTCCAAGTAGTCTTCTAGCTCACCAATCCAATCAATCAGGTCTTCAAGAGTCAAAGTACTTAAGCAATTAGAAGCCTCCATCTTATGCTTCAGCTTCAACTAAGATCTAGGTCTAGCAAACTGACCAGCCATAGTTCCAATAGGTCTCTACACATGATGAATTTTATCCTCACCTCTAGATCCAATAACTTCAAAGTCTTCAACAACTTCCTTGCAGCCATCTTCAGTACCTAAATGCCTAGGTACACCACCTAAAGCGCTCACACTTTCAGCAACCATGTCACTTTTCATCAATGCAATCTCATATCTAAATTCTTCTCTAATCTTTCTTGAGATCCTTTCTTCCACACATCACTAAGACCATCAATTTCCCTAGGGTCCAATCTTCTTGGAGGCATCTTCAAAATTTTTTGCAAACCCAAACCAATAGATCCACAAATCTAGAAGATTAATCAGCCACAAGATCAACCTTCTTTGCAAATCCTAGTGTAACCTACCTCAACTTTGATGATCTGTCCACATGCTCAGGAAAAAAAACTTTGCATTGATATCACTTTGTGTAGTATAGGGAAGGAGAATCCCCAAAGGATATGTCCTATCCCTCATCAAACAACCACATAGTAGAAACAATACAAAAAAGGTATAACAAGACAAGATCTTATACCAAATCGCAACTCTTTATCATAAATAAATGGTTACATGTAATATGCCCAGCTATAAGGCCTTCCAAGTTAGGGCCAAATACAAACAAAATTACAATACTAGTTCAAGAAGATCCAACAAAATCCAATTACTACACACCAATTTGAGCTAGTCTAGATCCACAACTGGATAAGAACACCAAGAAGAATTTCACACTTGTACCCTTAGGTCCACTAAGCAATCCTTTGGTTCCTAAGTTGCAACTATAGCTCTTCAAAATTCACATCTACCCTCCATACCCTTCTCCAAGATGAATGAATTGCAATGCTTCTTGCCTTAATGCCTAAAAACTCCAAAATACCCCTTACTTATACCCAACTAAGCCACAAGTCAGACTAGTTCATTACAAACTAAATTAAATCTCTTACTTTAAATATAGATCAAGCCACAAGTTGGCTACGATACAAAAATAAATACCCATACCTAAATTAAATGCCAAAAGTTAGCTCATAGACAACTTGACACCAATAGAAAACAAGACCAAGTTGAGTTGTAGCAAAACCAAGCTAAACACCTGTAAATTCCCAAGCATTGTCAAACTTGCAGACCATGTTGAGTTCCAAAGACCATTACCATGTCGAGTTCCAGAGACCATGTCAGGTTCCAGAGACCATGTCGGGTTCCAGAGACCATGTCGAGTTCCACAAACCATGTCAAGTTCCATAGACCATGTCAAATTCCAAAGACCATGTCAAGTTCTAGAGACCATGTTGAGTTCCCAATACGATGTCAAGTTCTAAAGACCATGTCGTGCACCAATATCTACCAAACTCCATAATTCTAAGCCAAAATCCATCCAAATACAGAGCATTGTAAGAAAGCCCACGGCGGTCATACATCATTATCAAGCCCTTCATTTTGAGAGGAACACCAAGAAGTCATTTGTAGCCCTCTACTATAAAACTCTTAACATACAATGACAAACTAGACATTCTCCATTTGATGCTACAACCATCATGAAATTGTGTCAAAATGGTGCACTTCTCATTGGAAAAATAAATATGGATGAGTTCGATATAGGAAGCACTACTAAAGGTTCCAATACATTAGGCACAAATTCTCCATGTATATATCCACATCATTGCAATCTCAAATCTCCACCAACGAATGTGGTCTTTCAAGATCCAGGGGGAAACTACTGATGTTTTCCAAGCATACTATACAAAAGGCGAGAGTCATAGAACACCAAAGTTTAATGGGATTGTGAATAATCAATGCCAACCCACCTAGGGATGAATCTCCAATTAAAACTACTATAAATCTGCCCAAAAACTTAGAAGATATCCCAAACTCAAAAATTGCTACCAATTTCTTTGAAAAATGTGTGAGAACCAGGAAACCATCATTTCATGTGAAGTAAGTAGGCTAAGTTGAGGTCAAACCCATGGTGCATAAATAGTGCAATGCATAGGTGGAATTGGTACCAACCAATGTGCAAGTATCACTACTAACCAAGCAATTGACCATGGTGAGCCTCATGCAAATGGGAGAAAAAAAAGGAACGGCTTTGATATGCCAAAGACTAGGCCTATCCAGATCTACTCAAGTGATATACAACCCCACTTTTATAGGATATCATCCAAATATCCAAAGTTGATGACTACTAATAAAAAAGGAGCATAGATTGGGTTGATGTGGCCCACTAGGTCTCTTAAAATACAAGCATAACCTCCAAAATTTGAGTGTCATAAAAAATCAAAATCCACCTCAAAGTGAACTAAGTGTCTCCCTCTTTGACCCACTCACAAGGTGGGAAATCATTACAAACAAAGCCAAAACCACTAGGTGTGATGTGGCACATAGGGACCAAAGTGACATGCGAAATCCAAGGACAAAAATGTGGAGTTTAAAGCACATAGCTGCAAAATTATCAATAACCGCTTGGGAAAAAATGATGCCAAATGGGTGATTAAGTGACTTTCCCAAAGCAGAGTCATAGAGCAAGGTACAAACCTCCTCGTTTTAGTAAAAAGATCTCATCTTGTTCAATTCTTTTGAAATAAAGGAAATTATTGTTCATCAGTTAAGGAGGGAGTTGTACCTCAATACATAGAGATTTCAATGAAGAGAACTCAATAAAGGTGGAAGTTTCTCTTATTATTCTATTTTCACATCACATTTGTAAGAAGGAAATATAGTTCACTAATAGGTTGCATGAAGTAGGCATCTTTGCGAAATAGTAGTGAATACTTGACCATTGCTTGCAAGCTTAATAGGTTTATCAGATGGTCACATATGAGACATAAAATATTTCTTAGCACTAGACCAAAAAACCATATATATGCCATCATAGATTTGTGAGGTCTCTTGAACCACATTCACATTCTCCTACATGTGGATACTCATAACATTTCAAAACTCTCTAGATATGCCAAAATCCTCCTTGATGATCCCCTTGATAGCCTTAAGTGAAGATATCAAAACATGAAGTGGACAACCTTAACATAGCTTGTGATAAGAAGAAATTTGTGTCAATTCAAATATTGGTCCAATTTGTGAACTTCAACTTCATTTGAACGACTTATGAGAAAATATTCCTCTAAGTCCACTTCATTTGTCTCCATCATGAAATCAGCATTAAATGACATTGAACATCAATATGCAGCTCTAGGATCCTTTAAAAAAATTTCTTCAAACTAGAATCCCTAAAAAGTTGGACAATTATATATATTTGTTCTTGATACTTCCTCATTGTGACCCCCATTGAGGAACACATATGCTTCAAATTTAGGATGCATGCATGAAAAACTAGAGTGAGGACTTGATATTTCATCTTCTCTTACTTGAAACTGGTCTTTAATTTCCATGTCCATTGTACCTGCCATTAGATTTTCATCAACATTTGCAAAAACTTGGTTCATTGATTCTTCTTGATGACCATCTTCACAAGATTGTAAAGCTTCATATTTTACTTGCATTGAACCTTGAAAAGGATTGTTTAAAAACTGTTAATATTTTGCTTCTATATAATCTTCTACTCTTGTGATGATCATGTCATTCTCTAAAATTTTTGCAACATCCTTGAATGTAAAGATTCCATTTCTAAAGATAAGGCAGATTTGACATGTTTGCAAGATTTCACTTGAATTTATTTCTTCATCAGCTAAAGTGGTAGAAGATTGTGAAATAGATTCTATTCAATTGAATTCACCATTAGAGTTGTCATCTTCGATGATTAGTGGTCAATGAATAGCAAGATCTTCTTCAAATAGGAATTCATCATCTAAGGCCTTGAACCACCAAGTAGGAATAAAAGTGGTATGAAATTCACCTTGATCCACATTTCCCCCATCTTCAATCATATGTTGTGTTCTTGCTTGAGAAACATTTGATATTTCTTTTTCAACCTCATTAACATCTTGAAGATGATTGAATACTTTCTCCCAAGTTTTGAAATTTTCACAATGACATCTTGATACACTAAAAACCCCTTCTTATATAGACTCCATTCCTTGACCATCTTCTTGATTAGCCTTAGAATATCCATCTTCTTTCATGCATATAGTTTTTGATGGATCATTGCTAACATCTTGATTGGAAGATATTTTGTTATCAATAAAATAATTCTTGTAGTGGTCTTCTTTCTTAATTTGTAACAATGGTTGGAAGTGAAAAAAGGTTTACCTTTTCTTGATCAAGGCATGTATTATGAAAAAATATTTTCAAAAACATAACTTGATTGTGATCAACGAAAGTATGATTCCAATGTGCACTAGGTGCAGGGGTTGGGATACTTTTCTAACCATCATTGTCTAACCTTGATTGACATGAATCATACTTTTGAATAGAGTCTTCTTTATGTTCACATGTGGAACATCTTGCTGATAATGATTGTGGTTTTTGAGAGAAAAAAATATCATCTTTTCCATCTTCTTCATCGATCTTTTGAAGAATTAAGAGCAAAGATGGATGGATCTTTTCTAGATCAAGTCGTTAACCTCCAGGGGTGATCTTGTATCCCTCGACCCCTTTTTTGTGAATTGTAATCTTAGTATATTTTTATTAATAGAAAAGGACTATCCATTAAATTTTTTTATAAATAATTTTAATTTAAATAAAATAATATTTTAATTAAACAACTAAATGTAATTAATTAAGTTAAACAAATAAATTTTTAAAATAGTTCATATAATAGCATATTAAGTTAAATAAATATAAATATTTAGATAATTATGAAATATCAACAAAACAAAATACTTAATCAGGAAAAATAAATACAACATTTTTAAATAATGTATGCCAAGTGTTATTATTTTATTTTTCACTAAAATAATTAGTTTTTTTAAAAGTTAAAAGTGGAGATAATAGCTAGTTAAAATAAATAAATAAATAAGAGTTAAAAGTGGTATGGGTTGTAAGATAAAATAATTAACAACAAGGGATGACAATTTTTCCATCACACCAAAAATGTTATTTTACAAGACTAAACTAAGTTATGAGCTCATAGCTATTTACTAATATTTTTTAAAATTATAACTTAATGAGCATAATGTGTTTTTAATAGGTATTTAATGCGCATAAATCATATTAAAATTAAATTTTAATTTAAATAATTAAAAAAATTATATTTATATTTAATTTAACATATAATAATAAAGTATCATCTAAAAAATCTTCCGACCAAAAATCTATTATGAAAAATAGAGTGAAAAACCTAAAATAGTTGTAAAATCTAATAAAATATCATCTAAAAAATCTTTCCACAAAAACAAATCTATTATAAAAAAATATAACCATATAAAGTAAAGAGAAAAAAAAAAACTAAAATAATTATAGAATCTAAAAACTAGATGAATAAAATAACATTGAAAAAAACTCTTTCAAAAAATCTATTATAAAAATTAATATGAAAAAAAAATATATTTTTTAAAAATCCTCCAAGAAATATAGCTAATCTTAAAACTAATATTTAAATTGAAAACTAAATTAAATTAAAATATATATTAAAGTAAATTAAAATAATTGAAAAAATAAATTTAAAAAATTTAAAAACTAAAACTTCAGTCAATTTAGAAACTCAAAAGTAAAATAAACAAGAGGAAAAATATGAGTTAAAAGTTGAAATAACAATTCGTTAACTTTTAAATAAATAGGAAAGAAAATTAAGAGTTAAAAATGAAGATAAATTAAAAGTTATAAATAAAATAAAATCTTATGTGAATAAATTAAAGTATAAATAATTTTAAATTTATATCAAAATAATATTTGAAATGTCTTTTACATAATCTATCAATAATAACTAATTAAGTTCAATCAATCAATAAATAAATAAAAAGAGTTAATGGGGGAGATAATAGGTAATTAAGCTAAATAAATAAAATATTAAAAATTGTATGACATATCTTTTTATTATTTTTTAATTAGTAATTTTCAAGTAAAGAAATCTTTTAAATAAGCAATCCATAATAATAATTGGGCCAATAGGCTTCTCCTATCAAGCGAACGCTCCAAAATAAATGTATTTATTGTCTGACGTATAGTAGGTGTCTCATGCAATAATTAGAATGTTTTTGTTTCTATTAGCACATTTCCCCTCACCATCGTATTCCCCACCATTTGTTTAAGACTAAGTCCACTAATGACTTAGTCTTACAAAAATACCAACTAGGATTCTCCACATCATGTGCGATTCTCCACTATCTCACAAAGGGATTTGGATTTAGACATCCATTGAATGACACACCTTTTGATAATTAAGTAAGTTAGTGAATGCAATTTACTATGATTTTTCACCTTATGTAGCTCCTATACAATTACAATCATATTTCAATAGCTAGAGTTATAGTCACACTTCTGTTCATTCATATATTTTGCAAATGATTTTAGAAACCGTTCTGAATAGTCTTGCTGCAAATGTACCCAAAGTAAGAACCTTATAATCATCTTGGCACTAAAGAACTACAATAATAGACATTCTTCTCTAAAATTGTCGTTAGTATTAACTTGCCCTTTAATGATTGACACATTGTGTTTCTCTAGCAAGTTAAGAAGGCCAAAGAGGAAATGTCGAGTCGACTTTATAGCTTTGTCAAGTGGCTAACATGGTTGGTAATGAGTATCCAATCATGATGCCTCTGCCCATGTTCATACCATAGCATCATTCAGCCTATCATTTTGGTATTTTCTGTCAATTCAATAAGTAACTCTGTCAAATTATTAAATATTTTTTAAAAATAGTTGCATGACAACTACTTTATGAAGTTTCTATACCCAAAATAAACATATATATAATATGAGCCATTTCTCAAATTCTATGGCATTTTAAAATTTATTTAGTTTAAAATGTTTTTAATTATTTTTAATATTTATAGTATATTTTTAGAGACTACATTCTAAAGTAAATTATTAAATAAAAATGAAAAATCATTAAATAAATTATTTTAAATTATATATATGTTTTTAATTAGATTTAATTTTTTCATAACAAATTTCTTTTATAATATATTTTTTACATACACTTAAATTTTTCCATCTTTTTATTATTGCTTAACATAATTTTACTACTAGATTAAATTAGATTTATGAAAACATCAAACTTTGACCTTTCTTTACATTTTATAACTTTTCTTAATATATTATTTATTATTACATTTTATATTGGGTAACTACCATACCTACAACAAGGCTATGTTGTCTAAAGAATTGGCGGTCGAAGTAGGAGAAGGCATGGGTGTTAGTGATCACATTGAATGAGTGGGTATGGAGGAAGGTATCCATAGTAGTGACACAGTGATGGTCCACTTGTAGGAAGGTGATCTCTTACCATATATGGAGGGTGTGGTGAAGCATGACAAGATTGTCTCAATGCAGTGCTTCTAGAAGGACAAAAAGGTGACTATTAAGGGTATGGGATTTGAGATTTATGAGGAAACCATTGCAAGGGTTGGAGAATTTACTATGGAAGGAAAAAAGTGGTAGAGGTAGGCTAAGGTTAATGAGGGAGCCAGTTTACAAAAAAAAATTCTAACTCAAGGAGGAACCAATACGAATGCACAAAGTTTTTTTTATAGGAAGCCCTCCCTATGCCTTGGGATGCCATTTGTTATGTGATTATGTGGTATATCACCCTAGAGGAAAACTTTCAAGTAATCTATTATTACCACTTCCCTTTTTTGAATCGCTTTAGAAATCTTGACCACATTTCCTTCTCATTTTTGTTATTGCATTCACTGGATGCTTGTATTTATAAGGCTAGGAATAAACATTACTAGGGTAAAAATTTATACCTAATCCATTAGAGGCTTATGAACAAACTATTTATCCAATACCTATCCCAAAACCCCCTCTTTACGTTAATCCTCTTGCATCTATCACCCCCAAGTCTCCTTAGACCTGGGCCTTTGCCCTAGCCACAAGAAGTTCAAGAAAACCCTTGGCTTGGAGGTCAAAATGGACCCTGAGATTAAAATTACCCTCATAGAGTCTTATTTGAATACTAGGAAGGGTGCATAGAGCACCAAGAGAACAAACAAACATCTCCAGTTAGAAAACTTTACGTCCCCCACCCCAAGAATGATTCGACCTTTGAGTCTTCCAACAATGATGTCAAACTTGCAAGAAAGAAGAGATTTCCTCAAGACAACAAGCCTGCTTCCAACCCTCTTAGCCTTTCCCATATCTCTGAAACTCTAGAGGCTACCCCGGCCAGAAGTGGGGGATAGGATATCACTTCCCTTAGGAAAGAAACCAACAATGATATTGGGAAGAAAGGGAAGATCAACTATAATAATGCTAGATTGGAAAGGCCGGAGTAATCTATGAAGGACTTAGTTGACAATCAAATTGGTATTTGTCATAGATTCAAAAATTTGGTGGAGATTTCCACCAAGGTCATGCACTCTGCAGGGACAACCTTATACTTCTTGCAAGTTAATAAGGAGGAGAAGGGCTTGGTGAAAGCTATTGAGACCAATCAATCTATTTATTGGTTTCTAGAGGAGAACTGGCTAAAGGCCATCCTAGAAAAATTGGTTATTTTGGAGGGGAAGGATGTGGACTATTGGAAATAAGAGAGGAGTAACTGAGAGGGGAGATGTGAATTAGTCATTTAAAAAATAAATCCCATATCACTTAGATGTTAGTAGAAAATAGACTCTGAAAACTAAACTCTTTTGATGCTTGTTTAACACACAAAAAAATGCTAATAACTCGATAAACACTGAAAATGGTCGAAAAATACTTAGCATGAAAATCTTAAGATATTATCTGTGATTACTATTAGTTTAACTTTAGATGCAAACACATAAGAGAAATAACATAAACACATATAACACCAAGATTTAATATGGAAACCCAATTTGGAAAAAACCACCAATTGTAACTAGTTATTGATTTTCACTCTTCTAAAGTGAGCTTTGTTAGGAGCCAACCCTGTTAAAGGTCGTAAAACACAATTTTAGGTTTGACCTTTTTAGAAGATTTAATTACCCTGTTAGGAGTGGCCTTGTTAGAGGTCTTTGGACAACTCAATAGAAATGCCACCTTGTTAGAGGATTTACAAATAGTTGTTAAGCCAACTCCATTAAGAGATCTTGATCACTACTACAATGGTTAGAGAGTACTAATGAGATGACCTTATTTTGGATGCAACTAAATTGCTGATTATAGATCTCAATTTTGGCTTGTATACTTAATCCTTCTTGATTGAATATATCCTTTTAGCTTCACAAGGATATTCTACTTATCCTTCTAATTCACGTCCTCTTAGCATCATTAAATATTCAATTATCTTCCATGCATTCACTCTTTCTAAATCTCAACTTGACCTTATAGTTATATCTTTCATATTGTCAAGTCAGTTAGAATATAACTCAGAATAATTAATATTCATCTCCTTAGTTGGCTAGAGAAAATAGACAAATGAATTGAACTTGATATGAAAAAACAAAAAAATCCTTTTTTAGCCGACCCTAATTGGTTGACACTAACTCAAAAACTATTTTCCTATGTAACCAAGTAAGCTCGGTCAACACCACATATTCACAAATTTCCTTTAGTAACTGAGTGAGCTTAGTTAACACTGGTTTCATCCAACATTTCCTTCATTAACCAAGTGAGCTCAGTTAACATTTAACTTTTGTAAACCTTTCCTTTGATGCTCAAGTGAGTTTGGTAGATACTATCTTCTAAAATAGACAAACTTTGGAATGCTCAGCAAACACATAAAACTATCTTCAATGCCAAAGTGAGATTGACATATACTAACTGGAAATGTTATGACATTTTCTTACCATCAAAGATAATACACAATTAATCAATTGTTCCAACAATCTCACTCTTTGACATTGATGGAAAAACAACATGTCATAATGTAATGAGATCTCTTTTTTGTAAAACAAGAATAAAGTATGGAATAATCCTTAGTTTCATTCTGATGCTCATCCCTGAAAACTCCCTCTATCAGTGTGATCTTTTTCTACCTTTAATTTTCCGTTTGTTAGAAAACTTCTATTTGCTATAACTTCTTCTGATAGAAAACTCTTCCTTTGACATTAGAATTCTCTTTAAAAAAATTCTATGAGATATGATAGAAAACTTCTCCCTCTTTGACATCTAATGCCAAAGACAATAATCAAGCAGTATCAATGTACCTAAAGTACTAACTCATTTTCAATATGCCCTTGTCAATACTACACCAACCAATTGATATTCAACATGCTCTAGTTGATGCATAATTAAACTTTATTTAGTGAGCTTCAGATAGGGGAATAACCCCTAGCTTACTTCTTAGATACATAAATGCATCCTTAGGTAATGGCTTGGTGAATATGTTTGTAATTTATTTTTTTGTATTCATATATTCCAATATGACTTCTTTATCTTGTACCAATTCTCTCAAGAAATGATATTTTATAGCAATGTGTTTTGTTTTGGTATGAATTACTAGATTGTTTTATATATTGATTGCACTAGTGTTATTACAATATATAACTACTAGATCCTTGATCTCTATCTTCATACCTACCAAAAGTTGTTTGAACCAAACAAAATTAGAACAATTGTCTACTTTTTCCACATATTCTGCTTTTGTTGTGGACTGAGAGATACAATTCTATTTCTTTTTGTTCCATGACACTAGTCTTTTAACAAGAAAGAATGCTCCACCACTAGTGCATTTTCTATCATCAATACTTCTTGTCCAATCAACATCTATGAATACATTTAATTCTAAACTACCTTCTATTTTTTACCATAAACTATATTCGTTAGTACCTTTTAGATATCTCATGATTCTTTTGATTTCCCTCATGTGACTTTCTTTGGGATTTACTAAGAATCTTGCCACCATATCGAATGCTAATGCAATATTAGGCCTTCTATGCACTACATACTGCAATTTTCCAATCATTGATTTTTATGTGATCTAATCTACCTCTTTGAAATTATCACTTTTGGATATCTTATGTCCATTAGATATAGGGGTTCCAACAAGTCTTGAATCTTCCATTCCAAATTTTGTTAGTATCTCCTTGATATATTTAGATTCAATAATGTAGATACCATCTTTCTTTAGCTCGATCTACAATCCAACAAAGACTCTTATCTTTCCAAACATAGACATTTCAAATTATTTGCTCATTTATTTTGAAAATGCCTTTCATAAGTCATCATTTCCTATGAATAAAGTATCATCAATGAATATTTTTTCCAACACAATCTTCTTGTTTGGTCCTTCTTTGATATACACACTATTGCTATCATTTTCTTTTTTAAAAACCAATATTTACCAAGTAGTTATGAAGTCTTTCAAACTAAGCTTTGGGAGCTTGCTTGAGATCATATAATGTCTTGTGTAATTTGTAGACCATGTCCCTTTTTTTCGGAGCTATAAAACCTTTAGGTTGTTTAATGTAGGCTTCCTCATCAAAAATTCCATTCAAGAATACAAATTTTATATCCATTTGATAAACTTTAAATCCTCTGTGAGCTACATAAGCTAGTAAAGTTTTAACACCTTATAATCTTGCAATAGGAGCAAAATTTTCACCATAATCAATACCTTCTTCTTGAGAATAGCCTTTACATACAAACCTTGCTTTGTTTTTGCAAACATTTCCATCTTCATTTAGTTTATTTTTGAATACCCACTTAGTGCCAATTACATTTTTATCCTTGGATCTAGGAACACGTGTCTAGGTTTTATTCCTCTCTATCTATTCTATTTCTTCATTTATTGGTTCAATCCAACTTTAATTATCCAAAGAATCTTTAAAATTTCTAGGTTCAGAGTTAGCAAGTAACCATGTACCTTTCAATTTATTTCTTGTCATTGTTCCATTTGATTTGTCTCCAATGATCTAATCAAGTGCATGATGCCTTTTGACATATCTTGCTAACACAGATTCTTGGGATTTGGTGTTTTTTTCACTGATTTCATCATGAACTTCTCTAGTAGGCTCGAGTGTCACTATTAGTGACTCGGGTCCATTAGACTTGGTTTGCTCTAGTAATAGCTTGGTAACCTTTGACTATGATTCGAGTCCTTCATATTATGATTCAGGTTGCACAAATTGCAACTCGATAGCTATTGGAGATTTTGGAGACTCAAAAGGTAATGCCTCCTATCTACTAGATAGATTTGGCATGGTATCAAGTTCATAGTAAATAAATCTTCTATAATCTTTAGGCTCTTTGTTGTGTTCTTCTTCAGTCTTTTCTACAAATTTATCAGTTCTCACATGTGTACCTTCTATAATTTTATGAGTAGACAAATTAAAACATTTGTATGCTTTACTTCTATACGAGTATACTAGGAATATGCCTTCATCACCTTTGACATGAAATTTACCTTTCCTAAATTCTTTTAAGATATAACAATTGTTGCCAAATACTTTCAAGTAACTTACATTAGTTTTGTAGTCATACCATATTTCATAAGGAGTTTGATTTGAGTCTTTCTTCAATTGCACTATGTTCAATGTATCTACTATAGTACTAATTTCTTTCTTCTAGTATTTGATTGCAAAATTCTTTTCTATCATCAATGTTCTTGCATACTCCATGATGGATCTATTCCTTCTTTCAGCTATACCATTCTATTGAGGTGTACCAGGGGCTAATACTTTTCTTTTAATTCATTTTTCAATGCAAAATTCATTGAAATCATTGGAGATGAAATCAACACCTCTGCTTGATCTTAAAAATTTCAACTTCTTTTTAGTTTTTCTTCAACTCTTGCTAGATACAAGTTGAATTTTTGAAAAGCTTCAGATTTTTCTTTTAGATAAATTATAGTCATCATTCTAGAATAGTCATCAACAAAAAGAATGAAAAAATTATCTCCACTCTAACTCTCTATTCCAATAGCTCCACATAAATCTGTATGCACAAGCTCTACTACTTTTGCAGAATGATAGTTCTTGATTTTGAAACTAGTCTTTCCCATCTTATCAATTTGATAGTTTTTGCATAGACCCAATCAGATCTCCTCAAGCTAGGAATACCTCTTACTCTTGTATTTTTGCATATTTTAACCGGATTATCAAAGTTCATATGACATAATATTTTGTGCCATTACCCATTTTCTTCTACTTGAGCAATAAAACATGAACTTTCACTAAGATCTAGATAGAATAGATTACCTTTTGTTTTTTTGCTAGATCCAACCAAATTTCCTTTTCCATCTAGCAATTTGGCCTTCCCATTCATAAATTCTACCTTGAATTCAATGTTATTGAACTGTGCCACACTTAGTAGATTGTGATTTAGTCCTTCAAACCAATAAGCATTATCACATATAAGTTCATTGGTCAATGAGATACATCTTTTTCCTTTTATGCAACATGGTTTATTGTTTCCATCTCACACTACCACCATCATAATATTCCTTTTTCCTTTTATGCAACATGGTTTATTGTTTCCATCTCACACTACCACCATCATAATATTCTATGTGCTCAAACTTTGTTTTGTCTCAAGTCATATGATGCAAGTAGCCACTGTTAATAATTCATGTATCATTTTTTCTAAAATGAGAGATAAGTTTCATCTTATCTCCTTCATCATCAGATTCATCTTTTACAACAATATATACCATTTCATCTTCACTATTATTAGAAGCTTTAGCTATAAAATAAGATTTCTTTCCTTTGTCCTTGAATTCCTTGTAGTTTTTGACTTCCTTTTCACCTTTGTACTTATTACTTTTCTTTCCATCCTTGTTTTCTCTATTTTGGCACCTTATAGAAGTGTGACCAACTTCTTCACAAGAAAATAGATTAGATGAATCTTTCCTTTGTACTTTCCTCTACCTTTGGAATATTTCCTTTGAAGTAGGGCTTCAAAAACTTCAAGATCACTATCTGAAATGTCTTCTTCATCTTCACTTCCTAATTGATTGGCCTTTAATTTCTTACTCTTTTTCTTGAGTGAGAGTTTCGATTCAAATGTAGATCCAATACATTTGGGACTAGAAACATAGTTATTATAGTTATCCAACTCAAATGCTATCAATCGTCCAACTAAAGAATCCAAAGTTATATTACTATTTGGATCACATCTCATTTCTTGAATAGCAGACACTCTAATTGCATAGATAGGAAGAATTTTTCTAAGTACATTTATTACAACTATTTTGTCATCAATATCTCCTCCAAATGCTTTGATTGTGCTCACACTTTCTTTGATTCTTTCAACATATTTTGCAATGTTTTCATCTTATCTCATCTTCATTTGATCAAATTATCCTCTCAGATTCTCTTCTTTAGCTCTTCTTCCATTGTCATCTCTTCCATAGATGGCTTTTAGTTTGATCCACATATCAAAAACTATAGTATAGTCTTTGACTTCATCAAATTCAACATAATTAAGAGCATATGCAATGTCAATCACCATGATGTTATGATTTTTCTTGTTAGAAATAACTTCAATTTATAATTTGTTCTAGTAGGAGTTTTGTATTCAGTACCAAGATACTTAGAACCTAAATCATTGGTAGTTGCCAGATGCAACCTCATAAATCCTTTTCATGCTGCATAATTATCTTAGTTCAACTTGGGAGTCTCTCTTCTGTAAGACATCTTCATCTTTAGCTTATGTCCTTGAAACCTTCTCTGTAAGCACCAAAAGCTCTAATACCAATTGTTGGAAATATAAGAGGAGTAATTGAGAGGGGAGGGGTGAATCAGTCACTTCAAAAATAAATCCCATATCCCTTACATGTCTATACAAAATAAACTCAAAAAATTGAACTTTGCTAATGCTCGATTAACACATAGAAAAATATTGATAACTTGATAAATGTTGAAAATGCTCAACAAATACGTAGCATGAAAATCTTAAGATATTACCTATGATTATTATTACTTTAAATTTAGATGCAAACACATAAGAGAAATAGCATGAACACATTTGACACCAAGATTTAACATGGAAACCTAATTTGGGAAAAAACACCAATTGCAGTTAGTTACTGATTTTCACTATTTTGAATTGAGCCCTATTAGGATCCAACTCTATTAAAGGTTACAAAAAAAATTGTTAGGTGTGATCCTGTTAAAGGATTTAATCACCCTATTAGAAGTGGCTTTGTTAGAGATATTTGGACAATTCAAAAGAATTGCCACCTTGTTAGAAGATTTACAAATAACTATCAAGCTAACTCTATTAAGATATTTTGATCACTACTACAGTGGTTAGAGAGTAATAATGAGATGACTTAACTTTGGATGCAACTAAATTGCTTATTACAGATCTCAATTCTGGCTTGTATACTTGATCCTTCTTGATTGAATGTATCTTTTCAGCTTCACAAAGATATTCTTCTTATCCTTCTGATTCACTTCTTCTTAACATTTTGAAATTTTCAATTATCTTCCATGCATTCACTCTTTTTAAATCTCAAATTGACCTTATATTTATATCTTTCATATTGTCAAGTCAGCTATAATATAAATTAGGATATTTAATATTCATCTCCTCGGTCAGCTAGAACCAAGAGACAAACCCCCCTACTTAGTAGACACTACATCAGAACTATATTCCTATGTTAACCAAGTGAGCTCGGTCAGCATTGCACATTCACATATTTCCTTTGTTAACTATGTGAGCTTATTTAACATTGGTTCTACCCAATGTTTCCTTCATTAACTAAGTGAGTGTGGTTAACACTCAACTTTTGCAAACCTTTCTTTTCACGCTCAAGTGAGCTTGGTAGATACTATCTTTTGAACTAGGAAAACTTTGGAATGTTTGTCAGACACAAAAAACTATCTTCGATGCCTGAGTGAGCTTGACATACACTGAGTGGAAATGATATGAAATTTTGTGTAACTTCAAAGACAACACACAATTAATCAATTGTTTCAATAGTGGACAAGGATGTTCCTTAGGAAAAGAAGGAGGACAAGCAAGGGTAGGAAGAAGGTAGCTAGCCCTAGTTTTGGTGTTTTTTTTTTTTTGTGTGTGTGATTTTTTTGCTCATTACTATGAACTTGGTACCCCATGAGTTTGTAATTTTTATGTTTATGTCATTTAATAAAAATGTTTTGTTTAGGAGTTGCTGGTCTATTTCACAGTCTATTATTCCTATTAGGTAAATTATTGATAGTACCATCAATTATGCTATGGACATATTTTGTTTTTTTATAGTTTAAAGATGACATAGGGTAGATAACTAGGAGGTACTGTTGTCACTTAGGTTTGCACCCTTGTCCAAGGCCTATGCGTGAGGACAACCTAGAGAAACATGGAAACAACCTCCAAGCTGTGGGAGTTGAATTGCGAGGTTGAGTCTCCAGAGAAGGCCGACTTCCTCTTACTATCAGGGTGCACCTATCTACTCTTGGAGAGAAAAAGGGAGAAGGAGCATGAAAGTGAATCTACCTAGTCTAATCTAAGGAGGTGATGCACCAAAATAGAGTGTTCAGACTTCATTTCTGCCATATATGCAAAACAAAACAAAGATAACATTCAAAAGACATACACACCCAGACTTATGTCAATCAATAACCACATACAGATCAGGAAACCAAATTGAATAACACAAGGAAAAGGATTTCACTTATATATTATCCAATAGGCCGAAAATAGACATAGTATGCGAGCCACAGATCTCAACAATACACCAATGAGAGGCAAGATGGATGCACATACACATCGATGCTTGAAGGAGATGATACAAAATGTTATGCAGCTCAGAGACAAAAGGAATTTTACACTGCAGGCCTACGAGTAGTAGCAGAGAAATCATAAAAGGAGTCTTTTTTTTTTAGAAAAGGTCAGAAAATTGCCTTTATAGTTCAGACATAACTGAGGATTTTTTTGCATTACATTTACTTCTCACCTACTGGCATTAACTTCTCACCCTAAAAATCCAATCAAAGATTTGATGGTTTTGAGTACCAAAATCTGATATTACTTTGAGAAAGAGCTTAGAGAAGACAAAATGGTGCCATAACTGCGTTCTGACTAGGTAGATGGATCGACTAAGATGGTGGAGTGTCTTTCTATGTTTCGCATTCATTTCTAGTGGTTTGGATTGATTGCCGAGATCATATCCATAAGATAACCCTCACTTTTCCCTTCTTGGTGCATGAATCAGCAAATCTGGCAAGTCAACATATCCTTGGCACCAGAATGAGCCGCATAGACCAATAGCTTTTTATCATTTTTCCACCCTGCTAAGTCTTTCTGTGTTGACCTTCCTTTTTTGAACTAACAGTGCCACCCTCGAATTGTTATCATTAACTGGGGTGATTACAAACCTAACCACGAAACTAACTGCCAGTCGCTAACCGTCAACCCCAACTGAGCTAGCGAGACACGTGTCGGCAAGACGCTATGTCGCTATGGTAAAGATCGCACAACTTTGCCATAGCGAGACAGCGCCTTCCGTTGATTTGCCCTGATCTGATGATTGTGAAGACTCGTCATGTTCCATGCTTGCTTTTCAACTTCTGGGCCTGCAAAACACACCTGGCATCACCTCAGCAACCGCACCTTGGTGAGACCTAGCCCCACTAACATGTGGCGAAAGGGTGCCATGTTGCTATGGTAAAGATTGCGCAACTTCACAATGGCGACATGGCACCTTCCGTTGATCACTGCAGATCTCACGGTGGAGATCTTACCCCTTTACTGCACTAGCTGCATTGAAGATCCGGTCCCATGATCTATCTGTACTCTGACTTGGCATACGTGGCTGTTCCCCATTGGCCTAACGAAGCACCACCTTGGTCTGACAAGGCACCAACCTGGAGGGTCCATATTGCTTTGACCCTACTGAGGGGACACATGGCACCCAAGCGCTATGTCGCTATGGGAAAATTGAGGCCAACTTCCCATAGCGACATGGCACCCAACGATGACATGTCTTCTGATATGCATGTGTCTTCCAATGATTTGCCACCATGGCACCGGACTCCACCAACTGGGCAGATGAAAAAATGGGACCCAACCACTTTCCTAAAGCTCTCACCATGGTGACTTTTCCATCGTCGCGAACCTTGCCCACTGAACACTGGGACTCACTGTAGAAACACCCGCCGACCGGTCGAGCACTATGTCACTATCAAAAAACTTGTGAGTTTTTTGATGGTGAGATGGCACCTTGCTGCCTTTTGAACTTTCTGGCCCATGAAGCTGACCGCTCGCCGTAAGACATTTCCATCGGGCACTATGTCGCTATGAAGATTTTTTGGCCAACACACGATAGCAACATAGTGCCCACGGTGCCATGGAATTTTTTTGACCCGTCGAAACATTTCTACCCAGCAAGCTGGAGCCACCGGACATGTCGCTAACGTATTAACCATGCGACTTCCAATGGCAAGACAACACCAACGATCGATCTGCCTTAGATCTGATGATGGAGAACTTGCAGGCTGTAGAAACCATGTTATAAGGTTTAGGCATTAAAATAATATTAACTTTGGGAACTAGCCATTTGATGGGCCGAACGTTTGAAATTTGAATCTTGGTGGGTGAACAAATGATAACATTTCTGGCGACTCACAGGGGACACAGGCCTACTATGTGTATGACCAGTGGCCTCATGTATCCATTGGGCTATGGAGTCAAAAAATTTGAATCTACGAACTGCAAAACCCTAACCTTTCTGTGAGGAGATCAAAACATTAAAAACCCTAGCTCTGCTTTTGCAACCTCAAAACTATCAAAACTTCAGAAGTTGGCAACTCAAAGAGAGAACCTTGTGCATGTGCACTTCTTGAAAAGTAGGAAACAATAGAAAGAAATTAAACTACTTATGCACATGGATTCCCAAATTCTCAGAAATAGGGCTTTAGATAGATCCCATTGACTGGAATGGGAAAAATCTCTCCATTGGGCTGACTTAGCTGCAATGCATTAGCCTGTTTGCAACTAGCAATTAGATAGGGGCCACTCCATAGTGCGTCAAATTTGGAATGTCTTCCTGGTTTTGCCCTATCTGCATCCCACTTTAGAACTAAATCTCCTTCTCTGAAGGTTCTGACCCTAGTTTTCTTATCAAAACTCCTTTTCATCTATTGCTGATGCATCTCTAGGGTTTGCATGGCTTTATTTCTCTTTTCTTGTAGTTCAATCAGCTCTGCCATTCTTACTGACATGGCATTATCTTCAATCAATTCTAGCTGATGAGCCAACTCCAAGGATAGGAATTCCAATGAAATTGGGAGTCTAGCCTCTCTACCATATACCAGTACAAAAGGTGAATTCCCAACAGATCTCTTGGGTGTTATCCTATCAGCCCACAGAGTAGTTCTTAGTTTCTTATGCCAGACCCTCTGATTGTCTTCTATTGTCCTCTTCATGATTCTGATCAGATTCTTATTGGAAGACTTAGCCAAACCATTACCTTGGGGATAGTAATTTGATGATGTGCTCAGGTAGATATTGTGATTCATTGCCCATGCACAAATCTGGGTTCCAACAATAGACTTAGCATTGTCCGAAATGATAGTAGAAGGAGCACCAAACATAGATACAATTCCATCAAGGAATTCAACAACTGATGGTTCTGTGGCATCCTTCAAGGTAACTACCTCTGTCCATCTAGTGAAATAATCAGTAGCAACCAAAATCCATTTATGACCTGCACTAGATGGAGGATTAATGGGACCTATAAAATCCAACCCCCACTGAGTAAAGGGCTGATCCACCTGAATAGGACGAAGGGGGTGAGCTGCAAGCCTCTATTTGTCTAAGAAGAAAGCACACTTCTCACATTTCCTCACATATCCATAACAATCATGGAACAAGGATGGCCACTAATAACCAGCCCTCATGATCTTCATAGCTGTTGTTCTTGCAAAGAAATGGCCACCATCAGGGCCATCATGAAGTTCTTTAATCATCCTCTCAGCCTGATCCTCTTCAACACATCTCAATAGGGTCCCATTAAAATCCCTCCTGAATAGGATACCATCAATTACAACATGGGGAATGGACTGCAGTCTATATTGTCTCCTTTTAGTTCTGTCCAATCCCTGAGGGTATCCATTCCCTGATAAGAAGCTCCTCATATCATTTATCCAGCTCCTTGGACCATTAACATTTCCTTCTTCTTGCTGCTCTATTAATACCATAGCAGCCTCTTTGTCTGAATCTTGGCCTAATAAGATTTCCTTGCAGAATCCTCTCCCTCTTACCAGCTTGGTGATGTGAATATCAATATCATACTCCATTACCTTAGTGATCCATCCAACTCTCTTTTCACTGATATCTTTGCTTAACAGGAAGTCTTTTACACTGGCATGGGGCACCAACAAATGGATTCTATTGTGGGACAAGAGGTGCATGAATTTCTTCAAGGTTCTGATGACTGCAAGGGCCTGCTTCTCAAAAAAGCTGTACTTATCTTCATATTCCTTAAGCCCTTCACTAAACAAGGCTATGGGCTGCTCTTCATCCTTGTCATTTGCTTGAGTCAAGACATTAGAGATACTTGACTCACCACCCAGAGTGTAGAGGATGAAATCTTTCTCAAAATTTGGGTTCATGAGAGTAGGGGCTAAGGCTATGGCTGTCTTGATCTCTTCAAAACTCTCCTTCCCTTCCTTGGTCCATGAGAAGACCATACTTTTCTTAAGCATAGCTGTAAGAGGTTTCACCATGGTAGCAAGATTAAGAATAAACCTTCTTACAAAATTTATTCTACCAAGGAAACTTTGTAGCCCCTTCTTGTGTTTAGGAAGAGGAAGGGCAAGTATTGCCTTTGTTCTTTCTGGATCAATGGTTAGCCCATCCTTAGATACAATGTGTCCCAATAATTTTCCTTGGCTTGTAGCAAAGACACACTTGGCTGGGTTAAAGGAAACCCAAAACTCTCTACATCTTAGAAATACCTGCCTTAGATGATCAAAATGATCTTCTATATTTTTTGAATATACAGTTATATCATCAAGGTATACTAAGAAAAACTTGTCAATTAATTTTTTGAAGGCCATCTCCATTGCCTTCTGAAATATGGAACCTGCATTTGTTAGTCCAAATGGCATCTTGCAATAAGCATAGGTGCCCCATTTAGTAGTAAATGTTGTCTTATGTCTGTTAGATTCTTTAACCGGCACTTGATTATAACCAGAGAATCCATCAAGAAAAGAGAATCTCCTTGAACCACTGACCTTGGACAGAATCTTCTCCATGGAAGGGAGAGGATGGTGATCTTTAAGAGAAGCCTGATTAAGATCCCTAAAGTCCACACACAGTCTGATTTCTCCATTCTTCTTCCTTACAAGGACAAGGTTAGCTACCCATGATGAGTGTTTGATAGGAAATATTATATTGGCCTCTATCAACTTGGATAGTTCTTTTCTCATTAGGGGCTCAATCTTAGGGTTCACTGGCGTCTATTTTTTCCTTACTGGTTTGGCTTTATCAACTAAATATATGGTATGCTGAAACAAACTAGGGTCAAAGCCTTTTAAGTCATCATATGTCCAAGAAAATACATCATTAAATTCTTGACATAAATGAATGAAGTTTTCTTGCTCAGTTTTGGAACATACCTTCCCTATATTCAGAGATTTTCCATCATCAATTGTAACTAGGGCATGATCATCCTTTTCTGTAGCTAGATTCATTCCTTTGCCTCTTGTTTGATCATCAGGATTAAAGACACTCTCCAAGGTAATGCGACCCTTGGGCAACTTGTTAGAACTAAGATGAATGATCTGATCACCATACTGATCTTGCAATCTTGACTGGTTTCTATTTGAGAATTCTACCTCATTTTGCAAGAAACTCACAATTTTCTCATCAGAATCAAACACCTGCCAATGAGTGTTGCTGTCAGGGATGGCAGGCCTCACTACCACCTTTATTTGTTGCTTCTTCTTCTCCTCAAGATTCTCTGGTACATCATAAGATGCACCCACTGCTACAAGTCTATCAACATGTTTATTTTCTTTCCTAGGAATGCTCTGAATATTAAATGCATTGAAGCCCTCAAGAAAATCCAAGACTCTATGTTTGTAAGACTTGAGCAGGCCATTTTTGGTGATATTTTGGTTTCTCACTTGGTTAACTACCAACTCACTATCCCCATATACTCTCAAGGCTTGAATTCCTCTCTTTTGGGCAAGTAAGAGACCTTGAATCAAAGATTCATACTTGGCCACATTATTGGTGCAACTGAATTGGAGCCTAAAGGAGAAGTAGTATCTTATTTGTGCAGGAGAGATCAACATAACACCAGCCCCTGATCCATTTCTATTCCTTAAGCCATCAAAGTACATACTCCATGTTCCATTTATATCATCATTAGTCCCAACAAGATCAGGAACTTGAGCATCTTTCTCTATTATGCAATATGTACTAAGGCCTGTCTCAAGAGTCTCTGACATAGGCTCAAATTGATATGCACTAGCCCATTCATCCAAGAATAAATCAGGATTCTCTGCTAAGGAAGTTGCAGGTTCATTTACTATGTCATTTTCATTCATTTCTAGAATAGGGCAATTCATATTGATGAAGTTGGGGGTCTAGGATTCAGTGTGATGAAGGGATTGAGGTTCTGCTCTAATTGAGGCATTGGCTCCATATCTGGTCTTAAATGACATATATGAGCAATCAGTAGATATGAATCCACCAATTTGAGCAGTGAAGTCTCTTGAAAGATAGATAGTAAAATGGGGCTTGACTTCAACAACAGATATGTCTTGAATCATAGTGCAACCAGGGCATGCATGTAGGGCCATCTCCACATTCCTAAGGATACCTACAGTTTTGACAGTACTACCATCTAATTGTAACACATCCCTAACACTGGGCTCATATTTCATTCCTAAAGCATCAGCAACACACCTAGGCATTACTGAGCTACTAGCCCTTGAATCTATCATGCAATTGTGGACTAATTTACCCCCTATAATTAGAGATACATAGAATGGAGGAGGTCTAACCTTTTTATTTGTCTCCACATCCCCTGCTGGTTGTACTAGACTTGTGGCACTCTCCATGATAGATGGCTGATCCTTGGGTTCAATCTTCTCTAATTCTTGTTGCAGCATCCTCTTCTGCATTGGTATGGTAGCAATAGCATCCCACATAGAATATTCACATTGGTCTTCTTCATTTTCTCTACCATACTAAAAGGTGTATTAGGAACTTTGGTAGAAACTTTGGGAGCTGCACTTATAAGAGGTTGAGATGGAGCAACATAAGGATCACTTACATCTTTCTTTCTAGAATCTTGCTTTTGCTGTTGTGAAGCACTTGTTCATTCATTTTCTGCTTGCTCATGAGGTGCAACACTTGAAGTTGAGGCATGCTTAGGAGAAGGAGGAACAACATCTTCCATAGCTCTCTTCTTACTTCTAGTGTTATGAGCAACGAAACCCTAGTTTACATTACAATGCTCCCCAATCTGATGATTCATGAAAGAGCAATCATCCTGTCCTTGAATATATGAGGCCTCCTTGGGATGATCCTCTTTGTATGATTGTTTTGCTGCAGGTTCTTGGACACTTAGGGCCAAATAAGATTATGCCTTCTGGCACATGCAATAGGCATAAGAATAGTTGTAGGAAAGACATAAATCTTGATCTTGGGCCAAGTTATTTTGAGGGACTATAGCTCTATTCTGATTTGAGTTTGAAGCAGAAGCATGACTATTTTGCCTACCCTAATCAAAAGAGCTATTCTACTGATTAGGAGGCCTACCACTATTTGGAGCTTGATATTGCAATTGGGGAGGCTTGCCACCTTGAGTTTGCTTCCTTTCTAAGGTCACCACCTTGTTACTCATTTTTTGTATCATAGAAAAACTATCCTCTAATCTCTTTCCTTGGTCCTTCAACTCCCTTTCCTGCTCTTGCAATTTTTTATCAAGGGTCTTCTCTCTCTTATCTATATTTAGCACTAGACCTTGGAGCATCTCTTTGAGTTCATCTATCCCATTTGAGGATGTGGAAGCTTGGGGAACTGGAGTAAGGGCTTGTGATGTAGAAGTTGTAGGAAGAGGGTCCATTGTCGGTTGGTGGTTGGGAACATCAGGATTAAAAGGCATAGGGGGCCTTGGAGCCAACTTTCCTCCTTGTATTAGGATGTTCTCAGCTTTTATGGCTATCTCATAGGCATTAGGCAAGGCATCTCCTCCCATAGTTTGGATTGTAGTGGCAATATCACTGTTAAAATCTCTAAGGTAATGCAAGAAGGCATTACCAGGGGTAGGTTTCACTATAGTAGGTATTCTATCCCATGTCTTTTGAAATCTATGGTTAAAATCAGTCATACATTCATGGGGGGCCCTTTTTATAGTAGTTAGCTACTCTAAAAGTGATAGATGGTCACTTCTATCCTCAAAATGTTTGCATAACCCTGCTCCTAGTCCATCCCAATCAGTTATAGAACCATGAGCTAAGCCTCTATACCACTGTAATTCTTTTCCTTTTAAAGATGAGGCTAGAAGTCTGACAACAACATCATCCTCTGTAATACCATGAATGTTATAGACATTTGCTACTTCTTGGATATGCTCTAAAGGGGAGATGGAAGTTTCACTAGTAAAATCAGGTATACTTTTGAGTGCAGATACTGGTATATCATGTCTTTGGGCTAATAATAGAGGACTTCCACCATTAAAGGTGGAAAAAGCATGAACTCTTGGCTGTGCCATGTAAACAAGTGTTCTATTGATGAGTGTTGATGGCAATCTAGGCTGAGTTTGAACCGTAGGAGGAGTAGAGATAGATCTTATAGGTATATTAACTGTTATTACACCCCTAACTAGTGATAATGAAGTTCTAGTCCTCCTTCTTCTAGGATTTGAAAGAGAAAGCTCTTGATATTGAAATTTTCCTCTAGAAGACACCCTTGTTTCAGTTTTGGGCATGAATCACTGCAACTTTTTCCTGGAACCAGATTTGTTGATGTTCAGAGTCACCAAGTACTTTGAAGAATCAACCTCTTGAAGGCTTGAATACTGAAGCCAGCACTATCTCTTCAACATTAATCTCTGAAACTCTTTCTTCTTTGACACCAGCAGACTTTAAATCTTTAATAGGTGAGTCCCACCGGGCATGCCAAAAACTATTGCCACTTAGGTTTGCACCCTTCTCCAAGGCCTATGCACGAGGACAACCTAGTGAAACATGGAAACAACCTCCAAGCTGTGGGACTTGAACTATGAGGTTGAGTCTCTGAAGAAGGCGGGCTTCCTCTTACTATCAAAGAACACCTATCTACTCTTGGAGAGAAAAAGGGATAACACGAAAGAGAATCTACCTCATCTAATCTAAGGAGGTGATGCACCAAAATAGAGTGTTCAATCTTCATTTCTGCCCATATATGCACTACAAAACCAAGATAACATTCAAAAGACATACACACCCAGACTTATGTCAATCAATAACCACATACAGATTAGGAAACCAAACTGAATAACACAAGGAAAAGGATTTCACTTATATATTATCCAATAGGCCAAAAATAGACATAGTATGTGAGCCACAGATCTCAACAATACACCAATGAGAGGCAAGATGGATGCACATACACATCGATGGCTAAAAGAGATGATACAAAATGTTATACAGCTCAGAGACAAAGGGAATTTTACACTGCAGACCTGCGAGTAGTAGCAGAGAAATCAAAAAAGGAGTCTTTTCGTTTAGAAAAGATCACAAAATTTCCTTTATAGTTCAGGCATAACAGAGGATTTTTTTGCATTACATTTACTTCTCACCTACTGGCATTAACTTCTCACCCTAAAAATCCAATCAAAGATCTAATGGTTTTGAGTACCAAAATCTGATATTCCTTTGAGAAAGAGCCCGGAGAAGAAAGAACGGCGCCATAACTGCGCTCTGACCAGGTAGATGGATCGACTAAGACAGTGGAGTGTCTTTCTATGTTTCACATTCATTTCTGGTGGTTTGGATTGATCGGCGAGATCAGATTCGCAAGATAACCCTCAGTTTTCCCTTCTTGGTGCATGAATCAGCAAAGTCGGCAAGTCAACATATCCTTGGCACCAGAATGAGCCGTATGGACCAATAGCTTTTTATCATTTTGCCACCCTGCTAAGTCTTTCTGTGTTGACCTTCCTTTTTTGAACTAACTGCGCCACCCTCAAATTGTTATCATTAACTGTGGTGATTACAAACCTAATCGTGAAACTAACTGCCAGCTACTAACCGTCAACCCCAGCTGAGCCAGTGAGACACGTGTTAGCAAGACGCTATGTCGCTATGGTAAAGATCGCACAACTTTTCCATAGCAAGATAGCGCATTTTGTTGATCTGCCCTGATCTGATGATTGTGAAGACTCATCATTTTCCTTGCTTGCTTTTCAACTTCTGGGCTTGCAAAACACACCTGGCATCAACTTAGCGACTGCACCTTGGTGAGACCTGGTCCCACTGACACGTGGCGAAAGGGTGTCATGTCGCTATGGTAAAGATCACGCAACTTCACCATGGTGACATGCTGCCTTCCGTTGATCACTACAGATCTGATGGTGGAGATCTTACCCCTTTACTGCATTGGCCGCATTGAAGATCCAGTCCCACGATCTATCTGTACTCTGACTTGGCATACGTGGCTATTCCCCATTAGCATAATGAAGCACCACCTTGGTCTGACAGGGCACCAACCTGGAGGGTCCATACTACTTTGACCCTACTGAGGGAACACGTGGGGCCCAGGCGCTATGTTGCTATGGGAAAATCGAGGCCAACTTCCCATAGTGACATGGCACCCAATGATGAAATGTCATCTGATTTGCATGTGTCTTCCAATGATTCACCACCATGGCACCGGACTCCACCAACTGGGCAGATGAAAAAATGGGACCCAACCACTTGCCTGAAGCTCTCGCCATGGTGACTTTTCTATCATCGCGAACTTTGCTCACCGAACACTGGGACTCACTGTAGAAACACCTTCCGGTCGGCCGGGCGCTATCTCGCTATCGAAAAACTCGTGAGTTTTCTGATGGCGACATGATGCCTTGCCATCTTTTAAAATTTTCGGCCCGTGAAGCTGACTGCTTGCCTTAAGACATTTTCGTCGGGCGCTATGTCGCTATGAAGATTTTTCGGCCAACACACGATAGCGACATAGTGCCCATGGTGCCGTGGAATATTTTCGACCCGTTGAAACATTTCTGCCCGGCAAGCTGGACCCACCGGACACATGTCCTCCGGGTGCCATGTCGCTAACGTATTAACCGTGCAACTTCCAATGGCGAGACTGCGCCAACTATCGATCTGCCTTAGATCTAACGATGGAAAAGGCCGTAGAAACCATGTTATAAGGTTTAGCCATTAACATAATATTAAATTTGGGAATTAGCCGTTCGATGGGCCGAACATTTGAAATTTGAATCTTGGCGGGTGAACAAATGATAACAGGTACCTTCGACTGATTCTTGAAACTTTTTATTACTTTGGGTCAACCCCCTATCTTTATTGGCTGCTATCTAATATTTCAAAAAAATATTATTTACTATTAAATTAAATTAGATTTATAAATATAATGAATTTTGACATTTCTTAATTTTTTTAAGGTTTTATAAATTTTCTAATTTATATTTTATATTACTATATTTTGTTTTGTAAACTAAAATTTAAAAAGATTTTTTAACATATAGAAATAAAGACAAAGAAAATAATTGAAAATATTAATTAATTTAACATACAAGTTTTAAAAATATAATTTAAATTAACTAATAAATTTATTAATTATATAGTAGTAAATAATTAATAATAAATTTAATAGATTAATATGCAAATATAATTAACTTTTTTCTATAGTTTTTTCTAATATAGATCGAAATAAGTATTAATCAAATTTTTTATCAATATTTCTTACTGTAATATAATTTTTACTTATTAAAAATTTCAAGACTTTTAGAATACATATATTAATTAATGTATTTTTTACTACTAAATTTAAATAGATTTATGAGTCTAATAAATTTTTTCATTTTTGTACCCTTTTTAATCTCTATTTTCTATTCACATTCTAAATATTATATGGTGATTTTTATTTACTATAACAATTTCTAAATATTGTGTGTGTTTTTTTTTTTAAAAGTAATAATTTTAAATTTAAGATGTTTAATTAATAATCTAAATATATTTAATTAATAACTATGAAATACTAGCATATAATTATTTTAAAATCTAGAAATTTATGTTAAATGTAATAAAAAATTAAAAAATGATACAATTTATGGAAATTTAAAATTTAAAAGACAATGACTACAAAAATACTATAAATATTAAAAATAATTAAAATATTTTAAATTGGTTGTTTACTGATTAAAAAATAAAAAATAAAAAATTTTAAATTAAATAAATTTTAACATATGGGTATGTGTAGGATCATGGTCAACAAAAATATGCTCTTAAGTGGCAATAAAAAATGAGAAAACCAAGGTTATTTCAATTTGACAGGCAATTTTCTACTTGTTATTAGCTTTATATCAAAAGGTTGAGACAAAAGAATCTCTAGAAAATTGAATCTAGTTTCTAAACTACTAGGACTCATCTCAAAAAAAAAAAGTATTCATTAAAGTTTTGAATTTTAATGCAATATTACAAAAATTTCAGAGCAAAAATAAGAAGTAGACGTATGTCTGACCACCTTAATCAAAATCGAATGATAATAATTTTTAATAATATTCTAGACACATATTTTTGAGTATTTTTATTCTAAATAAATGAAAAATAATTAATTTTTTACTTTAGTATTTTCAAAATAAAAAAACTCTCGTGCTTAACCACCTTAACTAATTGAAAACTCTGCAAAATTTGACTTTTCATTTATTTTTCCTTATAGTGGAAGAAACATTGAATGTGATGCATTTTTTGGATTTAAAAAATGTTTTACCATTTTAAAGTTATAGTTGTTTTTCAAGTAGTGTATCAGTCAATACTTTATTCATAACTCCATTAGAAAATAAGTAATAATTACTTACTAAACTCATAATTTGACAAACCTTACATTTATGAAAAGATAAGAACATTCTTAAGAAACCCTTTTTATTTCATCAAATTTTGGCAAAAAAAAGTTGTTAGCTACATGTTTGAAGTAAAAATTACATAAAAACGGGCCTAAAACACATTTTTAGGATGTTTTTAAAGTTGACCATATAGGGTTGGTATCAAAAGATATAGTGGGCTTTATAAAGATATTAATTGTTTTATTTAGTATCAGGGTGGGTGGAATAGATTTAGAAATGGTTTGAGGCATTTCAGAACTACATATTTTTTAGATGGCCACTTTTTGGCACACCATGATTCTACACATACCCATATGGTAGGTTATTAATTTTGACTCATATTATATTTATCTCTAGTCCCATTAATTTTGGAGTAAAAACTTTATAAGAATAGTCATTGAATCATTTTTAAAAATTATGTGATGATTTCATGACCATTATTAACTATACTGGTGGAAGTGACAAAGAGATGGACTGATAATGCTATGGTATGAGCATTGGACATGGGACATCCAACCATAATGAATTTCATGGTTGGATAGCCACTACCAACATGGCCATGGTATTAGTCACTCGAAACACCAAAGTGGAAGCACCATAGGAACATGGAGAGCTCTAAAGGGAAGAAGTGAATAAGCAAGTCAGATCAATACACTTTTCCTTTCTTCAGTTACCTAAACTAAGAATGTAAATTTGTTTTATGACAATTTTATCTACTTCTCTTTTACAATTTTACTAGTTGTAGCCAAGATATTAATAAAGTCATTTTGACTCATCATATACAAGATTTACTAATGGACTCTAGCTAATTGTACTGCTCAAATTTTATGGGAAATCTTGCAAGTTTTACCCATACAAAAATATTGTACTAACAAAATTGGCACACTTACTTTTACTTACATACAATGTTTCTATCAAACATTTTTCACACTTCTAATGGTAACCCCAACAAGGCATTTCATGAAGCTAACTTACAAGATATTAGGTGTAATTACATGTTCATGTTAAAGCCTTGAAAAAAACACTTAATCTTTAAGAAATCAATAGATTCATAATGAAACAATTACAATGCAAAACAAGACTCTTCCATGTATATAATTTCCAACATATAGAGTAACAAAAATTTGTTCAAATCACACAAGGGTGGATATATATGATCATAGCATATGATCAAACAACCTCAAACATTCATTATTCATGCCTAATATTAGTAGCACACCTTAATTGTAACAATTTCTATACAAGGGATAACACAAGGCACCACTAAGAGTTTATATTTTAGAATTAGCAATGAATTCAGTGCACAAGCACCATTTAATCTGAAAACATTCATTCTTATGCAAATATTTTCTTTCTCCTGAAAGAGTTTCATAGTCTAACTAAACTATTCACATTATTATAGACTTTAGTTTCTATTGTGTACGATCCATATTGTAGGGTAATAATGTGGTTCCTCTAGATCTTTAATAGAAATAATGGAGATTAAAACAATTTTTGGTTGAGTAAGAAAATATAGCCTGCAGATATAACATGAACAACTTTTTCTTAGTCCTCATTCTATATCATATTCTCATATCAAGAACTTTGAAACATGACATGTTTATTCAACATCGAGCATACCCAATCAATATACATAGGTAAACTCCCAAAATATATTAACTTACATCAATTAAGCACATAAGTAACAATTGAACAAAAAAATTTAAGCCAATTTTGAATAATTCAAATAATTAAAGATGAATCATAATGCACAACTTTGATCCTCGTGCAATATGATGACTATCAATTTCAACATACAATCATTATTCAATTATTACAACATCATATTACTCATTTCAGTACAAGCAAGAGTGGTCACATATATCTATATCGTCAGACATTAAGCCATATAATAAATCAATCAATATTGCAACATCCAATTACTATTCAATTTTCTCTATATCTATATTGATAACTAAAAATCAATATCTAATAGATTGAAAGTAAAACTCGAGCTAGCCATTTGACATAGAATTTTGTTAAGAGAACATTAATGCAGAATAAATTATAATGTTTTATGCTAAGAGTTAACCTGAGATGGTGACAATGTCATATTTTAATGAAGAAAGGAAAGAACACTCAAAATTCCCAGATCACTTCTTAAGCACTGATTCACTAATTAAAATGGTTGATAACAACCCAATTATGCTACCTTTTCCAAAATGATACACAAAAGAGAGTGAGAGAGCATAATGCTCAGATCAACACACAACTAATCTTACTTTTTGTATGAAGATTTCAAAGTTATTCTAGTCCTCTAAAATGGTGATGATCCAACTACTCTGAACCATAATTCATTTCATCATATGATTTTATTCAATTAAAAATCAAAACAATTTTTTTTTCCCCATTTATGATATCATTGTTTGTGAAGGTATGTTAGGGTATATACATGTTTTCGTCTTTGATGTCTTTCTTAAACTCTGTTTTGTTCATTGTCTTTTAAACATCATTTTCAAATTATGTATCAATCCAAACTTTTGAAATCCATTTCAAGAAATTTAAATAGAAATAATAACATAGAGAAGATGATCACAGTATGCAATTTTTCATTTAATTTTCCTACATTTTTGAGAAATGGGGCATTTTAGAATTTCAATTTAGTTTAAGATTCCATATATGAAGGTCTTTTATCTCATTCACAATAGAGTGTTTCAACTTTTAAGGAATCAAGGTTCAAGCCTCCACTAATAATTTACACAATTAGGAGCAATGCCTAAGATTGAATACGGGTGATTTCTAATAATCAATAGTCATCTTGTTTTAGCAAAGTTTCTATTACAAGCAAAGGAAAAGGAAAACAATCTAAGCCTGATGTTTTATACTGCTAAATAATTATGTAGATTTGAAGTACATTGCAAAAAGAGGGGTAAAAATTTATTAAGACAGAAAGGAATACAACAAGGAGAGCTCAACAAGGAGCTCGATCCTGAGCAACAAGATCATCAAATTCATGCACCATCTCAAAGGATAGTTGCCTCCTATCCCTAATATTCCAACCCGGATCATGACTAGAAGCCCATTTGGCTAAACAATCAGCAATTCTATTCCATTCACGAGGAATATACGTGAACCTAATGAACTGAAAAGAGAAAGAGAAGAAAAGAATCTTCTTAACAATAGTGGCTAGCTACCAACTAACATCCTCAAGCTCTTGCGAAGAAAGCATGTTCACTACCACGTGGGAATTAGACTCATAGATAATCTTACTCCATTCTTGCAAGAAACACTATTCCATAGCATATAAAATAGCCTAAGCTTCCATGAGATTGTTAGTATAATCACCCTTATGAACTGAGAAGAAAAAATTAACGTCCCCAGAACTACAACGAGCCACTCCACCAATACCAACCAGACCAAGATTCCCATGGGAAGAACCATTAGTGTTAATTTTCAGAACTCCACAGGGAGGAGGAGTCCAGTGCCCATCCCGGTTAACCGGACCCTTCCTCTGATTGCGAAGCTGCCTGGACATAGAAGGAAACCTATGAGCTGCAGCCCCATCCTGCAGATGAAAATTGAGGTGATTACAGATAGCAAGATCAATCAGATCCATACCCCCATCAAGCTCACACTTCACAAGAATAGTTTCATAAAGAGGATGTGATATTTTCCACCAAAGATGCAAAACACCAAGCTGAACATCTTGGAATATGTGATGATTCCTCTCCAACCAGATATGCCAAAGCATGAAAGATGGTCCAGCAATCCGAACAACATGGAGAGAAGAAGACTCGGAGGGAGTAGTACCCAAGCAAGCCCAGAACTCAGGCAAAAAGGAAGCATGCTAACAAGAGCAACCCCAAGCGCTCCACCAAAGGTGCCATATCTGAGTAGAATAGGAGCAATGGAAGAACAGATGGGAGACAGACTCCTCTCCATTACCACACAAAACACAATAAGAGGGGCCCTGAAATCCACGTTTACAAAGATTATCCCAGGTAAGACAATGATTGTGAGCCACTAGCCACATGAAAAAATTGCACTTGGACCAAGAAACTTTATTCCAAACTTGCTTCCACCAAGGGACCTCAGCATCCCCAAATAATTGTCTAGTTATCTCCTGATACCCAACAGAGACATGATATTTACTAGACAAGGTACCACCCCAAGCCAAAACATTCTGACCAAGCAAAGAAGAACACTCTCTAGAGGCCAAAATTTGAGAAAGCTCCTGATGATCCATGTCTGTACCTCCAGGAGGCCAATCAGAAGAATGCTTCCATCTGTAACCAACAATAGGTCCCAATTGATAAGGAGTCTTGTAATGAGCCACTTTATCCCATCCAACGGCAAGAAAAGAGTCACAAAGAGGCTGAAGATGAGGGTATATGGATAAAATGGAAGGGAATTCATCCCAAGCATCAAACCAAAACAAAGCCTGAGAACCTCCTTTACATATCCAGAACAGACCCCTCTTCACCAACATCGCACCTGTCTTCAAAGTATACCAAACCATTGAGCCACGACCTTCAAGAGGAAGTGAAGAAATAGAGCAAGGATCAATACCATGAAAATATTTATGAGTGATAATACGAGCCCAAAGTTGATGTTGTCCAAAGAACCATCGCCAATAAAGTTTAGCAGCCAAAGCTTGACTACTCAATAGAGCAGATCGAAGACCAAGACCACCCTCCTTTTTAGGCCTACAAACAGTTGCCCAATTAACCAAGATCCATTTAGTACTATGCAAATTACAACTCCAAAGGAATTGTTGAGAAAGAGCATCAAACTCCTTGAGAAAGTAAATAGGTGCAACGTGAACCATGCTGCGATAAGTAGGAAGAGCTTGGATAACAGGTTGAAGAAGAGTAACCCGGGTAGCAGTAGAAAGCCATCTATGAGTCCAATGATTTACCTTATCCTGAAGCTTGGTAATCAAATTTTGCCAGAAGAGACATGGCTGCCTGGAAACAGCAATAGGAATGCCATGATAAGTCAAAGGAAGTGATCCTATCTGAAATCGTAGGATACCAACAATCCTATGCTGAATAGAATCAGGAGTGTTAAAAAAGTAAATGGAAGATTTGTTCTCATTAACTTTCTGGCCTGAAGCTGCCAAATAAATGTAGAAAGCATGTCGAAAGGCTTTAGCTTCCTTGATCCTAGCAAGACCAGCAAGAGCAAAATCATCAACAAATTGAAGATGGGAAAGAGAAGGTAAGCCATTACCCCACCGCCAGCCTTGAATAGAATTCTGGGACACCTGATGCTTAATGAATCTACCCAAGCCTTCAGCCATGATGATGAATAGATATGGGGAGATAGGGTCACCCTGGCGGAAGCCTCTAGAAGCACCAAATAGTTAAGAAGGTTGACCATTAATAAGAACAGAAAAAGAGGCAGAAGTAACAAAACTCATAATCCAACTCACCCAGTCAGAGCTAAATCCAAAAGAAAGAAGAATACTCCTTAGGAAGCTCCATTTAACTCTATCATAGGCCTTAGCCATATCTAGCTTAACAAACATGGCTCTCTGCCTTGAAGTAGCCATAGAGTGAATAGCCTCAGTAGCAATAACCACCGCATCCAAAATTTGTCTGCCAACAACAAAACCACCTTGTTCTTCTAAGATAATAATGGGAAGCCACCTTTTCAGTCTCTCAGCAATCAACTTAGTAATAACTTTGTGAACCACATTACATAAGGAAATTGGTCTAAAAAACTCCAATTGATTAGCACCCTCTCTCTTAGGAATAAGAGTCAAGAATGTAGAGTTCAAAGCTCGAAGCATCTGCTTGCTAGCATAGGATTCTTTAACCACCTCCAAAAAATCATGATTAATGATGTCCCAAAATTCTTGAAAGAATTCAACTGGAAAGCCATCAGGACTAGGAGCCTTCCCCTTAGGCATGCCAAAGACCACCTCCTCCAACTCTTCCAAAGAGATAGGACGCATTAGATAATCATTCATTTCCTGAGTGATAAGGGAAGGAATACAGGACAAAATAAGATTTTCTTCATTATCAGCAGGAGGAGAGTCCTTAGAGAAGAGGGTAGAGAAGTACCAGATAGCCTCCTGGAATAAAGCTGGCAAGGAATTCAGTTGGATACCTTGAGAATTAACCAAAGAAGAGACAGTGCTCTGATTCTGACAAGATTGCACTGTTTTATGGAAAAAGGCAGTGTTTCGATCACCTTCCTGGAGCCAATCAACTCTAGCCTTTTGCTTCCAAAAAATTTCCTCTCAAAGTTCCCATTCTTCTAGAGCTCTAGAAGCAAGGGATTCGGCCTTGCCAAGAACCTCTGAGAAACCTTGATCTCTAATCTCCCTTGTGATGACATCAATATCTTCTTGAGAAAGCCTCTTCATAAAGTGAAGGTTCCCAAAGCATTCCCTATTCCATATCTTGAGCTGCCTTTTAACATATTGAAGCCTTTTAGAAAATGAGAACATGGCAGTACCATATGTAGGAGCACCATCTTTCCACCAACAAAAAACAAAATCATGAAGAGAGGAGTCACGAAGCCACATCAACTAGAACTTAAAAGGAGGATGCTTCGGAACATAAGCCCCTATAGTAGAAAATTTGATTGGCCAATGATCTGAGCCCCTCCAATCAAGGATTTCTGAAGAGATAGTAAGGGTGCCACTAACCCAGAAGCAAGAAGAAAGAAATCTATCCTGACGTTCTGAGATAGCAACAACACTAGTCCTACAATTATTCCAGGTATAGAGACCATTAGAAGGCTTAACATCAGAGAGATGCAAAAGAGATATGTGTTGCCGAAGAAGAGCAGAAGAAGGCCCCAATCTAGCCAAACCACCATACTTCTCCTCCAGACTTAAAACTGAATTGAAGTCCCCTGCTAATACCCAAGGATGATAAGGATGACAATTTATAACATATTGAATATGTTCCCAAAGTTCCTCCTTTCCCACAAGATCAATAGGTGCATACACATTAGTAACCATGATTACCTCTCCTGAGTCTAGATCATAAGCTACCATAGAGAGAACTGAGCGAGAAGACATCCAACCAAGAGGAGAAATTTTTTGAGGATCTCAAAATATAGGTAAACCACCCGCACTACCTATTGCCCCAACACACTGGCATTGGCCACAAGACCAAATACTAGAGGCATGTTGGACCATAGAATCCATAGAGAGCTTAGTCTCTTGGATACAAAAAACATCAGGACTATGATCAACCACCAAGTTATGAATAGCCTTTTGTCTAGGGATGCTATTCAACCCCCTTACATTCCATGAGAGAATAATCATCATTGGGTAGAATTGGGAAAATGAGAATCCAAAGGTTTCACTGAACTAGACTCAATCAATATATATCTTGTGAGTTTAATCTTCTCTTGGTCTGTTTTGGGCCCACTCCTTAGAGGGGGAGTAGAAGAAGCCCGCTTAAAGGGTTGAGGCATCAACCCCAAGGGGAGAGGAGAACCCTTGCCCTTACCTGATGGTAGCACATCCTTAACCAACTTAGCTAAAACAACATCATTATCCTCCAACACTGCAGGAGTCACTAGAGCCTCTATCACAGGAGCTACAGGGACCTCACAGTTCTAATATACTAGAACTTGGGATGCCCCACAAGCATCATTAGGAATAGATCTCTCATCTGGGCAAACTAGATCAGAAGAGATGGGAGGAGGAATACCCTCCTCTAGAACCATACTATCCAGCACCTCAAAGCGGTTAAAACCTGAATCAGATAATCTTTCTTTCAAAGGCCTCTTTTGACCACGTCCCTTAGCTCGAGGGTGAACAGGGGTAAATCCATCCTTATCTTGCATTTGAGCCTTACCCTTACCTGTAGCATCTTGTGGATTCATCCCCTTGGTAGTATTAGCCATTTGAGATTGTCCTTTCCTTGTAGTATCTGCCAAACCACCAGCATTGCCAGCTATAGAACCATCCACTCCTTTGAAACTCAAGTTATGGGGGCAGTGACACTGTAAATGACCATACTCATGACAAATCCGGCAATGGAAAGGGAGGGATTCATAATCTAACTGCTGCACCCAAGAAGAATCCCCCATACAAATTTCCAAAGAATCTTGTAATGGGTTATTCAAATTAATTTCAACACAAATTCTAGCATAAGAAATAACCTTTTTATCGAGGGATTAATGTGCGCTTGCAGCCAAATTTGAAGTACATTGAATACCAAGCACAAGGCATTATTCGTATGGAGAAGTCATTTGTATGTTTCACCTACATCAATTGGTGACTTGACATGATTTATCTTTAGAATTTGGCACCTATGTACTAATGCTCTTGCCCAAAAAAAGAACAATTCTTGAGTGAAGCTTACATTTGTTTCATCTTTTCATAAAAATGAGAATATATTTAGAAAAAAATAATTCTACATGCACATAGACTTAAGAAGAATAAACATGACTTTCTTAAGTTGTGGACTTGCTAAGGACACAAAGTAATAAGCCCTTCACCACAACGAGGAAAGAAAAAGAAACACAATGCTAAACCCTATATACAAATTGCACATATTAAAGTCATATTTGAATGTAACTATGAAATTAAAGGCATAGTAATCCAATATTGGCATAAACAAGGAACTTGGTTATCGATGGATTCTAATGCTTGTACACCTACCTTTCGCTTCAACCTCCTCAGTTGCCCATGTTTCCTCTCTATTTTCTGACCTCCATCTGTCTGTGTATTCTTCCACTCTCCTTCAAAAAATATATTTTAATTCTGAGATAATTCTCTAGCATTGTTATAGGTAGTTACATTTAATGGTCCTTGTCATTATGTATGAATAACGCCCAAAGTATTGGTAAACATAAATCAACCTTCAATAAAACGCTTAGTTTGTTAAGTTATAACTATAATAAAAAATCCTTGTCATCGATCAGTTCTTTTTTTTTTAAATAAATGATTCCAAGCAATTTGGCACAGATGAAAATGGGCAATGACATCCCTTCTCCTTAGAAAATGCATCATCCTCAGACCTCGATGCTATAATATAAAAAATTTATTCATTTATAATAATTTTAATGCTTTCACAATATAAGAAGTTAAATCTAACCTACATTCTAATAAATTGGTGTGCAACTTGTTAGTGACAATACTAATGCAGATTGATACATACATACTTTAATGAAAGGTATACACACTTTAAATAAGCACATATAACAATTAATCATTTCAACAACTTTTCTATGTGAGTGTGTGAATTCCATTACCATTCTGTAGTTTACAAGATTAGGCTACCTCTCCCCGACAATATCCCCCCTTTCTAATGATGCATCATTCCCTCTGTCGAATTATAGTACCAACACCAAATGCCAGTCTATCATTTATCATAAATGAAATCAATTTTCCAATGAAATACCAAATCAAATACTTTCTTATCTAAATGATTCTAAAAATTATGTAACATATTACCTTAAAATCACATGATATTACACACATACATGTGCTTACTTATCATACCTTGGCATCACATGGATTTGACCTATCTGGTAGGAACTTCATATCCACGTCTTGCCATACTTATACACATACACTCATAATACTTTGCAACTAATTTCTAGTGTTAATAGCTCAGTAAGATATTTATTCAATATAAATATCAAGGGTCAATGTTTTCCTTTATACTCATTGTTAATTTTACCATGATTATGAGTAACAAAAATAATCAACCATATGTACCATCTAACATGTGGTTCTCACTAAGTGAGTAAGTATCCACATCTATAGGTCTATACCCAAAAAACATATCTCATCATTCTTTGATTCATCATGAAATATAATTGTAGACACCCTAAATTTGGTAAGACCTAAAATAACAAGAATTTTGATCAAATAATGAAAATTAAAGACAAAATTAGATAATGAAGGAAACAACAAACTTTCAAATCAATGGTAACATTAAGTCATTCAAGTGATTAATCAATCAAATCACCTATCAAATTAAAAAGGACCTAAATCACTTTAAAAAGGGGAAAAACAATTCATAAAATCATAAAATTAAATAAAAAATTAAAAAGGAAAAGAAAAATTTGAAAATAAATTAAACATTTAATAAATCAACAAAATCCATTTATTCTCTCAAAAGTGAAAATCCTGCTTTTCACAATTAAAAGAATTGAAAATTTCTCATTTATCCTCACAAACCAAGTCTATTGGACTCTTCCTCTTGGTGCCTTATGAGATATTTTTAGTTTCACCATGACCCTCTATAAAATGTAAAATCTCAATCTTTACCCCAAACTCCTTTTAAAATCCTATAAATAGGAGGGAAATTCAAGAGCAAAATGACCCAAGTTTGATGCATCTACACTATAGGCACATTTAGAGCTTTCATCTAACATTGTTATTATAGCGAGTTCATGACATTTTAGTACCATATTGGTAGTATTTTAGTGTTTTTCTAACATCACTTAGCAATGGTTAGTCTTATCATATGCACATATTCTAGAATTTCTAGTGTTATATCTTCATATAATCCACATTTTCACATATATCTTGCATAGACATTAGTAGATTTGTATTCATAGCATACTCTCATTTTAGAATTTTTTTTAAGATGCTAATCTGAGAGAAATTTTAGCAGTTGTAATTAGGGAAATATGAGATATTTTCAGAGTCTTTGTTTAATAGTGATTTCTTGGGTCTAGATTAGTTTCTTGTTATTTTGATTACACTCTTCTCTAAGTTCTGATGAATGCACAATTCCACCACTATGGGGCATCATCTTAAAGCCTCTTTCTTCTTTAACTTTTCTTTGTAATCTTTGATTTTTCTTGTAGATTTGGGTATTACTCTGGTTTCTTGTGCAGATTTGACTTGTTACGAGTTCTACAACATTTGGGAAGACTCATAATAAGAGAAACAACCTTTCAAAGACATTACCGAGATTGGGAAGGCTGGATGTGAGATTTTCTTGATACTTTAGTGCTTTTGAACATATTTCAATGCTTTCACATTATTTTCTAACATATTTGAAGTGTTGTAAGAGTTTTCATTGTTCTTTATCTTTGTCTACTTGTTTGATGACCACTTGGGTTTAGATTTGCACTCAAAAGCTCTATGTCTATACTTATGATCATTATATGAGTATCTTCCAAATCTTTGAGTGTGCATGGTCTTGGATCTGCATTTATATACCTAATGACCTTATTTTTTGCCCTTGTGGTAGTGAACAATGTTCATATGCTTAACATGAACTATTTTATAGTCTTTCTCCTATGCAAACATTAGTAGTACGACCTATCTTACCACAATTATGATAAGGAGGTTTTGATTTCTTACCTTTGTTACTTCTTTCCTCACCAGTTTTGGATTATTCTCCTTCTTTAGTTGTGTATCTCAATCTAGATGTATCATTGTTAGATCTATGGGATCTCATTAATTATTAAAAGTACTTCATGGCTTCGCTAGGTTTATTAAAAATTTTGAGCAAACTCATTTTCCCTTTTTAGATCATTGCTCAAATGTTCATTCTACAACTTCAATGTTGTGATCCCAATTTCTTTACTATTTATTTCATGATTAGCAATCATGACTTGATTCATTGTTTCCAGTTACATGTGAGTAATCCTATTTATCTTTGATGAGTTTTCTTCTAGTTTGTTGGTCAAAACTCTTTTGTCATGTTCAATCATGACTTTGTCTTCCATATCTTTCTTTTTCTATTTGGTCACCTCACATAGCAATATGGTTTGTGATTTTTTTCTGTATCTTTAGATTTGTGATCTCTTTAGCTAGGGTTCTATTATTTTCAATTAAATATGCAATTGCTGCATCAAATTCATTGGAGTTTCCGTTTTTGATCTCTTAGTATTGTGTGTCATTCTCCTTAATAGAAATTTCCTTCCTTCTTCTCAATGATTTATTTAGATCTTTTCTTGCTTCATTCAACTAATGTCGAATGATTTGTATTTCAATCAACTCATAGACTTCCATTTCCAAGCTCTTTCCTCAAAGCTGAAAAGCTTTACTTTTAGAGAACTTCTCTCTGATAGTAATTGTTGGAAGTACAATAGGAAAGGTAAATTTTGAGAGCATGGGGGGAGGGAGGCAGGGGGGAGTGAGGCTTCAATCCAAATTTCCATTGGTGTCCAGACCTAACAGACTCACCAATAATCAATCCAAAGCTGGCGGGCTTCCTTGTAACTGCTACCATGGCCCTTTCTATTTAATTGCTACCATAGTGTAAATCCCCACCAATGTGGGATTTTAAGTAAAGAATCCACCAACTAAAGAATTTTTTTGGCAATTGCAAAAGGCATCTCCGGCAATGATAATAGGAATCTCGATGAAAATTAAATTGGGCTACAAATTATAGTTTCTTAGTGGTGGTAAAACTGCAAGTTGAAAACTTTGGCACCCAATCCTATTGCGCCATGTAGACTGCACCAACTGTAGGACACATGGTGTGAATCAGAGTTTGCCACGTGGCTATCTGCCATAGTGACTACAATGTTAGCACAATTTGACTCCGCATCCAGTCAGTAGTACAACACAATCAACACCATATAGTACACAAAGTCTTACCACATGACAAATTTTGTTTAGTTTGTACTCTGATGTCATCATTCCTACTACTGATGTCAGCACTCACATCATCATAGTTTCAGTTTTCACTGACGTCATCAAGTTTATTGGCCTAAATTTGATAGTCTTCTAACTATCATTCCAAGGAAAATTTGAACTGCTGCAACGGTTGCATGACCATCAAATTTAACCCCATGTTTTGCTGATGCAACCCTTCTCTAGATTGATTTTTGATTTTGTAGTCCAAATTTGGGAGGCCAAATCTCAGTCATCCAAACTCCAAATTTGGGAGGCCATATCTCAGTCATCCAAACTCCAAATTAGGTGTAATTATTTTGATTTTGGCTAGAATTTCCTAAACTTTTTAGTGGTGTAGCTCTTTTATGATTTTGGTGCATGAATTTCTTAGAAATTGCATCTTTTGGTGACTGTACCTGTCCAATCCTACATTTTGCAACTTAAATTGCTCCATATGGACACATTTGGACTTGAAATCAGGTTTTTTTTTTTGAAACTACATTATTTATTGTCTACTTTCCATATCTACAATTAGATTGTGGGTTGTGTGGAGAAAAGTGTCACTTTCATAAATAGGGCCTTTCTTTTCTTTGTGTTGCATCAAAATTGTAGCACATTGTAAAGTTCTAGGCTTCTAATCTATCAAGAGGTTGCAACAAGAAAAATTAGAAGTTGATGAATGCCAAAATTGGCAATTGGCTATTGTAAATGCACTACTTATAAATTTTCAAAAGCATCTATTTTGGGGGGGTTTCTTGATTTAGTGAAAGGGGGGAGGGGTGGTGCTCTTGGTGTTGTGTTCCTTCTTTTTTGTAGTTTTCTATCATTTTCTACAACATTGGAAATTTTAAGTTTCCTAAATTAACTCGTCACAACTATGCTACATGGTCCACCAAAATGTGGTGTCACTTAATGCATAATGGAGTTTCTCAATATATAGATAGTACCCTTCCTGAACTAGTAGGTGAAAATGTATTAGCAAGTGATATCTTAGCTTGGGAGGTAATGGATAGGAAAGCCCTAGGTGCTATTATTTTGGTCGTTGATGATAAGATCATGTATTAGATTCAAAAGTCTTCCACACCCTCAAAAACCTATATGATAAAGTGTCTAAAGATGATGTTTTCAAAATTGAAGATGAGCTTGTCTTCTTAGATCCAAAGTCATTTGCTTCAATACAAGATTTCATCATTAAGGTGAATGAACTAAGCACAAAGCTTACTAATTGTGGGAATCCTATTAAAGATGAAAAATTGATCTATCTTATTCATAATAAGCTACCATCTAAGTATTCCACATTTGTTTCTTCTTATAACACCTCTAAGACTACATTAGGGTCTACCTATAAGAAAATCTCTTTTAATGAATATGTTGATCTATTGGATAGAGAAGAAAAGAAGGTGATATCAATGAGAATTCTCAATTCACCTAAGTCTAAAGCATTGGTGGCCAATAATGAGGGTTCTCAAAATTCAGCTAACCAATATAGAAATAAAGGAAAGCATGAGAATCAGAAATGGAAGAACAAATTAGAGGATGCAAAAAAGACAACACCACAATCAAATCTACAAGGCAAGTCTTCCTCAAATTTGAACAAGAAGGGGGACAACAATAAGGAGAAGAAAAGGTGTGCCTATTGCAACAAATTGGGTCATGAAGAACATGAGTGTTACCATAAAAAGATTGATGAGTTGACCAACATCATGAAGAAACATAATGTTCCATTGCCTAATGCTTATAAGGATAAAGGGTCTTCTTCAAATTCAAAGGGCAAAGGGAAATCACACATGGCAAATTCAAACTCTTCAAAGGAATGGATTCTTGACTCCGGTGCCTCCTATCACATGGGTTCTTCAAAGGAAGATTTATCTTCATTAAAGCAGTCAAAGGTACCACACATCTTCATGGGAGATGATATTAAAATGGAAGTTGAAGGGAAAGAAAATGTGAAAATGGAAAATGGAGAGTTTAAAGATGTTCTCTATGTTCCAAATCTAAGTTCTAATCTCCTTTTGATTTAGCAAATCATTCACCTTGGAGATGGACATAGAGTTGAGTTCCTTCAAGACTTAGTATAGGTGCACAGTTTGAAATATGATTCATTGGTTGTAGTGGAGAAAGTTAATGATGAAAAAAAGTTGTACTCTTTCTCCCATTTTGTACCCAAGTCTCCTTTATAGGCCTTTTTATCTCAATAAAATTCACAAATCTAATTATGGCATGAGTGGTATGGACATATTTCCTTGTGCTATCTTCAATAACTTTGCACAAATAGAATGGTCAAAGGTCTACTCCAAATCAACTTTTCCACAAGTGAATGTTCATCAGATTTAGTGGATATGCATCCAAAGGAGAGGTTACATAAAGGGAAGTCTTCAAGAGCACCAGTTCTTCTTCAGATGGTTTACATGGTATTATCAAGACCTTTTGTAGTAATAGCAGTTAGCTAGGGTCGCTACATAGTTGCCTTCTTTTATGACTTTTTAAAATAAACTTGGGTCTACTTTCTTCATCATAAGAATGAAGTGTCAAACAAGTTTCTAGCCTTCAAGACTCATGTTGAATAGAAATTAAGGAAAACTATCAAAGTTCTTTGAATTGACAATGAGAGAAGATATATGAACAAAAGACTTACAGAATTTTGTAGACATGAGGGAATAGATCTTTAGAATCCACCAGTATTCAATCTGCATAAGATAGATGTTGTAGCACTAAGGACCCACACTCTTAAGTCCATGGTGAGTTTCATGATATAGGCCAAGTCCCTAGATCCATCACTAGAAGTCAAAGTAATCAGCAATGCCACTCACATTCTTAATCGATCTCCTCATCTAGCCTTAGATGGAAAGACTCCTTTTGAGGCATGGTGCAACAAAAAACAAATTATGACACACTTCAGAGTCTTCGATTATCCTGCATGGGCAAATAGATCTTCCAAGGGATGCAAGGCACAATCACCTTGGCCTTGTACTTTCATTGGATATGAAGATGGTGTGAAGGCATATATACTTATGGATCCAGAGAAACATTAAATTTTTTTGGAGAAGGATGTACACTTCGAGGAAAGTTCACCAAGCTTGTCCTCTAATCCTCTCTATACATCATACTATGTGGAAACTGATAGTGACACTAGCGATAGGGCTTCAACAAGTTCAGACATGCGGGGTTCTATTGACAGTTATAGTGAGAGGTCACAACATCAATCTAGTCCACATGCATATATTGCCACAATGATAGGTCTAGAATAGCAGGGTACATCCAGTCTTCCAGGTCTAGCTTCAGTGATAGATTTGGGGAACAATATTGAAGATTTTCCTCTTCTTCTTGATGTAGCAGCTTCTTCTTTATTTGTCATGAGGGCTCCATGTGACCCTCTTGTTGATTCTCTACATGATCAATCATCATAGGTTGAAGTGATTGTGGATACTTATGACCAACAGTTGTAGAGGGTTTCTTCATCAGTTGAGGAGACAGATAGTTCTTTGAGACATGTTCTTCAGCTAGTTGAGAAAGTTTTAGAGACATCACTTATCTATGAAATTATTTCCAGACACAGCAGAAGCATCTCATTTATACCCATGATAGTATTTCTTCCCTAGGGGAGGAACACCATTCTACAATTTTGGATCAGCTTCTCCATCAGAGCAGTCACTGGTTGCCATTCTTCTTTGTGGGGGAGGGGGTGGAGCCTATCCTATCTCTCTTCCTCTTCTCATTTTTCTCGATTGTATATACTAGATGTATGTTGTAATGGGGGGGGTCTTGATTACTCCATCCATCCTTGCATCCCTTTTCATCTCTATTTTGGGAGAGGCTTCTTCCCATGAGGTTTTCCCTCTTTCTCCACTTTATGAGAGATTGCATATCATTATGTACATGGGTACCTAACATGGCTTAGTAGTCGGGACCCATCCTGCATTTCATCCTAGATTATGTAAGCTTAAGGACATTCCCCTAAGTTGCACTTAAGGGGGGGTGTTGGTGTAAATAAGTATTTTCTATTTACACTTACTTAAGTTTACTTAAGTTAATGAATATTTTTATTATTTATTTATTAGTCACCTAGGAGTATGCACACTCTTGTGAGTTGTCGTGTTGACAACATAGGAGTTTGCACTCTAATTATGCACATGGTGTCTACACTTAGGAGTTAGCACATTATTTGAGCACATGGTGTCTATAAAATTATAAACACCTCATCATGCTTATCCTCTTATTGTGGAGGATATATGCTTAGTTGTCATGCTTATCTCCTAGTACATTCTAGACACATTCTAGATGCATCTTAGAGGCCTTTATATACAGGCTCTCCTATTGTGTATGTACATGCTTCTGATAATAGTGAGCATTCTCATATTGATCATACTCATTGGTCTATTGTGTGCTTGTTCTTGTGCTCCTTGATCTCGGGTGAATTTTTCTCTAAGGAAAATTCTTACACTAACATCTTGATTGGAAGATATTTTGTTATCAAGAAATTAATTCATGTAGTGGTCTTCTTTCCCAATTTTTCACAATGGTTGGAAGTGAAGAAGGGTTTTTAAAAAAATATTTTATTAAGGTGTGTATTACGAAACAAGATTTTCAAGAAAGTAATTTGATTGTGATCAATGGAAGTATGATTCAAATGTGGACTAGGTGCAGGTGTTGGGATACTTTCCTGACCATCATTGTCTAACCTTGATTCACATGAATCATACTTTTGAATAGATTCTTCTTTATGTTTGCATGTGGAACATCTTGTTGATAATGATTGTGGTTTGTGAGAGAAAAAATAATCATCTTTACCATCTTCTTCATCAATCTTTTGAAGAGTTAAGAGCAAAGATGGATGGATCTTTTCCGGATCAAGTCATTAACCACCATAAAAACTCTTTAAGAAATCAACTTGTATGGGTTTATCAAAAGCCTACATTTTTTGACATGGAAAATATTCATCATCGCTATCACTATCACTTTCAACTTTCCCTTTGTACCAATCCATGATTCTAAATTCACACCTTCAAATAGAGTCACCAAATATTATTTTAGGGAAGGTATCCTTTATCAAGATACTTACTGATTCTTGATTACCTGATCTTGGATATGACCAATAGTTTGTTTGTTGCATCTTGGAATAAAAACTATTCTATCAACAACCACAAAATTTTTACCAATAGGAACTCTTCACAAGATTTTCTTGAATTGTTCTTCTTCTAGAAATTGATTTACCTATTGATATTTTTCAGCATTGTCTCTACACATCTAGGCTAGACTACTCAATTTTGAAAAAATATCTTCTTGTATATCCTAGAAACCAAGATTTGGTTTGAGAATTGGAAACACATTCTCATGTGGAAAAACCATCTTGCTTCATCGTAGGCAATTGATTAATCCTTCTATTTTGTACTTTGCAACCGCATAAGAAGTCATTTAAACATCACACACTAACCTTAATTCCTAGACCAAAAGTGTTAAATAGTCAAAGTTGAGTTCTTTTTCATAGGCTTGATTTTTCCCTTAGTGTGTGATTTTTAAGAGTGGTCAAAGAAGTCTAGGTTTCAATTTTGTGCATGCATGTCTAAATATGAAATTCGACAAGGTGATACCTCTTCAAGACATTGTTGTGGTTCATCAAGTGAGTATCATGCTCTATATTGATACCAAGCCTAGATCAATAATGGAATTATATCAAATAGTTTATGTGCTCTTTCGATGCTCTCATATTTTGCATTTACATCTTGACACATTAATGCAAGTAACTTGCATGTATTCAAATATTGAACTCATCACAATCATGAGTTACCAACTTCTTAATCACCATTTAATTTCATGGTAGGGTGGATAGTGAGGTTTGGATCATAGTGCCATGTTTTCTACCATTGAAGTTAGCATTTATTGAAGACTACCATATCACGAGTGAGAGTTGGAGTATTATATGAAACAATTTTCATACATTTTCATTTATTCCTTCATTGTGAATGCTTTAGAACAACCTTCAAATATATCAAACTCGTTAGAAATATGGATTACTAGTTGTCTAGGACATGTAATACTGCAAACTAGAATGGGGTTTGGATGATTCCTTATACTCCCCTAGTTTCCAAATCTCCTTCACTAAGGGACTATTTGGTTGCTGGAATATAAATTAAGCATTGGCATTCAGAATGTTGGCTTTGGGATTCTGGAGTTTGGAATCTAGATTATGACTAGGAAATTTAATTTAGAATTGTTTGGTTGAGCAAGAATTCGTTGTGTGAGTACAGATTTCCTCTATTTGGTTGCACATTGTGGAATTGGAATACTAGCCAAAATAACACAATTAAATGATTCTTCCATCTTGGAATTACAAGATAATCTATATCCTCCAATGATTTAGAAATCTAAAAAATTATTTTCTCTAATTGTAACCAAAAAAAAATCTTTTTCATTTCCATTGTAAATCAAAAGATAGATCATCCCCATTTAAAATTAAAAAAATGAAATAAATCTCTTTTCATTTCTATTATGATTCTCACCAACACTACCATTGCCATAAAGCTTTAATTATGTTTCAATTGGTCTCCCACTGAATCATTAATGCATGCCCAAATGATTTCCAAAACACACATCAAAATGACCTTTCTTCTACTTTACAATGAAAACAAACAAGCGGAAAGAAAATCCTCAACCATGAAAATACAACAAAGAAAGAAAAATTGAAGGTAGATTTTCAACCAGATGACAAGTTGCTCATTTTCACATCCTTGCTTCACCTTTTCAAATAGAGAAACATTGATTACCAGATTGTAGATCTAGTGGAGAATGACGCTAATAAATGGTCAGATTTGAAAAATACTATGAGTCTCCTATATATTGAGGGAATGAATCAACAACTAGAAGTAGCAAACATATGATCAAGTAATAGAAGAAAAGTTTCTCCCATTTAAACAAATTAAATTTCAAAAATTTGTTAAAAAATAGGTGCCCCCAAATTGGCATCTAGATGTCAAACCCCAATTAAATTTTACTTTAGTTGAAATCCTAAATTTTAAGAAATGGGATTTAAAATGGGAATTAAAATAGTAATTCAAAATAGCAAATATTTTGAAGGAATTTGGAATTCTTGTTTGGGTGTCAATTGGGGATACCAGATTCTACTTTTTCCCAATCCAATTCTGATTGTGTGGACCCAAACAATGGATTATAATTTTTTTAAGAATTTTGAATGCCAATTCTATTCAAATTCCATCTACCAAATGAGCCCTAAATGCTTAGAAAATATCTAATATTTGTATTGGAACATTCTTTGACAGTGTGAAATATCAAATTCAGTAAGGATGCATTCCAATCTCATCAGGCCACTATAATCATTCATAGATTAAGAAGTGTGCATGGATTTGTCACATGCTTCACAAGAATTCAAACTTAGCTACCAATCTACTCGAGAAACTTTCACCCTTGAAATATTCTATCAAATGGTTTTTGTGTCTTGTCCTTCCCACTATGTCAAAGTTCAAGAACACTTTCATATATTCAAAATACCAAACTCATAACAATTATGAGTTACTGTCTTGCCAATAGTGGTATGTTGTGATGGTAAAGTTGTTGAGTTGTTATCCTTGCCATCAATGTTCAAATCTAATGGGGATGAGGTCCCCCTTTTATGGCCTCACTAGTTCATAGCTCTAGGTCAAAGAGTTTACCCTTAAAAATAATAATTATGAGTTACTATCTTCATAAGATACTATAGTATCCTTGCGGCCTGGGTATTGATTTTACATTCTTTAAAACTTTGAAGCTACATATTTTTCCCATTGATGCTTTCAACATTATTTTTTTGATAAAAAACAACATGCCTTTTCAGGAATAATGTCAAATTTATCATGGCTTCTTTTCTTTAAACCATTGGATCCATCCCTTCATGTATGATATAAAATTTTTCATTATACATATGTCTTGAAGATGATTCACCTTTCAATTCCCAAACTCCATTAACTAGACAAAGAGATTAATAACCATCTCTAAAACACACTTTTCAGTTTTTGGAGTTTAAGATTTAGATTTGGAAATGTTCATTTCAGATGTTTATCTTAACTCTTTTTGGGATGAGAGGATAATATCCCAAATGGAAGCAATAACCTCTTGAGGTTTTAAAGGGCACCTTTCATTAACCTGTCTCAATTTGAGACTTAGGTGGTGAATTTTGAAAATTTGAAATGCTAGATGGTGCTGAAGACACATAAAAAGTATCAATTTCATAAAATCATTAAAAATACAATCGATGATTGGCTGTTTTAAATCTTGAAATTTGACTCACTCAACTTTTTTTAACTCAAAAAGATAGAATTTTTGCAATCTAACTATCGTAACAATTATACAAATGAATGATATGATTGCACACAAATTATTTCTTCTAACTTTAAATAATTTATATTAATTTAAATATTTTTTTGATAATGGACCAAAGTTTAGATTAATTATTATTATTTGTTGTAATTAATTATTATTATGTGGCAAGCTCAAGTAGATTGGAACCCAAGGTATTGTAGGCTCTTGTTTAAAATATTAAGTTAAAATATGATAGACACAAATTTCTATTTCCAATGATTTCCTTGAAAGATTACATCACACATAGTATTCCTTATGACAATGTAATATGTAATAAATTATATTATAACTTGTTCAAAATCCTTGTTGAAAAAGATTTTTTCCTCATTTCTCTTATACCATAAATTTTAATATGTCAAAATTAATATTTCATAAATTTAAATTTGTAAAATATATTTATTTTATTTAAAGATTACATTCTTATTTATAATTAAATTTTATTTATTTATCATATTCAACCACATTTTACATTTATTTCACTATAGTACCTTTAATATAACTCAATTGCTCACAGTCAAAGCTTTCAATTGACAACCAGGAAGTGTTGGATCCTATTGTCTTAAATTAGGCTTTTGCTGATTATTATAGAAATATTTTTCACTTCTAAAGATTCATTGGAGGTAGAGGAGTTTAGAAATAAATGTAAGCCTCTTATTCCCATAAGGTTGGATCTTGATGATATCTTTAGCTTATCCAAAAAAACCTCCCTGGATGAGATTGAAGTTGCTATCAAATCCCTTAAGGATGACAAGGCCCCTGATCCTGATGGGCTCCCTATTGAATTTTACAAGGCTAATATCAGTTGGATTACCAACGATATGCATGATTTGTATACTTAGGCCATCTCCTTGGGCTCCTTGGGTCCTAAGATTAATAGTGGTATTATTAAACTCCTCCACAAAGATGGGGATAAACATCTTATTAAAAATTGGAGGCTATCACCCTCCTCAATGTCTCTTCTAAAATCTTAGCCAAAATTTTAGCCCTCACGCTCATGCACATCCTTCCCAAGTTTGTGTGTGATACTCGAATTGGCTTCATTAAGGGTAGATACATCTAGGAGAACTTAATTAATGGTTGGGAAGCTATGGAATGGGCCAAGTGTTCTCTTCAGACTTCTACTATGCTCCTTCTCGACTTTGAGAAAGCTTATGATAGGGTTGAATGGAAATTTATCCATATGATGCTGGAAGCTTTTAGTTTCCTACCTTATTTCTACAATGTTGTTCAAATTCTGCTTAAAGATGTCTTTCCTCAAATGGAAATCAATGGTTCCTGCTCTAATCCCTTTACTCTTGGATGGTCGATCAGGAAAATTTGTCCTCTAACCCCTACTCTATTTGTTATTGTTGTTGAAGCTCTATTTTATATCCTTAGAGATAACATGTTGTCCCTTGATGTTAGATGCCTCTATCTTCCCAATAATGATGAGCTCATTAATAGTCATTTTGCTAATGATACTGCTTTATTTTTTAGCTTACTAATAGGAATTTTAAAGCTTTGCAAACTAAGTTAGATATATTCTATACCATTTCTGGTGCTCATATCTCCTAAGCCAAGTCCATCTTCTTGGGATGGGATGAGCAACCCCCTAACTGGTTCACTCAGTATAGCTTCCAATGGGGAAGCCCTAGTAAGATTGTCATGTAGCTTAGTATTCATTTTTTCTGTTGAACCCTCTCCTAAAGATATGTGGTCTTGGATTAAGGAAAAGGTTGATAAGAAGCTTAACAAATGGCATAACAAGTCTTTATATCTTGCTAGTAGAATCCAAGTTTGTCAAAAGATGTTGTCTTCTTATAGTATTTATTATTCTTCTGCTTGGATGTTTAATAATTACCAATTTTAGAAATACAAAAGGCTGTCAGACTTTTTTTGTGGTATGATGGTAAAGGTAATAGAAAGATGCATGCGGTCAAGTGGGACTGGTGTCATATTGAAAAAAATCCTTGGGGGGCTAGGGCTTAAATACATTAAGGTTCAAGGTAGCCTTATCTACCAAATGGATCTTTCACTCTCTGGAGGGTAATAATCCTTGGAAGGTGCTTGTTAGACATAACATTGAGAGAGGTTTTCCTAAAAAAGCCAAAACATGGAAAAATCTCTCCTTTTGTGATCTTATTGTTGGTAACTTCCTGGTTATTGTTCAATGTTCTATTGTTTTCAAATCTATCTGGAGAGCTTGGGATCATGTCCAAAAATTTATCACCAATAAGGAGTTTCATAGTGACATGTAGCTCCATGGTGAAAGGTCCATTTGGTGGAACTTACACATGAATGGTAAGCCCCTAGCCCTCTCCCAAGGATGCTTTGTCCGATTGTAGGTTAAAAAAGGTATTTCTTAGCTTGTTGACATCTTTGAGCAGGATAAACTCATTCAATGGGATGAGCTCAAAACTAAGTTTAATCTAATTCTCACAAGAAGACTTATAATATGATTTCGCAAGATTTTAAAAAGCTTCCTTCTATTTGTCATGTGGATTCCCATAGACACCTAAAATTTAAGTGGCCGGATGTGGTCATCATGGCTAATCTCAAGACAAAAACATATACAAGATTATTGATCATAATGAAGATATTGTTCATCACATTAACACTGTTTGGTATTCATCTCTTGATGCCAAGGTTTGGAAAAATTACCTTTATATTCTTTGCAAAAGTCCTATTAAGCCTAAAAGTAGATGTTCTAAATGGTTAGTTCTGCTTGATAGACTCTCCATTAAAAAATGTGTTCATAATGCTGACATTTGTAACTTATGTATGCTACCCAAAACTAGTAGACACATTATTTTTTATTTTTTATTTACCAAAGAGACCTAGAATATGTTTGGTATCTTTTATCCAGTTAATGTGAATATTCTTTATGTTGTTACTAGTAATATCAATGGTCTTAATAATGGTGCCAATTTTTTTTTGGAATATGTTGTCTTCTAACATCCTCTAGCAGATCTAGAAGTGCAGGAACAAGGAAAGGTATCATGATAACTCGAGAGTTCTTACTAGGTTCTTTTTGAAAACTCACACATTTTAAAATATTTCTACAAGTCCATACACCATGATGATTGAAAAAGAGAAGTTAAGAAGATTTATTAAGGATGGGCATGCCACCTTCTTCTTCTGCGAGTTAACGCATGGCTTTGAGTGGATGCAAACCCTTGATGATCTCTAGATTTTTGAACCAACCTACAAAAGAATGAACAAAGAAATAAGGAAAAATGTCAATACTACAAAGGAGGAGCTATTTATGTTGACTCAGATCTAGGAGCACAAAAGCATTGTGCGGATAGAAGGCCCACTTGGGTGGACTGCTTGGGTTGATATGCACTATGATGTTCTACATTAGCTTTTTAGTTACTTCTTTTTGAGCTATTTGTAATTATGATACTTTGATTTCGGGTTGAGGCTTTGCCTCTTTGTTGCTACTTGGTGAACTTTCTATAATATTTTTGATCTCTCTATATTTAATATAAAAAATCTAACTCTATTGTTAATGGTCAAACCTAATTCATAATGTATATTACTAGCACTTGCACCTTTAAGGGTGCAAGTGTTAAGTTGATAATTTTATATATATTGAATGACATCATTGTATTGTTTAAGTGAAAATATTTGTCATAACTTTTATTACAAATATCTTTGTGTTGAAATGTAATACTAACAAGTGCCACATAGTGGCATGTACTTGCCCTAGCTCTTAATAATGATTAATATAAGTAGAGAAGTATTTACAATAAAATTTGCATTATATACAACAATATCAAAATGAAAAAATAATGAACTCTAATATTAATTAACTAATTACATACTAAAATTAAAACATTTAACATTATATAAAAAATAAAATATTTTTATTAAAAATTCAAAAGCATAAACATATATCAAACATTAACATCATATATATTTTTTAATTAGACTTTTTAATACATCATTTTATATATCATAATGTACCATTAATAAATTCTTATACTATATTAATAACAATATAATGCATACATCAATTTTATATTAAAAACTCAACTTACAAAAAATTAAGGAAATGTGTCAAATCAAAATTTAAATTTAATATTTTTTAACCTTAAAATTCAAAGTGCACTTTAATAAATTGTATACTTAATATTTCGGTGGAAAAAAACAATACAAGGAAGCCTCCGAGAAAAGGGCTCCTATAACACCAAATCAAATTGGCCAATCATAATTGAGATAAAAATATTTTTTATTTTTTAATTATAAAAAAAATTTAAACATAAAAACTATTAATTTTTATTGGTTGACTCATTGAGAACTAATTACTAATTCTAGACAACTGAATGGAAACATGTAAGTTGTATATTTGTTATATAATTAAATTTTTATTTAAAATCTTTAATTTAATGAATATATCAATTTTATTAAATTTTTATTTTAAAACATAAAATATTTTTTAATAAGAATATTTTTTCTCAGATCAAAATGAAATAAAATAATTATAATTAGATATTATCCTATACTTGACCCTAAATCTATAGAAACAATATTTTTATTAAATGATAGGAAAATGTATATTCCTAATTTAACATCGAACTATTAATCAATTTCAATAAAACATAACTAAAATTAAAAATAATAAATTTAATGTTCTAAATTTAAATAACAATTTGTTGATTTTCAAACGAAAAATAATAATCTCAAACATACTAAGGAAGATTTTGTAAAAGTTAAAATAATGATCATTTATCATTATTGAACTTATTTTCCAAAAAAAAAAATTATATAAAGATAATTTTTTTGATAAATTTATTGATGAAAAATAATACTATAATTTATTAAAAAAAAGTTTAATTCTATCCCTAATTGAACACAAAATCTAAACCTTACTTTTAATATCTAACCATACCAAAAACCCTAAGCGTAATAGTGATGTATATTATAGAACCCAAGTCTATAACAATAATATTTTTGTGTAAACAACATCTGATAAACGTGATCAAAATATATTAGACACACATATGGCTGAATGTGAAGCTGGAGTAGCATCAAATGCAAGAAACATCGTAATGGATGATGCATTTAGACTAAATGAATTTCTTGAACAATTATATACTTCACGCTTATTGGACATAATTGTACACTTCAGGCATGGGAATGGTGAGAAATATGATCGGATTTTATTCAAGAGCATGTTTATGAAGTTTATGGACAAGTTTAATAAACATGTGTCAACCTATATTTCCCATAGCTCATTATCAAAGATGAATTAGATAGATGTTTCAAATGGCTAGTTTTGTTGGACAAGCTACCTATAAAGAGAGATTTTGTTAATTCTGATATTTGTAACTTGTGTAGAGTTCTTGAAACTGGTAGACATATCCTTCTTGATTGTATTTTTGCTAAAGATATATGGAAAATGTTTGGCATTGTTTATCCTATTAATGTTAATATTTTTGATATTATTTCTGGTCATATTAATGGTCTTCCTAAAAATACCAATTTATTTTGAAATATATTGTCGTCTAACATTCTCTGGCAGATCTGGAAATGTAGGAACAAGGAAAGGTATCAAGGTAAGCATAGGCATCTTACTGAGTTTTTTTGAAAACTCACTTACTTTAAAATCTTCTTGCAGGTGCAGACTACTATGATGATTGAACGGGACAATATGAGGAGGTTCCTTCGTGATGGGCATGCTGCTCTTTACTACCTTGAGCTTAAGAGTGGGTACCAGTGGCATAGTACTTTGGATGATCTGCATGTTTTTGAGCAAGCTTGCAATAGATTGAACAAAGATATTAGAGAAAAAGGGAATGCCAGAAAAGAAGAATTATTTATGATGGTGCAGATTCAAGGGCATAAAAGTATAGTTTGGATGGAAGGTCCCTTAGGATGGAATACCTGGGTTGACAATCACTATGATCTTCTCAGCTAGATAGTTTTTTGTTTCCTCCTTTTGTTGCTTTGTATGTTCAACTGATACTTTCTCTTCTGGGTGAGGCTTGGCCTCGTTGTGTATATTCGTATTGATACTCTGGTATTTTTTTCTAGTTCTGAAACTCTTATTTCTAATATAAAAAAGACGAATTAGAGACTATGGTCATACAATTATTTTTTTATTTCAGCCAAACAAATATCGGGACAATTTTTGAGGATTTTGAAAAGCTTCAAGGCAAAGGGAAAACTGTTAATAAGGATTTTGCAATGCAAGTCTACTAAGATGTTAATAAGGAAGGAATTTTGTGCGACCTTGAAACGGGGGAGAATGTAAAACATCATCTTTAAAATTTTCTTGTTCTGTTCAACTTGTGGATTTGAGTAAAAACTGAGAAGTGGGTGTGATAGATGAGACTCAGGTGAATGGAGATGATATCAGAGGTGTTTTCTATTTGTAACAATGTAAAATTCAAAGTAAGTATAAAATATTATAATCAATATTATAAAGGAAACTTTGAAATAAAGAAAACATCGCAGAAGTCATTAAAACAATTCTTTGTGGTAGCTACCCATATAAACCATCATCACCGAACAACAAAACTACATACCCAATCCATTATTTGGTGTGAAAATGTCAATACATTGGCTAACATGGAAAAACACTAAAATCATTTCCATGCAACCAACACACCAAACTCAGGGATGAATCACCGAGGACGCCAAACTCAGGAGTAAAATAAACACAGATTAAAATAGCAAATAAATCAAATTCGTGAGAAATAAGTTCTGTTCAACATTAATAACTAAAATAGATTGGCAATCACGTTGCATACTCCACCGCTTGAATTTGCGGCTTTTAATCCTCTTTGATAGGCCGCTTTATACTGCAGGATCTGTTTTTTCCTGTGTGGTGTCGGGAGTGTTATAACATTCAGGTGGCAAGTCTTTCAATAATAAGCCAATATTGGCTTAATTAATGTCTATAGGCATTCTACAATGGTAGAATGGGTGGAATGGGATGGTGTGAGTGTTAATGTTAACTTTTGTTCTCTATGTTGAATTTGACAACCATCTACATGTCAAAATTTTAAATCTTATTATAGATAATATATATTTTTTAAATAATTTAATACCACATAAAATATTTACGCCGAGAGGCATAACCTACAGTGGTAGAATAGGGGAATAAAGTGGGGTGACCGTATTAATGTTAACTTTTTTATTTTGAAAATTTAAAGCCGACTACTAACTTTTTGATATTGAAAATTTAAGTTTTATGTATCGTCACATCCTGTAAAATTAATGATATAAATATAGAGTATAAATTTAAGAAAATACACATTTCAATATTGGAGTGACAGTACAAATATATAGTACAGAAAAAATAGCAAAAAGGTATGTAAGAGAGCTGATTCAACATTGCCATCGTTATTTCGACATTGCTTAGTTCTTCACGCTTAAGAGGGATTTGATTGAACTTGAGAATAAGTTTGATCTCTATGATCATGAGGGACCCTTATTTCCACATTGCTTAGTTCTTCACCCCTCTCATGTCCTATATTTGGTTGTTCTTCTAAATTTTGAATGTCCATTCTCTACAACTAGCTTGGATACCATGATGTACTCTCTTGTGAAGTCTTCCACAAACATTGTTTTCAATGCCAAGTGGTACTGAAAGAGTGAAAATCATGCTCGTGCATTGTTGCAAATTAAACCATTCTTCTTGTTTCATCCTTTTTGCACTTTTAGATGCACCACAACTTTTACCTCGCAATTATGTGGATTTAGGTTTAGGGTTTTCCTAATACCCTTTTTAAAGTAATGAATGAATGACTCGATAGGCATTTAACTCATTCTCACACATAATAGCCAAATGCAAAGCCATTTTCAGCAGCTTGATTCCTCTCTTGGATAGTTTATTAATGATGTTTATAGAACCCAGCTGTAAAGAATGATGTAGGAGTTGATCCTAGTTCATTTTATCAAAATAATCTTCTAGCTTTTCTAAATTTTATAACAACTTCATTGCTGACATTGTATCTATAGATGGAAGAGCTTTCTTTAAGTAAGGGTTTGACATTATTGAATGGTATGTTTCCTCCTCTAACTTCCTTGGCATTCATAGTCTTAGATTTGGACCAAGATTTGAGCAACCAATAAACTACTTCATAATTGTAATGCCCTACTCGGAGATCCTTGGAACAAGGATTCAATACAAGCCAAAAAAAAAATTTCTTACAAGTATGAATGCACAAGACAACATCATACAAGGATCACAAAGATCGCAATGGAAGACTTCACCACAATCTTAGCAACCAACAGATCTCTGAATGCCACTACCAAACTGACACATGCAAACAAAAGCCAACCATAACCACACACAAGATGAGGGCCCGAAGAAATGACCACACATCAACAAAACACCAAGCTAGGGTAGAATGCAGAATCCTAAAATTTGGCTACGTCTTGATTTCTAAAGCCTTGAAATTTCCTAGAATCTGTATCTTATCTCTGAGAGGTCTGAAACCTATCTCAAAAGATTTGTCACATATATTAAAATATATCTTAAGTATAAGGAATTATACTTAAACAATATATTTTAAACCCCAAGAGATTGACTACAGAAACACACACAAATGAAATAAAAAAGAAACACTATAAGGTTGAAGAACATCGAAGAGGGTATCCAAATCAACTCTCAAAAAGTTTGAACTAGACTGAAAAGTGCTCGTTGGTCGCCCGCATAGGTTTTTACAAAAACCAGGCTATACTTTAATACAACATACAAAAGTATCGCACGACATTTCTAAAGAAGGAGGGTGACACTTTTAGGGACTGGATGATACTTCTCCCAAAGGCGTGTGACACTTTAAGGGTGTCATATGACATTTCTCACAAGGAGGTGTGATACTTTCTAGTATCACACGATATTTCTCCAAGAGGCATGTGATAGAATCAGAGGACACAAGACAAAGTTTCAATGGGTGTGTGATACATTTTTGTGTCACACCATACTAATAAAATGTTGCCCATAGAAGCACAAAAACACTTAAGGAAAACACAAAAGGGGAAAAATATAGAAAAATTGAGTTCAAAATCTCCACACCGGGGAGTACTAGATCCACATAGATTGAGGAGCGAGCACTCGATTGCATAATCAACAATAGGCCAAGAAATAAAGAAAAAGGAACATTTATCCATCTAAATCATAGAAATAACAGAATGTATTGAAACAACAATGCAGTGAACATAAACAACATCGCAATGTACAGAAATAACATCACAATAACTGAACAACCAACTAAGTACGCAATTCCTCCCAACTGTCAATAGCATAATAAGACCATCATGGATTCTAGCCATTTCCCACACGTAACATCCCAAGCCACCAATTAGATCGTTGGTACTATTGTAATAGGGATGTCACTACTAAAACATACTACAATATAAGCATAAGGAAATCTAACATGCTAGTAGTAAAGCATAAGATATTCCTACAAGGTAGATAACATCACCTATCACATGCTAATCATCATAATTAGGAATGTGTCAAAACTAAGATCATCTAAACATGATAAACAACATCCCAATGAAAGCATAAATCACAAGAAAGCATACTCTGAAACCCAAAGCATTGTTGCAGTGGCAGAGAAGAAAAACACTATAGGAGGCAACATTGTTGAAAATGTAATAGGGAATTTAATGTTATGTTGTAAATGCTTTTAGTTTTTGAAGTTTGTAATAATGTCCTACATGTGGTGGCATACCTAGAGTAGCAGTTCGATAAGCTCTCCAGATATAGCAACCTAGGACCAGGTGTTTGGATCTTAAATTAGAATAGTTTTTTTTAGTTCGTAGGTGGAGTGTTTAATGATTTTTAGAATCCAATAATAGGTAGTAGGTAGTTTTTGGAATATTCCTAACTTAGAAAATGACTGTCTAATATTGGTAGAAAAAATGTTTCAGATTCGTATCCTTTTTTTGGATAGAAGACGTTCTTCTTTTCTAAAATAAGAAGAAAACATTTCACATCCTTTAATAGGAAAAAGAAAGTCAATTTTAAGGGGAGCCAGTCGGCTATGTAAGAAAGGCGAATCGAATTTGGAGAGATATGTAATGTTTTTTTTTATTTTGCCTTTGTGCAAGTTTTTGATGGTCTGAGTTTTGAACAGATTTTTCTTATCTTCTCACAGGAAACAAGTTAATAGTTTGCAGAAGATTAAAAAGTTTTAGTTTTGGGTCGAATTTGGTATGTTTGCAAAAAATTAGTCTCAGTGCATGGGTAATATCTCCCAAATGAACCGTTGGATTTCTCTCAAATTTTTATATGTTGTTTGAAACCTAGCTACACAAAATATCAACAGTTCAATTGAGAAAATATTGTGTGGTTCAAAAGTTATACATGTCTGTTCACGGGTCTATCTAGAGACAACAAGAAGCAATGTTTTGCAGAAAACTGTACTCCGATGCGTGGTCAATATCTCAGGCTTGAACTGTTGGATTTATCTCAAATTTTTATATGTTGTTTGAAACTTAGTTTTTCCAAATCTCAATGGTTGGATTGAGCAATTCTTTTTTGGTTCAAAAATTATTCATGTTTGAGTGCATGTCTATCCGGAGGCAGCAAGAAGATATTTTGTGGGATTTTATTTTCAAAATTTTGTTTATTGAATTTGATTTTAGTGTGTGATCCTGAAGGTTGTAGATGCCCCTTGAAGTAACTCGGTTGAGTGATTGATTCCTCCTGAGTTTTCCAAGGTGTGGCTCTGCATCATTTTTGGTATTAGAGCCTTTGTGAAGGTTTCCAGATTGATGAGCTTGAGCCTTTGAAGCAACCCTTCGAGTTGAGTATATCCACAAAAGGTTTCCAAAGTGTAGCTTTGCATCATAATGGAAGAAGAAGAAGCAAAAAGACAAAGCTATAGCCAAAGACATTCTATATTCCGAACAAAGTGCAAGTGCAAGAATAAGGTATGCAAAGTTATAGTTGACAGTGGTTCCTTTGAAAATATAATCTCAGTTGAAATGGTTGAGAAAGTGAATCTTCCAAGAGTACCTCATGATTTACCTTACAGAGCTTATGGGTTAGGAGATGAACGATGGATTGATGTCTTCGAAAAGTCATATGTTTCTTTTAACATTGGACCATATTTTGATACCATTGAATGTGATATTATGCCTTTAAAAGATTGTCACTTGATTTTGGGAAGAGCATGGCAATATGACAGGTCAACCATATATGATTGTAGAGAGAACACATATACCATCAACAAGAATGGGAAGAAGATGGTTTTTCTTCCATTGAAGGATGATACAACATGGAAGGAATCAAGAAGTATAGGTATTATTGATAGGATAGCATATCCAATGCATGATGAAGTGAAAGAGGAAATGAAAGAAGTTTTGGTAGAGGCAAATGAAACTATAGAGAAAGAAACCATAAAGAGTGTAGATGTATGTGAAGTTGGTACAAAAATCTCAACAATGATAGATGTAAGTTGTCCTTTGGAAGGGAAAGAACCTGAAGAGCAGAAAGAAGATAAATTGCAGCAAGTAAATGTTGATGAGAAGAATAAAGAGGAAAGTCCTATGGGATTTGAGTGTGAACAATTTTTGGTTGGAACAGTAACATGTCCTTTGAAAATAGAGAAGAGTACAATGTTGGAAGGTACTCCTATGGAAAAGATTTTGGAGGCAATTGATGAAGCCTTAAATATGCATAATGAAGAAAAATGTCAAGAGGAATGGCATGAAGATGAAGCTACGGAATGTGTAACAGCAAGTTCTAAAGAAGAATCTGATATATAGGAAAAATTTGCAGCCATTGTGGGAGAATGGAAAAGGCATGGCGGTAGTATGGAAACTCAGCTTGAAGAAGAAAGGAAAGAGTGCAATACTGTTATTGTTCTTGAGCAAAGTTGTAATAAGAAAGAGATATTTGAAAGTGAGATTACTACAGAAGATCAAGATAATGATAAATGTTTAATAAAGGAAGAAGAGATAAATATGATTCTTAAGATTCAAGATGTGAAACTGGTTGATAGTCAAGAAGCAGATAAGTTTATGGTTACTATTGATGAAGATAGATATGATACACATTACATGGTGTATAAGGAAGCTCATATTCAAAAAGAGAACTCAAATAATCTTAATGCTGATGATATGTTTTCTTCTAATAATGTTTATGTAGGGATGCATATTTCATGTATAGTGAATCATGTTGGAGAATTTTCTGTGACATTTACAGCATTAAAGAATCAAAGCTACAAGGTGGAGAAGTTGGATATTATTTTTGTTATAGGAGGCAACATTGTTGAAAATGTAATAGGGAATTTAATGTTATGTTTTAAATGCTTTTAGTTTTTGAAGTTTGTAATAACGTCCTACATGTGGTGGCATACCTAGAGTAGCAGTTCGATAAGCTCTCCAGATATAGCCACCTAGGACCAAGTGTTTGGATCTTAAATTAGAATAGTTTTTTTTAGTTCGTAGGTGGAGTGTTTAATGATTTTTAGAATCCAATAATAGGTAGTAGGTAGTTTTTGGAATATTTCTGACTTAGAAAATGACTGTCTAATATTGGTAGAAAAAATGTTTCAAATTCTTATCCTTTTTTTGGATAGAAGACGTTCTTCTTTTCTAAAATAAGAAGAAAACATTTCACATCCTTTAATAGGAAAAAGAAAGTCAATTTTAAGGGGAGCCAGTCGGCTATGTAAGAAAGACGAATAGAATTTGGATAGATATGGAATGTTTTTTTTCATTTTGTCTTTGTGCAAGTTTTTAATGGTCTGAGTTTTGAACGAATTTTTCTTATCTTCTCACTAGAAACAAGTTGATAGTTTGTAGAAGATTAAAAAGTTTTAGTTTTGGGTCGAATTTGGTATGTTTGCAGAAAATTAGTCTCAGTGCGTGGGTAATATCTCCCAAATGAACCATTGGATTTCTCTCAAATTTTTATATGTTGTTTGAAACCTAGTTACACAAAGTATCAACAGTTCGATTGAGAAAATATTGTGTGGTTCAAAAGTTATACATGTCTGTTCATGGGTCTATCTAGAGACAGCAAGAAGCAATGTTTTGCAAAAAAATGTACTCTGATGCATGGTCAATAGCTCGGGTTTGAACCGTTGGATTTCTCTCAAATTTTTATATGTTGTTTGAAACCTAGTTACGCCAAATCTTAATGGTTGGATTGAGTAAATCATTTTTGATTCGAAAGTTATTCATGTCTGAGTGCAAGTCTATCCGGAGGCAGCAAGAAGATATTTTGGAGGATTTTATTTTCAAAATTTTGTTTATTGAATCTGATTTTAGTGTTTGATCCGGAAGGTTGTAGATGCCCCTTAAAGTAACTCAGTTGAGTGACTGATTCCTCCTGAGTTTTCCAAGGTGTGGCTCCGCATCAAGCATCAAGTGAAAATATTTAGGAACGGCCGCACTAGGATAAAAGACCATCTATGTACACTAGTCCCTAGCAGTGGTGAAGGTAGCTATACCTCCCAACCACGTGGCACCCATAGGTCCACACCCACCATGCTGATGGAGATAATGATCCAATCACAAACACACAAAACAACATCCATGGCTAACCCTCATGCTAGACAGTATGATGGCTGTAACCAAGAACCTAAGACAATGCAAGGAGTACAGGTCCTGGTTAGACACTCAATAGGCTACTAAGTAGGGGCTAACATCTTGGAGAGTTTCTTGACATCAAAGATGCTCCAAGATTGGATCGTGTGTCCTCAAACTTAAATGGGTGCTCACACATTGTGTCCTCGAACTTAATCGAATTCTCAAACATTTTATTATGTTAAGTTTTATTACCATTCACACATTTTATTTAGTTATCACTTATATAAAACTTCCTCTGCCAACCTATGGTGCCATGATCACTAGGTTGTGAGAGAGAGCCCCCTCCAGATGCTACCCTACCCATGCTCATCCTACGACAAGTTCCCATGGGCATGCATACTCCCATACCAACCCCAATGATCATAACTTTCAGAAGTACCACTAAAGATCGAGCCTCGCAAGTCACCCAACAAATGTATGTGCACGTACTCGTGTGTGGCACACCACTATCAGGAAGATCAAAACACAAGGACAATATGAGAACATAATGCAAAAGATAACCCCCAACTGAAAGAAACATGGGAAGGATAGATTCTACATGAATCCCAAAGCCAATAAAACCACACATCATGAAATCACTCAACCGGCCTCAATCCATGAGTATGGATTCTACACGAATCCCAATGATGAAACAAGACCAAACATCATGAACTCACTCAACCAACCTCAATCTGGGAGCATAGGATCTTAGTGTCCATGAAACAATAACAAAGGTCCAAAAGAAATCATAAAACCAGGCATAAAATCCCTCAACCAACCATAGTGTCAGGAGTACGGACGCGACATGCACCCCAATGCAACATAAAAGTGCACCGGTGGTATGATTGATATCCAAATGGATCATCAAGGTCCATGACCAACATTGTGCCAAGAAAACTTGAGAAAATAGGGTGGCACGCAAAATAAGGTAAAAACTACAAAATTATGGAAAACTTCAAAATTAAAACCTATTTGGCCTTTGGGCACAAAAACTCTAAAAATTTAAAAATAAATGAGTTCAAACACCATATGTAATAATGGCCAGCATAACGGTGTAAAACCCCAAATCCTCATCTCGAAAAATAGGGAAATGTTCATACCCACCTAACCGTGTAAAACTAGCATACAGAAATGGAGGGGAACACTAGTTTTTAGCCTCCAAACAAACGACTACCAAAAATAGAAGTAGAAATGATAAAATAGGAAAGCCCTACCTCACAACCAAAAGGGGAAAATGGGAATATGAACCATAAAATAAATAGCCCTCAGAAGTAGCTAAAAATCATAACAATCCAAGGTTTCCTTGAGTTGGATCCAATGAGCCTAACCTTGCAATGATCCCATGCCCGTAGCTCCCACAACGAACAAAATAGTAAATCCTCATGAAAAGAATTTTGAGTTTTACTCTCCAACATTTCTAATTCAAAAGTGAGAAGTGAGGAATTAAATTTCTTTTTGGATATTTATTCACTTTTCAAGTGAATAATTGATTAGGGCAATTAACTAGCCAACCTAGTTAAACCCCAAATCAACCCAAACGAAAATAGGCTATTCCTAAAAATACAAATTCATCTATAGAAAAGCTGTCAGAAATTAAAATAAATCAATTAAAAAGCTCGAAAACTCAAAAAAACATAAATTTCTTTAATAACATTTGCGACAATATGAACCTCTAAATGAGTTTGGATTTAATAATCATTGAAAGGTTTAATTAAAAAATTAAAATAAAGATATGTCAACCATACAAGGACGACATTGGTAAAATATGAATGGTTGAATCACTAACTCCATGTGCCACTACTAGGTATATAAATCCTGCACACTAAACAACATGATCAAGTGCAATTACATATAATAACATAACCGAAGCAACAAATGCATTAAATCACCCAATTTAACCATTTATTTAATTATATTAAAATAATCTATTTACATCACTCACGTTCACATAAAGCATAACAACATAGGAATGAAGTAAATAACCATACCATTAAATCCATCACCTAACATAATCAAAGTTATGTCCAAATACCAAATAACTAGATATCATCATAAAAAACACTACCATCTCAAAATGGCATGATCATGCAATATGATCAACTGTACAACATAGTAGTCTAAAATCTATGATACAGAAATCAAAGTATAACATCTGACCCTCAGGTCCTCTCAAATATAAAACATCACATAAGTAACAGATATCTATCAGGTCAAAATATAACAAGGTAAATGTCTGCAACACATAACTAAATAATCCAACATGAGCAATCCATTTCTAATTACTTAAGCATTTAATAATGTTTTTTTAAACAACAACAACAGGGCACTTAAAACACACAAGTAAACACACTCATAAACATGACTAACCACTGCTACAAGAACCTAGTCTAGTGTAGCATAGTAAAAAGTACATAGTACAATCTCTGCACACATCTCAAGGTAATCACAGACCAACCTTATGATACCACATCGATCTTGGTAACCACTGGCACAAACCTTATTAAACCATAAATCACATCATAATCTCATACGCATAATCAAAGCAACTGATACAAAAACATACATCAAATCACCTCAATAGTGTAGACCACTCATGGTCACAATCATGATCCATCCCAATAAAATATCAACAAGGTTGCATCCATCAGGATGTCTTACAAAAGTAAAATGGGAGAGGCACTACAATAATTCCATTCATCCATGCACAAAATAAAAGATACTTCTTTTCTTCGGTCACAGAGCTGAATGTCAGTGTATGCATAACCTATAAATGTTTTACTATTAGTTAATTAACTTCATGTGCACACCACCTAAAAATACTTTCAAAGTAAACATAATACCGCAACAACCCTGGCCTCTAATATTAAGCTTCAACCCGCTCTAGAATATGATAGTCTTCTGTAGTGATTATATTAAATTTTTATGATAACATCGTCATTTCACTACCTCTCTTCTAATTTTTTGAAAAATGTTATTAATGTTTAGAAAATTATTATAAGAATATTTTCATATAAATCTTTGTTATAAAATAATATCTAAAATAAGAGTTTGGAAATTGAAACTATGATATATCATATATTAAAAAAAACATCAACAATGAAAAAGACAAAGATTGTAATTGATGTTATTTATAGAATATGAATTATATTTTTTTGACTAATCACATAGAGATTTGGTGTAGATACAAAGGCGTTAAAATTAAAATTAATAAAATATTTTGGAATACAAGAAAATATCTTAAATCATTTAATTTTGAAATGCATCTAGACAAAATTTTGTTTACATTGCACTATATTTCAAATAGATTTATAGATATTTAGGATAAATAATATGTATTACATTTTAATATTCTAATATAACTAAGTATTTATAGATGGTATATTGTTTGCAAAGTCAAGTTCTTTCAACAATTTCTTTTATCTTTGATCAGCTAAACTCAGTTCATATGGAATTTGATTCAGATGCAAATGAATATGTATTTGTATGTCCAATAATGGAGATGAATCAATCAAATATTATCAAATATACTACGTCAATGGCCTCTAAACCAGAAAATGCAAAAAGAGAGATGGAACTAATTCATGCATGGATAAATAACCCAAATGTAGATCTTGGATCACTAATTGATTGGCCAAGAATTGAAACATCTCCAGTGAATGAGTATGTCATAGAAGGATTACTTGATATGGCTTTTCCAACACTATTTCTAGATGGACAATGTGATTGGATCGAACCAAGATTGAGAAGAGTCTATCTTCATGAATTTTTTAAGCATTTACTGTGATATAGAGATCAACACTTTGGATGACACCCGTACTTTAGGTATTATATGATGAATATGATCATGCGACATTGTGCAAAAAATTCATCAATGGTATTTTCCAAAAAGATCTTGCAAGATATGCCAATCACAATCAATTAGTTACAAAAACATATAGAAAATGTCCCTCTCTCACATCTAGCAGATCACTTGATACATTTTGGTACAACTCTAAGGGGTACAAGGTCTTATTGGGCAAAGTGTCGAGCTAAATTAAGCGATCTCTTGCATCAAATTGGAACCCCAACAATTTTCTTTACTTTGAGTGCAACATATATGTATTGGCCTGACTTACATGCATTAATGCTAGAAATAGAACCACCTAATCCACAAGAAGCACAAAAATGGTGATGACAAAATATTATTGACTACCCACATATTGTTGCATATTATATGCATCTAAGATATACAATGTTTCGAAAGGAAGTACTACTAAAGGGAATGAAAGTAAAGATTTTTGATCAAGATATGAATGGCAACACAAAGGATCACCACATGTGCATGGTTTCATATGGTTAGAGGGAGCACCTAACATAGACAACCTTAATATGAGAAATCATGATGAAATCAAGATAGTTCAAAAATATTTTGATTCTATTACACATGCATAGAATCCAAGGGTAGATCCACATCAACAAAACATACAGGTATGATACCAATTCTTCTATAGGTATTCAACATATATTATGCCTATTTTTTTATTTTACTTAATAAAATATGTTATATCTTCAATAATAGGTCCTACAAAATTTTATACAATATCCATGCCTTTGAAATACACAACAACTAAACCAAGTAGATTTTGAATGTGATTATGAAGAGTTGCTCAATTGTGTTCAATGTCATACAATATGCAAAGAGGGTGCTTCCCTTCATCAAAAAAGATGGAAAATGGTTTGTAGGTAAGATAATTATATAGATTCATATTTTTTTTACTAAGAAATGAAAAAATAGTGTACAAGCTAATAGTTTTCTTTATTTTTTAGGTACAATGCACCATGGCCATTACATTTGGATGGATCAAGATTATTTGAAGATCCAACAACAAGAGATAAAATATATGAAGCAATAAGAAATGATGATCAAGTAAACACACATAATCATACCATACTTCAGTTATGGAGAGAAAATGTAGATTGGCAACCTATTCTTTCAAAAAATGTTGTAATGAATTATATTGTGAAGTATGTAGCAAAAGCAGAAAAGAGTTCTGAGACATATCATCAAATGTTGGTAAGACTTGCAAATATTGAAAATCCAAAAGAAGTAGCAGCAAAGGCATATAAGAGACTACTAACTGAAACCCTAATTGAAAGAGACCACACACATCAATTGCCCTTACGTTTGGCTTGGGCATTAACTAGCCATAAATCACAAGGATTAACACTTTCTAAGGCAACGGTTGACATTGGACCAAGAGAAAAGACATGACTAACATTTGTTGCTATATCACGAATTAAGTCATTGGATGGAGTTCGAATTTCACCACCATTTTCTTATGATCATTGAAAAGATGAAGATTAAGGAAAAAATATGAAAGAGGCAGTTACAATGCATGTTATTGTAACTAATTAGTTTCTATATTCAATAATCAATATTTTGTAAAAAGTGTGATTAAAGAGGTCTTTTGGTAAGATTTTAAAGGAAGCAAAAAAAATAGTTCTTAAGAATTCATAATAGAAATATGTCGTTTGAATTTAATTAATATCAAATATTTGCATAAAATAAATAATTATAAAATATTAAATTTATAATTAAAAATAAAGAAAGAAGGAATATATAGGAAAAATGGTTTCTTTATATCTTTTTAATTATTAATTTTTAAAAATTTAGAAAACATAACATAAATCTATGATCTAAAAGAAATCTTTAACAAAGTTACTATCTAAATATTTTATTATTGTTGAATACTCTTTCAATTTATCAAATAGAAAGCTTTTAAAACATAATAGAAATAATATTAAAATAAGAAAGGGTGAATGTTAAACAAATAAATAATTTAAAAAGAAAAAAGAAAAAATAACTAAAATAATGAGTTTTGAAGTTTCCTTTTAATTTAAAAAATCTTTAAGGATATGGGGTGATGGCTTCTGCAAGCGATTCTAGGTGTGTTAGGGCCTACGTGCCCTAGCCCGACCCATGCTTTTCCTTCCTCCCTACGATGTCTTTCCCACTGGTTTGTGGCACGCATCTCTTTGATTGCTGATGACTACTGTGTGGTGGAATTTTGCACGCGGGTATAGGTTTTGGCCGCGAGTGTTTTGCTATAGCTCATTTTTTGGTGATCCCTACAGAGTTTTTTGGTTGAAACCTATGATAGTTTGGGGTTGACGGGGTATTACCCAATTTTTCCTTGGTTGCATGCTTTATCTAGGTTTGGGGTTAATGGGGAACATTGGTGTCACCTCTCCCCATCCTTCAGGTGAAGCTTTGGAAATGGGTGAGCCAGCTTTGACGGCACATGTTAGTAGTACGGCTCAGAATGGTAAATTCCAATCAGGGGAAGGAGAATCCTCTTCCAATGGGAAGCTCTGACTACCAAAAGTTAATAGATGTTTATAGAAAGTCGAGGTCTGACCAATTTTGGTCATTCAACCTAAATAGGTTTCGGAGGATGTTGAGTATTGGAGTAACCACGCTCTTATCTGCAAATTTATGGGCCTTCATCTTTCATTGCTAGTGTTGGACACCTGTGCCCGTCGGGCATGGAACCTAGAAGGAGACATGGAAATTCTGTTAGCAACCAATAATTACTTTATGGTCATCTTCTCATCCATGTCAGATAGGAATAAGGCCTTTGAAGGTGGTCCTTATTTCTTTAATCAAGTAGGGTTATTCATCAAGCCTTGGCACACGGGCTTTAACTCTACTGAGGAAATCGCTTCTTGGGTTCCCATATGGGTACGCTTGCCAAGAATTCCTCTAGAGTTCTAGAGGGAAGATATTCTTCACTCAATCTTGATGCTTCTAGGAAAACCTGTGGGATCAACTACACAGACTCAGGATTGAAAGGTAATTTCTTTTGCTCATATTTTTGTAGAAGTTGACTTAAATAATCCATTACCAGATTCTTTAGAGGTTTGTATGGTATTTGTTTCTTGGATTCAGTAGTTGGACTACAAGACCCTACCATTTAGATGCAGAATATGCCATGAATATGGACATCTTCTTCGCAAATGTCCCAGGTATAAGATCCCCTCCTTGGATGCTTCAGGTCCCCCTAGGGAGGACAAGGGAAAGGCCATGATATCTAATGGACCTATTGATAGAGAGGGATTCACGCAGGTTAAATCTCATAATAAGGGCAAAGGTAAGAAGAGAACCTAGGGTGAATGAATGGCACCTTTAACAGGTTTGAGGCTCTTGGAGAGATGGTCTAGGAGGAAGGCATCCTAGTCAAGCTCTCTTCTAAGGCCAAAATTCAACATGAGATTCAAGAAGGAGATATGGAGAGAGAGGATTAGACTCCAGTTATAGGAGACCTACAAGTTGAGAAGTTGGACATTGATTTGCCCCCTCTAGTTTAGGATGTCAGGGATCTTCAAGGATCACAGGGTTTGTAGGGCCCAATCTTGGTGGCCACTGACCCCCTTATGTCTAAGGGGACATCTGATTCCGCAAAAAGTAATAAGGCTCCCCTTGTTCTAGGCATTCATCAGAAACCCTTCAAAAAGGGACCTTTTGATAAACTGTCAAAAAGTGGCAGGAAGACTGATTAGGAGAAAGTGAAGATAATGGGTGAAAATTTGGTTGAGTCTGGGTCTGTGTGACCCATTGATTTTCATTTCTTTCACCCCCATAAATGATAGTGCTATCATGGAATGTAAGGGGGTTGAACATCATCCCTAAGCAAAAGGTTGTTCATAGATTAATTGAGTCCCAATCTCTAGATATGGTCTTCATTTAGGAAACTAAACTTTCGCTGGATGGATTGGCTAATTTTGCTACGTATATCTAGCACTAGGGCCCTTGCCCTTGGCAAGGGATGGGTGCCCTGAATAGTTCAGGAGGGGTAGCTTGCTTTTGGGACCCAAGGAAAGTCTCCCCACTTTGGTGGATTTCTAGTTGGTCATCCATTTCTTTGATTGCCACTAGCTTTGAGAATGGAGAAAGGTGCTTCTTATCCAATATTTATGCTCCTACAAACTTTTTAGGTGAATCTTAGTTATGGAACCATATTAGATTTATCCAATCCTTGGAACCTTATCTTCCATGGATTATGGCAGGTGATTTCATTGCATTTATTAGCTTGGAGGAAAAAAAGAGGAGGGTTAGCTAGGCTGGACCAATCCTCAAATCTTCTCAAAGATATGATTGGATCATTGGTTGTTGTTGATGTGAAGCCAACTAATGGTGTTTTTACTAGGAATAATTGAAGATGTGAGGGCGAGGCTATCTCAGAAAGGCTTGACAGATTTTTGGTTTCCTATTATTGGATGGACAACAGGTGGATCGCCAATTCCAAAATTCTTGACTAGAGGGGATTGGATCACTGGCCAATTAAGCTTTCCATCACTCCTTACAGATTCACCAAGAATCCCTCTTTCAAGTTCCAGTTGATGTGGCTGAGAGACTTGTCTCTACTTGTTCTTATGGTAGATTGGTGGTATGAGGGAATGCTTGATCATGGTACGGCCATGTATACTTTCAGTAAGAGGCTTCAACATGTGAAATACAGGCTTAAGAGATGAAATAAATAGTGCTTCGGGTCTATTCATGTTTAGAAGACTGTTGTTCAAACCAAGCTAGATAATATTACCCACCTGATTCGGGACCAAGTGTTGAACTCTGAGAGGAGTGAAGTTGAGTCCCTAGCTTTTAAGGACTTGGAAGAATGGGAGCTCCAGGAGGAGATTTTTCGAAAGCATAAATCTTGTATTGAATGGCTTTAGAAGGGGGATAGGAACACAACCTTTTTCCACAACTCTGTTAAGGCACGCAGGCATGGGAATTCTTTCTCCTCTCTTGTCTTAATGGATGGAATTCAATTTTTTTCCCGTGAAGACATCTCTATGGAAGTAGTCAATTATTTCTCTAATCTCTTTTCTAGGGAGGATCCCTATCCTAGGCCTGAAGAGCATGATATTTTGGGTTCTATCCCTCACCGTGTTTCTCCAGAGATGAATGCCACCCTCTTGAGCCCTATCTTAGTTCTAGAATTGGAGAAAATTGTGTTTAATATGAAGAAAGGTAAGGCCCCTGGTCTAGACGACTTTTCGGTTGAATTTTTCCAAGAATTCTGGGAGATAATAAAGTATGATCTCTTGGAAGTGGTCCAGGAATCTTACAGGAATAAATAGATGCTAAAGTCTTTAAATTCAACTTTCTTATCTCTCATACCTAAGAAGGAAGGGGCTAATTAGCTGGATCAATTCAGGCCCATAGCATTATGTAATGTTGTCTACAAGATCATCACCAAATTGATTGCTAAGAGGCTCAAGCCATTCCTTGGTTTTTTTATCTCTGCTGAATAGGGTGGCTTTGTTGATGGTAGACAAATTCTGGATGAAATTGTGATAGCTATGAAGGGTATCCACTCTATGGCTAATTCAAAGGAGAAAGCTATGTTCATTAAACTTGACATGACCAAGGCTTATGATCGGGTAAGTTGGGAGTTCTTAGAGAAAATTCTTTTGACTTTTGGGTTTGTTGTGGAGTGGGTCGCATGGGTTCTTAGCTGTGTGACTTCTCCCTCCTTAGTTCTTATTGATGGAGAATCTTCAGAGTTGTTTGGCACTTCTAGGGGGCTTTAGCAAAGGGACCCTCTTTCTCCCCACTTGTTCATTATCATGGTAGAGGGTCTTAGTAGGTTTCTAAAAGCTTAGGTGCGGCAAGGTATTATCCAAGGTTGGAGCTAGAATAACAACCTTCCTTTGTATTCTCACCTTTAGTTTGTTGATGATACTGGATTGATGGGCATGGCTAGAATCAATGAGGCAATGAATACCAGGAAAGTTTTGGATACTTATTGGAAAGCTTTAGGATAGAGAATTAATGATGACAAGTACTCTATATATTTCTTTAACACTCCTCAGCTTATTTAGAATAGGATTGCTAGAATTCTTAGATTCCAAATTGGCTCCCTTCCTCTAGTGTATCTTGGCCTTTATTCCCGGGTGCTCAGTGAAAGGATTATTGGCAGGGGTTTTTGGATAAATTCAAGAATAAGGTTAGTCATTGGACCTTCAGATGGTTATCTTCTGCTGGGAGAGTGGTGCTACTTAAGACTGTGGTGCAATCTCTTCCCATTTACAGGTGTTGTGTTCAAGTTCCCCCTTCTAATTTTGTGAGGGATTTTGATGCTTTATCTCGACAATTCCTTTGTTTTGGTAGTCTTCTATCTTCAAAGTGGAGCTTGGTCAAGTGGGAGTATGTGTGTAGGCCGAAGCATGCAGGTGGCCTTGGGCTTCGTTCGATGGCTCTTATTGTTACGGCCTTGGTTGCCAAGTTGTACTGGTGATGGTTTAACAATCAAGATCAAGAGTGGGCTAAGATTCTTACCCATAAGTACTTTCTTGGTGTAGATTCCTCTGAGGTGCCCCATCTTCCTTTGGTGGGTAAAGGCTCCTATATCTAGGATACTCTTAAGAAGGGAGCCCAACTTGTTAAGGAGGGGCTCTTCTGGATTTGTAACAGACGCTCAGATACTTTATTTTGGTAGGAATCTTGGGATGGCCACCCTCCCATTCTTCCTAGTTATCCCCAGCTTATTCTCTTTTCCCAAACTTTCACTAATGTTGGTTGGCTTAAGGTGGAGCATTTTAAGACTGGCAAGCTCTTGGGGCAAGTTGAGATGACTTGCTGGAAGGACTCTTAGGAGTGGCCGATGGGGGGCTTCGATGAGGATTAGGCCTTTCTCTCTAGAGTTTTAGAGGATAGGTTTTGCAGCTCTCTCAATGGAAGGGACTGTTTGGCTTGGAGTCCTAGTCCAAAAGGTAAATTTATGGTGGCTCAAGGCTATGCTATTCTTGACCGGAACTCACATGGTCTAGCTGAAGTGAACTGGTGGAAAAAGGTTTGGAGTAGCTTTTTGTGGCCCAAGTGTAACTTCTTCTTATGAATGTTGGCTCAGAAGAAATGACTCACTTGGGAGAATCTTCACAAATGAGGTTTTTAGGGACCTTTAGTTTGTGTTCTTTGTTTGCACAATGAGGAGTGTGTCTCCCACTTGTTTTTTCTCTACCCTTTTTTGAGAGAGATATGGCATAGATGGTGGGAGGCCTAGTGTCATGGTTGTATTCATGCTACTTATATTATTGATTTCTAGGAAAGCTTAGGCAGACCTCTAGCAAAGACTTCTTTCTTACATATTGCTCAGATGGTTGGTCGGATCTTCATTCTTTGGAAAATTTGGTTGGAAAGGAATTGTAGATCTTTTGTGATTCCAAATTAGGTAGTTCCCAAGTGTGGAAGTTGATTCTTAATAGGCTCCAAGAGATGATCTATTCAAAGTGTGATATTTCTGTTAATATTGATCCTGGGGATCAAGTTATTGTGAGGAATCTGAAACTGGGAGACAACAGCCAGGGATGCATTCCTAGTAAAATATCCAACCATGGTAATTAGTGGGTGTGTTAGGAGGGGAAGTGGTCTCGTCCCCCGACTAGGTTATTGAAGATCAATATAGATGGATCTTCTTCGGGGATCCCTGGTCATGCTGGTATTGGGGCTATTGGTAGAGGCAATGATGGCAACATGGTTTTCCTACTCTCTATTTACAAGGCCCAACCTTCTAATAATTTGATGGAAGCCTTGGCTATTAAAGTTGCCATTGAGCAAGGCTATTCATTAGGGTGGCAGAAGATCATATGTGAGTTTGACTCTCAGATTATTGTGGATATGCTAAATAACCAGAGGTTGGAGGATGTTAACTGGCAACTTTCCTCTTTGGCCAGACAAATTCTTAGTCTCAGTAGCTCTTTGGACTCTGTTTCCTTTTGTCATATCCCACATGAATGGAATAGAGTGGAAGATTGTTTGGCTAAGTGGGCTTCAGAGAATGTGGATAGTTGGGCTATTAAGGGTAGGGATGAACTACCTTCTGAGTATTGTTAGATCATTGATCAGATGTTACTTGAGGACATGAGTATGTAATGTTGTTTTGGGCCTTCAGCCTTTGCTCTGTAAATTGGTTTTGAGTGAATAAATTTTTACTCGTCCTTTTTTCCAAATTTTCAAAAATTTTATGAAAAAATAGAAGTTTCATTTTTTTTAAAAAATTATAAAGTTTGAATTTTAGTAACTAATTTGAAACCTTAATAAGAACACTTCAAAAAAAAAAATTATGGAATAGTTTCTATATTAGAAATTATAAAAATATTATATAATTTTACTTTAGAAAGCTTTGCATACAAGATCTTTTAGTATGTTTAAGTGCACATAATTTATTTATTATTTTAAGTTAATCATATACACCACTTAATTTGTAATATAATCAATTAATTTTCAAATTTTAAGACTTAGTTTTCTATAAATATTTAATTATTTTTAAAAATTGGAACAAAGAGTTAGATATTACATAAAAAATTATAACTAAGGTTTAAATTTAAAAATTTGGACAAACCTTTGAATGTAGTGAAACCTTTGAATGTTAAGTGAATTCTTTGAAATAACATTTAAGTTTAGAAATAAAATTAAGTTTTATAAATAAATTCAAAGCATATACATGTAATCAATTTTGAAAATGAGTGTATGACATGTGAGAGGGAGTGAGACAAGGGAAAGAGGGTGACACATAAAGTAGACACTATGAGAGAGGGCAAGAGATAAATATAAATGAGACAAAGAAACTAGTTAGTAGTAAAAGTAGAAAATATTAGAGGGGTAGGAGGAAGTGCGAGAAATATGAGGTAGACATAGAGAGAAAAATTAATAGATAAAGTGATATGAGGGAGGAGACATGCATGAGAGAGAGTCAGATAAGGGGATAAAGGTTAAGAGACATGCATTTGAGAGAAAATATTGGGTGATAAGTAGGTGTGTGTGTGTGTGTGTGTGTGTGTGTGTGTGTGAGAGAGAGAGAGAGAGAGAGAGAGAGAGAGAGAGAGAGAGAGAATAATTACAGTAGGGGATAGATGGATATGATGATGGGGGAATGAAGAGGGAAGGAGAGAGAGAGAGAGAGAGAGAGAGAGAGAGAGAGAGAGAGATTGTAGGGGAGATAACGAGGGGAGAGAATTGAGATTAGAAGACAAATGAGGTAGAGAGAGATAATAATTAGGGCATGGAATAGATAAACATGGAGAGAGGGAGAGAGGGAGAGAGAGTCATTTCAATTTTAAATTTAATTTTAATTACTTTAAGAATATTTTTATTTTATTAATTATTATACATTTGGTAATACTTTTTTAATTTTCAAAGCGAATTTATTGTATTAAATATATTTTTGAAGTGAACATATAAAATATCATATTTTTAATAACTATAATTTACTCTTATAGAATATAATAATGCCTTTCATTTTGCATTGTGACTACTACTAGCTTATATATATTTTATATATATAAAATAAGCCAAGAGGTATTCTTCTTGAGGCGCCTATTTTCATAATCTGACTTAGTGCAATAAGCGTGTCCACAAAGATATCTCTCGACTTATTATATTATATATATATATATATATATATATATATATATAAACATTACTGAACTAAATAAAAATACAATTAGAAATAGATTTATATAGATTATTCAAAAAAATTACCGTGAATGAGTTTTCCGATTTCAATCCAAGATCTATTGCCTTGCATATACAAATATTTTAATATTAATATGAGAATCTCTATCTGCGGACGCCTACAATAGCTTCAATGATATTTTCACTTAAATAAATTGCTCTAGAATTAAATGTTCTCTATCTATGCAGGTCAGCAGTAATTGAAAACTAAACAATTATGGCCCATATACAGGAAACTCAAAGTTCCTAAAAATCCAGCAGACTTGTTTCTCTCTTAAAGAAAAAACTTACCACGAAACAATCGCAAATTGAAGCTCTCATTAACGATCAGTGGGCAGCTTGGTTTCATAGGCTGCATAAATCACAGATGACAACATTGTCATGAATGAATGTAATGTATCAAGTGATAAATAATTAAATAACTTAAATATGAATTTAAATAAATGAATGGAATGAATCTCTCACTGTCTGACTAAAGAATGACTTCGAAAGTAATGGAACTTTAGAAACTATGCACCTTGAACCTGGAAAGTGATTTTAATGGTTAGATCTACGAATCAAAATTACAACATTCTATTGTAATTTTTCTCTGGATCCAGTCTACTGATCAATATACAAATCATGTATAAATCATATCATGAATTTGACTTGTTGCTATGAACTAAATCTGACATGAATTTCACTTGTAGCTCTCAATTCAAACTTTGATAATACTAAAAGATTTCCTTGGATTCTATGCTCTATAAATTTCTCACTCGAAAAGGGGTTATTCAAACATTAAATAAAATCAGACTATTTTTCAAAACATGTCAAACTATATAAAAATTACAAACTCAAAAACTTTTTACAGAAAAATCTCAGAGCAAATTAAAACCTAAACACCAAATTCGGACATCACATTAGTTTTCAATCTAATTGCTCCAAATACGAGGGATCTATTAATGATTGAAAGTTTATGATCACTATCCTTTTTAAGTTGCACGGCATTATAAAGTACATTAAATCACAGAGTTCTACTTTTAGAATTTAATTTCCAAAGAAATAGATGTGGATCAGTCATTATACATGTGATGTTTAAAGACGGCCGTTACTTCCACGAAAAACCGCTGCCTGAACTTTTGAATTCTCTTTAAGACATATGAAATTGAAATATGAGCAATTATGATAACAGATGTGCTGTTTATAGCCTTTGCTGGCTCCTATAAACAACATGAACAATGAATGTTAAACATCGTCGTGAAGGGAAATCTCTTTATACGCGAGTAATATTCATAGTTTGATGCATGCCATGATTGTGCATGATTTATCATATGTTGACTTTTATACTACTCACTACAATAATTATTACTAGCTTATATATATTATATATATAAAAAATAAGTCGAGAGATATCTTTTTCAAGATGTCTATTGCACTGAGTGAGATTATAAAAATAGATGACTCGACAACGATATCTCTCAGCTTATTATATATATATATATATATATATATATATATAAAAGCTAGTAGCACCTGCGATGCAAATTGAAACACATTATTTTTAAAATTATAATTCGTTATAGTTAATATATTATGAATTTTTTAAATCAATAAATATTTAATATTAATAATTTAGTAATTTAAAAGAATAAATAATAAATCTTATATATAATATTTTATGGTACATTATAGATTTTATATGCTCACTTCAAAAATATGCTTAATGAAATAGATTCCCTTTGAAAAAATAAATAAATCACTACCTATATAATTATAAATACAATCAATTTCATTTTTTATTGTACTAATTAGAATTAAACTTTAGATTGAAATTAGAGTTTTCACTTGAATTAGTGTTAGCTTAAGTTTTATTCTTAAAGCTAGATTATTATTTGCAATAGAGAAAATGTCATAGTGGGACTTCTTTAAGGAAATACCTTATATCTCTTTACATCATGTCTCTTACTCTCTCTCACACATCTCTCTTATATCCCTCCCCCTCTCACCATCTATTCCTCTTGATTACCATGTAGCCCTAGCCCATCTCTCTCTCTTTCTCTCTCCCCCTCCCAAACTCGTCACCCCATCACCATTTCCATTCAAATTATTCTCTTTCTCTCTACCTAATCACTCTCCCCTTTGACATTATCTCTTTCTACCTTATACCTTCTTACATTTCTCCCTTTGTCCTATTTCCACCCCTACTTACCATATCCTCTCCTTTATTACCATTTATCTATATATCATCTCTTTGCCTCCCTACCTCCTTAATCTCTTTAAGTCTCCTCTCCCTCTCACAATCTCTTACCCCTATATACCCTCTATATCTACCCCTAAGCACCAATAATGCATTCACACTGACTGAAAAGACTCTCTCTCTCTCTCTCTCTCTCTCTCTCTCTCTCTCTCTCTCTCTCTCCTAAATTATCTTCTTTCTATATTTACCTCTATCTCTCCCCACTCCCCATTCTATCTTTCTTCCATGTCCCTACCCCTCTAGTGATTGCTTCCCCCTAAATACCTTATATATCTTCACATCATGTCTCTTACTCTCTCCCACACATCTCTCTTTCCCAAATATATAATACATATATCTCCCCCCATAATTACTCTCTTTCCCTCTCTCCCCAGCCTCCTCTCAACATATCTTCTACCTAATCACTCTCCCCTTCGACATAGTCTCTTTCTACCTCATACCTTCCTACATTTCTCCCTTTGTCCTATTTACACCCCTATTTACCATATCCTCTCCTTTATTATCATTTATCTCTACATCATCTCTCTGGCTCCCTGCCTCCTTAATCTCTTTAAGTCTCCTCTCCCTCCTCTCACAATCTCTTACCCCTATTGACCCTCTATATCTACCCCGAAGTGCTAGTGATGCACTCACAATGACTGAAAAGACTCTCTCTCTCTCTCTCTCTCTCTCTCTCTCTCTCTCTCTCTCTCTCTCTCTCTCTCTCTCCATTCAATGTTTTTGATTCATATAATTAAAATTAAATTTAAGATAGAAATTAAATTTTTAATTTTTGTTAGTGTATATATATCTTGATTATATATGTGTATATCTATGTCTATGTATATACCATTTCTCTTTCTATGTATATGTGTGCATGTGTGTATAGTTGTGTATATGTGAGTCTCTATATGCATCTCTCTCTCTCTCTCTCTCTCTCTCTCTCTCTCTCTCTCTCTCTCTCTCTCTCTATGTCTATCCTAAACCCTAACTATTCTCTTTCTTGAGCTCTATCTCATGTCTCTACCCCTTCCCTCACTTTTGTATGCCCTCTTCCCCTTATCGCTTTCCCATGAGGTTGCAAAAAAAGGATGAGAAGTTGAGAGATAAAGTATAATTATATAATTACCGTCTCTCATACTAACACCCTCTCTCTCTCTCTCTCTCTCTCTCTCACACACACACACACACACACACACACACACACACACACACATTAATTATTCTCTAAATTATTCTCTCCCATACCATTTCTCACACATATCCCTTTGTAATGAGACTTCCCTATTCTATCCTCCATCACCATCTCTCTCTATTCTAAGTTCTAGGTATCTTCTTTCTTTCTAGCTCTATCTCTTCTGTTGCCTCTTATTAACCTAGCATAAGAGTTATTCTGACCTCTCACCATCTCTTGGATCCTATTTGACATTATTTTTACCACATGTTGGTCACCCTCTCCACCTCCTCCCACTCTCTCACACAAGTTCCAAAGCTCCCTTCAGGATTTGTGATAAGGGCTTAACTACCTCCTGTGTACTATAAGTTCCACATGTTGGAAAAATGTCCAACCCCCGCCCACCCGCTCTCTCTCTCTCTCCATTGGGCCTAAATTATCCTCTTTCTATACTTACCTTACTTACCTCTATCTCTCCCCACTCCATCTTCTATCTTTCTTCCATCTCCTTGTCCCTCTAGTGATTGTTTCCCCTTAAATACCTTATATATCTTTACATCATGTCTCTTACTCTCTCTCTCACATCTCTCTTTCCCAAACATATAATACATATATCTTCCCCCAATATTACTCTCTTTCCCTCTCTCCCCACCCTCCTCACAACATATCTTCTCCTATTTAACCCCCCATCCTCCTCTCAATATATTTTCTCCTATTTAACCCCCCACCCCTGTCCACCCACTTATCACTATTATCCTCTCTTCCTTCCTTCATAACCATGTCCATCTATCACATTCCCTAATTATTATATTTACCCCATCTCTCCCCTATTCCCTCTATCATTGCCTCTTTATCTTATATCCCTCCCCCTCTCACCATCTATTCCTCTTGATTACCATATATCCCTAGCCCATCTCTCTCTCTCTCTCTCTCTCTCCCCCCTCCCCCCCCATCATCATGTCTCGATCTCTTTTGGGCCGTAATTGTAATCTATCCACCAATTACCACATCTCTCTCTCTCTCTCTCTCTCTCTCTCTCTCTCTCTCTCTCTCTCTCTCTCTCTCTCTCTCTCTCGCAAATTCCTCACCCCATCACCATTTCCATCGTAATTATTCTTGTTGTCTCTACCTAATCACTCTCCCCTTTGACATTGTCTCTTTCTACCTCATACCTTCATACATTTCTCCCTTTGTCCTATTTCCACCCCTAATTACCATATCCTCTCCTTTATTACAATTTATCTCTACATCATCTCTCTACCTCTCTAATCTCTTTAAGTCTCCTCTCCCTCCTCTCACAGTCTCTTACCCCTATTTACCCTATATATCTACCCCTAAGTGCCAACGATGCATTCACACTGACTGAAAAGACTCTCTCTCTCTCTCTCTCTCTCTCTCTCTCTCTCTCTCTCTCTCTCTCTCTCTCTCCCTCTCTCTCTCTCTCTCTCTCTCTCTCTCTCTCTCTAAATGTTTTTGATTCATGTAATTAAAATTAAATTTAGGGTAGAAATTATATTTCCAATTTTTGTTAGTGTATATATATATATACCATTTCTCTTTCTATGTATATGTGTGCATGTGCGTATAGGTGTGTATATGTGAGTCTATATATGCTCATCTCTCTCTTTGTGTCTATCCTAAACCCTAACTATCCTCTTTCTTCAGCTCTATGTCATGTCTCTACCCCCTCCCTCTCTTTTGTATGCCCTCTTCCCCTTATTGCTTTCCATGAGGTTACAAAAAAAGGATGAAAAGTTGAGAGAGAAAGTATAATTGCATAATTACCCTCTCTCACACTGACCCCCCCTCTCTCTCCCTCTCTCTCTCTCTCACACACATACACACAAACATTATTCTCTACCATATCATTTCTTGCACATATCCCCTTGTAGTGACCCTCCCTTGTTCTATCCTCCATCACCATCTCTCCCTATTCTAAGTTCTACTTATCATCTTTCTAGCTCCATCTCTTCTCTTTCCTCTTATTAACCTAGCATAATATTTTTTCCTTCCTCGTATATGTTTCTCTCAACTCTATCCTTATTTACCTCGCCCACCTTCTCTCTCCCTCTCCCTCTCCTTGTCCCCTTCATATCTATCTACTTGTTATTAATGGCTTATAGACTCTCTCCCCTCGCTACTCTCAACATATCCCACCACTCCCCCCCCCCCACACACACACATACACACACTTATGTCCCTTAGGGTAGAGTTCAACTTGATATGTAGTGTTAATTTAAATTTAGGAGGATTGGGGTTAGGAAGGTGTATTTTTAGGAATCACAATTTATTGGATTTGTGATAAATGGTATAAGATGGTTCAGTATAGAATTAGTTTAACATTAGGGCTCAATTTGGCTTTATATTTTTAGGAGACCTAGGGTTAGAAATTATTGATTCAATGTTAGGATTATAGTTAAATTTAGTTAAATTTAAAGTTGGGTTTAATGTTATATTACAATTTGGTTAAATGCTAAAATTAAATTAAATTAAATGTATGTGAAGACGTATGTTACATATCACATATTTAAGTGTTAGGATTAGGGTTCAACATTTAGGTTTATCATTTAAATTTTAAGTTTGAAATTAGGGTTTAACATTTATTATTATTACATAATTTTCTATTAGGGCTTGCCATTTAGCATAATGGTTTGAAGTAGGATTTATAGTTTATCATTTAGGATGTACATTCATTATTTAGGATTAGGGTAAGGGTTTGGTTTTAGCGTTTTGGTTTAAGATGCATATTAGTTATACCATCATTTTAAGAATATATAATCTTTGAAAGACGTGCATGTGTAATTGTGACAATTATGAGAAAGCCAATAATATCTATATAATTATATAATTTAGGGTGTTAAATTCTTACAAATTAATTTTGTATTTCATATCCTCACACTCATTGTCATTTCAAATCATTGTCTCAAAAATACAAAAATTAATAATCAAAATATTTCACCATACTAATATCATGACATGCTAATTATTGCTAATGAATTATTCCTTTCTAAAATCTATGATTTATATATATTTCTATTTATGTTCTAATCATATTGATTTACTTTGAAAGAAATTATAAAAGATTACTAAAAATAGAAAAAAAATATTTTTTACTAAAGTAAAACTTTAAAACTAATAATTTATTATGAGTATAAATATGAGAAAAATCTCATATTATTTGTAACTAAACAATTGAAAAATATAGAAACATCTTAGTTTTGTATATATTTTTAAAAATATTCTATGGACTTTTGAAACTATACATATGAAATGACACTTTTTTCTAAAATATATAGAAGTTTCTTACTATTTCTAAACATCTTTAATTTCAATTAGAATATTTCTCATTAGAAAATTGTAAAGAAATAGAAAATTCTAAAAAAAGTACATTTTGTCAATATGGAAATATTATATATATATATATATATATATATATTTTAAACAATGAATTTTCATTTTCATTAACCTTTCTGGATTAAATAATGAATTTCATTTAATCTAAGATTTCCACAATTTATACTGTAGATGAATGTTGTTTTTGGATTATACACTGTGGAATGATTTCCATCGATGACTTTAGAGCCAAAAGATTGTGGAAACACTTCCATTAATGATGAGACAAGACAGAAAGATTTCTAAAAGTGTAATGAGATTTCAAATCAATCGTATTTGAAAGGTTCGTACAGTAATTTGATGAAAAAATAAATTGCACAATGTTGAAACCCTAAACCATTTAATTGGAAAGCATTTACAACGACTTTCGAATATTGAAATTGCACGATGCTAAAACCTGTTGATGCGAGTTTTGTGTCACTACATAACATATTAGTAATTGGATGCTTGATACAGAATATCAAATACACAATTCCTCTCTTGAAAAGTTATCTCTCATGGGACATGAGTATAACTCCAATGTTCCTTACACCGTTGGATACTCGCTCAGTTTTATCAATGTGATTTGCTGGTAATCACGTAGGTGGCCTTACGTTTTCTTGTTTGAGAAAAATTTGGATCTTGGTGAGAAAATGGAGATGGTGGTTCGGTGTGAATGCTAGATGATGTTGATGGCGCGATGATGGCAATGTAGGGTGAATGGCGATGGAAGGTGAGAATGCCGATGTTTTGGTTTACTTCTCTAACTAACCTCTTCTAAGCATGAAATTTGGCTACTCAACTACTCCTACTCCTAAGAATGGAAGGTTAGCAGATGGACGGGGATCGAATCTAATGAAGGCTAACCAGCGGCCCTACCTCCATAGATGCAACGCTTCAAAGGAAAGTAAACTAGATCACCACACAAAGCCTCCCAACCAGCCACTAGGATGCTAGTAGCCTAGTGTTGACCCCTATCAAACATCTACCAAAGCTACCATGCAACTATCCATTTTATTTTACTCTTACTCTAACAACTTGAAATGAAATTGCTTCAACTTGAAAAGAAAATTTAACTATGTGGAAGTAGAAAACATGCAATAACACCCAATGTTCTTAGTCAACATGCAATGAAAAAGAGAGCACTTTGGTATTATTTTCGCAACAATTTCTCCAACCCCCCCTTTTACAAATGAGAGCCAATGGCCTTATATAGAGGTCCAAAATACAATGGATGGTAGAGATCAAAACAAGATCGACAATCCAGATTGGATCCAAAAACCCTAATTAGGGTTGCCACCCCATCGACCAATGAGAAGATGCCACCTCATCAATGGACCAATGAAAAAAGTGCAAAAGTGGCAACCAATGAGAAGGCACCAAAATGGTGGCCAATCAGAAACAAACACTTGTCCTATTCTAGAAGAAAGAGAAAGTTGCCACTTGGGCTTACATAAGATGATCTTCTAATATAATTCTTCCTTTTTCTTTTGTTCTTTTAGCTAAGGCAATGAACTTAGCTAGCCTTTCGTTAACTTCTTCCATAGGAGGACAAGGTGTGTGCTTCGCTCGGAGTTTTGCTGACTTTGCCACGCTGTTTCCTGCTTGTAGTATCCTTTCGTGATCCTTCTCATATTCTTTTGCAAACCCAATAAAAGCATTGAGTGAGGAAAGGGTGTTTAGATGTTTCCTTTTGACGGCAGCCTTTCCTAACTCATCCAATCTCGATCCAAATCCTATCTCACTGACATCCTCCTCTCTAATACCCTCAAAATCAAGCGCCACCCCAACGTCGCTCATCATGGTCGAAATGTAAGTGTCGACGCTTGGGCCGTGTTGTGCAATCTCATCATGAATTTCTTCAAGTGTTCTGAATCTGGTAGTCAATGCAACATACCAAGATTCAACTATGCTCAATCCTCTCTCATCAACCAACCGGGCTCTTTCCAAATATGCCTCCGGTAGCCTAATGAACGCCTGCAGCCTAGGAATAACCCTTGGATATCATCAACTACATGAGCCATTACCACCTCGCCTCTCGGCATAAGCATTTGCCTTAACCATAGTGGTGCAGTGCATCTCCCCAAATCCAGATTCGGTTCGACCAACAAAGCATCACCAACGGCCTTAGACGCCTGACTTATCTCTTCAATATCAATCGGCCCATCTTCTTCTCTACTAGTTTCTGCCATATTTCCTTGCTGGTTCTCCGAGAGAGGGGAGTACTCTATACTTTCACTGTAGCCACTTGATTTCGAATCAGAGCTCACCTCCACTGCGGCCCCTTTATCACTCGAATTGACCTCTTGGCTTCTAGCCTTAGTTATACTCTCCCTTGACGGCGCTGCCCGCTGTCTCTTGGCTGGAGGCTCCGAACGTTCTTGGCTTTTCTCTACCTCCAAAGCCCTCTTCTTGCTATTTCCAACTGTCTTCGATTGTCGGCCACTTCCTTCACCCTTCTGTTCGATTGATTCTACTAGACCTTCCTTCGGTTTCATCATCTCATAAGTAAGGAGAACCCTTTTGTTACCAATCTCTCCTAAGGCCCTAAGTCCCGGACTCTCATACAATCTAGCAATTAAGTAAAACAGATAGGATCCCATGTAGAATTGCCTTTGGTTTTGAACTGTTTTAAGTTGCAACTCTAAATTTTCACTTATGATCCTAGCCCAATCAAATTTTCCTTTTCCCTTTTCAATTTCATCAATGAAGAAGTACATCCAGTTTTCGAATTGCATAGCTTGAGCTAGGCCCATGATCCGGCTAAGAAGAAAAATGAGATCGCCATATTCTGGCTTGAAATCTGCCACTGTAAGCCTTGTTGATTTGTTAACTCCTTTCCTTCCTTCGTGTATCCAATTCCACTTTAGATGTGAGAAGTAGGCCTCTTGGTTACCTTGAAATGATTTGGCCGCTTGATCCACCATTACAACTGTCATGCCCTTGCTCTGGGGAATATTAAATGTCTCTTCAATTGCTTGTTCGCCAATGTTGGCCAACACTCTCTTCCCTTCACCAAAAATGATGGATTTACTGTCTAGATCAAATCTGGATGCACACTCCATAATCAATTCCGGACAAGGCAAAGTAGGAGGAAAAGCTGCTGCATGTACAATTCTGCTCTTGTATATCCTCTTTGCCAAGGGGGATTGTCCTTCCTTTAGTCTGTCCCTCATCCGTATCATGTCCACTGTAGCGATATTAGTATCGGTTATTTTCTTCATTTTCGAGAAGAAGGAAGTTTTGGGCGTCATATCCTCTTTGTCTTTCTTAGCGTTTGCCCGCTTGGGATTCTTACTTGCACTATCATCCTCCATGCTCGTCGCCCTATTACGGGATGGTAGAGTGGTGGACCAAAAGGCAAGAAGAACCAAGTAGTACAATTCTTAGAAAAGAGCGAAAGAATGGATGTCAGCTTAAGCACTCCTTGCAACTCTAGATGATGACTTTCACCTTAACTAATAATCTTACAGCAACTTTTCGGAACCCGGGATATGACATCAAAGAATTAAAAATCCCTTTGCAAATTAGAAAACAAAGCCTCTAAGCTTATCCAACACTTGCCTTCTATGCAAAAATCAAACTTTCATATGTATCTCTTCTCCCAACAAAATTGCCCAAATCTGATATAAAAATTGCAGCCCCTCTAGAAAATCAGAATTTTGTCTTCAACAAATTTCGGCCCCCACAAAATTTGGCTAAGCATGAAAAAAATCTGCCCTTCCACAAAATTCACCCAAGCAAAGAAGGAGAAAAATCTGTAAAATCTGCCACTTAGGGCACAAATCGCAGCCCACAAAGTGGAGCAAAAATCCCCAAAAATGCAAAAAATCTGGCCCTTAGACAAATCGCCCAACAATGGCAATGGAGAAATTTCCCAAAAATCGCCAAAAAACTGCCTTCCACCAATTTCGCCCAAGTCTGGAAATCTGCCCTTGCTTCAAATTCGCCCAAGCATGAGGAGCAAATGAATTGATGAAAATGAAATGGGAGGGGACTCCCTTTATAGCAGCTTTCACCTTCCTCCCAGGCTGGTCGACTTGGTCCTATAGAGGGAAAAAAAACCAAAATTAAAGCTAAGTTAGTGGCCCACTTTAAATACTTTGCCAAAATTTTAATTTTCTAAAATGAAAACTGCACTTTTAATTTACTAATTAACCACAAATTGCAAAACGAAATTAAATGGTGCCTTGGGGATGCTAAAAATTTCTATTTAATGATGGTTTGCTAATTAATACATCCTTGAAGTTGAATTTTGGCTAACCAAAAGCCATTTCTTAATATTAATTTGCCAATTTCATTAAATACCAAAAGCTTTCAATGCAAATTTAATCTATTAAAGCCAATTTTTGCAATTTTCCTCTAAATCGATTTTGCTAAATAATTAAAATTTTATGACAAAAAATAAAATTGCCTCTAGAGTAAAAATTGATTTTGCAATTTAACTTCATCTTACAAAATTAAATTCTATTTCACCAAAAAAAATAAGATTTTCCAAGAACCTAAGTCTAACGAAAAATTTCCTTATTTGAAAATCATTCAAATTTACAATTAAATCCAAATTTTCAAAAGAAATCGTCTAAGTACAAAATTCACAATCTTATCCTGCCAAGTTGAAATCAATTTTGAACTTATTCGGCCTAAGGATAGAACTGATAGCTCTGGAAAATCAAGTTGAAACCGGGTGAAAAATACATCTAACCTTCTCCACTGGCCCTAAAGGCGATTAAAAAGGGGGTCCCCAAGATTTTGGGGCAATGTGTGAAAACCTCACAACAAAACCTAAAGTAGTTACTTTGTGCCTGTGCTTAAAATCATTGAATCCTTGCCGATCGATCCATTCTACCTGCTACAGTGCCATATTCTCTCCTGCAAATCACAAACAAATGAAATTAAATTAAAATTCTCTTCATTTTGCACCAGAGACTTAGAAAATTAGGAGGAAATTTATGGAAATCTGAAGTCTTACTTGGCTATATTTGTAAGCCCTAAAAGCCAAGAGAAAACTTTGGAATCGAGCATGGAGATAAATTTGGCCGTAGCAACTTCCTCTGTTTTCTTATTCGACAAAAGGCATAGATAAATCTCATATGACTCTCACTGAAATCACAATGTGGAAATAAATGTGGATCAATCATTATACATGTGATGTTTAAGGGTGGCCGTTACTTCCACGAAAAACCGCTGCCTAAACTTTTGAATTCTCTTTATGATATATGAAATAGAAATATGAGCAATTATGATAATAGATGTGTTGTTTATAGCCTTTGCTGGCTCCTATAAACAACATGAACAATGAATGTTAAACATCCTTGTGAATGGAAATCTCTTTATACGCGAGTAATATTCATAGTTTGATGCATGCCATGATTGTGCATTATTTATCATATGTTGACTTTTATACTACCCACTACAATAATTATTATTAATTTATTGTTTATTACCTCGTAAAAGTCAAATATTATAAATTATGATATAAAAGGTTATTTGATAAACATTTAGACATCAATCAATAATTATTTCTATTGCAATTGTAAAAATGTAAAATGGGGATGTCGGGAACCACGACCATAAGATTCCTTCTCAAACAACATTAGAGAGTTGAAAGGTATTTAGTTAACATAAAAAAATATTAACATGATTAACGTGCATTGTACATATTAATATTTAACGTGCATTATATCAATTAATATGACCAAATAGATCGAAATCTAAACAAGTGCCGTGTAATGGCTTGTACTATCTGAGTTGTTAAAAATTTAATAGTTAGAAAATAGTGAGTTAGTCAACTTTAATGATGTTAATTTAATATAATTTAATCAATATCTATTTAAGATTAAAAAAACTACCTTCATACATATTTAAATATTTGAAAATAATAATTTCTAAAAATAATTATAATTAAAAATAATTATTATATAAGTATAATTTAGAATTCACTTATTCTCTTTAAATTATTAAGATTAGTTTTATGGATTTGATATAGTGTTTCATATTATATATATTTCATCCTTAAATATAGGTAGAGGTTCCTCCAAAAATTCAATCAAACTAAAGTAAAATATCTTTAATTATTTTAGAAATTAAGATTTAACATATAAACATTAAAAAAAATCAAAAGATTAAATTAATTATAAAAATACTTAAATTTCATTTGTTGAAAGAAGAAAAATTAACCGCTCATTATGCATGCACAAGTGATAGCAACAGTAAATATAATATACAAATCTTCATTTTATTTAATACATATATATAATAATATTCCCGCTTTGATTAATGTAATGTGTTTCGTTTGAATTTTTCACACTTGCTAGGGTGTACACGAAACCGAAAGCAAATGGACTGTATTTTGTATTGACAAATCATGTGCTCATCTCTTCTTATTAATTAAATTAGCAATTTAAAAATCGTAATACAGTTGCACTGTAATTTCCAATTTAACTAATAAATGTGATTAGATTAGTCCAACTTTAATTCATAGAGTCTTATTGGAGACTTAATTTGTCTAAATACTTAAAAAAACATCATACCTAATTTGACAAATCTCGTCTTTGCAAAGATCTTATTCTGCTGCGTTAATAAGCTTGTGCGAATACGGACAATGTTGTTTTCCAAGGTTGTTAGAATAAACCTTGTGATGGAATCTAAAATATTCAATCGTTTAGGAGGTACCTACTATCTTTTTCATACAAGAAACAATACTTGATAATGCCTAGAGTTGGGATTTTTCGATGCTAAGAGGCTCAAGCCATTCCTTGGTTTTTTGGTCTCTGCTGAATAGGGTGGCTTTGTTGATGGTAGACAAATTCTGGATGGAATTGTGATAGCTACGAAGGCTATCCACTCTATGGCTAATTCAAAGGAAAAAGCTATGTTCATTAAACTTGACATGACCAAGGCTTATGATCGGGTAAGTTGGGAGTTCTTATAGAAAATTCTTTTGACTTTTGGGTTTGCTGTGGAGTGGGTCGAATGGGTTCTTAGCTGTGTGACTTCTCCCTCCTTAGTTCTTATTGATGGAGAATCTTCAGAGTTGTTTGGCGCTTCTATGGGGCTTCAGCAAGGGGACCCTCTGTCTCCCTACTTGTTCATTATCATGGCAGAGGGTCCTGGTAGGTTTTTAAAAGCTCAAGTGTGGCAAGGTATTATCCAAGGTTGGAGCTGGAATAACAACCTTCCTTTGTATTCTCACCTTTAGTTTGTTGATGATACTGGATTGATGGGCATGGCTAGAATTAGTGAGGCAATGAATACCAGGAAAGTTTTGGATACTTATTGGAAAGCTTTAGGATAGAGAATTAATGATGACAAGTACTCTATATATTTCTTTAACACTCCTCAGATTATTTAGAATAGGATTGCTAGAATTCTTAGATTCCAAATTGGTTCCCTTCCTCTGATGTATCTTGGCCTTTATTCCCAGGTGCTCAGTGAAAGGATTATTGGCAGGGGTTTTTGGATAAATTCAAGAATAAGGTTAGTCATTGGACTTTTAGATGGTTATCTTCTGCTAGGAGAGTGGTGCTACTTAAGACTGTGGTGCAATCTCTTCCCATTTACAGGTGTTGTGTTCAGGTTCCCCCTTCTAATTTTGTGAGTGATTTTGATGCTTTATCTCAACAATTCCTTTGGTTTGGGAGTCTTCTATCTTTAAAGTGGAGCTTGGTCAAGTGGGAGTATGTGTGTAGGTCGAAGCATGCGAGTGGCCTTGGGCTTCGTTCGATGGCTCTTGTTGTTACGGCCTTGGTTGCCAAGTTGTACTGGTAATGGTGTAACAATCAAGATCAAGAGTGGGTTAAGATTCTTACCCATAAGTACTTTCTTGGTGCAGATTCCTCTGAGGTGCCCCATCTTCCTTTGGTGGGTAAAGGCTCTTGTATCTAGGATACTCTTAAGAAGGGAGCCCAACTTGTTAAGGAGGGGCTCTTTTGGATTTTTAATAGAGGCTCAGATACTTTGTTTTTGTAGGACTCGTGGGATGGCCACCCTCCCATTCTTTCTAGTTATCCCCAGCTTATTCTCTTTTCCCAAACTTTCACTAATGTTGGCTGGCTTAAGGTGGAGCATTTTAAGACTAGCAAGCTCTTGGGGCAAGTTGAGATTACTTGCTGGAAGGATTCTTAGGAGTGGCTGATGGGTAGCTCTAATGAGGATCAGGCCCTTCTCTCTAGAGTTCTGGAGGATAGGTTTTGCAGCTCTCTCAATGGGAGGGACTGTTTGGCTTGGAGTCCTAGTCCAAAAGGTAAATTTACAGTGGCTCAAGGCTATGCTATTCTTGACTGAAACTCACATGATCTGGCTGAAGTGAACTGGTGGAAAAAGGTTTGGAGTAGCTTTTCGTGGCCCAAGTGTAACTTCTTCTTATGGTTGTTGGCTCAGAAGAAATGCTTCACTTGGGAGAATCTTTGCAAACAAGGTTTTTAGGGACCTTTAGTTTGTGTTCTTTGTTTGCACAATGAGGAGTGTGTCTCCCACTTGTTTTTTCTCTGCCTTTTTTCGAGAGAGATATGGCATAGATGGTGGGAGGCCTGGTGTCATGGTTGTATTCATGCTACTTCTATTATTGATTTCTAGGAAAGCTTGGGTAGACCTCTAGCGAAGACTTCTTTCTTATAGATTGCTTGGATGGTTGGTCCGATCTTCATTCTTTGGAACATTTGGCTGGAAAGGAATTGTAGAATCTTTTTTGATTCCAAATTAGGTAGTTCCCAAGTGTGGAAGTTGATTCTTAATAGGCTCCAAGAGATGATCTATGCAAAGTGTGATATGTCTATTAATATTGATCCTAGGGATCAAGTTATTGTGAGGAATCTAAAAATGGGAGACAACAACCGAGGATGCATTCCTAGTAAAAGATCCAACGATGGTAAGTAGTAGGTGTGTCAAGAGGGGAAGTGGTCTCCTCCCCCGACTAGGTTCTTGAAGATCAATACAAATGGATCTTCTCGGGGGATCATTGGTCATGCTAGTATTGGGGCTATTGGTAGAGGCAATGATGGCAATGCAGTTTTCCTACTCTCTATTTACAAGGGCCAATCTTCTAATATTTTGATGGAGGCCTTGGCTATTAAAGTTGCCATTGAGCAAGGCTATTCATTAGGGTGGCAGAAGATCATATGTGAGTCTGACTCTCAAATTATTGTAGATATGCTAAATAACTAGAGGTTGGAGGATGTTAACTAGAAACTTGCCTCTTTGGCCAGACAAATTCTTAGTCTCAGTAGCTCTTTGGACTCTATTTCCTTTCATCATATCCCCCATGAATGGAATAGAGTGGCAGATTGTTTGGCTAAGTGGGCTTCAGAGAATGTGGATAGTTGGGCTATTAAGGGTAGGGATGAGCTACGTTCTGAGTATTGTGAGATCATTGATCAGATGTTACTTGAGGACATGAGTATGTAATGTTGTTTTGGGCCTTCAGCCTTTGCTCTGTAAATTGGTTTTGAGTGAATAAATTTTTACCCATTCTTTTTTCCAAATTTCAAAAATCTTTATGAAAAAATAGAAGTTTCATTTTTTTTAAAAATTATAAAGTTTGAATTTTAGTAACTAATTTGAAACCTTAATAGGAAAACTTCAAATTTTTTTTTTTATGGAATAGTTTCTATATTAGAAATTATAAAAATATTATATAATTTAACTTTAGAAAGCTTTGCATACAAGATCTTTCAGTATGTTTAAGTGCACATAATTTATTTATTATTTTAAGTTAATCATATACACCACTTAATTTGTAATATAATCAATTAATTTTCAAATTTTAAGACTTTGTTTTCTATAAATATTTAATTATTTTAAAAAATTGGAACAAAGAGTTAGATATTACATAAAAAATTATAACTAAGGTTGAAATTTAAAAATTTGGACAAACCTTTGAATGTAGTCAAACCTTTGAATGTTAAGCGAATGCTTTGAAATAACATTTAAGTTTAGAAATAAAATTAAGTTTTATAAATAAATTCAAAGCATATACATGTAATCAATTTTGAAATGAGTGTATGACATGTGAGAGGGAGTGAGACAAGGGAAAGAGGGTGACACATAAAGTAGACACTATGAGAGAGGGCAAGAGATTAATATAAATGAGACAAAGAAATTAGTTAGTAATAAAAGAAGAAAATATTAGAGGGGTAGGAGGAAGTGTGTGAGAGAGAGAGAGAGAGAGAGAGAGAGAGAGAGAGAGAGAGATTGTAGGGGAGATAACGAGGGGAGAGAATTGAGATTAGAAGACAAATGAGGTAGAGAGAGATAATAATTAGGGCATGGAATAGATAAACATGGAGAGAGGGAGAGAGGGAGAGAGAGTAATTTCAATTTTAAATTTAATTTTAATTACTTTAAGAATATTTTTATTTTATTAATTATTATACATGTGGTAATACTTTTTTAATTTTCAAAGGGAATTTATTGTATTAAATATATTTTTGAAGTGAACATATAAAATATCATATTTTTAATAACTATAATTTACTCTTATAGAATATAATAATGCATTTCATTTTGCATTGTGACTACTACTAGCTTATATATATTTTATATATATAAAAAAAGCCGAGAAGTATTCTTCTTGAGGCGCCTATTTTCATAATCTGACTCAGTGCAATAATCCACAAAGATATCTCTCGATTTATTATATATTCTATATATATATATATATATATATATATATATATATATATATATATATATATATATATATATATATATATATATATATATGCATGCTAGTATTTACTAACATTACTAAACTAAATAAAAATACAATTAGAAATAGATTTATATAGATTATTCAAAAAAAATTACATTTCAAATAAATTTATATTTTGACCGTGAATGAGTTTTCCGATTTCAATCCAAGATCTATTGCCTTGCATATACAAATATTTTAATATTAATATGAGAATCTCTTTCTGCGGACGCCTACAATAGCTTCAATGATATTTTCACTTCAAATAAATTGCTCTAGAATTAAATGTTCTCTATCTATGCAGGTCAGCAGTAATTGAAAACTAAACAATTATGCTGTAGCCTGTAGCTGTTCTAAGTCTTGTGGCTGGTTAAAGTTATGTTGGTTCAGCATGTTTTGTCCTACAATTTCATAACTATAACTATTTATTGTAATTCTTTCAGCTTTCTTCAATTAAAAAAAAAAACTAAACAATTATGGCCCATATACAGGAAACTCAAAGTTCCTAAAAATCCAGCAGACTTGTTTCTCTCTTAAAGAAAAAACTTACCACAAAACAATCGCAAATTGAAGCTCTCATTAACGATCAGTGGGCAGCTTGGTTTCATAGGCTGCATAAATCACAGATGACAACATTGTCATGAATGAATGTAATGTATCAAGTGATAAATAATTAAATAACTTAAATATGAATTTAAATAAATGAATGGAATGAATCTCTCACTGTCTGACTAAAGAATGACTTCGAAAGTAATGGAACTTTAGAAACTATGCACCTTGAACCTGGAAAGTGATTTTAATGGTTAGATCTACGAATCAAAATTACAACATTCTATTGTAATTTTTCTCTGGATCCAGTCTACTGATCAATATGCAAATCATGTATAAATCATATCATGAATTTGACTTGTTGCTATGAACTAAATCTGACATGAATTTGACTTGTAGCTCTCAATTCAAACTTTGATAATACTAAAAGATTTCCTTGGATTCTATGCTCTATAAATTTCTCACTCGAAAAGGGGTTATTCAAACATTAAATAAAATCAGACTATTTTTCAAAACATGTCAAACTATATAAAAATTACAAACTCAAAAACTTTTTACAGAAAAATCTTAGAGCAAATTAAAACCTAAACACCAAATTCGGACATCACATTAGTTTTCAATCTAATTGCTCCAAATACGAGGGATCTATTAATGATTGAAAGTTTATGATCACTATCCTTTCTAAGTTGCACGGCATTATAAAGTACATTAAATCACAGAGTTCTACTTTTAGAATTTAATTTCCAAAGAAATAGAGGTGGATCAAATATTATACATGTGATGTTTAAAGATGGCCGTTACTTCCACGAAAAACCGCTGCCTGAACTTTTGAATTCTCTTTAAGACATATGAAATTGAAATATGAGCAATTATGATAACAGATGTGCTGTTTATAGCCTTTGCTGGCTCCTATAAACAACATGAACAATGAATGTTAAACATCGTCGTGAAGGGAAATCTCTTTATACGCGAGTAATATTCATAGTTTGATGCATGCCATGATTGTGCATGATTTATCATATGTTGACTTTTATACTACTCACTACAATAATTATTACTAGCTTATATATATTATATATATAAAAAATAAGTCGAGAGATATCTTTTTCAAGGCGTCTATTGCACTGAGTGAGATTATAAAAATAGGCGACTCGACAAGGATATCTCTCGTCTTATATATATATATATATAAGCTAGTAGCACCTGCGATGCAAATTGAAACACATTATTTTTAAAATTATAATTCGTTATAGTTAATATATTATGAATTTTTTTAATCAATAAATATTTAATATTAATAATTTAGTAATTTAAAAGGATAAATAATAAATCTTATATATAATATTTTATGGTACATTATAGATTTTATATGCTCACTTCAAAAATATGCTTAATGAAATAGATTCCCTTTGAAAAAATAAATAAATCACTACCTATATAATTATAAATACAATCAATTTTATTTTTTATTGTACTAATTAGAATTAAACTTTAGATTGAAATTAGAGTTTTCATTTGAATTAGTATTAGCTTAAGTTTTATTCTTAAAGCTAGATTATTATTTGCAATAGAGAAAATGTCATAGTGGGACTTCTTTAAGGAAATACCTTATATCTCTTTACATCATGTCTCTTACTCTCTCTCACACATCTCTCTTATATCCCTCCCCCTCTCACGATCTATTCCTCTTGATTACCATGTAGCCCTAGCCCATCTCTCTCTCTCTCTCTCTCTCTCTCTCTCTCTCTCTCTCTCTCTCTCTCTCTCCCTCCCTCTCCCCCTCCCAAACTCGTCACCCCATCACCATTTCCATTCAAATTATTCTCTTTCTCTCTACCTAATCACTCTCCCCTTTGACATTATCTCTTTTTACCTTATACCTTCTTACATTTCTCCCTTTGTCCTATTTCCACCCCTACTTACCATATCCTCTCCTTTATTACCATTTATCTATATATCATCTCTTTGCCTCCCTACCTCCTTAATCTCTTTAAGTCTCCTCTCCCTCTCACAATCTCTTACCCCTATATACCCTCTATATCTACCCCTAAGCACCAATAATGCATTCACACTGACTGAAAAGACTCTCTCTCTCTCTCTCTCTCTCTCTCTCTCTCTCTCTCTCTCTCTCTCTCTCTCTCTCTCTCTCTCTCCTAAATTATCTTCTTTCTATATTTACCTCTATCTCTCCCCACTCCCCATTCTATCTTTCTTCCATGTCCCTACCCCTCTAGTGATTGCTTCCCCCTAAATACCTTATATATCTTCACATCATGTCTCTTACTCTCTCCCACACATCTCTCTTTCCCAAATATATAATACATATATCTCCCCCCATAATTACTCTCTTTCCCTCTCTCCCCAGCCTCCTCTCAACATATCTTCTACCTAATCACTCTCCCCTTCGACATTGTCTATTTCTACCTCATACCTTCCTACATTTCTCCCTTTGTCCTATTTACACCCCTATTTACCATATCCTCTCCTTTATTATCATTTATCTCTACATCATCTCTCTGGCTCCCTGCCTCCTTAATCTCTTTAAGTCTCCTCTCCCTCCTCTCACAATCTCTTACCCCTATTGACCCTCTATATCTACCCTGAAGTGCTAGTGATGCACTCACAATGACTGAAAAGACTCTCTCTCTCTCTCTCTCTCTCTCTCTCTCTCTCTCTCTCTCTCTCTCTCTCTCCATTCAATGTTTTTGATTCATATAATTAAAATTAAATTTAAGATAGAAATTAAATTTTTAATTTTTGTTAGTGTATATATATCTTGATTATATATGTGTATATCTATGTCTATGTATATACCATTTCTCTTTCTATGTATATGTGTGCATGTGTGTATAGTTGTGTATATGTGAGTCTCTATATGCATCTCTCTCTCTCTCTCTCTCTCTCTCTCTCTCTCTCTCTCTATATATATATATATATATATATATATATATATATGTGTGTGTCTATCCTAAACCCTAACTATTCTCTTTCTTGAGCTCTATGTCATGTCTCTAACCCTTCCCTCTCTTTTGTATGCCCTCTTCCCCTTATCGCTTTCCCATGAGGTTGCAAAAAAAGGATGAGAAGTTGAGAGATAAAGTATAATTATATAATTACCCTCTCTCATACTAACACCCTCTCTCTCTCTCTCTCTCTCACACACACACACACACACACATTAATTATTCTCTAAATTATTCTCTCCCATACCATTTCTCGCACATATCCCTTTCTAATGAGGCTTCCCTATTCTATCCTCCATCACCATCTCTCTCTATTCTAAGTTCTAGGTATCTTCTTTCTTTCTAGCTCTATCTCTTATGTTGCCTCTTATTAACCTAGCATAAGAGTTATTCTGACCTCTCACCATCTCTTGGATCCTATTTGACATTATTTTTACCACATGTTGGTCACCGTCTCCACCTCCTCCCTCTCACCCAAGTCCCAAAGCTCCCTTCAGGATTTTTGATAAGGGCTTAACTACCTCCTGTGTACTATAAGTTCCACATGTTTGGAAAAATGTCCACCCCTCTCTCTCTCTCTCTCTCTCTCTCTCTCTCTCTCTCTCTCTCTCTCTCCATTGGGCCTAAATTATCCTCTTTCTATACTTACCTTACTTACCTCTATCTCTCCCCACTCCATCTTCCTATCTTTCTTCCATCTCCTTGTCCCTCTAGTGATTGTTTCCCCTTAAATACCTTATATATCTTTACATCATGTCTCTTACTCTCTCTCTCACATCTCTCTTTCCCAAACATATAATACATATATCTCCCCCCAATATTACTCTCTTTCCCTCTCTCCCCACCCTCCTCGCAACATATCTTCTCCTATTTAACCCCCCATCCTCCTCTCAATATATTTTCTCCTATTTAAACCCCCCCACCCCTGTCCACCCACTTATCACTATTATCCTCTCTTCCTTCTTCATAAACATGTCCATCTATCACATTCCCTAATTATTATATTTACCCCATCTCTCCCCTATTCCTCTATCATTGCCTCTTTATCTTATATCCCTCCCCCTCTCACCATCTATTCCTCTTGATTACCACATATCCCTAGCCCATCTCTCTCTCTCTCTCTCTCTCTCTCTCTCTCCCACCCCCCCCCCCCCCCCCCCCCCCATCATCATGTATTGATCTCTTTTGGTCGTAATTGTCATCTATCCACTAATTTACCACATCTCTCTCTCTCTCTCTCTCTCTCTCTCTCTCTCTCTCTCTCTCCTCTCTCTCTCTCTCTCTCTCTCAAATTCCTCACCCCATCACCATTTTCCATCGTAATTATTCTTGTTGTCTCTACCTAATCACTCTCCCCTTTGACATTGTCTCTTTCTACCTCATACCTTCATACACTTTCTCCCTTTGTCCTATTTCCACCCCTACTTACCATATCATCTCCTTTATTACCATTTATCTCTACATCATCTCTCTACCTCTCTAGTCTCTTAAGTCTCCTCTCCCTCCTCTCACAGTCTCTTACCCCTATTTACCCTATATATCTACCCCTAAGTTCCAACGATGCATTCAAACTGACTGAAAAGACTCTCTCTCTCTCTCTCTCTCTCTCTCTCTCTCTCTCTCTCTCTCTCTCTCTCTCTCTCTCTCTCTCTCTCTCTCTCCCTCTCAATGTTTTTGATTCATGTAATTAAAATTAAATTTACGGTAGAAATTATATTTCCATTTTTGTTAGTGTATATATATATACCATTTCTCTTTCTATGTATATGTGTGCATGTGTGTATAGGTGTGTATATGTGAGTCTATATATGCTCATCTCTCTCTTTGTGTCTATCCTAAACCCTAACTATCCTCTTTCTTGAGCTCTATGTCATGTCTCTACCCCCTCCCTCTCTTTTGTATGCCCTCTTCCCCTTATTGCTTTTCCATGAGGTTACAAAAAAAGGATGAAAAGTTGAGAGAGAAAGTATAATTGCATAATTACCCTCTCTCACACTGACCCCCCCTCTCTCTCCCCTCTCTCTCTCTCTCTCTCACATACACACAAACATTATTCTCTACCATATCATTTCTTTGCACATATCCCCTTGTAGTGACCCTCCCTTGTTTTATCCTCCATCACCATCTCTCCCTATTCTAAGTTCTACTTATCATCTTTCTAGGTCCATCTCTTCTCTTGCCTCTTATTAACCTAGCATAATATTTTTCCCTTCCTCGTATATGTTTCTCTCAACTCTATCCTTATTTACCCTCCCCACCCTCTCTCTCCCTGTCCCTGTCCCTGTCCCCTTCATATCTATCTACTTGTTATTAATGGCTTATGGACTCTCTCCCCTCGCTACTCTCAACATATCCCACCACTCCCCCCCCCACACACACACACATACACACACGTATGTCCCTTAGGGTAGAGTTCAACTTGATATGTAGTGTTAATTTAAATTTAGGAGGATTGGGGTTAGGAAGGTGTATTTTTAGGAATCACAATTTATTGGATTTGTGATAAATGGTATAAGATGGTTCAGTATAGAATTAGTTTAACATTAGGGCTCAATTTGGCTTTATGTTTTTAGGAGACCTAGGGTTAGAAATAATTGATTCAATGTTAGGATTATAGTTAAATTTAGTTAAATTTAAAGTTGGGTTTAATGTTATATTACAATTTGGTTAAATGTTAAAATTAAATTAAATTAAATGTATGTGAAGACGTATGTTACATATCACATATTTAAGTGTTAGGATTAGGGTTCAACATTTAGGTTTATCATTTAAATTTTAAGTTTGAAATTAGGGTTTAACATTTATTATTATTGCATAATTTTCTATTAGGGCTTGCCATTTAGCATAATGGTTTCAAGTAGGATTTATAGTTTATCATTTAGGATGTACATTCATTATTTAGGATTAGGTTAAGGGTTTGGTTTTAGCGTTTGGGGTTTAAGATGCATTATTAGTTATACTATCATTTTAAGAATATATAATCTTTGAAAGACGTGCATGTGTAATTGTGACAATTATGAGAAAGCCAATAATATCTATATAATTATATAATTTAGGGGGTTAAATTCTTACAAATTAATTTTGTATTTCATATCCTCACACTCATTGTCATTTCAAATCATTGTCTAAAAATTAATAATCAAAATATTTCACCATACTAATATCATGACATGCTAATTATTACTAATGAATTATTCCTCTCTAAAATCTATGATTTATATATATTTCCATTTATGTTCTAATCATATTGATTTACTTTGAAAGAAATTATAAAAGATTACTAAAAATAGAAAAAAAATCTTTTTTACTAAAGTAAAACTTTAAAACTAATAATTTATTATGAGTATAAATATGAGAAAAATCTCATAGTATTTGTAACTAAACAATTGAAAAATATAGAAACATCTTAGTTTTGTATATATTTTTAAAAATATTCTATGGACTTTTGAAACTATACATATGAAATGACACTTTTTTCTAAAATATATAGAAGTTTCTTACTATTTCTAAACATCTTTAATTTCAATTAGAATATTTCTCATTAGAAAATTGTAAAGAAATAGAAAATTCTAAAAAAAGTACATTTTGTCAATATAGAAATATTATATATATATATTTTAAACAATGAATTTTCATTTTCATTAACCTTTCTGGATTAAATATTGAATTTCATTTAATCTAAGATTTCCACAATTTATACTGTAGATGAATGTTGTTTTTGGATTATACACTGTGGAATGATTTCCATCGATGACTTTAGAGCCAAAAGACTGTGGAAACACTTCCATTAATGATGAGACAAGACAAAAAGATTTCTAAAAGTGTAATGAGATTTCACATCAATCGTATTTGAAAGGTTCATACAGTAATTTGATGAAAAAATAAATTGCACAATGTTGAAACCCTAAACCATTTAATTGGAAAGCATTTACAACGACTTCTGAATATTGAAATTGCACGATGCTGAAACCTAAAGTAGTTACTTTGTGCCTATGCTTAAAATCATTGAATCCTTGCCAATTGATCCATTCTACCTGCTACAGCGCCATATTCTCTCCTGCAAATCACAAACAAATGAAATTAAATTAAAATTCTCTTCATTTTGCACCAGAGACTTAGAAAATTAAGAGGAAATTTATGGAAATCTGAAGTCTTACCTGGCTATATTTGTAAACCCTAAAAGCCAAGAGAAAACTTTGGAATTGAGCATGGAGATAAATTTGGTCGTAGCAACTTCCTCTGTTTTCTTATTTGACAAAAGGCGTAGATAAATCTCATATGACTCTCACTGAAATCACAATGCGGAAATAAATGTGGATCAATCATTATACATGTGATGTTTAAGGGTGGCCGTTACTTCCATGAAAAACTGCTGCCTAAACTTTTGAATTCTCTTTATGATATATGAAATGGAAATATGAGCAATTATGATAACAGATGTGTTGTTTATAGCCTTTGCTAGCTCCTATAAACAACATGAACAATGAATGTTAAACATCCTTGTGAATGGAAATCTCTTTATACGCGAGTAATATTCATAGTTTGATGCATGCCATGATTGTGCATTATTTATCATATGTTGACTTTTATACTACCCACTACAATAATTATTATTAATTTATTGTTTATTACCTCGTAAAAGTCAAATATTATAAATTATGATATAAAAGGTTATTTGATAAACATTTAGACATCAATCAATAATTATTTCTATTGTAATTGTAAAAATGTAAAATGGGGATGTCGGGAACCATGACCATAATATTCCTTCTCAAACAACATTAGATAGTTGAAAGGTATTTAGTTAACATAAAAAAATATTAACATGATTAACGTGCATTGTACATATTAATATTTAACGTGCATTGTATCAATTAATATGACCAAATAGATCGAAATCTAAACAAGTGCCGTGTAATGGCTTGTACTATCTGAGTTGTTAAAAATTTAATAGTTAGAAAATAGCGAGTTAGTCAACTTTAATGATGTTAATTTAATATAATTTAATCAATATCTATTTAAGATTAAAAAAACTACCTTCATACATATTTAAATATTTGAAAATAATAATTTCTAAAAAAAATTATAATTAAAAATAATTATTATATAAGTATAATTTAGAATTCACTTATTCTCTTTAAATTATTAAGATTAGTTTTATGGATTTGATATAGTGTTTCATATTATATATATTTCATCCTTAAATATAGGTAGAGGTTCCTTCAAAAATTCAATCAAACTAAAGTAAAATATCTTTAATTATTTTAGAAATTAAGATTTGACATATAAACATTTAAAAAAGTCAAAGGATTAAATTAATTATAAAAATACTTAAATTTCATATGTTTAAAGAAGAAAAATTAACGGCTCATTATGCATGCACAAGTGATAACAATAGTAAATATAATATACAAATCTTCATTTTATTTAATACATATATATAATAATATTCCCGCTTTGATTAATGTAATGTGTTTCGTTTGAATTTTTCACACTTGCTAGCGTGTACACGAAACCGAAAGCAAATGGACTGTATTTTGTATTGACAAATCATGTGCTCATCTCTTCTTATTAATTAAATTAGCAATTTAAAAATCGTAATACAGTTGCACTGTAATTTTCAATTTAACTAATAAATGTGATTAGATTAGTCCAACTTTAATTCATAGAGTCTTATTGGAGACTTAATTTGTCTAAATACTTAAAAAAACATCATACCTAATTTGACAAATCTCGTCTTTGCAAAGATCTTATTCTGCTGCGTTAATAAGCTTGTGCGAATACGGACAATGTTGTTTTCCAAGGTTGTTAGAATAAACCTTGTGATGGAATCTAAAATATTCAATCGTTTAGGAGGTACCTACTATCTTTTTCATACAAGAAACAATACTTGATAATGCCTAGAGTTGGGATTTTTCGATGAGACTCGTAGTTTGACAACTATTTGTTGGCTTTGTTTACACCACTTTAACAAGAGCTCGTGGGGAGCTGGAGTCCCTGTCTTTTGTTCAAAAAGGAAGATATTTTTATTTAAAGGTCAAAAGTGTGGTAAATGTTGTTCTTGCAAATTTATAGTGTCTATTTGCAAAATATTTTAATCAATTTTTGTGATTTGGGCATATTTTGGTTTTAGTTGCATAGTTTTTTGGTAAATTTTTGTGGTTTGGACATATTTTGATTGAGTTGCTTAGAATTTTTTAAAAACCCTTTTCCCATTGAGTTAAAATATTTTATAAAGTTGATATGAGGTTTAAGATCTTTATATAATGTGCATCATTACAAATTTTGATTCATAAAACATAAAAGAATAAAATTTAACTAAATTTATATAAATAATTATTTCAACTAAATTTAAATAAATAATTATAAGTTTTTTAAAAATTGTATTTTCTTTTAAATAAAAGCATATTAGCTATTATTTGTTTTATATAAAAGACTTTGTAGAATGAATGAATAACATGAATGAAATGAATTATAAATAAAAAGTTTAATATTATTTCATGAGAACTCAGTGCCAAATCCCATGAAGTTTTGCTAACATCCATCTTTAGAAACAAATTGGATTTTGAGCAATTTGTTAAGCTTGAGATAAGCTTGTCATGGGTGATTATTATTAAAATTAATTTAGTGTTCCTCAAACAAAACACTATGCTCTCTAGTACTGTACGTAAATACGCATGCAATCAATTCTTAATTTTCATTGCATTGGGCCTCTATCAATGAAGCATTTTTTATAGTTTATACACTATATTAATGGAGATTATTAGTATAAACATAATTTGATATGATTTCAAACATGTAGTCAAATGTCAAATCCTTCCATATTTCAATCCGACATAAATGCAGTCATTATAATATGAATAGACTACTCAAGTTTTATTTGATGTACACTCAAAGTAGTTACCCAAACAAGACATCTCAAAACTTTGTAGGAGTGCTAGATTTTAATTTTAAAAAATTTTCACTCACAAAAATAAGAATATAGCCAAGAAATTATAGTCTAATCAATTAAAAAATAGGTATTAGCATAGAATAATTGATTTTTTAAATCAAACATTACAAAGTTTATAATATAACATCGGTTATTTGGCATAAATTAATTGAGGGGTGCTAATGGGAACATTGGTTCCCTACCTTATATAAGGTAGGGACTAATAAAAACAAAATATGGAGTCCAATTTTCATTATTAGTCCACCAAGTTGCATATCCATAAGTCAGACACCTAGTGCTCTTGGCTATCTCTCTACAATTTATTCATTCGACTCTATTTTGGAGCCATGACCTCACCCATTGTCTTGCTAGAGTTCATCAAGCTCTCTAATTAACTCTTCCTTCGTTTCTAATGGTTGGTTTGTTCTTTCATGTATTCTTCTGAGCAATTGGCCATGCAATTGTTCTGGAACAAATTGTAGGTAAAAGTTTTGCTTCAAAATTGTTTTGTAGGGTTTGATTTTCACAAGAAAATGTTAAATGTGTACAGATCTTCTAATCCTTTAAAATTAAGTATTTTGAACAATTATAGAATTAGATTGTTACCTTTTTTTACAATTTAGTGATGAAAAATAAAGCATGATATCCAATGTCAATTATTTATTTTAAACTTTTGAAAAAAAAATCTTTTCCCAATTGGTTGTTCAAGTTTTTGCTAGGGTTTTAAATAATTTTCTGAGCATAAATTTAAAGAAATTGACCAATCAATCAATAAAAGAAAAACATAAAATAATTTAAAATACTCTTTTTAATTTTTCTCCTTGTTGCTAGGGTTTATATGTTTATATGTTTGGAAGCTTCCTTGTTCCTTCTAAGTTTTACACATTGATCTGCCTAGTGGATTCTAGCCAATCTCAACATATCACAAAAATAGTCATCTATAAGTAAAATGCTTATAAAATGCTTGACATATGAGAAGGTGTAGGGTTCAAACTTGGGCCATTTTCTAAGTTAAGTGATATTGATAAAAAGTTTCTCAGTTGAATGGACTAAGAATCTGCCTCAAATGCCAAGATACCATGAACAAAACTTGGAAAACATATTCCTTTGGCTCTTTGGCACTCACAATCTTAGTCATCACTATAAGTTAATTTGTACCAAATTTAACAATGGCAAGTAAAGGAAATTTATTTATTTGACATTGTTAATGTTATTTTTGTGGAAACAATAGCAACAATGCAAGATTTAATGTAAAGTTGTTGTAGATTAAGGTGGAAACCATTCAACAAGTGGCTAAATTTATCATTTTGTTGAGTAAAATAATTTTTAAAATTTAATTTAATTTTTTTTTTAATATATGGTGTAATACATAGTTTTAGAAATTAATTTTAATTTTTTTCTATGTATCATGTAATACCTAGTTTTAAAATTGTTGTGCATGTATTATGTAAAACCTCGCTTTTAAATTGTTCCTTATTGTCTAAACTTAACATTTAAATTATGCTATGTATTGGGTAGAAGTTAGCCACTTTAAAATTATTGTGAGTATTTTAGCGATGGCTATGCTTCTAGTCTTCTTTTTATGGTCTTCTCTTTGTCTTTGCACTTCCTTGTATCGCAATATGAATGAAAAATTTATCGATTAGAGAGGTAATTTCACTAGAGGCTTATAAATTTAAATTTAATACTATCTTATTAAGGCCATTAATAGGTAGACAACAACAAGGACTCAGCTCTCACAAAGTTGTCGTGTCTATTGTTGAAACAAATAAGGATGAGGTGGAAATATTTGCAACCTTCCCAATCCATTTCCAATGCTAGAATTGTTAGTTTTGTTGCTCTATGTCACATTTGGAAAGTATTTAGTAACAAAGTAGCTTGAATTTTCTACCTTGGACATTTTGGGTATGGAAGCATTGTATAGTATGATCTAGAAAATGTCATTGTTTTATCTTAAGTGACCTCATTAGACATTTGTGACATGTAAGCATTTAATATAATGATCCAATGGTATAGCACATTAAAGTCAACTTGTTTGACTCATCTTGACTTATTCAAGAATTCTAGTTCATCATGTTTCTTGGTGCATACTGGGACATGCTTGCTGCATATTGAGAAAGGAATTTATTACAATACAAATGATAGTTTCAATTGTTAAAAATTTCCAAGGGTTATGTTCAAGGAGAAGGGAAAATGCCAAGGTTTTTAATGATATAAAGAAGTTTCAAAGTGTGCAAATTATAAGATTATGCATAATTCTATAATATAACATCATCATTTGTGTGTCAATTATATAATTATGCATAGGTTTCAAGCGAAATGATGGTCAACATCATTAAAGCATCTCTACCAATCTTTCCAATTGCTTTATTGGTTGAAACAATAAATCCAAATGACCAATTAGGATTTATTCTCCATATTTCCCAAAATTTATTTGTAAAAAATCAATGAAATAGGAAAGGAAATAACATAGAGACTAAACTAGAGGATTGTAAGTTAGTATTAGAAATGTATGAAATTAATATGGCTCAATAGAACTTTAATTACATCATTATTTTATTATTTGTAAATATATAATTTGACTTGCAACTAAATTCTTGCATTTGCATCTATCCTTGACTCTAAAATATGTTTATTGGTGCTCCATTTTGTAGGACCAATAAGCATTACAATCATACAAATCAGTTATATCTCGAGATTCAAGTTGATACACCTAGTAGTATAGTTTTCTCTAGCACTTTATGAATATTCTTTAGAATTTGATGTTATAATTTTAGCACTCAATTGATGGTTTTCTAATGCCTGATGAAAATTAATCAAATAAACTATTATGTGATACTATACTCGAATGAAGTCAAAGCCAAGATTATATTTCTTACTCACAAATCTTTAGTTGTACACAACTATTTTGCACAAGGAATATTGTGCAGATTTTAACATTGCTTTCCTATATTATACATCATCATCATTACATAGAAAAAATATTTTGTACAAAATGCAAACAATGGAGCTTGATTTTGTAAATAAGAGGGATCCCATCTCTGGTATTTCAAATGTCCCTGAACTTGTTCTAGTAAATCATAATTAAATGGAGGTTCTTTGACCCCAAGATATTGCAAACTGATGAATCTAGGATTACCTAATGCAACGTATTTACCTTTCATAGAATTTTCTATGCTGCTTGAATAATGAAAAGTGACATTTTCATTGAATTACATGTTTCCTCTTCTAATATTTGTAGAAAACTTGAATTGAGATGTTGCACAAAAGGTAAATTGTAAATGTGATAATGTTATACCTTATAATTATTTGAATTGATTTGGAATGCATGAAATGATGGTTTAACATTTGATAATTGTCACTTATAAAACTTTTTTTCAATCATTATGTCAGAAACTACATATCGAAAGCAAGAACTTTTGGGTGTGCTAGAGAAAGAGATAATGTCTTTTAATTTTAATTTGAATATGGGATTGCTGTGTTACGAATTGAAACTTATTAATTTTAGAGGAAAGAGAAAAATTGAAGGGTCATCTTGTAGTGTTCTCACATTAGTTGGAAGGAGCATAAAATATGATTGAATGATATTCTTAGATAATTTATGGACTTTGATTATGTGTCAATTTCTTAACATCAACGTTTTAATCACATTCCTATTTTCCATTTTTTTTCTTTCCTATTTTCCATTTTTTTTGTTGAGCTCTATTAAATTTGGTAGCATGTATTTATGAGTTCATTCCATGAAAAGGGCAAGAGTGGGAAGAGGAGAGTAGGAGCAATGTAAGTTGCTGAAGGAGTTTTGTGGATATGTCTATTAGCCACAACATGTATAACTATCTATCTATATTGCACATCCTTAAACTTGAGCTAGGGAGGAGTTCAATGTGTCTTGTAGTCATCCAATGTAGCCACTTCACATTATTTATGTACTCTTTTTCACTAACATATGGTAATATTTTGTAAATCAGAAATTGTCGACATGTTTTGACGGTGACTCTCAGTTGTCATAGCAACTTCACTTTGCCTTCGTATTCTCGGAATTTATGTGACCATTTCCAATGGACATATGGTTATGTAACCAACAGAATTATTTCAAAATGGGAATAGATTTATGTAAAAAAGATATTTTGAATGTTTGGTTTCATTGTTTTTTTTTTTTTTTTTTTTAAATTAGCTTTCTATCACGTTTCTTATATATTAGTTATATTATTATTTTTAATTTATAAAAAAATATAAAAATGATAAAATAAAATGTAGCATTCAAATAAATGAACTCAAATTCTCTATTTGGTCTTGAGTTCTCATGTTACTTGAATCTTTTGTCCAATGCTCTTTTCCTATCAGCCCAGTCTTTTGGAAAATGTTATTTCTTTGGTAAGCAAAGATCTATGTTAGAGAGTCCATTTGTTTAACTAAAGGAAGCTAAATTTGATGATTGTATTCTACATTTTGTTACACTTAGTGTCCTTTGTATCCTACATTTTGTGACACTTAAGGCCCATTTGGCTGTGGGAATAGGAACAGGGGAATAGGAATAGCTATTCTAGAATAGAAAATGGGGCTACGTATTCCTATTCTCTATTTGGTTCAGCCAATATTTGATGGGGAATTCGCACACCCAAAAATTTATGTTTTCTAAAATAAATAAAAGTGGAATAGGAATACATATTCCAATAATACCTATTTGGGTGGAATTGCAAAACCCCATTTTTGGGCCAAAATTGGAATACCTATTCTTATTTTACTTCGTATTCCAATTTTGATTTGGTGCATTCAAACAAAAAATTCAAAATTTTAAGAATTTACATATGCCTATTCCGCTTGTATTCTCATTGCCAAACGGACCCTTAGTGTCCACACATTAAGGATTAATAATATTGGGTTTTTGAAATTTTTGGAAGTTTTTGAAATTTATTGTGATTTTTTAAAGGAATTTTCTACAAAAAAAAAATTCGCAAATGTAATCTTTAGTGTTGTAGTGGAAAAGTAATGATTTTGGATTGCTTGTCAATATTTTGCACATCCCTATAACTTTTAACATGTAGAGTTTGGATATATGTAAATCAATTTACAAGTCCTTGCAGATTTACGGGAAGCTTGTATGATGCATGCAAGTGTTTTAATAAGTAGTTTTTCAAAGATTGTGTTGTAATTTTAATAAAATTCAAAGTGCAACATTGATAGCCTATTCAATGATCATTTAGGAATTTTGCAAGACATAAATTTAACAGCGTTAATATGTTACATTATTTGACAAGTTAAAGTTTATAATAATTTGACTCAAATATTTCCATGAACAAGGTACCATAGAACCAATACAATATTTTCCTCTATAGTTATTTTTAATAGTTGAGTTTGGCAGTGGTCTTGTAGTTGAGTAGGGAGAACAAATAGTTGTTGTAGATTCTGATGCAAAATTGTGATAGAATAGACTTGGGCATGTGAATGAGAAAGGTATGAAAGTACTTCATTCAAAGAAAGTTTTAATAGGTTTGAAATGTGTCAATATGGATTTCTATGAAAGTTGTGTGTATGGAAAACAAAAGAGAGTGACTTTTGTGAAGAGTGGGAAGGAAAAGAAAAGTGAGAGATGAAAGCTTGTGCATATAGATGTATGGAGACTAGCTCAAGTATCCTCCCTTGGTGGCTCTAAATATTATGTTACATCTATTGATGATACAACTAGAAAAGTATGGGTTTATTTCCTTAGATAAAAATCTAATGTATTTCAAACTTTTAAGAAATGAAAATGCTTGGTCAAAAATGAGACTGAAAAGAAATTAAAATGTCTAAGATCTGATAATGGTGGTGAGTATTGCATTCATGAATTTGAAGATTATTGCTCCACTAATGGTATTCATAGACAAAAAACTATTCCAAGGACTTCGTAGGAAAATGAAGTGACTGAATGCATGAACATGACTATAATGGAGTGTGTAAGAAGCATGAAGTTGCATGCAAGGTTGCCCGTAAACATGTGGGTGGAGGCTGTCAATACTATTGCATATTTTATTAATAGAGGTCCCTTTACTCTTTTAGGTTATGTTATTCTAGAGGAAGCATGGACTAGTAAGAAGGTGAGTTATTCTTTTCTCAAAACCTTCAATTGTGAAGCATTTGCTCATATAGATTCTAAAAATAGAACCAAGCTGGAACCCAAGTCAAAGAAATGTGTATTTGTTGGATATGGCATTAATGAATTTGGTTATAAGATTTTGGATTTTGAAAATTATAAAATTGTAAGTAGGTATGTCATATTCAATTAGGAAGTATTGTACAAAGATATGTTGCAGCAACATGAGAAGAAAGAGGATGATTATGTAGTGACGAATGATACTCCAAAAGATGATGGTCCAACAATTCCTCATGATCTACAACAACCACAACAACAAATACCACACACCCTAATGAACTCTAGATAGTCAACAAGGCTAAGTAGACCTCCAAAAAGATTTTCTCCTCCCTTGTATTCTATTTTACTTACTGATGTAGATGAACCTGAATGTTATGTTGAAGCTATGCAGGTGAATACTAAGATTTAGTGGGAGTCTGTAATGAAAGATCAAATGGAGTCTTTGCTAAAAAATAAGACTTGTAATTTATACAAGTATCCTATAGGTAAAAGGGCTTTACAGAATAAATGGATTTACAGCTTAAAAGAAGAGGATGGAAGTGAGAAAAGATTTAAAGCTAGGTTAGTTGCATTGATTTTGATGAGATTTTTTATCCTGTTGTTAAAATGACTTCTATCCATATTATTTTAATTATTGTGGTGATTGAAGATTTGCGTTTGGAGTAGTTTGATGTTAAAACAACCTTCCTTCATGGTGATATATATATATATATATATATGGCATAGCCACAGGGATTTGAGGTCAAGGAAAGGAGAACTTAATGTGTAGATTGAAGAAAAGTTTATATGCCTTAAAGCATATACGTCAACAATGGTATCTAAAATTTGATAGGTTTATGCATGAGCATGGATACAATAGGTGTCATTCAGATCATTATGTTTACTTTCGAATGTTGGATGATGATAGCTACATTATTTTATGTTTATATGTTGATGATACACTTGTAGCTGGGTCTAACATGGATCACATTAAGGGGCCAAAATGGCAATTAGCACATGCACTTGCTAGGAAGGATTTGGGGGCAGCAAAAAAAATCATTGGTATGAAGATTTTCAAAGATAGGAAGAACAAGAAATTAACTTTATCTCTAGCTGGTTATATTGAGAAGGTGTTGCAACATTTCTCTATGGAGAATGCTAAAGCTATTAGTACACCTTTACCTGGTCATTTAAAGTTAACTAAGGAAATATGTCCCAAGACACAAGAAGATGAGGACAAGATATCCAAGCTACCTTATGCTTCAGCTATAGGAAGCTTGATGTATGCTATGGTATATACTAGGCTAGATATTACACATGTACTAGTAGTTGTTAGTAGGTATATGAGTCATCCAAAAATTTAACATTGAAATGTAGTAAAATGGATTCTTAGATATTTGAGAGGAACATCCAGTAAGTATTTACATTGTTGCGGCTCTATTACTGATTTATAGGGATATGTTGAATTAGATTTGGCAGGGGATATTGATACTAAGTGAAGTACTACAAGTTATGTATTTACTATTGGTGGGGCAGCAGTGAACTTGGTTTCTCACTTATAGAAGGTTAATGCTTTATCCACTATAGAGGTAGATTATGTTGCTGCTATAGAGGTAGCCAAGAAGATGATATGGCTCCAATTTTTCTTGGAAGTGTAGACACCTAAATTTGATTACACAAATAGATAATCACATTTAGTCATCTCCTAGGGCATTATTGATTAAATATTTATCATTTAATTAATTAATCATCATCCCCTAGTTAATTAATTAATTAAATTAACAATAGTCCAATTGATAAAAGAAAATGATAACCCAAAATTAATTTATCAATTAAAATCCTTATTTCTCTATTAAATTAAATAAATTCTCAAATCTATTTAATTTAATTGCATATCCCTTATTTAATAAATAAATCATTTAATAAACTATCCAAACCCCTAAGACATCCCTAAGACCTACCTTTACCCCTAATTCAACCCATTCACCCATAGTAATCTCACTTAGCCTTCTAACTAACCCATCCCATCAAAGCTAAGTTACTTGCCCCATAAACCCCTTTCTCAGCTAAGTCTAATGTCCCTCTTAAGCACGTGCACAATTTTATACAAGGGTTAAGACTTGCTAACCCAAGCAAAGTCAACATGTCTTCCTTATCCTCTTCCATCCCAATCCAAGAGCATTAATATCTCTTACATGCTATTAATATCTCTTACATCCCTATTTTTGACTCTTACATCTCTCTCACACACTCATCCTCTCTCATTACTCCCTTTGAACAACCTTTGTCCCATCCTCTCACAATCATCCTCCTTGTGACAAGTGTCACTCTCCTATTGGCTCTAAATAAGCACAATCCATGTGCTTCCCTTTGAAAGCATCGTAGCCCTCCCTCACTATTCTTCCATCCTTGCATCATGACCCTCCATTTCACTACCCTTTTACCTATAAATAGAGCTCTTCCCTCTTACAATCCATCATCCACTTTTATGAAAACTTATAATGCTATTTTGAGAGCCTAAAAACTACCAAAATACCATCATAATGTTGAAATCCATCCATGCTACCATTGCTAAAGCCCTCATCCATATGCACACTTGGTAAAAACCCCCCACCTATTGGAAGCTTGAGCACAACATGAGAATATATCCTCATCCATCAAGGACATATCTATGTCATTGTAGGTTATACCATGAGGAGCCTACCATTCTTGGTTTGCCTTCCTTCTAACCTTGGTCCTATCATAAGTGTTAATTATTTAGTTGTGTAAATTCTTTTGTTTATTAGTTAGTATTCAATATGGCACTACTAAATTAGGTGAAACATTTTGGCATGCCTGGTGGGACCTCGCATTTGGGTCACTACAATCTCACTTTTGCTTATTAACGTTTGAACTAACCAATTGACGTTTTGTGCTTATTTACATATGCAGGTGGTTTTTTCATATTTCTTGTAGGCACCAAAATCTCCTATTAGGAATCACACTCATAGTGATAGAAGAAAATTCCAACTTAGGCAACCTTTTCACACCTCTTATTCACGATCCTGCGAATGCAAAATCACAAACCTGTAACTGTGAGATTTCTTTACTAAACAAGTGATACCACATACTCACAAAGGAAAGATCACTCTCTTTTTGAAGACAAACTACCACGTGCCATTAAAACATCCATTTTATTCTTGTTGATCCTATTCATGCGGGAATGCTAGTTTTTACCAGTGGGATTGCTATTAAAAAACTACGAAAATGCTTTACCTATTTAGTCAACTAGTATTTTGCACTTTTTTCTCCTCTATTAAACCTGCACACAAATCATTTGGCAAGTATGCTTCCTTATAGACCTGTGGGATCACCCTTTTGTGCCTATTTTTCTGTAGTTTCACTAGTTCTCTGCCCTACAATCTTGCTGCTTCTCAGCTTCATTCTAATGCCACGAGATTTCTTTTTATACCTATAGGATTGCTAGATTGACATTTTTCTCACAAGTATCTATTGGCATAGAATACTAACAATTCTTTTTGTAGATTTTCTTAAGTGCTTGGTAGAAAACCCATCTTTAAATGCTCTAAAATGAACAAATTTTTACTTTTTCATGGAATGTACACCTAAGTATTAGAACACTTTGTATTGGAATGTTTGGATAGTTTAATTAAAAATTCCACTCTTGAATGTCAAAGTGTTTAAAATTGAACCAATGAGATGAACACTTCATTTAAAGATGCAAATGAACATTATGTCTGAACACCTCAATTTTAGTGCTTAAAATGAACTCATAGAATCTTGAATGCCTTAAGGATAAACTTATTCTTAGTCTCTCATTTTCAAAGCTTTCACACATGATTTACCTTTTGTTGACTCAATTTATTTTATTGACCATTGTTGTAAAGTTGAAATGAACAATTGAATGCTAAGCTCATGTATGTCTTCAAAAAGTAGCTTGTTAGAATACACTAAAGCATCCAAATAGAAATGAATCAAGTTTCTTGTGTGTTTTGAGATTGTTCCCTCTAGCACATCTTGGTCTTCTCTCTTTTTTGCATCTTAAGACTTTAAAATACACAACCCATATACTGAAAATTGTTAGCAAGATCATTTGCAACAACCTAGGAGTGCTTCTAGCAAGTTCATCGACCTTTGGGAAATGCTTCCCCTTTGGTGGGAACCTCAAATTGGTAAAATTTTTTGCCAATATATAAATGAGGGGAAATGTAAACTTTCTAGGGGTAGCCTCAGGTGGGAAAACTTTCCCATGATTTTCACATATCTGAAATAGATTCTTAAGTGGATCACATATGTAAGAACTATTTGGTGAGGTTCCACAAACCCATTTACAACCCCTTTTTTGTCAAATTCTTGATTTTATCCATGGTGCAAGGGAAATAACATCCTTCAAGATTACTCACCATTGTGTCTCCCTGGTAGAGGCATAAGGCCACTTAGGTTTCATCTCCAAGGGTCGGTGTTCTCATAGAAGGGGAACTTCTATTTGCCATGCCTTGAATATTCTTTGATGTGTTTCATTTGTCGATTAACTCTTGTATTGACTCATCTCTTTGATTAGAAGGACATATTGCACTAGAATTAGGAGACATCAAGTTTTGGGCCATTGAATAGCATATTGTAACCAAAATTTGACTTAGGGATAAAGAGTGTGTTTGAATTGTCTTATTTTTTCTCAAGACTCGTGAAAAAAATTTGTAAAAACATACACAATTCTATGGTTACTATCAAATCCTTTTGCTCAAGAGATCACTTTTTTGTCTTTCTCAAAGTTACTTTGTCCTTTGTGAAATTGTTTGCTCATAATCCATCACGTCAAAAAGATCCCATCCTTGTTATTTCAAAAATAGTTGTTAGCAATTCCATTCACAACAACTTTTGTCTCATTGGTTAAACTTTATCTTTTCCAAATTAAACTTGTCCTCTCAAAAACAAACTACTAAGAAAATCTAGTTACAAATCTTTTTCTCCCTAGTCCAAATTTGTCCTTTTTAAAAATATCCTTGTTACCTACCCTACTTGATAAAAAATAACACATTTATCTTGACAAGATCCCATTCTTGTTATTTCAAAAATAGTTGTTAGCAAGTCCATTCGCAAAAACTTTTATCTCATTGGTTCAACTTTATCTTTTCCTGAACTATAACAACTAATAGCAAAATCCAGTTGCAAACAAACCTTCCTCTCCTTAGTCCAAGTTTGTCTCTTTCAAATATCCTTCTTACCTATCCTACTTGACCAAAAACAACACATTTGTCTTCAAAACAAGTTCTCCTTACCTTTGTTAAAAAGGATTGTTAGGAAGTGTATTCGTAACAAGTCCCAAGCCTATCTTAACCCACTTTACTACTTCACCGTTTTTGGAAAATTAGTTATTCCTCAAATTAATTTATGTTTCCAACTCAAGGTTAAAAGGTATAATTAGCATAGTTACCACCTATAAAAACCCACAATTGCGATCAAGTCTCTTAGAGTTATCTCATGTTAGGCCAAAACAAGACAAAGTTCAAAAAGGCTAAACTTCCACAAATACTAGTTTACAAGGAAATACAAGAAAAACAAAAAAAAGACACCCCTAACCCAAGGATTTTCAAACTAGACCAAATTGAAAAAGATGGTACAGACATTGCATTACAAACTAAGTGAGATTACAAAATTTAGAACCTAATTCTCTAATGAGGTGTCAACCATAACCTTATCAACAACTCTAGTGTTACTCACTCTAATTGGATCCTTCTTTTTAGGAATTCCGAAGTTCAACCTTGAAGAAGGACTTTGATTAATGAGATATACGGCTATATTACATGCCTCACCCCAGAATTCTTTTCCCAATCCTGCATTAGAAAGCATACACCGAGCTTTCTCCATTATTGTCCTATTGAGTCTTTCCGCTGCCCCATTTTCTTGAGGGGTGTAGGGTACAACTTTCACCCTACAAATACCATTATCTGCACAATAATTGTCAAACTCTAGCGAACAAAACTCACCTCCATTATCCATTTTTAAACATATGATCTTATGGCCCCTTTGGTTTTCAACAAGAGCTTTGAAAACTTTAAACTTAGAAAAGACTTCAGATTTATTTGCCATCATATATATCCATACTTTCCTAGTACAGTCATCAAGGAATGTAACAAAATTTTTTGAACCTCCTAAAGAGCTTACCTCAATCGGACCAAAGACATCCGAGTGTACGAGTTCCAATGGTTTCTCCTTGAGATCATGTCCATCTTTCAAGAAGCTGACCCACTTTTATTTTCCGTAAAGACAATGTTCACAAAATTGCAAGTTTGTTGATTGAAGACCCGGTAGTTGATCCCTTTTGAGCATTATCTCAAGGCCCTTTTTGCTCATGTGGCCTAATCTTTGATGCCAAAGTGTTGCATCACTGCCCATGACTGTCATAGCAGCCCCTATTTCAGTAGGCTTCTCAAGGAGATAAAGATTGCCAACTTTGTTTCCCTTGGCAATTATTCTCGAACCCTTGGTAACTTTCCAAGTATCCAGATATAAGAATGGATAATATCCTTGGGCAAAGAGCTGACTAACCAAAATTAGATTTTGCTTTAATTTGGGAACATGGCAAACATCTTTTAACAACCATTTCCCTCCATCTTCCAGCGGTAACAAAATGTCACCTTTGCCAACTATTTCGTAAGATTTGTTGTCTCCAAGAAATACCTCTCCAAATTGACCACCATGGTAGTTTGTGAAATAATCCGTACATGAAGTAGCATGGAAAGAAGCTCTGGAATCTATCACCCAAGAATCTAATTTTGTGTCACTTGTAGAAAGAACTAAAGTACTTTCATCTTTCTCATAGGCTGTATTTGCTTCCATGTTTCTCACATTTTCTTGTGCTTTCTTGTAAGCCCGACAATTTCTCTTTGTGTGGCCAAGCTTACCACAAAACCAGCATTCACCATTCCTACCTCTTGACCTTGAACGAGTGGGTGACTTTGATCTTCACTGATTGTAATTATTATTTCCTCTATGATGGCTTCTTCCTCTTCTCTCAGTGCTGACCATAGTGAGAGCATCACCGAATGAGGAGTCTTTGTTACTCCTTCTCATGTCTTCACTTAATAAAGTGGCAACAACTTCATCATAGGCCAATTTTGACTTCATAGAGCTTGAAGTACTTACAGCTGTAACTATGGGATCCCAACTATCAGGTAAAGAACATAACAAGATGATTGCTTTGGATTCGTCATCTTGAGTCATACCAACCAAGCTTGCTTGACATAATAGGGTGTTCAAATCATTTATATGATTTGACATTGCAATCCCTTCCTTCATTTTCAGTTTGTAGAGTTTCTTCATAATGAAGATTTTGTTTGCAACTGACGTCGTTTGATACATATTCTAAAGTTTGTCCCAAACATCTTTCGTTGACGTCTCATTTGAGACATTGAACAAGACATTTTTCGCCAGTGAGAGAAAAATGGATGCCATATTCATCTTTTGCCAATCTTCATCAGTGATTGTAGATGGTTTCTTAGACTTTCCTTCGATTGCGAGAGCCAAGTCTTGCTTAACCAGCAAGGAACGCATCTGCACTTTCCATAGGCTGTAATTCTTGCCTGTAAATTTCTCTATTTTCAAATCCTCCATCTTTCCGGAAAATTCAACACTGATTTTCCAATCTGCACACCTTGTGCTCTGATACCAATTGGAAGGATTTAAACAAAGAAATTAAATGTCGCAATAAGAAGAAATACACAACACTGGATTTATCCTGGTTCACCACAATAGTGGCTACGTCCAGACTGCAGAGTATTGAATTAATAAGAAAAAGTTGTTTACAAAATAAGCAGGAGCAGCATATAAATGGGCTCCAATAATATTACAAATGAAGAGTCTTTGGAAAACAAGAGACTTGATTATTAGAGGGAACAAAGATGACTGTTGACCTTCACAATATCAATAGTTTTACATTCTCCCCCTTTTCAAGGTCGCACAAAATTCCTTCCTTATTAACATCTTGGTAGACTTGCATTGGAAAATCCTTATTAACAGTTTTCCCTTCTGCCTTGAAGCTTTTCAAAATCCTCAAAAAATGTCCCGATATTTGTTTGGCTGAAATAAAAAAATAATTGTACGACCATAGTCTCTAATTCGTCTTTGATAATGAGCTATGGGAAATATAGGTCGACACATGTTTACTAGACTTGTCCATAAACTTCATAAACATGCTCTTGAATAAAATGCTATCATATTGCTCACCATTCCCATGCCTGAAGTGTACAATTATGTCCAATAAGCGTGAAGGATATAATTGTTCAATAAATTCATGTACTCTAAACGCATCATCCATTACGATGTTTCTTGCATTTGATGCTACTCCAGCTTCACATTCAGCTGTATGTCTGTCTAATATATTTTGATCACGTTTATCAGATGTCGTTTACACAAAAATATTATTGTTATAGACTTGGGTTCTATAATATACATCACTATTAAGCTTAGGGTTTTTGGTATGGTTAGATATTAAAAGTAAGGTTTAGATTTTGTGTTCAATAAGGGATAGAATTAAACCTTTTTTTAATAAATTATAGTATTATTTTTCATTAATAAATTTATCAAAAAAATTATCTTTATATAATTTATTTTTTTGGAAAATAAGTTCGATAATGATAAATGATCATTATTTTAACTTTTACAAAATCTTCCTTAGTATGTTTGAGATTATTATTTTTTGTTTGAAAATCAACAAATTGTTATTTAAATTTAGAACATTAAATTTATTATTTTTAATTTTAGTTATGTTTTATTTAAATTGATTAATAGTTCGATGTTAAATTAGGAATATACATTTTCCTATCATTTAATAAAAATATTGTTTCTATAGATTTAGGGTCAAGTATAGGATAATATTTAATTATAATTATTTTATTTCATTTTGATCTTAAAAAAAATATTTTATTAAAAAATATTTTATGTTTTAAATTTTTTTTTAATAAAATTGATATATTCATTAAATTAAAGATTTTAAATAAAAAATTTAATTATATAACAAATATACAACTTACATGTTTCCATTTAGTTGTCTAGAATTAGTAATTAGTTCTCAATGAGTCAACCAATAAAAATTAATAGTTTTTATGTTTAAATTGTTTTAAAGTTTAATTTTTTTATAATTAAAAAATAAAAAATATTTTTATCTCCATTATGATTGGCCAATTTGATTTGCTGTTATAGGAGCCCTTTTCTCGGAGGCTTCCTTGTATTGTTTTTTTCCAGGAAAATATTAAGTCTACAATTTATTAAAGTGCACTTTGAATTTTAAGGTTAAAAAATATTAAATTTAAATTTTGATTTGACACATTTCCTTAATTTGTTGTAAGTTGAGTTTTTAATATAAAATTGATGTATGCATTATATTGTTATTAATCTAGTATAAGAATTTATTAATGGTACATTATGATATATAAAATGATATATTAAAAAGCCTAATTAAAAAATATATATGATGTTGATGTTTGATATATGTTTATGCTTTCGAATTTTTAATAAAAATATTTTATTTTTTATATAACGTTAAATTTTTTAATTTTAGTATGTAATTAGTTAATTAATATTAGAGTTCATTATTTTTTCATTTTGATATTTATTTGTACATAATGCAAATGTTATTGTAAATACTTCTATACTTATATTAATCATTATTAAGAGCTAGGGCAAGTACATGTCACTATGTGGCACTTGTTAGTATTAAATTTCAACACCAAGATATTTGTAATAAAAGTTATGACAAATATTTTCACTTAAACAATACAATGATGTCATTCAATATATATATAATTATTAGCTTAACACTTGCCCCCTTAAAGGTGCAAGTTCTAGTAATATACATTATGAATTAGGTTTGACCATTAGCAATAGAGTTAGATTTTTTATATTAAATATAGAGAGATCAAAAATATTATAGAAAGTTCACCAAGTAGCAACAAAGAGGCAAAGCCTCTACCCGAAATCAAAGTATCATAATTACAAATAGCTCAAAAAGAAGTAATTGAAAAGCTAATGTAGAACATCATAGTGCATATCAACCCAAGCAGTCCACCCAAGCGGGCCTTCTATCCGCACAATACTTTTGTGCTCCTAGATCTAAGTCAGCATAAATAGCTCCTCCTTTGTAGTATTGACATTTTTCTTGATTTCTTTGTTCATTCTTTTGTAGGTTGGTTCATAGATCTAGAGATCATCAAGGGTTCTCATCCACTCAAAGCCATGCATTAACTCGCAAAAGAAGAAGGTGGCATGCCCATCCTTAATATATCTTCTCAGCTTCTCTTTTTCAATCATCATGGTGGTATGGACCTGTAGAAAGATTTTAAAATGTGTGAGTTTTAAAAAAGAACCTAGTAAGAACTCTCAATTTATCATGATACCTTTCCTTGTTCCTGCACTTCTAGATATGCTAGAGGATGTTAGAAGACAACATATTCCAAAAAAAATTTGGCATCATTATTAAGACCATTGATATGACTAGTAACAACATAAAGAATATTCACATTAACTGGATAAAAGATACCAAACATATTCTAGGTCTCTTTGGTAAATAATAAATAATAAATAATGTGTCTACCAGTTTTGGGCAACATACATAAGTTACAAATGTCACCATTATGAACACAGTTTTTAATGGGGAGTCTATCAAGCAGAACTAACCATTTAAAACATCTACTTTTAGGCTTAATAGGACTTTTCCAAAGAATATAAATGTAATTTTTCCAGACCTTGGCATCAAGAGATGAATAGCAAACAATGTTAATGTGATGAACAATATCTTCATTATGATCAATAATCTTGTATATGTTTTTGTCTTGAGATTAGCCATGATGACCCCATCCAGCCACTTAAATTTTAGGTGTCTATGGGAATCCACATGACAAATAGAAGGAAGCTTTTTAAAAGCTTGCAAAATCATATTATAAGTCTTCTTGTGAGAATTAGGTTAAACTTAGTTTTGAGCTCATCCCATTGAATGAGTTTATCTTGCTCGAAGATGTCAACAAGCTAGGAAATACCTTTTTTAACCCACAATCAGACAAAGCATCCTTGGGAGAGGGCTAGGGGCTTACCATTCATGTGTAAGTTCCACCAAATGGACCTTTCACCATGGAGCTACATGTCACTATGAAACTCCTTAATGGTGATAAATTTTTGGACATGATCCCAAGCTCTCCAGATAGATTTGAAAACAATAGAACCTTGAACAATAACTGGGAAGTTACCAACAATAAGATCACAAAAGGAGAGATTTTTCCATGTTTTGGCTTTTTTAGGAAAACCTCTCTCAATATTATGTCTAACAAGCACCTTCCATGGATTATTACCCTCCAGAGAGTGAAAGATCCATTTGGTAGATAAGGCTACCTTGAATCCTAAAGTATTTAAGCCCTAGGCCCCCAAGGATTTTTTTCAATATGACACCAGTCCCACTTGACTGCATGCATCTTTCTATTACCTTTACCATCAAACCATAAAAAAGTTTGAAAGCCTTTTGTATTTCTAAAATTGGTAATTATTAAACATCCAAGCAAAAGAATAATAAATACTATAAGAAGACAACATCTTTTGACAAACTTGGATTCTACTAGCAAGATATAAAGACTTGTTATGCCATTTGTTAATCTTCTTATCAACTTTTTCCTTAATCCAAGACCACATATCTTTAGGAGAGGGTTCAACAAAAAAAATGAATACCAAGCTACATGACAATCTTACTAGGGCCTCCCCATTGGAAGCTATACTGAGTGAACTAGTTAGGGGGCTGCTCATCCCATCCCAAGAAGATGGACTTGGCTTAGGAGATACGAGCACCATAAATGGTATAGAATATATCCAACTTAGTTTGCAAAGCTTTAAAATTCCTATCAGTAAGCTAAAAAATAAAGCAGTATCATTAGCAAAATGACTATTAATGAGCTTACCATTATTGGGAAGATAGAGGCATCTAACATCAGGGGACAACATGTTATCTCTAAGGATATAAAATAGAGCTTCAACAACAATAACAAATAGAGTAGGGGTTAGAGGATAAATTTTCTTGATCGACCATCCAAGAGTAAAGGGATTAGAGTAGGAATCATTGATTTCCACTTGAGGAAAGACATCTTTAAGTAGAATTTGAACAACATTGTAGAAATAAGGTAGGAAACTAAAAGCTTCCAACATCATATGGATAAATTTCCATTCAACCCTATCATAAGCTTTCTCAAAGTCAAGAAGGAGCATAGTAGAAGTTTGAAGAGAACACTTAGCCCATTCCATAGCTTCCCAACCATTAATTAAGTTCTCCTAGATGTATCTACCCTTAATGAAGCCAATTCGAGTAGCAGACACAAACTTGGAAAGGATGTGCATGAGCGTGAGGGCTAAAATTTTGGCTAAGATTTTAGAAGAGACATTGAGGAGGGTGATAGCCTCCAATTTTAAATAAGATGTTTATCCCCATCTTTGGGGAGGAGGTTAATAATACCACTATTAATCTTAGGACCCAAGGAGCCCAAGGAGATGGCCTAAGTATACAAATCATGCATATCGTTGCTAATCCAACTGATATTAGCCTTGTAAAATTCAATAGGGAGCCCATCAGGATCAGAGGCCTTGTCATCCTTAAGGGTTTTGATAGCAACTTCAATCTCATCCAGGGAGCTTTTTTTGGATAAGCTAAAGATATCATCAAGATCCAACCTTATGGGAATAAGAGGCTTACATTTATTTCTAAAGTCCTCTACCTCCAATGAATCTTTAGAAGTGAAAATATTTCTATAATAATCAGCAAAAGCCTAATTTAAGACAATAGGATCCAACACTTCCTAGTTGTCAATTGAAAGCTTTGACCGTGAGCAATTGAGTTATATTAAAGGTACTATAGTGAAATAAATTTAAAATGTGGTTGAATATGATAAATAAATAAAATTTAATTATAAATAAGAATGTAATTTTTAAATAAAATAAATATATTTTACAAATTAAAATTTATGAAATATTAATTTTGACATATTAAAATTTATGGTATAAGAGAATCAGGAAAAAATCTTTTTCAACAAGGATTTTGAACAAGTTATAATATAATTTATTACATATTACATTGTCATAAGGAATACTATTTGTGATGTAATCTTTCAAGGAAATCATTGGAAATTGAAATTTGTGTCTATCATATTTTAACTTAATATTTTAAACAAGAGCCTACAATACCTTGGGTTCCAATCTACTTGAGCTTGCCACATAATAATAATTAATTACAACAAATAATAATAATTAATCTAAACTTTGTTGCATTATCAAAAAAATATTTAAATTAATATAAATTATTTAAAGTTAGAAGAAATAATTTTTGTGCAATCATATCATTCATTTGTATAATTGTTATGATAGTTAGATTGCAAAAATTCTATCTTTTTGAGTTAAAAAAAGTTGAGTGAGTCAAATTTTAAGATTTAAAAGAGCCAATCATCGATTGTATTTTTAATGATTTTATGAAATTGATACTTTTGATGTGTCTTCAGCACCATCTAGCACTTCAAATTTTCAAAATTCACCACCTAAGTCTCAAATTGAGACGGGTTAATGAAAGGTGCCCTTTAAAACCTCAAGAGGTTATTGCTTCCATTTGGGATCTTATCATCTCATCCCAAAAAGAGTTAAGATAAACATCTGAAATGAACATTTCCAAATCTAAATCTTAAACTCCAAAAACCAAAAAGTGTGTTTTAGAGATGGTTATTAATCTCTTTGTCTAGTTAATGGAGTTTGGGAATTGAAAGGTGAATCATCTTCAAGACATATGTATAATGAAAAAAATTATATCATACATGAATGGATGGATCCAATGGTTTAAATAAAAGAAGCCATGATAAATTTGACATTATTCCTGAAAAGGCATGTTGTTTTTTATCAAACAAATAATGTTGAAAGCATCAATGGGAGAAATATGTAGCTTCAAATTTTTAAAGAATGTAAAATCAATACCCAAGCCACAAGGATACTATAGTATCTTATGAAGATAGTAACTCATAATTATTTTTTTTAAGGGTAAACTCTTTGACCTGGAGCTATGAACTAGTGAGGCCATAAAAGGGGGACCTGATCCCCATTAGATTTGAACATTTATGGCAAGGATAACAACTCAACAACTTTACCATCACAACATGCCACTATTGGAAATACAGTAACTCATAATTGTTATGAGTTTGGTATTTTGAATATATGAAAGTGTTCTTGAACTTTGACATAGTGGGAAGGACAAGACACACAAACCATTTGATAGAATATTTCAAGGGTGAAAGTTTCTCGAGTAGATTGGTAGCTAAGTTTGAATTCTTGTGAAGCATGTGACAAATCCATGCACACCTCTTAATCTATGAATGCTTATAGTGGCCTGATGAGATTGGAATGCATCCTTACTGAATTTGATATTTCACACTATCAAAGAATGTTCCAATACAAATATTTGATATTTCTAAGCATTTAGGGCCCATTTGGTAGATGGAATTTGAATAGAATTGGCATTCAGAATTCTAAAAAAATTATAATCCATTGTTTGGGTCCACACAATCAGAATTGGATTGGGGAAAAGTAGAATCTGGTATCCCCAATTGAAACCCAAACAAGAATTCCAAATTCCTTCAAAATATTTGCTATTTTGAATTCCTATTTTAATTCCCATTTTAAATCCCATTTCTTAAAATTGAGGATTTCAACTAAAGTAAAATTTAATTGGGGTTTGACATCTAGATGCCCATTTAGGAGCACCTATTTTTGTACAAATTTTTGAAATTTAATTTGTTTAAATGGGAGAAACTTTTCTTCTATTACTTTATCATATGTTTACTACTTCTAGTTGTTGATTCATTCCATCAATATATAGGAGACTCATAGTAATTTTCAAATCTAACCATTTATTAGCATCATTCGCCACTAGATCTACAATCTGGTAATCAATGTTTCTCTATTTGAAAAGGTGAAGGAAGGATGTGAAAATGAGCAACTTGTCATCTAGTTGAAAATCTACCTTCAACTTGTCTTTCTTTTTTGTATTTTCATAGTTGAGGATTTTGTTTCCGCCTGCTTGCTTTCATTGTAAAGTAGAAGAAAGGTCATTTTGATGTGTGTTTTGGAAATCATTTGGGCATGCATTAATGATTCAGTGGGATACCAATTGAAACATAATTAAATCTTTATGGCAATGGCAGTGCTGGTGAGAATCATAATAGAAATGAAAAGACATTTATCTCATTTTTACGATTTTAAATGGGGATGATCTATCTTTTGATTTACAATGGAAATGAAAAAGATTTTTTTCTGGTTACAATTAGAGAAAATAATTTTTTAGATTTCTAAATCATTGGAGGATACAGATTATCTTGTAATTCCAAGATGCAAGAATCATTTAATAGTGTTATTTTGGCTAGTATTCCAATTCCACAATGTGCAACCAAACAGAGGAAATCTGTATTAACACAATGAATTCTTGCTTAACCAAACAATTCTAAATTGAATTTCCTAGTCATAATCTAGATTCCAAACTCCAGAATCCCAAAGCCAACATTCTGAATGCCAATGCTTAATTTATATTCCAGCAACCAAACGGTCCCTTAGTGAGGGAGATTTGGAAACTAGGGGAGTATAAGAAATCATCCAAACCCCATTCTAGTTTGCAGTATTACATGTCCTAGACAATTGGTAATCCATATTTCTAATGAGATTGATATATTTGAAGGTTGTTATAAAGCATTCACAATGAAGGAACGAATGAAAATGTATGAAAATTGTGTCATATAATACTCCAACTCTCACTCATGATATGGTAGTCTTCAATAAATGCTAACTTCAATGGTAGAAAATATGGCACTATGATCCAAACCTCACTATCCACCCTACCATGAAATTACATGGTGATTAAGAAGTTGGTAACTCATGATTGTGATGAGTTCAATATTTGAATACATGCAAGTTACTTGCAATAATGTTTCAAGATGTAAATGCAAAATATGATAGCATTGAAAGAACACATGAACTATTTGATATAATTCCATTATTGATCTAGGCTTGGTATCAATATAGAGCATGATAGTCACTTGATGAACCATAACAATGTCTTGAAGAGGTATCACCTTTTCGAATGTCATATTTATACATGCATGCACAAAATTGAAACCTAGACTTCTTTGACCACTCTTAAAAATCACACACTAAGGGAAAAATCAAGCCTATGAAAAAAAAACTCAACTTTGACAATTTAACACTTTTGGTCTAGGAATTAAGGTTTGTGTGTGATGTTTAAATAACTTCTTATGCGGTTGCAAAGTACAAACTAGAAGGATTAATCAATTGCCTATGATGAAGCAAGATGGTGTTTCCACATGAGAATGTGTTTCCAATTCTCAAACCAAATCTTGGTTTCTAGGATATACAAGAAGATATTTTTTCAAAATTGAGTAGTCTAGCCTAGATGTGTAGAGACAATGCTCAAAAATATCAATAGGTAAATCAATTTCTAGAAGAAGAAGAATTCAAGAAAATCTTGTGAAGAGTTCCTATTGGTCAAAATTTTGTGGTTGTTGATAGAATAGTTTTTATTCCAAGATGCAACAAAGAAACTATTGGTCATATCCAAGATCAGGTAATCAAGAATCAATAAGTATCTTGATAAAGGATACCTTCCCCAAAATGACATTTGGTGACTCTATTTGAAGGTGTGAATTTAGAATCATGGATTGGTACAAAGGGAAAGTTGAAAGTGATAGTGATAGCGATGGTGAATATTTTCCATGTCAAAAAATGTAGGCTTTTGATAAACCCATATAAGTTGATTTCTTGAAGAGTTTTTATGGTGGTTAATGACTTGATCCAGAAAAGATCCATCCATCTTTGCTCTTAACTCTTCAAAAGATCAATGAAGAAGATGGTAAAGATGATTATTTTTTCTCCCACAAAGCACAATCATTATCAACAAGATTTTCCACATGCAAACATAAAGAAGACTCTATTCAAAAGTATGATTCATGTGAATCAAGGTTAGACAATGATGGTCAGAAAAGTATCCCAACACCTGCACCTAGTCCACATTTGAATCATACTTCCATTGATCACAATCAAATTACTTTCTTGAAAATCTTGTTTTGTAATACACAACTTAATAAAATATTAAAAAAAAACCCTTCTTCACTTCCAACCATTGTGAAAATTTGGGAAAGAAGACCACTACATGAATTAATTTCTTGATAACAAAATATCTTCCAATGAAGATGTTAGTGTAAGAATTTTCCTTAGAGAAAAATTCACCCAAGATCAAGGAGCACAAGAACAAGCACACAATAGACCAAAGAGTATGATCAATATGAGAATTATCACTATTATCAGAAGCATGTACATACACACTAGGAGAGCCTGTATATAAAGGCCTCTAAGATGCATCTAGAATGTATCTAGAATGTACTAGGAGATAAGCATGACAACTAAGCATATATCCTCCACAATAAGAGGATAAGCATGATGAGGTGTTTATAATGTTATAGACACCATGTGCTCAAATAATGTGCTAAATCCTAAGTGTAGACACCATGTGCATAATTAGAGTGTGAACTCCTGTGTTGTCAACATGATAACTCACAAGAGTGTGCATACTCCTAGGTGACATAAATAAATAATAAAAATATGCATTAACTTAAGTAAACTTAAGTAAGTGTAAATAGAAAATACTTATTTACACCAACACCCCCCCTTAAGTGAAACTTAGGGGAATGTCCTTAAGCTTACATAATCTAGGATGAAATGCAGGATGGGTCCCGGTTACTAAGCCATGTTAGGTACCCATGTACATAATGATATGCAATCTCTCATAAAGTGGAGAAAGAGGGAAAACCTCATGGGAAGAAGCCTCTCCCAAAAATAGAGATGAAAAGGGATGCAAGGATGGATGGAGTAATCAAGACCCTCCCCATTACAACATACATCCAGTATATACAATAGAGAAAAATGAGAAGAGGAAGAGAGATAGGATAGGCTCCACCCCCCAACCCCCCCCCCCCCCCCCCCCACAAAGAAGAATGGAAACCAGTGACTTCTCTGATGAAGAAGCTGATCCAAAACTATAGAATGGTGTTTGTTCCTCCCCTAGGGAAGAAATACTATCATGGGTATAAATGAGATGCTTCTGTTGTGTCTGGAAAGAATCTCATAGATAAGTGATGTCTCTAAAACCTGCTCAATTAGCTGAAGAACTTGTCTCAAAGAACTATATGTCTCCTCAACTGATGAAGAAACCTTCTACAACTATTGGTCATAAGTATCCACAATCACTTCAACCTATGACGATTGATCATGTAGAGAATCAACAAGAGGGTCACATGGAGCCCTCGTGACAAATAAAGAAGTTGCTGCTACATCAAGAAGAAGAGGAAAATCTTCAATATTGTCCCCCAAATTTATCACTGAAGCTAGACCTAGAAGACTAGATGTACCCTGCTATGCTAGACCTATCATTGTGGAAATATATGCATGTGGACTAGATTGATGTTGTGACCTCTCACTACAACTGTCAATAGAACCCTACGTGTCTGAACTTGTTGAAGCCCTATCGCTGGTGTCACTATTAGTTTCTACATAGTATGATGTATAGAGAGGATTAGAGGACAAGCTTGGTGAACTTTCCTCGAAGTGTACATCCTTCTCCAAAAAAATTTAATGTTTCTCTAGATCCATAAGTCTATATGCCTTCACACCATCTTCATATCCAATGAAAGTACAAGGCCAAGGTGATTGCGCCTTACATCCCTTGGAAGATCTATTTGCCCATGTAGGATAATCAAAGACTCTGAAGTGTGCAACAATTGGTTTTCTTTTGCACCATGCCTCAAAAGGAGTCTTGCCATCTAAGGCTAGATGAGGAGATCAATTAAGAATGTGAGTGGCACTACTGATTACTTTGACTTCTAGTGATGGATCTAGGGACTTGGACTATATCATGCAACTCACCATGGACTTAAAGAGTGTGGATCCTCAGTGCTACAACATCTGCCTTATGCAGACTGAATGTTGGTGGATTCTGAAGATCTATTCCCTCAAGTCTGCAAAAGTCTGTAAGTCTTTTGTTCACATATCTTCTCTCATTGTCAATTCAAAGAACTTTGATGGTTTTCCTTAATTTTTATTCAACATGAGTCTTGAAGGCTAGAAACTTGTCTGACACTTCATTCTTATGATGAAGAAAGTAGACCCAAGTGTATTTTAAAAAGTCATCAAAGAAGGCAACTATGTAGCAACCCTACCTAACTACTATTACTACAAAAGGTCTTGATAATACCATGTAAACCATCTGAAGAAGAACTGGTGCTCTTGAAGACTACCCTTTATGTAACTTCTCCTCTAGATGCATATCCACTAAATCTATTGAACATTTACTTGTGGAAAAGTTGATTTGGAGTAGACCTTTGACCATTCTATTTGTGCAAAGTTATTGAAGATAGCACAAGGAAATATGTCCATACTACTCATGCCATAATTAGATTTGTGAATTTTATTGAGATAAAAAGGCCTATGAAGGAGACTTGGGCACAAAATGGGAGAAAGAGTACAACTTTTTGTCATCATTAAATTTCCCCACTACAACCAATGAATCATATTTCAAACTGTGCACCTATACTAAGTCTTGAAGGAACTCAACTCTATGTCCATCTCCAAGGTGAGTGATTTGCTAAATTGAAAGGAGATTAGAACTTAGATTTGGAACATAGAGAACATCTTTAAACTCTCCATTTTCCATTTCCACATTTCCTTTCCCTTCAAGTTCCATTTTAATATCATCTCCCATGAAGATGTGTGGTACCTTTGACTTCTTTAATGAATAAAAATCCTCCTTTGAAGAACCCATGTGATAGGATGCACCAGATTCAAGAATCCATTCCTTTGAAGAGTTTGAATTTTCCATGAGTGATTTCCCTTTGCCCTTTGAATTTGAAGAAGACCCTTTATCCTTATAAGCATTAGGCAATGGAACATTATGTTTCTTCATGATGTTGGTCAACTCATCAATCTTTTTATGATAACACTCATGTTCTTCATGACCCAATTTTTTGCAATAGGCACACCTTTTCTTCTCCTTATTGTTGTCCCCCTTCTTGTTCGAATTTGAGGAAGACTTGCCTTGTAGATTTGATTGTGGTGTTCTCTTTTTTGCATCCTCTAATTTGTTCTTCCATTTCTGATTCTTATGCTTTCCTTTATTTGTATATTGGCTAGCTGAATTTTGAGAACCCTCATTATTGGCCGCCAATGCTTTAGACTTAGGTGAATTCAGAATTCTCATTGATATCACCTTCTTTTCTTCTCTATCCAATAGATCAACATATTCATCAAAAGAGATTTTCTTATAGGTAGACCCTAATGTAGTCTTAGAGGTGTTATAAGAAGAAACAAATGTGGAATACTCAGATGGCAGCTTATTATGAATAAGACAGATCAATTTGTCATCTTTAATAGGATTCCCACAATCAGTAAGCTTTGTGCTTAGTTCATTCCCCTTAATGATGAAATCCTGTATTGAATCAAATGACTTTGGATCTAAGGAGACAAGCTCATCTTCAATTTTGAAAGCATCATCTTTAGACACTTTATCATATAGGTTTTTGAGGGTGTTCCAAGCTTTCTTGGATGTAGAAGACTTTTGAATTTGATACATGATCTTGTCATCAACAACCAAAATAATAGCACCTAGGGCTTTCCTATCCATTACCTCCCAAGCTAAGATATCACTTGCTAATATATTTTCACCTACTAGTTCAGGAAGGGTACTATCTACATATTGAGAAACTCCATTATGCATTAAGTGACACCACATTTTGATGGACCATGTAGCATAGTTGTGACAAGTTAATTTAGGAACATTAAAATTTCCAATGTTGTAGAAAATGATAGAAAACTACAGAAAAGAAAGAACACAACACCAAGAGCACCCCCCCCTCCCCCCTTTCACTAAATCAAGAAACCCCCCCAAAATAGATGCTTTTGAAACTTTATAAGTAGTGTGTTTACAATAGCCACTTGCCAATTTTGGCATTCATCAACTTCTGATTTTTCTCGTTGCAACCTCTTGATAGATTAGAAGTCTAGAACTTTACAATGTGCTACAATTTTGATGCAACACAAAGAAAAGAAAGGCCCTATTTATGAAAGTGACGCTTTTCTCCACACAACCCACAATCTAATTGAAGATATGGAAAGTAGACAAAAAATAACATAGTTTCAAAAAAAAAAACCTAATTTTGAGTCTAGATGTTCCCATACGGAGCAATTGAAGTTACAAAATGTAGAATTGGACAGGTACAATCATCAAAAGATGCAATTTCTAAGAAATTCATTCACCAAAATCATAAAAGAGCTACACCACTAAAAAGTTTAGGAAATTTTAGCCAAAATCAAAATAATTACACCTAATTTGGAGTCTGGATGACTGAGATATGGCCTCCCAAATTTGGAGTCTACATGACTGAGATATGGCCTCCCAAATTTGGACTACAAAATCAAAAATCAATCTAGAGAAGGGTTGCATCAGCAAAACATGGGGTTAAATTTGATGGTCATATGACCGTTGTAGCAGTTCAAATTTTCCTTGGAATGATAGTTAGAAGACTATCAAATTTAGGCCAATGAACTTGACGACGTCAATGAAAACTCAGACTATGATGATGTGAGTGCTGACATCAGTAGTAGGAATGATGACATCAGAGTAAATACTACACAAAATTTGTCATGTGGTAAGACTATGTGTACTATAAGGTGCTGATTGTGTTGTACTACTGACTGGATGCAGAGTCAGATTGTGCTGACATTGTAGTCACTATGGCAGATAGCCACATGGAAAACTCTGATTCACACCATGTGTCCTACAATTGGTGTAGTCTACATGGCGCAATAGGATTGGGTGCCAAAGTTTTCAACTTGTAGTTTTACCACCACTAAGAAACTCTAATTTGTAGCTCAATTTAATTTTCATCGAGATTCCTATTGTCGTTGTCGTAGATGCCTTTTGCAATTGCCAAAAAAATTCTTTAGTTGGTGGATTCTTTATTTAAAATCCCACATTGGTGGGGATTTAGACTATGGTAGCAATTAAATAGAAAGGGCCATGGTCGCAGTTACAAGGAAGCCTGCCAGCTTTGGATTAATTGTTGGTGAGTCTGTTTGGTTTGGACGCCAATGGAAATTTGGATTGAAGCCTCACTTCCCCCTACCTCCCTCCCCCCACACTCTCAAAATTTACCTTTCCTATTGTACTTCCAACAATTACTATCAGAGAGAAGTTCTCTAAAAGTAAAGCTTTGAGGAAAGAGCTTGGAAATGGAAGTCTATGGGTTGGGAAATATTATTGAGAACTAGGAGATTGAAATACAAATCATTCGACATTAGTTGAATGAAGCAAGAAAAGATCTAAATAAATCATTGAGAAGAAGGAAGGAAATTTTTATTAAGGAGAATGACACACAATACCAAGAGATCAGAAATGGAAACTCCAATGAATTTGATGCAACAATTGCATATTTAATTGAAAATAATAGAACCATAGCTAAAGAGATCACAAATCTAAAGATAGAGAAAAAAATCACAAACCATATTGCTATGTGAGGTGACCAAATAGAAAAAGAAAAATATGGAAGACAAAGTCATGATTGAACATGACAAAAGAGTTTTGACCAACAAATTGGAAGAAAAATCATCAAAGATAAATAGGATTGCTCACATGTAACCAGAAACAATGAATCAAGTCATGATTGCTAATCATGAAATAAATAGTAAAGAAATTGGGATCACAATATTGAAGTTGTAGAATGAACATTTGAGCAATGATCTAAAAAGGGAAAATGAGTTTGCTGAAATTTTTTAATAAACCTAGTGAAGCCATGAAGTGCTTTGAATAATTAATGAGATCCCCTAGATCTAACAATGATACATCTAGATTTAGATACACAACTAAAGAAGGAGAATAATCCAAAACTGGTGAGGAAAGAAGTAACAAAGGTAAGAAATCCAAACCTACTTATCATAATTGCGGTAAGATAGGTCGTATACTAATGTTTGCACAGGAGAAAGACTATAAAATAGAATGTTAAGCACATGAACATGGTTCACTACCACAAGTGCAAAAAATAAGGTCATCAGGTATATAAATGCAGATCCAAGACCATGTACACTCAAAGATTTGGAGGATACTCCTATAACAATCATAAGTATGGACATAGAGCTTTTGAGTGCAAATCTAAACCCAAGTGGTCATCAAACAAGTAGACAAAGATAAAGAACAATGAAAACTCTTACAACACTTCAAGTATGTTAGAAAATAGTGTGGAAGCATTGAACTATGTTTAGAAGCACTAAAGTATCAAGAAAATCTCACATCCAACCTTCCCAATCTCAGTAATGTCTTTGAAAGGTTGTTGCTCCTATTATGAGTCTTCCCAAATGTTGTAGAACTCGTAACAAGTCAAATTTGCACAAGAAACTAGAGTAATACCCAAATCTACAAGAAAAATCAAAGATTAGAAAGAAAAGTTAAAGAAGAAAGAGGCTTTAAGATGATGCCCCACAGTGGTGGAATTGTGCATTCATCAGACCTTAGAGAAGAGTGTAATAACAAGAAACTAATCTAGACCCAAGAAATCACTATTAAAAAAAAACTCCACAATTATCTCATATTTTCCTAATTACAACTTCTTAAATTTCTCTCAGATTAGCATCTTAAAAACAATTCTAAAATGAGAGTATGTTATGAATACAAATCTACTAATGTCTATGCAAGATATATGTGAAAATGTGGATTATATGAAGACATAACACTAGAAATTCTAGAATGTGTGCATATGATAAGACTAACCATTGCTAAGTGATGTTAGAAAAACACTAAAATACTGCCAATATGATACTAAAATGTCATGAACTCACTATAATAACAATGTTAGATGAAAGTTCTAAATGTGCCTATAGTGTAGATGCATCAAACTTGGGTAATTTTGCTCTTGAATTTCCCTCCTATTTATAGGATTTTCAAAGTAGTTTGGGGTAAAGATTGAGATTTTACATTTTATAGAGGGTCATGGTGAAACTAAAAATATCTCATAAGGCACCAAGAGGAAGAATCCAATAGACTTGGTTTGTGAGGATAAATGAGAAATTTTCAATTCTTTTAATTATGAAAAGCAAGATTTTCACTTTTGAGAGGATAAATGGATTTTGTTGATTTATTAAATGTTTAATTTATTTTCAAATTTTTTCTTTTCCTTTTTAATTTTTTATTTAATTTCATGATTTTATGAATTGTTTTTCCCCTTTTTAAAGCGATTTAGGTCAATTATTTGATAGGTGATTTGATTGATTAATCACTCGAATGACTTAATGTTACCATTGATTTGAAAGTTTGTTGTTTCCTCCATTATTTAATTTTGTCTTTAATTTTCATTATTTGATCAAAATTCTTGTTATTTTAGGTCTTACCAAATTTAGGGTGTCTACAATTATATTTCATGATGAATCAAAGAATGATGAGATATGTTTTTCGGGTATAGACCTATATGTGGATACTTACTCACTTAGTGAGAACCACATGTTAGATGGTACATATGGTTGATTATTTTTGTTACTCATAATCACAGTAAAATTAACAATGAGTATAAAGGAAAACATTAACCCTTGATATTTATATTGAATAAATATCTTATTGAGCTATTAACACTAGAAATTAGTTGCAAAGTATTATGAGTGTATGCGTATAAGTGTGGCAAGACGTGGATATGAAGTTCCTACTAGACAGGTCAAATCCATGTGATGCCAAGGTATGATAAGTAAGCACATGTATGTGTGTAATATCATGTGATTTTAACGTAATATGTTACATAATTTTTAGAATCATTCAGATAAGAAAGTATCTGATTTGGTATTTCGTTGGAAAATTGATTTCATTTATGATAAATGATAGACTGGCATTTGGTGTCGATACTATAATTCGACAGACGGAACGACGCATCATTAGAAAGGGGGGATATTGTTGGAGAGAGGTAGCCTAATCTTGTAAAGTACAGAATGGTAATGGAATTCACACACTCACATAGAAAAGTTGTTGAAATGATTAATTGTTATATGTGCTTATTTAAAGTGCGTATACCTTTCATTAAAGTATGTTTGTATCAATCTGCATCAGTATTGTCACTAACAAGTTGCACACCAATTTATTAGAGTGTAGGTTAGATTTAACTTCTTATATTGTGAAAGCATTAAAATTATTATAAATGAATAATTTTTTATATTATAGCATCGAGGTCTGAGGATGATGATGCATTTTCTAAGGGGAAGGGATGTCATTGGCCATTTTGGTCCGTGCCAAATTGCTTGGAATCATTTATTTTAAAAAAAAAAAACTGATCGATGACAAGGATTTTTTTAAGGTTGATTTATGTTTACCAATACTGTGGGCGTTATTCATACATAATGACAAGGACCATTAAATGTAACTACCAATAACAATGCTAGAGAATTATCTCAGAATTAAAATATATTTTGTTAAGGAGAGTGGAAGAATACACAGACAGATGGAGGTCGGCAAATAGAGAGGAAACATGGGCAACTAGGGAGTTGGAAGCAAAAGGTAGGTGTACAAGCATTGGAATCCATCGTTAACCAAGTTCCTTGTTTATGCCAATGTTGGATTACTATGCCTTTAATTTCGTAGTTACATTCGAATATGACTTCAATATGTGCAATTTGTATATAGGGTTTAGCATTGTGTTTCTTTTTCTTTCCTCGTTGTGGTGAAGGGCTTATTACTTGTGTCCTTAGCAAGTCCACAACTTAAGAAAGTCATGTTTATTCTTCTTAAGTCTGTGTGCATGTAGAATTATTTTTTTCTAAATATATTCTCATTTTTATGAAAAGATGGAACAAATGTAAGCTTTACTCAAGAATTGTTCTTTTTTTGGGCAAGAGCATTAGTAAATAGGTGCCAAATTCTAAAGATAAATCATGTCAAGTAACCAATTGATGTAGGTGAAACATACAAATGACTTCTCCATACGAATAATGCCTTGTGCTTGGTATTCAATGTACTTCAAATCTACATAATTATTTAGCAGTATAAAACATCGGGCTTAGATTAGTTTTCTTTTTCCTTTGCTTGTAATAGAAACTTTGCTAAAACAAGATTACTATTGATTATTAGAAATCACCCGTATTCAATCTTAGGCATTGCTCCTAATTGTGTACATTATTAGTGGAGGCTTGAACCTTGATTCCTTAAAAGTTGAAACACTCTATTGTGAATGAGATAGAAGACCTTCAGATATGGAATCTTAAATTAAATTGAAATTCTAAAATGCCTCATTTCTCAAAAACGTAGGAAAATTAAATGAAAAATTAATATTCTTCTCTATGTTATTATTTCTATTTATTATTCTTGAAATGGATTTCAAAAGTTTTGATTGATACATAATCTGAAAATGATGTTTAAAAGACAATGAACAAAACAGAGTTTAAGAAAGACATCAAAGACGAAAACATGTATATACCCTAACATACCTTCACAAACAATGATATCATAAATGGGGAAAAAAAAAATTGTTTTGATTTTTAATTGAATAAAATCATATGATGAAATGAATTATGGTTCGGAGCAGTTGGATCATCACCATTTTACAGGACTAGAATAACTTTGAAATCTTCATACAAAAAGTAAGATTAGTTGTGTGTTGATCTGAGCATTACGCTCTCTCACTCTCTTTTGTGTATCATTTTGGAAAAGGCAGCATAACTGGGTTGTTATCAACCATTTTAATTAGTGAATCAGTGCTTAAGAAGTGATCTGGGAATTTTGAGTGTTCTTTCCTTTCTTCATTAAAATATGACTTTGTCACCATCTCAGGTTGACTCTTAGCATAAAATATTATAATTTATTCTGCATTAATGTTCTCTTAACAAAATTCTATGTCCAATGGCTAGCTCGAGTTTTACTTTCAATCTATTAGATATTGATTTTTAGTTATCAATATAGATATAGAGAAAATTGAATAGTAATTGGATGTTGCAATATTGGTTGATTTATTATATGGCTTAATGTCTGAAGATATAGATATATGTGACCACTCTTGCTTGTACTGAAATGAGTAATATGATGTTGTAATACTAAATTGAATAATGATTGTATATTGAAATTGATAGTCATCATATTGCACGAGGATCAAAGTTGTGCATTATGGTTCATCTTTAATTATTTGAATTATTCAAAATTGGCTTAAATTTTTTTTGTTCAATTGTTACTTATGTGCTTAATTGATGTAAGCTAATATATTTTGGGAGTTTACCTATGTATATTGATTGGGTATGCTCGATGTTTAATAAACTTGTCATGTTTCAAAGTTCTTGATATGAGAATATGATATAGAATGAGGACTAAGAAACTGTTGTTCATGTTATATCCGCAGGCTATATTTTCTTACAAAACCAAAAAAAAAATTAATCTCCATTATTTCTATTAAAGATCTAGAGGAACCACATTATTACCCTACAATATGGATCGTACACAATAGAAACTAAAGTCTATAACAATGTGAATAGTTTAGTTAGACTATGAAACTCTTTCAGGAGAAAGAAAATATTTGCATAAGAATGAATGTTTTCCGATTAAATGGTGCTTGTGCACTGAATTCATTGCGAATTCTAAAATATAAACTCTTAGTGGTGCCTTGTGTTATCCCTTGTATAGAAATTGTTACAATTAAGGTGTGCTACTAATATTAGGCATGAATAATGAATGTTTGAGATTGTTTGATCATATGCTATGATCATATATATCCACCCTTGTGTGATTTGAACAAATTTGTGTTACTCTATATGTTGGAAATTATATACATGGAAGAGTTTTGTTTTGCATTGTAATTGTTTCATTATGAATCTATTGCTTTCTTAAAGATTAAGTGTTTTTTTCAAGGCTTTAACATGAACATGTAATTATACCTGATATCTTGTAAGTTAGGTTCATGAAATGCCTTGTTGGGGTTACCATTAGAAGTGTGCAAAATGTTTGATAGAAACATTGTATGTAAGTAAAAGTAAGTGTGCCAATTTTGTTAGTACAACATTTTTGTATGGGTAAAACTTGCAGGATTTCCCATAAAATTTGAGCAGTACAATTAGCTAGAGTCCATTAGTAAATCTTGTATAGGATGAGTCAAAATCACTTTATTCCTATCTTGGCTAAAACTAGTAAAATTGTAAAAGAGAAGTAGATAAAATTGTCAGAAAACAAATTTACATTCTTAGTTTAGGTAACTGAAGAAAGGAAAAGTGTATTGATCTGACTTGCTTATTCACTTCTTCCCTTTAGAGCTCTCCATGTTCCTATGGTGCTTCCACTTTGGTGTTTCGAGTGACTAATACCATGGCTATGTTGGTAGTGGCTACTATCCAACCATGAAATTCATTATGGTTGGATGTCCCATGTCCAATGCTCATACCATAGCATTATCAGTCCATCTCTTGGTCACTTCCACCAGTATAGTTAATAATGGTCATGAAATCAACACATAATTTTTAAAAATGATTCACTGACTATTCTTATAAATTTTTTACTCCAAAATTAATGGGACTAGAGATAAATATAATATGAGTCAAAATTACTAACCTATCATATGGGTATGTGCGGAATCATGGTGTGCCAAATAGTGGCCATCTAAAAAATATGTTGTTCTGAAATGCCTCAAACCATTTCAAAATCTATTCCACCCACCCTGATACTAAATAAAACAATTAATATCTTTATAAAGTCCACTATATCTTTTGATACCAACCCTATATGGTCAACTTTAAAAACATCCTAAAAATGTGTTTTTGGCTTGTTTTTATGTAATGTTTACTTCAAACATGTAGCTAACGACTTTTTTTTTCCAAAATTTGATGAAATAAAGAGGGTTTCTTTAGAATGTTCTTATCTTTTCATAAATGTAAGGTTTGTTAAATTATGAGTTTAGTAAGTAATTATTACTTATTTTCTAATGGAGTTATGAATAAAGTGTTGACTGATACACTACTTGAAAAACAACTATAACTTTAAAATGGTAAAACATTTTTTAAATCCAAAAAATGCATCACATTCAATGTTTCTTCCACTATAAGGGAAAATAAATGAAAAGTCAAATTTTGCAGAGTTTTGAATTAGTTAAGGTGGTTAAACACGAGAGTTTTTTTTTTTCGAAAATACTAAAGTCAAAAATTAATTATTTTTTATTTATTTAGAATAAAAATACTCAAAAATATGTGTCTAGAATATTATTAAAAATTATTATCATTCGATTTTGATTAAGGTGGTCAAACATACGTCTACTTCTTATTTTTGCTGTGAAATTTTTGTAATATTGCATTAAAATTCAAAACTTTAATGAATACATTTTTTTTTTGAGATAAGCCCTAGTAGTTTAGAAACTAGATTCAATTTTCTAGAGATTCTTTTGTCTCAAATTTTTGATATAAAGCTAATAACAAGTAGAAAATTGCTTGTCAAATTGACATAACCTTGGTTTTCTCATTTTTTATTGCCACTTAAGAGCATATTTTTGTTGACCATGATCCTGCACATACCCATATGTTAAAATTTATTTAATTTAAAATATTTTATTTTTTATTTTTTAATCAGTAAACAACCAATTTAAAATATTTTAATTATTTTTAATATTTATAGTATTTTTTTTAGTCGTTGTCTTTTAAATTTTAAATTTATATAAATTGTATCATTTTTTTAATTTTTTATTACATTTAACATAAATTTCTAGATTTTAAAATAATGATATGCTAGTATTTCATAGTTATTAATTAAATATATTTAGATTATTCATTAAACATATTAAATTGAAAATTATTACTTTAAAAAAAAATAAACACACACAATATTTAGAAATTGGTATAGTAAATAAAAATCACCATATAATATTTAGAATGTGAATAGAAAGTAGAGATAAAAAAGGGTACAAAAATGACAAAATTTACTAGACTCATAAGTCTATTTAAATTTAGTAGTAAAAAATACATTAATTAATATATGTATTCTAAAAGTCTTGAAATTTTTAATAAGTGAAAATTATATTATAGTAAGAAATATTGATAAAAAAATTTGATTAATACTTATTTTGATCTATATTAGAAAAAACTATAGAAAAAAGTTAATTATATTTTCATATTAATCTATTAAATTTATTATTAATTATTTACTACTATATAATTAATAAATTTATTAGTTAATTTAAATTATATTTTAAAAATTTGTATGTTAAATTAATTAATATTTTTAATTTATTTTCTTTGTTTTTATTTCTATATGTTAAAAAATCTTTTTAAATTTGACTTTAGAAAACAAAATATAGTAATATAAAATATAAATTAGAAAATTTATAAAACCTTAAAAAAAATTAAGAAATGTCAAAATTCATTATATTTATAAATCTAATTTAATTTAATAGTAAATAATATGTTTTTGAAATATTAGATAGCAGCCAATAAAGATAGGGGGTTGACCCAAAGTAATAAAAAGGTTGAAGAATCAGTCGAAGGTACCTCCTAGTTATCTACCCTATGTCATCTTTAAACTTAAAAAAACAAAATATGTCGATAGCATAATTGACGGTACTATCAATCGTTTACCTAATATGCATAATAGACTGTGAAATAGACCAGCAACTCCTAAACAAAACATTTCTATTAAATGACATAAACATAAAAATTACAAACTCATGGGGTACCAATTTCATAGTAATGAGCAAAAAAGTCACACACACAAAAAAAAAACACTAGAACTAGGGCTAGCTACCTTCTTCCTGCCCTTGCTTGTCCTCCTTCTTTTCCTAAGGAACATCCTTTTCCACTATTGAAACAATTGATAATTGTGTGTTGTCTTTGATGTTACACAAAATTTCATATCATTTTCACTCAGTGTATGTCAAGCTCACTCAGGCATTGAAGATAGTTTTTTGTGTCTGGCAAACATTCCAAAGTTTGTCTAGTTCAAAAGATAGTATCTACCAAGCTCACTTGAGCATGAAAGGAAAGGTTTGAAAAAGTTGAGTGTTAACCAAACTCACTTAGTTAATGAAGGAAACATTGGGTAGAACCAATGTTAACTAAGCTCACGTAGTTAACAAAGGAAATATGTGAATGTGCAATTTTGACCGAGCTCACTTGGTTAACATAGGAATATAGTTCTGAGTTAGTGTCTAATAAGTAGGGGGGTTTGTCTCTTGCTTCTAGCTGACTGAGGAAATGAATATTGAATATCCTAGTTTATATTATAGCTGACTTGACAATATGAAAGATATAAATATAAGGTTAAGTTGAGATTTAGAAAGAGTGAATGCATGGAAGATAATTGAAGATTTCAAAATGTTAATAAAAAGTGAATCAGAATGATAAGAAGAATATCTTTGTGAAGCTGAAAAGATACATTCAATCAAGAAGGATCAAGTATACAAGACAGGATTGAGATCTGTAATAAGCAATTTAGTTGCATCTAAAGTTAGGTCATCTCATTATTACTCTCTAACCACTATAGTAGTGATCAAAATCTCTTAATAGAGTTAGCTTGATAGTTATTTGTAAATCTTCTAACAAGGTGGCAATTCTATTGAATTGTCCAAATATATCTAACAAAGCCACTTCTAATAGGGTGATTAAATCCTTTAACAAGGTCACACCTAACAGTGTGTTTTGTAACCTTTAATAGAGTTGGATCCTAATAGGGCTCAATTCAAAATAGTGAAAATCAGTAACTAACTGCAATTGGTGTTTTTTCCCAAATTAGGTTTCCATGTTAAATCTTGGTGTCAAATGTGTTCATGCTATTTCTCTTATGTGTTTGCATCTAAATTTAAAGTAATAGTAATCATAGGTAATATCTTAAGATTTTCATGCTAAGTATTTGCTGAGCATTTTCAACATTTATCAAGTTATCAATATTTTACTATGTGTTAATCGAGCATTAGCAAAGTTCAATTTTTTCAATTTATTTTGTACAGACATCTAAGGGATATGGGATTTATTTTTGTAGTGACTGATTCACCCCTCCCCTCTCAATTACTCCTCTTATATTTCCAACAATTGGTATTACAGCTTTTGGTACTTACAGAGAAGGTTTCAAGGACATAAGCTAAAGATGAAGATGTCTTACAGAAGAGAGACTCCCAAGTTGAACTAAGACAAGTATGCAGCATGGAAAGGATTTATGAGGTTGCATCTGGCAACTATCAATGATTTAGGTTGTAAGTATCTTGGTACTGAATACAAAAATCCTACTAGAACATTATAAATTGAAGTTATTTCTAACAAGAAAAATCATAACATCATGGTGATTGACATTGCATATGCTCTTAATTATATTGAATTTGATGAAGTCAAAGACTATACTATAGTTTTTGATATGTGGATCAAACTAAAACCCATCTATGGAAGAGATGGCAATGGAAGAAGAGCTAAAGCAGAGAATCTAAGAGGATAATTTGATCAAATGAAGATGACATAAGATGAAAACATTGCAAACTATGTTGAAAGAATCAAAGCAAGTGTGAGCACAATCAAAGCATTTGGAGGAGATATTGATGACAAAATAGTTGTAATAAATGTACTTAGAAAAATTCTTCCTATCTATGCAATTAGAGTGTTTGCTATTCAAGAAATGAGATGTGATCCAAATATCAATATAACTTTGGATTCTCTAGTTGGAAGATTGATAGCATTTGAGTTGGATAACTATAATAACTATGTTTCTAGTTTCAAATGTATTGGATCTACATTTGAAGCCAAACTCTCACTCAAGAAAAAGAGTAAGAAATCAAAGGCCAATCAATTAGGAAGTGAAGATGAAGGAGACATTTCAGATAGTGATCTTGAAGTTCTTGAAGCCCTACTTGCAAGAAAATATTTCAAAGGTAGAGGAAAGTACAAAGGCAAGATTCAGCTAATCTATTTTCTTGTGAAGAAGTTGGTCACATTTCTACAAGATGCCAAAATAGAGAAAACAAGGATGGAAAGAAAAGTAATAAGTACAAAGGCAAAAAGGAATTCAAAAACTACAAGGAATTCAAGGACAAAGGCAAGAAATCTTATTTTATAGCTAAAGCTTCTAATAATAGTGAAGATGAAATCTTATATATTGTTGTAAAAGATGAATTTGATGATGAAGGAGATAAGATGACACTTATCTCTCATTTTAGCAAAAATGATACATGAATTATTAACAGTGGCTACTTGCATCATATGACTTGAGACAAAACAAAGTTTGAGCACATGGAATATTATGATGGTGGTAATGTGAGATGGAAACAATAAACCATGTTGCATAAAAGGAAAAAGATGTATCTCATTGACCAATGAACTTATATGTGATAATGCTTATTGGTTTGAAGGACTAAATCACAATCTGCTAAGTGTGGCACAGGTCGAATAACATTGAATTTAAGGTAGAATTTATGAATGGGGAGGCCAAATTGCTAAATGGAAAAGGAAATTTGGTTGGATCTAGCAAACAAACAAAAGCTAATCTATTCTATCTAGATCTCGGTGAAAGTTCATGTTTTATTGCTCAAGTAGAAGAAAATGGGTAATGGCACAAAAGATTATGTTATATGAACTTTGATAATCCGGTTAAAATAAGAAAAAATACAAGAGTAAGAGGTATTCCTAGCTTGAGGAGACCTGATTGGGTCTATGCAAAAACTATCAAATTGATAAGATGGGAAAGACTAGTTTCAAAATCAAGAACTGTCATTCTAAAAAATTAGAAGAGCTTGTGCATATAGATTTATGTGGAGCTATTGGAATAGAGAGTTAGAGTGGAGATAATTGTTTCATTCTTTTTGTTGATGACTATTCTAGAATGATGACTATAATTTATCTAAAAGAAAAATCTGAAGCTTTTCAAAAATTCAACTTGTATCTAGCAAGAGTTGAAGAAAAACTAAAAAGAAGTTGAAATTTTTAAGATCAGGCAGAGGTGTTGAATTCATCTCGAATGTTTTCAATGAATTTTGCATTGAAAAATGAATTAAAAGACAAGAATTAGCCCCTGGTACACCTCAACAGAATGGTATAGCTGAAAGAAGGAATAGATCCATCATGGAGTATGCAAGAACATTGATGATAGAAAAGAATGTTGCAATCAAATACTAGAAGTAAGCAATTAGTACTCTGGTACATACATTGAACATAGTGCAATTGAAGAAAGACTCAAATCAAACTCCTTATGAACTATGGTATGACTACAAAACTAATGTAAGTTACTTGAAAGTATTTGGCAACAATTATTATATCTTAAAAGAATTTAAGAAAGGTAAATTTGATGTCAAAGGTGATGAAGGCATATTCCTAGTATACTCCTATAGAAGTAAAGCATACACATGTTTTAATTTGTCTACTCATAAAATTACAGAAAGTACACATGTGAGAACTGATAAATTTGTAGAAAAGAGTGAAGAAGAACACAACAAAGAGGCTAAAGATTATAGAAGATTTATTTACTATGAACTTGATACCATGCCAAATCTATCTGGTAGATAGGAGGCTTTACCTTCCGAGTCTCCAAAATCTCCAATAGCTATCGAGTTGCAATTTTTGCAACCCGAATCATAATCTGAAGGACTCGAATCATAGTCAAAGGTTACTAAGCTATTACTAGAGCAAACCAAGTCTAATGGACCCGAGTCACTAATAGTGACACTCGAGCCTAATAGAGAAGTTCATGATGAAATCAGTGAAAAAAACACCAAATCCCAAGAATCTGTGTTAGCAAGATATGTCAAAAGGCATCATGCACTTGATTAGATCATTGGAGACAAATCAAATGCAACAATGACAAGAAATAAATTGAAAGGTACATGGTTACTTGCTAACTTTGAACCTAGAAATGTTAAAGATGCTTTGGATAATTAAAGTTGGATTGAACCAATAAATGAAGAAATAGAACAGATAGAGAGGAATAAAACCTAGACTCGTGTTCCTAGACCCAAGGATAAAAATGTAATTGGCACTAAGTGGGTATTTAGAAATAAGCTAAATGAAGATGGAAATGTTTCCAAAAAAAAACAAAGGTTTGTATGTAAAGGCTATTCTCAAGAAGAAGGTATTGATTATGGTGAAAATTTTGCTCCTATTGCAAGATTAGAAGGTGTTAGAACTTTACTAGCTTATGTAGCTCACAGAGGATTTAAAATTTATCAAATGGATATAAAATTTGTATTCTTGAATGAAATTTTTGATGAGGAAGCCTACATTAAACAACCTGAAGGTTTTATAGCTCCGAAAAAAAGGGACATGGTCTACAAATTACACAAGGCATTATATGATCTCAAGCAAGCTCCCAAAGCTTAGTTTGAAAGACTTCATAACTACTTGGTAAATATTGTTTTTTAAAAAAGAAAATGATAATAGTAGTGTGTATATCAAAGAAGGACCAAACAAGAACATTGTGTTGGCAAAAATATTCATTGATGATACTTTATTCATAGGAAATGATGAATTATGCAAGGCATTTTGAAAAGAAATGAGAAAATAATTTGAAATGTCTATGTTTGGAAAGATAAGAGTCTTGGTTGGATTGTAGATCGAGCTAAAGAAAGATGGTATCTACATTATTCAATCTAAATATATCAAGGAGATACTAAAGAAATTTGGAATGGAAGATTCAAGACTTGTTGGAACCCCTATATCTAATGGACATAAGATTTCCAAAAATGATGATTTCAAAGAGGTCGATTAGATCACATACAAATCAATGATTGGAAAATTGCAGTGTGTAGTGCATAGAAGGCCTAATATTGCATTAGCATTCGATATGGTGGCAAGATTCTTAGTAAATCCCAAAGAAAGTCAAATGATGGAAATCAAAAGAATCATTAGATATCTAAAAGGTACTAAAGAATATGGTTTATGGTAAAAAATAGAAGGTAGTTTAGAATTAAATGTATTCATAGATGTTGATTGGGCAAGAAGTATTGATGATAGAAAATGCACTAGTGGTGGAGCATTCTTTCTTATTAAAAGACTAGTGTCATGGACAAGAAAGAAATAGAATTGTATCTCTCAGTCCACAACAAAGGTAAAATATGTGGAAAAAGTAGACAATTGTTCTAATTTTGTTTGGTTCAAACAACTTTTGGTAGGTATGAAGATAGAGATCAAGGAACTAGTAGTTATATATTGTAATAACACTAGTGAAATCAATATATAAATCAATCTAGTAATTCATACCACAAAAAAACACATTGCTATAAAATATCATTTCTTGAGAGAATTGGTACAAGATAAAGAAGTCATATTGGAATATATGAATACAAAAAAACAAATTATAAACATATTCACCAAGCCATTACCTAAGGATGCATTTATGTATCTAAGAAGTAAGCTAGGGGTTATTCCCCTATCTGAAGCTCACTAAATAAAGTTTAATTATGCATCAACCAGAGCATGTTGAAGATCAATTGGTTGGTGTAGTATTGACATGGGCATATTGAAAATGAGTTAGTACTTGAGGTACATTGATACTCATTGATTATTGTCTTTGGCATTAGATGTCAAAGAGGGAGAAGTTTTCTATCATATCTCATAGAATTTTTTTAAAGAGAATTCTAATGTCAAATGAAGAGTTTTCTATCAGAAGAAGTTATAGAAAATAGAAGTTTTCTGACAGAGGGAAAATTAAAGTTAGAAAGAGTTCACACTGATAGAGGGAGTTTTCAAGGATGAGCATCAGAATGAAACTAAGGATTATTCCATACTTTATTCTTGTTTTACAAAAAAGAGATCTCATTACATTATGACATGTTGTGTTTCCATCAATGTCAAAGAGTGAGATTGTTAGAACAATTAATTAATTGTGTATTGTCTTTGATGGTAAATAAAATGTCATAACATTTTCAGTTAGTATATGTCAATCTCACTTTGGCATTGAAGATAGTTTTATGTGTTTGCTGAGCATTCCAAAGTTTGTCTATTTTAGAAGATAGTATGTACCGAATTCACTTGAGCATCAAAGGAAAGGTTTACAAAATTTGAGTGTTAACTAAGGTCACTTGGTTAATGAAGGAAATGTTGGATGAAACCAGTCTTAACTAAGCTCAGTTAGTTACTAAAGGAAATTTGTGAATATGCAGTGTTGACCGAGCTTACTTGGTTACATAGGAAAATAGTTTTTGAGTTAGTGTCTACCAATTAGGGTCGGCTAACAAAGGATTTTCTTTTTTTTTTCATATCAAGTTCAATTGATTTGTCTATTTTCTCTAGCCAACTAAGGAGATGAATATTAATTATTCTGAGTTATATTCCAACTAACTTGACAATATGAAAGATATAACTATAAGGTCAAGTTGACATTTAGAAAGAGTGAATGCATGGAAGATAATTGAATATTTAATGATGCTAAGAGGAAGTGAATTAGAAGGATAAGTAGAATATCCTTGTGAAGCTAAAAGGATATATTCAATCAAGAAGGATTAAGTATACAAGCCAAATTTGAGATCTATAATCAGCAATTTAGTTGCATCCAAAATAAGGTCATCTCATTAGTACTCTCTAACCATTGTAGTAGTGATCAAAATCTCTTAACAAAGTTGGCTTAACAACTATTTGTAAATCCTCTAGCAAGGTGGCATTTCTATTGAGTTTTCCAAAGACCTCTAACAAGGCCACTCCTAACAGGGTAATTAAATCCTCTAAAAAGGTGAAACCTAAAATTGTGTTTTATGAACTTTAACAGGGTTGGCTCCTAACAAAGCTCAGTTTAGAAGAGTGAAAATCAATAACTAGTTACAATTGGTGGTTTTTTCCAAATTGGATTTCCATATTAAATCTTGGTGTTATATGTGTTTATGTTATTTCTCTTATGTTTTTGCATCTAAAGTTAAAGTAATAGTAATCATAGATAATATCCTAAAATTTTCATGCTAAGTATTTGCCAACCATTTTCTGTGTTTACCGAGTTATTAGCATTTTTTTGTGTGTTAAACAAGCATCAAAAGAGTTTAGTTTTCAGAGTCTATTTTTAACTGACATCTAAGTGATATGGGATTTATTTTTTTAATGACTAATTCACATCTCCCCTCTTAGTTACTCCTCTCTTTTTTCCAATAGTCCACATCCTCCCCCTCCAAAATAACAATTTTTTCTAGGATGGCATTTAGCTAGTTCTCCTCAAGAAACCAATAAATAGATTGATTGGTCTCAATAGCTTTCACCAAGCCCTTCTCCTCCTTATTAACCTACAAGAAGTATAAGGTTGTCCCCGCAGAGTGCATGACCTTGGTGGAAATCTCCACCAAAGTTTTGAATCTATGACAAATACCAATTTGATTGTCAACCAGGTCCTTCATAGATTACTCCAGCCTTTCTAATCTAGCCTTACTATAGTTGATCTTCCCTTTCTTCCCAATATCATTATTGGTTTCTTTCCTAAGGGAAGTGATATCCTATCCCCCACTTCTAGTCGGGGTAGCCTCTAGAGTTTCAGAGATATGGGAAAGGCTAAGAGGGCTAGGAGCAGGCTTGTTTTCTTGAGGAAATCTCTTCTTTCTTGCAAGTTTGACATCATTGTTGGAAGACTCAAAGGTCGAATCATTCTTGGGGTGGGGGACTTAAAGTTTTCTAACTGGAGATGTTTGTTTGTTCTCTTGGTGCTCTATGTACCCTTCCTAGTATTGAAATAAGACTCTATGAGGGTAACTTTAATCTCAAGGTCCATTTTGACCTCCAAGCCAAGCGTTTTCTTAAACTTCTTGTGGCTAGGGCAAAGGCCCAGGTCTAAGGAGACTTGGGGGTGATAGATGCTAGAGGATTAACCAAAAGAGGGGGTTTTGGGATAGGTATTGGATAAATAGTTTATTCATAAGCCTCTAATGGATTAGATAGAAATTTTTACCCTAGTAATGTTTACTCCTGGCCTTATAAATACAATCTTCCAGTGAATGCAATAACAAAAATGAGAAGGAAATTGGTCAAGATTCCTAAAGCGATTCAAAAAAGGGAAGTGGTAATAATAGATTACCTGAAAGTTATCCTCTAGGGTGATATACCACATAATCACATAGCAGATGGAATCCCAAGGCATAGGGAGGGCTTCCTATAAAAAAAACTTTGTGCATTCGTATTGGTTCCTCCTTGAGTTAGAATTTTTTTTTGTAAACTGGCTTCCTCATTAACCTTAGCCTACCTCTACCACTTTTTTCCTTCCATAGTAAATTCTCCAACCCTTGCAATGGTTTCCTCATAAATCTCAAATCCCATACCCTTAATAGTCACCTTTTTGTCCTTCTAGAAACACTGCATTGAGACAATCTTGTCATGCTTCACCACACCCTCCATATATGGTAAGAGATCACCTTCCTGCAAGTGGACCATCACTGTGTCACTACTATGGATACCTTCCTCCACACCCACTCATTCAATGTGATCACTAACACCCATGCCTTCTCCTAGTTCGACCACCAATTCTTTAGACAACATAGCCTTGTTGTAGGTATGGTACTTACCGAATATAAAATGTAATAATAAATAATATATTAAGAAAAGTTATAAAATGTAAAGAAAGGTCAAAGTTTGATGTTTTCAAAAATCTAATTTAATCTAGTAGTAAAATTATGTTAAGCAATAATAAAAAGATGGAAAAATTTAAGTGTATGTAAAAGATATATTATAAAACAAATTTGTTATGAAAAATTTAAATCTAATTTAAAACATATATATAATTTAAAGTAATTTATTTAATGATTTTTCATTTTTATTTAATAATTTACTTTAGAATGTAGTCTCTAAAAATATACTATAAATATTAAAAATAATTAAAAACATTTTAAACTAAATAAATTTTAAAATGCCATAGAATTTGAGAAATGGTTCATATTATATATATGTTTATTTTGAGTATAGAAACTTCATAAAGTAGTTGTCATGCAACTATTTTTAAAAAATATTTAATAATTTGACAGAGTTACTTATTGAACTAATAGAAAATACCAAAATGATAGGCTGAATGATGCTATGGTATGAACATGGGCAAAGGCATCATGATTGGATACTCGTTACCAACCATGTTAGCCACCTGACAGAGCTATAAAGTTGACTCAACATTTCCTCTTTGACCTTCTTAACTTGGTAGAGAAACACAATGTGTCAATCATTAAAGGGCAAGTTAATACTAACGACAATTGTATAGAAGAATGTCTATTATTGTAGTTCTTTAGTGCCAAGATGATTATAAGGTTCTTACTTTGGGTACATTTGCAGCAAGACTATTCAGAATGGTTTCTAAAATCATTTGCAAAATATATGAATGAACAAAAGTGTGACTATAACTCTAGCTATTGAAATATGATTGTAATTGTATAGGAGCTACATAAGGTGAAAAATAATAGTACATTCCATTCACTAACTTACTTAATTATCAAAAGGTGTGTCATTCAATGGATGTCTAAATCCAAATCCCTTTGTGAGACAGTAGAGAATTGCGCATGATGTGGAGAATCCTAGTTGGTATTTTTGTAAGATTGAGTCATTAGTGGACTTAGTCTTAAACAAATGGTGGGGAATGCGATGGTGAGGGGAAATGTGCTAATAGAAATAAATACATTCTAATTATTGCATGAGACACCTCACTATATGTGAGACAATAAATACATTTATTTTGGAGCGTTCGCTCCATAGGAGAAGCCTATTGGCCCAATTATTATTATGGATTGCTTATTTAAAAGAGTTTTTAACTTGAAAATTGCTAATTACAAAATAATAAAAAGATATGTCATACAATTTTTAATATTTTATTTATTTAGCTTAATTACCTATTATCTCCCTGATTAACTCTTTTTATTTATTTATTGATTGATTGAACTTAATTAGTTATTATTGATAGTTTATGTAAAAGATATTAAAATTATTATTTTGATATAAATTTAAAATTATTTATACTTCAATTTATTCACATAAGATTTTATTTTATTTATAAGTTTTAATTTATCTTCATTTTTAACTCTTAATTTTCTTTCCTATTTATTTAAAAGTTAACGAATTGTTATTTCAACTTTTAACTCATGTTTTTCCTCTTGTTTATTTTACTTTTGAGTTTCTAAATTGACTGAAGTTTTAGTTTTTAAATTTTTTAAATTTATTTTTTCAATTATTTTAATTTACTTTAATATATTTTTTAATTTAATTTAGTTTTCACTTTAAATATTCGTTTTAAGATTAGCTATATTTCTTGGAGGATTTTTAAAAAAATTTATATTTTTTTCATATTAATTTTTATAATAGATTTTTTGAAAGAGTTTTTTTCAATGTTATTTTATTCATCTAGTTTATAGATTTTATAATTATTTTAGTTTTTTTTTTCTCTTTACTTTATATGCTTATATTTTTTTATAATAGATTTGTTTTTGTGGAAAGATTTTTTAGATGATACTTTATTTGTATATGTTAAATTAAATATAAATATAATTTTTTTAATTATTTAAATTAAAAGTTAATTTTAATATGATTTATGCACCTTAAATACCTATCAAAAACACATTATGCTCATTAAGTTATAATTTTAAAACATACTAGTAAATAGCTATGGGCTCATAACTTAGTTTAGTCTTGTAAAATATTATTTTTGGTGCGATGGAAAAATTGTCATCCCTTGTTGTTAATTATTTTATCTTGCAACCCATACCACTTTTAACTCTTATTTATTTATTTATTTTAACTAGCTATTATCTCCACTTTTAACTTTTTTAAAAAAAAATTATTTTAGTTAAAAATAAAATTATAACACTTGGCATACATTATTTAAATAGTTGTATTTATTTTTCCTGATTAAGTATTTTGTTTTGTTGATATTTCATAATTATCTAAATATTTATATTTATTTAACTTAATATGCTATTATATGAACCATTTTAAAAATTTATTTGTTTAACTTAATTAATTACATTTAGTTGTTTAATTAAAATATTATTTTATTTAAATTAAAATTGTTTATAATTTTTTTTAATGGATAGTCCTTTTCTATTAATAAAAATATACTAAGATTACAATTCACAAAAAAGGGGTCGAGGGATACAAGATCACCCCTCAGGAGTTCCCACGGCCGAAGCCAGAATCAAAAACTATTCATCAAAAAAATATATAAGAAGCAACCCCTCATGTAGCTAAAGTAGTGCCAATTGAGGGGGTGGTTCATCTCAATCATGAAATCCTTAGTCATCCTTGGGGTTGTCAAGCAGGCTGGGAATAGTCTAGCCATTAGCAACTTCATCAAGGGCCTGTTCAGCATCCTTCATATTAGGCCACAGAAGAGAGATGGCCAATTCCAGGCAAAAAGGCCACTTTCTCGAAAGCACACGTCGAGGACCAAAAGGAGAAGCCCAGCACCAACTAGTACCACTATGGGGTTGGGACACTGAGTGGTGCCTCCACCCACCACCACCACCACTAGGAGAGCGATGGCGGGAAGCCTGGGAATGTGATGTGTGCTAGTGGTGGCTTGAAGAAGTGCAACTCTAGCAATGGCCTCTGGGCATCAAGGTATCAATTGAGCCATCTAGAGGTACCCTCACAATAGTAAAAGGGGCATTGTCCTAGTGATTAAGAAGCTCTTGAAGGTGGGCCACCTTCAGAGCCACCTTGTTTCATTGAACTTGAATCTACATCATTACATTATTACAAATGCATGAGTTAGTGTACATAGAAATATTTGTATCAAGAAAAATATGAGTGGAAAGAACAATATTCTATTATTCCACAGAGTGAATAAAATATCCATCCTAAAGGTATGCTAGATTTGGGTAAATTTCCTAGGGATCCTGGAAGAGTCCCCCAAAATAACCATGAGCCAAGAAAAGGGTTTAGGCCGAAATGTCTTTAAAAGATCATGAATCTAGTTCCAATCATTTTGAGCACATCTAAAAAACCAAAAAATATGCAAGAAAGAGTCTGGTTGGCCACAAAATGGACACCTAGGATCTAGAACCCAAATATGCCTAAGCCAAGACCCAAGGGGAAGACATTGAAAACCCAGGCACCAAGCAAATTGGCCAATCTTGGGCTCTGTAATGACACTCCAAATAGTGTCAAAGCATTTTCTCCATTGAGAAAGGGAAGATTACGAATGCCATCTCTGATTGAGCATATCCACCATCAACAAATGGGGGGAAGTAATCTATAACCTAGACTTGGTTTGTAACTGGTGAGAGGAGTGGTAGGATACCACTTCCAATCAGTCCACCAAGGTCGAAAAGATTGAATACCCACTTTATGAATTAAGTGACCTGGAAGTGTGAAAATCAAGAAGTTAAAAGTCTATCAATCTGAATGAGCAAGGTGAAACTAGACTTACATATCTTACCAAGATCTGAGACTCATGGAGACCCTAGAGAAAAGATCTTTACAAGTCTTGATGCCTTTTCTGAAAAAATGCAGAGCACTAGCACCTTGAGTCTTGGCTAGGGGAATTCCCTAGATAGCAAATAGGGGATACCACCAAATATTCTATTGGTTCAAAGAGAGCCCATTGCGAAATTCATCCCCAAACTAGTGAAGCCTAGGCTTAATAGCTTCCCAAGCTTTCCATATGCTCTTGATAACAAAAGAGCCCTATATATGATTTGGTTCTCACATGATGAGAAGGGTTTGAAAGACAATACTCTTCCATGTAGGTCTATTAACATGAAACCTAGAGGAAATGTAATGTTGACCTAGAATCTTACAAGCTTCATCTTCAATGATGGCATGGATAATCAATTTGGCACATAGAGCAAGGCCTTGCTTCTGAGTAGAGAGAAGGCCAAGGTGTCCAGACTCTTTTGGAAGACAACAAAAGTCCCAAGCAACTCTGTGAAAGCCATGATGATCAAAACCAGAAGCCCAAAGAAAATCACTGAGCAACCGCTCTAATTTTTTATAAGAGGCTTTTGAAGGAGGCCAACAAGAAGAATAATAGACATGTGTAGCAGCAAGAACTTTAGATAAAATCTAGAATTGGCCTGCAACAAAAAGTTGTTTCATAAGCCAGTTATTTAGCTTCTGAGCAATCTTGGCAAGCATAGCATTCCACAGATCCACTGGCGACACTTGAAAGGAAAAAAGGAATGCCTAAAAAGGGAAAAATCTCCCCATGAGTGACCCATTTTCATTCAAACTGGTTAAGCCAAGGAAGAGCTACAAAAAAAGATTGGTGATAACAAAGTGTTTTATGCCATTGCATAATAGAGCCAACAGCTTGACAAAAAGTGTCAAGGTAATTCAAAGCATTATTGATGTTTTCTTCATCCTCCAAAAAAGTGAGAAATGAATCATCAACGAAATGACCATTAACCAACTGGGAAGAGGATTTTGGTAAAGAGATGCTAGGAACCAAACCTAAGGACATAGAGTTAAGTAGATGAACATGGGTCATTGCCACAAGTGCAACAAACAAGGTCATCAGGCATATAAATGTAGAGTCAGGACCATGTACACTCAAAGATTTGGAGGATACTACTATAACTATCATAAGTATGGACATATAACTTTTGAGTGCAAATCCAAACCCAAGTGGTCATCAAACAAGTAGACAAAGATAAAGAACAATGGAAACTCTTATAACACTTTTAAATATGTTAGAAAATAATGTGGAAGTATTGAAATAGTGTTTAGAAGAACTAAAGGTCAAGAAATCTCACATCCATCCTTCATGATCTTGGGAATGTCTTTGAAAGGTTGTTGCTCCTATTATGAGTCTTCCCAAATGTTGTAGAACTCATAACAAGTCAAATCTACACATGAAACTAGAGTAATACACAAATCTAAAAGAAAAATCAAAGATTAGAAACAAAAGTGAAAGAACAAATAGGCTTCAAGATGATGCCCTAGAGTGGTGGAATTGCATATTCATCAGATCTTAGAGTAGAGTTTAATCAGAATAACAAGAAACTAATCTAGACCCAAGAAATAACTATTAAACAAAGACTCCACAAATATCTCATATTTCCCTAATTACAACTACTAGAATTTCTCTCAGACTAGCATCTTAGTAAAAATTCTAGAATGGGAGTATACTATGAATGTAGATCTACTAATGTCTATGCAAGACAAATGTGAAAATGTGGATTATATGAAGATATAACACTAGAAATTCTAGAATATGTGCATATGATAAGACTAACCAGTGCTGAGTGATGTTAGAAAAACATTAAAAAAGTACCAATTTGATACTAAAATGTCATGAACTCACTATAATAACAATGCTAGATGAAAGCTCTAAATGTTCCTATAGTGTAGATGCATAAACTTGGGACATTTTGGTCTTGAATTTCCCTCCTATTTATAGGATTTTAGAAGGGGTTTGGGGTAAGGATTGAGATTTTACATTTTACAAGAGGGTCATGCTGAAACTAAAAATATCTCATAAGGCACCAAGAGGAAGAGTATAATAGACTTGGTTTGTGAGGATAAATGAGGATTTTTCAATTTAATTGCGAAAAGGAGGATTTTCACTTTTGAGAGGATAAATGGATTTTGTTGGTTTGTTAAATGTTTAATTTATTTTCAACATTTTTCTTTTCCTTTTTAATTTTTTAATTTTATTTTATGATTTTATGAATTGTTTTTTCTCTTTTTAAAGTGATTTAGGTCCTTTTTTATTTGATAGGTGATTTGATTGATTAATCGCTCAAATGACTTCATCTTACCATTGATTTGAAAGTATGTTTTTTTCCTCCATTATCTAATTTTTTAAAAAAATTTTATTGTTTGATCAAAATTCTCATTATTTTAGGTCTTGCCAAATTTAGGGTGTCTACAATTATATTTCATGATTAATCAAAGAATGATGGGATATGTTTTTTTGGTATTGACCTATAGATGTGGATACTTACTCACTTAGTGAGAACCACATGTTAGATGGTACATATGGTTGATTAATTTTGTTACTCATAATCACGGTAAAATTAACAATGAGTTTAAAGAAAAACATTGACTCTTGACATTTATATTGAATAATTATCTTGCTGAGCTATTAACATTGGAAATCAGCTACAAAGTATTATGAGTGTATGTGTATAAGTATGGCAAGACGTGGAAATGAAGTTCCTACTAGAGGGGTCAAATCTATGTGATGCCAAAGTATGATAAGTAAGCACATGTATTTGTGTAATATCATGTGATTTTAAGGTAATATGTTACATAATTTTTAGAATTATTCAGATAAGAAAGTATTTGATTTGTTATTTCATTGAGAAATTGATTTGATTTATGAGATATGATAGATTGCCATTTGGTGTTAGTACTATAATGCGACAGGAACAACACATCATTAGAAAGGGGGATATTGTCAAAAAGAGGTAGCCTAATCTTGTAAACTACATAATGATAAAAAAGTTTTTGAAATGGTTAATTGTTATATGTGCTTATTTGAAGTGTGTATACCTTTCCTTAAAGTATGTTTGTATCAATTTGCATCAGTACTGTCACTAAAGAGTTGCATGCCAATTTATTAGAATTTAGGTTAGTTTTAACTTCTTATATTGTGAAAGCATTTAAATTATTGGAAATGAATACAATTTTTATATTATAGCATCGAGGTCTGAGGATGATGCATTTTTTAAGGGGAAGGGATGTCATTTCCCATTCTGGTGCATGCCGAATTGCTTGGAATCATTTCTTTTATAAAAAAACTGATTGATGACAAGAATTTTTTATTATAGTTATAACTTAACAAACTAAGCGCTTTATTGATGATTGATTTATGTTTACCAATACTTTGGGTGTTATTCATAAAGAATGACAAGGGCCATTAAATGTAACTACCAAGAACAACGCTAGAGAATTATCTCAGAACCAAAATATATTTTGTGAAGGAGAGCGGAAGAATACACAGACAGATGGAGGTCGGGAGATAAAGAGAAAACATGGGCAACTAGGTAGTTGGAAGCAAAAGGTAGGCGTACAAGCATTGGAATCCATCGATAACCAAGTTCCTTGTTTATGACAATATTGGATTACTATGCCTTTAATTTCATAGTTACATTTGAACATGACTTGAACATGTGCAATTCGTATATACGGCATAGCATTGTGTTTCTTTTTCTTTCCTTCTTGTGGTGAAGGGCTTGTTACTTTGCGTTCTTAGCAAGTCCACAGCTTAAGAAAGTCATGTTTATTCTTCTTAAGTCTGTGTGCATGTAGAATTATTTTGTTCTAAATATATTCTCATTTTTGCAAAAAGATGAAACAAATGTAAGCATCGCTCAAGAATTGTTCTTTTTCTAGGCAAAAGCATTAGTACATAGGTGTAAAATTCCAAAGATAAATCATGTCAAGTCACCAATTGATGTAGATGAAACATCCAAATGACTTCTCCATACGAATAATACCTTGTGCTTGGTAATCAATGTACTTCAAATCTACATAATTGTTTAGTAGTATAAAATGTCTGGCTTAGATTAGTTTTCTTTTTCCTTTGTGGTTGATGGAATTGTTGTTAGCTATTGCTTGTAATAGAAACTTTGCTAAAAAAAAGGATTACTATTGATTATTAGAAATCACCCGTATTCAATCTTAGGCATTGCTCCTAATTGTGTAAATTATTAGTGGAGGCTTGAAACTTGATTCCTTAAAAGTTGGAACACTCTATTGTGAATGAGATAGAAGACCTTCAGATATGGAATGTTAAATTAAATTGAAATACTAAAATGTCTCATCTCTCAAAAAAGTAGGGAAATTAAATGAAAAATTGCATACTGTGTGATCATCTTCTCTATGTTGTTATTTCTATTTATTATTCTTGAAATGGATTTCAAATGTTTGGATTGATATGTAATCTGAAAATGATGTTTAGAAGACAATGAACAAAATACAGTTTAAGAAAGACATCAAAGACGAAAGCATGTATATACCATAACATACCTTCACAAACAATGATATCATAAATGGGTAAAAACAAATTGTTTTGATTTTTAATTGAATAAAATCATATAATGAAATGAATTGCGGTTCGAGGCAGTTGGATCATCGCCATTTTAGAGAACTAGAATAACTTTGAAATCTTCATACAAAAAGTAAGATTAGTTGTGTGTTGATCTGAGCATTACACTCTCTCACACATTTTTGTGTATCATTTTGGAAAAGGTAGCATAACTGGGTTGTTATCAACCATTTTAATTACTGAATCAATGCTTAAGAAGTGATCTGGGAATTTTGAGTGTTCTTTCCTTTCTTCATTAAAATATGACTTTGTTACCATCTCAAGTTGACTCTTAGCATAAAACATTATAATTTATTCTGCATTAATGTTCTCTTAACAAAATTCTATGTCAAACAGCTAGCTCGAGTTTTACTTTCAGTCTATTAGATATTGATTTCTAGTTATCAATATAGATATAGAGAAAATTGCATAGTAACTGGATGTTGTGATATTGATTGATCTATTATATGGCTTAGTGTCTAAAGATATAGATATATGTGACCACTCTTGCTTGTAATGAAATTAGTAATATGATGTTGTAATACTAAATTGAATAATAATTGTATATTGAAATTGATAGTCATCATATTGCATGAGGATTAAAGTTGTGCATTATGGTTCTTCTTTAATTGGTTGAATTATTCAAAATTGGCTTAAAGAACATGTGTTCAATTGTTACTTATGTGCTTAATTGATGTAAGTTAATATATTTTGGGACTTTACCTATGTATATTGATTGGGTATGCTCAATGTTGAATAAACATGTCATGTTTCAAAGTTCTTGATATGAGAATATGATAAAAAATGAGGACTAAGGAAAAGTTATTCATGTTATATCTTCAGGCTATATTTTCTAACTCAACCAGAAATTGTTTTAATCTCCATTATTTCTATTAAAGATCTAGATGAACCACATTATTTCCCCACAATATGGATCGTACACAATAGAAACTAAATTCTACAATAATGTGAATAGTTTAGTTAGACTATGGAACTCTTTCGGGAGAAAGAAAATATTTGCATAAGAATGAATGTTTTCAGATTAAATGATACTTTCACACTAAATTCATTGCTAATTCTTAAATATAAACTCTTAGTGGTGCCTTGTGTTATCCCTTGTATAGAAATTGTTACAATTAAGGTGTGGTACTAATAGTAGGCATGAATAATGAATGGTTGAGGTTGTTTGATCATATGCTATGATCATATATATCCACCCTTGTGTGATTGGAACAAATTTGTGTTACTCTATATGTGGGAAATTGTATACTTGGAAGAGTTTTATTTTGCATTGTAATTGTTACCTTATGAATCTATTGATTTCTTAATGATTAAGTATTTTTTTCAAGGCTTTAAAATGAACATGTAATTGCACCTGAAATCTTGTAAGTTAGCTTCATGAAATGCTTGGTTAGGGTTGCCATTAGAAGCATGCATAATGTCTGATAGAAGCATTGTATGTAAGTGAAAGTAAGTGTGCCAATTTTGTTAGTACAACAATTTTTGTATGGGTAAAACTTGTAGGATTTCACTTAAAATTTGAACAATACAATTATTTGGAGTCCATTAGTAAATCTTGTTTATGACAAGTCAAAATCACTTTATTCGTATCTTGGTTGCAACTAGTAAGCTTGTAAAAGAGAAGTAGATAAAATTGTCAACAAACAAATTTACATTCTTAGTTTAGGTAATTGAAGAAAGGAAAAGTGTATTGATCTGACTCGCTTATTCACTACTTCCATTTAGAGATTTCCATGTTCCTATGGTGCTTTTACTTTGGTGTTTTGAGTGGCTAATACCATGGGCATGTTGGTAGTGGCTATGTAGCCATGAAATTCATCGTGGTTGGATGCCCCATGTCTAATGCTCATACCATAGCATTATCAATCCATCTCTTGGTCACTTCCACTAGTATAATTAATAATAGTCATGAAATCATCACATAATTTTGAAAAATGATTCACTGACTATTCTTATAAAGTTTTTACTCCAAAATTAATTGGACTAGAGATAAATACAATATGAGTCAAAATTAATACCCTATCATATGGCTATGTGCAGGATCATGGTGTGCCAAAAAGTGGCCATCTGAAAAATATGTACTTCTAAAATGCCTCAAACCATTTCAAAATCTATTCCAACTTTTTTCTGATCCACCCTAATACTAAATGAAAACAATTAATATCTTTATAAGGTCTCTATATCTTTTGATACCAACCCTATATGGTCAACTTTAAAAACATCCTAAAATGTGTTTTTGGCCTATTTTTATGTGATTTTTACTTTAAACATGTAGCTGACAATTTTTTTTGCCAAAATTTGATGAAATAAAAAGGATTTCTTAGGAATGTTCTTATCTTTCCATAAAGTAAGGTTTGTCAAATTATGAATTTAGTAAGTAATTATTACTTATTTTCCAATGGAGTTACGAATAAAGTGTTGATTGACACACTACTTGAAAAACAACTTTAAATTTCAAATGGTAAAACATTTTTTAAATCCAAAAGATGCATCACATTCGATGTTTCTTCCACTATAAGGAAAAAAAATGAAAAGTTAAATTTTGCAGAGTTTTGAATTAGTTGAGGTGGTTAGACATGAGAGTTTTTTAATTTGAAAAATACTAAAGTCAAAATGTAATTAATTATTATTTATTTGGAATAAAAATACTCAAAAATGTGTCTAGAATTTTATTAAAAAATATTATCATTTGATTTTGATTAAGCTGGTCAAACATACGTCTTCTTATTTTTGCTCTGAAATTTTTGTAATCTTCCATTAAAATTCAAATCTTTGATGAATGAATTTTTATTTTTTATTTTTTTTGAGATAAGTCCTACTAATTTAGAAAATAGATTCAATTTTGTATAGATTTTTTTCTCTCAACCTTTTGATATAAAGTTAATAACAAGTAGAAAATTGCGCGTCAAGTTGACATAACCATGATTTTCTAATTTTTTACTACATTTAACATAAATTTCTAGATTTTAAAATAATTATATGCTAGTATTTCATAGTTATTAATTAAATATATTTAAATTATAATTAAACATATTAAATTAAAAATTATTACTTATGAAAAAATAAACACACAAAATATTTAGAAATTGTTATAGTAAATAAAAATCACCATATAATATTTAGAATGTAAATAGAAAATAGAGATTAAAAATGACAAAATTTATTATACTCATAAATCTATTTAAATTTAGTAGTAAAAAATACATTAATTAATATATGTATTCTAAAAGTCTTGAAATTTTTAACAAGTGAAAATTATATTGTAGTAAGAAATATTGCTAAAATTTATTATTATTATTTATTTCAATCTATATTAGAAAAAACTATAGAAAAAAGTTAACTATATTTTCAAATTAATCTATTAAATTAATTATTAATTATTTACTACTATATAATTAATAAATTTACTAATTAATTTAAATTATATTTTACATTTTTTTTAATGTTAAATTAGTTAATATTTTTTTTGTTTTTATTTCTATATTTTAAAAAATCTTGTTAAAATTGACTTTATAAAACAAAATATAGTAATATAAAATATAAATTAGAACCAATGTTAACTAAGCTCACTCAGTTAATGAAGGAAATGTTGGGTAGAACGAATGTTAACTAAGCTCACTTAGTTACCAAAAGAAATTTGTGAATATGCAATGTTGACCAAGTTCACTTGGTTAACATAAGAAAATAGTTTTGAGTTAGTGTCTACTAAGCAGGGGGTTTGTCCATTGGTTCTAGTTGACTAAGGAGATGAATATTAAATATTCTAATTTATATTATAACTAAATTGACAATATGAAAGATATAAATATAGGATCAAGTTGAGATTTAGAAAGAGTGAATGCATGGAAGATAATTTAAGATTTCATAATGTTAAGAGGAAGAAAATCAGAAGGATAAGAAGATCATCCTTATGAAGTTGAAAAGATACATTCAATCAAGAAAGATCAAGTATACAAGTCAGAATTGAGATCTGTAATTAGAGTTGCATCCAAAGTTAAGTCATCTCATTATTACTCTCTAACCACTATAGTAGTGATCAAAATCTCTTAGTAGAGTTAGCTTGATAGTAATTTGTAAATCTTCTAAGAAGGCGACATTTCTATTGAATTGTCCAAAGACCTCTAACAAGGCCACTCCTAATAGGGTGATTAAATCCTTTAATAAGGTCACACCTAATAGTTTGTTTTGTAACCTTTAATAGAGTTGGATCCTAATAGGGCTCACTTCAAAAGAGTAAAAATTAGTAACTAGTTGCAATTGGTGGTTTTTCCCAAATTAGGTCTTCATGTTAAATCTTGGTGTCAAATGTGCTCATGCTATTTCTATTATGTGTTTGCATTTAAAGTTAAAGTAATAGTAATCACAGGTACTATCTTAAGATTTTCATGCTATGTATCTGGTGAGCATTTTTAGCATTTATCGAGTTACCAATATTTTTCTATGCATTAATCGAGCATCTACAGAGTTCAATTTTTTGAGTTTATTTTGTACTGACATCTAAGGGATATGGGATTTATTTTTGAAGTGATTGATTTACCCCTCCCCTCTCAGTTACTCCTCTTATATTTTCAACAATTGGTAACAAAGCTTTTCGTTCTTGCAGAGAACATTTTAAGAACCTAAGCTAAAGAACAAGATGTCTTACAAAAGAGAGACTCCCAAGTTGAACTGAGACAATTTTGTAGCATGGCAAGAATTTATGAGGTTGCATTTGGCAACTATCAGTGATTTGGTTTGTAAGTATCTTGGTATTGAATACAAAACTCCTACTAGAACATTATTAATTGAAGATATTGATGACAAGAAAAATCATAACATCATGGTAATTAACATTGAATTTGCTCTTAATTATGTTGAATTTTATGAAGTCAAAGACTATACTACAATTTTTGATATGTAGATCAAACTAAAAGCCATCTATGGAAGAGATGGTAATGTAAGAAGAGATAAAGCAAAGAGTCTAAGAGGATAATTTGATCAGATGAAGATGAGAGAAGATGAAAACATTGCAAAATATTTTGAAAGAATCAAAGCAAGTGTGAGCACAATCAATGCATCTAGAGGAGATACTAATGACAAAATAGTTGTAAGAAATGTACTAAGAACAATTCTTCCTATCTATGCAATTAGAGTGTCTACTATTCAAGAAATGAGATGTGATCCAAATAGCAATATAACTTTGGATGCTCTAGTTGGAAGATTGACACCTTTTGAGTTGGATAACTATAATAACTATGTTTCTAGTTCCAAAGGTATTGGATCTGCATTTGAAGCCAAACTCTCACTCAAGAAAAAGAGTAAGAAATCAAAGGCCAATCAATTATGAAGTAAAGATGAAGAAGACATTTTAGATAGTAATCTTGAAGTTTTTGAAGCCCTACTTGCAAGGAAATATTCCAAAGGTAGAGGAAAGTACAAAGGCAAGATTCATCTAATCTATTTTTCTTGTGAAGAAGTTGGTCACATTGCTCCAAGGTGCCAAAATAGAGAAAACAAGCATAAAAAGAAAAGTAATAAGTACAAAGGCAAAATGAAATTTAAAAACTATAAGGAATTCAAGGACGAAGGAAATAAATATTATTTTATAGCTAAAAATTCTAATAATAGTAAAGATGAAATGGTATATATTGTTTCAAAAGATGAATCTAATGATAAAGGAGATAAGATGACAGTTATCTCTCATGTTAGCAAAAATGATACATGAATTATTAATAGTGGCTACTCGCATCATATGACTCAAGACAAAACAAAATTTTAGCACAAATTGTATATTATGATGGTGGTAGTGTGAGATGGGAATAATGAACCATGTTGCATAAAAGGAAAATGATGTATCTCATTGACCAATGGACTTATATGTGACAATGCTTATTGGGTTGAAGGACTAAATCACAATCTACTGAGTGTCACATAGTTGAATAACATTGAATTAAAGGTAGATATGAATGGGAAGGCCAAATTGCTAGATGGAAAAGGAAATTTGGGTGGATCTAACAAACAAAAAAAAGGTAATCTATTATATCTAGATCTCAGTGAAAGTTCATGTTTTATTGCTCAAATAGAAATAAATTGGTTATGGCAAAAAAGATTATGTCATATGAACTTTAATAATCTAGTTAAAATAAGTAAAAATACAAGAGTAAGAGGTATTCCTAGCTTGAGCAAACCTGATATGGGTCTATGCAAAAACTATCAAATTGATAAGATGAGAAAGATAAGTTTCAAAATCAAGAACTATCATTCTGAAAAAGTGGTAGAGCTTGTGCAAACAGATTTATGTGGACCTACTGGAATGGAGAGTTAGAGTGGAGATAAATTTTTCATTCATTTTGTTGATGACTATTCTAGAATGATGACTATAATGTATCTAAAAGAAAAATCTGAAGTTTTTAAAAAATTCAACTTGTATCTAGCAAGAGTAGAAAAGAAACTAGAAAGAAGTTGAAATTTTTAAGATCAAGTAGAGGTGTTGAATTCATGTCCAATGATTTCAATGAATTTTGCATTGAAAAAGGAATTAAAAGAAAAGTATTAGCCTCTGGTACACCTCAACAGAATGGTATAGATGAAAGAAGGAATAGATCCATCATGGAGTATGAAAGAACATTGATGGTAGAAAAGAATGTTGCAATCAAATACTAGAAGGAAGCAATTAGCACTGTAGTACATACATTGAACATAATGCAATTGAAGAAAGACTCAAATCAAACTCCTTATGAACTATGGTATGACTAAAAACCTAATGTAAGTTACTTGAAAGTATTTGTCAACAATTGTTATATCTTAAAAGAATTTAGAAAAGGTAAATTTGATGTCAAAGGTGATGAAGGCATATTCCTAGTATACTCCTGTAGAAGTAAAGCATACAAATGTTTGAATTTGTCTACTCATAAAATAATAGAAAGTACACATGTGAGAATTGATAAATTTGTAGAAAAGAGTGAAGAAGAAAGCAACAAATTGCCTAAATATTACAAAAGATTTGTTTACTATGAACTTGATACCATGCCAAACCTATCTGGTAGATAGAAGGATTCACCTTTTGAGTCTCCAAAATCTCCAATAGCTACTGAGTTGCAATTTGTGCAACCTGAATCATAATCTAAAGGACCTGAGCCACAGTCAAAGGCTATTGAGCTATTGCTAGAGAAAACCAAGACTAATGGACCCAAATCACTAATAGTGACACCCGGGCCTAATAGAGAAGTTCATGATGAAATCAGTGAAACAAACACCAAATCTAAAGAATCTGTGTTAGCAAGATATGTCAAAAGGCATCATGCACTTGATTAGATCATTGGAGACAAATCAAATGCAACAATGACAATAAATAAATTGAAAGGTACATGGTTTCTTGGTAAATTTGAACCTAGAAATGTTAAAGATGCTTTGGATAATTAAAGTTGGATTGAACCAATAAATGAAAAAATAGAACATATAGAGAGGAATAAAACCTAGACTCGTGTTCCTAGACCCAAGGATAAAAATGTAATTGGCACTAAGGGGGTATTCAGAAATAAGCTAAATGAAGATGGAAATGTTTCCAGAAACAAAGCAAGGTTTGTATGTAAAGGCTATTCTCAAGAAGAAGGTATTGATTGTGGTGAAACTTTTGCTCCTACATCAAGATTAGAAGGTGTTAGAACTTTACTAGCTTATGTAGCTCATAGAGGATTTAAAGTTTATCAAATGGATGTAAAATTTGTATTCTTGAATGAAATTTTTGATGAAAAAGCCTACATTAAACAACCTAAAGTTTTTATAGCTCCAAGAAAAAGGAACATGGTCTACAAATTACACAAGGTATTATATGGTCTGAAGCAAGCTCCCAAAGTTTAGTTTGAAAGACTTCATAACTAGTTCATACATATTGGTTTTTAAAAAGAAAATGATAATAGTAGTTTGTATATCAAAGAAGGACCAAACAAGAAGATTGTGTTGGCAAAAATATTCATTGACGATACTTTATTCATAGGAAATGATGACTTATGCAAGACATTTTCAAAAGAAATGAGTAAATAATTTGAAATCTCTATGTTTGGAAAGATAACGTTCTTTGTTGGATTGCAGATTGAGCTAAAGAAAGATGGTATCTACATTACTCAATCTAAATATATCAAGGAGATACTAAAGAAATTTGGAATGGAAGATTCAAGACTATTTGGAATGCCTATATCTAATGGACATAAGATTTCCGAAAATGATGATTCCAAAGAGGTAGATCAAATCACATACAGATCAATGATTGGAAAATTGTAGTATGTATTGCATACAAGGCCTAATATTACATTAGCAGTCGATATGGTGGCAAGATTCTCAGTAAATCCTAGAGAAAGTTTCATGATGGCAATCAAAAGAATCATGAGATATCTGGAAGGTACTAAAGAATATGGTTTATGGTAAAAATTAGAAGGCAATTTAGATTTAAAAGTATTCATAGGTGTTGATTGGGCAGGAAGTATTGATGAAAAAAAATGCACTAGTGGTGGAGCATTCTTTCTTGTTAAAAGACTAGTGTCATGGAAAAATAAGAAATAGAATTGTATCTCTCAATCCACAACAAAGGCATAATATGTGGTAGAAGTAGACAATTGTTCTAATATTGTTTAGTTCAAACAACTTTCGGTAGGTATGAAGATAGAGATCAAGGATCTAGTAGTTATAAATTGTAATAACACTAGTGCAATCAATATATCAAACAATCTAGTAATGCATACCAAAACAAAACACATGGCTATAAAATATCATTTCTTAAGAGAATTGGTACAAGATAAAGAAGTCAGATTGGAATATGTGAATAGAAGAAAACAAATTAGAGACATATTCACCAAGCCATTACCTAAGGATGCATTTATTTATCTAAGAAGTAAACTAGGGGTCATTCCCCTATTTGAATCTCACTAAATAAAGTTTAGTTATGCATCAACCAAAGCATGTTGAAGATCAATCAGTTGGTGCAGTATTGACAAGGGCATGTTACAAATGAGTCAGTACTTGAGGTAAATTGATGCTCATTGATTATTGTCTTTGGCATGAGATGTCAAAGAGGGAGAAGTTTTCTATCATATCTAATATAAATTTTGTAAAGAGAAGTCTAATGTCAAAGGTAGAGTTTTCTATCAGAAGAAGTTATAGTAGATAGAAGTTTTCTAACAGAGTGAAAATTAAAGGCAGAAAGAGTTCACACTAATAGAGGGAGTTCTCATGGATGAGGATTAGAATGAAACTGAGGATTATTCCTTACTTTATTCTTGTTTTAAAAAAGAAATCTCATTACATTATTACATGTTGTGTTTCCATCAATGTCAACGAGTAAGATTGTTGGAACAATTGATTAATTGTGTATTGTATTTGATGGTAAATAAAATGTCATAACATTTCCAGTCAATGTATGTCAATCTCACTTGGGCATTGACGATAGTTTTATGTGTTTGCCGAGCATTTCAAAGGTTGTCTATTTTAGAAGACAATATCTACCAAACTCACTTGAGCATCAAAGGAAAGGTTTTCAAAAGTTGAATGTTAATTGAGCTCAGTCGATTAATGAAGGAAATGTTAGATGAAACCAATGTTAAGTAAGCTCACTCAGTTACTAAAGGAAATTTTTGAATATGCAGTGTTGATCAAGTTTACTTTGTTACATATGAAAATAGTTTCTAAGTTAGTGTCTACCGATTAAGGTTGACTAACAAAGGATTTTCTTGTTTTTTTGTATTAAGTTCAATTGATTTGTCTGTTTGCTCTAGCCAACTAAGGAGATGAATATTAATTATTCTAAGTTATATTCCAGCTGACTTGACAATATGAAAGATATAAATATAAGGTCAAGTTGAGATTTAAAAAGAGTGAATTCATGGAAGATAATTGGAGATTTAATGATTCCAAGAGGAAGTGAATTAGAAGGATAAGAAGAATATCCTTGTGAAGCTAAAAAGATATATTTGACCAAGAATGATCAAGTATACAAGCCAAAATTGAGATCTATAATCAGCAATTTAGTGGCATCCAAAATCAGGTCATCTCATTAGTACTCTCTAATCATTTTAGTAGTGAGAAAAATCTCTTAATAGAGTTGGCTTAACAACTATTTTAAAATCCTCTAACAATGTGGCATTTCTATTGAATTGTCCAAAGACCTCTAACAAGGATACTCCTAACAAGGTAATTAAGTCCTCTAACAAGGTCAAACCTAACATTGTGTTTTATGACCTTTAACAGGGTTGGTTCCTAACAAAGCTCACTTTAGAAGAGTGAAAATCAGTAACTAGTTACAATTGGTGGTTTTTTCCAAATTGGGTTTCCATATTAAATCTTGGTGTTATATGTGTTCATGCTATTTCTCTTATGTGTTTGCATCTAAAGTTAAAGTAATAGTAATCACAGATAATATCTTAAGATTTTTATGTTAAGTATTTGCAGAGCATTTTTAGTGTTTACCGAGTTACTAGCATTTTTCTGTGTGTTAACCGAACATCAATAGAGTTTAGTTCTTAGAGTCTATTTTGTACTGACATCTAAGTGATATGGGATTTATTTTTGTAGTGACTAATTCACATCTCCTCTCTCAGTTACTCCTCTCTTATTTCCAATAGTCCACATCCTCCCCCTCCAACTTAACCAATTTGTCTAGGATGGTCTTTAGCCAGTCCTCCTCTAGAAACTAATAAATGGATTGAGTGGTCTCAATAGTTTTCACCAAGCCCTTCTCCTCCTTATTAACATGCAAGAATTATAAGGTTGTGCCCACAGAGTGCATGACCTTGGTGGAAAACTCCACCAAAGTTTTTAATCTCTGGTAGTTACCAATTTGATTGTCAGCCAAGTCCTTCATAGATTACTCTAGCCTTTCCAATCTAGCCTTAGTATAGTTCATCTTCCCTTTCTTCCCAATATCATTGTTGGTTTCTTTCCTAGGGGAAGTGATATCCTCTCCCCCACTTCTAGTCGGGGTAGCCTCTAAGGTGTTAGAGATATGGGAAGGGCTAAAAGGTCTAGGAGTAGGCTTGTTGTCCTAAGGAAATCTCTTCTTTCTTGTAGGTTTGACATCATTGTTGGAAGACTCAAAGGTCAAATCATTCTTGGGGTGGGGAACTTAAAGTTTTCTAACTAGAGATTTTTATTTGTTCTCCTGGTGCTCTATGTACCCTTCCTAGTATTCGAATAAGACTCTATGAGGGTAACTTTAAACTCATGGTCCATTTTAACCTCCAAGCCAAGGGTTTTCTTGAACTTCTTGTGGCTAGGGCAAAGGCCTAGGTCCAAGGAGACTTGGGGGTGATAGAGACCCTCCTAATGTTTACTCCTAGCCTTATAAATAGGTAAGTCGTAATAATAGATTACTTGAAAGTGGTCCTCCAGGGTGATATACCACATAATCACGTAGCATATGGCATCCCAAGGCATAGGGAGGGCTTCCTATAAAAAAAAGTTCATGCATTCGCATCGGTTCCTCCTTGAGTTTGAATTTTTTTGTTGTAAACTGGCTTTCTCATTAACCTTAGCCTACCTCCACCACTTCTTTCCTTCCATAGTAAATTCCCTAACCCTCACAATGGTTTCCTCATAAATCTCAAATCCCATACCATTGATAGTCACCTTTTTGTCCTTCCAAGTCTAGAAGCACTACATTGAGATAATCTTGTCATGCTTCACCAAACCCTCCATATATGGTAAGAAGTCACCTTCCTACAAGTGGACCATCACTATCTCACTACTATGGATACCTTCCTCCACACCCACTCATTCAATGTGATCACTAACACCCATGCCTTCTCCTAGTTTGACCACCAATTCTTCAAACAACATAGCCTTGTTGTAGGTATGGTAGTTACCGAATATAAAATGTAATAGTAAATAATATATTAAGAAAAGTTATAAAATGTAAAGAAATGTCAAAGGTTAATGTTTTCATAAATCTAATTTAATCTAGTAGTAAAAATATGTTAATCAATAATAAAAAGATGGAAAAATTGAAGTGTATGTAAAAATTAAATTATAAAAACAAATTTGTTATGAACAATTCAAATCTAATTTAAAACATATATATAATTTTAAATAATTTATTTAATGATTTTTCATTTTTATTTAATAATTTACTTTAATAATTTCTTAATTTTACTTAATTATTTACTTTAACCTAATAATTTACTTAAAAAATTTCTTATTTTCATTTAATACTTTACTTTGCAATGCAGTCTCTAAAAATATACTATAAATATTAAAAATAATTAAAAACATTTTAAACTAAATAAATTTTAAAATGCCATAGAATTTGAGAAATGACTCATATTATATATTTATTTATTTTGAGTACAGAAACTTCATAAAGTAGTTCCCATGTAACTATTTTTAAAAAAAATTTAAGAATTTGACAGAGTTACTTATTGAATTGATAGAAAATACCAAAATGGTAGGCCAAATGATGCTATGGTATGAGAATGGGCAAAGGCATCATGTTTGGATAGTCGCTACCAACCATGTTAGCCACCTAACAGAGCTATCAAGTTGACTCAACATTTCCTATTTGGCCTTCTCAACTTAGTAGAGAAACACAATGTGTCAATCATTAAAGGGCAAGTTAATACTAATGACAATTGTACACAAGAATGTCCGTTATTGTAGTTCTTTAGTGCCAGGATGATTATAAGGTTCTTACTTTGGGTACATTTGTAGCAAGACTATTCAGAATGATTTCTCAAGTCATTTGCAGAATATTTGAATGAACAGAAGGTTGACTATAACTCTAGTTATTGCAATATGATTGTAATTATATACGAGCTACATAAGGTGAAAAATCATAGTACATTGCATTCACTGACTTACTTAATTGTCAAAAGGTGTGTCATTAAATGGACGTCTAAATCCAAATCCCTTTGTGAGACAGTTGAGAATTGCACATGATATGGAGAATCCCACTCAGCATTTTTGTAAACTAAATCATTAGTGGACTTAGTATTAAACAAATGGAAAGGAATGTGATGGTGAGGGGAAATGTGCTAATAGAAAAAAATACATTCTAATTATTGCATGAGACACCTGACTATACATGAGACAATAAATACATTTATTTGGAGCATTCACTCCATAGGAGTAGCCTATTGGCTCAATTATTATTATGGATTGCTTATTTCAAAGAGTTTTTAACTTTAAAATTACTAAGTACAAAATAATAAAAAGATATGTCATATACTTTTTAATATTTTATTTATTTAGCTTAATTACATATTATCTCCCCCATTAACTCTTTTTATTTATTTATTTATTGATTGAACTTAATTATTTATTATTGATAGTTTATATAAAAGACATTTTAAATATTATTTTGATATAAATTTAAAATTATTTATACTTCAATTTATTCACATAAGATTTTATTTTAGTAATAAGTTTTAATTTATCTCCATTTTTAACTCTTATTTTTCTTTCCTATTTATTTAAAAGTTCACGAGTTGTTATTTAAACTTTTAACTCATGTTTTTCCCATTAAAGTAAGTTTGAGTTTTTAAAATATTTTAATTTATTTTTTAAATTATTTTAATTCACTTTAATACATATTTTAAATTAATTTAGTTTTCACTTTAAATATTAGTTTTTAGATTAGCTATATTTCTCAAAGGATTTTTAAATTTTAATATATTTTTAAATAATTTTCATATTAATTTTTATAACAATTTTTTTGATAGAGTTTTTTTAAATGATTATTTTATTCATCTAGATTTTAGATTTTATAATTATTTTAGTATTTTTCTTCTCTTTACTTTATATGGTTATATTTTTCATAATAGATTTGTTTTTCTCGAAAGATTTTTTAGATGATATTTTATTAGATTTTATAACTATTTTAGTTTTTTTGCTCTATTTTTCATAATAGATTTTTGGTAGGAAGATTTTTGAGATGATACTTGATTAGTGTATGTTAAATTAAATATAGAAATAATATTTTTTTAATTATTTAAATTAAAAGTTAATTTTAGTATGATTTATGCGCATTAAATACCTATAGGAAACACATTATGCTCATTAAGTTATAATTTTAAAAAAATTAGTAAATAGCTATGAGCTCATCACTTAGTTTAGTCTTGTAAAATAACATTTTTGGTCTAACAAAAAAATTGTCATCCCTTGTCATTAATTATTTTATTGTCAATTTGCAACCCAGACTACTTTTAACTCTTATTTATTTATGTATTTATTTTAACTAGCTATTATCTCCATTTTTAACTTTTTTTTTTCTAATTTATTTTAGTTAAAAATAAAATAATAACACTTGCCATACATTATTTAAATAGTTATATATATTTTTCCTAATTAAGTATTTTGTTTTGTTGATATTTCATAACTATCTAAATATTTATATTTATTTAACTTAATATGCTATTATATGAACCATTTTAAAATTTTATTTCTTTAACTTAATTAATTACATTTAGTTGTTTAATTTAAATATTTTTAAAATACTATTTTATTTAAATTAATTTTTTTAATAATTTTTTTTAATGAATAGTCCTTTTCTATTAATAAAAAATATACTAAGATTAAAATTCACAAAAAAGGCATCGAGGGATACAAGATCACCCCACAAGAGTTCCCATGGCTGAAGTTAGAATCAGAAACTATTCATCAAAAAAACATATAAGAAACAACCCCTAAAGCAGCTAAAGTAGTACCAGTTGAGGGGGTGGTTCATTTCAATCATGAAATCCCTAGTCATTCTTTGGGTTGGGAGGCAAGTTGGGAACAGTCCTGCCGTTAGTAGCTTCATCAATGGCTTGCTTAGCATCCTTCATATCAGGTTGCAGAGGAGAGATGGCCAATTCCAGGCAAAAAGGCCACCTTCCAAAAACCACATGCCAAGGACCAGAAGGAGGATCTAGGGACCAACTAGTACCACTATGGGACGAGGAAATCGAGTGATGCCTCCACCCACCACTGCCACCACTAGGAGAGCGATGGCGAGAAGTCTAGGAACACGATGTGTGCTAGCAGTGGCTTGAAGAAGTGTACCTCTGGTGATGACCTCTAGGCATCAAGGTATCAATCGAAGAATCTAGAGGTACCCTAGCAATAGTACAAGGGGCATTGTCCTAGTGATTAAGAAGCTCTTGAAGATGGGCCACCTTCAGAACCACCTTGTTTCATTGAACTTGAATCTACATCAGTACATTATTAAAAATGCACGTGTTAGTGTACATAACAATATTTGTATCAAGAAAACTGTGAGTGAAAAGAACAATATTTCTATCATTCCACAGAGTGAACAAAATATCCATCCTAAAGGTATGTCAGATCTGGGTAAAATTCCTAGGGATCCTAGGCGAGTCCCCAAAAATAACCATGTGCCAAGAAAAGGGTTCAAGCCAAAATGAATTAAAAAAATCCTGAATCCCATGCCAATTATTTTGAGCGCATCTTAAAAGCTAGAAAATATGCAGGAAAGACTCTGGTTGGCCATAAAATGAACACCTAGGATCTAGAACCCGAATATGCTTAAGGCAAAGCCCAAGGGGAAGACATTGAAAACCCAAGCACCAAGAAAAATGGCCAATCTTGGGCTCTATAATAGCACTTCAAATAGTGTCAAAGCATTTTCTCCATTGAGAAAGTGAAGATCACAAATGTCATCTCTGCAGCATATCCACCATCTGCAAATGGGGGGAAGTCATCTATAACCTAGACTTGGTTTGTAACTGGTGAAAAGAGTGGTAGGATACCACTTCCAATTAATCCACCAAGGTCGAACAAACTGGATGCCCACTTTATGAATTAATTGACCTAGAATTGCAGAAAGCAAGTAGTTAAAAGTCTGTTGATTTGAATGAGCAAGGCAAAACTAGACTTGCATATCTTCCCAACATCTAATATTCTTGGAGACCCTAGAGAAAAGATGTTTAGGAGTCTTGATGCCTCATTTGAAAAAATGTAGAGCACTAGCACCTTGAGTCTTCGCTAGGGGAATACCCTAGATGGAAAACATGGGATACCACCAAATGTTCTACTAGTTCAAAGAGAGTTGATTACGGAACTCATCCCCAAACCAGCGAAGCCAAGGCTAAATAGCTTCCCAAGCTTTCCATATGCTCTTGATAACAAAAGAGTCCTGTATATGATTTGGTTCTTGCATGATGAGAAGGGTTTGAAAGCCAATACCCTTCCATGCAAGTCTGTTAATAGCAAACCTAGAGGAAATGTTATGTCGACCCAGAATCTTACAAGCTTCATCTTTAGTGATGGCACGAATAATCAATTTGGCGCATAGAGAAAGGCCTTGCTTTTGAGTAGAGAGAAGGACAAAGCCTCCAAACTCTTTTGGGAGACAACAAAAGTCCCAAGCAACTCTATGAAAGCCATGATGATCAGAACTAGAAGCCCAAAGAAAATCATGAAGCAATTGCTCTAATTTCTGATAAGAGGCTTTTGAAGGAGGCCAACGAGAAGAATAATAGACATGTGTAGCAACAAGAACTTTAGAGGAAATTTGGAATTTTGCTGCAAGAGAGAACGATTTCATAAGCCAATTATCTAGCTTCTTAGCAATCTTGGCAAGCACAACATTCCACAAGTCCACTGGTGATGCTTGAAAGGAAAAAGGAATGCCTAAAAAGTAAAAAATATCCTTGTGTGTGACCCATTTTCATTCAAACTAGTTAAGCCAAGAAGGAGCTAGCAAAAAAATTGGCGATAACAGAGTGTTTTACGCCATTGCATAACAGAGCCAGAGGCTTGAAAAAATGTGTCAAGGCAATTCAAAGCATTATTGATGTTTTCTTCATCCTCCAAAAAAGTGAGAAAGGAATCATCAATAAAATAGCCATTGACCAACTGGGAAGAGGATTCTGGTAAAGAGATGCCACGAACCAAACCTAAGGATACAAAGTGGGCTACCAAGTACCTAAACCCTTGAGTAGCAAGAACATAAATTGCCAGAGCCAGAGGCCAACCTTTCCTGATGGAACATAAGAGCCCAAAGGCCTATAATTATGAGTTATTGATGGTAATACAAGCATTAGCATCTCCAAATAGCATCTCCATGGATTGTAGGAAATTGGTACCAAAACCAATAGCTTAGAGCATAGCCAAAATGAAAGGTCATTCAATCTGGTCATAAGCTTTAGTAAAATCAATTTAAAAAAAGATAGCTAGTTGCTTGGACTTGTAAGCCCACTCCATACCTTCCCAGACATCAATGATGTTGTCAAGAATATATCTAGACTTGATCAAGCCAGTTTGCTCGGGCCACACAATTAAAGGAAGGAGATGGCGAATTTTGAGAGAAACTGCTTTAGTAGTAATCTTATAAGATACACTAAGAAGGGTAATGGGCCACCAATCGCAAATATCCTCAAGATCTCAGCTTTAGGTATGAATTTAATGTTTCCTTTGTTGGTAATAGCTCCTATTTATAATTTAATTTATTCAAATAAGATTTTCTTTAATTTAATAATTTTAATTTATGTCCACTTTAAATTCTATTTTTCTCTCTCTCTATTTAACTTCAACTATATTTTTAATCTATAATTTTATATTTCTTACTTTTAATATATATTTCTTTAAATGATTATTTTATTTATATATTCAAGTTGGTAGACTCTAAATTAGTTTATTATTTATTTTGTATACTTTTTTATTTATTTTTTGTTCTTTGTGTGCTAGTTTTTCATGTTATTTTCTTATTAATTTTTTTACCATAAAATTTTTATATAATCCTTTTTTTAAAATAATAATTTGTTAGTATATGCTAAATAAAATAAATAAATAATATTTATTTAGCCTATTTACAATTAAATTTGATTTTACTTAAATTAAAAATTAATTTTAATTTATTTTATCTACATTAATTATATATTTTTAAAATATTTGTAAAGAACTAAAGAAATTGGGATGAAAAGGATTTTTGAGATTATCTAATTATTTTTAGTCTTATTCACGTTTTTTGGTCACACGAATAATCAATATTTGTGAAAATTTCAATATAAAGTTTTTTTGGTTTGTTAGATGAGATTATCAAAATATTTAAATTAAAATTTATTATGTAATATATAATATTAGTTGATAGAATAGTAATATTGCTTTAGCTTACATATACACCAATTTCGTTGTAGCATTTATTAGTCCTTCCCTTTTAAGGCAAGGATTATAGTTTTCGGTGCACTATTTGGTATTAATATCTGCTTGTAAAAGGAACTATAGCTTTCAGTGCACTATTTGGTATTAGTATGTGCTTGGATAATCATGCACACTCATTAATTTTTATTTAAATTTGAATTGCTATTCTCTCATTGGACATGTTCATTTTTTTCGGAGTCTTTTTATTTTAAGGCCCAAGAAATTTGAACAAAAATTAGATTGGACAAAGGTGCATTTCAGGATGAGAGACATGTCTTTTTCAAATCATCCTCTGTGGCCTTGTGTATGAGCTTCACATGCTTGCACAAATAGTAGATTAGTAAATATGTCGAGAAAAACTCTCTTCAAAGGTGTTAACGTTAGGGCACAAGTGGTACCACGAAGAAATTCTTGGCATTTTTAATTTTTTTTTGGCGACCCTGTAAAGCAAACGCATTTAGCTAGAATAGTAATATTGCTTTAGGTTACATATACACCAATTTCGTTGTAGCATTTATTTCTATATATATATAATAGTTATTTGTATTGATTTTTTCTTTGTAAAGAGGATCCAATGATACGCATTATCATATTAAGCGATCGAAAAATCATTGTTTAATAACCTCCTCCTTTCGATTATGCAGAGATATGTTAGCGTTTTGATTCCGAAGCCCAGCCCTAGAATTTCGATTGTCATTGAGAGTGCCAAATGGGATTGTTAGGGCAAACTTTATTCCGACGAAAAACAAATTCTCGCCTTTTCCTCGAAATCGAGGCTGTTTTTGGTTTGAGAAAACTTGTATTATTGTTGATTTTTCTGCTCTTCGCCGGTCGTCGTTAGCTGCTTTTCCTGCCTTGTGGAGCCATTCAACTGAATAAAGGTTTTTTATATTTTAATCTTTTAATTTAATATGTTTTAATTAATTTCCTTGATTTTTTATTGTTTAATAATATTTCTGTAGTAACATTTTCTCAACCTACATCTTCTCTCTTTCTTATTGAACACCTCAACCTCTCTTTTTTACCTATTGTTATCTGCTATAATTATTTTTATCTCTTGTTTACCTGGTCTAATTTTATTATGTTCTCCTATCTTGCTCTTCTTACTATAATGGATCATGTAATTGATTTATTTAGAAAATAAGCCCACCAGTAACAAATGTCTAATAATAATATTCATCTAAGTACAAAATATTATCTATCTATGTTGGATCAATAAACGTTGAAGCACGCGAGACCATTTCAAAGCCACCAACTTTGTCAGCTTATGATTTTTTATCCGTTTAATATTTTGGAATAGTAATCTTGGACAGGTGTATCGTCTAGCACATTTTATTACTTAAATAAAAAATTAAAGCACAACTATATTATAATTTTTTATATTTCTAATTTAATTAATGAGAAGAGATGAGCACATGATCTGTCAATGCAGAATACAGCGCGTTTTCTTTCACTTTCATCTCCACGTACCCAAATCCAAACGAAAGAGTTGCTAACTTAGCATCTCATTAATCAAAGATATATATAAACGAAGAGTTGTTAACCTAGCATCTCTTTTATTAATTCCATAGGCAAGGTACTAATGTTTTTGTTTACCCATCTGCTAATTTGTGCAATCCAAAAAAAATACTAAGTTATAAATTTCAACAAACTTTCTATTTTTAAATTAATTTATATTGATTTATTACCTTTTTCTAATTGGTCCGTTGAATTTTTGGTCGGATTTATTTTATTTTCTCATTACAACTTTATCTTTTGCATATTTGTGACAAGTTCATTAGATTTCTTTAAAAGTCATTTTTTATCTTCTACAACAAAATTAATGTCTTATCAATATTAATATCATAATTTTTAGTTTTCAAAATAGTTTTTAAAAATGTTAATATATTTTAAATTATTTTAGAAATTAGTTTTATATAAATCAATAATTATTAAATTTAGTTTTTTATTAAAACACATTATTGCTATTAAGAGTTGCGTTGCTTTATATATACAGACTTTATATATATTAATTAAAAAAATTGAAAACAATTAATTTCTAAATTTAACTTATGTATTAAAATTCTAAAAAAAATTAATTTCTTGGTTAAAAATCTATTAATTCAAATCTCATGATTTTACAATGCATTACATTAAGTTGTATATTTTTAGACAATGGCTAGTCGCCACAGTAAAATTTAAAATATTAATTAAAAATCTTAATTAAATTTGCTAAAATTTATAACTTCTCTTTTCAAAACCATAATTTTAAATATTAGGTTCAATTTGTTTCCCTAGAAGCAGGGACTCCAGCTCTTGTTAAAGATTGAAATTGTTAACCTTGCATCTCATTTATTAAAGATTGGAGTTGTTAACCTAGCATCTCATTTATTAAAGATTGATCTAATTTTTTATATATATAAACATTGAATTAAACGAATTTTGAATAGATTTTTAGGTTCCGATCTGCTGGGCCCATATAAAATGTGCAATACACGTTGCACGGTAAACATGTTAAAAAAACATTCTAGTTAAATAATTTTTCATTAAATTGTATAATTTTGAGGTTTTAAAAGGAATCCATAGTCGTCGATCCGCACATCCCGCATTTGACAATTTTTATTATTACTCTAAATAATATTTATTGATGACTAATTGGGAATTTTATAAATTATAATTTTTAAGAGTCAACAATGAAGGTAATAAATGATTGTAGTAGGTGGTAGACAAGTCAACATATGATAAATAATGTAGAAGTCTGTGCAATCCTATTCTGTCATTCATCAAAGCCTATGAATACTCGTGTATAAAGAGATTTCCAATCACTTTGATGTTCAACACCTCATCTGTTATCGTACAATTTGAAGTGTTTAAAAGTTCAGGCTGAAGTTTTCTCTGGTAGCAACAGCAGGTATGTACTGCTTTTCAAAATCAAATTCTAAAACATAGGATCCTCTGAATTATTACTTTTTGTTACCGTGCCACTTACAAAGAATTAATGTGATCTATTACAACTTGCCTGTATAAATAGGCCATCAGTCGCATTCATAGACCTTCAAGCATTAATAGATCTCTAACATTTTGGGCAATTAAAAGAAAAAGTGATGAGACATTTGGATTTGGTGTTTAGGTCTTTATTTCGATCTAAAATTAGTCTTTGTCCAATTTGGTGGTTTACAATTTTGAATTTTCTTATAGTTTCACATGTTTCGAAAAATATTATGACTCTTTTGACAGTAAACTTGACCAATCATTTTCGGGAGTGAGAGATCAAATAACTCAGTTTTCAATTACGTTAAGGGTAGAGTTTTAATTTAAGATTATCAAAAGTTGACTTCATAGCTACAAGTGAAATTCATGGTCATCATTATATATGGATCAGTAGACTTGATCTATGACGAAATAGAGCAGAATACCGTAACTTTGATTCATAGATTTAACTATCAAAATCATTCTGCAAATTCATGGTATATAGATTCCAGTCTCTCATTCCTTTTGCAGTCATTCTAAATAGTCACAGCATTTGGAAAATTCATCCCACCCATTTATTTATTTTTAAGTTATTAATTTATCACTTGATTGATTACATCATTCCATTTGTCTGTCTAGATAAAATGTTTTTATTCATTGCAATGTTGCCATCTGTGATTTATTCAGCTTCTGCACACCAAACCCACTGAGCGAGTGAGAGCTTCAATTTATGACTGTTTTGAGGTAAGTTTTTTCCATGAGAAACAAACAATCGTGTTCCCTTTTTCAAGAGTTTTGAGTTTCGTGTATATGGGTCACAATATTGTTTATTTTTCAAATACTGTTGACTTGTATAGATAGTGAAGATTTAGCTTTGGAGCAATTTAGTTGCAGCCAAAATATCATTAATGCTATTGTAAGCTTGAAGTGCATAGTACGTAGAAAGTGGTTCTTATATTAAAATTGAAATATTTACTTGAAAGGCAATAGGATCCTGAATTAAAATCAGAATTCTCATTTAGGGCCACAATATAATTTTTAAAAATTGTCTATATAAAATATTCTTGTAAAGTATTTTTTATTTAGTTTTGTTGTGTTCTAAAATAAGTACAATAACAAACAATATTAAAAAATTAGAAAATCAGTTAAAATTAGAAAAATCAGTTCTTTAATATTGATATGGCATCCACATCCAATATGTAATTCTTTAATTAATGTTTTTCAATATTATTACAAATATATTTTAAATATAATCTTAACTTCTTTACTGAATAAATATTTTTAATAGTATTACATTAAATATTTTGTATTTAATGACTGGGTTAAGCGTGGTAGTTTGTGCTTCTCCATACTCCATTCTTTGAGATTACTAGATATGCTTTAAATAAGGTTAGGGGTGGAATATCTCAGGATTAGTTTTAGCATTAGTTTAGGGTTTGTGTTAGTTTTATTAATGATTATATTAAATATTTGTAAAAATCTTCTTTTCTATATATACTACAACATGAAGTGGAGTTTTAAGACAATATTTGCGACAATTTTTAAGTAAATTGTCTTAATTCAAGACAAAAATAAAGTTGTATGTTGTCATAAGTACTGTCTTTAAGTGAGTGTCTTAAACTTATCATCTCTTAGAGACAATTATATGTTTGTCTTTAAATAAATAAAAATGTCTTTAATCACACTAATATGTTTGCATTCTCACTTTTTGTCTTTCTTAAGATGATTAGAGAGATGATTGTATAAAAAAATATTTGTTAAATATGAACTACAATGTTATTAATCAATTCATGTTAAGGAATGATGGATTCGAACCACCACCCTCTGCTTGTAATGCAGGTGCTCTGCGATTGAGCTAGCACCTTTTTAAATAAAGAAAACTAAAAGCCTAAGGTTTTGCAAATATGAACTACAAGAATGGGGTAAGACATATTAGTCAATAAGTAGGAACAATGGTGTTGGGCTGAGGCATACAGATAAATATTGCTAGGTTTTGACACATTCAAATCCCACGCTCAAGTTTGGTACAAATGTTTGAAAAAATTAAATGAAACTTCAGCTTTTTTTAATTAAAAACTAACAAACATGATTTTAAACATTGATAAAACTCTAACGTTGGAAAAAACAACAAATCTAAATTCAACCTAATTCGTTTATAAAAATAGACTAAAGACACTCAAATAAACTATAAAATTATATATATTATCAAGAGATGCATGACATCATATTTCTTTCTAGTGTTGTTGTAGTATTGTTTGAATGAAGATGATGTGGGAAAATATGAATTAGCCAAAAGAGTATGCCATTAAACCTGTAATTTTCCTTGAATTTCAAAGAACTTATATTTGAAGAGAATAAATGTTTTATTTAGCTGTGTGAATTTTTTACACAATGAAGATTGAGAAAAGATCATGGAATACAATCTAAAAAGTTAACCATATAACATATTCATTTACCATGAGATTAGGAAACATATAAGAAATTCAAAAAAATTGATGAGGTCCATTGTAAAAGGAGAGTTAGAGAACTAGCCCTCAAAATCATGAGTGAAGGGGCTGGCACAAACAACTCTAGAAAAGCTGAGCTTTTTCTTATTTGCCACATCCATAACTAATAGAATATGAGAAGGGACAAGACAGAAAATGCATGTGATAAGTGACATGCTTGTTATTGTTTGAGCACTTTATTTGACAACTTCCATGTTGTCCAAATCACAACCAAATGGAAAAATAATGAGAGGAAGCCAATAATGCATGTATATCAAATTATCTATCAATATCAAGTAAACTATAATTCTTCATAGGACATAAGAAAAACAAAGACCATTTGCAGCAACTAAAGAATTGGAAATCTCACCCAGAATCCATGAAAGCAATGCATGGTGAGAGTGTGTAACTATTTTGTTTAAGTTGAGATGTTGGCCTAACTTGAGTCTCCTTTGGAGGCCTGTAAGAAAAGAAAGAAGAAACTAATTCAACTCCAAATGGTATGTATTGTATAACATTTCTTGGAATGTAAATATATAACAAGTTAAAAGAAATGTGTGCTTGATCAAGTGTTGTACTTTGTTGCATTTGATATGCAATAGAAGAGATGTGAAAGACAATTTTGGAAAAGATGGGCTTATTCTTGAGTGCCAAATCCAAATTTGATAAAAAAAAAAAAATGAGAGGGAATAGGATTGACAATACATGTAATAAGTGACATACTTGTTGCTATTTGAGCACTTTAATAGACTCACAACTTCCATGTCATTTGAACTATTGCTAGTTTCAAAAATGATTAGAGAAAGCCAATAATGCATTGTATTGGAGTATATGTCAATATAGTAGAAAAATGATAATTTGCAGCAATAAAAGAGCTGGAAATTTCACCTTGGATCCATGAGAAGCAATGTATGGTGAGATTGTTCGACTATTTTCTTTAAGTTACCATCTTGTCCTAACTTGAGTTTCCTTTGAAGACCTATGAGGAAAGGAAGAAGAAATTAGTTTGATCGCCAATTGCTATAGGTTGTATAGTGTTTTATGAATGTGAATATATAAGTTCCAAAGAAATATGTACTTGTGGATAGCGGTGTACTTGTTGCATGTATTGTGCACTAGAAAAGCCCAAGTTAAGTGGAAGTGAAAAATGAGTAGTATACACAAGGGACCTTGCCATATAGAAGCTACTATGACTTTTGCAAATTTATGAAAGAAGGTTACTATGAATGATGTTATTATCTCCTATAGAAGAAAACAAATAATATTTCTATACTATTTCTGAAAACTAATTTATTTTTAGTTTATGCAATTCATGAAACAATTCTAGAGTGTTATGTTTTGGAGTAGGAAAGAACTTAATGGAAGGAAATATGTCATTCAAAGAATACCTTGTTTTCCAATATGTACTAATTTCTTTTGCATGCTCCTTGAATATAGATTTAGTTAATGTGGACTGCAAAGTGAACACAAGAGTAAGAACATTTTACTCATTCATTTCTTTCATTTTTTTTGAAGCTCAAATGCACTTCTAGCCAAAGCAAAACGTTTATAACATTTCTTCCTTTACACTAAAAGTAAAATACATGCTATATGGTGTCAACTTCTTCTACTTTGTGAATGATGTTATCACCTCTTATAGCAAAAAACAAATAATATCGCTATACTATTTCTAAAAACTAATCTATTTTTATTTTATGCAATTAGAGAACATGAAACAAATCTAATGCTATATTTTAGAGTAGGCAAAAAGAATTAAATGGAAGGAATTGTGTCATTAGAAGAATGCCTTTTTGGTAATCTTTACCAATAATTTCTTTGATGTGCTCCTTGTATATAAACTATAAAGTGTATAATATTTGAATAAGTTGTTTGTTGTATAAATTGTGTCAACAAAATATATTTTATTCTCACTCAAAACCTTCATCTCACTTATAGCTTCTCTACATGTAGGAAAAACCACATCTCTTGATTTAATGACATTCATGTTCTCCCCTCACTTCTATAGGACTATATTGAACTTGCAACACCTCCAATTCCTCTAAAAAAAATCTAATGGCCAAGCTCTCATCCCATTCAAAGGATTCCAACTTGAATGATTAGCAACTTTCCATGTTCTCCTAGTCATGACAATCCAAATTTTAGCTTAATATTCTCCATAAATTGTCCCCAAAATTCATTATCCTTCCACTGCTCATTGACAGACACAATTGTTATTAGTTGATCTATAAATATTGTATGGTATTTATCAAAGTTAAGGATAGCATTCCTAATAAGGAAGATAGAGAACCACCCCTCAAAATCTCCAACTAATGGTATTCCCCAAAATTCTTTTGAGAAGATAACTTTATCTTTGTATTGCACATCTACATTTGACACAAAATTATAGGGAGAAGCAGTGCTATAGCTTAGGTTATGGGAATAACTACCCTTGGATTCATAAGCCACAGATGGGAACAAGCATGCATAATTTCTAAATCCACCAAACAAGGAACATATCAAATCTTTAACATTTGGGTTCTCTAAAAAAGACCACTTAGAACAACATGTTTGTTCCCATACCCTTTCTTCTCTTATAAGAACCAAAAACCTAAAGAAAGACATCCAATGTTTGTAACTATTACATGCTTCCATGCAAACTAAGATCCATAGGATAGTGTCACTATTCAATATCATCTCTATCTTAGTATAGTTTATCTTACTCTACTCTAGAGACCTACTAATATACTCTCTAAATTTTTTGATCATTAGCTCAAGAACTTTTCAGACACTATTGCATTGATACACCCTTGTTTAAACATCTTTCATATTTTAATACTAATTTGCAATAAAAGAGATGCAAGAGAATGACTTCATATTTTATGGCCTCTGAGCAGCTCAATGACATGAACAAAACAGTCATAGGCTACTAATCCAGCCCATTCTTAGGGTTCTCATACTTCTCCTTTGAGAAAAATTGGACATGAATCTAGATATTGTTGTCTCTAAGTCAAAAGTATGACTAGAAAGTTGATTGGTATTGTCATTGAATGAAATTTTGAGTACTTAACAATGTAGAGATAAAATGACTTCAAGACCCCCAATATAGTCTAACATTCTTGAAATTCTTTTTGGATCTGCTGGAGATTTGTTTCAAGCACTTGTGCAACTCTATTTAGTATTGTTAGGAGCCCTTTAATGTAACCTTAAAGTGTTCTATTTGGAACACATTGGTTTGTGTTTGACAAAAGCATTTGAAAACATGAAATGATAAGCACTACAACAAAAAAAAATTGATCTAGTGACATAAATTTAATCTCTAGGCACATTTTCTTGCCTTAGTCTAGCTATTGAGATTGAGGTAGTGTTTGCAACTTCCCATATAATTTTGGCTTATATAGATTTTGTAGCTTTATGATTTTTAAATTATGACAAAATGCTTCCTCTAGATATGACTCACATTAGCATGAATGGATAGATAGATAAAGAAAGAGATATGACAATTTCATGGTAATTGTACTAAAAAGAGTGTATATTACATCAAAAGTTTGTATCCCATTCTTTCCATGCTATACGAGTTGCAAAATATTTGAAAGAGAAAAATATTTAGGTTAAAGTTAGGCTTAAGACATGATCTAACATTGGCATCTATTAAATAGTATTTTTCTATGTTTGAGCTCTCTAATATTAAAAATATCAGAGCTTTAGGAAACACAAAAACTCCATAAGATGTTTGGGATAACTGATAATGCTAAATGAAATAGAGGCAAGTGACCAACATAAAATCTTAGAAAAATAAGAGGAGTGCAAGGAAAAAAGAGATGCACATTGGGGTATAATCTGAACATAAATTCAGAAAAATAAGGAAAAGAAAAATCTCTACCTGAGATGTGAGAGAAACTCCAACTCTTGGTAGAAATGTGGGAATTTCTATAAATTTTTGATCTGCTTAATTTCCACTAGAAACTTTGGTAAGTATGTAGAAAACCTCAACTGGAAAATAGCTTTTGACCTTCACACATAGATTGACAAAAGCCCTCAACCAAAAAAGGTCTTTTGACCTTTGCACTACTACCAACTATAGAAAAAAGCTCTATTGGAAAATCTTTTTACCTCTACACTCCTACTTACTGTAGATTTGCAAAAACCCTTAGCTGGAAAAGGGATTTTGACCTCCACTAATATTGACTATAGATTCTTAAAAACCCCTAGCTAGAAAAGGGCTTTTGACCTCCTCACTACTACCAAGTGAAGATTCGCAAAAAATCAATCAAAAAAGGGTTTTTGACATCTTAATTACTACCAATTGTAGATTTGTAAAAACCCTCAGTGGGAAAAGGGATTCTGACCTTTGTGCTACTACAAATAACCATTCTTAATTCTACATCACAAAAGACATGGTTTATGGGTTGGACACCCTCATTAAATAGTGGTCACCACAACCAACTTCTAAATTGATTGGATAGGATCCTTATATCATGACCCCTGCTATCATGACCATTGCCTTTGTACCCCTATTTCTAGGTTTTAATATCTATCTATTTGCATAGGTATAATATGCACAAAACAAAATCTCCTACCGAGGACAATGTCAAAAGTTCATTTCCCACTATTGGAAAGTACACACTGTCATAATTTTTCAATTCAAGATAATAAAAATATTTAAACTTTTACTTTGAGAAATTTAAAAAAAAAATTAAGATATTTAAGACAAAATAATAATTTTGTCTTTAAAAAACATCTTAAACTCATCTTATATCATTGTAGTAGTGGTGAAAATTAATAAGTCCATTTTTGCGGTAAGCATATTTCCACTGGTGCAGCCTGGATTTGAGACAAATCATACATACCCATGCAAAAATATATGATCAATGGTCTCATCATTTTCATAGCAGAGACCACACTTATTGGGGAGGTAGAAACCTCTTTTGCATAAATTATCCAAGGTTGGAATCCTATTTTGAAGGAGAATCCAAAATAAAAAAATGAGCAACAAGAAGATCATAAGTAGAAGACACTGAGAAAGTGCCTAAGGAAGTGACAGCCAAGACTTATTCATCCATATATTTCTGAGAGAGAGGGTGGGGGGGGGTGTGGGTGGTGAGGGAATTGACTCTAGATCCACCCTACCATCTTCTTGTCTATAATGAGCAATAGAGGCTCCATATCTTTCTATATATACTCTTTTCCCACTAGAGGATATTTTGTATATTCTCAACCAGTCAATATGTTGACCTCGAAAGCTAATACTAGAGACAATGATACATAATTTGCAAATAGTACTGACCCCTCTGAATTTACCATGATAGGTTGAGATATTGAAGTTATTATATTGAAGAATATAATCTATCATAGTCAGCAACATAGAGTAACAACTAGACCACATGAAGGTATAGGCATAGAAGGAAACTGAAATGAAATGAGAGGAATACCATTTCAGTTTGTGGTTGAGTAACCCTCAACATTATCATTTTGTTGAGCAGTGTATAATATAACTTGTGCTATAATTTAACGCCAATGAATTCTATAGAATCATTTAAGTGTGCCCTGACTAAAAAAAATCACATGATAGAGAAAATAGAGGTATGAATACCATCTATGACAATAGGACATAAAAATCCCTTTTGAGGTCTATGGTAGAAACATTTGATCAACATAATATATCATAATAAATAAGAGGAATTACATCCATCATCAGAGCTCCCTATCACTATCAAGCAAGAGACTCCCCCTTATAAGATTGAGGTTAATCATAACAAAGTTAAAAGACATTATATAATATTTCGACCAATCTTATGATTGGATTACATACGATATAAATTATCGGCAAACCTATCTCATTTTATTGACATGTACACATATTGGATTGATGAGTAAAATGAATTGAAATAGAATGGGCTAATTAATTGAGTAGAATATCAAGACAAATTATTTGGAGTACAAGTTTCAATAGGAAGAATTCATTCATGAATACACTCCAGATTTTTATTATTAATTGATATGAATTAATTTTGTTAATGTTAATGTAGCTTCAGTTGGATAACTAAGTAATGTACTCTATGGGCTAATGAATACAACAAAACTAATGTTGGATGTAGTAAAATAACATCCAATTGGATATTTGAGTTAGAGATTGTAGTTTTTTAATATCAGGAGGCATGCTTATAATGCCAAGATAAAACCGTGAACTCTTATTGTGTTTTTATGTATTTAGATGCGAATGTTCTATTCTATATCTCCCCTATTTACACATCCTACAACCACAAATTTTGATCTCAAGTTATCAACATTCCAGAATTTTAGTTGCAAGTCGAAGAAATTCAGAAAGGTCAATTATAACAATGGCCAAGCAATTAGAAGGCTCCCTATTTCATAGAGAACCAATCGTGTTCAGATTCTCCAGTAGCTGGGTTGTTTATTCTCCTATAGATTACTATGGGAGGGAGCAGCTCCAAGGCTTCTATCACATTTTATCTGAGCATGAGTCTGGAGTCATCCATGAAAATAAATTTAGCTTATCTAAGAATGCAAATGTGATTGAGAATAAGTAAGAAAATAGAAAAACAAAAGACTACTCTCATAAGGAATCTATTCAAATGCTTCCAGTAGTCACAATTGATAACCACAATCACCTTCATTGCCACTTTCACAATTCCAGGAGGAGTGAGAAGTAATAAAGGTATTATATATTTGAGATTAGGCCTTTCATAGAAGAAAGAATAAATTTGACATGGCCAAAAGTAAATTCTAGCAGTCCTATGACATGTAAAAGTCATCCAATCCACAGACAACGCTCGATGCATCCAAACCCTAGGAGGATCCATGGTGTGGAGAGTTAAATGGTAAAGAACCATGTCAAAATAGGGAAAAACATTGAAAACATACGATCTGAACGAAAGCATTGAAATGTCAAGACAGCCCACGCGAAGGAATTTTAAAAAAAAACTCATTAAATATTTTATGCAGCCACCAGAACTGCCTTACCCAACAAAAACTGTGTTTGAGATGGTCCGAGGCTATGAGCAGTCGACGACTTCAAGGCCAAGCAATCTTTTCCCATTAGACTGAAACTCCAAAACCCAAAGAGCAGATCAATTGTAAGCCATAAAACTCTAATGCAGATGTGGAGCAAACTGAGCGAAAAAGATTAAACATACAAGAGATCTACATAGGGTTTTTACCTGTTTATTGTATATAGATCATGAACTCATCGTGACTTCTCATCATATCCATGATGAATCTTCTCGCCTCTATTGAGAATTGTTCATGATGCACTGGGAACTGCTGATGATGCCCTATTGATGCCTTGTAAACTGAGTTAACCGCCATAAGTTAGATCACAATCAGTCATTTTAAGGAAAGTCATGATTTTCCTGTTGTTTTTATTTAAAACAATTAAGAAATTAATAGATAATTTAAATATTAAAAATATCGTAAAGACGAAATCGATATTTTGTCTTCAAGTAACATCTTTAATACAGCAATTTTATCTATTTGAAGTTTTTAGTGTTCAATAGTTTTGAAAATAAGTAGTAGCAAAACGATATTGGCCTCTGTTACAATGGCAGTACTCTTAGAAAGACATTAATACTATATTAATGGCAATAAGAGAAGTTAAGATTCATAGTCACATAATTTCTTATATTAAAAAATAAGTTTCTCAAAAATAGTAACCAAGTTCATAGTTTAAAAACAATAGTTCAAAAGAACAAGCATAAAAAAATGTTCAAAGAAAGATTAAACATCATAACATGTCTTAAGATTCTAAAAATAAAACCAATATTAACAAAACCATTATAATAAAATATATATCCTATAAAATGGATATTCTAAAGTCACATTGTAGCTCATATTAAAAAGAAGGTGGAAAAAAATCTTCATTCAATCTTATAGAACTAATGGCGAGCATATAAGATCAAATGAAAATCACTTTCTTTGGAAGTAGAGATAATGGCACATGTTATATATCATATTTTATAGGACACGGCTATCCTCACTACAAACTTTACAGTTGACCAAATTTCAAAAAATAAAAAACATCATAAATTTTTCTAAAAATTTTAGCATTTGATCTTTATGATCTTCATGATCTACATAGTTTGTAGTCAGAAATAACAAAAGAATTAGAAAAAAATCACCACATTTTTGTGAATCTAGAAAAAAAGAAGTTTACCTTTGTTTCATCTTTCATACATTTTCTCTGAAGATTAGGCAGGACCTATTTTATAGGCCTGAAAGATAATTTCAATGATAATTTCAAAGCTCTAAACTATTTGCCATCGTCAAAGTAAGCACTTTTCATGTTTTTGCACCAATGGGATTGGTGACTACACCTCAAACTGGTCTCATTATTCAAGACACGTTAGCTCAGAATACTGATATGTAGTATGGGAAGTGAGGGAAAAATAATTTTGTAAAAATTAAAATTAAAATAAAGATTGACCATTGAGTAATCATTGACCAGTACTAGTGATATTCTGCATTGAAATAAAAAGTAGCCTTCATTAGCCGGGACATCAACATCACAAAAAATAAGAGAAAGGGAAAGGTGTGGGCTTGTAGAAGAAACAAAGGAACTGAGGTAGGATGCTTCTTATGCTGCAGGAGTTCAAAGTTCAAAGTTTTACTACCATTGCTGCAGGAGTTCAAAGTTTTAGTCTAATTTAGAATGATGGATAGGTTGATAAATAGTGGTCTAGTTCATTTTGTCTCTATATTTGTTTAAGGGCTTGTTTATTGATATTCAAGTCTCCTAATATGCAAAGTGGGGGACCTTTTCAAAGATGCGTCTGTTGTGAAATTGTGATTTTTAATTTATTTGGATGGGTTTAGTCACCGTTAACACTTTAGAAAATTAAAGTTGGACAAGTCTACCACATTTAATAGGTACAACTATCTTACAATTTTTTTAAATGTCTAATTTAACTAATATGAAGAGATGGGCACATGATTTACCAATACAAAATCGAGTCCTTTCGCTTTCATTTCCACATTTGAAGTCACCTTAGCTTTATATTAATCGATGATAATATTAACTAACTAGCACTTGCTTTAAAGGACCTATAATATTTATGGTGATATGATTGAAAAATAGCGATAATTAAGCCGATAGTAATTGTTCAAGAAATTCATGTAGTATAAACGCATCATCCATTAAGATGTTTTTTGCATTTGATGGTACTCCAGTTTCACATTCAGCAGTATATATTTTGATCATGTTTATCAGATGTCGTTTACACAAAAATATTGTTGTTATAGACTTGGGTTCCATAATATACATCACTATTACAGTTAGGGTTTTCGGTATGATTAGATACTAAAAGTAAGGTTTAGAATTTGTGTTCAATTAGGGATAGAATTAAACTTTTTCATAAATTATAGTACTATTTTTCATCAATAGATTTATTAAAAAAATTATTTTTACATTTTTTTTTTTGGAAAATAAGTTTGATAATGATAAACGATCATTATTTTAACTTTTACAAAATCTTCCTTAGTATGTTTGAGATTATTATTTTTCGTTTGAAAATAAACAAATTTTTATTTAAATTTAGAACATTAAATTAATTATTTTTAATTTTAGTTATGTTTTATTTAAATTGATTAATATTTCAATGTTAAATTAGGAATATACATTTTCCTGTCATTTAATGAGAATATTGTTTCTATAGATTTAGGGTCAAGTATAGGGTAGTATTTAATTATAATTATTTTATTTCATTTCGATCGCAACAAAAAAGTATTCTTATTAAAAAATATTTTATGTTTTTAAATAAAAATTTAATAAAATTGATGTATTCATTAAATTAAAATTTAATTATATAACAAATATACAACTTACATGTTCCCTTAGTCTTTATTGTACTTGTCATAGCATATAGTTGTCCAGAATTAGTAATTAGTTCTTAGTGAGTCAACCAATAAAAATTAATAATTTTTATGTTTAATTTTTTTTCTAAAGTTTAATTTTTTATAATTAAAAATTAACAATTATTTTTATCTCAATTATGATTAGCCAATTTGATTTGGTGTTATAGGAGCCCTTTTCTTGGAGACTTCCTCAAATTGTTTTTTTTCACCGAAATATTTGGTCGACAATTTATTAAAGTGCAATTTGAATTTTAAGGTTAAAAAATATTAACTTTAAATTTTGATTTGACATATATTTCCTTAATTTGTTGTAAGATGTGTTTTTAATATAAAATTGATGTATGCATTATATTGTTATTAATATAGTATAAGAATTTATTAATGGTTCATTATGATATGTATAATGATTTATCAAAAAGTATAATTAAACTATATATATATATATATATATATATATATATATATATATATGATGTTAATGTTTGATATATGTTTATGCTTTCGAATTTTTAATAAAAAAAAATTAATTTTTTATATAATGTTAATTTTTTAAATTTTAGTATGCAATTAGTTAATTAATATTAAAGTTCATTATTTTTTATTTTGATATTTATTTGTACATAATGCAAATGTTATTGTAAATATTTCTATACTTATATTAATCATTATGAAGAGCTACGACAAGTACATGCCACTATGTGGCACTTGTTAGTATTATATTTCAACACCAAGATATTTGTAATAAAATTTATGACAAATCTTTTCACTTAAACACTACAATGATGTCATTTAATATATATAAAAATATCGGTTTAACCCTTGCACACTTAAAGGTGAAAGTGCTAGTAATATACATTATGAATTAGGTTTGACCATTAGCAATAGAGTTAGATTCTTCTATATTAAATATAGAGAGATAAAAAATAGTACAGAAAGTTCACCGAGTATCAACAAAGAGGCAAAGCCTCAACCTGAAATCAAAGTATCATAATCACAAATAGCTCAAAAAGAAGTAACTGAAAAGCTAATGTAGGACATCATAGTGGGTATCAACCCAAGGAATCCACCCAAGCTGGCCTTCCATTCACAAAATACTTTTGCGCTCCTAGATTTGAGTCAGCATAAACAACTCCTACTTCCTAGTATTGACATTTTTCCTAATTTTTTTGTTCATTCTTTTGTAGGTTTGCTTCAAAAATTTGGAGATCATCAAGGGTTCTTGTCCGCTCGAAACCATGCTTTAACTCATAGAAGAAGAAGGTGGTGTGGCCATCCTTAAGAAATCTTCTCAACTTCTCTTTTTCAATCATCATGGTGGTATGGACTTGCAAAGAGATTTTAAAATGTGTGAGTTTTTGAAAAAAAAAACTTAGTGAGAACTCTCGGGTTACCTTGATACCTTTCCTCATTCCCGCACTTCCATATTTATTAGAGCATGTTAGAAGACAACATATTCCAAAAAAAATTGGCATCATTATTAAGACCATTGATATGACTAGTAACAATATCAAGAATATTCACATTAATTGGATAAAAGATACCAAATGTATTCCAGATCTCTTTGGAAAATAAAGAATAAAAAAGAATGTGTCTACCAGTTTTGGGCAGCCTGCATAAGTTACAAATGTCAGTATTATGAACATTTTTTTAATGGGGAGTCTATCAAGCAGAACTAACCAGTTAAAATATTTGATTTTAGGCTCAATAGGGCTTTCCAAAGAATATCAAGGTAATTTTTCTAGATCTTGGCATCAAGAGAGGAATACCAAATAGTGTCAATGTGATGAATAATATCTTCATTATGATCAATAATCCTATATATGTTTTTGTCTTTTAGATTAGCCATGATGACCCCATCCGACCACTTACATTTTAAGTCTCTATGGGAATCCACATGATAAATAGAAGGAAGCTTTTTAGAAGCTTGAGAAATCATATTCTAAGTCTTCTTGTGAGAAACAAGGATATTAGACTTAGTTTTGAGCTCATCTCATTGACTGAGTTTATCTTACTCGAAGATGTCAACCAACTGGGAAATACCTTTATTAACCCACAATCTGGTAGAGCATCCTTGAGAGAGGGCTAGGGGTTTACCATTCAGGTGTAAGTTCCACCAAATGGACTTTTCACCATGGAGTTGCATGTCACTATGAAACGCCTTATTAGTGATAAATTTTTGGACATGATCCCAAGCTCTCCAAATAGATTTGAAAACCACAAAGCCTTGAAAAATAACTGAGAAGTTACCAACAATAAGATCATAAAAGGGGAGATTTCTCCAAGTTTTGGCTTTTTAAGGACAACCTCTCTCAATGTTATACAACAATCACCTTCCAAGGATTATTACCATCTAGAGAGCGAAAGATCCATTTGGCAAATAGGGCAATACCTTGAACCTTAAGGTATTTAAGCCCTAACCCCCCAAGGATTTTTTCAATATGACACCAGTCCCACTTGACCGCATGCATCTTTCTATTACCTTTACCATCAGACCATAAAAAAAGTCTAATAGCCTTCTATATTTCTAAATTTTGTAATTATTGAACATCCAAGTAGAAGAATAATAAATACTATAAGAAGACAACATCATTTGACAAACCTAGATTCTACCAGCAAGATATAAAGACTCGTTATGTCATTTGTTAAGCTTCTTATCAATATTTTCCTTAATCGAAGACTACATATCTTTAATAGAGGGTTCAACAGAAAAAGGAATACCAAGGTACTTGACAATCTTACTATGGCCTCCCCATTGGAAGCTATAATGACTGAACCAGTTAGGGGGCTACCCATCCTATTGTAGGTAGATCGACTTGGCTTGGAAGATATGAGCACCAAAAATGGTATAGAACAGATCCAACTTAGTTTGCAAAGCCTTAAAATTCCTGTCATTAAGCTCAAAAACAAAGTATTATCATCAAAAAAATGATTGTTTATGAGCTTATCATTATTGGGAAGATAGAGGCATTTAACTTTAGGGGACAACATGTTATCTCTAAGGATATAAAATAAAGCTTTAGCAACAATAACAAACAGAGCAAGGGTTAGAGGACAACCTTTCCTGATGGACTGAGCAAGAGTAAAGGAATCAGAGTGGGAACCATTGATTTCCACTTGAGCAAAGGCATCTTTAAGCAAAATCTTAACAACATTGCATAAATAAGGGGGCGAACCAAAAGCTTCCAGCATCATAAGGATAAATTTTCATTCGACCCTATCGTAAGCTTTCTCAAAGTCGAGAAGGAGCAGAGTAGAAGTCTAATGAGAACACTTAGCCCATTCCATATCTTCCCAACCATTAATTAAGTTCTCCAAGATGTATCTACCCTTAATGCAGCCAGTTTGAGTAGCATACACAAACTTGGGAAGGATGCGCATGAGCCTGAGGGCTAAAATTTTGTCTAATATTTTATAAGAGACATTGAGGAGGGTGATGGGCCTCTAATTTTTAATAAGATCTTTATCCCCATCTTTGGGAAGGAGTTTAATAATACCACTATTAATCTTAGGGCCAAGGGAGCCCAAGGATATGGCCTTAGTATACAAATCATGCATATCTTTACTAATCCAGCTGATATTAGCCTTGTAAAATTCAATAGGGAGCCCATCTGGATCAAGGGCCTTGTCATCCTTAAGGGATTTGATAGCAACTTCAATATCCTCTAGGGAGATATTTTTGGATAAGCTGGAGATATCATCAAGATCCAACCTTTTGGCAATAAGAGGCTTATATTTATTTCTAGAGTCCTTTGTCTCCAACAAATCTTTAGAAGTGAAGAGATTTCTATAATAATCAACAAAGGCTTGATTAATGACAATAGGATCCAACACTTCCTAGTTGTCAATTGAAAGCTTTGACTCTGAGCAATTGAGTTACATTAAAGGTATTATAGTGAAATAAATGTAAAATGTGGTTGAATATGATAAATAAATAAAATTTAATTATAAATAAGAATTTAATTTTTAACTAAAATAAATATATTTTACAAATTTAAATTTATGAAATATTAATGTTGACATATTAAAATTTATGGTACAAGAGAAATGAGGAAAAAATCTTTTTCAACAAGGATTTTGAACAAGTTATAATATAATTTATTACATATTACATTGTCACAAGGAATACTATGTGTGATGTAATGTTTCAAGGAAATCACTAGAAATAGAAAATTGTATCTATTATATTTTAACTTAATATTTTAAACAAGAGCCTAGAATACCTTAGGTTCTAATCTACTTGAGCTTGACATATAATAATAATTAATTACAAAAAATAATAATAATTAATCTAAACTTTGGTACATTATCAAAAAAATATTTAAATTAATATAAATTATTTAAAGTTAGAAGAAATAATTTGTGTGCAATCGTATCATTCATTTGTATAAATTTTTACAATAGTTAGATTGCAAAATTTCTCTCTTTTTGAGTCAAAAAAAGTTGAGCGAGTCAAATTTCAAGATTTAAAAGAGCCAATCATTGATTGTATTTTTAATTATTTTATGAAATGGATACTTTTTATTTGTCTTCAGCTCCATCCAATACTTCAAATTTTCAAAATCCACCACCTAAGTCTCAAAGTGAGGCAGGTTAATGAAAGGTGCCCTTTAAAACCTCAAGAGGTTATTGCTTCCAATTGGAATCTTAACCTCTCATCCCAAAAAGTGTTAAGATAAACATCCGAAATGAAAATTTCCAAATCTAAACCTTAATGTCCAAAAACCAAAAAGTGTGTTTTAGAGATAGTCATTAACCTCTTTGTCTAGTTAATGGAGTTTGGGAATTGAAAGGTGAATCATCTTAGGGACATATGTATAATGAAAAATTATATATCATACATGAAGGGATGGATGCAATGGTTTAAAGGAAAGAAGCCATGATAAATTTGACATTATTCTTGAAAAGGCATGTTGTGTTTTATCAAACAAATAATGTTGAAAGCATCAATGGGAGAAATATGCAGTTTCAAAGTTTTAAAGAATGTAAAATCAATCCCCAGGCTACAAGGATACTAGAGTATCTTATGAAGATAGTAACTCAAAATTTTTATGAGTTTGGTATTTTGAATATATGAAAGTTTTTGTGAACTTTCACATAGTGGGAAGGACAAGACACACAAACCATTTGATAGAATATTTCAAGGGTGAAAGTTCCTTGAGTACATTGGTAGTTAGGTTTGAATTCTTGTCAAGCATGTGACAAATCCATGCACACCTCTCACTCTATGAATGAATATAGTGGCTTGAGGAGATTGGAATGCATCCTTACTAAATTTGATATTTCACACTATCAAGGATTGTTCCAATACAAATATTGGATATTGTCTAAGAATTTAGGGCCCATTTGGTAGCTAGAATTTGAATAGAATTGGCATTTAGGATTCTAAAAAATTTATAATCCATTGTTTGGGTCTACACAATCGAAATTGGAATTGGAAAAAAGTAGAATTCAGTATCCCCATTTGACACCCAAACAAGAATTACAAATTCCTTCAAAATATTTGTTATTTGGAATTCCTATTTTAATTCGCATTTTAAATCTGATTTCTTGAAAATGAGGATTTCAACTAAAGTAAAACTTAATTTGGGTTTGACATCCAAATGCCCATTTGGGGGCACCTATTTTTGAACAAATTTTTGAAATTTAATTCTTTTTAAATGGGAGAAAATTTTCTATTATTACTTGACCATATGTTCGTTGCATCTGGTTGTTGATCGATTCCATCAATATATAGGAGGCTCATAGTATTTTTCAAATCTGACCATTTATTAACATCGTTCTCCACTAGATCTACAATCTAGTAATTAATGTTCCTCTGTCTGAAAAGGTGAAGCAAAGATCTGAAAATGAGCAACTTGTCATCTGATTGAGAATCTACCTTCAATTTGTCCTTCTTCCTTGTATTTTCATGCTAGAGGATTTTGTTTGCACCTGCTTGCATTCATTGTAAAGTAGAAGAAAGGTCATTTTGATGTCTGTTTTGGAAATCATTTGTGCACACATTAATGATTTAGTGGGATACCAATTGAAACATAATTAAAACTTTAGCTATGGAAATGGTAATGCTGGTGAGAATCGCAATAGAAATGAAAAAAAAAATATTTAATTTTTACAATTTTAAATGGGAATGGTTTGTCTTTTGATCTACAATGGAAATGAAAAAGATTTTTTTCCAATTACAATGAGAGAAAATCATTAGAGGATACAGATTATCTTGTAATTCCAAGATGGAAGAATCATTTTATTGTGTTATTTTGGCTAGTATTCCAATTCCACAATGTGCAACCAAACAGAGGAAATCTATATTCTCACAATGAATTCTTGCTAAACCAAATAGTCTTAAATTGAATTCCCTAATCATAATCTAGATTCCAAACTCTAGAATCCCAAAGCCATCATTTTGAATGCCACTACTTAATTTATAATCTAGTAACCAAATGAACCCTTGGTGAAGGAGATTTGGAAACTAGGAGAGTATAAGGAATCATCCAAACCCCATTCTAGTTTGTGGTATTACATGGCCTAGACAACTGGTAATCAATATTTGTGATGAATTTGATAGATTTGAAGGTTGTTTAAAGCACTCACAATGAAGGAATGAATGATGATGCATGAAAATTGTTCCATATTAAACTCCAATTCTCACTCCTAGTATGGTAGTCTTCAATAAATGCTAACTTTAATGGTAGAAAACATGGCGCTATGATCCAAACCTCACTATCCAACCCATGATGAAATTACATGGTGATTAAGAAGTTGGTAACTCATGATTGTGATGAGTTTGGTATTGAAATAAATGCAAAGTAAAAACTAGAAGGATTAATCAACTGCCTATGATGAAGCAAGATGGTGTTTCCACATGAGAATGTGTTTCTAGTTCTCAAACCAAATCTTGGTTTCTAGGACACAAAAGAAGATATTTCTTCAAAATTGAGCAATCTAACCTAGATGTGTAGGGACAACACTAAACAATATCATTAGGTAAATCAATTTCTAGAAGAAGAAGAATTTAGGAAAATCTTGTGAAGAGTTCCTATTGGTCAAAATGTTGTGGTTGTTGATAGAATAGATTTTATTCCAAGATGCAATAGAAAAACTATTGGTCACATCCAAGATCAGCTAATCAAGAATCAGTAAGTTGATTGATAAAGGGTACCTTCCCTAAAATGATATTTTGTGACTCTATTTGAAGGTGTGAATTTAGAATCATGGATTGGTACAAAGGGAATGTTGAAAGTGATAGTGATAGTGATGAAAAATATTTTCTATATCAAAAAATGTAGGCTTTTTATGAACCCATACAAGTTGATTTCTTGAAGAGTTTATATGGAGGTTAACGACTTGATCTAGAAAAGATCCATCCATCTTTGCTCTTAATTCTTCAAAAGATCGATGAAGAAGATGGAAAAGATGATATTTTTTTCTCTCAAAAACAACAATCATTATCAGCAAGATGTTCCACATGTGAACATAAAGAAGACTCTATTCAAAAGTATGATTCATGTGAATCAAGGTTAGACAATGATGGTTAGAAAAGTATCCCAACTCCTGCACCTAGTGCACATTGGAATCATACTTTCGTTGATCACAATCAAGTTATGTTTTTGAAAATATTTTTTCATAATACATGCCTTGATAAAGAAAAGGTAAACCTTTCTTCACTTCCAACCATTGTGACAAATTAAGAAAGAAGACCACTACAAGAATTATTTTATTGATAACAAAATATCTTCCAATCAAGATGTTAGCAATGATCCATCAAAAACTATATGCATGAAAGAAGATGGATATTCTAAGGGTAATCAAGAAGATGGTCAAGGAATGGAGTCTATATAAGAAGGGGTTTTTAATGTATCAAGATGTCATTGTGAAAATTTCAAAACTTGGGAGAAATTATTCAATCATCTTCAAGATGTTAATGAGGTTGAAAAAGAAATATCAAATGTTTCTCAAGCAAGAACACAACATATGATTGAAGATGGGGGAAATGTGGATCAAGGTGAATTTCATACCACTTTTATTCCTACTTGGTGGTTCAAGGCCTTAGATGATGAATTCCTATGTGAAGAAGATCTTGCTATTCATTGACCACTAATCATTGAAGATGACAACTCTAATGGTGAATTCAAGTGAATAGAATCTATTTCATAATCTTCTACCACTTTAGCTGATGAAGAAATAAATTCAAGTGAAATCTTGAAAACATGTCAAATCTGCCTTAACTTTAGAAATGGAATCTTTACATTCAAGGATGTTGCAAAAATTTTAGAGAATGACATGATCATCACAAGAGTAGAAGATTATATAGAAGAAAAATATTAACAGTTTTTAAACAATCCTTTTCAAGGTTAAATGCAAGTAAAATATGAAGCTTTACAATCTTGTGAAGATGGTCATCAAGAAGAATCAATGAACCAAGTTTTTGCAAATGTTGATGAAAATCTAATGGCAGGTACAATGGACATGGAAATTAAAGACCAGTTTCAAGTAAGAGAAGATGAAATATCAAGTCCTCACTCTAGTTTTTCATGCATGCATCCTAAATTTGAAGCATATGTGTTCCTCAATGGGGGTCACAATGAGGAAGTATCAAGAACAAATATATATAATTGTCCAACTTTTTAGGGATTCTAGTTTGAAGACAAATTTTTAAAGGATCCTAGAGTTGCATATTGATGTTCAATGTCATTTAATGCTGATTTCATGATGGAGACAAATGAAGTGTACTTAGAGGAATATTTTCTCATAAGTCATTCAAATGAAGTTGAAGTTCACAAATTGGACCAATATTTGAATTGACACAAATTTCTTCTTATCACAAGCTATGTTAAGGTTGTCCACTTCATGTTTTGATATCTTCACTTAAGGCTATCAAGGGGATCATCAAGGAGGATTTTGGCATATCTAGAGAGTTTTGAAATGTTATGAGTATCCACATGTAGGAGAATGTGAATGTGGTTCAAGAGACCTCACAAATCTATGATGGCATATATATGGTTGTTTGGTCTAGTGCTAAGAAATATTTTATGTCTCATATGTGACCATCTGATAAACCTATTAAGCTTACAAGCAATGGTCAAGTATTCACTACTATTTCGCAAAGATGCCTACTTCATGCAACCTATTAGTGAACTATATTTCCTTCTTACAAATGTGATATGAAAATAGAATAATAAGAGAAACTTCCACCTTCATTGAGTTCTCTTCATTGAACTCTCTATGTATTGAGGTACAACTCCCTCCTTAACTGATGAACAATAATTTCCTTTATTTCAAAAGAATTGAACAAGATGAGATCTATTTACTAAAACGAGGAGGTTTGTACCTTGCTCTATGACTCTGCTTTGGGAAAGTCACTTAATCACCCATTTGGCATCATTTTTTCCCAAGCAATTATTGATAATTTTGCACCTATGTGCTTTAAACTCCACATTTTTGTCCTTGGATTTCGCATGTCACTTTGGTCCCTATGTGCCACATCACACCTAGTGGTTTTGGCTTTGTTTGTAATGATTTCCCACCTTGTGAGTGGGTCAAAGAGGGAGACACTCAGTTCACTTTGAGGTGGATTTTGATTTTTTATGACACTCAAATTTTGGAGGTTATGCTTGTATTTTAAGAGACCTAGTGGGCCACATCAACCCAATCTATGCTCCTTTTTTATTAGTAGTCATCAACTTTGGATATTTGGATGATATCCTATAAAAGTGGGGTTGTATATCACTTTAGTAAATCTGGATAGGCCTAGTCTTTGGCATATCAAAGCCGTTCCTTTTTTTTTCTCCCATTTGCATGAGGCTCACCATGGTCAATTGCTTGGTTAGTAGTGATACTTGCACATTGGTTGGTACCAATTCCACCTATGCATTGCACTATTTATGCACCATGGGTTTGACCTCAACTTAGCCTACTTACTTCACATGAAATGATGGTTTCCTAGTTCTCACACATTTTTCAAAGAAATTGGTAGCAATTTTTGAGTTTGGGATATCTTCTAAGTTTTTGGGCAGATTTATAGTATTTTTAGTTGGAGATTCATCCCTAGGTGGGTTGGCATTGATTATTCACAATCCCATTAAACTTTGGTGTTCTATGACTCTCACCTTTTGTACAGTATGCTTGGAAAACATCAGTAGTTTCCCGCTGGATCTTGAAAGACCACATTCGTTGGTGGAGATTTGAGATTGCAATGATGTGGATATATACATGGAGAATTTGTGCCTAATGTATTGGAACTTTTAGTAGTGCTTCCTATATCGAACTCATCCATATTTATTTTTCCAATGAGAAGTGCACCATTTTGACACAATTTCATGATGGTTGTAGTGTCAAATGGAGAATGTCTAGTTTGTCATTGTATGTTAAGAGTTTTATACTAGAGGGCTACAAATGACTTCTTGGTGTTCCTCTCAAAGTGAAGGGCTTGATAATGATGTATGACCACCATGGGCTTTCTTACAATGCTCTGTATTTGGATGGATTTTGGCTTAGAATTATGGAGTTTGGTAGATATTGGTGCACGACATGGTCTCTAGAACTTGACATGGTATTGGGAACTCAACATGGTCTCTAGAACTTGACATGGTCTTTGGAATTTGACATGGTCTATGGAACTTGACATGGTTTGTGGAACTCGACATGGTCTCTGGAACCCGACACAGTCTCTGGAACTCGACATGGTAATGGTCTTTGGAACTCAACATGGTCTGCGAGTTTGACAATGCTTGGGAATTTACAGGTGTTTAGCTTGGTTTTGCTACAACTCAACTTGGTCTTGTTTTCTATTGGTGTCAAGTTGTCTATGAGCTAACTTTTGGCATTTAATTTAGGTATGGGTATTTAGTTTTGTATCGTAGCCAACTTGTGGCTCGACCTATATTTAAAGTAAGAGATTTAATTTAGTTTGTAATGAACTAGTCTGACTTGTGGCTTAGTTGGGTATAAGTAAGGGGTATTTTGGAGTTTTTAGGCATTAAGGCAAGAAGCATTGCAATTAATTCATCTTGGAGAAGGGTATGGAGGGTAGATGTGAATTTTGAAGAGCTATGGTTGCAACTTAGGAACCAAAGGATTGCTTAGTGGACCTAAGGGTACAAGTGTGAAATTCTTCTTGGTGTTCTTATCCAGTTGTGGATCTAGACTAGCTTGAATTGGTGTGTAGTAATTGGATTTTGTTGGATCTTCTTGAACTAGTATTGTAATTTTTTTTGTATTTGGCCCTAACATGGAAGGCCTTATAGCTGGGCATATTACATGTAACCATTTATTTATGATAAAGAGTTGTGATTTGGTATAAGATCTTGTCTTGTTATACCTTTGTTGTATTGTTTCTACTATGTGGTTGTTTGATGAGGGATAGGACATATCCTTTGGGGATTCTCCTACCCTATACTACACAAAGTGATATCAATGCAAAGTTTTTTTTCCTGAGCATGTGGACAGATCATCAATGTTGAGGTAGGTTACACTAGGATTTGCAAAGAAGGTTGATCTTGTGGCTGATTAATCTTCTAGATTTGTGGATCTATTGGTTTGGGTTTGCAAAAAATTTTGAAGATGCCTCCAAGAAGATTGGACCCTAGGGAAATTGATGGTCTTAGTGATGTGTGGAAGAAAGGATCTCAAAAAAGATTAGAGAAGAATTTAGATATGAGATTGCATTGATGAAAAGTGACATGGTTGCTGAAAGTGTGAGCGCTTTAGGTGGATAGAATTCAACATGTGTAGAGACCTATTGGAACTATGGCTGGTCAGTTTGCTAGACCTAGATCTTAGTTGAAGCTGAAGCATAAGATGGAGGCTTCTAATTGCTTAAGTACTTTGACTCTTGAAGACCTGATTGATTGGATTGGTGAGCTAGAAGACTACTTGGAGCTTGAGGATATTGAGGATTTCCTCATAGTGAGGTTGTCACAAACTATGTTGAGAGGACATGTTTCTCTTTGGTGGAAATAATTACAAAGAGACAAAGAAGAGGAAGGTGAAATTTAGATCTCTAGATGGAGATTGATGGTGACTAAGTGAACTTGAGTTCTTTAAAAGGTTACATAATTTGAAATAGAAAGATATGACTATGAAATATTATATGGAGGAGTTCTACAAGTTGACTATTTGGTCTAGTCATAGAGAATTGTCAAAAGAAAAGGTAGCTCAATACATTAATGGTATAAGATTCAATATTCAGGATGAGGTTAGTATGCTAAATATTTCTTCAGTTGAGGATGGTTAGCAGTATGCTTTTAAGGAAGAAGATAAGTTGAACAGGAAAATTCAAGGTAATGCTAGAGGGAAAGAGAAGAAAAATAGCTTGGCACAAGCTAAATCGAGTGTTGAAGGTGAACCAAAACCTATTTATTAGAAAAGGAGAATAGGTGGAGGAGGATTTAGAGGTAATTGTTTCAAATGTGGTAAAGAAGGGCATAGATCTTTTGAATATCTGATTGGTAGGACAAATACTCTTAGGAATGAGGTTGCAGTCTAGGACAGTCATCTTGAGCAAGGAGAGAGTTTGCTAGCTTGGTGAGTATTGGTTGGTCAGAGGACACTAGATTCTTGTCAGAGGTATAGTTTTTTTAGGACTTGTTATAAATCTAGTGGTAAAATCTGCAAGGAGATTGTGGATGGTGGTAGTACTAATAACCTTTTTTCTAAGGAGATGGTTCAAAAACTTGGTTTGAAGAGAGTGAGACATCCTTATCCTTATAGGATTGGCTTGTTGCAATGTGAACATGCTTTGGAAGTGAGGGAGAAATACTTTGTTTATTTCTAGATTGGGTAGTATAAGGATCAAGTGTTGTATTGCTTGGTAGACCTTGGGAGTATGATTGTAGGCATGTGCATGATTGTGTCAAGAATGTGTTTAGTGTTGAGAAGGGTGGTAGGAAGTTTTACCTAATTATTTTATAAAATGAAGAACTTGGTAGGAAGAACCTAAGTATTGGAGCTGAGTTGAGTTGGAAAATTTTGAGAAGGTTGGAGACCAGTATGGAAGCTAGATTTGTAGCACACCAAAGATGGATGTGAAGAATTAGAAGAATAAAGTAAAGAGTGTACTAGTTGAAGACTTCGAGGATATGTATGTGAAGAACCAATTTGGGGTTTATGAGTTGAATCCTAGAAGATATTCTTCTAGCTACTGAGAACATCTTTTTGAACCTAGGGTGTCTGATGCAGGAGCATCCTAGGATTTCTTGCAATCCTGCATGTTTGGAGGGATTTTAGCTTAAAGTTGTGGAGATCAGTAGATATTGGTGCTTGGCATGGTTTCTAGAACTCAGTGTGGTCTTTGGAACTCATCACGATCTATGGAACTCAGCGTGGTCTTTGGAACTTAGCATGGCCTCTAGAACTTGACATGGTCTTTCAAACTTGGCATGGTCAACGAGCTCAAAAATGCTTGGGAATTTACTGGTGTTTGGCTTGGTTTTACTAATATGCAACTTGGTCTTGGTTACTATGGGTGTCAAGTTTTCTGTGAGCCAACTTTTGGCATTTAATTTATGTATGGGTATTTAATTTTTTGTTGTAGCTGACTTGTGGCTGAATCGATATTTAATGTAAGGGATTTAATTTAATTTGTAATGAACTAGGCCAACTTGTAGCTTAGTTGGGTATAAGTAAGGGATTTTGTAGAGTCTTTAGGCATTAACACAAGGGGCATTGCAATTCATCTAGCTTAGAGAAGGGGATGAAGGGTAGATGCAAATTTTGGAGAGCTAGGGTTGTGGCTTAGGAACCAAAGGATTTCTTGGTGGACCTAAGGGTACAAGTGTGAAATTTTTCTTTGTGTTTTGATTGAGTTATGGATCTGGACTAGTAGGAATTGGTCTGTGGTAATTAGATCTTGTGGGATCTTGTAGAATTGGTATAGGAATTATTTTTTGTATTTTACCCTAACTTGAAAGGCCTTACATTTGGGCATATTACATGTAATCAATTATTTATGAATAATGAGTTTTGATTTCCTATATGATCTTGTCTTGTTGTTTCTTTGTTGTATTGATGTGTGGTTGTTTGTTGGGGGCTAGGACATCCCCTTTAGGGATTCTCTAGCCTTGCACTATATCAAATGAAGTGTGGACTAGAGGAGTACATGTTACGCACCTTGGAAATCCTTGATTTCTAGTTTATTCTATATGTGATCATTGTGATTGTTATTGATTTAACCATTTGTAGTTTTGTGGGGATATTTATGCTAAAGTTTCAATGTTCTTAGCTTGCAAGCTCCTATATGCATGGTGATTAATGGTCTTTTTTTTCATTGTCTACATGAATTATTGGAGAAGACTACATCTTCCCCTTTGAAGCAGCCTTAGTCAATGCATTGGATAGTAGTTGTTTCCATTAGAAGTGAACACCAAATGTGATGTATCAGCTCATGATTTGGTACTGTGACTTGAGCTTTTTAAATCTCCTATATTTTTATGGTCACTGCATTAGCACAAATATTATTTTTCAATCACATACCTTTTTCTAGTGGATTGTGGACATTTTTAAACATGTTCTATTTTTTGGCCACCAATTTTTAATTTGGCACCAATCCTTTAATCTAGCTCTTGTTTCCAACAGTTGGACATTTTCTATAGCAGGGGTCATTTTTTGGCATTTTATTCCTTGATGGTCATTTTCCCATCAAATTTGAGCTCTTCACTTGTTCACATTAGCACCACATCAACATTGCATCAGCATTCATGTCACCTCTTCAAGCTCTGTTTGGACCCACCTTCACTTTTTTGCTCATATCTCGAGCATGCGGACTCCATTTTTCAAAAACAAGATATCACTTGAAAGATGGTTTTGAGCCCATCACATTGCTATAGTTAGTTTTCAATTTTGATGCATTTTTTGTGACATTTAAGGTTATCAAAATTTTGAGTATAATTTCACACTCTAGGAAACATAGCAATATCTCTAATTTGGGAATTCTTTACATTGTTGGAAAGGTCTTTCCAAGCTCTTTCTAGTGATATTGATTGTTTTTTTATAGATTCTTCTATAGGAACATTCTATTCATTCTTTTGCATTTTTTCATTCTGGTGGATATCTTGGTTGTTTCAGGTTCGAGGATTGAATTTATTTCTTTAGATGATTCATCATGACTTATACTATCTATTGTATTAGCCTTATGTCTATTTATGTATGTTTAGACATCATTTGCATGCATTCTTCCAAACACAATAAGATAAAGTGTCATATTGCATCTGTATTTTTTGTTTAAGATGTTTTTCCTTATTTTTCCTTCTTATTCGAGCAGTGTCATCTGAGGACACTCATGCATATTACTATATTACCTTATTGTACATGCACTATTATGATTAATGAACCATAGGTAGTTGATATTTTTCATTTTTTTTTTCATCTTCCTTTATTGAGTGAGTGCCCCTTCTATGACAATAGCTTCATGATGTATCTGAGATTGATTAACTTAGTACGCAAATATGTACACTATTGTGCATCTTGATCGTTGTCCGTTGACATGCAGTTCTTTTGGCCCACTTTTCCAATTTCTTTTCACCTCATCCTTTTCTTTGTTAAGGGGATTTTTCTATTGATTCTCATGCTTCCTTGGTTCGGTTGAACAACTCTTCAAGCTTTTGTGTTTCATGTTATCTATATCTTGAAGTTTAGTTCTTTTCCTTTATGTGCCACCTGATTTGATGCAGATTATAGTCTTCTCTACCTTGCTAGGTTCTATTTTAGTGGAGGTTGTTGAAATTAGTAGTTACTTTTGACAAAGCATTATAGCTTCTACATGCTTTAGTGGTGTTCTTCATGATCATCTCTTTTGTTCGTATCTTCTCAGACATTCCCTAGTTTAGAGGTTCTTTAGTCCTTCACTAGTTCTTTCATCATTATTTCCATCTCTTTTTAGAGTAGGGAGTTTCCACATGGTTTTCTCCATTTCTCCTCTTTTTAGAGATTTGGTTGTGCTTGGGTGCCTCATCAGCCATTGTTGCTGAAACCCAAGTCTACTTTCTGTAGTAGTTTCTAGGTACTTCCTAAGTTTATCTTAAAGGGGGGTGTTAGAGTAATTGGATATTTTCTAATTAACTCTATTTCACTTAAGCTAAAATTTAGCCATCAAATAATTAATTCTTTTATTAATTATAATGATGTAACCTAGGTTAGACCTTTTTAGGATTTCAATCTCCTTTATAAAGATGATTTCTCTTTCTAATAAAGTAATTCATTTTTTATAATAATAATTTCTCTTTTTTCAAATCAAGAATGTCTCATTTATGGATCTTCCAATTTTAGACTTCACAGTTTTTGCTTCTCTCTTTCTGTGATAGGTGTTTGCATGTATGTGATTCTCAGGAGATGTAGGGTTAACGTTTGATGTCTTTTAAAGTTTGTAGCCTATCTTGACAAGATACTTCTATTTCCTTCTTATTCTTATTTGATTTATCCTTGTTGCCTAAGATTTTGACATTGATATACTTCACATCATTATCTAGGATATTCTTCAGAAAATCAAGATCTGTAACCAATTATGAACACTCCTCTAAGCATTTCTTAATAGCCATATTTCTCCATTTCAAGTTAGTTCTAGAGACATATATAAAATATACATCTATGTCAGAGTTCTATTTTTCCATCAGAAACTTATCCACCCCATACTCTTGAACTTCCATGATGTGAGCTACAACATCTTCCCATTTTCCCTTTTCTTCAACCCAGGTGCCAAGCTTTGAATCCAAATTGATCATCATTTGTTCAGCTTTCACCTTCATTTTGGCTAAGCAAGCAATGTGGCTAACTTCACAAGAAACCATAGATTCAATCCATTCATCAAATGCCTGAGAGACTCATATATCTCTTTTACTTGGTAAATGAATGGTTGGTTAGCTAGAGAAGTCACATCAACCATGGAAATGGCTTGAGGTTGGCATTCAAGTCCACATTTTATAGGGTATGGATGTACTTTTCTAGTAAATAAATAGGATTTTTTAACTCTTTCTTCTCCTTCTAGTCTTTCTAGATGTGAATGGTGACCCTAGCATGTCCTACATCCAAAATTTTCATATCCATAGCTTTGGAAGCTGGCACAAGAACCTTTTTCTATGTAGTGTAATATTGGGGTGTGATATTATCCAAAGTTTTATCTTTAGAAGGTTTAAATACATCGGCAATCGGGTCCCCTATCTACTCATCAACCCCTAGTATGGTTTCTATCTTTGGTTTTTTGACTTTAGGTATTTTTTCCAAACACTTCCTGACCATATCCTCCACTAAGATTCTTACTGGCACTATACTTCTTTTCTTGTTCACTAATAAGTCAAACCAATTTGGCACTGAGGAAGTGCCTTTTAATGGAGGGGTTTGTAAAATAGGGGAGGCAATAATGGAAATTCATTGAGCTTGGAGCATTGACCTCACCTATTTGTTTTTAATAACCTTGATCCATGACTTCTTGTACTCTCTCCAAAGGATTCAACCACAACCTTTACTTAAATTGTGTTTTGTATTAGTATCTTCCACTACAGCTCTTTGGTATTTGTCTTTCTTATTGCCAGAGTGGGTCTACCTTGCTGGTCTTCAAGGTTGAATTAAACTTTGAACTTTAGGTTTAACTTCATTTTCAAGGTTCAAAACACCTGTAGAGGAAAAGGTGACAACTTTATCAATATTATGGAAAGGTAGAAGTGAACTAGAGCTGATGAAGGTTTCTCAGGGGGCTTACTATGAATCTCTTTTCTTAGACTTCATTTTCTCTTTTAACTAATTTTTAGTTCTTTCAATAACTAGGTCTATCCTCATCTGCAAGTCATCTTCCTTAGGGGAATCCTAATCTATTTCTAGCAAAGGGAAGGCTTCAACCTGGGCAATATAGAAAGGGCTGACTACTTTTTCATCTTTGTCTTCCTTCACACCTTTTATATTCATATGGATTTTATATTCCTTTATATATTTCAAAGTATGCCTAGACAACTATCTCTTCCTAACTTCATAATCATCCTCACAATCAACCCAAAAGTATTATAAATGAGGAATAGGCAAGAATGCATGATGTAATTCAAACAAGGATTGAGAAAAATCCTTGCTACCAAAGTTAGGAAAACTCATATAAGTCTCCAAATTCATCATCTTTAGTTCCTATTTTAGGGAAATAGCATCATGTATAGTTTTGCATCGGTAATGATCAAGTTTTATGGGAAAGGTAGAACCATAACCCCTTCTAAACTTGCAACTCTTGTCAACTTCTACTACCTATCTATAGACTTCTATTAAAACATAACTATCTAAGAAATGCGTCAAAAATTTAAGAGGCTTTCCTTCATACCCGCTAACTTGGATATATTTGAATTTAGAGAATCGGATAAAGAAGCTACCATAGATGGATATAAATTGTGCTTCTTGTTCATTCAATATATTTGATCTTTCTCTTGTAGTTCAAAAACTAATTTAGCAAGGAAAGTATCCTATACTCTTTTAAAATCACCCCAATTCTTTTCTTTTTGCAAGGGATAGAAGTATTCATATATGGGCATGCCATTTACCCATAAGGAATGAGGAAGTCTAGCCCATTCTTTGCAGCATCCCAATATATAGAACAAGTATAAGCTAATGTAAAAACCAAACACTCTAGAAACTTGAGAATTTTTTTCATGCAGCCTATCTTCTATTATTTTTTCCCATTCACTATGCTTCTTTTCACTTAGGATGGCTTGAATAAAGAAATACATCTAGTTTTCCTATTAGAAGGCATGTTTATTTCCTTTGACTCTATTTAGGAGGGTTATTAAATCCTTTATCTTAGGAATCCTATATTCTCTTGTTAGAGGGTGAGAAAGACAAGTACCTCCTTTCTCTAGCTTGAGCCAATTTTTGGCAATGGTATTCTTGAAGGCGTTTGGGTCTAATGCAAATTTTCCATTTGAAAGATTAATCATCTATGGTTCATATTCTTTATGTGGAAAAATTGTTAAGGAACCCATGATTTTGACCCTATTCACGTACACCAAAAATTTTGCTAGGTATGTTTTCATACATCTTTGGGTGGTAGTATGCCTTATTTTGCACTCTAAAACAAGCTCTGGGAAAAGAGATGACTCTAGAAAACCAGTAGCCTATAACAATCCACTCTTGGCTATCTTTCCTATGATAGAGTCAGGCTTTGGCTTTGAAAACCTAGTAAGTAGCTTGTTAATTTCCTTGTCAGCTAGGAAAGTGTCTTTTAGCATGGGTCAAAAACTGGTGAGGGAGTTGGAAGGCTTTTCTTTAGGTAATTTTTTGCCAAACATAGCTATGGGAAAAATAGCTAAGACAGTCACCTTTAAAACCAATAAGAATAGATGTAAATGAAAAAGGTTTAATAGGGATACCCACTTAAAGTAGGAAATATTATAGTAACCAATGATGGGAATAAAAGGACTCACTGCAAAGAAGAAATGAAAATGCACTTCCACAAAAAAACCCTATTGTAGACAGCTTATGAATCCATAGAAAGTATGAATTCTTACCTCATTCAGTAGATAGAATAATAAAAAAGAAAGATAGACTAAAATAGCCTTAAACAAGTAATCACATCATGATTCACTATGTAAGGTACCAATTTGACAAGAGCATTTAATCATTAATGAGTTTATTTTCCTTTAGATGTAACAAATCTTTCTGTCACCCTTCATACCAATTATTCATTACAATGTGTCACTTCACCTTTTTAGAAAAAATTTGGTAAATCATCGTATTGCCACTTGTCCTCTATGAATATTTGGGGCTAGTGAAATGAACTCGTGAACCATTTTGAAGTTCAAGATTTCAAGTTCAAAGCATATAGAAATTTTGGAGTATGAAACCATCATTGACATCTGGAAGTAAAATGTGATTAACGAATTATGAACCTAAACAAATGATTAAGAGAAGTTCAATTTTTAAGATGCTCAAAATTTGATAAATAACATTAATCTCACCAAACTTGGACAAACATATGGACATAGCAAATGAACCTCAAACTTTGAGCTCAATTAGTTTGGAGTTCAAGTTCAAGTTCAAGGAAATAAAAAGATCTAAACAAATTGACTTAATAGTAAAAAAAAAGAAAATGGACAGCCGTTGAACATTAAACTCAATTGAGTTCAAGGTTCAAGTTGAAAAACTTAGATGAAAGGAAAAGTCATCAAAAACTTTGAGCAACATATATTGGGCTTTTATACAGGTAACACTACTAGTACATGGATTTGCATGATCATCCTTGAGTCACCTGCGGTAGAGGGACTTGCCTTGTACATACTCTACTTAGGAGTTTTGGTTGTGCACTCCATTTTTGGCTTGCCTCTAGTTTCTCTAGCTAGTCCCCATTGTTGTTTTATTTTTGGGTGACTCTATTGCCCTTTGACCTCTGGGTTCATTTTGCATGCCCCATAGTCCTTGTGCCCAATTAGAGCTAGTTGTTGTCATGGTTTCTATACCTATCAATCTGTAAAAATTTTACCTTTTTGTGTTAAAAAATATTGAATGTGTCAAACTTTAAGATTTAAAAGAGCCAATTATCAATTTTATTTTTAATGATTTTATGATCTTGATGCTTCTTATTTGTCTCGAACTCTGCCCAACACTTTGAATTTTCAAAATCCAGCACCTAAGTCTTAAAATTGTGTCAATTTAATGAAAGGTGCCAAAATAGATATTTTAGATGACAACATTAACCTTTAAAACTTTAAGAGGTAAGGAATGATGTTCAATATTTACTATTGACAATTAAAGTTTAGTATTGCACCTTCATTGCAAACCTCTCATCCCTAAAAGAGTTGACATAAACATCCAAAATGTGCATACTGAACCCCAAAGCTTAACCTCCAAAAATTGTAGAGGTTAAGATTGGAACTCAAAACATCAATTTTGGAGGTGGTTATTAACCTCTTCATCTAGTTGAAGGAGTTTAGAAATTGAAAGGTGAATCATCTCAAGGCATGTGTATAATGAAATTTTTTATATGAGACATGAAGGGATGGATTTGATGGTTTAAAGGTCCGAAGCCAAGATAAATATGCCATTATTCTAGAAGAGTCTTGTGTTTTATCAAACAAATAATGCTGAAAGCATAGATGGGAGAAATATGCAGTTTCAAAGTTTTCAAGAATGTAAAATCAATCCCCAGCCTACAAGGATACTATAGTATCTTACGAAGATAGTAACTCATAATTGTTATGAGTTTGGTATTTTGAATATATGAAAGATTTCTTGAATTTTGACATAGTGGGAAGGACAAGACACACAAACTGTTTGATAGAATATTTCAAGGGTGAAAGTTCCTCTAGTAGATTGGTAGCTAAGCTTGAATTCGACTAAAGCATGCGACTAATCTATGCACACCTCTCAATTTGTGAATGATTATAGTGGCCCAAGGAGGTTAGAATGATCCTTATTGAATTTGATATTTCACACTATCAAAGAATGTTCCAATACAAATATTGGATATTGTCAAAGCATTTAGTGAAGGAGATTTGGAAACTAGGGGGTATAAGGAATCATCCAAACCCCATTCTACTTTGCGGTATTACATGTCCTAGACAATTGGTAATCCACATTTGTGATGTGTTTGATATATTTGAACATTGCTCTAAAGTGCTCACAATGAACAAATGAATGACGATGCATGCAAACTATTTGGTATAATACTCCAACTCTCACTCATGGTATGGTAGTATTCAATAAATGCTAACATAAGTGGTAGAAAACATGGCGCTATGATCCAAACCTCACTATCCATCCCGTTATGACATTACATGGTGATTAAGAAGTTAGTAACTCATGATTGTGATGATCTTGGTATTCAAATACATGCAAGTTGCTTGCAATAATATTTCAAGATGTAAATGCAAAATATGAGAGCATAGAAAAAGCACATGAACTATTTGATATAATTCCATTATAGATCTAGGCTTGGTATCAATAAAGAGCATGATAGTCACTTGATGAACCATAAAAATCATGTGGAGAGGTATTGCCTTGTCGCATGTCCTAATTCTTCTCTTAATGGATGATGTTTAAGGGTGGCGTATATGATATTTAAGGATGACCAATATTTTTGATTCATTTAACCAAATGCCTTCGTGGGAGGGTTTTTGTGCATTTGAAAAATTTTATATCCCCACTAAAAAAGAAACTTTCTATGGAAATTTAAACGAAGAAAAATTTGACCATTGTAGATGTGGAAGCATCAAGGTGGTATGTTTGATTGAATGCCTAATCCAAGTAAATGGGTAGTGAGAAATAGAAACTAGTATGCCACCGTTCCTTTACCCATGTAAGTTCCAATTATAAGAAAATTGTATGTGAGCTATTTGAAAGCGTGATTTCATTAAACAGGACAATTGCATTCATAGAGGATATGCGACATAGAAATATACAACAGATAGTTTACATGATTCAATAACTTCAAGAAGCTAGTTATGACTTGAGCTCTAAAATTTTTCCAAGTATCTTACCTGCATCATGTGGATCGATTAATGCAATGGTCATGGATAAAGATGTAAGTATCAACCCACAAAGGAGTGTGAAGATCAATAATGATAGTTGTGCCAACCTTCAATCTTGAACCATGATGAAAGCTTTAAAATGTTGTTTAGGAAGTTATTGAATGACTTTTATAATGAATGACACTTGTAGAAACTCCAAAAAAAAATCATGCTTAGTGTTTGATTAAATTTGAGCATGCACTAAGTATTTATTAAACTTGTCCAACTAGAAATTGAATGCAAACTATTCGTTGAATAGTATTTAGAGACTAAAGCACGTAGTACCTGCGACCTTCATGAACAACAAGTATCAAGTCGTACCATATTGTTGAACATCTATAAAAGTGTTGGATCAACTGCATGGGCATTTATGGGCATTTATTAAAGCAGGGACACTTAAGAGAATTTATGTGAAATATTATAGTTTGAATCATTTGAATGGACACACATCATATATGGAATCAAAGAAAGTAGTTAAGTGTCTGTTTGGTTGCTGGAATAGGAATATACAATTTATAATATGTTTTCTATTTTTCATTTGGTTTGTCAATTGGAATAGAGAATAGGAATACATAATCCTATTTTTCCTCTAAAATGAGCTTATACCCAATCCAAAACATAATAGTTATTAGAATATCCATTCCTATTCCCAATATGCATTCCTTTTCTCCATTCCCATACCTGCAATAAAATAGGCCCTGTGCATGTGAAAAAAGGAATCATCCTCAATTTGAATTATAATCTTTTCTACACTCAAAGTAGTTGCCATCATGTCATATTATCGGCAAAATAGAAGTCAATGTAAAACTATGTAACAAAGTGCCTCGAAAGTGTGTGACAAGACAAATGAGGTGAGAGTTAAGATCTAAATTGATTTGTTAAATATTGTAGGAACTTCCATGCACACAAAGAAAAAGTCAATGCATTAGAATTTGTCAATAGAATTTCATCTCTTGGGGATGTGGTAATTGCATGAATCATGAAGTTTTTAAACTTTCATCAAATTTTTTGGTGGCATGATTGAAAACATAGACCAAGCTCCTGATCATTTCAACGGACTGCTTATGAGATACTCTCACATAATATTTGATAATTGCAAGTCAAATGTAAAGTTTAGAGGTATTGGTATGTGTGTTTATGCATGGCCATCCTTTTGATAAATGTTATCATGGAAGCAAAGAACCTTTGGTAGATATAAGGACAATTGGATAGATAGTGGTCACATAAAGTTAGTATGTAGTGGACACGCATATGCCTTATGCTCTTGATCTTTTCATGGGAAGATGGATATGTGTTTTTGATCTCTCTATAGAAAAAGGGATATGTGTTCATTAATAAAGTGATGTAATTTGAATAAATGATTGAAAGTTCAAAAGGAGATCGATAAGGATTCATTATTCAATCTTCTTCTCGAAAGGTGTAGGGTCCAAATTTTAAGTCATATTTGGTTAATTTTTGCCAAGTTAATTAACCTCACCAAAAACATGTAATTGGAAGGTAACTATTAACCTCAAAAAGGTAGTCCCCTAACTAAAAGTCTATATAAAGAATTATTTTTCTTTGTTATAGGGGACCTTTTAGACTTTCGAATTAGAAAATACTTATGTTAGAATTTTGTAGCATGATAATTTTTGAAAAATGCGTATAGATTTTTTTCTTTGTAATCGAAAATTTCTCTTATGGACTTGGTACAAATAGTAAAGGAAATCACATTTTGGGATCTCTATCTACAAATTTGAATTGTTGAAATGTTGATTCTCTTTGAAGTGAGTGTTTTCATGGTATTATTCAAATGTTCATGAATCATTGAATCACCATTACGCTAATGATAACCTTCAAGTGAAGATATTGATTGCTTTTATTAGTAGTTTAAATTAATTTAGCAAAGCTTTGAAGTTGTTTGGTGCATTCACCATCAATAGCTTTCATTCTATCTATCAAAGTTTGAATACATTTTTATTGGAAAGATTAAAAACTTATTTCTAACAAGGGAGCTACCCCTCTCAAACATAGAGGAGGATTGCAACTCGATTGTGATCAATTACAATCTCTCTAATTGTTCACACAATTGTCATTGTTTACAAGGTGAACATGGTCAATTTCACAAATAACTTCACAATGACAAATTTGTTTACCAAAAGAAATATATATTGATTTTTATAAATAAAAAAATAAAAAATATTAAATTATAATATATTTTTCTTATATATAATGTATATTAGCTTATAAAATGAATATATATATATATATATGAGAATCTGCCTTAATTTTTTTATTTTTTCAAATAGAGAAAAATTGCAAATGAAGATTGTTGGAAATCGTGGGTTGGTGAAAATTAAAATGTCCATAAAAAAATCATTCAAATTTATCACACAATTATTTAGCCCATTTCTTCTCCAAGGTACTAGTAGAATGGGTGCTTAATACACAAAATAATAAATGGAGTTAACTACAGAACTATAGTTTTGTTGGTGAAGTAGGCTTCCAGCCGGTCCTCTTTTTTAATCTCCCCTACCCCTTACTTACTCCAACTACTTTATTTATTCCTATCTTCTCATGGAGAGCTCTAGACCTCTCATTTTGTAAACTACATCTTCTAGATTGTTTAAGACTTATCTTGAAGTTTCTAGCCTAAGAGAGAAGACTTGTTGTTAATTGAAATGCTTTGTTTCATAGCAATAATTTTATGAGAAGAATGCAGCTCTATTTTAGAAATTGGCAGCTAATTGTTCAGCAAAGGCATATGTAGAAAAACAACATTTTATGTTTGGTTCAATATAACTTATCTATTTTATCTATGTCTACTTCTTTTGGTCTATCTTTGTGTTTCATGTGAGAAAAAATTTGTTTCTCTTATCTCTGCTTCAACAGATTGGTATTAGAGCTATTGAAGAACTGGGCATTATTTTTATGGGAAAATGTCATTGTGGGTGAAGAGAAAATGAGAGAAAAGTTGAAGATTTAAGGAAGAGAAAGGGTTTGTATTTTTACAAGAAAGAAATATTTTTTGTTAAATCATGGCAGGAACTAGTAGAAGTATTTCACAGAAACAAATTCTAACTTTTAATGGAAAAAAATATGATTATTGGACCATCAAAATGAAAATTCTTATTAATTCTCAAGATGTTTGGGATTTAGGTGAAAGTGGGTTCCCTAAACCAGCAAGCCAGCAGGCATATCAAGCCCTTTCACAACTTGAAAAATATTTGTTAAAGGAAAATAGAAAAGAGGATGCTAACACATTGTTCTTTATTCAACAGGTAGTGGAGGAAGTAATATTTTCAAAGGTAGATGCTACCGCAAGCTCAAAACAAGCATGGGACAACTTACAATCAACATACCAAGCCACAGGCAAGTTAAAAACATCAAAGATACAAAATCTTGGAAGAGATTTTGAAAATTTACAAATGAAAGATTCAAATTCAATACATTCATTCTTCACTTAAGCAATGGAGATAGTAAATTAGATTAGATCTTATGGAGAAACCCTTGGGGATCAACAAATTGTAGAGAAAATTCTTAGAAGTCTACAAATAAGTTTGATTCAAGAGTTGCAGCCATTGAAGAATCTACGGATCTCTCCCTGCTTTCAATAGATGAGTTAATGGGTTCTCTCTTATCACATGAACAAATGTTGAATCATTCAGAAACTTAATCATTGGAGAATTCTTTCAAGAATCAACTTTCATTTGGAAGAACAGGAGGAAGATCATATTACAACTAAGGTAGAGGATGTTTTACACCAAGAGGAGGAAAAGGAAATCTATAGTGTGAAAGTAGAAAATCAACATCAAGCTCACAAACCCATTTCACATTAACATGAGGAAGGGGGAGCATCCATCCTTACAATATTCATCGAGGATAAAGGTATGACAAATATAACGTCCAATGTAATTATTGTAATAAATTTGGGCATTTTGCATCTAAGTGTAGAAAAAGATAATATGACATGAATAGGGATAAGGCACATTTTACAAATGAAAATCAACCCAACACTATTGAGAAAAATGCCATCTTGATAACATGTAAAGTTGTACAATAGAGTTCTAAAGAAGTATGGTTCTTAGATAGTGGTTGTAGTAACCATATGAGTGAGACTAAGGAGATATTCTCAAAAATAGATAAATCAGTAAAATTAGAGGTTAAGTTGGAAATGATCATCAAATTTCACTCATGGAAAAAGGGTTGATTAGCATAATAACTAAGAAATGTGAAGAAAAGAAAATTCTTGATGTATATTATGTTCCTGGATTGCAACATAATCTCATAAGCAGTGGGAAGCTAGTAAAAAAGGGATATAGAATACATTTTGAAAATGGTGAAAGTGTGATTCGAGATAAAAAATCAGGCAATAGGCTGATTGCAAAATTTGAAATGACCCTAAAATAGAATGTTTCCACTTAAAATCCAAAGTGAACTATTCTTAGAGCCAAATGAATTGCAAAAAGTAGCTGAATCAGCACTTAAAGCTTCATGCAAAAATGAATCTTGGCTATGGCATTTAAGGTTTGGTCATTTAAACTTTAAAAGGTTACAACTCTTATATAAGAAAAGAATGGTTCATGGGTTGCCATCAATAGAGCCACTTAAGACAATATGTGAGAGTTACATAGAGAAATAATTCCAGTTGGAAAGTCTCATAGAGGAAAACATCCACTTGAGATAGTCCATTCAAATCTTTGTGGGCCAATACAAACACAATCCTTAAGAGAAAAACTTTATTTCTTGACATTTATTGATGATATCAGTAGAAAAGTATGGGTTTATTTTGTGAAGTATAAATCAGATGTATTTTCTATCTTTAAAGAATTCAACGAAAAAGTTAAAAAAGAAAGTGGATACTCTGTTAAAACATTAAGAACTGATCAAGGTGGAGAATTTATATCAAATGATTTTCTAAATTTTTGCAAAGAAAATGGCATATAGAAATAATTTACAGTAAGGTAAACTCCACAACAAAATGGAGTAGCAGAAAGAAAAAATAGAACAATTATGAAGATGACAAGTAGTATGTTAAAGGAGAAACACTTATCAAATGATTATTGGACTAAAGCAGTTGCATGTTCAGCATACAAAATAGATGTCCAACGAAATAAATAATAAATAAAACACTAGAAGAAGCTTGGAGAAAAATGAAGCACAAAATAACACATTTGAGACTATTTAGTTGTGTGGCATACACATTAGTACCTCAAGAAGTGAGACAAAAATTGGATGATAGAGGAGAGAAGTGCATATTTGTGGGATATAGTGAAAAATCCAAGCCATATATGCTATACAATCCCATCACAAAGAAGTTAATAATAAGTCATGATGTTCAATTTGTAGAAGAAGAAGCATGGAATGGTATCTTGGATAAGTCAACTATGGTTGCAGCTAGTGTTCCACAAGAAAATGAAGAAAATAAAACTCAAGATGTGCATTCTACAACACAAAAAAAATGTTCCTAAAACACCTACAAGGGCACCTACAATTCAAAACACTATTACTCCAGCAAGCACTAACAATAGTGAATCATCTAATCCAACACCAGCATCATTAAGATCAAGGTCTATAAATACTTCAAAGAAGAAACGTAGTCTTAGAGACATATATGATGTGATGTCCCCAGAGTGGGCCCCTAATGGAAGGTGACGTAGGTCTGTCCGTGCGGTTTGTCACTACCACGTGTCCGGGGTCCTCGCTAGTGAGGCTATCCTGGGGTTGCCCCCTTAACGCGGGGAGGTGCCATTTACTAACAGTCTGGGCTTTTGGTGCAACGGTTACTAACTTGGTATCAGAGCCAGAGGTCTCGATGTCGAGACCCGCAGAGCGTGGTGGGTTGTGATGTCCCCAGAGTGGGCCCCTAACGGAAGGTGACGTAGGTCTGTTCGTGCGGTTTGTCGCTACCACGTGTCCGGGGTCCTCGCTAGCGAGGCTATCCTAGGGTTGCCCCCTTAACGCGAGGAGGTGCCGTTTACTAACAGTTCGAGCTTTTGGTGCAACGGTTACTAACCTATGATGTCCCCAGAGTGGGCCCCTAATGGAAGGTGACGTAGGTCTGTCCGTGCGGTTTGTCGCTACCACGTGTCCGGGGTCCTCGCTAGCGAGGCTATCCTGGGGTTGCCCCCTTAACGCGGGGAGGTGCCGTTTACTAACAGTCTGGGCTTTTGGTGCAACATTTACTAACTTGGTATCAGAGCCGGAGGTCTCGAGGTCGAGACCCGCGGAGCGTGGTGGGCTGTGATGTCCCCAGAGTGGGCCCCTAACGGAAGGTGACGTAGGTCTGTCCGTGCGGTTTGTCGCTACCACGTGTTCGGGGTCCTTGCTAGCGAGGCTATCTTGGGGTTGCCCACTTAACGTGGGGAGGTGCCGTTTACTAACAGTCCGGGCTTTTGGTGCAACGGTTACTAACTTGGTATCAGAGCCAGAGGTCTTGAGGTCGAGACCCGCGGAGCGTGGTGGGCTGTGATGTCCCCAGAGTGGGCCCCTAATGGAAGGTGACGTAGGTCTGTCCGTGCGATTTGTCACTACCATGTGTCCGGGGTCCTCGCTAGCGAGGCTATCCTGGGGTTGCCCCCTTAACGCAGGGAGGTGCCGTTTACTAACAGTCTGGGCTTTTGGTGCAACGGTTACTAACTTCTGTGATGTCCCCAGAGTGGGCCCCTAACGGAAGGTGACGTAGGTCTGTCCGTGCGATTTGTCGCTACCACGTGTCCGGGGTCCTCGCTAGCGAGGCTATCCTGGGGTTGCCCCCTTAACGCGGGGAGGTGCCGTTTACTAACAGTCCGGGCTTTTGGTGCAACGGTTACTAACTTGGTATCAGAGCTGGAGGTCTCAAGGTCGAGACCCGCGGAGCGTGGTGGGCTGTGATGTCCCCAGAGTGGGCCCCTAACGGAAGGTGACGTAGGTCTGTCCATGCGATTTGTTGCTACCACGTGTCCGGTGTCCTCGCTAGCGAGGCTATCCTGGGGTTGCCCCCTTAACGCAGGGAGGTGCCGTTTACTAACAGTCTGGGCTTTTGGTGCAACGGTTACTAACTTGGTATCAGAGCCGGAGGTCTCGAGGTCGAGACCCGCAGAGCGTGGTGGGCTGTGATGTCCCCAGAGTGGGCCCCTAACGGAAGGTGACGTGGTAGCGAGAAATCGCACGGACAGACCTACGTCACCTTCCGTTAGGGGCCCACTCTGGGGACATCATAGCCCACCACGCTCTGCGAGTCTCGACCTCGAGACCTCCGGCTCTGATACCAAGTTAGTAACCGTTGCACCAAAAGCCCGAACTGTTAGTAAACGGCACCTCCCCGCATTAAAGGGGCAACCCCAAGATAGCCTCGCTAGCGAGGACCCCGGACACGTGGTAGCGACAAATCGTACGGACAGACCTACGTCACCTTCCGTTAGGGGCCCACTCTGGGGACATCACAGCCCACCACGCTCCGTGGGTCTCGACCTCGAGACCTCCGGCTCTGATACCAAGTTAGTAACCGTTGCACCAAAAGCCCGGACTGTTAGTAAACGGCACCTCCCCGCGTTAAGGGGGCAACCCCAGGATAGCCTCGCTAGCGAGGACCCCAGACACATGGTAGCGACAAACCGCACGGACAGACCTACGTCACCTTCCATTAGGGGCCCACTCTGGGGACATCACAGCCCACCACGCTCTGCGGGTCTCGACCTCGAGACCTCCGGCTCTGATACCAAGTTAGTAACCGTTGCACCAAAAGCCCGGACTGTTAGTAAACAACACCTCCCCGCGTTAAGGGGGCAACCCCAGGATAGCCTCGCTAGCGAGGACCCCGGACACGTGGTAGCGACAAAGCGCACGGACAGAACTACGTCACCTTCCGTTAGGGGCCCACTCTGGGGACATCACAGCCCACCACGCTCCGCGGGTCTCGACCTCGAGACCTCCGGCTCTGATACCAAGTTAGTAACCGTTGCACCAAAAGCCCAGACTGTTAGTAAATGGCACCTCCCCGCGTTAAGGGGGCAACCCCAGGATAGCCTCGCTAGCGAGGACCCCAGACACGTGGTAGCGACAAACCGCACGGACAGACCTACGTCACGTTCCGTTAGGGGCCCACTCTGGGGACATCACAGCCAACCACGCTTCGTGAGTCTCGACCTCGAGACCTCCGGCTCTGATACTAAGTTAGTAACCGTTGCACCAAAAGCCCGGACTGTTAGTAAACGGCACCTCCCCGCGTTAAGGGGGCAACCCCAGGATAGCCTCGCTAGCGAGGACCCCGGACATGTGGTAGCGACAAACCACACGGACAGACCTACGTCACCTTCCGTTAGGGGCCCACTCTGGGGACATCACAGGTTAGTAACCGTTGCACCAAAAGCTCGGACTGTTAGTAAACGGCACCTCCCCGCGTTAAGGGGGCAACCCCAGGATAGCCTCGCTAGCGAGGACCCCGGACACGTTTTACCGACAAATCGCACGGACAGACCTACATCACCTTCCATTAGGGGCCCACTCTGGGGACATCACAGCCCACCACGCTCTGCGGGTCTCGACCTCGAGACCTCCGGCTCCGATACCAAGTTAGTAACCATTGCACCAAAAGCCCGGACTATTAGTAAATGACACCTCCCCGCGTTAAGGGGGCAACCCCAGGATAGCCTCGCTAGCGAGGACCCCGGACACGTGGTAGCGACAAACCGCACGGATAGACCTACGTCACCTTCCGTTAGGGGCCCACTCTGGGGACATCACATATGATGAATTACAAGAGGCTGAAAATGATGATTTATACATTAATTTTGCAATCTTAGCACATGCTGGTCCAATTTATTTTGAATATTCTATTAAAGATGACAAGTGGATATTTAGACATGGAAGAAGAGATTTAGTCAATAGAAAAAAATGATACTTCGGACTTACTAGATCTTCCTAAAGGCAAGGAAGTGATTGGAGCTAATTTGGTACATAAAACAAAATATAACGTTGATGGAAAAGTAGAGAAACACAAGGCAAGACTAGTAGCCAAAGGTTTCACACAACAACTGAGTATAGATTACAATGAGACATTTGCACCCATGGCAAGATTAGACACTATTAGAATTATTTTATCCATAGCACCCCAAAATAATTGGAAGGGTTATCAGATGGATGTGAAATCAACATTCTTGAATAGCATTTTAGAAGAAGAAGTGTATATAAAACAACCATCGAGATATGAAATTTTGGGAGAAGAACATTAGGTATACAAGCTGAAAAAGACACTATATGGCTTGAAGCAAGCTCCTAGAGCTTGGTACAGTAGAATAGACTCTTGTTTTGGGAATGATGGTTTTAGTAAGTGTGGCTATGAACAAAATTTGTATGTCAAAATGAGCAATGAAGGAGAAATATTGATAGTTTTCTTATATGTAGATGATTTGATATTCATTGGTAATATGCCAATAAAAAATTTCAAGGAAGCCATGAAGAAAGAATTTGATATGACTGATTTGGGACTCATGAGATATTTTCTTGGGATACAACTAAATCAAAATGACCAAGGTATTTTCATTTGTCAAAGTAAGTATGCTACTGATTTGTTAAAAAGTTTTAAAATGACAAATGTGAATTTAGCTCCTACACTAGTTGCATTGGGTTTAAAACTTAGCAAGAATGATGAAAGTCCTAATGTAGACACAACTTTATTCAAAAGATTATTTGGTAGCCTTCTATATTTGATAGTTACAAGACCAGATATAATATATGGAGTTAGTTTCATTTTTAGATCCATAGAAAAACCAAAACAAACTCATTGAAAAGATGGAAAGAGGATTTTGAGGTATTTAGCTGGAACAAAGAACTTTGGGATCTTATATGTGCATTCAGATCACTATAAGTTGATTGATTATATAGATAGTGACTAGGTAGGTAGCTTAGATGATAAAAGAAGTACTCTAAGATATATCTTTTACCTAGGATCAAGAGCTATTTTTTTGCAATCATAGAAGCAACCGATTGTAACATTACCATCAACTAAAGCAGAATATGTTGCAACAACATCAGCAACTTGTCAAGAAATGTGGATGATAAGAGTACTTTTAGATTTGGAGCATCCAAGAGAAGAACCTACAAGAATATATTGTGATAATAAATCTGCAATTGCATTATCAAAAAATTATGTCTTTCATCAACATAGTAAACATATAGATATAAGATATCATTATATTTGTGAATTTGTGAATAATGATAACATGTGTCTTAAGTTTTGTAGGTCCAAAGAACAACTAGCACACATTTTCACAAACCCTCTTGCAAAGAATATTTTTGAACATCTTCAAGAAAGTGTTGGTATTACAGACATACATGGCACAAAGAGTTATACTGAACAATAACCACCAGCTAATGCTCAAGTATTAATTAGATTTTTTTTTTTTTTTCAGTTTGTCAAGCATATTTAAATGTGTAATACAACTGTGACAAATAAAGTGGCAGAGGTACAAGCCCTTTTATGCTGGCTAGTTTTAGCAAAGAAAAAATAGAGGTTACCAAAAACTTCACATCCAAGGTGACTCTGGTAAATATCAGTTCATGTTTATTAAGGTCTTTAATATCTTAATTATATTCTACAATAGAGATGCAAGACAGCTGACACTTTTCAAGAGCATTGAATATCTCATACCTAGAGAGAAGGAAACAAACTAGAAGATACATTGGCAAATAAAGGAACATATTTGGTTCTCTTTGAAGAGATTAGCCCTTCTGTTAAAACTCTTGAATATCATTAGCTAGTTGACGTTGTCCAATATTAAATACCTTGCAATGCAAATCTTTTGCTTGGTCTAGGTGAACGGTTTGACATAATTTTAGTATTCATCTTAGGGATCTTGCAAAATATGTGGTTCGTCTACATTTTAAAGTCGTTTATTGGTGTTTTGCCAAACAAGAGTCTAAGTGACAAATGCCAATAAAGTTAAATTTAAATCTACTGAGTGAGCAAATTACATGGTTGAAAAAAGGCATTTTGGCAAGTAGTAAGTTTGCATAAACTTAAGTTTTTCCCAATTTTCACTAGCATGCATGGTAAATGTTTTATATGTAGACGGAGATGCCAAAGCCATCATATTCTTAATATGATAAAAGAGGAGAAGTCTTGATTACAAGATCCTTTCTAAGTGATAAGAGTAAATGTAAGAAAAGAAGGAATTTGTTCCACACAACATGTAAGTACAATGATAACGTATGTAATCATGTTTCCTAGGAAATATTTATTAAGTTGAATCTAGAAAGAAAGAAATATTTAAATCTATAATAGATTTGTAGATTGCAGAAAAGTCACAAGGATTTAGTCAATGAACATTGTTCGATAAAGTTTAATATTGGAAACTATCATAGTGAGGTTCTATGTGATAGTATGTCTATTATCATTTTACAATTGTTGTTAGGGAAACCCTATAAGTTTGATCATTGTGTAGTACATGATGGTTTGCAAATACCTATTCTTCGACAAAGGATTGATTTTGACAGAAGTTGAAGTCATTAAAGGACCAAAGAAAAATGTGTCTATCAATTATCTCTTAAAGTATGGAATTATAAATTTTAAAAACACAATATGCAAACCAACATGGACATTTTCCTTACAATATTCTATATGCCAGAGCCATGCCAACAACCTTGAAGTATCCTAAACAACCCTACAAGCCTTATTATATAGGCAATTTTCACTACCCAAAAAGACCCTAAAATTTTAGTCTCATACATTGTGGTCGACCAACCCTAAACTATTATTATTTTTCATGTTTTATTACATTCAAGTTGACCCAAATAATTTCATTTTCATAATTTCACGTAGCACAACTTTCAATGACCATAACTCATCAAATGTTACTCCAATTGGCTACGATTGCCTCTTTTAGGAAATAGCACTGCGTAATCTACAACACTTGAATCATGCCAGCTCCAACTAGATGGGATTTGACCCCACTTTTTGGAGGTTATAAGGCCTTAAACAATGTTCAAATTTTTGTATCAAAAATTCGTAATAATTTCACAAATACACTTGGATTGTTATGAGACTTTATTGGTAGGGTGATATATCTAAAATAAACCTCCATGGATGAAATGTAAACATTTTGAGCTTTAATAACCAAATTAGAAAAACATAGTAAGCTTCCACGAATATAAATTCTAGACTAAAATAACCCTTACTGAAAAGACAAAATAGAAACATTTTTGGGTGATGCAAGATTACCTTTATATCTAGGATACTCTACATTAGACACCAAAAGTAATTTGAGTAGTAACTTTGTCATGTCTCAGGTGTTCAGAGGAAAACCAAGATGGTTAACCTCTTCCATTATCAGATATGATGAATCTTTTACAAGTATTCCTTTTTTTTTGAGCTTATATCCTTCATATGTCATGTTCCTTATGCTTCTTCCAACATGAGTATATATTTTATCTCCTTACTAGTTAGTAGAACATTGCACTTTAGAAGACAAAATACTAATATGTCTAGCTTATACAAGATTTCCCTTACACTCGAGGTTTGAGTCAACATCCCAAGTTTTTAAATATGACACATTTTATCCCTTGCAAAAGACTACTGATGTTATTCACATAGTTTGATTTTTTTTCAAAGAAATGGTGAAACTACATGGTCTACCAAAGAACACAATTTTAGGTCAAGAAACAATATTTGTTGGAGATATTTGGACATCATAGTAGAAGAAGATAAAAATAAATGTAAGGTTTGGTTCATCACATCATCTACAAATTATTGGATAGACTGGAGTGGCAAATAAAGGTCTAGGAAACCTATTATAGTGTTTGGTTGGGGACAAACCAAAGGAATGGGATTTGATTTTACTAGTTTTTTAACAAAATTTGTATATAATAGTTTTGACAATTAAAATACTAGTATTTTTGAAGCTACAAAGTTTGCATAATACATAAAGAACTTGCATGGGGAAGTGAGGAAGTACACTGCCAAAATAAATATAAAGTAAAAGGATAGGGGAAATGAGAAAAAGAGGCATAATGAATTTTATATTTGAGAAAAATTCATGGGTTATTTGAGAAAGAAGAGATTTCCAATGAGAGCATATAGTAAGTTGAAGATGAAGAAGTTTGGATCATATCAAATACTGAAGACATATGATTCCAAAAATACATATGAAGTGGAATTTTTCATTGAACTAAATATTTAACTAGAGTTTAAGATTTCAAGTCTAATAGAGTATAATAAAGGAAGTTTTAAAGATGAGGTCACTAGAGGACATTAGAATATTCGAGTAACTATTTCATCTATAGAGTAAATTGAACACATTTTGGAAAGCTGTGCTAGAAGAAGCATAAAAAATATGAATATAAACAATATATGGTCAAATGGAAAGGAAGGCTTGTTGAAGATTCATCATGGTTGTCAAATGAGGAGGTGAACCATCTTGGTTTTCCTAAGAATACCTAAATTTTGACAAGGACACTTCTCAAATTACCCCATGGTTCTGATCTAGGATAATCCTAGGTGCAGGGGTAATGTTACATCACCAAAAAATATGTTTTGTTTGTCTTTTCAATAAGGACTATCTCAATATAGGGTTTTTGCTTATGGAATCTTTATATTTTTAGTAAGTTGGTCATTAGAGCTAAGAATCTTCTAATTTCTTCCCTAGAGATTCACTTTTGATACAACCTACCACTAATTTTTTATTGCAAGATTGAGTATAGTTTTGAAGAAATTCAAAAAGTATTTGCACTGGCGTACAAAAGCTTTTAAAATAATTTTTAAAGTTGCAAAGGCTCCAAAAAGGGTGAATCCTTACTCGACTAGAGCTTGCATGAGTTACACAATGTAGAGCAGTTTGTGGTGATTTTGAAATGAGGCCATAATTGTCATCAAAGCAATTGGTGATGATTTATGGTCTTTGTAAGTTGCTCTACTCAAAACTAATAAAAATCAATCTTCTTTAAAAAAAAGTATATTTTGAAAGTTCTTGGGGTCTAGTCTAATGTAATAAAATAAAATAATAATATCATAGGACTGGTCGGACTCAACCTTAAGGTTAAAGAATCTAGAATTCTCTCAAGCAATGGAAAATTGCCTATATAATAAAGGATTGTAGGGTTATCTAAGAAAATTTTAGGGGATGTATATGATAATTCTAGCTTGTAGAATATTGTAAAGAAAATGTCCATGTAACTTCACATGTCACATTGTTTAAAATTATTATTCCATTTTTTTGGAGATAATAAGAATGCAATTTTATGTACTTTTTTTTGCAAAAAGAGGGGTAAAAATTTATTAAGATAGAAAGAAATACAACAAGGAGAGCTCAACAAGGAGCTCGATCCTGAGCAACAAGATCATCAAATTCTTGCACCATCTCAAAGGACAGTTGCCTCATATCCCTAATATTCCAACTCGGATCATGACTAGATGCCCATTTGGCTAAACAATCAGTAGTTCTATTCCATTCACGAGGAATATACGTGAACCTAATGAACTGAAAAGAGGAAGAGAAGAAAAGAATCTGCTTAACAACAGTGGCCAGCTACCAACTAACATCCTCAACCTCTTGCGAAGAAAGCATGTTCACCACCACCTGGGAATAATTTTATGTACTTAATTTTCTATTATTTATTTTATTTTATTGTATATATGTTATTGTTAATAAGGGGAGTACCCTTCATCACATAAGAAATTTTCTTTTTGTGTTTCTAGATTTGATTGTGTAAGAGAAATAGTAAAGTGACTTCTTCCCAATGTTCTCTTTCTTTCATGGTTGATGGATCACATAGTATAATTTGAACCATTGATGCAAAAAATAGTTACATAATCTAATCTTAAAGTAGAAAAAGCTAAAAAAGAACCTTACAATAAATGTTATGAAAAAACAAAATATGTGATTAACCTTAGAAGATACATTTTCATCAAATTTGAATCCGTAAGTAAGAACTTGACATTAAGTAAAATACTATTATCAATATTTACTATAAAAAAATATTGAATATATAGGTGTAAATTAGTACAATTTATAAAAAATTAAAACCTGATATAAGATGATGCCAAACAAAAGGTCAAAGATGTTATTTCTTATATCTATAATAATATATAAGAAGACATAATATAAGAGTGATATTAAAACATTTAGGGACATACATTTTTAAAAAAAAATGATTCAAAAATATAAATGGTATCTAACATCTGTTTTTATGATGAATTTTTATTAATATGTTAGTATAATTTTGATTACTATGAAATTTTGTGGTTTTTTTCTGTTAAATATTTAAATTGTGAACTACACAAAATTCTTATGGTTTTTATTAGATTAACGTAAGCAAAGAAATGCCTTTAGCCCATATTTATAATGGAAACTTTAGGTTGATTAATAGGAACATATTTAAACATCTTTATTTTAAAATACATAATAAATAAATATCTATTTGATTTTTCTTAGTTCTAAATGAAATAGAGCCTTTTTAATACATTACTAATTTTCTAACTTTTTTTTTTTCTGATTTAGGAATTATCTATGTTACAGCTAATGCATATAATTTAGATTTACAAAATTCATCCTATAATTAGAAGCATCTACATTGATTGGCGGTAAGTGCTTGAATTTTAGATATCATATTGTTAAACAAAAACTAAACTAAACTAAATAATTCATTTTCTTAAATTATACTTTTAAGTGAATGAGATATATGTTTTTTATGTACAGTATAGAACAATTATAAATTAATAAATTATTTATATTTAATGAATAATCAAATTATTCTAATTGTTCTTTAAGACATTATATAAAGATTACATTTGGACATTGTTGTTCTAACTAAACTACATAAATATTGTGTACTGATGTTCGTGCTAATGAGCTAGTTGTCTAAATTCCCCATTTTAAGCTTCACTTAACTTCACTTAAACCAAAAATATTTATTATCAAGAAATATCTAATATAAAATTTATAAAGGAAATGCAAATTATATATATTAGAAAACTATATTATCTTCCCAATAATTGCAAAAGACGGAATGATATCATATAATTCGAATGTATTTTTAAAGACAACTTGTAATGATCAAACAGCCTAAAATTGCAGTTCTTTTTATGTTTGCCTAATCGAAAATATCAATGTTAGATGTTATTTATGGCCATCTCACATAAAGAGAGACTTCTCATTCAAATAGTTATTGTTAATGGAAAACATTAGGTAAAATGCCGTTTCAATAGCCAAAACATTTCCTTTCTATATCTTTCTCTAACAGTTTGTTGTCATGATGGATACAGAGACAAGTGGATAAAAATCAATTGATAAAAAAGATAAAACGGAGTGGAGATGACTCAAGACATAACTAGAAGTACCTTCAATTGTAGAGAAATTCAAATTTCTCAACTAAATGGTGAAGGAAAAACAGAAAGCAATGGTTCTATTGATTCATAGCTGATCGACGTAAAAAATACATTCATTCCTCCACATAAAATATGGCAAGTTTCCACAAAGGTTTGCATTTATAGGGTCCCTAAAGGCATCATGGATTCGAAACCAGAAGACTATGTTCCTGCAGTTATATCATTTGGGCCATACCATTACAGGAAAACTCCTCACCTAATTAAAATGGATCAGTATAAAATTGAAGCACTTCATAGAATGGTGGCAAGATTAAATATAGATGTTAGCACCATGATTGCAGAGATTCAAACGTTGGAGAATGAAATAAGAGAGTGCTATGCAGAACCAATCGACTGGGATGGAGAGACGGTATGTTGGATGTTAACAATGGATGCTTGCTTTATTCTGGAATTTTGTAAAAGCGCTAAGGAAACAAGACGTGAGAGTGATAGAAATTACTTTAGCCTTGTTTTCCAAAATACTGATAGTCGCAACTGCATGTATCGTGATATATTAAAAGACATTTTCAAGTTGGGAAACCAAATTCCCTTATGCACCCTTATAACTCTACTTCAACTAGAATGTGAAACTCGTGAAAAGGCAACAACTGAGTTATCTGAACGGCTGAGTAGGTACACATTTTTCCGAGGGAATCCTTTCCCTCGCTTGTCAGAAGATGAGAGTAAATTAAAACTGAAGGAACATTTACAGAAGAATCTACCTCCATGCCCTCTACTGGATTTGTCAAGAATGATAATGAAAGATGTGTTAGCAGGTTTAAGCCCGATCAAGCCAGTTACGGATGTTGAATATCATGTTAGTCCCCAGTTGCCTGGACGTACCTTGTCTATCCCTTGTTCCGTCTTACAAGGCGCTGGCATAAAATTTAAACCAGGTAATATCGGGTTTGAAAAGAAATTGTTTCGAAGCAGTACGCTTTTCCTCCCTAAAATCCGCATGTCCGGCAGAACAGAAACAAGGTTGCGGAACTTAGTGGCTTATGAAGAGTGTCAAAGGTGTTTATGGTCTCCGGAAGAGACTCTAATTTCACGAAATCTGAGGATTATCAAAGATTTAATAGATTCAGGGAAAGATGTCTCTATACTAAAAAAATCGGACATCATTTGGGGTGTGACCCCGAGTGACGAAGATACAGCTCGTATGTTTAAGTCAATTATGAACGGAACAACCCTCGACCAAAGTCAAGAAGTTCAGGAGGTGCTAGGAAGAGTGAGGGAGCATTATAAAAGTCCATGGAGGGTGTGGATGAGCCAGTTTAGGGAAGAATATTTCTCAAAACCATGGCACGCTATCTCCCTTCTTGTGGGCATACTTCTTTTGTGCATGCCGGCTATTCAAGCCGTGTATTCAGTGAAGAAGTAATGTATGCTTGTTTGTAATTTTCTATTCTGGTTTGTTATTAGCAATGCACTAAACAAATGTGATTCAGAATTATTAGCTCCAAGTTGCGAAAGAAGTGGGCGTGATAACAATGAGCTCGCCATGGTTCTCCAGGACTTTACCATTTGGGATAACAATCCTTTTACTACTTTCTTGATAAGATGTTTGTGAATGGTGGGACAAGATGTTGTTAATGGTGTGAAATGCTTTACCCAGAAATTATTAAATTTATATGATATGCCCAAGAATGCTAGAGCCTTAAAAGGATGATTGGAAAGTGTTAGCAATCCTTTTACTCAGAAAAATCATTTTCATGTTTGGTTTAGTTGTCTTGAGATCTAAAAATAGATTAGTATCTATCCCCTCTCTTTCTATACATCCAATGCACGGTCATAAATGTTGGAAAGATAGTTATATCTTAGTCTACCTCTTCTTTAGGAATTGGTTACCAATATAATTTTACTTGCTTATATAATTTTATTAATAATGAAAAATCTCCGTGTTATTACAATTATTAAATCTAGTGAAAGTGTCTTTAGATAATGATATCAGAGTCACTAATGGTGTTATATTTCAACAATTTTATCTAATACATATATATATACATATAAATATATTTTTTATTATTAATAAAAAATCTGTATTATTAAATCTAGTGAAAGTGTCTTTAGATAATGATACATGTGATGCATTAAGAGTCACTAATGGTATTATATTTCAACAATTTTATCTAATACATATGTTTTGAGTGATGAATTGGTGTTAAACGTATAAACTAAATGTGATACATATGTTTTGAATGTTAAATTGGTTTTAAACTTATAAATTACATGGATTGTATTTTAATGTAAATTTAGAGATTGGGAAAAAAACATATAGTAGTAATTTTAATTTTTTAAATCTATAATGATGATTAAATAAAATATGTTGAAATATAACTATAATTATTATATTTTTTAATTATTTAATAACATAATATTTAATATTTAAGGAAGAATTATATACAAATAATTATTGCTGAAGGTTAAAATAAAAAGATGTTGCTTAAATAGTAATTTATTTTTGAATCAATATAGAAATATTATTATTGTGATTGTATTTTGTGTTTCATTATTATGATAAATTTTGAACTATAGTGATGATTAATTTTGCACCTTTTACATAATCTTTCTTAGTCTAAATCTTTTTAAAATGTTTTGATTAAGTAAAAATAGCTTTTGAAAGGACCCAAAATCTTGTACAAAGGGAAAAGAAAGATATAAGAATGAGGATCTTAAAACAACTATGGAATACCACTAGACAAACTAGAGGGACACACCAAAGTTTCCAACAAGAGGGCAAACAACCCAAGAAGCCACAAACCATCAACATTTACATTTTGGTCTAGTCTTTTGAGAACATAAATACATATCAAATTAAGGTTAGGAGGATTTGACTTTTTTTCCTTTCACTGATGTCCAACCATCCTCAACCTTCTACCAATCTTCATTAACCCCCTAAACCCTTGCAATAGGGGAAGCACCAACAAAATTATTGTAGATAGAGTCAGCAATAGAATAATGGACAACAACAACATTCTAAATCAAAGCCACCAAAGGGACAACAATCGAATCATCAGAATCAGTATTAGAAGAAGGTTCACTAGCAACATCCTGAGTCAAAACCATCATAGGGACACCATTCAAATCATTAGAGACAATAATAGAATCATCAACCAAAGAAAATTCATTATGAAAAGAGCTATCCAATCCATCCTCATCCATGGATACTTTCTCAACCTTATAGTGATCATCTGAAACCCCCAACAACCAAGAAGGTGATTTCTTCGATCTAACCTTGTCAAAGGAGCATCACATAGTGTGATGGCTAGTCTTATGACATTTTTTGCATCTAAATGGAATACCCTCATAATCAAAAAGCTAAATCCAAGAACCATTTGTAGAAGCCAACTTAATTTTTCAGGGAGCCCCTTGGAGACATCCATCTCCACAAGGATATGGGCATACATCATCCTATAGATATTGGAGGAATTTGAATCAACCAACAAGGAATCCCCAACGGTATCCCCCATAGCCTCTAAGACTGAATCCAACAAAAAGTGAAGGGAAAGATTTGACAGCCTTACCCAAAGAAGAATCTTATGAAAGGATTCAGTAGTCAAATCAAAATCTTGGTATCAAAGTTTGGCCATCAAGGGGAACCTTTCCTCCCAAGAGAAATTGTTGAGTTTCCATTTTCCATGATGCTTAACAATAGGAATCCTTTCGAACTCCTCTCTTGAAAAGCTAATCTGGGATCAACTCTAAGGTTCTTGGTGATCTTGTGACCTACTAGAATCTACTCTATTGAAGATAAATGTGTATAATCACAAGAAGGCATTTGTTGGTTCTAAGAAAAGATGTTTGATTTGCTGTTTTGAAAAATAACCACAAAGGATATATTTTTTGTATTTTCAATTTTATGATGAATGCAATTTGTTGATGCAACTATATGAATTCCTATTTCAACCAAGTGTTCGATGATAGCAACATGTTTGTGAGTTAAATCATCGAAAAGAGTGGGTAGGACACCAATGAAAATAGGAGCAACACTTTCTCAATTCCATTGATGTAAGCGTCAATGAGAACTTAGTAATAACTGAAAGATGTTTCACTTCTCATCAAATTGCAAGGCCACAAAAAGTGTGCTCATGCGAGACAAGAAGCTATGTAGGAACAATAGGTGATCTTTTCTCCAACTCAGTATGTCAGTGAAATTCGTTAACATGAGGCAAACACCAAAACTAAGAGACCACACAATCAAATCAACACAAAAATACCATTGGCTCCATTATTATTTATGAAGAAGAATTCAAAAAAATAACACACTTGTGCAAGAATAACTAAACTTAGAATGAGAGTACTAATAAGATATAGCATCAAAATAATGGCCTAGAATACATGTTACATTCGTAAATTTATAAGAAATCATCTCTTCAATTTGTGTTGAGAGTGAGAGATCTCTTCATGCAAATATATGGTCAAAAGTAATAAAATAAAATTAATTATATACAAACTAACTCTCTAAATGGTGCTAAGTTGGTCCCCGCCCTTTTTTATATCAATTAATGGGTGCACGAGCCTTTACATGGCTTAAAACAAATAAGTAAGAAATAGACAAGAAGAAGGAAGCTGCAAGAGGATCTGAGAGCCACTAGAAGCTCTAAAATGGAAGCTTGACATTCTCTAGGCATTTCTAGTAGTTGAACTACCATCAGAATGCATTTTTGGTGCATGGAATCCTCTAAAATAGCAACTACAAGTTAACTGTCGGTGCACTGCTTCTTCTTCAAAACCTGTGGGCACACCTATGAGAAAAGTGCACCTTGCACACCTTCAAGGAATTTGTGCAAGGTGCCTATTAGTGAATAGATTGTCCTCCAAAGAAATAAATACAAATTAACCCTAAAGCCCAAGAAGGAAGACTAAATATGCACTAATAGTTGGGTCATTTCAATATTGAAAAGTATAAATACCCTCTAAATTTATATGGGTACAACTCCCCATGCATGATTTACAATGAATTCATAGCTATACAAGTATGGATGTTTTTGACTAGAAAGCACAAAAGGTTTACAAACACCTATCTATAAACAAAAAATAAATGTAGAAAAACTAATCTGACGGGAAGGAAATAAATAGTAAATGACACACAGTTCATCTACCTAAATGCTACATTAAAACGAGAATGAAAACATGAGAAACTGAAGAATCAAAGCTTCAAAGACACCTTGAAATTAAACATGTTCAGAAAACAATAACACTAAATTACATTTAGAGAAAATTGAAAGCTATAACAAGGATCACAATCAATGGAAAGAAAACTACCCAAACATAAAGTTTTGGTGTGCAATTATCTCCCACATCTCCTTTCTCTAAAGTGTAAAAAATTATGTAGATCTTATTACACATGCATCAAAATCGTTATCTAGAAGAAATAGAAATTCCCTCCCTTACATTACACTTAAAATAAAAAATTTCCCCTTTTCATAACACATAGTTTAGAAATAATGACAAAAGCTTTGCTCTTCCACAGCCCACAGTCTACTCTCTTTCCCCTCCAAAGAACTAGAAAAGCTAAAAAAAAATTGGAAGCCCTCTTATGTTTTTTCTTCTTGATTAAATAAAATCTAGAATAGGCCCCTTTCAGTTTACATAACTGTTTCTTGAATATCCCCATCTCTTTACATTCTCAGGAAGCTTCTACTTTTTCTCTTATCTATTTACCTTTATGAAATAAACTTTATTACAAGTCTATATTTATCAACAACCTATTAAACACTACTTCCATGAGACTCCTCAAACTTATAATGTTATCATATATTAAATGGTTTTCAAGGCTCATTAATAATGTTTCAATATTCCTATGTGGTTGCATTGAGCTTGGATAGATATATCAAACCAATTGACAGATGTCAATTGGTGATCCTTCCATATTTCTCTCTTACTCTATTCAGCACTGTTATCTTAGTATTTTTATGAAGTTTGATTGTTTATTTTGCTATCTTAGGAGAGCATCGGATTTCTCTCTTAGTTTGATTTGGGCAGACATGCGGCATGCGAAGATTCCTTTGTGTAAAAACATTTGGCAATGATACATCTATCTGTGGATGTATTTTGGTATACCAAACTTGCTATAGGTGAAGAGATATCGGGTTGAAGTGTCGACATGGTGTTACTAAATCAGAAAACACAACCTGTACTTTCTTTTTGACCCCATGTATGTACCTATCTAAATGTATCCACATTGGGTGGGGATCGGGTCTTTAGTTTAGTACTTCACTCTAGATATAAGAGTGTAGATGATGCGAGGGGAGTCAGGTTTCTCCACCATGAGTATCTTTTGCTGACAATCCATCACTAATTTCTCTTAGACCCCTGACTACATGCTCATCAAACTTGGGCATTTGGCCCAACATATCACATGTGCCTACTGTATATAAGCTTAAAAAAGGAACTGTTAGTTGTTATATCAAGGAATTCCAACCTGTGAGATTGCCATCATGACTCAAGAGTGCCTTCATATACTGTTTCTTTTAACATGGAAAGGTGGGGCTTCATCTCTTCTTCATTCATGTCATAGCATAGATGTCGACACCTATAAGTTTGGGATGCCCTTAGAGTCAGGTTTTTCTGGTATGAGGAAATTTTTTTGACTTTAACCCTCCTTTTTGTTGTCTTTAGGTTGGAGTCTTGAGTGCAATTTTCTTGTTTATGGGTCAACTCCTCTCCCCATCATCAAGAGAGGCACGATGTTGATGGCACTAGCAAAGAATCACAACCATGTCATTCGGGACTATGAAGAATTATATCCTTTGGTGACATAGGCTTCTTTGGTGCCATGTAAAGATCCTGATTAATACATACCTAGGTGTTTAACTTCCCCTCAACATCTGTCCCAAGCTCAGGTTTTTTGTATTTCCCATCGAGTGATCTCAGACTTAGACTTTGTGAGGAGTGGCTACAGATTTATTAGAACCTGATAGCTTTACTTGGAGGTTTTAGAAGATGTTTAGAATGCTTGCAATATGTCAATCATTTTGATTCATTTCTCTTGATTTGGGAATCTCGAGCTTTCACAATGCTTCCTTCATATAATTCAATCATAAACAAAATGAGCAGAGAGCTATTAATTTTTTATCAACTGTCTCATATTATGAGGGTCATCTTTTGATGAGGATGGTTTTTAGAATGATAATCTATTCGAGACCAAATGCAAATAATTTTGATGCCCATAATTATTATTTCTAATTAACTTATTTCGACCTCAATGAATGGAAATCATTGTTATTTTTTTGAGAATATCATGCATCCCCTCAATGATGGTGCTCACATTTTGTCAGACATATCACATATATCTTCCATGCAGATATATGGTAGTAGGGAAGTGAAGCTTTACTGATATTACTTCAGGATGCCATCTTTATTCATTGTGTTGACCATTATTGAAGTATTAAATCTTCTGAATATTAGTATTTGACTGATCTTTAGGGACTAATTAGAATCTCAGATAGCCTTGTGCTTGCCTTTTAAATCATTAAATATAAACTGAATGTGTCTTAATGTGAAGATGAATTGAAACAAGTGAACTTTGACCTAACACTCTGAGCCTACACTATTGCAGAAAATACTAAGTGTAATCTTAGTATCGATGCCAATCATACAATCTATTTATACAATTATGTGTTCGACTAATCAAGCTATACATCATAAAAAGATTGAAATTCATGTTTCTTATAGCTTAATTGATATTAATAATATGACCATGAGCATTGGCATGTGTTGTCCCAAACTTGAAATCTGGACCATTGAATTGGCATTGTAAATCACTGAATTAGAACCACAACCCTATGTTGAACCTTGATATAATGCTTGAATTTGTATGTCAGGAATTGAACTTTGATGTAAGACTTGATGCTTTGAATATACAACATAATATTTAAACTTTGAACCTTTCTTATAGTACATTTCAATATTTGAACTTCAAATCATCAAGCTTCTGTATTGAACCTGCAAGATTAACCATCTCAAGCGAAAAGAAACACTAAATCTATTTCAATCAAATAGAAGAACTTCAAACTACTTTGAACCTTATTTTGAAGGATTTTGAGACTCCACACTAAAAATTTTAATATTGGGTCCATATTGGGAACCAACAATGCCCAATTCACCAAAAAATCAAAGTTCTTTGTTTCGAAAATGATTTCTGGGTTTTTCTCAAATGAAATCTGAGAGCACTTTTGTTTACTAATTTTTCCCATTTTGACAATTTATACCCTCTTTATACCTCAACATTTTCATAGACTTGAACTCCTTCTGCTTCTTCTATCTGAACTCCCAAAGTACATGTGTTGAATCTTATCATAAATAGTTTCAGAAGATGAGGAGCCCATTCTGGTTCATTTGTCCAACCTCTATATCTATGATCTTTAGTGTAAATTTATGAATGAAAACTTACGTGTGACTCCTTTGAATGTGAAGACCTTACTAGTTTAGGTGACATCACTATTTCTACTAATAATGAAGATGCTATGATAATCTATGCAATTACAAGTTATGTGCTACACCTTTGTGTTATGTGCACTTCATGCACTATAAAGCCTATTCCTTGATTTCTTCTTCTCTCTAACTACCTGACCCTTCTCAATAAAAGACCAAGTGATCCAAATTATCCAAAATGATCAAATGTTTGAAAAATTTTGATATCCTTTTTAATGAGCTTTTCTAGGCATTTTTAACTAGCTTTTTCGGAGGTCTTCTACTCAAAATTTCAAGTTGAAACTTTCATCAGTTCCTAAAACTAGGAAGCCAAAGGCTCACTATTTCAGGGAATGAAATTAGATTTTTAGTTCTTCTTTCCAACATTCTAAATGGTTTTGAATTTTGAGCTCTAGGTCAAAGGTTATGACCCTAACCATGTGCATGTAATCCCATGTATTTTTTTTGTGCTTTAGCTAAAACTTTAACCCAAAACAAACCCTAACTAACAAAAAATCTTGCCCAAAACACTTTAAAATAATCAAAATAGTCAATTTCTCCCCCAAAAGCCTGAAATGCAAAATAGTGCACCTAGTGCAACCTTACAAGTGCACAAGGTTCACTTAATGGTTGTTTTCTTTACCATTTTACTGTTGATGCACACGTGTTCACCTTGATGAGGTGCACACATATGCAATTGTGCATCTGTGCATTCTAGGTGCAAAGGGGAAAAATTATACCTTATCCTTTTTTCTGTGCAAAGGGTATGCACATGTTCACCTTGATGGGGTTATGTGTGCCTTAAGGTTGCTCATAAGTGTTGATGCCATAGGTTTTTTCGGTTGCAAAAAGATTGAAAAAAGGTAAGCAGATCCAAACCTTGGATAGGTGAACACACACACACCTTTGGTGTCTTCTAACACTTATGTGTTTTGGTGGTGTGTGTAGGTTTGAGTGCACCTTTGGAGGTGAAGAGGTGTGGGAATCAAGAGTGTGTTAGGAGAAGTGAGGATAGGAGAGGTGGGTCCCATGCTTATATAGGTCCAAGGGTGGTGTGTGCACCCTTTGGAGGTGTACACATGCACAAGTGTGCATGTCTGCATATCCAAAGGAAATGGATGCACACTTGTGCCTTTAGCACACTTGTGCACCTTAGATAGGTGTGCATGGGCACTAATTCCACTAGTGCGTAGTGATGCACTAAAAAAAATATCTTAATTCTCCAATTCTAACACCTAGCTTTTCTTGGGTAGTGAAAAAAAGCTAGACCCAAACTTCTAAGGCAGTCTGAAAATGAGCCAGGCCCTAGACCAGGGGTTTGGGAGACAAAATTTTTACTATCCCCATTTCTAGGAGAAATGGGGTGTGCACTATGAAACCAGAACAAAGAGCCCCCAAAAAAGGGAAGAAATGACAAACACATTTCTTCACTAGCAAGCATTCTTATAAAATGTACCAAATAACAATTGAGTTCAAACACTTCAAACAACTTTCAAGTTCTTCAACAATCAAAATTTTAAAATCTTGAATCTTTGAGCTTAGTGTGTACTCAATATGTTCATTTCCTTTGATGTCTCAAAATGCACTCTATCATGAACTTCTAGAAACTCAGAGGCAATCTTTCACCCTACCAGTCCAGTCATCAGGAATCCTTTTAGAGCCTGTTTATCAATCACTTATCTAACCAAATGAGAGAATTTTTTCTGAGGGCTCTTAGCAAGTTATCAATTCTAAATTGTAGGTCCTTAGTAATCTCTTTTGATTTTTCTTCAAGGAGCTTGCATGTTTCCATTTGATTCTTCCATGAAGAAATTTGTATAGATAGTGGATAGCCATTTTGGAGTGCATATCCCTATTGGCATATTACCCTTTTTAGGTATTTTGGAATCTTTCTTTCTTAACATCACATTTCTTTTTATTCTCTTTCTATACCTTGACCACACTTAGATTGTGTGGCTAAGGCATTGGTGTCATTTCTCAAATTCTTTCTTTAGTTTGATAACCTCGGCATTCCTCTTTATGAACTTTAGGAAACTCTCATGCCAAACAATAATCTTAGCAGTTCTTTGAAATTATCCTTTAGTTTGATCCAACAAGTTTGAACTATCCCTTTGCTGCTATAAACCTTTATTTGAAAATACTAAGATAGTCAATCTTTATATTTGTAAACTGTTGAGAACCACAATTCTGATTTCAAGACTAAAAGTCCTTTTCACTTGTAAGTAGCATCCATTTTTAGTTGGTACATAAACAATTTTATCTAAACACTTTAACAAAGAAATACCTCTTCCCTGAAGTTAAGACTAGTTGGGATGGACCACATGTTGGGAACAACCCCGAAAAAACATAGTGATTCCCTAACTCAAAGACTAAAAAAGAAAAAGAAGCAAAAAGAAAAAATACAAACGAAAAGACTCGATTCAAAGAAAACTAACACCCAACTAAAAAGACTAAAAAATAAATAATATTATTGAAAAATTCAAATAAAAAGAATATGGTTGTCAATAGATTTCTCATTATGTGTAGTAATAATGAACCACCCCATATAGTCCTAAAAATGTTGACTTTTCTTTGTACTCAAAAAAATAAAATTTTGACAATCTTGGTTGAAATTTTGGGCTCAAATCACAGAAAATGAGAAGTTGTGGTAACTCTCCATGATCATGATTAATCCACAATGAAATTCCCTTACCTTTAGCATCATATTCAAATTGAAAATCATCAAACTGAGAGGGATAATGGGAAGATATCACCTGATCTGGCAAGTTCCCCACCATTCGGTACATTGGCACATTTTAATTTCTCCTTCTGGTGATCTTATCTCATGGTACACAACTCCACACACAAATGGAAACACTAGCATCGATGATGTAATATAGCTATCAGGAAAGGACCCAAAAGATATAACATTATTTTTATGGTTCTTCTTATCACCATCATTAGCCTTAAACCATGAATTGTCACCTTTAGGCTCCTTGGGACTAGAAAATTCAATTGTAAGCCTTCCTTTCAAATTACCAAGTTCATTAATATTATTAATCAAGGTGGTTTCTCCCTCATATCCTAAAGAAGCAAGTTCAAAATCATACTTAGCTTCAATTTTGATATTCCAAGCTAACAAGAAATCAAGACATCTAACTTCAGAATGAAACCCAAATGGATGGATTCTATATGATGTGGTTATTGCATGGTTTGTTATATGTGTAGAATATCCACAAATAGACATTTCCTCAATCAAGCTCAAGACCAAATTAAGCACTGTATCCATCTCTTCTAAAGACATATCTTATTTTGAGGGAGGTACCTTATCCTTATTCAATAGGGAATCAATATCACAAAAGGAAGCATTGGTATCTTCTTCTTGATGACTTCCTGATTTAGAAATATCACCAACCTTGGGATCTTCTATATTTCCATTATTTTTTGTAACTTTGAGAATTTTTGCAACCCCATGGAGTTTTGGAACTTCAAAATTTTCTAGGATCCTCAAATTTTCTAGGATCCTCAAAATTTTCTAGGATCTACACTTATTGCAACATCAAAACTTGAAATAATTTCATTACTTCCAACAATTTCAATAGGCCAATCTTTCTATGCTAACGCATTAGATACTACATCTTGGCAACTAGCAGATTCCAACTCTGAATGAATCCTTTGATGGAGGAGACAATAGTTAGGAAGAAAAAGAATGTTTGGGTTCTGACCTTCTCCAAGATAATTCAAATTTCTTGTTATGTTATCCATAAAAACTTTTAAAACCTCATCCTTTAGATGTAATTCCTTTTGAACTGTCAAGGTAATCTTGATTGTAGCCTCATAATGAATTGGAGTATTATAGACCTACATGTCTTGAGGAGTGGGATGCAACCATAGAGGGACATTATCCATTAAAGAATCATCTCTACTTTTCAAAATTTGTGTGTTCATATTATTGCTACAAAAAATAGGTATCCCAAAGTGTCCATGCTTGTCCTCTTCATTGAATGAGAACATAAACTCATCTTGATAATCTTCATCATTTTGTTCTCCTACAAATTTGTCACATGATTTACACACCATTGCACTAAACTAAAATGGTTGTTCCTCCATGATTTGGGGAGGTTGATCTAAAACATCATCATTCCCATGTCCATTTTGACTCAGAATCATACCTATAATACTAGTATTATTCTCATTGTTGATGATATTGTAAAGGCCAACATTTGTGCTCTGATTTTGAGAATAATTGTTTTGGGCAGCAAGCTGTCTTGGATGATTGCCTTGGTTTCTGGAGGAATTCAACTTCATTTTCATAAGTTCATTGGATAACAGAGACATCATGTCCTTCATGGCCTTAAATTCTCTAGCTGTATTGTTCTCAATTTTAGCAAGTGGTGAAGTCTTTTGCTCAAAGAATACAATCTTTTGTGGATCATAACCTGAATATGTAATTGTTCATATTGGAGCAGCAGTAAGCTACTTAGTTAATGTAAAAACATCTTTGAAGACCTTTTCAATGGTATCAATGTGTCTAGCTAAGAGTCTTCTTAGAAAAATAGAAGTTAATGAATCCATTGTTCCAAAATAGATATTGATGATAGCATCTTGTGGTACAATATACATTAACTCCATTCTTTAATACACCCTATAGAAGTCATGATTAAATTGTGAAATAGTCTTGTTGGGATCCCTCTTAATTGACATGAACTAATGATGTAGGATAGCTAGATCAATATAGATCTTGAATTGTCCTAGAAACTTTCTCTCAAAAGAGTTCCAATCCCTTATTGATATTGGTGATAGATTAAGGTACCAATTGAATGATGTTTCCCCCATAGTGTAAGGAAAAAGGTGACATAACACATCCATATGCTAAATCTAGTTTCAATTACAGATTTCCTTGAAAATTTTAAAATCATCTTTTTTTGTCCGTGATTCTCCATAGATGAATTGTGGGAAAATTTTTTTGGGATTTTTGGGCAATTCATGTAATGGACCAATTACATTCAAAGGTGAACTTTGGGCATTGAAGAAAGACATTGTGCATAATGATGGGAATGTGTAATGTAGAATGTAGAGTGCATGATGATGATGTAATTTGTAATTTGAATGGGTGGAGTTCTTGGTATCCCTTTATCACTATGAGGCTTTTGAAAGTGACTGAGTTCTAGGAACTTGTGTTTATTCTAGAAAATTGCACCTATAAAAAGTGCACCTTGAAAAACCACACCTTCAAAAACTGCACCTACACACCAGTGCACCTATGCACCTATGCACCTACACACTTGTGCACCTACACATCTTCAAACATGGTAGAATTTTCAAACAATAACTTGTGTTTCTTTGCCAAATGGTTTTTAGGCCCTCCTTCTACTGTTAGTTTTGATGAATTTTTATTTTGCATGATGCTTAACAATAGGAATCCTTTTGAACTCCTCTATTCAAAAACTAATATGGGATCAACTCCAAGCTTCTGAGTGATCTTGTGACCTACTAGAATCTACTCAATTGAAGATAAATGTGTATGCTCACAAGGAGGCCTTTACTTGTTCGAACCAATTTCAGTCAAGACATTTGATCTGCTATTTTGAAAAATAACCACGAAAGATATATTTTTTATTTTATGATGAATGCAATTTGTTGATGCAACTATATGAATTCCTATTTTAACCAAGTGTTAGAAAGGAAAATAAAAAGATAAGGTAACGAGAGATTAAAGAAAATAATTTCAAAGAGAAATTCTTAATTGACATAAACAACGATAACAACGCTTCTACAAGTTAAATCATCGAAAAGGTTAGGTAGGAAACCAATGGAAATAGGAGCAGCACTTCCTCAATTCCACTGATGCAATCATTGATGGGAACTTAGTAATAACTAAAAGATATTTCACTTCTTATCAAATTGAAAGGCCATAGAAAGTGTGCTCATGTGAGACAAGAAGCTATGCAGGAACAATAGTTGATCTTTTCTCCAACTCAATACATCAATAGAATTTGTTAACACGAGGCAAACACCAAAACTAAGAGATCACACAATCAAATCAACACAAAAAAACCACTCACTCCATTATTATTTATGAACAAGAATTCACAAAAATAGCACTCTCTAGAAAGAATAACTACACTTAGAATGAGAGCACTAATAACATATATTATTGTATAAAAAATAACATCTCTTGAATTTATAAGAAACTGTCTCAATTTGTCTTGAGAGTGAGAGATATGTTCATGAAAATACATGTTCAAAACTAATAAAACAAAACTAATTATATATAAATTGACTCTGTAAATGGTGTTAATTAGGTCTCAACCCTTGTTTATAGCAATTAATGGGTGTATGAGCCTTTAAATGACTTAAAACAAAGAAAGAAATAGTACGCAAGAAGAAGGAAGCTACAAGAGGATTTGAGAGTCACTAGAAGCTCTAACGATGGAAGCTTGACCTTCTCCAGGCATTTCTAGGAGTTGAACCACCCTCAGAATGTATTTTTGGTGCATGAAATGCTCTAAAATAGCAACTGGCAGTTAAGTGTTAGTACACTACTTCTTCTTCAAAAACTATCAGCGAACATCTGAGAGAAGGACACCTTGGAAAAGTGTACCTTGCACACCTTCAGGAATGTGTGCAAGGTGCCCAATTCACCAAAAAATCAAAGTTCTCTATTTTGAAAATGGTTTCTGGGTATTTTCAAGATGAGGTCTAGGAGCACTCTTGTGTACTTATTTGTCCCTTTCTGATGATTTATACCATATTTATAGCCAAACGTTGTCATAGACTTGAACTCATTTTGCTTCTTCTATCTGAACTCCCAAAGTACATGTGTTGAATCTTATCATTAATAGTTTCATAATTGAGGAACTTGTTCTGGTTCATGTGTCCAACCTTTGTATCTATGATCTTTAGTGTAAATTCATGAATCAAAACATATGTGAGACTCCTTTGAAGGTGAAGGTTACTAGTTTAGGTGTGATCTCTATTGTTGTTGATAATGAAGATGCTATGATAATATGTGCACTTGTGCATTATGTGCCACACCTTCATGTTATGTGCACTTCATGCACTGTGAAGTCTATTCCTTGAATTTTTCTTCTCTCTGACTACTTGACCCTTCTCGATTAGAGACCAAGTGATCCAAATTATCCAAAATGATCAAATATTTGAAATTTTTTATTATATCTTTTTGAACAAGCTTTTCTAGGAATTTTTAACTAGCCTTTTTGGAGGTCTTCTACTAAAAATTTCAAGTTGAAAGTTTCATTAGTCCATAACACTAGGAAGCCAAAGGCTCATGGTTTTAGGGACTGAAATTAGATTTTTAGTTGTTCTTTCCAATAGTGTAAATGGTTCTAAATTTTGAGCTCTAGGTCAAAAGTTATGACCCTGACAAGTTATCTAATATCATGTGCATGTAATTCCATGGATATTTCTTGTGCTTTGGATAATGAGGATGTCAATTTATCTGCATAGAAAGAAAATATTAATTTGAAGAGCTAAAAATCTAATCCAAAACAAACCCTAACTGACAAAAAACCTATCCCTAAATACTCAAAAATAATTGGAATAGTCAATTTCTCCCCCAAATGCCTGGAATGCAAAATAGTGCACCTACCACACCCTTAAAGGTGTGCAAGGTGTGCTTAATGGTTTCTCTTTTTACCATTTTATGGTCGATGCACACTTGTGTAATGATTTCTACCTTGACAAGTTGCACAACTATGCATCTGCAAATTCAAGATACAAAGGGGAAAATTAGTCTCTTTTTTTTTTTTGTGCAAAGCATGCACACATGCACACCTTGATGGGGTGCACATGTGCACACCCTTATGTGTGCCTTAATATTTCTTATAAAAGGTGCATATGTGTACACTTTGGGGAGGTGCGCACATGCACACCTTTCCTTAAGCGTTGGGGCCTTAGGTATTTTAGGTTGCAAAAAGATTGAAAAAAGGTGAACACATGTGCATCTTGGATAGGTGCACATGCACGCACATTTGGTGTCTTCTAACACTTATGTGTTTGGCTGGTGTGTGTAGGGTCAATCACACCTTTGGAGGTGTGGAGGTGTGGGAATCAGAAGTGTGCTAGGAGAACTAACAAGAGGAGATGGGGGTCCCAGGCTTCTATAGGCTAGGGCTTATGTGTGCCCAATTTGGAGGTGTGCACATGGGCATGTGTGCATCTCCAAAGGAAATGGGTGAGCACTTGTACCCTTAGTACATCTACACACCTTGGATAGGTGTGCACGTGCACTAAGTGTGCTAGTGCACACACATGAACTAAAATAGCTAAAAATCTCCCAAATTCTCCAATTCTGGCACCTAGTTTTCCTTAGGTAAAGAAAAAAGGATAGAGAAAGACTCCTAAGGGAGTCCCAAAATGACCTAGGCCCCAAACCAGGGTTCTGGGAGATAAAAGATTCACTAGGGTGTCCTCATTTATAGGAGAAATGGGGTGTGCATTGTGAAACCACAAAAAAAATACAACACAAGATGAAATTTCACAATTAAAAGACCCCTTGCCATAGGGTAAATCTGTAAAATGATTGGTTCCCAATATTTGGAAATCCAAGAAAGCAAATCCAAAAGAGAGGGCCAAAAACCCCTGAAACAAAAAATAGTAGTAGTAGAAAAGTAATCCTCCACATATGTGGAAATCACATCAAAAATTTTGAAATCTAGATGAAGCACAAGCAGGTTACTTACAAAAATAGGCACAACCAAATGACTAATAGAAGGCATAGTCGAACAAATCCCCTTCTTCAGTACAGGAGCAGCAATACCCACCTCAAAAATAGACACATCTACATAAGAAATTGTAGATCTCCCCATAGCAACCCAAGACCTAGGGTAAGCATCAGGAGAATGGAGAGCATCCATAGCATGAGAAACTGGAGTAGATGGAGTAGGAGCTATAGTAGTGACCCCAGCCACAACAAGAGGGAAGAAAGCCTCTACAATTGCAACTCTAGAGGATGATGGGAATCCTCGGCATTAGTCCAAGGATGATGGGCAAGAGAGAAAACATGTTGAACCCCAACATGAGCAGCATGGGTACTAGTTAGTGCTAGAGCCTTCATGGGAACCTTCATGGGAGCGGGAGCCTTCATTTCAAAAAGTCAAAAGAAAAAAGCTACGATCAAAAAGATTTTTTAAATGTTGATAATGAGCCCCTTAATGCCATGACTAGTTGAAATCTTTAAAGTCTAAGTTATTATTTTATTTTTTATTAAGGGTAAAAAAGGTTTTGATAGGGCCTCAAAATCCATTAAAAATACATTTTGGCATGATCTAGAACCCAAAACCAACCGGTTGCAAGGAATATAGCCACAATGTCCAACATCTAAAGTCTGAACTAACAATTAGCATCCTAAAATATATGAACATTGAACAAACACTAATTCCATCTTTGAATATGGGTTCTTTTGTAACCATAACCATGAACCTTGGGTTTTTGCAAGGCTCCTAGAACCATTAAAAAATGGATATTTAGACGGACTATGAAGATCATGTCTAAATATAAATGCACCCCCCAATTGATAAATTGTTTGAAGAAAAATAAATAGTTTTGACTTCCTCCCCTAACCATCACAAACAACCTCAAGATATAAATAAGTAAAGAGCTAATTGAATATATGGGATTTTGGTATGCCTCCTAAGTCTCCAATATGATTCTAAAGTGGCTTTCAAAACCAAAACCAAAAGCATCAAACACCATAAGAACTCATTCAATGTTATCGCTAACACCCATGCCTTCTCCTAGTTTGACCACGAATTCTTCAAACAACATAGCCTTGTTGTAGGTATGGCAATTAATGAATATAAAATGTAATAGTAAATAATATATTAAGAAAAGTTATAAAATGTAAAAAAATGTCAAAGTTCGATGTCTTCATAAATTTAATTTAATCTAGTAGTAAAAATATGTTAACTAATAATAAAAAGATGGAAAAGTTTAAGTGTATGTAAAAACTATATTTTAAAACAATATTTGTTTTTTGTTGATTGGTAAATGGCCAAAGCCTAGATTAATTATTATTATTTGTTGGAATTAATTATTATTATATGTTAAGCAAAGGTAGATTAGAACCCAAGACCTCCCACATGAGAGGCTTGCAAGTTACTATTGCATTGTAGGCTTTTGCCTCTATATTATAAAACAAATTTGTTATGAATAATTCAAATCTATATATATATATATATATATATATATATATATATATATATATATATAATTTTAAATAATTTATTTAACAATTTTTCATTTTTATTTAATAATTTACCTTAACAATTTCTTATTTTGATTTAATACTTTACTTTATGCAGTCTCTAAAAATATACTAAAAATATTAAAAAATAATTAAAAACATTTTAAACTAAATAAATTTTAAAATGCCATAGAATTTGAGAAATGACCCATATTATATATATATATAGAGTATAGAAACTTCATAAAGTAGTTTTTAAAAAATATTTAAGAGTTTGACAGAGTTACTTATTGAATTGATAGAAAATATGAAAATGATAGGCTGGATGATGCTATGGTATGAGCATGGGTAGAGGCATCACGGTTAGATAGTCACTGTCAACCATGATAGCCACCTGACAAAGCTATACAGTTGACACAACATTTCCTCTTTGGCCTTCTACACTTGGTAGAGCAACACAGTGTATCAATCATTAAAGGGCATACTAATGAAAATTGTACATAAGAAAACCTATTATTGCAGTTCTTTAGTGCAAGGATGATTATAAGTTTCTTACTTTGGGTACATCTGCAACAAGACTATTCAAAAGGGTTCTCAAGTCATTTGCAAAATATTTAAATGAATAGAAGGGTGACTATAACTCCAATTATTGCAATATGATTATAATTGTATAGGAGCTACATAAGGTGAAAAATCATAGTACATTGCATTTAGTAACTTACTTAATTCTCAAAAGGTGTGTCATTTAGTGGATGTTTAAATCCAACTCCCTTTGTGAGACAATGGAGAATCGCACATGATGTGGAGAATCCCACTCAGCATTTTCATAAGACTGAGCCATTAGTGGACTTAGTTTTAAATAAATGGCAGGGAATGCGATGGTGAGGGGAAATGAGCTAATAGAAACAAATACATTATAATTATTGCATGAGATAGCTGACTATATGTAAGACAATAAATACATTTATTTTGGATCATTCACTCCATAGGAGAAGCCTATTGGCTTAATTATTATTATTATTGATTGCTTATTTTAAAGAGTTTTTAACTTTAAAATTACTAATTACAAAATAGTAAAAAGATATGTCATATACTTTTTAATATTTTATTTATTTAGCTTAATTACCTATTGTCTCCCCATTAACTCTTTTTATTTATTTATTTATTGAACTTAATTAGTTACTATTGATAGTTTATGTAAAAGACATTTTAAATATTATTTTGATATAAATTTAAAATTATGTATCCTTCAATTTATTGATACAAGATTTTATTTTATTTATAAGTTTTAATTTATCTCCATTTTTAACTCTTATTTTTCTTTCCTATTTATTTAAAAGTTAACGAGTTGTTATTTTAACTTTTCACTCATGTTTTTCCTCTCGTTTATTTTACTTTTGAGTTTTTTAATTGACTGAAGTTTGAATTTTAAAAATATTTTATTTAATTTTTCAATTATTTTAATTTACATTAATATAGTTTTAATTATTTTAGTTTTTCACTTTAAATACTAGTTTTTAAATTAGCTATATTTCTAGGAGGCTTTTTTATTTTTTAATATATTTTTAAAATATTTTCCATATTAATTTTTATAATAGAATTTTTGATAGAGTTTTTTTAAAAGATTATTTTATTCATCTAGTTTTTAGATTTTATAATTATTTTAGTTTTTTTTTTCTCTTTACTTTATATGGTTATATTTTTCATAATAGATTTGTTTTTGTGGAAAGATTTTTTAGATGATATTTTATTAGATTTTATAAATATTTTAGTTTTTTTGCTCTATTTTTCATAATAGATTTTTGGTTGCAAGATTTTTGAAATGATACTTTATTAGTATATTTTAAATTAAATATAGACATAATATTTTTAAATTATTTAAATTAAAATTTAATTTTAATATGATTTATGCGCATTAAATACGTATCAAAAATAGATTATGCTCATTAAATTATAATTTTTAAAAATATTAGTAAATATCTATGAGCTCATCACTTAGTTTAGTCTTGTAAAATAACATTTTTGGTGTGACGAAATTTTTTTCATCCCTTGTAGTTAATTATTTTACCGTCGATTTGCAACCCAGACCACTTTTAACTCTTATTTATTTATTTATTTTATTTAACTAGCTTTTATCTCCACTTTTAACTTTTTTTCTTATTTATTTTAGTTAAAAATAAAATAATAACACATGGCATACATTATTTATATAGTTCTATTTATTTTGCCTGATTAAGTATTTGTCTTGTTGATATTTTATAATTATCTAAATATTTATACTTATCTAACTTAATATGCTATTATATGAACCATTTTAAAAATTTATTTCTTTAACTTAATTAATTATGTTTAGTTGTTTAATTAAAATATTTTTTTATTAATATTAAAAATATTTATAATTTCTTTAATGAATAGTCTTTTTCTATTAATAAAAATATTCTACGATTACAATTCACAAAAAAGGGGTCAGGGGATACAAGATCACCCTGCAAGAGTTCACATGGTTGAAATTGGAATAAAAAACTATTTATCCAAAAAATATATAAGAAGCAACCCCTCAAGCAGCTAAAGTAGTGCCGACTAAGGGGGGGGTTCATCTCGATCATGAAATCCCTAGTCATCTTTGGAGTTGGCAAGCAGGTTGGCAATAGTCTAGCCATGAACAACTTCATTAGTGGCCTACTCAACATCCTTCATATCAGGGTGCAGAGGAGAGATGGTCAGTTCTAGGAAAAAAGGCCACTTTACAAAAACCATCTACCAAGGACTAGGAGGAGGAGTTGAGGATCAACTAGTGCCACCATGGGGCAGGGAAACCGAGCGGTGCCTCCACCCGCCACCGCCATCGCTAGGAGAGCGGTGGTGGGAAGCTTGGGAACCTGATGTGTGTGAGCAGTGGCCTAAAGAAGTGTACCTTTGGCAACAACCTCTGGGCATCGAGGTATCAATCGAGGCATGTAGAGGTACCCTGGAAAGAGTAAAAGGGGCATTTCCCTAGTGATTAAGAAACTCTTGAAGGTGGGCCACCTCTAGAGCCACCTTGTTTTCTTGAACTTGAATCAACATCATTATAGTATTACAAATGCATGCCTTAGTGTACATAGCAATATTTGTATAAAGAAAACTATGAGTGAAAAGAACAACATTTCTATCTTTCCACAAAGTAAACAAAATCTCCATCCTGAAGGTATGCTAGATCTGGTTAAATTACCTAGGGATCCTAGGAGAATCTCCCAAAGTAACCATGTGCCAAGTAAAGGGTTCAGGCTGAAACGACTTAAAAAATCTTGAATCTAGTGCCAATAATTTTGAGCACATCTAAAAAACCAAAAAATATGCAGGCAAGACTCTAGTTGGCCACAAAATGGACACCTAGGATCTAGAACCCCAATATGCTTAAGCTAAGGCCTAAGGGGAAGATATTGAAAACCTAGGCACCAAGCAAAATGGGAAATCTTGGGCTCTGTAATGGCACTCCAAATAGTGTCAAAGCATTTTCTCCATTGAGAAAGGGAAGATTGCAAATTCCATCTCTGGTTAAGCGTATCCACCATCGAAAAATGAGGAGAAAGCCATCTATAACCCAGACTTGGTTTGTAACTTGTGAAAGGAGTGGCAAGATACCACTTCCAATCAGTCCACCAAGGTTGAATAGACTACATACCCACTTTATGAATTAAGTGACCTAGAATTGCATAAAGCAATAAGTCAAAAGTCTGTCTATATGAACAAGCAAGGTGGAACTAGACTTGCATATCTTCCCAAGATCTGAGACTCATGGATACCCTAGAGAAAATATCTTTAGGATTCTTGATGCCTTGTTTGAAAAAATGTAGAGCACTAGCAACTTGAGTATTGGCTAGGGGAGTACCCTAGATGGAAAATAGGGGAGACCACAAAATGTTCTACTAGTTCAAAGAGAGCCCATTACGAAACTCATCTTGAAACCAGCGAAGCCAAGGCTTAATAGCTTCCCAAGCTTTCCATATGATCTTGATAATAAAAGAGCCCTATATATGATTTGGTTCTTGCATGATGAGAAGGGTTTGAAAGCCAATACCCTTCCATGCAGGTCTGTTAACAAGAAATCGAGAGGAAATCTAGTGTCAAACTAGAATCTTACAAGCTTCATCTTCAGTGATGGGACAAATAATCAATTTGGCACATAGAGCAAGGCCTTGCTTCTAAGTAGAGAGAAGGCCAAGGCCTCTAGACTCTTTAGGGAGACAACAAAATTCTCAAGCAACTCTATGAAAGCCATGATGATCAAAACTAGAAGCCGAAAGAAAATCACTGAGCAACTACTCTAATTCTTCTCTTAATGGATCATGTTTAAGGGTGGTGTATATGATATTTAAGGATGACCAATATTTTTGTTTCATTTAACCAAATGCCTTCATGGGAGGTTTTTTGTGCATTTGAAAAATTTTATATCCCCACTAAAAAAGACACTTTCTATGGAAATTTAAACGAATAAAAAGCTGACCATTGTAGATGTGGAAGCATCAAGGTGGTATGTTTGATTGAATGCCTAATCCAAGTAAATGGGTAGTGAGAAATAGAAACTAGTATGCCACCATTCCTTTACCCATGTAAGTTCCAATTATCAGAAAATTGTATGTGAGCTATTTGAAAGAGTGATTTCATTAAACAGGAAAATTGCATTCATAGAGGATATGCGACATAGAAATATACAACAGATAGTTTACATGATTCAATAACTTCAAGAAGCTAGTTATGACTTGAGCTCTAAAATTTTTCCAAGTATCTTACCTGCATCATGTGGATCGATCAATGCAATGGTCATGGATAGAGATGTAAGTATCAACCCACAAAGGAGTGTGAAGATCAATAATGATAGTTGTGCCAACCTTCAATCTTGAACCATGATGAAAGCTCTAAAATGTTGTTTAGGAAGTTATTGAATGACTTTTATAATGAATGACACTTGTAGAAACTCCAAAAAGAAATCATGCTTAGTGTTTGATTAAATTTGAGCATGCACTGAGTATTTATTAAACTTGTCCAACCAGAAATTGAATGCAAACTATTCGTTGAATAGTATTTAGAGACTAAAGCACGTAGTACCTGCAACCTTCATGAACAACAAGTATCAAGTCATACCGTATTGTTGAACATCCATAAAAGTGGTTGAGCAACTGCATGGGCATTTATGGGCATTTATTAAAGCATGGACACTTAAGAGAATTTATGTGAAATATTATAGTTCGAATCATTTGAATGGACACACATCATATATGGAATCAAAGAAAGTAGTTAAGTGCCTGTTTGGTTGCTGGAATAGGAATATACAATTTATAATATGTTTTCTATTTTTCATTTGGTTTGTCAATTGGAATAGAGAATAGGAATACATAATCCTATTTTTCCTCTAAAATGAGCTTATACCCAATCCAAAAAATAATAGTTATTAGAATATCCATTCCTATTCCCAATATGCATTCCTTTTCTCCATTCCCATACCTGCAATAAAACAAGCCTTGTACATGTGAAAAAAGGAATCATCCTCAATTTGAATTATAATCTTGTCTACACTCAAAGTAGTTGCCATCATGTCATATTATCGGCAAAATAGAAGTCAATATAAAACTATGTAACAAAGTGCCTCGAAAGTGTGTGACCACACAAATGAGGTGAGAGTTAAGATCTAAATTGATTTGTTAAAGATTGTAGGAACTTCCATTCACACAAAGAAAAAGTCAATGCATTAGAATTTGTCAATAGAATTTCATCTCTTGGGGATGTTGTAATTGCATGAATCATGAAGTTTGTAAACTTTCATCAAATTTTTTGGAGGCATGATTGAAAACATAGACCAAGCTCCTGATCATTTCAACGGACTACTTATGAGATACTCTCACATAGTATTTGATAAATGCAAGTCAAATGTAAAGTTTAGAGGTATTGGTATGTGTGTTTATGCATGGCCATCCTTTTGATAAATGTTATCATGGAAGCAAAGAACCTTTGGTAGATATAAGGACAATTGGAGAGATAGTGGTCACATAAAGTTAGTATGTAGTGGACATGCATATGCCTTATGCTCTTGATCTTTTCATGGGAAGATGGATATGTGTTTTTGATCTCTCTATAGAAAAAGGGATATGTGTTCATTAATAAAGTGATGTAATTTGAATAAATGATTGAAAGTTCAAACTGAGATCGATAAGGATTCATTATTCAATCTTCTTCTCGAAAGGTGTAGGGTCCAAATTTTAAGTCATATTTGGTTAATTTTTGCCAAGTTAATTAACCTCACCAAAAACATGTAATTGGAAGGTAACTATTAACCTCAAAAAGGTAGTCCCCTAACTAAAAGTCTATATAAAGAATTATTTTTCTTTGTTATAGGGGACCTTTTAGACTTTCGAATTAGAAAATACTTATGTTAGAATTTTTGTAGCATGATAATTTTTGAAAAATGCGTATAGATTTTTTTTTTTGTAATCGAAAAATTCTCTTATGGACTTGGTACAAATAGTAAAGAAAATCACATTTTGGGATCTCTATCTACAAATTTGAATTGTTGAAATGTTGATTCTCTTTGAAGTGAGTGTTTTCATGGTATTATGTAAATGTTCATGAATCATTGAATCACCATTACGCTAATGATAACCTTCAAGTGAAGATATTGATTGCTTTTATTAGTAGTTTAAATTAATTTAGCAAAGCTTTGAAGTTGTTTGGTGCATTCACCATCAATAGCTTTCATTCTATATATCAAAGTTTGAATACATTTTTATTGGAAAGAACAAAACTTATTTCTAACAAGGGAGCTACCCCTCTCAAACATAGAGGAGGATTGCAACTCGATTGTGATCAATTACAATCTCTCTAATTGTTCACACAATTGTCATTGTTTACAAGGTGAACATGGTCAATTTCACAAATAACTTCACAATGACAAATTTGTTTACCAAAAGAAATATATATTGATTTTTATCAATAATATATATATATATATATATATATATATATATGAGAATATGCCTTGATTTTTTTATTTTTTCAAATAGAGAAAAATTGCAAATGAAAATCATTGGAAATCGTGGGTTGGTGAAAATTAAAATGTCCATAAAAAATCCATTCAAATTTATCACACAATTATTTAGCCCACTTCTTCTCCAAGGTACTAGTAGAATGGGTGCTTAATACACAAAATAATAAATGGAGTTAACTACAAAACTATAGTTTTGTTGGTGATGTAGGCTTCCAGCCGGTCCTCTTTTTTAATCTCCCCTACCCCTTACTTACTCCAACTACTTTATTTATTCCTATCTTCTCATGGAGAGCTCTAGACCTCTCATTTTGTAAACTACATTTTCTAGATTGTTTAAGACTTATCTTGAAGTTTCTAGCCTAAGAGAGAAGACTCATTGTAAATTGAAATGCTTTGTTTCATAGCAATAATTTTATGAGAAGAATATAGCTCTATTTTAGAAATTGGCAGCTAATTGTTCAGCAAAGGCATATGTAGAAAAACAACATTTTATGTTTGGTTCAATATAACTTATCTATTTTATCTACGTCTACTTCTTTTGGTTTATCTTTGTGCTTCATGTGAGAAAAAATTTGTTTCTCTTATCTTTGCTTCAACAGATTGGTATTAGAGCTATAGAGGAACTGGGCATTATTTTTATGGGAAAATGTCATTGTGGGTGAAGAGAAAATGAGAGAAAAGTTCAAGATTTAAGGAAGAGATAATAGTTGCTATGTGAGAAAGGAAGAGAAGGAAGTGATAATAGTTTCTCAAAACAAGCATGGGACAACTTACAATCAACATACCAAGCCACAGGCAAGGTAAAAACATCAAAGATACAAAATCTTGGAAGAGATTTTGAAAATTTACAAATGAAAGATTCAAATTCAATAGATTCATTCTTCACTTAAGCAATGGAGATAGTAAATTAGATTAGATCTTATGGAGAAACCCTTGGGGATCAACAAATTGTAGAGAAAATTCTTAGAAGTCTACAAATAAGTTTGATTCAAGAGTTGCAGTCATTGAAGAATCTACGGATCTCTCCCTGCTTTCAATAGATGAGTTAATGGGTTCTCTCTTATCACATGAACAAATGTTGAATGATTCAGAAACTTAATCATTGGAGAATGCTTTCAAGAATCAACTTTCATTTGGAAGAACAGGAGGAAGATCATATTACAACTAAGGTAGAGGATGTTTTACACCAAGAGGAGGAAAAGGAAATCTATAGTGTGAAAGTAGAAAATCAACATCAAGCTCACAAACCCATTTCACATTAACATGAGGAAGGGGGAGCATCCATCCTTACAATATTCATCAAGGAGAAAGGTATGAAAAATATAACATCCAATGTAATTATTGTAATAAATTTGGGCATTTTGCATCTAAGTGTAGAAAAAGATAATATGACATGAATAGGAATAAGGCACATTTTACAAATGAAAATCAGCCCAACACTAGTGAGAAAAATGCCATCTTGATAACATGTAAAGTTGTACAACAGAGTTCTAAAGAAGTATGGTTCTAAGATAGTGGTTGTAGTAACCATATGAGTGAGACTAAGGAGATATTCTCAAAAATAGATAAATCAGTAAAATTAGAGGTTAAGTTGGAAATGATCATCAAATTTTAGTCATGGAAAAAGGGTTGATTAGCATAATAACTAAGAAATGCGAAGAAAAGAAAATTCTTGATGTATATTATGTTCCTGGATTGCAACATAATCTCATAAGCATTGGGAAGCTAGTATAAAAGGGATATAGAATACATTTTGAAAATGGTGAATGTGTGATTCTAGATAAAAAATCAAGCAATAGGCTGATTGCAAAATTTGAAATGACCCTAAAATAGAATGTTTCCACTTAAAATCCAAAGTGAACTATTCTTAGAGCCAAATGAATTGCAAAAAGTAGCTGAATCAGCATTTAAAGCTTCATACAAAAATGAATCTTGGCTATGGCATTTAAGGTTTGGTCATTTAAACTTTAAAAGGTTACAACTCTTATATAAGAGAAGAATGGTTCATGGGTTGCCATCAATAGAGCCACTTAAGACAATATGTGAGAGTTACATAGAGAAATATTTCCAATTGGAAAGTCTCATAGAAGAAAACATCCACTTGAGATAGTCCATTCAAATCTTTGTGGGCCAATACAAAAACAATCCTTAAGAGAAAAACTTTATTTCTTGACATTTATTGATGATTTCAGTAGAAAAGTATGGGTTTATTTTGTGAAAGAATTCAAGGGAAAAGTTAATAAAGAAATTGGATCCTCTGTTAAAATATTAAGAACTGATCAAGGTGGAGAATACATATCAAATGATTTTCTAAATTTTTGCAAAGAAAATGGCATATAGAAATAATTTATAGTAAGGTAACCTCCATGACAAAATGGAGTAGTAGAAAGAAAAAATAGAACAATTATGAAGATGACAAGTAGTATGTTAAAGGAGAAACACTTATCAAATGATTATTGGACTAAAGCAGTTGCATGTTCAGCATACATACAAAATAGATGTCCAATGAAAGAAATAATAAATAAAACACTAGAAGAAGCTTGGAGCAAAATAAAGCACAAAATAACACATTTGACAATATTTAGTTGTGTGGCATACTTATTAGTACCTCAAGAAGTGAGACAAAAATTGGATGATAGAGGAGAGAAGTGCATATTTGTGGGATATAGTGAACAATCCAAGGCATATATGCTATACAATCCCATCACAAAGAAGTTAATAATAAGTCATGATGTTCAGTTTGTAGAAGAAGAAGCATGGAATGGTATCTTGGATAAGTTAACTATGGTTGCAGCTAGTGTTCCACAAGAAAATGAAGAAAATAAAACTCAAGATGTGCATTCTACAACACAAAAAAAATGTTCCTAAAAAACCTACAAGGGCACCTACCATTCAAAACACTATTACTCCAGAAAGCACTAACAATAGTGAATCATCTAATCCAACACCAGCATCATTAAGATCAAGGTCTATAAATACTTCAAAGAATAAACGTAGTCTTAGAGACATATATGATGAATTACAAGAGGCTGAATATGAAGATTTATACATTAATTTTGCACTCTTAGCACATGCTGGTCCAATTTATTTTGAAGATTCTATTAAAGATGACAAGTGGATATTTAGACATGGAAGAAGAGATTTAGTCAATAGAAAAGAATGATTCATGGGACTTAGTAGATCTTCCTAAAGGCAAGCAAGTGATTGGAGCTAAGTTGGTACACAAAACAAAATATAACGTTGATGGAAAAGTAGAGAAACACAAGGCAAGACTAGTAGCCAAAGGTTTCACACAACAACTGAGTATAGATTACAATGAGACATTTGCACCCATGGCAAGATTAGACACTATTAGAATTATTTTATCCATAGCACCCCAAAATAATTGGAAGGGTTATCAGATGGATGTGAAATCAGCATTCTTGAATGGCATTTTAGAAGAAGAAGTGTATATAAAACAACCATTGAGATATAAAATTTTGGGAGAAGAACATAAGGTATACAAGCTGAAAAAGAAACCATATGGCTTGAAGCAAGCTCCTAGAGCTTGGTATAGTAGAATAGACTCTTGTTTTGTGAATGATGGTTTTAGTAAGTGTGGCTATGAACCAAATTTGTATGTGAAAATGAGCAATGAAGGAGAAATATTGATAGTTTTCTTATATGTAGATGATTTGATATTCATTGGTAATATGCCAATAAACAATTTCAAGGAAGCCATGAAAAAAGAATTTGATATGATTGATTTGTGACTCATGAGATATTTTCTTGGGATACAACTAAATCAAAATGACCAAGGTATTTTCATTTGTCAAAGTAAGTATGCTACTGATTTGTTAAAAAGATTTAAAATGACAAATGTGAATTTAGCTCCTACACTAGTTGCATTGGGTTTAAAACTTAGCAAGAATGATGAAAGTCCTAATGTAGACACAACTTTATTCAAAAGATTATTTGGCAGCCTTCTATATTTGATAGCTACAAGACCAGATATAATACATGGAGTTAGTTTCATTTTTAGATCCATAGAAAAACCAAAAGAAACTCATTGAAAAGATGGAAAGAGGATTTTGAGGTATATAGCTGGAACAAAGAACCTTGGGATCTTATACGTGCATTCAGATCATTACAAGTTGATTGATTATATAGATAGTGACTAGGTAGGTAGCTTAGATGATAAAAGAAGTACTCTAAGATATATCTTTTACCTAGGATCAAGAGCTATTTCTTTGGCATCACAGACGCAACCGATTGTAACATTATCATCAGCTAAAGTAGAATATGTTGCAACAACATCAGCAACTTGTCAAGAAATGTGGATGATAAGAGTACTTTTAGGTTTGGAGCATCCAAAAGAAGAACCTACAAGAATATATTGTGATAATAAATCTACAATTGCATTATCAAAAAATTATGTCTTTCATCAACATAGTAAACATATAGATATAAGATATCATTATATTTGTGAATTAGTGAACAATGATAACATGTGTCTTAAGTTTTGTAGGTCCAAAGAACAACTAGCACACATTTTCACAAATCCTCTTGCAAAGAATATTTTTGAACATCTTCAAGAAAGTGTTGGTATTACAGACATACATGGCACAAAGAGTTATACTGAACAATAACCGCCAGCTAATGCTCAAGTATTAATTAGATTTTTTTTTTTTCAGTTTGTCAAGCATATTAAAATGTGTAATACAATTGCGACAAATAAAGTGGCAGAGGTACAAGCCCTTTTATCCTGGCTAGTTTTAGCAAAGAAAGAATAGAGGTTACCAAAAACTTCACACCCAAGGTGACTCTGGTAAATATCAGTTCATGTTTATTAAGGTCTTTAATATCTTAATTATATTCTACAACAGAGATGCAAGACAACTGACACTTTTCAAGAGCATTGAATATCTCATACCTAAAGAGAAGGAAACAAACTAGAAGATATATTGGCAAATAAAGGAATAGATTTGGTTCTCTTTGAAGAGATTAGCCCTTCTGTTAAAACTCTTGAATATCATTAGCTAGTTGACGTTGTCCAATATTAAATACCTTGCAATGCAAATCTTTTTCTTGGTCTAGGTGAACGGTTTGACATAATTTTAGTATTCATCTTAGGGATCTTGCAAAATATGTGGTTCATCTACATTTTAAAGTCGTTTATTGGTGTTTTTCCAAACAAGAGTCTAAGTGACAAATGCCAATAAAGTTAAATTTAAATCTACTGAGGGAGCAAATTACATGGTTGAAAAAAGGCATTTGGGAAAGTAGTAAGTTTGCATAAACTTAAGTTTTTCCCAATTTTCACTAGTATGCATGGTAAATGTTTTATATGTAGATGGAGATGCCAAAGTCATCATATTCTTAATATGATGAAAGAGGAGAAGTCTTGATTATAAGATCCTTTCTAAGTGACAAGACTAAATGTAAGCAAAGAAGGAATTTTTTCCACACAACATGTAAGTACAATGATAACGTATGCAATCATGTTTCCTAGGAAATATTTATTAAGTTGAATCTAGAAAAAAAGAAATATTTAAATCTATAATAGATTTTTTGATTGCAGAAAAGTCACAAGGATTTAGTCAATCAACATTGTTCGGTAAAGTTTAATATTGGAAACTATCATAGTGAGGTTCTATGTGATAGTATGTCTATTATCATTTTTCAATTGTTGTTAGGGAAACCCTATAAGTTTGATCATTGTGTAGTACATGATGGTGTGCAAATACCTATTCTTCGACAAAGGATTGCTTTTGACAGAAGTTGAAGTCATTAAAGGACCAAAGAAAAATGTGTCTATCAATTATCTCTTAAAGTATGGAATTATAAATTTTAAAAACACAATATGCAAACCAACATGGACATTTTCCTTACAATATTCTATATGCCAGAGCCATGCCAACAACCTTGAAGTATCCTAAACAACCCTACAAGCCTTATTATATAGGCAGTTTTCACTACCCAAAAAGACCCTAAAATTTTAGCCACATACATTGTGGTCGACCAACCCTAAACTATTATTATTTTTCATGTTTTATTACATTCAAGTTGACCCAAATAATTTCATTTTCATAATTTCATGTAGCACAACTTTCAGTGACCATAACTCATCATATGTTACTCCAATTGGCTACGATTGCCCCTTTTAGGAAATAGCACTGCGTAATCTACAACACTTGAATCACGCCAGCTCCAACTAGATGAGATTTGACCCCATTTTTTTGAGGTTATCAGGCCTTAAACAATGTTCAAAGTTTTGTATCAAAAATTCTTAATAATTTCACAAATACACTTGGATTGTAATGAGACTTTAGTGGTAGGGTGATATATCTAAAGTAAAGCTCCATGGATGAAATGTAAACATTTTGAGCTTGAATAACCAACTTACAAAAAATAGTAAGCTTCCACGAATATAAATTCTAGACAAAAATAACCCTTACTGAAAAGACAAAATAGAAATATTTTTGGGTGATCCAAGATTACCCTTATATCTAGGATACTCTACATTAGACACCAAAGGTAATTTTAGTAGTAACTTTGTCATGTCTCAAGTGTTCAGAGGAAAACCAAGATGGTTAACCTCTTCCATTATCAGATATGATGAATCTTTTACAAGTATTCCTTTATTTTTGAGCTTGTATCCTTCATATGTCATGTTCCTTATGCTTCTTCCAACATGAGTATATATTTTATCTACTTACTAGTTAGTAGAACATTGCACTTTAGAAGAAAAAATACTAATATGTCTAGCTTATACAAGATTTCCCTTACACTTGAGCTTTGAGTCAACATCCCAAGTTTTTAAATATGACACATTTTATCCCTTGCAAAAGACTACTGATGTTATTCACATAGTGTGATTATTTTTCAAAGAATTGGTGAAACTACATGGTCTACCAAAGAACACAATTTTAGGTCAAGAAACTTGCATGGGGAAGTGAGGAAGTACATTGCCAAAATAAATATAAAGTAAAAGGATAGGAGAAATGAGAAAAAGAGGCATAATGAATTTTATATTTGAGGAAAATTCATGGGTTATTTGAGAAAGAAGAGATTTCCAATGAGAGCATATAGTAAGTTGAAGATGAAGAAGTTTGGATCATATCAAATACTGAAGACGTATGATTCCAAAAATACATATGAAGTGGAATTTTTCATTGAACTAAATATTTAATTAGAGTTTAAGATTTCAAGTCTAATAGAGTACAATAAAGGAAGTTTTAAAGATGAGGTCACTAGAGGACATTAGAATATTCGAGTAACTATTTCATCTGTAGAGTAAATTGAACACATTTTGGAAAGTTGTGCTAGAAGAAGCATAAAAAATATGAATATGAACAATATATGGTCAAATGGAAAGGAAGGTGTGTTGAAGATTCATCATGTTTGTCAAATGAGGAGGTGAACCATCTTGGTTTTCCTAAGAATACCTAAATTTTGACAAGGTCACTTCTCAAATTACCCCATGGTTCTGATCTAGGATAATCCTGGGTGTAGGGGCAATGTTACATCACCAAAAAATATGTTTTGTTTGTCTTTTCAATAAGGACTATCTCAATATAGGGTTTTTGCTTATGGAATCTTTATATTTTTAGTAAGTTGGTCATTAGAGCTAAGAATCTTCTAATTTTTTCCCTAGAGATTCACTTTTGATACAACCTACCACTAATGTTTTATTGCAAGATTGAGTATAGTTTTGAAGAAATTCAAAAAGTATTTGCACTGGCGTACAAAGGCTTTTTAAATATTTTTTAAAGTTGCAGAGGCTCCAAAAAGGGTGAATCCTTACTTGACTAGAGCTTGCATGAGTTACACAATGTAGAGCAGTTTGTGGTGATTTTGAAATGAGGCCATAATTGTCATCAAAGCAATTGGTGATGATTTATGGTCTTTGTAAGTTTCTCTACTCAAAACTAATAAAAATCAATCTTCTTTAAAAAAAAACTATATTTCGAAAGTTCTTGGGGTCTAATAAAATAAAATAATAATATCATAGGACTACTCGGACTCAACCTTAAGGTTAAAGAATCTAGAATTCTCTCAAGCAATGGAAAATTGCCTATATAATAAAGGATTGTAGGATTATCTAAGAAAATTTTAGGGGATGTATATGATAATTCTAGCTTGTAGAATATTGTAAAGAAAATGTCCATGTAACTTCACATCTCACATTGTTTAAAATTATTATTCTATTTTTTTGGAGATAATAAGAATGCAATTTTATGTACTTTTTTTTGCAAAAAGAGGGGTAAAAATTTATTAAGACAGAAAGAAATACAACAAGGAGAGCTCAACAAGGAGCTCGATCCTGAGCAACAAGATCATCAAATTCTTGCACCATCTCAAAGGATAGTTGCCTCCTATCCCTAATATTCGAACCCGGATCATGACTAGATGCCCATTTGGCTAAACAATCAGCAGTTCTATTCCATTCACGAGGAAGATACGTGAACCTAATGAACTGAAAATTGGAAGAGAAGAAAAGAATCTGCTTAACAACAGTGGCCAGCTGCCAACTAACATCCTCAAGCTCTTGCGAAGAAAGCATGTTCACCACCACCTGGAAATAATTTTATGTACTTAATTTTCTATTATTTATTTTATTTTATTGTATATATGTTATTGTTAATAAGGGGAGTACCCTTCATCACATAAGAAATTTTCTTTTTGTGTTTCTAGATTTGATTGTGTAACTTTTTTTTTTTCATGAACATTTTAGATGACACTTTGTGATCCATTTTTCAAGATGAAAGAAAGAGAACATCATGAGAAAGTAAGAGAAATAGTAAAGTGACTTCTTCCCAATGTCCTCTTTCTTTCATGGTTAATGGATCACATAGTATAATTTGAACCATTGATGCAAAAAATAGTTACATAATCTAATCTTAAAGTAGAAAAAGCTAAAAAAGAACCTTACAATAAATGTTATGAAAAAACAAAATATGTGATTAACCTTAGAAGATACATTTTCATCAAATTTGAATCCGTAAGTAAGAACTTGACATTAAGTAAAATACTATTATCAATATTTACTATAAAAAAATATTGAATATATAGGTGTAAATTAGTACAATTTATAAAAAATTAAAACCTGATATAAGATGATGCCAAACAAAAGGTCAAAGATGTTCTTTCTTATATTTATAATAATATATAAGAAGAAATAATATAAGAGTGATATTAAAACATTTAGGGACATTCATTAAAAAAAAATGATTCAAAAATATAAATGGTATCTAACATCTATTTTTATGATGAATTTTTATTAATATGTTAGTATAATTTTGATTACTATGAAATTTTGTGGTTTTTTTTTGTTAAATATTTAAATTGTGAACTACACAAAATTCTTATGGTTTTTATTAGATTAACGTAAGCAAAGAACTGCCTTTAGCCCATATTTATAATGGAAACTTTAGGTTGATTAATAGGAACATATTTAAACATCTTTATTTTAAAATACATAATAAATAAATATCTATTTGATTTTTCTTAGTTCTAAATGAAATAGAGCCTTTTTAATACATTACTAATTTTCTAAATTTTTTTTTTCTGATTTAGGAATTATCTATGTTACAGCTAATGCATATAATTTAGATTTACAAAATTCATCCTATAATTAGAAGCATCTACATTGATTGGCTGTAAGTACTTGAATTTTAGATACCATATTGTTAAACAAAAACTAAACTAAACTAAATAATTCATTTTCTTAAATTATACTTTTAAGTGAATGAGATATATGTTTTTTATGTACAGTATAGAACAATTATAAATTAATAAATTATTTATATTTAATGAATAATCAAATTATTCTAATTGTTCTTTAAGACATTATATAAAGATTACATTTGGACATTGTTGTTCTAACTAAACTACATAAATATTGTGTACTGATGTTGGTGCTAATGAGCTAGTTGTCTAAATTCCCCATTTTAAGTTTCACTTAACTTCACTTAAACCAAATATATTTATTATCAAGAAATATCTAATATAAAATTTATAAAGGAAATGCAAATTATATATATTAGAAAACTATATTATCTTCCCAATAATTGCAAAAGACGGAATGATATCATATAATTCGAATGTATTTTTAAAGACAACTTGTAATGATCAAACAGCCTAAAATTGCAGTTCTTTTTATGTTTGCCTAATCGAAAATATCAATGTTAGATGTTATTTATGGCCATCTCACATAAAGAGAGACTTCTCATTCAAATAGTTATTGTTAATGGAAAACATTAGGTAAAATGCCGTTTCAATAGCCAAAACATCTCCTTTCTATATCTTTCTCTAACAGTTTGTTGTCATGATGGATACAGAGACAAGTGGATAAAAATCAATTGATAAAAAAGATAAAACGGAGTGGAGATGACTCAAGACATAACTAGAAGTACCTTCAATTGTAGAAAAATTCAAATTTCTCAACTAAATGGTGAAGGAAAAACAGAAAGCAATGGTTCTATTGATTCATGGCTGATCGACGTAAAAAATACATTCATTCCTCCACATAAAATATGGCAAGTGTCCACAAAGGTTTGTATTTATAGGGTCCCTGAAGGCATCATGGATTCGAAACCAGAAGACTATGTTCCTGCAGTTATATCATTTGGGCCATACCATTACAGAAAAACTACTCACCTAATTAAAATGGATCAGTATAAAATTGAAGCACTTCATATAATGTTGGCAAGATTAAATATAGATGTTAGCACCAAGATTGCAGAGATTCAAAAGTTGGAGAATGAAATAAGAGAGTGCTATGCCGAACCAATCGACTGGGATGGAGAGACGGTATGTTGGATGTTAACAATGGATGCTTGCTTTATTCTGGAATTTTGTAAAAGCGCTAAGGAAACAAGACGTGAGAGTGATAGAAATTACTTTAGCCTTGTTTTCCAAAATACTGATAGTCGCAACTGCATGTATCGTGATTTATTAAAAGACATTTTCAAGTTGGAAAACCAAATTCCCTTATGCACCCTTATAACTCTACTTCAACGAGAATGTGAAACTCGTGAAAAGGCAACAACTGAGTTAGCTGAACGGCTGAGTAGGTACACATTTTTCCGAGGGAATCCTTTCCCTCGCTTGTCAGAAGATGAGAGTAAATTAAAACTGAAGGAACATTTACAGAAGAATCTACCTCCATGCCATCTACTGGATTTGTCAAGAATGATAATGAAAGATGTGTTAGCAGGTTTAAGCCCGATCAAGCCAGTTACGGATGTTGAATATCATGTTACTCCCCAGTTGCCTGGACGTACCTTGTCTATCCCTTGTTCCATCTTACAAGGCGCTGGCATAAAATTTAAACCAGGTAATATCGGGTTTGAAAAGAAATTGTTTCGAAGCAGTACGCTTTTCCTCCGTAAAATCCGCATGTCCGGCAGAACAGAAACAAGGTTGCGGAACTTAGTGGCTTATGAAGAGTGTCAAAGGTGTTTATGGTCTCCGGAAGAGACTCTAATTTCACGAAATCTGAGGATTATCAAAGATCTAATAGATTCAGGGAAAGATGTCTCTATACTAAAAAAGTCGGACATCATTTGGGGTGTGACCCCGAGTGACGAAGATACAGCTCGTATGTTTAAGTCAATTATGAACGGAACAACCCTCGACCAAAGTCAAGAAGTTCAGGAGGTGCTAGGAAGAGTGAGGGAGCATTATAAAAGTCCACGGAGGGTGTGGATGAGCCAGTTTAGGGAAGAATATTTCTCATAACCATGGCACGCTATCTCCCTTCTTGTGGGCATACTTCTTTTGTCCATGCCGGCTATTCAAGCCTTGTATTCAGTGAAGAAGTAATGTATGCTTGTTTGTAATTTTCTATTCTGGTTTGTTATTAGCAATGGACTAAACAAATGTGATTCAGAATTATTAGCTCCAAGTTGCGAAAGAAGTGGGCGTGATAACAATGAGCTCGCCATGGTTCTCCAGTATTTTACCATTTGGGATAACAATCCTTTTACTACTTTCTTGATAAGATATTTGTGAATGGTGGGACAAGATGTTGTTAATGGTGTGAAATGCTTTACCCAGAAATTATTAAATTTATATGATATGCCCAAGAATGCTAGAGCCTTAAAAGGATGATTGGAAAGTGTTAGCAATCCTTTTACTCAGAAAAATCATTTTCATGTTTGGTTTAGTTGTCTTGAGATCTAAAAATAGATTAGTATCTATCCCCTTTCTTTCTATACATCCAATGCACGGTCATAAATGTTGGAAAGATAGTTATATCTTACTCTAGCTCTTCTTTAGGAATTGGTTACCAATATAATTTTACTTGCTTATATAATTTTATTAATAATGAAAAATCTCCGTGTTATTACAATTATTAAATCTAGTGAAAGTGTCTTTAGATAATGATATCACAGTCACTAATGGTGTTATATTTCAACAATTTTATCTAACACACACACACACACACACACACATATATTTATTATTAATAAAAAATCTGTATTATTAAATCTAGTGAAAGTGTCTTTGGATAATGATACATGTGATGCATTAAGAGTCACTAATGGTATTATATTTCAACAATTTTATCTAATACATATGTTTTGAGTGTTGAATTGGTGTTAAACGTATAAACTAAATGTGATACATATGTTTTGAATGTTAAATTGGTTTTAAACTTATAAATTACATGGATTGTATTTTAATGTAAATTTAGAGATTGGGAAAAAAACATATAGTAGTAATTTTAATTTTTTTAAATCTATAATGATGATTAAATAAAATATGTTGAAATATAACTATAATTATTATATTTTTTAATTATTTAATAAGATAATATTTAATATTTAAGGAAGAATTATATACAAATAATTATTGCTGAAGGTTAAAATAAAAAGATGTTGCTTAAATAGTAATTTATTTTTGAATCAATATAGAAATATTATTATTGTGATTGTATTTTGTGTTTCATTATTATGATAAATTTTGAACTATAGTGATGATTAATTTTGCACCTTTTACATAATCTTTCTTAGTCTAAATCTTTTTAAAATGTTTTGATTAAGTAAAAATAGCTTTTGAAAGGACCCAAAATCTTGTACAAAGGGAAAAGAAAGATATAACAATGAGGATCTTAAAAAAATTATGGAATACCACTAGACAAACCAGAGGGACACACCAAAGTTTCCAACAAGAGGGCAAACAACCCAAGAAGCCACAAACCATCAACATTTACATTTTGGTCTAGTCTTTTGAGAACATAAATACATATCAAATTAAGGTTAGGAGGATTTGACTTTTTTTCCTTTCACTGATGTCCAACCATCCTCAACCTTCCCAGCAGCCTTCTACCAATCTTCATTAACCCCCTAAACCCTTGCAATAGGAGAAGCACCAACAAAATTATTCTAGATAGAGTCAGCAATAGAATAATGGACAAGAACAACATTCTAAATCAAAGCCACCAAAGGGACAACAATTGAATCATCAGAATCAGTAGTAGAAGAAGGTTCAGTAGCAACATCTTGAGTCAAAACCATCATAGGGACAACATTCAAATCATTAGAGACAATAATAGAATCATCAGCCAAAGAAAGATCATTATGAAAAGAGCTATCCAATCCATCCACATCCATGGATACTTTATCAACCTTATAGTGATCATTTGAAACCCCCAACCACCAAGAAGGTGATTTCTTCGATCTAACCTTGTCAAAGGAGCATCAAATAGTGTGATGGCTGGTCTTATGACATTTTTTGCATCTAAATGGAATACCCTCATAATCAAGAAGCTAAATCCAAGAACCATTTGTAGAAGCGAACTGAATTTTTCAGGGAGCCCCTTGGAGACATCCATCTCCACAAGGATATGGACATACATATTCCTATAGATATTGGAGGAATTTGAATCAACCAACAAGGAATCCCCAACGGTATCCCCCACAGCCTCCAAGACTGAATCCAACAAAAAGTGAAGGGAAAGATTCGACAGCCTTACCCAAAGAAGAATCTTATGAAAGGATTTAGTAGTCAAATCAAAATCTCGGTATCAAAGTTTGGCCATCAAGGGGAACCTTTCCTCCCAAGAGAAATTGTTGAGTTTCCATTTTCCATGATGCTTAACAATAGGAATCCTTTCGAACTCCTCTCTTGAAAAGCTAATCTAGGATCAACTCTAAGGTTCTTTGTGATCTTGTGACCTACTAGAATCTACTCTATTGAAGATAAATGTGTATAATCACAAGAAGGAATTTGTTGGTTCTAACCAAAGATGTTTGATTTGCTGTTTTGAAAAATAACCACAAAGGATATATTTTTTGTATTTTCAATTTTATGATGAATGCAATTTGTTGATGCAACTATAGGAATTCCTATTTTGACCAAGTGTTCCATGATAACATCATGTTTGTGAGTTAAATCATCGAAAAGAGCAGGTAGGACACTAATGAAAATAGGAGCAACACTTTCTTAATTCCATTGATGTAAATGTCGATGAGAACTTAGTAATAACCGAAAGATGTTTCACTTCTCATCAAATTGCAAGGCCACAAAAAGTGTGCTCATGCGAGACAAGAAGCTATGTAGGAACAATAGGTGATCTTTTCTCCAACTCAGTATGTCAGTGAAATTCGTTAACATGAGGCAAACACCAAAACTAAGAGACCACACAATCAAATCAACAAAACAAAACCATTGGCTCCATTATTATTTATGAAGAAGAATTCAAAAAAATAACACACTTCAGCAAGAATAACTTCACTTAGAATCAGAGTACTAATAAGATATAGCATCAAAATAATGGCCTAGAATACATGTTACATTCATAAATTTATAAGAAATCATCTCTTCAATTTGTGTTGAGAGTGAGAGATCTCTTCATGCAAATATATGGTCAAAAGTAATAAAATAAAACTAATTATATACAAACTAACTCTCTAAACGGTGCTAAGTTGGTCCCCGGCCTTTTTTATATCAATTAACGGGTGCATGAGCATTTACATGGCTTAAAAAAAAAAAAAAAGCAATAGACAAGAAGAAGGAAGCTGCAAGAGGATCTGAGAGCCACTAGAAGCTCTAAAATGGAAGCTTGACATTCTCTAGGCATTTCTAGGAGTTGAACTACCATCAAAATGCATTTTTGGTGCATGGAATCCTCTAAAATAGCAACTAGCAGTTAACTGTCGGTGCACTGCTTCTTCTTCAAAACTTGTGGGCACACCTATGAGAAAAGTGCACCTTGCACACCTTCAAGGAATTTGTGCAAGGTGCCTATTAGTGAATAGATTGTCCTCCAAAGAAATAAATACAAATTAACCCTAAAAGCCCAAGAAGGAAGACTAAATATGCACTAATAGTTGGGTCATTTCACTATTGAAAAGCATAAATAACCTCTAAATTTATATGGGTACAACTCCCCATGCATGATTTACAATGAATTCATAGCTATACAAGTATGGATGTTTTTTACTAGAAAGCACAAAAGGTTTACAAACACCTATCTGTAAACACAAAATAAATGCAAAAAAACTAATCTGACGAGAAGGAAATAAATAGTAAATGACACACAGTTCATCTACCTAAATGCTACATTAAAAAGAGAATGAAAACGTGAGAAACTGAAGAATCAAAGCTTCAAAGACATCTTGAAATTAAACATGTTCAGAAAACAATAACACTAAATTACATTTAGAGAAAAATGAAAGCTATAACAAGGATCACAATCAATGGACAGAAAACTACCCAAACATAAAGTTTTGGTGTGCAATTCATAACACATAGTTTAGAAAAAATGACAAAAGCTTTGCTCTTCCACAGCCCACAGTCTACTCTCCTTCCCCTCCAAAGAACTAGAAAAGCTAAAAAAAATTGGAACCCCTCTTATGTTTTTTCTTCTTGATTAAATAAAATCTAGAATAGGCCCCTTTCAGTTTACGTAACTGTTTCTTGAATATCCCTATCTCTTTACATTCTCAGGAAGCTTCTACTTTTTCTCTTATCTATTTACCTTTATGAAATAAACTTTATTACAAGTCTATATTTATCAACAACCTATAAACACTACTTCCATGAGACTCCTCAAACTTATAATGTTATCATATATTAAATGGCTTTCAAGGCTCATTAATAATGTTTCAATATTCCTATGTGGTTGCATTTAGCTTGGATAGATATATCAAACCAATTGACAGATGTCAATTGGTGATCCTTCCATATTTCTCTCTTACTCTGTTCAGCACTGTTATCTTAGTATTTTTATGAAGTTTGATTGTTTATTTTTCTATCTTAGGAGAGCATCAGATTTCTCTCTTAGTTTGATTTGGGTAGACATGCGGCATGCGAAGATTCCTTTGTGTAAAAACATTTGGCAATGATGCATCCATCTGTGGATGTATTTTGGTATACCAAACTTGCTATAGGTGAAGAGATATTGGGTTGAAGTGTCAACATGGTGTTACTAAATTAGAAAACACAACCTCTACTTTCTTTTTGACCCCATGTATGTACCTATCTAAATGCATCCACATTGGGTGGGGATCGGGTCTTTAGTTCAGTACTTCACTCTAGGTCACAGAGTGTAGATGATGCGAGGGGAGTCAGGTTTCTCCACCATGAGTATCTTTTGCTGACAATCCCTTACTAATTTCTCTTAGACCCCTAACTACATGCTCATCAAACTTGGGCATTTGGCCCAACATATCACATGTGCCTACTGTATATGAGCTTAAAAAAGGAACTGTCGGCTGCTATATCAAGGAATTCCAACCTGTGAGATTGCCATCATGACTCAAGAGTGCCTTCATATACTGTTTCTTTGAACATGGAAAGGGGGGGCTTCATCTCTTCTTCATTCATGTCATAGCATAGATGTCGACACCTATAAGTTTGGGATGCCCTTAGAGTCAGGTTTTTCCAGTATGAGGAAATTTTTTTGACTTTAACCCTCCTTTTTGTTGTCTTCAGGTTGGAGTCTTGAGTGCAATTTGCTTGTTTATGGGTCAACTCCTATCCCCATCATCAAGAGAGGCACGATGTTGATGGCGCTAGCAAAGAATCACAACCATGTCATTCGGGAATATGAAGAATTATATCCTTTGGTGACATAGGCTTCTTTGGTGCCATGTAAAGATCCTGATTAATACATACCCAGGTGTTTAACTTCCCCTCAACATCTCTCCCAAGCTCTGGTTTTTTGTATTTCCCATCGAGTGGTCTCAAACTTAGACTTTGTGAGGAGTGGCTACAGATTTATTAGAACCTGATAGCTTTACTTGGAGGTTTTAGAAGATGTTTAGAATGCTTGCAATATGTCAATCATTTTGATTCATTTCTCTTGATTTGGGAATCTTGAGCTTTCACAATGCTTCCTTCATATAATTCAATCATAAACAAAATGAGCAGAGAGCTATTAACTTTTTATCAACTATCTCATATTATGAGGGTCATCTTTTGGTGAGGATGGTTTTTACAATGATAATCTATTCGAGACCAAATGCAAATAATTTTGATGCCCAGAATTATTATTTCTAATTAACTTATTTCGACCTCAATGAATGGAAATCATTGTTATTTTTTTGAGAATATCATGCATGCCCTCAATGATGGTGCTCACATTTTGTCAGACATATCACATATATCTTCCATGCAGATATACGGTAGTAGGGAAGTGAAGCTTTACTGATATTACTTCAGGATGCCATCTTTATTCATTGTGTTGACCATTATTGAAGTATTAAATCTTTTGAATATTAGTATTTGACTGATCTTTGGGGACTAATTAGAATCTCAGATAGCCTTGTGCTTGCCTTTTAAATCATCAAATATAAATTGAATGTGTCTTAATGTGAAGATGAATTGAAACAAGTGAACTTTGACCTAACACTTTGAGCCTACTCTATTGCAGAAAATACTAAGTGTAATCTTAGTATCGATGCCAATCATACAATCTATTTATACAATTATGTGTTCGACTAATCAAGCTATACATCATAAAAAGATTGACATTCATGCTTCTTATAGCTTAATTGATATTAATAATATGACCATGAGCATTGGCATGTGTTGTCCCAAACTTGAAATCTGGACCATTGAATTGGCATTCTAAATCACTGAATTAGAACCACAACCCTATGTTGAACCTTGATATAATGCTTGAATTCGTATGTCAAGAATTGAACTTTGATGTAAGACTTGATGCTTTTAATATACAACATAAGATTTAAACTTTGAACCTTTCTTATAGTACATTTCAATCTTTGAACTTCAAATCATCGAGCTTCTGTATTGAACTTGCAAGATTAACCATCTCAAGCCAAAAGAAATAGTAAACCTATTTCAATCAAATAGAAGAACTTCAAACTACTTTGAACCTTATTTTGAAGGAGTTTGAGACTCCACACTAAAATGTTTAATATTGGGTCCATATTTGGAACCAACAGTGCCCAATTCACCAAAAAATCAAAGTTCTTTGTTTCGAAAATGATTTCTGGGTTTTTCTCAAATGAAATCTGAGAGCACTCTTCTTTACTAATTTTTCCCATTTTGACAATTTATACCCTCTTTATACCTCAACATTTTCATAGACTTGAACTCCTTTTGCTTCTTCTATCTGAACTCCCAAAGTACATGTGTTGAATCTTATCATTAATAGTTTCAGAAGATGAGGAGCTCATTCTGGTTCATTTGTCCAACCTCTATATCTATGATCTTTAGTGTAAATTTATGAATGAAAACTTACATGTGACTCCTTTGAATGTGAAGACCTTACTAGTTTAGGTGACATCACTATTTCTACTAATAATGAAGATGCTATGATAATCTATGCAATTGCATGTTATGTGCTACACCTTTGTGTTATGTGCACTTCATGCACTATAAAGCCTATTCCTTCATTTCTTCTTCTCTCTAACTACCTAACCTTTCTCAATCAAAGACCAAGTGATCCAAATTATCCAAAATGATCGAATGTTTGCAAAATTTTGATATCCTTTTTAATGAGCTTTTCTAGGCATTTTTAACTAGCTTTTTCAGAGGTCTTCTACTCAAAATTTCAAGTTGAAACTTTCATCAGTTCCTAAAACTAGGAAGCCAAAGGCTCACTATTTCAGGGAAAGAAATTAGATTTTTAGTTCTTCTTTCCAACATTGTAAATGGTTTTGAATTTTGAGCTCTAGGTCAAAGGTTATGACCCTAACCATGTGCATGTAATCCCATGTATTTTTTTTGTGCTTTAGCTAAAAATTTAACCCAAAACAAAACCTAACTAACAAAAAATCTTGCCCAAAACACTTTAAAATAATCAAAATAGTCAATTTATCGCCCAAAATCCAAAAATGCAAAATAGTGCACCTAGTGCACCCTTACAAGTGCACAAGGTTCACTTAATGTTTGTTTTCTTTACCATTTTACTGTTGATGCACACGTGTTCACCTTGATGAGGTGCACACATATGCAATTGTGCATCTGTGCATTCTAGGTGCAAAGGGGAAAAATTATACCTTATCCTTTTTTTTTGTGCAAAGGGTATGCACATGTTCACCTTGATGGGGTTATGTGTGCCTTAAGGTTGCTCATAAGTGTTGATACCATAGGTTTTTTAGGTTGCAAAAAGATTGGAAAAAGGTAAGTAGATCCAAACCTTGGGTAGGTGAACACACACACACATTTGGTGTCTTCTAACACTTATGTGTTTTGGTGGTGTGTGTAGGGTTGAGTGCACCTTTAGAGGTGCAGAGGTGTGGGAATGAAGAGTGTGTTAGGAGAAGTGAGGATAGTAGAGGTGGGTCCCATGCTTATATAGGTCCAAGGGTGGTGTGTGCACCCTTTGGAGGTGTACACATGCACAAGTGTGCATGTTTGCATATCCAAAGGAAATGGATGCACACTTGTGCCTTTAGCACACTTGTGCACCTTGGATAGGTGTGCATGGGCACTAAGTCCACTAGTGCATAGTGATGCACTAAAAAAAAATCTTAATTCTCCAATTCTAACACCTAGCTTTTCTTGGGTGGTGAAAAAAAGCTAGACCCAAACTTCTAAGGCAGTCCGAAAATGAGCCAGGCCCTAGACCAGGGGTTTGGGAGAAAAAAATTTTACTATCCCCGTTTCTAGGAGAAATGGGGTGTGCACTATGAAACCACAACAAAGAGCCCCAAAAAAAGGGAAGAAATGACAAAGACATTTCTTCACTAGCAAGCACTCTTATAAAATGTACCAAATAACAATTGAGTTCAAACACTTCAAACAACTTTCAAGTTCTTCAACAATCAAAATTTTAGAATCTTGAATCTTTGAGCTTAGTGTGTACTCAGTATATTCATTTCCTTTGATGTCTCAAAATGCACTCTATCATGAACTTCTAGAAACTCAGAGGAAATCTTTCACCCTACCAGTCCAATCATCAGGAATCCTTTTAGAGTCTGTTTATCAATCACTTATCTAACCAAATGAGAGAATTTTTTCTGAGGGCTCTTAGCAAGTTATCAATTCTACATTGTAGGTCCTTAGTAATCTCTTTTGATTTTTCTTCAAGGAGCTTGCATGTTTCCATTTGATTCTTCCATGAAGAAATTTGTATAGATAGTGGATAGCCATTTTGGAGTGCATATCCCTATTGGCATATTACCCTTTTTAGGTATTTTGGAATCTTTCTTTCTTAACATCACATTTCTTTTTATTCTCTTTCTATACCTTGACCACACTTAGATTGTGTGGCTAAGGCATTGGTGTCATTTCTCAAATTCTTTCTTTAGTTTGATAACCTTGGCATTCCTCTTTATGAACTTTAGGAAACTCTCACCTAATAATGGGAAGATATCACCTGATCTGGCAAGTTCCCCACCATTCGATACATTGGCACATTTTAATTTCTCCTTCTGGTGATCTTATCTCATGGTAAACAACTCTACACACACATGGAAACACTAGCATCAATGATGTAATATAGCTATCAGGAAAGGACCCAAAAGATATAACATTATTTTTCTAGTTCTTCTTATCACCATCATTAGCCTTAAACCATGAATTGTCACCTTTAGGCTCCTTGGGACTAGAAAATTCAATCATAAGCCTTCCTTTCAAATTACCAAGTTCATTAATATTATTAATCAAGGTGGTTTCTCCCTCATATCCTAAAGAAGCAAGTTCAAAATCATACTTAGCCTCAATTGTGATATTCCAAGCTAACAAGAAATCAGGACATCTTACTTCAAAATGGAACCCAAATGGATGGATTCTATATGATGTGGTTATTGCATGGTCTGTTATATGTGTAGAATATCCACAAATAGACATTTCCTCAATCAAGCTCGAGACAAAATTAAGCACTGTATCCATCTCTTCTAAAGACATATCTTATTTTGAGGGAGTTACCTTATCATTATTCAATGGGGAATCAATATCACAATAGGAAACATTGGTATCTTCTTCTTGATGACTTCCTGATTTAGAAATATCACCAACCTTGGGATCTTCTATATTTCCATCATTTTTTGTAACTTTGAGAATTTTTGCAACCCCGTGGAGTTTTGGAACTTCAAAATTTTCTAGGATCCTCAAATTTTCTAGGATCCTCAAAATTTTCTAGGATCCACACTTATTGCAACATCAAAACTTGAAATAATTTCATTACTTCCAACAATTTCAATAGGCCAATCTTTCTATGCTAACGCATTAGATACTACATCTTGGCAACTAGCAGATTCCAACTCTGAATGAATCCTTTGATGGAGGAGACAATAGTTAGGAAGAAAAAGAATGTTTGGGTTCTGACCTTCTCCAAGATAATTCAAATTTCTTGTTATGTTATCCATAAAACCTTTTAAAACCTCATCCTTTACATGTAATTCATTTTGAACTATCAAGGTAATCTTGATTGCAGCCTCATAATGAATTGGAGTATTACAGACCTACATGTCTTGAGGAGTGGGATGCAACCATAGAGGGACATTATCCATTAAAGAATCATCTATACTTTTCAAAATTTTTGTGTTCATATTATTGCTACAAAAAATAGGTATCCCAAAGTGTCCATCCTTGTCCTCTTCATTGAATGGGAACATAAACTCGTCTTGAGAATCTTCATCATTTTGTTCTCCTACAAATTTGTCACATGATTTAAACACCATTGCACTAAACTAAAATGGTTGTTCCTCCATGATTTGCGGAGGTTGATCTGAAACATCATCGTTCCCATGTCCATTTTGACTCAGACTCATACCTATAATACTAGTATTATTCTCATTGTTGATGATATTGTAAAGGCCAACATTTGTGCTCTGATTTTGAGAATAATTGTTTTGGGCAGCAAGCTGTCTTGGATGATTGCCATGGTTTCTTGAGGAATTCAACTTCATTTTCATAAGTTCATTGGATAAAAGAGACATCATGTCCTTCATGGCCTTAAACTCTCTAGCTGTATTGTTCTCAATTTTAGCAAGTGGTGAAGTCTTTTGTGGCTCATAACCTGAATATGTAATTGTTCATATTGGAGCAGCAGTAAGCTACTTAGTTAATGTAAAAACATCTTTGAAGACCTTTTCAATGGTATCAATGTGTCTAGGTGAGAGTCTTCTTAGAAAAATAGAAGTTAATGAATCCATTGTTCCAAAATAGATATGGATGACAGCATCTTGTCGTACAATATACATTAACTCCATTCTTTAATACACCCTATAGAAGTCATGATTAAATTGTGAAATAGGCTCATTGGGATCCCTCTTAATTGACATGAACTAATGATGTAGGATAGCTAGATCAATATAGATCTTGAATTGTCCTAGAAACTTTCTCTCAAAAGAGTTCCAATCCCTTATTGATATTGGTGATAGATTAAGGTACCAATTGAATGATGTTTCCCCCATAGTGTAAGGAAAAAGGTGACATAACACATCCATATGCTAAATCTGGTTTCAATTACAGATTTCCTTGAAAATTTTAAAATGATTTTTTGTTGTACATGATTCTCCATAGATGAATTGTGGGAAAAACTTTTTAGGATTTTTGGGCAATTCATGTAATGGACCAATTACATTCAAAGGTGAACTTTGGGCATTGAAGAAAGACATGATGCATAATGATGGGAATGTGTAATGTAGAATGTAGAGTGCATGATGATGATGTAATTTGTAATTTGAACAGGTGGAGTTCTTGGTATCCCTTTATCACTATGAGGCTTTTGAAAGTGATTGAGTTCTAGGAACTTGTGTTTATTCTAGAAAATCGCTCCTATAAAAAGTGCACCTTGAAAAACCACACCTTCAAAAACTGCACCTACACACCAATGCACCTATGCACCTATGCACCTACACACTTGTGCACCTACACATCTTCAAACATGGTAGAATTTTCAAACAATAACTTGTGTTTATGAGCCAAATGGTTTTTAGGCCCTCCTTCTACTACTAGTTTTGATGAATTTTTATTTTGCATGATGCTTAACAATAGGAATCCTTTTGAACTCCTCTATTCAAAAACTAATATGGGATCAACTCCAAGGTTATGAGTGATCTTGTGACCTACTAGAATCTACTCAATTGAAGATAAATGTGTATGCTCACAAGGAGACCTTTACTGGTTCGAACCAATTTCAGTCAAGGCATTTGATCTGCTATTTTTATAAATAACCACAAAAGATATATTTTTTATTTTATGATGAATGCAATTTGTTGATGCAACTATATGAATTGCTATTTTAACCAAGTGTTAGAAAAGCAAATAAAAAGATAAGGTAACGAGAGATTAAAGAAAATAATTTCAAAGAGAAATTCTTAATTGACATAAACAACGATAACAACACTTCTACAAGTTAAATCATCGAAAAGGTTAGGTAGGAAACCAATGGAAATAGGAGTAGCACTTCCTCAATTCCACTGATGCAATCATTGATGAGAACTTAGTAATAACTAAAAGATGTTTCACTTATCAAATTTAAAGACCATAGAAAGTGTGCTCATGCGAGACAAGAAGCTATGTAGGAACAATAGTTGATCTTTTCTCCAACTCGATACATCAATAGAATTTGTTAACACGAGGCAAACACCAGAACTAAGAGATCACACAATCAAATCAACACAAAAAAACCACTCGCTCCATTATTATTTATGAACAAGAATTCACAAAAATAACACTCTCTAGAAAGAATAATTATACTCAGAATGAGAGCACTAATAACATATATTATTGTATAAAAAATAATAGCCTAGAATACATGTTACATTCTTGAATTTATAAGAAATCGCCTCAATTTGTGTTGAGAGTGAGAGATATGTTCATGAAAATACATGTTCAAAACTAATAAAACAAAACTAATTATATATAAATTGACTCTGTAAATGGTGTTAATTAGGTCTCAACCCTTGTTTATATCAATTAATGGGTGTATGAGCCTTTAAATGAGTTAAAACAAAGAAAGAAATAGTAGGCAAGAAGAAGGAAGCTACAAGAGGATTTGAGAGTCACTGGAAGCTCTAACAATGGAAGCTTGACCTTCTCCAGGCATTTCTACGAGTTGAACCACCCTCAGAATGTATTTTTGGTGCATGAAATGCTCTAAAATAGCAACTAGCAGTTAACTATTAGTACACTACTTCTTCTTCAAAAACTATCAGTGCACATCTAAGAGAAGGACACCTTGGAAAAGTGTACCTTGCACACCTTCAGGGATGTGTGCAAGGTGCCCAATTCACCAAAAAATCAAAGTTCTCTATTTTGAAAATGGTTTCTGGGTATTTTCAAGACAAGGTCTAGGAGCACTCTTGTGTACTTATTTGTCCCTTTCTGATGATTTATACCATATTTATAGCCAAACGTTGTCATAGACTTGAACTCATTTTGCTTCTTCTATCTGAACTCCCAAAGTACATGTGTTGAATCTTATCATTAATAGTTTCATAATTGAGGAACTTGTTTTGGTTCATGTGTCCAACCTTTGTATCTACGATCTTTAGTGTAAATTCATGAATCAAAACATATGTGAGACTCCTTTGAAGGTGAAGGTTACTAGTTTAGGTGTGATCTCTATTGTTGTTGATAATGAAGATGCTATGATAATATGTGTACTTGTGCATTATGTGCCACACCTTTGTGTTATGTGCACTTCATGCACTATGAAGTCTATTCCTTGAATTTTTCTTCTCTCTGACTACTTGACCCTTCTCGATTAGAGACCAAGTGATCCAAATTATCCAAAATGATCAAATATTTGAAATTTTTTTTATATCTTTTTGAACAAGCTTTTCTAGGAAATTTTAACTAGCCTTTTTGGGGGTCTTCTACTAAAAATTTCAAGTTGAAAATTTTATTAGTCCATAACACTAGGAAGCCAAAGGCTCATGGTTTTAGGGACTGAAATTAGATTTTAAGTTGTTCTTTCCAATAGTGTAAACTGTTCTAAATTTTGAGCTCTAGGTCAAAAGTTATGACCCTGACAAGTTATCTAATATCATGTGCATGTAATTCCATGGACATTTCTTGTGCTTTGAATAATGAGGATGTCAATTTATCTGCATAGAAAGAAGATATTAATTTGAAGAGCTAAAAATTTAACCCAAAACAAACCCTAACTGACAAAAAACCTATCCCTAAATACTCAAAAACAATTAGAATAGTCAATTTCTCCCTCAAATGCCTGGAATGCAAAATAGTGCACCTACCACACCCTTAAAGGTGTGCAAGGTGTGCTTAATGGTTTCTTTTTTTACCATTTTATGGTCGATGCACACTTGTGCAATGATTTCTACCTTGACAAGTTGCACAACTATGCATCTGCACATTCAAGATACAAAGGGGAAAAATTGTCATTTAATTTTTTTTTTGTGCAAACCATGCAGACATGCACACCTTGATGGGGTGCACATGTGCACACCCTTATGTGTGCCTTAATATTTCTTATAAAAGGTGCATATGTGTGCACTTTGGGGAGGTGTGCACATGCACACCTTTCCTTAAGTGTTGGGGCCTTAGGTATTTGAGGTTGCAAAAAGATTGAAAAAAGGTGAACACATGTGAATCTTGGATAGGTGCACATGCATGCACATTTGGTGTCTTCTAACACTTATGTGTTTTGGTGGTGTGTGTAGGGTCAATCACACCTTTGGAGGTGTGGAGGTGTGGGAATCAGAAGTGTGAATTAAGGAGAGGAGATGGGGGTCCCAGGCTTCTATAGGCTAGGGCTTATGTGTGCCCAATTTGGAGGTGTGAACATGGGCATGTGTGCATCTCCAAAGGAAATGGGTGAGCACTTGTACCCTTAGTACATCTACACACCTTGGATAGGTGTGCACATGCACTAAGTGTGCTAGTGCACACACATGAACTAAAATAGCTAAAAATCTCCCAAATTCTCCAATTCTGGCACCTGGTTTTTCTTAGGTAAAGAAAATAGGATAGAGAAAGACTCCTAAGGGAGTCCCAAAATGAACTAGGCCCCAAACCAGGGTTCTGGGAGACAAAAAATTCACTAAGGTGTCCTCATTTATAGGAGAAATGGGGTGTGCATTGTGAAACCACAACAAAAATACAACACAAGATGAAATTTCACAATTAAAAGACCCCTTGCCATAGGGTAAATCTGTAAAATGATTGGTTCCCAATATTTGGAAATCCAAGAAAGCAAATCCAAAAGAGAGGGCCAAAAACCCCTGAAACAAAAAATAGTAGTAGTAGAAAAGTAATCCTCCACATATGTGGAATTCTCATCAAAAATTTTGAAATCTAGATGAAAGCACAAGCAGGTTACTTAGAAAAATAGGCATAACCAAATGACTAATAGAAGGCATAGTCGAAAAAATCCCCTTCTTCAGTACAGGAGCAGCAATACCCACCTCAAAAGTAGCCACATCTACATAAGAAATTTTAGATCTCCCCGTAGCAACCCAAGACCTAGGGTAAGCATCAGGAGAATGGAGAGCATCCATAGCATGAGAAACTAGAGTAGAAGGAGTAGGAGCTATAGTAGTGACCCCAGCCACAACAAGAGGGAAGAAATCCTCTACAATTGCAACTCTAGAGGATGATGGGAATCCTCGGCATTAGTCCAAGGATGATGGGCGAGAGAGAAAACATGTTGAACCCCAACATGAGCAGCATGGGTACTAGCTAGTGCTAGAGCCTTCATGGGAGTGGGAGCCTTCATTTCAAAAAGTCAAAAAAAAAAAGCTACGATCAAAAGGATTTTTTAAATGTTGATAATGAGCCCCTTAATGCCATGACTAGTTGAAATCTTTAAAGTCTAAGTTATTATTTTATTGTTTATTAAGGGTAAAAGAGGTTTTGATAGGGCCTCAAAATCCATTAAAATACATTTTGGCATGATCTAGAACCCAAACCCAACCGGTCGCAAGGAATATAGCCGCAATGTCCAACATCTAAAGTCTGAACTAACAATTAGCATCCTAAAATATATGAACATTGAACAAACACTAATTCCATCTTTGAATATGGGTTCTTTTGTACCCATAACCATGAACCTTGGGTTTTTGCAAGGCTCCTAGAACCATTAAAAAATGGAGATTTAGAAGGACTATGAAGATCATGTCTAAATATAAATGCACCCCCCAATTGATATACTGTTTGAAGAAAACTAAATAGTTTTGACTTTCTCCCCTCACCATCACAAACAACCTCAAGATATAAATAAGTAAAGAGCTAATTGAATATATGGGATTTTGAGATGCCTCCTAAGTCTCCAATATGATTGTAAAGTGGCTTTCAAAACCAAAACCAAAAGCATCAAACACCATAAGAACTCATTCAATGTGATCACTAACACCCATGCCTTCTCCTAGTTTGACCACGAATTCTTCAAACAACATAGCCTTGTTGTAGGTATGGCAATTACTGAATATAAAATGTAATAGTAAATAATATATTAAGAAAAGTTATAAAATGTAAAAAAATGTCAAAGTTCGATGTCTTCATAAATCTAATTTAATCTAGTAGTAAAAATATGTTAACTAATAATAAAAAGATGGAAAAGTTCAAGTGTATGTAAAAATTATATTTTAAAACAATATTTTTTTTTTGTTGATTGGTAAATGGCCGAAGCCTAGATTAATTATTATTATTTATTGGAATTAATTATTATTATAGGTTAAGCAAAGGTAGATTAGAACCAAAGACCTCCCACATGAGAGGCTTGCAAGTTACTATTGCGTTGTAGGCTTTTGCCTCTATATTATAAAACAAATTTGTTATGAATAGTTCAAATCTAAATAAAAATATATATATAATTTTAAATAATTTATTTAACAATTTTTCATTTTTATTTAATAATTTACTTCAACAATTTCTTATTTTCATTTAATACTTTACTTTATGCAGTCTCTAAAAATATACTAAAAATATTAAAAAATAATTAAAAACATTTTAAACTAAATAAATTTTAAAATGCCATAAAATTTGAGAAATGACCCATATTATATATATATATATATATATATATATATATATATAGAGATAGAGAGAGAGAGAGAGAGAGAGAGAGAGAGAGAGAGAGAGAGAGAGAGAGAGAGAGAGAGAGAGAGTAGAAACTTCATAAAGTAGTCGTCATGCAACTATTTTAAAAAATATTTAAGAGTTTGATAGAGTTACTTATTGAATTGATAGAAAATATGAAAATGATAGGCTGGATGATGCTATGGTATGAGCATGGGTAGAGGCATCATGGTTAGATAGTCACTGTCAACCATGATAGCCACCTAACAAAGCTATAAAGTTGACACAACATTTCCTCTTTGGCCTTCTACACTTGGTAGAGCAACACAGTGTATCAATCATTAAAGGGCATACTAATGAAAATTGTACATAAGAATACCTATTATTGTAGTTCTTTAGTGCAAGGATGATTATAAGTTTCTTACTTTGGGTACATCTGCAACAAGACTATTCAAAAGGGTTCTCAAGTCATTAGCAAAATATTTAAATGAATAGAAGGGTGACTATAACTCCAATTATTGCAATATGATTATAATTGTATAGGAGCTACATAAGGTGAAAAATCATAGTACATTGCATTTAGTAACTTACTTAATTCTCAAAAGGTGTGTCATTTAGTGGATGTCTAAATCCAACTCCCTTTGTGAGACAAGGGAGAATCGCATATGATGTGGAGAATCCCACTCAGCATTTTCATAAGACTGAGTCATTAGTGGACTTAGTTTTAAATAAATGGTAGGGAATGCAATGGTGAGGGGAAATGTGCTAATAGAAACAAATGCATTATAATTATTGCATGAGATAGCTGACTATATGTAAGACAATAAATACATTTATTTTGGATCATTCACTCCATAGGAGAAGCCTATTGGCTCAATTATTATTATTATTGATTGCTTATTTCAAAGAGTTTTTAACTTTAAAATTACTAATTACAAAATAGTAAAAAGATATGTCATATACTTTTTAATATTTTATTTATTTAGCTTAATTACCTATTGTCTCCCCATTAACTCTTTTTATTTATTTATTTATTGAACTTAATTAGTTACTATTGATAGTTTATGTAAAAGACATTTTAAATATTATTTTGATATAAATTTAAAATTATGTATCATTCAATTTATTGATACACGATTTTATTTTATTTATAAGTTTTAATTTATCTCCATTTTTAACTCTTATTTTTCTTTCCTATTTATTTAAAAGTTAACGAGTTGTTATTTCAACTTTTCACTCATGTTTTTCCTCTCGTTTATTTTACTTTTGAGTTTCTTAATTGACTAAAGTTTGAATTTTAAAAATATTTTATTTAATTTTTCAATTATTTTAATTTACTTTAATATTGTTTTAATTAATTTAGTTTTTCACTTTAAATACTAGTTTTTAAATTAGCTATATTTCTAGGAGGATTTTTTATTTTTTAATATCTTTTTAAAATATTTTCCATATTAATTTTTATAATAGAATTTTTGATAGAATTTTTTTAAAAGATTATTTTATTCATCTAGTTTTTAGATTTTATAATTATTTTAGTTTTTTTTTTCTCTTTAATTTATATGGTTATATTTTTCATAATAGATTTGTTTTTGTGGAAAGATTTTTTAGATGATATTTTATTAGATTTTATAAATATTTTAATTTTTTTGCTTAATTTTTCATAATAGATTTTTGGTTGCAAGATTTTTGAAATGATACTTTATTAGTATATGTTAAATTAAATATAGAAATAGTATTTTTAAATTATTTAAATTAAGAGTTAATTTTAATATGATTTATGCGCATTAAATACCTATCAAAAATAGATTATGCTCATTAAATTATAATTTTTAAAAACATTAGTAAATATCTATGAGCTCATCACTTAGTTTAGTCTTGTAAAATAACATTTTTGGTGTGACAAATTTTTTTTTCATCCCTTGTAGTTAATTATTTTACCATCAATTTGCAACCCAGACCACTTTTAACTCTTATTTATTTATTTATTTTATTTAACTAGCTTTTATCTCCACTTTTAACTTTTTTTCTTATTTAGTTTAGTTAAAAATAAAATAATAACACATGGCATACATTATTTAAATAGTTCTATTTATTTTGCCTGATTAAGTATTTTGTCTTGTTGATATTTTATAATTATCTAAATATTTATACTTATCTAACTTAATATGCTATTATATGAACCATTTTAAAAATTTATTTCTTTAACTTAATTAATTATGTTTAGTTGTTTAATTAAAATATTTTTTATTAAAATTAAAAATATTTATAATTTTTTTAATGAATAGTCCTTTTCTATTAATAAAAATATACTACGATTACAATTCACAAAAAAGGGGTCAGGGGATACAAGATCACCCTGCAAGAGTTCACATGGTTGAAGTTGGAATAAAAAACTATTCATCCAAAAAAAATATAAGAAGCAACTACTCAAGCAGCTAAAGCAGTGCCAACTAAGGGGGTGGTTCATCTCGATCATGAAATCCCTAGTCATCTTTGGAGTTGGCAAGCAGGTTGGCAATAGTCTAGGCATGAACAATTTCATTAGTGGCCTACTCAACATCCTTCATATCAGGGTGCAGAGGAGATATGGTCAATTCTAGGGGAAAAGGCCACTTTACAAAAACCATCTACCAAGGACTAGGAGGAGGAGTTGAGGACCAACTAGTGCCACCATGGGGCGGGGAAACCGAGTGGTGCCTCCACCCACCACCACCACCGCTAGGAGAGTGGTGGTGGGAAGCTTGGGAACCTGATGTGTGTGAGCAGTGGCCTAAAGAAGTTTACCTTTGGCAACAACCTCTGGGCATCGAGGTATCAACCGAGGCATCTAGAGGTACCCTGGAAAGAGTACAAGGGGCATTTCCCTAGTGATTAAGAAACTCTTGAAGGTGGGCCACCTCTAGAGCCACCTTGTTTTCTTGAACTTGAATCAACATCATTAAAGTATTACAAATGCATGCCTTAGTGTACATAGCAATATTTGTATAAAGAAAACTATGAGTGAAAAGAACAACATTTCTATCTTTCCACAAAGTAAACAAAATCTCCGTCTTGAAGGTATGATAGATCTGGGTAAATTACCTAGGGATCCTGGAAGAATCTCCCAAAATAACCATGTGCCAAGAAAAGGGTTCAGGCTGAAACAACTTAAAAAATCTTGAATCTAGTGCCAATAATTTTGACCACATCTAAAAAACCAAAAAATATGCAGGCAAGACTCTGGTTGGCCACAAAATGGACACCTAGGATCTAGAACCCCAATATGCTTAAGCTAAGGCCTAAGGGGAAGACATTGAAAACCTAGGCACCAAGCAAAATGGGCAATCTTGGGCTCTGTAATGGCACTCCAAATAGTGTCAAAGCATTTTCTCCATTGAGAAAGGGAAGATTGCAAATTCCATCTCTGGTTAAGCGTATCCACCATCGAAAAATGAGGAGAAAGCCATCTATAACCTAGACTTGGTTTGTAACTTGTGAAAGGAGTGGCAAGATACCACTTCCAATCAGTCCACCAAGGTCGAATAGACTGCATACCCACTTTATGAATTAAGTGACCTAGAATTGCATAAAGCAATAAGTCAAAAGTCTGTCTATATGAACAAGCAAGGTGGAATTGGACTTGCATATCTTCCCAAGATCTGACACTCATGGAGACCCTAGAGAAAAGATCTTTAGGAGTCTTGATGCCTTGTTTGAAAAAATGTAGAGCACTAGCAACTTGAGTATTGGCTAGGGGAGTACCCTAGATGGCAAATAGGGGAGACCACCAAATGTTCTACTAGTTCAAAGAGAGCCCATTACAAAACTCATCCTGAAACCAGCGAAGCCAAGGCTTAATAGCTTCCCAAGCTTTCCATATGCTCTTGATAATAAAAGATCCCTATATATGATTTGGTTCTTGCATGATGAGAAGGCTTTGAAAGCCAATACCCTTCCATGCAGGTCTGTTAACAGGAAACCCAGAGGAAATGCAATGTCAAACTAGAATCTTACAAGCTTCATCTTCAGTGATGGGACAAATAATCAATTTGGCACATAGAGCAAGGCCTTGCTTCTAAGTAGAGAGAAGGCCAAGGCCTCTAGACTCTTTGGGGAGACAACAAAATTCTCAAGCAACTCTATGAATGCCATGATGATCAAAACTAGAAGCTGAAAGAAAATCAATGAGCAACTACTCTAAATTCAAATAAGAGGCTTTTGAAGGAGGCTGACAAGAAGAATAATAAACATGTGTAGCAGCAAGAACTTTAGAGCAAATCTAGAGTTTTCCCACAAGAGAAAGCGGTTTCGTAAGCCAATAATCCAACTTCTTAGTAATCTTGGCAAGCATAGCATTCCACAGATCCACTGGCAATGCTTAAAAGGAAAAAGGAATGCCTAAAAAGAGAAAAATCTCTATGTGAATGACCCATTTTCATTCAAAATGGTTAAGCCAAGGAGGAGCTAGCCAAAAAGATTGGCAATAATAGAGTGTTTTATGCCATTGAAAAATTGTCAAAGCATTATTGATGTTTTTTTCATCCTCCAAAAGAGTGAGAAATGAATCATTAGCAAAATGGCCATTGACCAACTGGGAAGTAGGATTCTGGTAAATAGATACCATGAACCAAACCTGAGGACACAAAGTGGGCTATCAAGTAGCCAAACCCTTCAGCAGCAAGAACATAAAGTGTCAGAGCCAGAGGGCAACCTTTGCTGATGGAGCAAAAGAGCCCAAAGGCCTCAAATTGTGATTTATTGATGGTAATACAAGCATTAGAAACTCCAAATAACATCTCCATGGATTGCAAGAAATTGGAACCAAAACCAAGAGCCCAGAGCATAGCCAAAATGAAAGGCCATTCAATCTGGTCATAACCTTTAGTAAAATCAATTTTCAAAAAGACAACTAGCTATTTAGACTTGCGAGCCCACTCCATACCTTCCCAAACATCAAATGATGTTGTCAAGAATATATCTAGACTTCATAAATCTAGTTTTCTTAGGCCACACAATTAGAGGAAGGAGATGGAAAATTTTGAGAGAAATTGCTTTAGCAATAATCTTATAAGATACATTAAGAAGGGTAATGGGCCACCAATTGCAAATATCCTAAAAATCTCAGCTTTAGATATGAATTTAATGTTTCCTTTGTTGATAATAGGTCCTATTTATAATTTAATTTATTAGCACAAGATTTTCCTTAATTTAATAATTTTAATTTATTTGCACTTTAAATTCTCTAATTCTCTCTCTCTCTCTCTCTCTCTCTCTCTCTCTCTCTCTCTCTCTCTCTCTCTATTCAACTTCAACTATATTTTAAATTTATAATTTTATATTTCTTATTTTAAATATATATTTCTTTAAATGATTATTATATATATATATATGTATTCAAGTTGGTAGACTCTAAATTAGTATATCTTTTATTTTGTATAATTTATTTTACTTATTTTTTTGTTCTTCATGTGCTAGTTTTTCATTTTATTTTCTTATTAATTTTTTACCATAAATTTTTTATATAAAGATTTTTTTAAATAATAATTTGTTAGTATATGCTAAATAAAATAAATAAATAATATTTATTTAGCCTATTTACAATCTACATTAATCATATTTTAAAAACATATTCGTAAAGACCTAAAGAAATCGGTAGGAAAAGGATTTTTAGGATTATCTAATTATTTTTAGTCTTATTCACATTTTTTGGTCACACGAATAATCAATATTTGTGAAAATTTCAACATAAAGTTTTTTTGGTTTGCTAGATGAGATTATCAGAATATTTAAATTAAAATGTATTATGTAATTTATAATATTAGTTGATAGAATAGTAATATTGCTTTAGCTTACATATACACCAATTTCATTGTAGCATTTATTAGTCCCTCCCTTTTAAAGCAAGGACTATAGTTTTTGGTGCACTATTTGGTATTAATATGTGCTTGGATAATTGTACTTTAGTTTTTCATTTAACCTATGGCCTAATCAAATTTTTATATTAAATAGAATTATTTAAATTTGAATTGCTATTCTCTCATTGGACATGTTCATTTTTCTTGGAGTCTTTATTTTGTGGCCCAAGAAATTTGAACAAAAAATAGATTGGACAAAGGTGCATTTCACAGGATGAGAGACGTGTCTTTTTAAAGTCATCCTCTATGGCCTTGTGTATGAGCTTCACATTGTTGCACAAATAGTAGACTAGTAAATATGTCAAAAAAAACACTCTTCACTAGTGTTAACGTTAGGGCATAAGTGGTACCATGAAGAAATTCTAGGCATTTGTTATTTTTTTTGGCAACCCTGTAAAGAAAACGCATTTGGCTTCCACTGAGAAAATGTGCCATGAAGCCTTATCACTCAAGCTCAAGGTCATCTGTGGATTCTTCATATCAAAAACAAGAAAACTTCAAATTCTTGGTTGATCTCATTATAAGGAATGCTTTCTAAGTTCAATAGTGATGCAATCATCTTTAGATTCTTCATATCAAAAACAAGAATACTTTCGTGTTGGTAGATAGGTATACAATGATAAATTAAACATGAAGGATGGTTGGACTATACTATTGCTGAACTCTGTATGCACAAATTCTTCTATAACATCATTCAAAGTGAGACCCCCTTTATTTTATTGTATTTGTATTCCTCTACAATAACATAGATTACTGAATCAACTAAATAATTGAGATAAAATGACATCAGGCCCATTAATGCATTCTACCATTTCCATGGATCTATTTAAAGTGCTTCTATAGTATGCTTATATATACTAGAGGCTTCTTTGAAGAGATTCAAAAACTATATGTGACCCTTTTATGTATACCTAAAGTGATTTCTTTGGAATACATTGGTTTAGATGTGAGGATGTTGTTTAAAAAGTTGTAACTTTAGGATGATAAGAAGTTGAGATCTATAATTTGAAAAATAAAAAAATAACTTAAATTGAAGCTAGAAGAAAGGCATATACCATTTAAGAGTAGAGATAAAATGACTTCAAGACCCCCAATATAGTCTAACATTCTTGAAAGTCTTTTTGGATCCGCTGGAGATTTGTTTCAAGCACTTGTGCAACTCTATTTAGTATTGTTAGGAGCCCTTTAATGTAACCTTAAAGTGCTCTATTTGGAAGACATTGGTTTTTGTTTGACAAAAGCATTTGAAAACATGAAATAATAAGCACTACAACAAAAACAAATTGATCTAGTGACATTAATTTAATCTCTAGGCACATTTTCTCACCTTAGGCTAGCTATTGAGATTGAGGTAGTGTTTCCAACTTCCCATATAATCTTGGCTTATATAGATTTGATAACGTTATGATTTTCAAATTATGACAAAATGCTTCCTCTAGATATGACTCACATTAGCATGAATGGACAGATAGATAAAGAGAGAGATATGACAATTTCTACAGATTTTTGATTTACTTAATTTCCACCAGCAACTTTGGTAAGCATGTAGAAAACCTCGGCTAGAAAAGAGCTTTTGACCTTCACATGTAGATTGACAAAAGCCCTCAACCAAAAAAGGTCTTTTGACCTCTGGACTACTACCAACTATAGAAAAATCTTCTATCAAAAAATGTTTTTACGTCTACACTCCTACCGACTGTAGATTTGCAAAAACCCTTAGCTGGAAAAGGGATTTTGACCTCCACTACTATTGACTATAGATTCTTAAAAGCCCCCAATCTAGAAAAGAGATTTTGATCTCCTCACTGCTAACAAGTGAAGATTCACAAAAAATCAATCGAAAAAGGGTTTTTGATATCTTAATTGCTACCAATTGTAGATTTGTAAAAATCCTTAGCAAGAAAAGGGATTTTGACCTTTGTGCTACTACAGACTATAGATTTGCAATAACCGTTCTTAATCCTACATCACAAAAGACATGGTTTATGGGTTGGACACCCTCATTAAATAGTGGTCGCCACAACCAACCTCTGAACTGATTGGATGGGATCCTTATATCGTGACCCCTGCTATCATGACCATTTCCTTTATACCCCTATTTCTAGGATTTAATATCTATCTATTTGCATAGGTATAAAATGCACAAAACAAAATCTCCTACCAAAGATAATGTCAAAACTTCATTTCCCACTATTAAAGATACACATTGTCATAATTTTTCAATTCAAGACAATAAAAATATTTAAACTTTTACTTTGAGAAATTTAAAATTATAATTAAGATATTTAAGACAAAATAATAATTTTGTGTTTAAAAAACATCTTAAACTCATCTTATATCATTGTAGTAGTCGAGAAAATTAATAAGTCCATTTTTGCGGTAAGCATATTTCCACTGGTGCAGCCTGGATTTGAGACAAATCATACATACCCATGTAGAAATACATGCAAGAATATATGATCAATGGTCTCCTCATTTTCACAGCAGAGACCACACTTATTGGGGAGGTAGAAACCACTTTTGCATAAATTATCCAAGGTCAAAATCCTATTTTGAAGGAGAATCCAAAATTAAAAAATGAGCAACAAGAAGATCATAAGTAGAAGACACCAAGAAAGTGTCTAAGGAAGTGACAGCCAAGACTTATTCATCCATATCTTTCTGAGAGAGAGGGTTGGGGGGTGGAGCGAGGTAATTGACTCTAGATAGACCCTACCATCTTCTTGTCTATAATGAGCAATAGAGGCTCCATATCTTTCTATACATACTCTTTTCCCACTAGAGGATATTTTGTATATACTTAACCAGTCAATATTTTGACCTCGAAAGCTAATATTAGAGACAATGATACATAATTTGCACACTGTACTAACCCCTTCGAGTTTACCATGATAGGTTGAGATATTGAAGTTATTATATTGAAGAATATAATCTATCACAGTCAGCGACATATAATAAAAACTAGACCACATGAAGGTATAGGCATAGAAGGAAATTGAAATAAAATGAGAGGAATACCATTTCATTTTGTGGTTGAATAACCCTCAACATTATCATTTTGTTGAGCAGTGTATAATATAACTTGGGCTATAATTTAACCCCAATGAATTCTATAGAATCATTTAAGTGTGCCCTAACTAAAAGAAATTACATGATAGAGAAAATAGAGGTATAGATACCATGTACGACAATAGGACATACAAATCCCTTTTAAGGTCTATGGCAAAAACATTTGATCAACATAATATATCATAATAAATAAGAAGAATTACATCCATCATCAGAGCTCCCTATCACTATCAAGTAAGAGACTCCCTCTTATAAGATATAGGTTAATCATAACAAAGTTAAAAGACATTACATAATATTGGACCAATCTTATGATTGTTGTACATACAATATAAATTATTGGCAAATCTATCTCGTTTTATTGACACATACACATATTGGATTTATGAGTCAAGTGAATTCAAACAGAATGGGCTAATTAATTGAGTAGAGTATCGAGACAAATTATTGTGAGTACAGGTTTCAATAGGAAGAATTCATTCATGAATGCACTCCACATTTTTATTATTGATTGATAAGAATTAATTTTGTTAATGTTAATGTAGCTTCGGTTGGATAACTAAGTAATGTACTTTATGGGCTAATGAATACAACAAAACTAATGTTGGACGTAGTAAAATAACATCCAGTTGGATATTTGAGTTAGAGATTGCAGTTTTTTAATATCAGGAGGCATGCTTATAATGCCAAGATAAAATTGTGAACTCTTATTGTGTTTTTATATATTTAGATGTGAATGCTCTATTCTATATCTCCCCTATTTATAATTTCAATCTCAAGTTATCAACATTCCAAAATTTTAGTTGCAAGTCGAAGAAATTCAGCAAGGTCAATTATAGCAATGGCCAAGCAATTTGAAGGCTCCCTATCTCATAGAGAACCAATCATGTTTAGATTCTCTAGTAGCTGGTTTGTTTATTCTCCTATAGATTGCTATGGGAGGGAGCAGCTCCAAGGGTTCCGTCATAGTTTATCTAAGAATGAGTCTAGAGTCATCCTTGAAAATAAAGTTAGCTTATCTAAGAATGCAAACGTGATTAAGAATAAGTGAGAAAATAGAAAAAAAAAGACTACTCTCATAAGGAATCCATTCAAACGCTTTCAATAGTCACAACTGATAACCACAATCACCTTCGTTGCCACTTTCACAAGTCCAGGAGTGAGAAGTAATAAAGGTATTATATATTTGAGATTAGACCTTTCATAGAAGAAAGAATAAATTTGACATGGCCAAAAGTAAATTCTAGCATTCCTATGACATGTAAAAGTCATGCAATCCATAGGCAACGCTCAATGCATCTAAACCCTAAGAGGATCCATGGTGCAGAGAGTTAAATCATAAAGAACCATGTCAAAATAGGGCAAAACATTGAAAACATATGATCTGAATGAAAGCATTGAAATGTCAAGACAGCCCACGATAAGGAATTTTTAAAACAAACCTCATTAAATATTTTATCCAGCCACCAGAACTGCCTTACCCAACAAAAACTATGTTTGAGATGGTCTGAGGCAGTGAGCAGTCGACGATTTTGAGACCAAGCAATCTTTTTCCATTATACTGAAAGCCCAAAACCAAAAGAGCAGATCAATTGTAAGCCATAAAACTCTAATGCAGATGCGAAGCAAACTGAGCAAAAAAGATTAAACATACAAGAGATCTACATAGGGTTTTTACCTGTTTATTGTATACAAATCTGAATTGTTCTCTTTGAAGACGGTGATGGCTATGGCATGATATATATATATATATATATATATATATATATATATCATGAACTCATCGTGACTTCTCATCATATCCATGATGAATCTTCTTGCCTCTGTTGAGAACTATTCATGATGCCTTGAGAACTGCTGATGATGCCCTGTTGATGCCCTGTAAACTGAGTTAACCGCCATAAGTTAGATCACAATCAGTCATTGTAAGAAAAGTCATGATTTTCCTGTTGTCTTTATTTAAAACAATCAAGAAATTAATAAATAATTTAAATATTAAAAATATGGTAAAGATGAAATCGATATTATTTTCTTCAAGTAACGGTTTTAATACAGCTATTGTGTAGTAGTATGTCTATTTGAAATTTTTAGTGTTCATTAGTTTTGAAAATAAGTAGTAGCAAAAGGATATTGACCTCTATTACACTGGCAGTATGCTTAGAAACACATTAATACTATATTAATGGCAATAAGAGAAGTTAAGATTCATAGTCACATAATTTCTTATATATAAAAAATAAGCTTCTCAAAAATATTAACCAAGTTCATAGTTTAAAAACTATAGTTCAAAAGAACAAGCATAAAAAAATATTTAAAGAAAGATTAAACATCATAACATGTTTCAAGACTCTAAAAATAAAACCAATATTAACAAAACCATTACAATAGAATATAAATCCTATAAAATGGATATTCTAAAGTCACATTGTAGCTCATATTAAAAAGAAGGTGGAAATTTTTTTTCATTCAATCTTATAAAACTAATTGCGACCATATAAGATCAAATGAAATCACTTTCTTTGGAAGTAGAGATAATGGTACATGTTATATATCATATTTTATAGGACGCAGCTATTCTCACTACAAACTTTACAGTTGATCAAAGTTCAAAAAATAAAAAATATCATAAATTTTTCTAAAAATTTTAGCATTTGATCTTTATGATCTTCATGATCTACATAGTTTGTAGTCAGAAATAACAAAAGAATTAGAAAAAAATCACCACATTTTCATGAATCTAGAAAAAAAAAGTTTACCTTTATTTCATCTTTCATACATTTTCTTATTGATTACGCAGGAGCTATTTTATAGGCCTGAAAGATAATTTCAATGATAATTTCAAAGCTCTAAAATATTTGCCATCGTCAAAGTGAGCACTTTTCATGTTTTTGCACCAATGGGATTGGTGACTACACCTCAAACTGGTCTCATTATTCAAGACACGTTAGCTCAGAATACTGATATGTAGTATGGGAAGTGAGGGAAAAATAATTTTGTAAAAATTAAAATTAAAATAAAGATTGACCATTGAGTAATCATTGACCAGTACTAGTGATATTCTGCATTGAAATAAAAAGTAGCCTTCATTAGCCGGGACATCAACATCACAAAAAATAAGAGAAAGGGAAAGGTGTGGGCTTGTAGAAGAAACAAAGGAACTGAGGTAGGATGCTTCTTATGCTGCAGGAGTTCAAAGTTTTAGTCCAATTTAGAATGATGGATAGGTTGATAAATAGTGGTCTAGTTCATTTTGTCTCTATATTTGTTTAAGGGCTTGTTTATTGATATTCAAGTCTCCTAATATGCAAAGTGGGGGACCTTTTCAAAGATGCGTCTGTTGTGAAATTGTGATTTTTAATTTATTTGGATGGGTTTAGTCACCGTTAACACTTTAGAAAATTAAAGTTGGACAAGTCTACCACATTTAATAGGTACAACTATCTTACAATTTTTTTAAATGTCTAATTTAACTAATATGAAGAGATGGGCACATGATTTACCAATACAAAATCGAGTCCTTTCGCTTTCATTTCCACATTTGAAGTCACCTTAGCTTTATATTAATCGATGATAATATTAACTAACTAGCACTTGCTTTAAAGGACCTATAATATTTATGGTGATATGATTGAAAAATAGTGATAATTAACTCGATAGTAAAAGTTAAATTTTCAATATCAAAAAGTTAGTAGTCGGCTTCAAATTTTCAAAATGAAAAAGTTAATATTAATACGGTTACACTACTTTATTCCCCCATTCTGCCACTGTAGGTTATGCCTCTCCGCGTAAATATTTTATGTGGTAGTAAATTATTTTAAAAAGTATATATTATCTATAATAAGATTTAAAATTTTGACATGTAAATAGTTGTCAAATTTAACATAACGAACAAAAGTTAACATTAACACTCACACCATCCCATTCCACCCATTCAACATTAATTAAGCCAATATTGACTTATTATTGAAAGACTTGCCACCTGAATGTTATAACACTCCCGACGCCACACCACACCGGGAAAAAACAGATCCTGCAGTATAAAGCGGCCTGTCAGAGAGGATTAAAAGCCGCAAATTCAAGCGGTGGAGTATGCAACGTGATTGCCAATCTATTTTAGTTATTAATGTTGAACAGAACTTATTTCTCACGAATTTGATTTATTTGCTATTTTAATCTGTGTTTATTTTACTCTTGAGTTTGGCGACCTCGGTGATTCATCCCTGAGTTTGGCGTGCTGGTTGCATGGAAATGATTTTGGTGTTTTGCCATGTTAGCCAATGTATTGACATTTTCACACCAAATAATGGATTGGGTATCTAGTTTTGTTGTTCGGTGATGATGGTTTATATGGGTAGCTACCACAAAGAATTGTTTTAATGACTTATGCGATGGTTTCTTTATTTCAAAATTTCCTTTATAATATTGATTATAATATTTTATACTTACTTTGAATTTTACATTGTTACAAATAGAAAACACCTCTGATATCATCTCCATTGACCTGAGTCTCATCTATCACACCCACTTCCCGGTTTTTACTCAAATCCACAAGTTGAACAGAACAAGAAAATTTTAAAGATGATGTTTTACATTCTCCCCCGTTTCAAGGTCACACAAAATTCCTTGCATTGCAAGGAGGGCAAGAGGGGAAGTGGGGCACAATAAATTGCAGTTTTCCCTTCTGCCTTGAAGCTTTTCAAAATCCTCAAAAATTGTCCCGATATTTGTTTGCCTGAAATAAAAAAATAATTGTACGACCATAGTCTCTAATTCGTCTTTGATAATGAGCTATGGGAAATATAGGTCGACACATGTTTACTAAACTTGTCCATAAACTTCATAAACATGCTCTTGAATAAAATGCGTGTGAAAAATCAAACTATTGCAGTCACTGATTATTAATCTCCTATCACAAATGATTATTAAACTGCTGAAAACAAATTCTCAGCTAATATCGAAAAATAACACAACTGCAACTTCACTTAAAATACGGAAAGAAATGCGCAACAGAATCAACACAATATTTTCGGACAAATTGTCCCTGGAAAAACCCCTAAGGGAAAACCAGTTCTACAGATGAGAAATTATATTAAACTTCAGCAAATCAAGAGATACAAAATTCCTTGCCTCACACTGGCAGAACTCCGACAACCTCCTAATTTCTCCCGCTGATATTTCTCACTGCTATCCCTGCGCTAACACTGCGCCCTTGCTAACACTGCAAGACTGTTTGCTAACACTGCAAACTGCTTCACAAAAGCTTCTCTCTTGCTAACACTGCAAACTGCTTCTCCAAAAGCTTCCTTGCTAATACTGCAAGACTGTTTGCTAACACTGCAAACTGCTTCTCCAAAAGCTTCCTGCCTTTGCCCTTGCTAACACTGCAAGATTGTTTGCTAACACTGCAAACAGCTTCACCAAAGCATCACCGCCTTTGCCTGTGCCTGCCTTTTTATACTACTCTCGTTGGTAAACCAACGACCGAGATTAAATCAAACCAATGGCTAAGATTAAGACAACTCAACAGCCAATAATAGAATTGGTTGCAAGGTGTCCAAAAGGGAATCTCTAAAATTAGTAAATAATAACCATTTACTAATTTTTGGCAAGTGGACAAACAGCTGTCCAAACCACCCATAAATACAACCGCTAGTCATAGATAAGGACGAACAGCTGTCCAAGCTACCCATAAATAGTGTTGCTATTTCCGGGTCAAAAATAACAGCTGTCCAACTAACAATAATTAACAATGCGATCATAGTGCTCACCATTCCCATGCCTGAAGAGTACAATTATGTCCAATAAGCGTGAAGGATATAATTGTTCAAGAAATTCATGTAGTCTAAACACATCATCCATTACGATGTTTCTTGCATTTGATGCTACTCCAGCTTCACATTCAGCAGTATGTGTGTCTAATATATTTTGATCACGTTTATCAGATGTCGTTTACACAAAAATATTATTGTTATGGACTTGGGTTCTATAATATACATCACTATTGCGCTTAGGGTTTTTGGTATGGTTAGATATTAAAAGTAAGGTTTAGATTTTGTGTTCAATTAGGGATAGAATTAAACTTTTTTTTAATAAATTATAGTACTATTTTTCATCAATAGATTTATTACAAAAATTATTTTACATTTTTTTTTTTTGGAAAATAAGTTTGATAATGATAAATGATAGTTATTTTAACTTTTACAAAATCTTCCTTAGTATGTTTGAGATTATTATTTTTCATTTGAAAATCAACAAATTGTTATTTAAATTTAGAACATTAAATTACTTTTTTTAATTTTAGTTATGTTTTCTTTAAATTAATTAATAGTTCAAAGTTAAATTAGGAATATACATTTTCCTGTCATTTAATGAGAATATTGTTTCTATAGATTTACGGTCAAGTATAAGGTAGTATTTAATTATAATTATTTTATTTCATTTTAATTGCAACAAAAAAAATCTTATTAAAAAATATTTTAAGTTTTTAAATAAAAATTTAATAAAATTGATATATTCATTAAATTAAAAATTTTAAATAAAAATTTAATTATATAAAAAATATATAACTTACATGTTTCCATTAGTCTTTATTGTATGTGTCATAGCATTCAGTTGTCTAGAATTAGTAATTAGTTCTTAATGAGTCAACCAATAAAAAAAAAAAAATTATGTTTAAATTTTTTTCTAAAGTTTAATTTTTTATAATTAAAAATTAACAATTATTTTTATCTCAATTATGATTGGCCAGCCCTTTTCTTGGAGGCTTCCTCATATTGTTTTTTTTTTGTCAAAATATTAGGTCTACAATTTATTAAAGTGCACTTTGAATTTTAAGGTTAAATAATATTAACTTTAAATTTTGATTTGACATATTTCTTTAATTTGTTGTAAGCTAAGTTTTTAATATAAAATTGATGTATGCATTATATTGTTATTAGTATAGTATAAGAATTTATTAATGGTTCATTGTGATATATATATATATATATATATGATGTTAATGTTTGATATATGTTTATGCTTTTGAATTTTTAATAAAAATATTTAATTTTTTATATAATGTTAATTGTTTTAATTTTAGTATGTAATTAGTTAATTAATATTAAAGTTCATTATTTTTTCATTTTGATATTTATTTGTACATAATGCAAATGTTATTGTAAATATTTTTATACTTATATTAATCATTATTAGGAGCTAGGGCAAGTACATGCCACTATGTGGCACTTGTTAGTATTAGATTTCAACACCAAGATATTTGTAATAAAAGTTATGACAAATATTTTCACTTAAACAATACAGTGATGTCATTTAATATATATAAAAATATTAGCTTAACCTTTGCACACTTAAAGGTGAAACTCCTAGTAATATACATTATGAATTAGGTTTGACCATTAGCAATAGAGTTAGATTCTTTTATATTAAACATAGAGAGATAAAAAATAGTATAGAAAGTTCACTGAGTAGCAACAGAGAGGCAAAGCCTCAACCTGAAATAAAAGTATCATAATCACAAGTAGCTCAAACAGAAGTAACTGAAAAGCTAATGTAGGACATCATAGTGATTATCAACCCAAGCAGTCCACCCAAGCGGGCCTTCCATCCACACAATACTTTTGCACTCCTAGATCTGAGTCAGCACAAACAACTCCTCCTTCCTAGTATTGACATTTTTCCTAATTTTTTTGTTTAGTCTTTTGTAGGTTGGTTCCAAAATTTGGAGATCATCAAGGGTTCTTTTCCACTCAAAGCCATGCTTTAACTCATAGAAGAAGAAGGTGGTGTGCCCATCCTTAAGAAATCTTCTCAACTTCTCTTTTTTGATCATCATAGTGCTATGGACCTATAGAAAGATTTTAAAATGTGTCAGTTTTCAAAAAACACTTAGTAAGAACTCTTGGGTTACCTTGATACCTTTCCTCATTCTTGCACTTCCATATCTACTAGAAGATGTTAGAAGACAACATATTCCAAAAAAAAATTGGCATCATTATTAAGACCATTGATATGACCAGTAACAATATCAAGAATATTCACATTAACTAGATAAAAGATACCAAACATATTCCAGATATCTTTGGCAAATAAACAATAAAAAAGAATGTGTCTACCAGTTTTGGGCAACCTGCATAAGTTACAAATGTCAGCATTATGAACATTTTTTTAATGGGAAGTCTATCAAGCAGAACTAACCATTTAAAACATCTGATTTTAGGCTCAACAACACTTTTCCAAAGAATATCAAGGTAATTTTTCTAGACCTTAGCATCAAGAGAGGAATACCAAACAGTGTTAATGTGATGAATAATATTTTCATTATGATCACTAATCCTATATATGTTTTTGTCTTTGAGATTAGCCATGATGACCCCATCTGACCACTTACATTTTAAGTGTCTATGGGAATCCACATGACAAATAGAAGGAAGCTTTTTATAAGCTTGAGAAATCATATTATAAGTCTTCTTGTGAGAAACAAGGATATTGAACTTAGTTTTGAGCTCATCCCATTGATTGAGTGTATCCTACTCGAAGATGTCAATCAACTGGGAAATACCTTCATTAACCCACAATTTGGTAGAGCATCCTTGAGAGAGGGCTAGGAGTTAACCATTCAGGTGTAAGTTCCACCAAATGGACCTTTCACCATGGAGTTGCATGTCACTATGAAACTCATTATTGGTGATAAATTTTTAGACATGATCCCAAGCTCTCTAGATAGATTTGAAAACAATAGAGCCTTGAACAATAACCAAGAATTTACCAAAAATAAGATCACAAAAGGGGTGATTTTTCCAAGTTCTGGATTTTTTAGGACAACCTATCTCAATGTTATGTCTAACAAGCACCTTCCAAGGATTATTACCATCGAGAGAGTGAAAGATCCATTTGGAAGATAGGGCAATACCTTGAACCTTAAGGTCTTTAAGCCCTAGCCCCCCAAGGATTTTTTCAATATGACACTAGTCCCTCTTCACCACATGCATCTTTCTATTACCTTTACCATCAGACCATAAAAAAAGTCTAACAACCTTCTGTATTTCTAACTTTGGTAATTATAGAACATCCAAGTAGAAGAATAATAAATACTATAAGAAGAAAGCATCTTTTGACAAACTTGGATTCTACCAACAAGATATAAAGACTTGTTATGTCATTTGTTAAGCGTCTTATCAATATTTTCCTTAATCCAAGACCACATATCTTTAAGAGAGGGTTCAACAAAAAAAGAAATACCAAGGTAATTGACAATTTTAGTATGGCCTCCCCATTGGAAGCTATACTGAGTAGGGGGCTACTCATCCCATCCCAAGTAGATGGACTTGGCTTAGGAGATATGAGCACCAAAAATGGTATAGAACAGATCCAACTTAGTTTTCAAAGCTTTAAAATTCTTGTCACTGAGCTCAAAACCAAAGTAGTTTCATTAGAAAAATGATTATTTATGAGTTCATCATTATTGGGAAGATAGAGGCATCTAACTTCAGGGGACAACATGTTATCTCTAAGGATATAAAATAGAGCTTCAGTATCAATAACAAACAAAGCGAGGGTTAGAGGACAACCTTGCTTGATGGACTGACCAAGAGAAATGGAATCAGAGTGGGAACCATTGATTTCCACCCGAGCAAAGGCATCTTTAAGCAACAACATTGCATAAATAAGGGGGGGAACCAAAAGCTTCCAGCATCATAAGGATAAATTTTCATTTGACCCTATCGTAAGCTTTCTCAAAGTTGAGAAGGAGCATAGCAGAAGTCTGATGAGAACACTTACCCATTCCATAGCTTCCCAACCATTAATTAAGTTCTCCAAGATGTATCTACCCTTAATTAAGCTAGTTTGAGTAGCACACATAAACTTGGGAAGGATGTGCATGAGCCTGAGGGCCAAAATTTTGGCTAAGATTTTATAAGGGACATTAAGGAGGGTGATAGCCTCTAATTTTTAATAAGATCTTTATCCCCATCTTTGGGGAGGAGTTTAATAATACCACTATTAATCTCAGGGCCAAGGGAGCTCGAGTATATGGCCTTAGTATACAAATCATGTAAATCTTTACTAATCCAGTTGATATTAGCCTTGTAAAATTTAATAGGGAGCCCATCAGGATCAAGCACCTTGTCATCCTTAAGGGATTTGATAGCAACTTCAATCTCATCTAGGGAGATATTTTTTGATAAGTTAGAGATGTCATCAAGATCCAACCTTTTGGGTATAAGAGGTTTACATTTATTTCTAGAGTCCTCTACCTCCAACGAATCTTTAGAAGTGAAAAGATTTCTATAATAATCAACAAAAGCCTGATTAATGACAATAGTATTCGACACTTCCTAGTTGTCAATTAAAAGCTTTGACTCTGAGCAATTGAGTTATATTAAAGGTACTATAGTGAAATAAATGTAAAATGTGGTTGAATATGATAAATAAATAAAATTTAATTATAAATAAGAATGTAATTTCTAAATAAAATAAATATATTTTACAAATTTAAATTTATGAAATATTAATTTTGACATATTAAAATTTATGTTACAAGAGAAATGAGGAAAAAATCTTTTTCAACAAGGATTTTGAACAAGTTATAAAATAATCTATTACATATTACATTGTCGCAAGGAATACTATGTGTGATGTAATTTTTCAAGGAAATCACTGGAAATAGAAATTTGTGTCTATTATATTTTAACTTAATATTTTAAACAAGATCCTACAATACCTTTGGTTCCAATCTACTTGAGCTTGACATATAATAATAATTAATTACAACAAATAATAATCATTAATCTAAACTTTGGTGCATTATCAAAAAAAATTTAAATTAATATAAATTATTTAAAGTTAGAAGAAATAATTTGTGTGCAATCGTATCATTCATTTGTATAATTTTTACGATAGTTAGATTGCAAAATTTCTCTCTTTTTGAGTCAAAAAAAGTTGAGCGAGTCAAATTTCAAGATTTAAAAGAGCCAATAATTGATTTTATTTTTAATTATTTTATGAAATTGATAGTTTTGATTTGTCTTCAGCTCCATCCAACACTTGGAATTTTCAAAATCCACCACCTAAGTCTCAAATTGAGGCAGGTTAATGAAAGGTGCCCTTTAAAACCTCAAGAGGTTATTGCTTCCAATTGGAATCTTATCCTCTCATCTCAAAAATAGTTAAGATAAACATCCGAAATGAACATTTCCAAATCTAAACCTTAACCTCCAAAAACAAAAAAGTGTGTTTTAGAGACAGTTATTAACTTCTTTTTCTGCTTAATGGAGTTTGGGAATTGAAAGGTGAATCATCTTCAAGACGTGTATAATGAAAAATTATATATCATACATGAAGGGTGGATCTAATGATTTAATGGAAAGAAGCCATGATAAATTTGACATTATTCTTGAAAAGGGATGTTGTGTTTTAGCAAGCAAATAATATTGAAAGCATCAATGGGTGAAATATGTAGTTTCAAAGTTTTAAAGAATGTAAAATCAATCCCCAAGCTGCAAGGATACTAGAGTATCTTATGAAGACAGTAACTCATAATTTTAATGAGTTTGGTATTTTGAATATATGAAAGTTTTCTTGAACTTTCACATAGTGGGAAGGACAAGACACGCAAACCATTTGATAGAATATTTCAAGGGTGAAAGTTCCTCGAGTAGACTAGTTGTTAAGTTTGAATTCTTGTCAAGCATGTGACAAATTCATGCACACCTCTCAATCTGTGAATGATTATAGTGGCTTGAGCAGATTGGAATGCATCCTTACTAAATCTGATATTTCACACTATCAAGGAATGTTCCAATACAAATATTGCATATTGTTTAAGGATTTAGGGCCCATTTGGTATCTAGAATTTGAATAGAATTGGCATTTAGGATTCTAAAAAATTTATAATCCATTGTTTGGGACTGCACAATCGGAATTGGAATTGAAAAAAAGTAGAATTTGGTATCCCCATTTGACACCCAAACAAGAATTACAAATTCCTTCAAAATATTTGTTATTTGGAATTCCTATTTTAATTCCCATTTTAAATCTGATTTCTTGAAAATGGGGATTTCAACTAAAGTAAAATTTAATTGGGGTTTGACATCTTGATGCCCATTTGGGGGCACCTATTTTTGAACAAATTTTTGAAATTTTATTTTTTTGCAAGTGTTGATAAAAATCTAATGGCAAATACAATGGACATGGAAATTAAAGATTAGTTTCAAGTAAGAGAAGATGAAATATCAAGTCTTCGCTCTAGTTTTTCATGCATGTAACCTAAATTTGAAGCATATGTGTTCCTCAATGGGGGTCACAATGAGGAACCATCAAGAACAAATATATATAATTGTCCAACTTTTCAACCCTTCTATTTTGAAGATAAATTGTTAAAGGACCCTAGAGTTGCATCTCGATGTTCAATGTCTTTTAATGCTGATTTCATGGTGGAGACAAATGAAGTGGACTTAGAGGAATATTTTTTCATAATTTTTTCAAATGAAGTTGAAGTTCATAAATTGGACCAATATTTGAATTGACACAAATTTCTTCTTATCACAAGCTATGTTAAGGTCGTCCACTTCATGTTTTGATATCTTCACTTAAGGCTATCAAGGGGATCATCTAGGAGGATTTTGGCATAGCTGGAAAGTTTTCAAACGTTATGAGTATCCACATGTAGGATCATGTGAATGTGGTTCAAGAGACCTCACAAATCTATGATGGCATATATATGGTTGTTTGTTCTAGTGCTAAGAAATATTTTATGTCTCATATGTGACCATCTGATAAACCTATTAAGCTTGTAAGCAATGGTCAAGTATTCACTACTATTTCACAAAGATGCCTACTTCATGCAACCTATTAGTGAACTGCTTTTCCTTCTTACAAATGTGAAAAAAGAATAATAAGAGAAACTTCCACCTTAGTTGAGTTCTCCTCATTGAACTCTCTATGTATTGAGGCACAACTCCCTCCTTAACTGATGAACAATAATTTCCTTTATTTCAAAAGAATTGAACAAGATGAGATATTTTTACTAAAACAAGGAGGTTTACACCTTGGTCTATGACTCTGCTTTGGCATCATTTTTTCCCAAGCGGTGATTGATAATTTTGTGCCTGTGTGCTTTGGACTCCACACTTGCATCCTTGGATTTTGCATGTCACTTTTGTCCTTGTGTGCCACATCACACCTGGTTTTTTTGGCTTTGTTTGTAATGATTTCCCACCTTGTGAGTGGGTCAAAGAGGGAGACACTTAGTTCACTTTGAGGTGCATTTTGATTTTTTATGATACTCAAATTTTGGAGGTTAAACCTATATTTTAAGAGACCTAGTGGGCCACATCAACCCAATCTCAACTCTTTTTTTGTCAGCAATCATCAACTTTGGATATTTGGATGAGCTCCTATAAAAGTGGGGTTGCATACCACTTTAGTAGATCTGGATAGTCTTGGTCTTTGGCATATCAAAGGCATTCCTTTTTTATTTCCTATTTGCATGAGGCTCATCGTGGTCAACTGCTTGGTTAGTAGTGATACTCGCACATTGGTTGGTACCAATTCAACCTATGCACTGCACTATTTATGCACCATGGGTTTGACCTCAACTTAGCTTGCTTACTTCACATGCAATGATGGTTTCCTAGTTCTCACACATTTTTTAGAGAAATTGGTAGCAATTTTTGAGTTTGGGATATCTTCTATATTTTTAGGCAGATTTATAGTAGTTTTAATTGGAGATTCATCCCTAGGTGGGTTGACATTGATTATTCACAATCCCATTAAACTTTGGTGTCCTGTGACTCTCGTTGTTTATACAATATGCTTGGCAAACATCAATAGTTTCTTCCTTGATCTTGAAAGACCACATTTGTTGGTGGAGATTTGAGACTGCAATGATGTGGAGATATACATGGAGAATTTGTGCCTGATATATTGGAACCTTTAGTAGTGTTTCCCATATTGAAATCATCCATATTTATTTTTCCAATAAGAAGTGCACCATTTTGATGAAATTTCATGATGGTTGTGGCATGGAGGATGTCTAGTTTGTCATTGTATGTTAAGAGTTTTATAATAGAGGGCTATGAATGACTTCTTAGTGTTCCTCTCAAAGTGAAGGGCTCAATAATGATGTAGGAGCACTATGGGATTTCTTACAATCCTTCATATTTGGATGGATTTTGGCTTAAATTTTTGGAGTTTGGTAGATATTGGTGCACGGCATGGTCTCTAGAACTCGACATGGTATTGGGAACTCAACATGGTCTCTGAACTTGACATGGTCTTTGGAATTCGACATGGTTTGTGGTACTTGACATGGTTTGTGGAACTCAACATGGTCTCTAGAACTCGACATGGTAATGGTCTCTAGAACTCAACATGGTCTTTGTAACTTAACATGGTTTGCGAGTTTGACAATGCTTGGGAGTTTACTAGTGTTCAGCTTAGTTTTGCTACAACTCAGCTTGGTCTTGGTTTTTGTTGGTGTCAAGTTGTCTATGAGCTAACTTTTGGCATTTAATTTAGGTATGGGTATTTAATTTTGTATGGGTATTTAATTTAGGTATGAGGATATTAAGGATCTTCTCAAAAATGAGGTTGGAAAAAACTATGTTGAAAGGACATGTTGCTCTTTGGTGGAAATAATTACAAAGAGACAAAGAAGACAAAGGCGGAATGTAGATCTCTAGATGGAGATTGATGGTGACTAAGTTGAAGGCTAAGTTCATTCCTATTGATTATGAACTTGATTTGTTTAAAAGGTTGTAGAATCTGAAATAGAAAGATATGACTATGAAATATTATACTAAGGAGTTCTACAAGTTGACTATTTGGTCTAGTCATAGAGAATTGTCAAAAGAAAAGGTAGCTCAATATATTAATGGTTTGAGATTCACTACTCAGGATGAGGTTGGTATGCTAAATATTTCTTCAGTTGAGGATGGTTAGCAGTATGCTTTGAAGGAAGAAGATAAGTTGAACAATAAAATTCAAGGTAATGCTAGAAGAAAGGAGAAGCATAATAGGTTGGCACAAGCTAAACTGAGTGTTGAAGGTGAACCAAAACCTATTGATTAGAAAAGGAGAACAGGTGGAGGAGGATTTAGAGGTAATTTTTTCAAATGTGGTAAAGAAGGACATATATCTTTTGAATATCTGATTGGTAGGACAACTACTATTAGGAATGAGGTTGCAGTCTGGGACAATCATCTTGAGCAAGCAGAGAGTTTGCTAGCTTGGCGAGTATTGGTTGGTTAGAGGACACTAGATTCTTGTCAGAGAATAGTTTTTTCAGGACTTGTTATAAGTCTGGTGGTAAAATCTACAAGGAGATCGTGGATGGTGGTAGTGCTGATAACCTTTTTTCTAAGGAGATGGTTCAAAAACTTGGTTTGAAGAGAGTGAAACATCCTTATCCTTATAGGATTGGTTGGTTTCAAGGTGAACATGCATTGGAAGTGAGGGAGAAATACCTTGTTTATTTCTAGATTGGGTAGTATAAGGATCAAGTGTTTTGTGATATTGTGAATATGAACAGTAGTTATGTATTGCTTTGTAGTCCTTGGGAGTATGATTGTAGGGGTGTGCATGATTGTGTCAAGAATGTGTTTAGTGTTGAGAAGGGTGGTAGAAGTTTTTCCTAATTATTTTATAAAATGAAGAACATGGTAGGAAGAACCTGAGTATTGGCAATCGAGTTGAGTTGGCAACTTTTGAGAAGGTTGGAGACCAGTATGGAAGGTAGATCTGTAACACAACAAAGATGGATGTGAAGAACTAGAAGAGGTAGAAAGGAAAGAGTGTACTAGTTGAAGACTTGGAGGATATGTATGTGAAGAAACAATTTGGGGTTTGTGAGTTTTATCCTAGAAGATGTTCTTCCAGCTACTAAGAACATCTTTCTGAACCTAGGGTGTTTGATGCAAGAGCATCCTAAGATTTCTTGCAATCCTACATGTTTGGAGGGCTTTTAGGTTAAAGTTGTGGAGTTCAGTAGATACTGGTGCTCGGCATGGTTTTTAGAACTCAGCATGGTCTTTGGAATTCATCATAGTCTATGGAACTCAACATGGTCTTTGGAACTCAGCATTGCCTTTGGAACTCGACATGGTCTTTAGAACTTGGCATGGTCTAGGAGCTCGATAATGCTTGGGAATTTACTAGTGTTTGGCTTGGTTTTATTGATACTTAACTTGGTCTTGGTTTCTATGGGTTTCAAGTTTTTTGTGAGCCAACTTTTGGCATTTAATTTATGTATGGGTATTTAATTTTGTGTTGTAGCTGACTTGTGGCTCAATCAATATTTAATGTAAGGTATTTAATTTACTTTTTAATGAACTAGGTCGACTTGTAGCTTAGATGGGTATAAGTAAGGGGTTTTGTGGAGTCTTTAGGCATTAACACAAGGGGCATTGCAATTCATCTAGCTTAGAGAAGGCGATGAAAGGTAGATGTGAATTTTGAAGAGGTAGGGTTGTGGCTTAGGAACCAGAGAGTTTTTTGGTGTACCTAAGGGTGCAAGTGTGAAATTTTTCTTGGTGTTTTGATCCAATCATGGATCTCGACTAGTAGGAATTGGTCTGTGGTAATTAGATCTTGTGGGATCTTGTAGAACTTATATTGGAATTATTCTTTGTATTTGGCCCTAACTCAAAAGCCCTTACATTTGGGCATATTACATGTAATCAATTATTTATGAATAATGAGTTGTGATTTGGTATCTGATCTTGTCTTGTTGTTACTTTGTTGTATTGATGTGTGGTTGTTTGCTAGGAGCTAGGACATCCCCTTTGGGGATTCTCTAGCCTTGCACTATATCAGACGAAGTGTGGACTAGAGGAGTACACACTACATGCCTTGGCATTCCTTGATTTCTTGTTTATTCTATATGTGATCATTATGGTTGTTATTCATTTAACCATTTGTAGTTTTGTGGGGATATTTGTGTTGAAGTTTCAATGTTCTTGGCTTGCAAGCTCCTATATGCATAGTGATTAATGGTCCTTTTTTTCACTATCTACATGAATTATTGGACAAGACTACACCTTCCCCTTTGAAGTAGCCTTAGTCAATGCATTGGACTGTAGTTGTCTCCATGAGAAGTGAACACCAAAAGTGATGTATTAGCTCATGATTTGGTCTTGTGACTTGAGTTTTTTAATTCTCCTATTTTTTTATGGTTGGTGCATGAACAAAAATATTTTTTTCAATCACATACCCTTTTCTAGTGGATTGTGGAGTTTTTTAGACATGTTCTACTTTTTGGCCACCAGTTTTTAATTCAGCACCAACCCTTTGATCCGGCTCTTGTTTCTGACAGTTGGACATTTTCTCTAGCAGGGGTCTTTTTTTGGCTTTTTTTTTCCTTGACAGTCATTTTCCCATCAAATTTGAGCCCTTCACTTGCTACCATCAGCACCACATCAGCATTGCATCAGCCTTCATGTCACCTCTTCATGCTTTGTTTGGACCCACCTTCACTTTTTTGCTCATATCTCAGGCACACGGACTCCATTTTTCAAAAACAAGATATCACTAGAATGCTAGTTTTGAGCCCATCACATTGGTATAGTTAATTTCCAATTTTGATGCATTTTTTGTGGCATTTTGTGTTATCAAAATTTTGAGTATAATTTCACACTCTAGGAAACATAGCAATATCTCTAATTTGGGAATTCTTTATATTGTTGGAAAGGTCTTTCCAAGCTCTTTCTAGTGATGTTGGTTATTTTTTTATAGATTCCTCTTAGGGAACATTCTATTCATTCTTTTGTATTTTTTCATTCTGGTGGATATCTTGGTTTTTTAAGGTCCAAGGATCAAATTTATTGCTTTAGATGATTCATCAGGACTTATACTATCTATTATATTAGCCTTATGTCTATTTATGTATGTTTAGACATCATTTGTATGTATTCTTCCAAAGACAATAAGATAAAGTGTTATAGTGCATCTATATTTTTTTATTTATGATGTTTTTCCTTATTTTTCCTTCTAATTTGAGCGGTGTCATCTGAGGACACTCATGCATATTACTATATTACCTTATTGTACATGCACTATTATGATTAATGAACCATGGGAGGTTGATATTTTTCATTTTTTTTTGTAATCTTCCTTTGTTGAGTGAGTGTCCCTTCTATGACAATAGCTTCATGATGTGTTTGAGATTGATTACCTCAGTACGCACATATGTACTCTATTGTGCATCTTTGATCATTGTTCCTTGACATGCAATTCTTTTGGCCCACTTTTCCAATTGCCTCTCACCTCATCCTTGTCTTTATTAAGGGGGTTTTTCTATTGATTCTCATGCTTCCTTGGTTTGGTTGAACAAATCTTCAAGCTTTGGTGTTTCATGTTATCTTTATCTTCAAGTTCAAATATTTTCCTTTGTTTGCCACCTAATTCAATGCAAATTATAGTCTTTTCTACCTTGCTAGGTTCTATTTTAGTTGAGGTTGTTGAAATTAGTAGTTACTTTTAACAAATCTTTGTAGCTTCTACATGCTTCAATGGTGTTCTTCATGATCATTTTTTTTGTTTTTATCTTCTCAAACAATCCCTAGTTTAGAGGCTTCTTTAGTCCTTCACTAGTTATTTCATCATTATTTCCATCTCTTTTCAAAGTAGGGAGTTTTCATGTGGTTTTCTCTATTTCTCCTCTTTTTAGAGATTTGGTTGTGCTTGGGTACCTCATCAAGCCTTTTTGTTGAGACCCAAGTCTACTGTCTGTAGTAGTTTCTAGGTTTTTAGGTAGTCCTTAAGTTTATCTTAAGCGGGGGTGTTAGGGTAATTAGATATTTTCTAATTAACTCTATTTCACTTAAGCTAAACTTTAGGCATAAAATAATTGATTCTTTTATTAATTATAATGATGCAACCTAGGTTAGATATTTTTAGGATTTCAATCTCCTTTATAAAGATGATCTCTCTTTCTAATAAACTAATTCATTGTCGATAATACCAATTACTCTATTTTCTCATCAAGAATGTCTTATTTATGGATCTCACAATTTTAGTCTCCATAGCTTTTGATTCTCTCTTTCTGTGATAGGTGTTTACATGTATGTGATTCTTGGGAGATGTAGGGTTGATCTTTCATCAACTTTAACATTTCTTTCTGCTACAAAACTCCCAGCTATTTTTTCCTTAGTTGCTAGATGGTCATGACTCAGTGAGCATGCTTTAGCTTTTTATTTTGCATAATTATATGATCATCACTGATTTGTAAGGAAACTCAGGTGCGGAAACAACTTCCTACACTAATCTCATAAGGAAAGTATGATGCAAATCCTATTAAAATCTTCTACACTTACAGATTCAATATCATGTAAACAACAATATTGCAGCCAAACATGCATACAGAAAATAGATAGAGAAAGGAACACATAATAGAATGATTTGCCGGTGGAGAAAAACCTTTCGGTAAAACAACCCCACCCCTTCAAAACCTGCACAATGTATTATCTTCAACACAAGGTTACAATACACTTGCAATGCAAGTTCAACATCAACAACTGAAGACTCCAGTAGCTACTCGCAGTACCAACAATACACCTTTTTTGCATCACCTCTCTTCGCAACCCTAAAAATGCTTATAACATGTGCTTCACTTTAGGACTACTCCCAAAAGGTAAACCGTATTAGGGTTTTACCATTCTCCAAGAAAATAGGAACCCCAAAAAAAATTTCGGGCCGATGCCCCGAACCCCACTATTGGGGTAGAGTGTATAGTACTCAAATATCTTAGTTGCCACATGTCTTCACCTATCATTGAATCTTCCTAACATAGCTCTTACGTGTCATAGGAATCCATCATAACCATTTTATTCATGATCTCCTTACACACAATTCAAGATGTCGACACATCAACATTATTTGCAAGAAATACATTTTACAAAAAAAAAATAAGAATAGGAATTATACAAGGTTGAGACACCTTATTCCTAACATTGTCCCACTTGTCAAACACCTTGTAAGAGCAATAGGAACATAATAGGAACTAACCACTATAGGCCAAAAGGCCCATAGACTCTGAACATGATCTGAACTTCTCAGTGGCCACTGGTTTTGTTAATGCATCTGCAACATTCTTCACAGTATCTACCTTTTCCAAATTTACCTTTCCATCTTCCACCATATCTCTCACAAAGTGATACTGCACATCAATGTGCTTCATTCTGGCATGGAAAGTTGGATTATTTACAAGGAAAATAGCACTCTGACTGTCACACCAAATAGTAATCTGTTCTACATCAACACCAACATCAGAACACAATCTCTTAAGCCAAATGGCTTTCTTACAAGCATGAGTAGCATCCATGTACTCAGCTTTTGTAGTGGACAAAGCAACCACAAGTTGTTGCTTGCTCATCCAACTGATGGCACCACCAAACATAGTGAACACATAAGCACTGGTGGATCTCCTGCGGTCAATATCACTTGCCCAATCTGAATCCACAAACTCGTGAATACAAACTGAATGCTGAGATCCAGAAGAGTTACCATGATAACATATGGAGTAATCTAATGTACCCCTCAAATATCTGAATACTCGCTTAACTGCATCCCAATGTATCCATCCAGGATTAGCCATAAATCGACTCAGGACTCCCACTGCTTGGGTAATGTCTGGTCTAGTATAGACCATAGCATACATAAGACTGCCAACTGTACTAGCATAAGGTACTCTACTCATATCCTCCACCTCACTAGGAGATTTTGGGAAATCATCTACAGATAACTTTGTTCCCATAGGAATAGAAACACATAGTGGTCTACAATCTACCATGTTGAACCTATCCAACACAGACTTCACATACTTACTCTGACTCAACCAAAGTTTTCTGTTAGACCTGTCTCTACTGATTTCCATACCCAAGATGTACCTAGCTGCCCCAAGATCTTTCATCTCAAAATGTGTTGACAACTGAGATTTAAAATCAGAAATCATACCCTTACCCTTCCCAAACAACAACATATCATCAACATATAATGCAACAATAAGAAGGCGATCATTTTCAATTCTGAAATAAACACAATGATCTAATTTTGATCTTACAAATCTAATTGACAACACAAAGGCATCAAACTTAAGGTACCACATCCTAGGAGATTGCTTCAAACCATATAGAGATTTCTTTAATCTGCAAACTAAGGATTCTTTACCTTTAACAGTGTAGTGCTCAAGCTGTGACATATAAATCTCTTCCTCCAAATCACCATGAAGGAAAGTTGTCTTCACATCCATCTGTTCTATCTCTAAATCATATGATGCAGCAAGAGATAACAGAAATCTAATGGATGTCAACTTTGCAAAAAGAGAGAATATTTCACCATAATCTATTTCCTCTACCTGTGAATACCCCTTTGCAACCAATCTAGCTTTGTACCTTTCAACACTACCATCTGCACAAAATTTCTTCTTGAACACCCATTTACAACCAACAAATTTTCTCCCTTTAGGCAAAGGTAGAAGGTCCCATTTTTTTTTTTCTCTAATGAAGCTATCTCATCATCCATAGCCTCAATCCAGGAACCTGCATCTTCCATGCCCAAAGCCTCTTTCACAGATCTAGGCTCATCAATGTTAGTAATCAAAGCAAAAGCACAATTGGAATCTAACATAGAATAACCAAACATTTCTGGTTGCTTTCTTTCTCTCGTGGATCTCCTCAAGGGCTGAGGTTGAGGTTTTTCTTCCTCTTCTTTTGAACTATCAGAGCTGCAAGAGCTCTCCTCATCATTAGACCCAACATGGTCTCTCTATTCAATCTTCTCAGGGGTATGAGGCAACTGAACAACATCTTTTTCCTTTTCTTTTTCATCTGCTTGTAGCACAATAGGAGAAGATGTTAGCTCTCTAAAAATAACATTTCTACTATACAACACCTTACTAGTCACAGGATCCCAAAGCTTGTATCCTTTCACACCAGCACTGTACCTGATGAAAATAAATTTAACAGCTTTGTTTTCCAACTTAGATCTTTTCTCCATTGGAACATGTGCATAAGCTTCACAGCTGAAAACAAAAATATGTCTAACTGAAGGCTTCTTACTAGACCACACCTCCATGGGTGTGTTACCAACAAGAGCTAATGTAGGAGATCGGTTAACCAGATAGCAAGCAGTGGCCACAGCTTCAGCCCAAAACCTTTGTTCTAAACCAGCTCCACTAAGCATACTCCTAGCCTTCTCCATCAGTGTCCTGTTCATTCTCTCTACAACTCCATTTTTTTGTGGGTTATACGGAGTTTTCTTATGCCTCTCGATACCTTGTTCTTTACAGAACTATTCAAACTCTACTGAACAAAACTCACCACCATTGTCAGTTCTCATACACTTAATCTTCTTACTAGTCTGATTCTCTACAAGGGCTTTAAATTCCTTGAATCGACTAAAGAATTGTGTCTTACTTTTAAGGAAATAAATCCATGTCCTTCTACTATAATCATCTATGAAAGATACAAAAAATACAGACTTGGAGATTGAAGGAACTTTTACAGGACCAAATACATTAGAATGAATAAGATCCAAAACATCAGAAAATTTGTGAGAACTAGAGTAAAACTAAACAGAATTTTGTTTACCATATACACAGTGTTCATAGAAGTCAAACTCAAGATTGCAATCATTTTACCCATCAACAAGATTTTTATTTTTCAGGGTTCTGAGACCCTTCTCACCAATGTGACCAAATCTCAAATGCCACAACATTGTCTTTTCTACAAGAAGCTTTCCTTCCAAAGTGTTTGCACCCTTAGGTACACTTGTTGCACTACCATCAGAACCACTAACCGCAGTCTTCTTTACTGCTTATTCAGATGGTGGGGATGAAGTGATAGCTACTCTTTTCTTTGAAATAGAAGAACTATTACACTGAGAAATGTGTGCATCGAGCTGAAACAAAGTACCTCTCCTAGTACCCTTAGCAAGGACCATAGCTCCTCTCATCATCTTACATCCATCTTTAGAAAAAACAACTTGCACACCTACATCATTCAACATACTTACAGATAATAAGTTTTGTGCCAAACCTAGAATGTGCATAACTCCATTGATTCCCTTTACTCGTCCATCAAGAAATTTGATAGTAACCCTTCCGCATCCAACTATCTTTAGGTGAGAATCATCACCCAAGTACACCTTTCCACCATCGAACTCTTCATATCTTGAGAACTAGTTTCGATGAGAGGTCATGTGAAAAGATGCACCCAAGTCAACCAACCACACATCATCAGATGCATGGGCTGCCAAAGCTACGATGAATGCATCGCCATCTTCTTGAGATTTTTTAGAACCAAAATCTAAGGCTTTCTTCTTCTTCTTAGGCTCTTTATAGTTTTTACGAAAGTGCCCAGTCTTATTACAGTTCCAAAATTTTGCCTTGGACTTATTGGAAGTATTTGACTTCCCATGGGATTTGGATCTACCCTTATTGTCAGACTTATTTTCATTTTTCTTTCCTCTTTCCATGGATCTCCCACGAATAGCAAGGGCTTCTTTTCTCGAAATAGAAACCTTTCTCCACATCTCCTCTGATAGTAGCAAAGAAACCACATCATCCATTTTGAAGGTGACTAATGTGCTTCCGAGAGCCATCACAAGATGGTCCCATGAATCTGGTAAAGAACAAAAAAGTGTGTAGCAACGATCCTCCTCCTCTAACTTGACACCAACTGATGTCAACTATGCAGCCAACAGATTAAATGCATTTAAATGATCCATTAAGGATCCACCTTCCTCCATTCATAAACAATACAACTTCTTCCTCAGGAACAACTTGTTCACCAAAGATTTGGCCTGATACACAGCCCCAAGTCTCTCCGACAAACTATATGCGATTTTCTCATCTAGAACATTCAGAAGGATTGCATCGGTTAAACAGAGTCTTATGAGATCCTTAGCTTTATGGTCTTTGATATCCCAATTTGATTGAGCTATAGTTGTTGGTCTTGTAGCACTTGTAGTCACTTCCCATAGGTCACGATCTTCCAACATGTCTTCCATCTTGAGTTCCCATAACTCAAAATTAGTGCCATTAAATTTCTCCACCTCCATTCTTCCATATGATGAACTCACCATCTCAATCTGCAAATAAGATTCAGGATGCTCTACACAAGACTCCCACTCAACTTGAGATTAGTTCAAAAAACCCTACCCAAAAACTAGGATCAAAAGTTGATCAAGCTCTGATACTACTTGTAAGGAAACTCAGGTGCGAAAACAGCTTCCTACACTAATCTCATAAGGAAAGTATGATGCAAATCCTATTAAAATCTTCTAAACTTACAGATTCAATATCATGTAAACAACAATATTGCAGCCAAACATGCATACAGAAAATAGATAGAGAAAGGAACACATAACACAAGGATTTTTTGGTGGGGAAAAACCTTTCGGTAAAACAACCCACCCCCTTCAGAACCTGCACAATGTATTATCTTCAACACAAGGTTACAATACAATTGCAATGCAAGTTCAACATCAACAACTGAAGACTCCAGTAGCTACTCGCAGTACCAACAATACACCTTTTTCGCATCATCTCTCTTCGCAACCCTAAAAATGCTTATAACATGTGCTTCACTTTAGGGCTACTCCCAAAAGGTAAACTATATTAGGGTTTTACCATTCTCTGAGAAAATAGGAACCACAAAATTCAAGATGTCAACACATCAACATTATTTGCAAGAAATACATTTTACAAAACAAATAATAAGAATAGGAATCATACAAGGTTGAGACACCTTATTCCTAACATGATTATGATCATCAAATCCATCTGGGCTATAATAGTGAAGTTTGTAGTAGAGACTTCTTTGATGTCTTTTAAAGCTTGTAGCCTATCTTGACAAGGTACTTCTATTTCCTTCTAGTTCTTATTAGATTTATCCTTGTTGCCTAAGATTTTGATGTTGATATACTTCACATCATTATCTAGGATCTTCTTTAGACAATCAAGATCTTTAACCAATTATGAACACTCCTCTAAGTATTTCTTAATAGCCATATTTCTCCATTCTAGGTTAGTTCTAGAGACATATAGAAAATATATGTCTATGTCAGAGTTCTATTTTTCCATCAGAAACTTATCCACCCCATGCTCTTGAATTTCTATGATGTGAGCTATAACATCTTTCTATTTTCCCTTTTCTTCAACCTAGGTGCCAAGTTTTGATTCCAAATTGATCATCATTTGTTCAGCTTTCACCTTCGTCTTGGCTAAGTGAGTGATGTGGCTAACTTCACAAGAAACCATAGATTCAATCCATTCATCAAATTCCTAAGAGACTTATATATATCTCTTTAACTTGGTTAATGAATGGTTGGTTAGCTAGAGAAATCACATCAACCATGGAAATGGCTTGAGGTTGGCATTCAAGTCCACATTTTATAGGGTATAGATGTATTCTACTAGTAGATAAATAGATTTTTTTAACTTTTTCTTCTCCTTCTAGTCTTTCTGTATGTGTATGGTGACCCTAGCATGTCCTGCATCCAAAATGTTCATATCAATAGCTTTGGAAGCTGGCCCAAGAACCTTTTTCTATGTAGTGTAATATTGGGGTGTGATATTATCCAAAGCTTTATCTTCAGAAGGTTTAAACACATCAACAACCAAGTCCCCTGTCTACTCATCAACACCTAGTATGGTTTCTATCTTTGGCTTTTTGACTTTAGGTATTTTTCCCAAACACTTCCTAACCATATCCTCCACTAAGATTCTTACTAGCACTATACTTCTTTTCTTGTTCACTAATAAGTCAAACCAATTTGTCACTAAGGAAGTGCCTTTTAATGGAGGGGTTTGTAAAATGGGGGAGGCAATACTAGAAATTCATTGAGCCTGGAGCATTGATGTCACCTATTAGTTTTTAATAACCTTGATCCATGACTTCTTGTACTCTCTCTCCAAAGGATTCAACCACAACCTTGACTTAAATTGTGTTTTGTATTAGTATCTTCCGCAATAGCTCTTTGGTATTTGTCTTTCTTATTACGAGAGTGGGTCTACCTTGCTGGTCTTGAAGGTTGAATTGAACTTTGAACTTTTGATTTAGCTTCAACTTCTAGGTTCAAAATACATGTAGAGGAAAAGGTGACACCTTTATGAGTATTATGAAAAGGCAAAATTGAACTCGAGCTGATGAAGGTTTCTCACAGGACTTGCTATGAATCTCTCTTCTTAGACGTCATTTTCTATTTTAACTAATTTTTAATTCTTTCAATAACTAGGTCTATCCTCATCTGCAAGTCATCTTCCTTGGGGGAATCCTAATCTATTTCAATCAAAGGGAAGGCTTCAACTTGGGCTATAAAGAAAGGGTTGACTACTTCTTCATCTTTGTCTTCCTTCACACCTTTTATATTCATATGGAGTTTATATTCCTTTATCTATTTCAAAGTATGCCTAGACCACTATCTCTTCCTAACTTCATAGTCATCCTCAAAATCAACCCAAAAGTATTATAAATGAGGAACATGCAAGAATGAAGAATGTAATTCAAAAAAGGATTGAGAAAAATCCATTCTACCAAAGTTAGGATGACTCATATAGGTATCCAAATTTATCATCTTTAGTTCATGTTTTAGGGCAATAGCATCATGTATAGTTTTGCATCGGTAATGATCAAGCTTTATGGGAAAGCTAGAACCAGAACCCCTTCTAAACTTGCAACTCTTGTCAACTTCTACTACCTATCTATAGACTTCTATTAAAACATAACTATCTAAGAAATGCCTCAGAAATTTAAGAGGCTTTCCTTCATACCCACTAACTTGGATATATTTGAATTTAGAGACCTGGATAAAGAAGCTACCATAGATGGATATAAATTGTGCTTCTTGTTCATGCAATATTTTTTTCTCTTTCTTTTGTAGTTGAAAAACTAATTTAGCAAGGAAAGTATCCTATACTCTTTTAAAATCACCCCAATTCTTTTCTTTTTGCAAAGGATAGAAGTATTCATATATGGGCATGTCATTTACCCATAAGGCATGAGGAAGTCTGGCCCATTCTTTGCAGCATCCCAATATATAGAACCTATCTTCTATTATTTTTGCCCATTTGATGTGCTTCTTTTCACTTAGGATGGCTTGAATAAAGAAATACATCTAGTTTTCCTAGTGGAAGACATGTTTATTTCCTTTGACTTTATTTAGGAGGGTTATTAAATTCTTTATCTCAGGAATCATGTATTCTCTTGTTAGAGGGTGAGAAAGACGAGAACCTCCTTTCTCTGGCTTGAGCCAATTTTTGGCACTTACATTGTTGAAGGTGTTTGGGTCTGATGCAAATTTTTCATTTGAAAGATTAATCATCTAGGGTTCATATTCTTCATGTGGAAAAATCGTTAAGGAACCCATGATTGTGACCTTATTCATGTACACCAAAACTTCTCCTAGGTATGTTTTCATACATCTTTGGGTGGTAGCATGCCTTATTTTGCACTCTAAAACAAGCTATGGGAAAAGAGATGACTGTGGAAAACTAGCAGCCTATAACAATCCACTCTTGGCTGTCTTTCCTATGATAGACCTAGGCTTTGGCTTTGAAAAACTAGTTAGCAGCTTGTTAATTTCCTTATTAGCTAGGAAAGTGTCTTTTAGCATGGGTCAAAAAATGGTGAGGGAGGTGGTAGGCTTTTCTTTAGGTAATTTTGGACTAGACCCAACTATGGGAAAAATAGCTAAGACAGTCACTTTTAAAACCAATAAGAATAGATGTAAATGAAAAAGGTTTAATAGGGCTACCCACCTAAAGCATGAAATCTAATAGTAACCAATGATGGGAATAAAAGAACTCACTGCAAAGAAGAAATGACAATGCACTCCCACAAAAAAACCCTATTGTAGACAGCTTATGAAACCATAGAAAGTATGAATTCTTACCCCATTTAGCAGATAGAATAATGAAAAAGAAAGATAGACTAAAATAGCCTTAAACGGCTAATCACATCATGATTCAATATGGTATAGACTAAAATAGCCTTAAACGGCTAATCACATCATGATTCAATATGGAAGGTACCAATTTGAAGAGAGAATTTAATCATTAATAAGTGTATTTTCCTTTAGATGTAACAAATGTTTCTATCACCGTTCATACCAATTATTCATTACAATGTGTCACTTCACCTTTTTAGAAAAAAATTGGTAAATCATCATATTGCCACTTGTCCTCTATGAATATTTGGGGCTAGTGAAATGAACTCCTGAACGATTTTGAAGTTCAAGATTTCAAGTTCAAAGCGTATTCAAATTTTGGAGTATGAAACCATCATTGACATCGGGAAGTAAAATGTGATTAACAAATTATGAACCTGAACAAATGATTAAGTGAAGTTCAATTTTAAAGATGCTCAAAATTTGAAAAATAACATTAATCTCACCAAACTTGGGGAAACATATGGGCATAGAAAATGAACCTTGAACTTTGAGCTGAATTAGTTTGGAGTTCAAGTTCAAGTTCAAGGAAATAAAAATATCTAAACAAACTGACTTAATAGTATAAAAAAAAGGATGGACGTTGAACATTAAACTCAATTGAGTTCAAGGTTCAAGTTGAAAAACTTAGATGAAAGTAAAAGTCATCAAAAACTTTGAGCAACATATATTGGGCTTTTATGTGGGCAACACAACTAGTACATGGATTTTCATGATCATCCTTGAGTCACCTGAGGTAGAGGGACCTCCCTTGTACATACTCTACTTAGGAGTTTTGGTTGTGCATTCCATTTTTGGCTTGCCTTTAGTTTCTTTGGCTAGTCCCCTATGTTGTTTTCTTTTTGGGTGACTCTATTGCCCTTTGATAAAGAATTGTCTTCTCCTACCTCTGGGTTCATTTTGTGTCCCCCACAATCCTTGTGTCCAATTACAGCCAGTTGTTGTCATGGTTTCTATACCTGTCAATTTGTAAAAATTCCACCTTTCTGTGTCAAAAAAGTTTGAATGTGTCAAACTTTAAGCTTTAAAAGAGCCAATTATCAATTGTATTTTTAATGATTTTATGATCTTGATGCTTCTTATTTGTCTCCAGCTCTACCTAACACTTTGAATTTTCAAAATCTAACACCTAAGTCTTAAAATTGTGTCAGGTTAATGAAAGGTGCCAAAATACATATTTTTGATGAAAACATTAACCTTTAAAACTTTAAGAAGTAAGGAATGATGTTCAATATTTACTATTGATAAGTAAAGTTTAGTATTTCACCTTCATTGCAAACCTCTCATCCCTAAAAGAGTTAACATAAACATCCAAAATGTGCATACTGAACCCCAAAGTTTAACCTCCAAAAAATGAAGAGGTTAAGATTGGAACTCAAAACATCAGTTTTAGAGGTGGTTATTAACCTCTTCGTCTAGTTGAAGGAGTTTAGAAATTGAAAGGTGAATCATCACAAGGCATGTGTATAATGAAAATTTTTATATGAGACATGAAGGGATGGATTTGATGGTTTAAAGGTCTGAAGCCAAGATAAATATGCCATTATTCCAGAAAAGGCCTGTGTATTATCAAACAAATAATGCTGAAAGCATCGATGGGAGAAATATGCAATTTCAAAGTCTTAAAGAATGTAAAATCAATCCCGAACTTGCAAGGATACTACAGTATCTTATAAAGACAGTAACTCGTAACTGTTATGAGTTCAGTATTTTGAATATATGAAAGTTTTCTTGAACTTTGACATAGTGGGAAGGACAAGACACGCAAACCATTTGATAGAATATTTCAAAGGGTGAAAGTTCCTCGAGTAGATTGGTAGCTAAGCTTGAATTCTTGTGAAGCATGCAACTAATCTATGTACACCTCTCAATCTGTGAATGATTACAGTGGCTCGAGGAGGTTGGAATGCATCCTTACTGAATTTGATATTTCACATTGTCAAAGAATGTTCCAATACAAATATTGGATATTGTCAAAGCATTTAGTGAAGGAGATTTGGAAACTAGGGGAGTATAAGGAATCATCCAAACCCCATTCTAGTTCGCGGTATTACTGGCCTAGACAACTGGTAATCCACATTTGTGATGAGTTTGATATATTTGAACGTTGTTCTAAAGTGCTCACAATGAAGGAATGAATGACGATGCGTGCAAACTGTTTGGTATAATACTCCAACCCTCACTCGTGGTATGGTAGTCTTCAATAAATGCTAACATTAGTGGTAGAAAACATGGCGCTATGATCCAAACCTCACTATCCAGCCTGCGATGACATTACATGGTGATTAAGAAGTTGGCAACTCATGATTGTGATGAGCTTGGTATTCGAATACATGCAAGTTGCTTGCAATAATGTTTGAAGATGTAAATGCAGAATATGAGAGCATAGAAAAAGCACATGAACTGTTTCATATAATTCCATTATAGATCTAGGCTTGGTATCAATACAAAGCATGATGGTCATTCGATCAACCATAACAATTGCTTGGAAAGGCATTGCCTTGTTGAATGTCCTAATTCTTTCCTTAATGTTTAAGGGTGGCGTGTGTGATAGTTAAGGATGACCAATATTTGTGATTCATTTAACCAAATGCCTTCGTGGGAGTTTTCTTTTGCATTTGAAAAATTTTATGTCCCCACTAGAAAAGACACTTCCTAAACAAATTTACACGAAGAAAAAGTTGACCATCATAGATGTGGAAGCATCAAGGTGGTATGTTTGATTGAATGCCTAATCCAAGTAAAGGGGCACTAAGAAATAGAAACTAGTATGCCGCCATTCCTTTACCCGTGTAAGTTCCAATTATTAGAAAATTATATGTGAGCTATTCAAAAGAGTGATTTCATTAAATAGGACAATTGCAGTCATAGAGGATATGCGACATAGAAATATATAATAGATGGTTTACATGATTCAATAACTTCAAGAAGCCAGTTATGAATTGAGCTCTAAAATTTTTCCAAGTATCTTCCCTGCATCATGTGGATCGCTCGATGCAATGGTCATGGATAGAGATGTAAGTATCAATCCACAAAGGAGAGTGACGATCATTAATGATAGTTGTGCCAACCTTCAATCTTGAACCATGATGAAAGCTCTAAAATATTGTTTAGGAAGTTATTGAATGACTTTTATAAAGAATGACACTTGTAGAAGCTCCAAAAAAAAATCATGCTCAGTGTTTGATTAAATTTGAGCACACACTAAGTATTTATTAAACTTGTCCAACTGGAAATTGAATGCAAATTATTCATTGAATGGTATTTAGAAACTAAAGCACGTAGTACCTATGACCTTCACGAATAGCAAGTATCAAGTCGTACCATATTGTTGAACATCCATAAAAGTGTTGGAGCAATTGCATGGGCATTTATTAAAGCATGGATACTTAAGAGAATTAATGTGAAATATTATAGTTTGAATCATTCGAACGGACACACGTCTTATATGGAATCAAAGAAAGTAGTTTAGTGTCTATTTGGTAGCTGGAATAGGAATATACAATTTGCAATACGTTTTCTATTTTTCTTTTCTTTTGTCAATTGTAATAGAGAATAGGAATACATAATCCTATTTTGCCTCTAAAATGAGTTTATACTCAATCCAAAAAATAATAGTTATTAGAATATCCATTCCTATTTCCAATATGCACTCCTTTTCTCCATTCCCATACCTACAATGAAACAGGCCCTATGCATGTGAAAAAAGGAATCATCCTTAATTTGAATTATAATCTTGTCTACACTCAAAGCTATTGTCATCATGTCATATTGTCAGCAAAATAGAAGGTGATGTAAAACTATGTAACAAAATGCCTCGAAAGTGTGTGACCACACAAATGGGGTGAGAGTTAAGATCTAAATGGATTTGTTGAAGATTGTAGGAACTTCCATGCACACAAAGAAAAAGTCAATGCATTAGAATTTGTCAATAGAATGTCATCTCTTGGGCATGTGGTAATTGCATGAATCATGAAGTTTATAAACTTTCATCAAATTTTTTGGAGGCATGATTGAAAACATAGACTAGGCTCTTGATCATTTCAATGGACTACCTATGAGATACTCTCACATAATATGTGATGATTGCAGGTCAAATAAAAAGTTTAGAGGTATTGGTATGTGTGTCTATGCATGGCCAACCTTTTAATAAATGTTATCATGGAAGCAAAGAACCTTTGGTAGATATAAGCAAAATTGGATAGATAGTGGTTGCATAAAGTCATTATGCAGTGGACACACATATGCCTTATGCTCTTGATCTTTTCATGGGAAGATGGATATGTGTTTTTGATCTCTCTATAGAAAAAGGGATGTGTGTTCATTAATAAAGTGATGTAATTTGAATAAATGATTGAAAGTTCAAAAGGAGATCAGTAAGGATTCATTATTCAATCTGCTTGTCAAAAGGTGTAAGGTCTAGATTTCAAGTAATATTTGGTTAATTTTTGTCAGGTTACTTAACCTCACCAAAAACATGTAATTGGAAGGTATCTATCAACCTCAAAAAGGTAGTCCCTTAACTAAAATCTATATAAAGGATTATTTTTCTTTGTTATAGGGGACCTTTTGGACTTTGGAATTAGAAAATAATCATGTTAGAATTTTTGTAACATGATAATTTTTGAAAACTGTGTATAGATTTTTTCTTTGTAATAAGAAATTTCTCTTATTGAATTGGTACAAATAATAAAGGAAATCACATTTTGGGATCTCTATCTACAAATTTGAAAAGTTGAAGTTTTGATTCTCTTTGAAGTGAGTGTTTCCATGGTATTATGTAATTGTTCATGAATCATTGAATCACCATTATGCTAATGATAACCTTCAAGTGAAGATATTGATTGCTCTTATTAGTAGTTTAAATTAATCTAGGGAAGCTTTGAAGTTGTTTGGTGCATTCACCATCAATAGCTTCCGTTCTGTCAATCAAAGTTTGAATACATTTTTATTGGATATCTAACAAGGGAGCTACCCCTCTTAAACATAGAGGAAGATTGCAAGTTGATAGTGATTAGTTACAATCGCTCTAACTATTCACACAATTGTCATTGTTTACAAGGTGAACATGGTCAATTTCACAAATAACCTCACAATGACAAATTTGTTTACCAAAAGAAATATATATTGATTTTTATAAATTTAAAAAAAAAAAATATTAAAGTATAATATAGTTTTCTTATATATTATATAAATTGGCTTATGAAATGAGAGGAACAAATATATATATATATATATATATATATATATATATATATATATATATGTATATATATATATATATATATGTATATATATATATATATATATATATATATATATATATATATATATATATATATATATATATAATTTTAAAAATGAGAATATGCCTTAATTTTTTTATTTTTTCAAATAGAGAAAAATTGCAAATCAAGATCATTAGAAATCGTGGGTTGGTGAAAATTAAATGGTCCATAAAAAAATCATGCAAATTTATCACACTAAATTATTTAGCCCATGTCTTCTCCAACGTACTAGTAGAATAGGTGCTTAATACATGAAATAATAAATGGAGTTAACTACAGAGCTGCAGTTTTGTTGGTGATGTAGGCTTCCAACCTATCCTCTTTTTTAATCTCCCCTACCCCTTACTTACTCCAACTACTTTATTTATTCCTGTCTTCTCATGGAGAGCTCTAGACCTCTCATTTTGTAAACTATATTTTCTAGAATGTTTAAGACTTATCTTGAAGTTTCTAGCCTAAGAGAGAAGACTTATTATAATTGAAATGCTCTGTTTTATAGCAATAATTTTCTGAGAAGATTATAGCTTTGTTTTAGAAATTGGTAGTTGGCTATTCAACAAAGGTATATGTAGAAAAATAAAATTTTATGTTTGGATCAATATAAGGTATCTATTTTATGTATGTGTATTGTTTTGGTTTATCTTTGTGTTTCATGTGAGCAACATATTTGTTTCTCTTGTCTCTGCTTCAATAGATTGGTATTAGAGCTATAGAAGATCTGGCCATTGTTTATATGGGAAAATTTCATTGTGGGTGAAGGGAAAATGAGAGAATAGTTGAATATTTAAGGAAGAGATCATAGTTGCTATGTAAGAAAGAAAGAGAAAGGATTTCTAGTTTTACAAGAAAAAGGGGTTTTTGTTAAATCATGGTAGAAACTAGTGGAAGTATTTCATAGCAACAAATTCTAACTTTTAATGGAAAAAAATATGATTATTGGAGCATCAAAATGAAAACTCTTATTCATTCTCAAGATGTTTAGGATTTAGGTGAAAGTGGGTTCCCTAAACCAACAAGCCAATAGGCATATAAAGCTCTTTCACAAGCTAAAAAAGATTTATTAAAGGAAAATAGAAAAAAGGATGCTAAGGCATTTTTCTTTATTTAGCAGGTAGTGGAGGAAGTAATATTTTCAAAGGTAGATGCTACCGCAAGCTCAAAACAAGCATGGGACAACTTACAATCAACATGCCAAGCCAGAGGCAAGGTAAAAACTTCAAATATACAAAATCTTAAAAGAGATTTTGAAAACTTACAAATGAAAGATTCAAATTCAATAGATTCATTCTTCAGTCAAGCAATGCGGATAGAAAATCAAATTAGATCTTATGGAGAAACCCTAAGGGATCAACAAATTGTAGACAAAATTCTTAGAATTCTAGCAAATAAGTTTGATTCAAGAGTTGTAGCCATTAAAGAATCTAAGGATCTCTCCCTACTTTCAATAGATGAGTTAATGGGTTCTTTCTTATCACATGAACAAATGTTGAATTGTTCAAAAACTTCATCATTAGAGAATGCTTTCAAGACTCAACTTTCATTTGGAAGAACAAGAGGAAGATCATATTACAACCAAGGTAGAGGATGTTTTACAGCAAGAGGAGGAAGAGGAAATCCATAGTGTGAAACAAACATCAAGCTCGCAAACCCATTTCACATCAACCCAAGGAAGGGGGAGCAACGATCCTTACAATATTCATCAAGGAGAAAGGTAAAAAAAATCTAACATCCAATGTCATTATTGTAATAAATTTGGGCATTTTGCATCTAAATGTAGAAAAAGACAATATGACATGAATAAGGAAAAGGTACATTTGACAAATGGAAATCAGCCCAACACTAGTGAGAAAAATGCCATCTTGATAACATGTAATGTTCTACAAGAGAGTTCTAAAGAAGTATGGTTCTTAGATAGTGGTTATAGTAATCATATGAGTGAGACTAAGGAGATATTCTCAACAATAGATGAATCAGTAAAATTAGAGGTTAAGTTGGGAAATGATCATCAAATTTCAGTCATGGGAAAAGGGTCAATTAGCATAAGAACTAAGAAATGTGAAGGAAAGAAAATTCTTTATGCATATTATGTTCCTATATTGCAACATAATCTCATAAGCATTGGGCATTTAGTACAAAAGGGATATAGAATATATTTTGAAAATGGTCATTGTGTGATTCTAGATAAAAAATAAAGCAATAGGCTGATTGCAAAATTTGAAATGACCCTAAAATAGAATGTTTCCACTTAAAATCCAAAGTGAACTATTCTTAAAGCTAAATGAATTGCAAAAAGTAGTTGAATCAGCATTTAAATCTTCATACAAAAATGAATCTTGGCTATGGCATTTAAGGTTTGGTCATTTAAACTTTAAAAGGTTACAAATCTTATATAAGAAAATAATGGTTCATGGGTTGCCATCAATAGAGCCACTTAAGAAAATAGGTTAGAGTTACATTTTGACAAAGCAACATAGAGAAAAATTTGTAGTTGCAAAGTCTCATAGAGGAAAACATCCACTTGAGCTAGTCCATTCAAATCTTTGTGGACCAATGCAAACACAATCCTTAAGTGAAAAACTTTATTTTTGGACATTTATTGATGATCTTAATAGAAAAATATGGGTTTTTTTTGTGAAGTATATAATAGATGTATTTTCTATCTTTAAAGACTTCAAGACAAAATTTTAAAAAGAAAGTGGATACTCTATTAAAACTTTAAGAATTGATCAAGGTGGAGAATACATATCAAATGATTTTATGAATTTTTGCAAAGAAAATGGCATATAGAAACAATTTACAGCAAGGTACACTCCACAACAAAATGGAGTAGCAGAAAGAAACAATAGAACAATTATAGAGATGACAAGTAGTATGTTAAAGGAGAAACACTTATCAAATGAGTATTGGGCTGAAGTAGTTGCATGTTCAGCATACATACTAAATAGATGTCCAATGAAAATAGTAATAAAGAAAACACTAGAAGAGGCTTGGAGCAAAAGGAAGCACAAAATAACACATTTAAGAATATTTGGTTGTGTGGCATACTCATTAGTACCTCAAGAAGTGAGACAAATATAGGATGATATAGAAGAGAAGTGCATATTTGTGGGATATAGTGAACAATCCAAGACATATATTCTATACAATCCCATCACAAAGAAGTTAATAATAAGTCGTGATGTTTAGTTTGTAGAAGAAGAAGCATGGGATGGTATCTTGGATAAGTCAACTATGGTTGCAGCTAGTGTTCCACAAGAAAATGAAGAAAATAAAACTTAAGATGTGCATTCTACAACACAAAAAAAAGTTCCTAAAACACCTACAAGGGAACCTACCATTCAAAACACTATTACTCCAACAAGCACTAACAATAGTGAATCATCTAATCCAACACCTACATCATTAAGATCAGGGTCTATAAATACTTCAAGGAAAACACATAGTCTTAGAGACATATATGATGAATTACAAGAGGCTGAAAATGATGATTTATACATTAATTTTGCACTCTTAGCACATGTTGGTCCAATTTATTTTGAAGATGCTATTAAAGATGACAAGTGGATTTTTAGCCATGGATGAAGAAATTCAGTCAATAGAAAAGAATGATACTTGGGACTTAATAGATCTTCTCAAAGGCAAGGAAGTGATTGGGGTTAAGTGGTTATATTAAACAAAATATAATGCTGATGGAAAAGTAGAGAAACACAAGGCAAGACTAGTAGCCAAAGGTTTCACACAACAACTCAATATAGATTACAATGAGACATTTACACCCATGGCAATATTAGACACTATTAGAATTATTTTATCCATAGAAGCCCAAAATAATTGGAAGGTTTTTCAGATGGATGTGAAATTAGCATTCTTGAATGGCATTTTAGAAGAAAAAGTGTATATAAAAAAACCATCAGGATATGAAATTTAGGGAGAAGAACATAAGGTATACAAGATGAAAAAGACACTATATGGATTGAAGCATGCTCCTAGAGCTTGGTACAGTAGAATAGACTCTTTTTCTGTGAATAATGGTTTTATTAAGTGTGGCTATGAACCAACTTTGTATGTCAAAATGAGCAATGAAGGAGAAATATTGATAGTTTCCTTATATGTAGATGATTTGATATTCACTAGTAATATGCCAATTAACAATTTCAAGGAAGACATGAAAAAAGAATTTGATATGACTGATTTGGGACTCATGAGATATTTTCTTGGGATACAAGTAAATCAAAATGACCAAGGTATTTTCATTTGTCAAAGTAAGTATGCTACTGATTTGTTGAAAAGATTTAAAATGACAAATGTGAATTCAGCTCCTACACCAGTTGCATTGGGTTTAAAAGTTAGCAAGAATGATGAAAGTCCTAATGTAGACACAATTTTATTCAAAATATTAGTTGGAAGCCTTCTATATTTGATAGCTACAAGACCAGATATAATGTATGGAGTTAGTTTCATTTCTAGATCCATAGACAAACCAAAAGAAGCTCATTGGAAAGATGAAAAGAGGATTTTGAGGTATATAGCTAGAATAAAGAACTTTGGGATCTTATATGTGAATTTAGATCATTACAAGTTGATGGGTTATATAGATAGTGACTAGGCAGGTAGCTTTGATGATAAAAGAAGTACTTTAGGATATATCTTTCACCTATGATCAGGAGCTATTTCTTGGGCATCAAAGAAGCAATTGACTGTAACATTATCATCAGCTAAAGTGAAATATGTTGCAACAACATCAGCAACTTGTCAAGCAATGTGGATGATAAGAGTACTTTCAGATTTTGAACATCCACAAGAAGAACCTACAAGAATATATTGTGATAATAAATCTGCAATTGCATTATCAAAAAATCATGTCTTTCATCAACATAGTAAACATATAGATATAAGATATCATTATATTCGTGAATTAGTGAACAATTTTAACATTTGTCTTAAGTTCTGTAGGTCCAAAGAACAACTGGCAAACATTTTCACAAAGCCTCTTGCAAAGAATATTTTTGAACATCTTCGAGAAAGTATTGCTATTACAAACATACATGGTAGCAAAGATTAAGGGGGAGTGTTGGTGACATAGGCTTCCAGCTTGTCGTCTTTTTTAATCTCCCCTGTCCCTTACTTCAACTACTTTATTTATTGCTATCTTCTCATGGAGAGCTCTAGACCTCTCATTTTGTAAATTATATTTTCTAGATTGTTTAAGACTTATGTGGAAGTTTCTAGCTTAAGAGCGAAGACTTGTTGTAAATTGAAATTCTTTGTTTTATAGCAATAATTTTATGAGAAGAATATAGTTCTATTTTAGAAATTGGAAGCTGGTTGTTTAGCAAAGGCATATGTAGAAAAAGAACATTTTATGTTTGAATAAATATAACTTATTTATTTTATCTATGTGTGCTTGTTTTGGTTTATCTATGTGTTTCATATGACAAAAATATTTGTTTCTCTTTGCCTCTGCTTCAACAAGTTCTACATGAATTAAGTACCTTCTTCCAATACCAGTGAACAACTAGAAGTTTTATGATATTACCGCGTTAGGGATGAAAATGTTGGACATGCTAAACTATCCCCTACTAACAATTCAACAAAGAGTTATACCGAACAATAATCACTAGCTAATGCTCGAGTATTAATCAATTTTTTTTTTTTCAGTTTGTTGGATATATTAAAATGTGTAATACAACTGCCACAAATAATGTGGCAAAGGCACAATCCCTTTTATGTTGGCTAGTTTTAGCAAAGAAAAAATAGAGGTTACCAAAAACTTCACATCCAAGGTGACTCTGGTAAATATCAGTTCATGTTTATTAAGGTCTTTAATATCTTAATTATATACTATAACAGAGATGCAAGACAATTGACACTTTTTGAGAGCATTGAATATCTCATACCTAGAGAGAAGGAAACAAACTAGAAGATATATTGGCAAATAAAGGAACATATTTGGTTGTCTTTGAAGAGATTAAACCTTCCATTAAAACTCTTGAATATCATCAGCTAGTTGACATTGTCTAGTATTAAATACTTGACAATGCAAATTTTTTACTTGGTCTAGGTGAACGGTCTAACATAATTTTAGTATTCATCTTAGGGATCTTGCAAAATATGTACAGTTCATGTACATTTTAAATTTTTTTATTGGTGCTTTGTCAAACAGGAGTCTAAGTGACAAATGTCAATAAAGTTAAATTAAAATCTGCTGAGGGAGCAAATTACATGGTCGAAAAAAGGTATTTGGGCAAGTAGTAAGTTTGCCTAAACTTGATTTTTTTCCAATTTTCACTAGCATGCATGGTACATGTTTTATATGTAGATGAGGATGCCAAACTCATCATATGCTTAATATGATGGAAGAGGAGAACTCTTGATTACAAGATTCTTTCTAAGTGATAAGAGTAAATGTAAGCAAAGAAGAAATTTGTTGCACACAACATGTAAGTATAATGATAAAGTATGCAATCATGTTTCCTAGGAAATAATTATTAAGTTGAATCTAGAAAGAAAGAAATATTTAAATCTATAATAGATTTGTTGATTGCAAAAAATTCACAAGGATTTAGTCAGTGAACATTGTTCAGTAAAGTTTAATATTGGAAACTATCATAGTGAGGTTCTATGTGATAGTATGTCTATTATCATTTTTCAAATTTTGTTAGGGATACCCTAGCAGTTTGATCATTGTGTAGTACATGATGGTATACAAATACCTATTCTTTGACAAAGGATTGAGTTTGACAAAAGTTGAAGTCATTAAAGGAAACAGACAAAAATGTGTGTATCAATTATCTCCTAAAGTATGGAATTATAAATTTTAAAAACACAATATGCAAACCCACATGGACATTTCATTACAATATTCTATAAGCCAGAGCCATGACCAACAACCTTGAAGTATCCTAAACAACCCTACAAGCCTTATTATATAAGCAGTTTTCACTACCCAAAAGACCTTGAAATTTAAGCCACGTACATTGAGGTCGACCAACCCTAAACTATTATTATTTTTCATGTTTTATTACATTCAAGTTGACCCAAATAATTTCATTTTCATAATTTCACGTAGCACAACTTTCAGTGACCATAACACATCAAATGTTACTCCAATTGGCTACGATTGCCCTTTTAGGAAATATCACTACCTAATCTACAACACTTGAATCATGCAAGCTCCAACTAGATGGGATTTGACCCCCCTTTTTGGAGGTTATAAGGCCTTAAACAATGTTCAAATTTTTGTACCAAAAATTCTTAATAATTTCACAAATACACTTGGTATTGTAATGAGACTTTATTGGTAGGGTGATATATCTAAAATAAACCTCCATGGATGAAATGTAAACATTTTGAGCTTGAATAACCAACTTACAAAAAATAGTAAGCTTCCACAAATATAAATTCTAGATTAAAATAACCCTTACTAAAAAGACAAAATAGAAATATTTTTGGGTGATGCAAGATTACCCTTATATCTAGGATACCCTGCATCAGACACCAAAGGTAATTTGAGAAGTAACTTTGTCACGTCTTAGGTGTTTAGAGGAAAACCAAGATGGTTAACCTGTTCCATTATTAGATATGATGAATCTTTTACAACTATTCCTTTCTATTTGAGCTTATATCCTTCATATGTCATGTTCGTTACGCTTCTTCCAACATGAGTATATATTTTATCTCCTTACTAGTTACTAGAACATTGCACTTGAAAAGACAAAATAGTAATATGTCTAGGTTATACAAGATTTCCCTTACACTCAAGATTCGAGCCAACATCCCAAGTTTTTAAATATGACACATTTTATCCCTTGCAAAAGACTATTGATGTTATTCACATAGTGTGATTATTTTTCAAAGAAGTGGTGAAACTACATGGTCTACCAAAGAGCACAATTTTAGGTCAAGAAACCATATTTTTTGGTGGCATTTGGAGATCATGATAGAAGAAGCTAAAAAAAAATTTAAGGTTTGGTTCATCACATCATCTACAAATTGATGGATAGACTAGAGTAGCAAATAAAGGTCTGGGAAACCTATTATAGTGTTTGGTTGGAGACAAACCAAAGGAATGGGATTTGATTTGATTGGTTTAACAAAATTTTTATATAATAGTTTTGTCAATAAAAATGCTAGTAAATTAGCATTCCAAATAGTAAATGAAAGTATTCACATAAATAATTCTAAATCAAGGGAATTGGACAAAGGGGAGATGAGTATTGTTGAAGCTACAAAGTTTGCATAATACATAAAGAACCTACATGAGGAAGTGAGGAAGCACATTGCCAAAATAAATATAAAGTAAAAGGATAAGGAAATGAGAAAAAGAGGCATAATGAATTTTATATTTGAGGAAAATTCATGGGTTTTTTGAGAAAGAAGAGATTTCCAATGAGAACATATAGTAAGTTGAAGATGAAGAAGTTTGGATCATATCAAATACTGAAGACGTATGATTCCAAAAATTCATATGAAGTTGAATTTTTCATTGAACTAAATATTTAACTAGAGTTTAAGATTTTGAGTTAAATAGAGTACAATAAAGGAAGTTTTAAAGATGAGGTCACTGGAGGACATTAGAATATTCAAGTAACTACTTCATCTATAGAATAAATTCAAAACATTTTGGAAAGTTGTGCTAGAAGAAGCACAAAAAGTATGAATATGAAGAATATATGTTCAAAAGGAAAGGAAGACTTGTTGAAGATTCATCATGGTTGTCAAATGAGGAGGTGAACCATCTTAGTTTTCCTAAGAATACCTAAATTTTGACAAGGGCACTTCTCAAATTACCCCATGGTTCTGATCTAGGATAATCCTGGGTGTAGCGGCAATGTTACATGACCAAAAAATATTTTTTGTTTGTATTTTCAATAAGGACTATCTCAATATAGGGTTTTTGTTTATGGAATGTTTATATTTTTAGTAAGTTGGTCATTAGAGCTAAGAATCTTCTAATTTCTTTCCTAGAGATTCACTTTGGATACAACCTACCACTAATGTTTTATTGGAAAAGTGAGTATAGTTTTGAAGACATTCAAAAAAAGCTTTAAAAATATTTTTTAAAGTTGTATAGGCTCCAAAAAGGTTCAATCCTTAGTTGACTAGAGCTTGCATGAGTTAGACAATGTAGAGCAGTTTGTGGCGATTTTGAAATGAGAACATAATTTTCATCAAAGCAATTGGTGATGAGTTATGGTCTTTGTAAGTTGCTCTACTAAAAAATAATAAAAATGAATCTTCTTGAAAAAAACTATATTTTGAAAGTTCTTGGGCCCTAGTCTAATGTAATAAAATAGAGTAATAATATCATAGGACTGGTCAAACTCAACCTTAAGGTTGAAAAATCTAGAATTCTCTCAAGCAATGGAAAATTGCCTATTTAATAAAGGATTTTAGGGTTGTCTAAGAAAATTTTAGGGGATGTATATGATAATTGTAGCTTTTAGAATATTATAAAGAAAATGTCCATGTAACTTCACATATCACATTGTTTAAAATCATTATTCCATTTTTTTTTGGAGATAATAAGAATGCAATTTTATGTACTTGATTTTCTAATATTTATTTTATTTTATTGTACATATGTTAGTGTTAATAAGGAGAGTACCCTTCATCACATAAGAAACTTTCTTTTTGTGTTTCTAGATTTGATTATGTAACCTTTTTTTTTGCATGAACATTTTAGATCACACTTTTTGATCCATTTTTCAAGACAAAAGGAAGAGAACGTCATGAGAAAGTAAGAGAAATAGTAAAGTCACTTCTTCCCAATGTTCTCTTTCTTTCAAGCTTGATGGATCGCATAGTATAATTTGAACCATTGATGCAAAAAATAGTTACATAATCTAATCTCAAAGTAGAAAAAGTTAAAAAAGAACCTTACAATAAATGTTATGAAAAAAAAAAATGCGTGATTAACCTCAAAAGATACATTTTCATCAAATCTGAATCCATAAATAAGAACTTGACATTAGATAAAATACTATTATCAATACTTACTATAAAAAATACATTTTTATTGAATATATATGTGTAAATTAGTACAATTTATAAAAAAATAAAACCTAATATAAGATGATGCCAAACAAAAGGTCAAAGATGTTCTTTCTTATATTTATAATAATATATAAGAAGACATAATATAAGAGTGATATTAAAACATTTAGGGACGTATATAAAAAAAAATATGATTCAAAAATATAAATGGTATCTAAAATCTATTTTTATGATGAATTTCTATTAGTATGTTAGTATAGTTTTGATTACTATGAAATTTTGTGGGTTTTTTTTGTTAAATATTTAAATTGTGAACTACATAAAAAATTTATCATTTTTATTAGATTAATGTAAGCAAAGAAATGCCTTTAACCTATATTTATAATGGAAACTCTAGGATGATTAATAGGAACATATTTAAATATCTTTATTTTAAAATACATAATAAATAAATATTTATTTGATTTTTCTTAGTTGTAAATGAAATAGAACCTTTTTAATACATTACTAATTTTCTAACTTTTTTTTTCCTGATTTAAGTATTATCTATGTTATAGCTAATGCATATAATTTAGATTTACAAAATTCATCCTATAATTAGAAGAATCTACATTGATTGGCTCTAAGTGCTTGGAATTTTAGATACCATATTGTTAAACAAAAACTAAACTAAACTAAATAATTCATTTTCTTAAATTATACTTTTAAGTGAATGAGATATATGTTTTTGATGTATAGTAGAAAACAATTATAAATTAATAAATTATTTATATTTAATGAATAATCAAAATATTCAAATTGTTCTTTAGAACATTATATAAAGATTACATTTGGAGATTGTTGTTCTAACTAAACGACATAAATATTGTGTGCTGATGTTGGTGCTAATGATTTAGTTCTCTAAATTCCCCATTTTTAGTTTCACTTAACTTCACCTAAACCAAATATATTTATTATCAAGAAAATATCTAATATAAAATTTATAAAATAAAAGCAAATATATATATCAGAAAACTACATTATCTTCCCAATAATTGCAAAAGACGGAATGATATCATATAATTCGAATGTATTTTTAAAGACAACTTGTAATGATCAAACAGCCTAAAATTGCAGCTTTTTATGTTTGCCTAATAGGATATATCAATGTTAGATGTTATTTAAGGTCATCTTACATAAAGAGAAACTTCTCATTCAAATAGTTATTGTTAATGGAAAACACGAGCTAAAAAGCCGTTTCCATAGCCAAAACATTTCCTTTCTATTTATTTTTCTAACAATTTGTTGTCATTGTGGATACAGAGACAAGTGGATGAAAATCCATTGATAAAGAAGATCAAACGCAGAGGAGATGGCTCAAGACCTTCAATTGTAGAGAAATTCAAATTTCTCAACTAAATGGTGAAGTTAAAACAGAAAGCAATGGTTCTACTGATTCATGGCTGATCGACGTAAAAAATACATTCATTCCTCCAAGAAGGTTTGCATTTATAGGGTCCCTAAAGGCATCATGGATTGGAAACCAGAAGACTATGTCCCTTCAGTTATATCATTTGGGCCATACCATTACAGGAAAACTCCTCACCTAATTAAAATGGATCAGTATAAAATTGAAGCACTTCATAGAATGGTGGCAAGATTAAATATAGATATTAGCACCATGATTGCAGAGGTTCGAAAGTTGGAGAATGAAATAAGAGAGTGCTATGCAGAACCAATCGACCGGGATGGACAGACGTTATGCTGAATGTTAACAATGGATGCTTGCTTTATTCTGGAATTTTGTAAAAGCGCTAAGCAAACAAGACGTGAGAGTGATAGAAATTACTTTAGCCTTGTTTTCCAAAATACTGATAGTCGCAAGTACATGTATCGTGATATATTAAAAGACATTTTCAAGTTGGAAAAGGCAAAATTCCCTTATGCACCCTTATAACTCTACTTCAACTAGAATGTGAAACTCGTGAAAAGGCAACAACTGAGTTAGCTGAACGGCTGAGTAGGTACACATTTTTCCGAGGGAATCCTTTCCCTCGCTTGTGAGGAGATGAGAGTAAATTAAAACAGCAGGAACATTTACAGAAGAATCTACCTCCATGCTATCTACTGGATTTGTCAAGAATAACAGTGAAAGATGTGTTGGCAGGTTTAAGCACGATCAAGTCAGTTACGGATGTTGAATATCATGCTAGTCCACTGTTGTCTATACCTTGTTCCATCTTACAAGGCGCTGGCATAAAATTTAAACCAGGTAATATCGGGTTTGAAAAGAAATTGTTTCGAAACAGTACGCTTTTCCTCCCTCGAATCCGCATGTCCGGCAGAACAGAAACAAGGTTGCGGAACTTGGTGGCTTATGAAGAGTGTCAAACGTGTTCATGATCTCCGGAAGAGACTCTAATTTCACGAAATCTGAGGATTATCAAAGATTTAATAGATTCAGGGAAAGATGTTTCTATACTAAAAAACTCGGGAATCATTTGGGGTGTGACCCCGAGTAACGAAGATACAGCTCCTATATATCTCTTTTCCGTTTTCTATTCCGCTTGTTTTAACTCTCCCCGAGGATAGTGACAGCTGAAGTTAGGAGTGACACCAACAGCTGCAGTTAATTTGAATTTCATTTTTAAGTTTGCACTCCCGCCTGTGAAAAGGGATTATTACTTTGCCCGCTCATTTCTGGCATCCGAAATGGCGAAGGCGAAGAAATTGTTTTGCGTGGTGGTGATGCTAACTTGTTTAGTCTTCATGGCAGGTATGGCAGAAGCTGCGATATTGAGAACGACGAATGCGGTCCGTCGATTGGATGGTGCTGTGAAGATGGGCATGATCCATGTCAGGGTGATCTCTGCTATACAGATGCGGACTGTTCTTCTCCTGAATACCTTGATGATACATTTTACAAGCTCAATACTTGTCCCAACGGACAGGGATGGTGCTTTTAGTCTCTTTATCTGCCCCAATGGGACTTGGCTCTCTAACAACTTCAAATAAGTTATATATAATGCTCTGGATACATGCAAACATTATTATCAGACCTATTAGGCTTTGAACATATTATCATAATATAGATATATTTTATATTATTAAATTATATTTAATGCTTTATGTTTTTGAAATTTAGTCAAAGATTATCAGCCATTTATATTAGATTATTATACATTATCTTATAATTTTCCAAATATAGTACGGTTATTTAGAATGGGTTCATTTAATTATAAATACATGGTAAAAAATAAAAGAAAGATCGGGCCACATCATTGCAACTTGGGTCTTATTTTTTATTGAATACTATTTCATTTTTTAAAAAAATTGGTTATATGGAAAAGAGAGATAGTTCTCCTTTAATTGTGTAGTATCTCATTTCCAAGAATGGGCATAGGAAAAAGTAGATGTTTGTTTTTATTATGTAGCTTTTTTTTTATTACAATTGTTTCATATATAAAAGAAAAGTTATTATCTATTATTGTGTATCATCTCATTTTCCTATAATGATAATAAGTAAGAGTTAGGTGGTTATTTGTTATTTGTTATTTTGTATTATCTTTGTATCTTACATTGAAAACAAGTAAAAGGAAGACTTTCCATTCAAGCCCACTGAACCAAAGTACCCCTCAGACTCTTCCTAAGTAAGAATGTATTTTGAAATTGAGGAATGATGACATTAATTACTAAACCTGAAGTACCCCTTTTACTCTTCCTAAGCAAGAAGTTATTTTCAAATTGAGGAATGATGACATTAATTAGGCTTTGATGGCTTATGAAACTTTAAATTGTTACATTCACGGGGATTAAGAAAATGGTTCTTGTATGGAAAAAAACTAATTTCTTTTGTGAATCATTGTAGGCAAAGAGGTAGATCTCCTTCATAAAAAAGGGTATGTGTGAAATTTGGATCTTTCTATAAAAAGAATTGCCAACCTTTTTGGTTAGAGCTGGAAATTTGATCTCTTTTGTCATCTTAGTAGATATGGTGATTATTTATAGACACATATAAAAATCAATGATACTTGAATTGTTCCATTTTAATTTAAAGTGGTAATATTTTGATTATCTTAATTGAAAGTGTATATTAAATTATGTTTAATCTTGAAATTATACATTTATGGATTAACAATGATTGTCAAAGCAATTTCCACATATGCAAGAAACAAATATTTTGATACATGATGTTTCTTATTAAGTAATATAGTGTGTATCTAGACAGAACAATAAGAAAATGGTCTCATATTATACTAGTGTGTTTCCATATATAAATATTGAATTTGCATGTTAATCTCTCTCTCTCTCTCTCTCTCTCACACACACACACACACACACACACACACACACACACACACACACACACACACACACACACACACACACACATTCTCACTCATACAATATAGTGCAATATACTCATTTAATACATATCAAATTTATTTTACAATTTACATTTTCATATCCAATCCTTGAAACCATTTTGAAACATATATATAGTCGAAAGTATTATGATTAGTCTATTTCCTAGATCTATATTGTGTTTCCAATTATCGAAATGTATATATAATACATAGAAGTTATTTATATTCACATAATCATCCACCCTCTTTCGAAGAAAAATTTCAATTATATACTAATGCAATATGTAAATCATGTGCTTTCGTTATCCCTGAAATCAAGCGCAAGTTATTTTTTAGGTTTTAATAAATTGTTGTAAGTTGTTAGGTGAATTAGTAATTTTTACGCCAAGTATTGCGCGTTTTTAATTGGATTTATTTTTATAATTTATAATTAGGTCTAATTATACATAATTGTAATTTAAGCAAGCATAGAAGACACAAATCAACTAGCAAATCCTCTACCGAAAAATAATTTACCCCAAAACACTCCTCTGAAAAAAAAATGAGCTTCAAAATCTTTGTTTAATGAATAATGAGCTTAAAAACACACCACATATGAAAAATATCTTGAAGATAATCCTTATGTGAACCTGGACCTATCAATGACCTGATAGGTGATAATTTGTATCACTTGAGGGGTAATTAAGATGCCTATGTTGTATTACTATGTTATTCCACATGTTGAGCACATATAGCTTCATAATTAAAGATACAAAGATGTTTATTGTGCAGTACAATGTTTTTGTTCAATTAAGAGATGCGATGCATCCCAAGTTTGAAAATGGGTTGGATAACAATATGGTGAAGTACTTTGATAACTCTAAAAAAATTATCTTTTCTATTTATAGATCTCAAAATTAGACTAAAATGTGATACAAATAACATTTAAATTTTCCCATCAATTAGTAGTTCATTAATGCTTCTATGTGGGCGAGATTCTAAATTTTTTGGTGAATGAATTTTTATATGCCACCCTCCAATAGTATGGATGTTCATTCTTTATTTTAAAAAGTATATGTTGAGTCTATATTAAATAAGAAATTAAAATACTAGAGTGTGAAATCAAACAAAAGTATAGCTAGAGGCACTCCTCCTGATAGAGAAGGTCAACATTAAGAAGGAAAGGACCAATATGTTCTGCTTCATGAGATTGCATCACCTCATCTTGAGAAACATCTAATTTTTATTTTAAAAAATGACTTGTAGACTGTTAGGGTCATTCACATCTTGAACAAATAGTTGGTTAGGAAAACTAAATCATTGGTGTATAACGATACTTTGACATACTCTTGAAGTCAAAATAGTTGTGTGTCTCTTACTATAATTATGTGAAATAAATTTTTTTTTGATCCCCTTCTTAATATTTTTGATTCATTTGTGTTTTCTATGGGTAGATATTCCAATCTTGTGATAGGGACTACAATATCTCATGCAGAAACCTCTTGTTGGAGAGATGGGGAGTTGCAAGTGACATGGAATCCTTATGTTACAAAAATAAATTTTAAGTTTAGTGTAAATGTGTACTTAATTTAAATTAATATTATTACATGTAACTCATAATAGCAATAAACTATTGTTTATGTATATATGGTAAGTAATTATGTTTCGTTGGTGACATAAAAGGGGACAAGAGATGTAGAGGATGACATTCTCTCAACAATTTCACTTTCCCTTTAAAGATGCATGGAATATTCTTTTGTACTCTTTTCCTTCAATTTATATCAGTAAAAAGGGTTTATCATAAAAATCAATATAATTATAATCTTATAATATTTAATCATTTTTCATATTTTTCACTATTAAAGGTTTCAATTCCAACCAACAAAAGGGAAATATGTGTAGGTCGTAGTGTCACCCATTGGTAAGAGAAAGGTAATTAATTATTTAAGAATTATTATCCATGGAAAATTGTTACTTGTATGTAATAATATTTATCTAATGTATAGTTTATTGTATAGATCATGATGGATGACAATACCCCTAAAATAGTTTATGAGCATATCCGATCAAGCATTTTAGTTGGTTATGAAATTCCTACACACAAACACACACACACAGACAATAGGTTCAAGTCTAAATTAATTGTTATTATTTCATGATCAATTCTAGTGCATTTGAACCCAAGACCACCTGCATGAGAGACTTAGAAGTAACCATTGTGTTCTAGGCTATTGCCTTTTTTGAAATTAATAATTATTATGTGTAAAGCTCGAGTACACTTGAACTAAGGACCTCCCAAATAAGAGGCTCACAACTTATGATTGTTTTTTATACATATATACATACATACATATACATATAAAGACATTTATATAGATAAATATAAAGAGACATATACATATAAAAATACATATACATCTACATATACATAAACACACACACACACACACACACACACACACACACACACACACACACATGCGTGCATGTGTACACATATGTATGCATGCATGTACACGCACACATACACAACCATGCACACGTGCGTGCATGCGCGCGTGCGTACACACACACACACACACATGTCACTAATCAGCTGAAGCCATTCTTCTTCTTCTTTTTTTTTGTTGAAATTAGCTAAGACCTTTCAAATGAGAGCCTCAAAAGTTACCATTATGTAGTAGGCTCTTGCCTAAGTTTATTTCTATATTTAGTGGATGTAATTATATGGAAATGAAATATATCTCCTATAGTGAGTTTGCTTTGTTATGTAAAAATATAGTTCAACATATGATGGTTGTTAAGGATGTCCAACTACAAGTAGGGGAAACATTGAGGGAGTGGATGCACAAGTTGCCCTTTTAGTGGATGTCAATTTTTTTTTCAAATAGAGGTTGCCTTGATTCATTGCAATGGGAAGATATTAGATGTGGATATTGGGCTAGTTGTGGATCATCAAAATGAATCCCCTTTTTAATACTTTTTGGCTACAATAGATCTTGCACAAATAAAAACTTAAAACCACAACACAGTTTTCTTAATTCAATTTTTTTTTCATATAGAATATAAGAATCAAAATTCAAACTAATTAAAATTTATATTCAACTCTAATGTACCTCCTCTACTCCTAGTACAGGGACGTTCAAAATATAGATGGAGTAACTAGGGGAGGTGTGTGAATTAGTTACCAAAAAAACAAATCCACAAATCCCTGAGATGTCTGATAAAACTATTTACTACTATCACTTGGTAAACATACTGAAAATGCTATAACTTGGTAAATGTAGTGTATGTTAACTTTAACAGATCTTAAATATTCATAGTAATTAACATGCAAGCATAAAGGAAATAACATGAACACACGATACACTAGATTTAACACGGAAACCCAATATGGGAAAAACCACCAAGTAACTAGCTACTGGTTTTCACTCTTCTAAAGTGAACATTTTTAGGAGCCAACCTAGTTAAAGGTTGCAAAACACATTGTTATGTGTGACCTTGTTAGAGGATTTAATCACCCTATTAGAAGTGGCCTTGCAAGAGGTCTTTAAAATAATTCAATAGAACTGTCACCTTGTTAGAGGATTTACAAATGTCTGTTAGACCAACTTTGCTAGGAGATTTTGGAATCACTGCTACAATGATAAGAAAGTAATAATGAAATGACCTAAATGAGATGCAACTGAATTTTTGATTATAGATCTCTATTCTGCTTCACTAGATCCTTCCTGATCAAATATAACTTTACTACTCCTCAAGGATATCTAATCATCCTTCAAATTTTTCTCACACATTCCTTCTCAAACAATCAATAAACTTACATACTCTCTCATACACTTTTAGAACTCTCAACTTGACCTTTCATATATACCATTTAGATTATCAAGTTGGTTCATTTACAAGTTACAATCACCAATAATCATTACCTCAATCGGCTGGAATTTATACTTGAAATAGTTAAACTTCATTTCTCAAATCAACAAAATCCTTCATTGGCCAACCCTGCTTGGTAGACATTGATCTTGAAAAGATTTCCTGTGTTAACCAACAGAAGGTTGGTTAACACTGTAAACCCTACAAAATACTTTAGAGACCAAGTGAACTCGATAAACACTAACCTTCCTTCATTAACAATGAAAGCTTAATTAACACTTCTTTTTGCCACATTTTCCTTCGATGCTTGAGTAGGCTCAGTAGACACTATCTATGTAGAGTAATGTCCAGGAATGCTTGGTAGACACTGAAAATCACCTTGTTGACCAACTAAGATCAGTAGACACCCATTGATAACTGATATGATATTTATGTGACATCAAATACAACACACAATAAGAGAATTGTATCCAACAAGGGATTCCACATATATTTCCTAAAAGGGTTACAATCACTAGTCCCTATTCCAACCTGTATATTTCAAAATATGATATTGATATTATTTAACCTATGAAAATTATCCCTTATAGAAAAGAAAAAGAAAAAAAAGAATGGCTTCAGCCGATTAGTGACATGTGTGTGTGTGTGTGTGTGCATGTGTGCATGGTTGTGTATGTGTGCATGTGCGAGTGTGCATGCATGTGTGCATGTGTGCACACATGGACACACATGTGTGTGTATAGGTTTATGTATATGCAGATGTATATGTATTTTTATATGTATATATCTCTTTATCTTTATCTATATAAATATCTTTATATGTATATGTATGTATGTATATATGTATACAAAACAATCATAATTTGTGAGCCTCTTATTTGGGAGGTCTTCAATTCAAGTGTACTCGATCTTTACACATAATAATTATTAATTTCAAGAAAGGCAATAGCCTAGAACAGAATGGTTACTTCTGAGTGTCTCATGTGGGTGGTCTTGGGTTCAAATGCACTCGAATTGATCATGAAATAATAATTAATTATAAAACAATAACAATTAATTTAGACATCAACCTATTGTGTGTGTGTGTGTGTGCGCGCGCGCACGTGTGTAGGAATTTCATATCCAACTAAAATGCTTGATAGGATATGCTCATAAACTATTTTAGGGGTATTGTCATCCATCATGATCTATACAATAAACTATACATTAAATAAATATTATTACATACAAGTAACAATTTTCCATGTATAATCATTCTTAAATAATTAATTACCTTTCTCTTACCAATGGGTGACACTGCAACCTACACATAGTTCCCTTTTGTTGGTTAGAATTGAAACCTTTAATAGTAAAAAATATGAAAAATAATTAAATATTATAAGATTATAATTATATTGATATTTATGATAAACCCTTTTTACTGATATAAATTGAAGGAAAAGAGTACAAAAGAATATTCCATGCATCTTTAAAGGGAAAGTGAAATGGTTGAGAGAATGTCATCCTCTACATCTCTTGTCCCCTTTTATGTCATCAACTAAACATAATTACTCACCATATATACATAAACAATAGTTTATTGCTATTATGAGTTACTGGTAATAATATTAATTTAAAATTAAGTATCCATTTACACTAAACTTAAAATTTCTTTTTGTAACATAAGGATTCCATGTCAATTGCAACTCCCCATCTCTCCAAAAAGAGGTTTTTGCATGAGATATTGTAGTCCCTATCACAAGATTGGAATATCTACCCATAGAAAATGTGAATGAATCAAAAATATTAAGAAGGGGATCAAAAAACAAATTATTTCACATAATTATAGTAAGAGACACACAACTATTTTGACTTCAAGAGGATGTCAAAGTATTGTTATAGACCACGTGAGATTGCAACAATGATTTAGTTTTCCTAACCAACTATTTGTTCAAGATGTGAATGACCCTAATAGTCTACAAATCTTTTTTTTAAATAACAATTAGATGTTTCTCAAGATGAGGTGATACAATCTCATGAAGGGGAACATATTGGTCCTTTCCTTCTTAATGTTGGCCTTCTCTATCACGAGGAGTGCCTCTACCTATACTTTTGTTTGATTTCACACTCTAATAATTTAATTTCTTATTGAATATAGATTCAACATATACTTTTTAAAATAAAGAATTGACATCCATACCATTGGAGGGTGGCATATAAAAATTCATTCACCGAAAAATTTAGAAGCTCTCCCACATAGAAGCATTCATGAACTACTAGTTGATTGGAGAATTTAAATGTTGTTTGCATCACATTTTAGTCTAATTTTGATATCCATAAATAGAAAAGATAATTTTTTTAGAGTTATCAAAGTACTTCACCTTATTGTTATCCAACCAGTTTTCAAACTTGAGATACGTCGCATCTCTCAATTGAACATAAACATTGTACTACACGATAAACACCTCTATATTTTTAATTATGAAGCTATATGTGCTCAACATGTGAAATAACATAGTAATACAACATAGGCATCTTGATTACCCCTCAAGTGATAAAAATTATCACTGGTCAGGTCCTTGATAGGTCCAGGTTCACATAAGGATTATCTTTAAGATATTTTTTGTATGTGGTGTGCTTTTAAGCTCATTATTCATTAAACGGAAATTTTGAAGCTCATTATTTTTCAAAGGAGTCTTTTGGGGTAAATTATTTTTTGGTAGAGGATCTGCTAGTTGATTTGTTTCTTCTATGCTTGCATAAATTACATTTATGTATAATTAGACCTAATTATAAATTATAAAAATAATTCCAATTAGAAACCCCCAATACTTGGCCTAAAAATTACTAATTCACCTAATAACTAAATTTTTTTTATTAAAATCGAAAAAATAACTTACACTTGATTTTAGGGATAACAAAAGCACATGATTTACATATTGCATTAGTATATAATTGAAATTTTTCTTCAAAATATGGTGGATGATTATGTGAATAAAAATAACTTCTATGTATTATAAATACATTTCGATAATTGGAAACATAATATAGATCTAGGAAATAGATTCATCATAATAGTTCCAACTCTATATATGTTTCAAAATGGTTTCAAGGATTGGATATGAAAATGTAAATTGTAAAATAAATTTGATATGTATTAAATGAGCATATTGTACTATATTGTAAGAGTGAGTGAGTGAGTGAGTGAGTGTGTGTGTGTGTGTGTGTGTGTGTGTGTGTGTGTGTGTGTGTGTGTGTGTGTGTGTGTGTGTGTGTGTGTGTGTGTGTGAGAGAGAGAGAGAGAGAGAGAGAGAGAGAGAGAGAGAGAGAGAGAGAGAGAGAGAGAGAGAGAGAGAGAGAGATTAACATGCAAATTCAATATTTATATATGGAAACACACTAGTATAATATGAGACCATTTTCTTAGTGTTCTATGTCTAGATACACACTATATTCCTTAATAAGAAACATCATGTATCAAAATATTTGTTTCTTGCATATGAGTAAATTGCTTTGACAATCATTGTTAATCCATAAATGTATAATTTCAAGATTAAACATAATTTAATATACACTTTCAGTTAAGATAATCAAAATATTACCACTTTAAATTAAAATGGAACAATTCAAGTATAATTGATTTTTATATGTGTCTTTGTAAATAATCACCATATCTACTAAGATAACAAAAGAGATCAAATTTCTAGTTCTGACCAAAATGGTTGGCAATTCTTTTTATACGAAGATCCAAATTCCACACATACCCTTTTTTATGAAGGAGATCTGCCTCTTTGCCTACAACAATTCACAAAAGAAATTAGTTTTTTCCATACAAGAACCATTTTCTTAATCCCCATGAATGTAACAATTTAAAGTTTCATAAGCCATGAAAGCCTAATTAATGTCATCATTCCTCAATTTGAAAATAACTTCTTGCTTAGGAAGAGTAAAATGGGTACTTCGAGTTTAGTAATTAATGTCATCATTCCTCGATTTCAAAATAAGTTCTTACTTAGGAAGAGTCTAAGGGGTACTCTAGTTCAGTGGGCTTGAATGACAAGTCTTCCTTTTACTTGTTTTCAATGTAAGATACAAAGATAATACAAACAAACAAATATCAAATAACCACCTAACTCTTACTTATTATCATTATAGTAAAATGAGATGATACACAATAGTAGATAATAACTTTCCTTTTATATATGAAACAATTGTAATAAAAAACAAAAGCTACATAATAAAAACAAACATCTACCTTTTTCTATGCCCATTCTTGGAAATAAGATACTACACAATTAAAGGAGAACTATCTCTCTTTTCCATATAAAAAATGAAATAGTATACAATAAATAACCACTCCACTCTTATCTATGTTCATTCAATAAAAAATAAGACCCAACATAAAGCATTACATATAATTTAATAATTTAATAATATAAAATATATCTATATTATGATAATATGTTGAAAGCATAATAGGTTTGATAATAATGTTTGCATGTATCCAGAGCATTATAGATAACTTGTTTGAAGTTGTTAGAGAGCCAAGTCCCATTGGGGTAGATAAAGAGACTAAGAGCACCATCCCTATCTGTTGGGACAAGTATTGAGCTTGTGACATGTATCATCAGGGTATTCAGGAGAAGAATAGTCTGCATCTGTATAGTAGAGATCACCCTGACATGGATCATACCCATCTTCACAGCACCATCCAATCGACGGACTGCATTTATCATTCTCAATATCGCAACATTCATTGACACAATTATCAGCACTTTTGTAGGACCACGCATCACATGGGCCTAACACAACTTCTGCCATACCAGCCATGAAGACTAAACAAGTTAGTATCACCACCATGCATCACAATTTCTTCACCTTTTCCATTTCACAAAACTCTTGTGAAGAAATGCTAACTATTGAATGTTGGAAATAAGCAGGCAAAGTAATAAACCATTTTCACAGGCGAGAGTGCAAACTTAAAAATGAAATTCAAATTAACCGCAGCTGTCGCTAACTACAGCTGTCACTATCTTCGAGGAGAGTTAAAACAAACGAAATAGAAAACAAAAAAGAGACAGAATGCTAGATGGGCCCACACCAACCACCTAAGTGGTCAAAGCTTAGTGTGTGATGGTTAAGCCAGGTCCTTGTATGTTTAAATCAATTATGAATGAAACAACCCTCAAACAAAGTGAAGAAGCTCAGGAAATATTAAGAAGGGTGAGGGAGTATTATAAAAGTCAATGGATGGTGTGGATACGGACTACGGCTACCCAAGCAACCGATTCGACTGCCTGGGTATGACCCCCATCGTTATGCACCATGCCTCCTCATGCCCTGCATCCCATCCTGCATTGTGCGACTGTACTCACCTCGCCTGAGCATAACAGAGGGATGTATGCACAAGAAGATTGTAGGCTACAAACAATATTTGCATGTCATAATCAAACCCAGAGCATTAAATGACACACCAAATTGCATTAACAAAAAAACTAGGAATGTTCTTTCACAACATTTGTATGTGTAGCAGAGGTAGAAATGGGTTTTTAAGGTGCTCAAAATTGGGATCATTTTTCATTCTATTTTAATCGGGATTACTCTTGGGATGTCACAGAATAGATGTGTCATTGCCCCTCTCATTGCTGCTCTTGGATTTCATGAGTTCTTTGAAGAAATGGGGCTTGGCGGATGTATTGCTTTGGTATATTGTGTTCAAATTGTGCCATGTTTCACTATTATTTAATTGTTGACAAAGTACCAGTAACTATTTTACAAACTATCCAGAAATCTTCACATTTACATTGATCCAGATCTGCTGTAATCAGCAGTTGTGATTGGTGAACCATCTGCCTCCCCACTCTTCACTAGGCAAAAGGTATGCAAGTTCTACTCTACGCAGCAGTTTTGCTTTGATTTTCATATCATTGGTATATATTTTTTCTTTGATTTTCATATCTTGTTTGCTTTGTTCCACTTTGTCAAACAAGAATTGGGGCCAAGATGACGAAAAGATAAAACAACCAAGCTCCAAAGTTGAGTTAAAATCTAATGATACATATGCCAAACATTTCTTCTTTTCCATCATTTTAAACCATTGCTTTTGAGTACATGAAAAAATACCCATATGTATTGGCATCCACAAATAAAAATTCCATTCGATTAATATAATTTAGGTACAGAATGTCTAAGAAAGTCTTGAGTTAGTGATTATATGGATAGTTGGTATGAGTTTTCAACTGTTTATCTTGTATTATTGGATTTAGTGTAGATTATCCTCTCCAGTTACAATTAGCCATCCATTATCAGAAATGTCTAATCCCATTTATTCATCATCATTCTAAAGAACTATAAACAATATTTAGTAATTTATTGTTTTAAAGAAGCACGGGATCATATTTACTAATCTATTGGTCTGTAGAAGATAATAGATTGTTGAACTAATCTAAAATAGTGAATTACATCATTCTAATTAAAATTATCATGTTTAACAAAATAATTTTTTATAATTAATAGAATATAATAAAGTTAATTTTTCATCTTCAATATTTTACTTTTTTTACTTTTTGAAATATTAAAAATATAATATCCTAATTAAGTATAATTATATTAAAAATATATATTTATTAAAGCACTTGATAATAATAAATTGAATTATTTTTTCATTCTTTTTCTTGTTGATAATATTTAATTATGTCCACAATCAAAAGTCTTTCAGCTAATAATAAAAAAATGTAAAGAACAATTTGTAATTAAACTAGGGGAGGAGTACCAAGAGCTACTATAGTAATTTTGAATCCTAAGCTACTTAATGATACAATATATTTTGACCATTTTCTTAGTCTCATATATAACTCAAGTTGCTGATAAGTGATCTCTGAACTTATCTATCAACTTATCTATCATGAGATTTTGGCTTGATCTCTGATTCAAAAAATTTAATGTAAATTAGAATGACATGTTTCATAAATCAAAAAAAATTCTAACAATCTTTAAGTTATAATATTTTTAATGAAAAGTAATGTCTTAAGATTTTTTAACTATGTTATTCCTATTTTAGGTTTCTTAATATCTATTTGAAATAGAAAATATAATATCTTTAGGACTAACCTATGTTATTTATATTAATATACAAGTATGCACAAACTAGCTTACAGAAATGAGAAACAATTAGAAATAGATAATTTAGAAAACTTAACTTGCTACTTTGCAAAATAAGATTGAAGAGAAGAATAATTAAATCTATAGTAGAAAATGGTATTTAAAATTGGATTGGCACAAAAACTAAGACATAGTGGAAATAATATAGATAATGATAACATGACATTTGCCTTAGATTTTATATTGGATCAATACTCTCTCAAAGATGAAATCATATGTCTAGGGTACCATTTTGATAATGGACTAATCTTTTGAGTGTTAATTCAACATACACTTTTTAAAATCATATACTCTTGTTCACATATTCATGGGGATCTTACTGAACCTAAATCATAGCATGCACATTTGTGACATACTAAAGAATCCTCTTATTTTCAAACAATAATGCCCCAAAATTATTTTTTCTTGTCATACAAGACAATGGGGATCACCATAAGTGAAGAAAAAAGAGTGTTGATCTTATTTCTTTTACCACATTGAAAAGGGAGAAGACCCTAACAACTACAAAAAATTCAAATGTTGAACAAGTGCAATTATTTTTCAGTTAATAAAATGGAAATGAAATGATTGACAATGATATATATGATCTAGAGAAAACTAGGAAAGAAGGTTGAATTTCAAAAAAAGGAAATCGAAAGAAATATAACAGACAAATTTTGATGTTGAAAACAAAATTATAAGATAATAACTAATCTAATGATTTTGAAAATTAAATAAATGATACAATTTTAACCATAATTAAACATGAGTTGAATATGACTATTTTAATAATAAAATAAATAGTATACACATACAATTAGAATAATATCTATTATTCTACATTTAAAATAGTATAATTAAATTAGGTCAAGTAATTTACATTAGATCATATAAAAAAATTCTAGTTTTTAAATTAAGCATGCATCTACATCATCTAGTATAAAATACATGATTGTAAGTTTGGGCTCCTTGGGGCATTTCTTTTATACTACTATCCATGAGTTGTACACTATTTGCATTAAGTATTATAAGGGACTTTTATCAACACCTATGAAGGTTATAGTAAATGTATTCGAACAAGCACTTATGGGGCTATGTAATGTGTAGTGAAATAATTATAGCTTCACACATAATTATGTCATTTATCTATGTATTTGTATTAAAATTGTACTCATAAATCAAATTTAAACTTTACAAATTTTTAAGCTTGCGAAACTTTCACATTATATCACAATTTATATTTATAATTAGCTAAGTAAGTAGTCATAAGAAATAAATTATAATCTAATAGGATCAATGGGTTATGGGTGCAATCTACTATCTATTGTTTCTCTTCACCTTTACTTAATAAAATTTCCCACATATTTAATTTCTCTTGAATTAAAAAATAGTACATAGAAAGCATAAGATGTGCCTAATTATAAAAGTTTCAAAGGCTTAAAATAAGAAAAGAAAACTACAAAAAGAGGGACATGAATGGGAGAAAACAAGTGAGAAGAGCTTAATGATCAAAAGGTGATAAGACTAGGGTCCCCAAGTATTCTCCATCCCCTGTGAAGAACTAATATTTGTTGTGAATATAAAGTATAAGAGGATGATAAGGTGAGAAAGGTTTTTATTTCCCATCCTTTATTTTATTTTTGGGAAATGAAAGATTATAAAGCAATTTTATTATATTAGATGTTGATAATACATTACTAATATAAAAAATGATTTCTATAAAAAGATGACAAACCTATTGTCCCAAATTTTTGTAGTTTCAAAACTTGGGATTGATTATTAAATTTTAAATCTTTTAGGAATTTGGCACACATTTCAAAGTGTATTTTTATCTCTCAATGTGTTCGTTAACAAATGTACATTCTTGATCTTCATTTTTGTTACGTTTTATTTTCTAGAAAACAACTCTTCATCAAATTTTAGATTTCTAAATGTAATTACTTGTAATTGGGTCCTAGAGTTTTTATTACAAATTCAAAGCTTTATATTTATTTGTTTTAAGAAATTCCACTTGTATCACATACCTTAAAACCATAAATACATCTTCAAAACTTATAACACCTTTTCATTTAATTTTCATTTTCCCTCTAATCTAGGAATACCTCTTGGCTTTGGTATATTATTGCATATCTTGTGTTTGCTTATTGCTTTGTTCATTACGAGTGAGCGTTCAAGCATAAAGAAAAGGTACAATAGAGAAAAATGCATTGCAAAGATTACTAGGTATTTTTTTGGATCTCTATAACACTTGGATTTGGAACTAAAATGAACATCTCATGTGTTTACTTGAGTGCTTTTACATGCTTTAATAGATTCACACTTCATTTGTTGCTCTAAAATTGGATTTAGATTTGCTTTGACGCATATATGTTTCACATAGTAATTAGGCCCTATGAACACTATTTGGGAGATCTTGAGAGACTAAGCTTCATTCACTTTCTTTACATGTGAAGCTCCTCTTGATAATAGATCCCCTTGTAGGTAGGGAAGGATATTTGTTATTGTCTCACTATTTTGCTTGGGTTTGTCCTCAACATCCACTACTACTTTCTCTTTTGAGACTGGTGGTGTTTGAAATGTCCCTTTACTAATTTTATATGATATTTCAAGCCTATAATCAGATCTTTAAAATCAAAAAACCAATATTTCAAAGATCCACCAATTTCTCAATAAACCCCAAATCGGGTATGCCCGAAATAGTGCCAAAAACTTCACAGCTTCACATATTATTAATAAATCTGAAAGTGGAAATTTTTATAAAAATTTCACCAGCATAATAGCCTACAAAATGACATTTCTAGATCTATATAACATTTACACAACAGCTCCCAAACAGAGGATAAAAACAATGCTCATCTGGCTCCCAAAAACAACACAGAATAGCTCGAAAACACCACAAAAACACTAATAATCTATCACAAAAGTATAATAATGACCAAATACATATATTCAGATCTATTTTAACATCTAGAAATCTAAAATACAGCAGCAACCCAAACTGATATGAAATACTCAACTGGAAACACCAAACTCTTACAAAAAACACACCCGAAAACCCACAAATCAGCATTGATCAGCACAGAGGAAAAATTTGCATGAGCATGCACATGGAATGGCTTTAAATTCCCATCCTTAACCTTCCTATAAACCTAAAAACTCCCATTCTTGGGTATCCTTCTCCACAAGTTTGGCAGCCTCTGAAGAACAACAAAAAAATGAGCAAAATCAAGTTCTGGAATGAGCCCAAAATGCCTCCAAACCCCTTAAAAGAGGGCATAACCCTAACTCAAATCCAAGAGGGGTTAATAAAACATATTTCAATAATAATTTTCATTTATGAGTCCAATGGTTTCCAAATATTAACCCCTTTTTTTCTGAAACTTCAGCTTCTTGGGCCTGCCTGCCTTTGGCAAAAATTATTATTTTTAATTATTTGAAAAGGGAAATGAAAAGTCCTCCCCTCCTAAATATTGCTTGTCCTCAAGAAATGGCTGAAAAATAAACCAATCAATCCACTTGGATCCCAAATGTAGTCATGAACTATACTACTGTCAATTAACATAGGCTCCTGCAATATCCTCTGCAATATAACCAAGAGGAATCCATAATCAAACTGACAATTACAGCTCAACCAAACTCCAAAATCACCATTGCCACAGTCAAAAACCCATGAGACACAAAATCTTAGAACATCAGAACCTAAGTAAAGTGGACAAATCAAACTGCCAACACAGTAAATACCATCAATGCGTCCCACTGGCCTATGTGGAATGTACAATCCAACTCTGCAACAATGGTGAACACTCCCAAATGAAACTATACCAAGTATGGGGAATCCACACACTGTACAACTCCTGCAGTCAAGACAACTCTGCAAATCACCAGCCACTATCTCATAACCATAACTCCCATGCACTGCTGATGGTGAAAAGACATTACAAGATAAATAGCAAGAAATGTAACCCAAACCAAATTTTCCATGAACAAGTGATACAGCCCACTGTGACTAACCACCAGCTAAGTTAGGAGATGTCATAGCCAAAGGAGTAGAATCAATAACAACAACCGTTGAAGCATCACTCCCAAAATCCTACACTAAGTCATGTATTATCAAGCTGTCAACTGCAGAACCTATCACCATGTCATGCCCATCACAACTCTCATCCTGAGGAATCAAACTATCCCATAATTGATGACAAGCACTAGGAACCAAAGTACATCTTTGTATCATCATCTCATCAACATGGTCATCAAAGATAAATTGATGAGCATGCCTCACAGTGTAGTGTCGATATAATGCGCCAATCTCAGTCGGTGGCTCAGACTGCAATCCAAATGAAACTAACTACAATCGATCACTAACCAAGTTGGAATTGACTACTACCTTCGAAGACATTACCAAGGGAGTAATATTACTAGCAGGAACCATGCCAACTGCCCGCTCACCAACATCACACATGATCTTTAATACAACATCTCTAGTCTTTGTGCCATTAGTACTAGAGGCTACCACCATTTCAGGCATACCACAACAATTTGCTGCAACACCCAACTCAACTGAACCTGACTCTAGTGGGAATGAACCCAATATGCCAATGTTAGTATCAAGGATAGATGCATCCCCATCTCCACTGTCTCTGACAATCTCGACCATGGACATCCTCAAATCACTAGACACCATAGCTTGTGACTGTACAGAATCTGGTAAAGATTGCAGTCGCTCCAACTCCATGGTCACCTTAGTCAAATGAAACTGCAACTCCTCGAAAGCCAACTGTGTACTCTCAAGAATCTCAAAAGTCACCTCAAGTTGTTGAGTAAGCTCACTCACCTCATCTTCCTTGGCCAATAATGTGTCATATGCTGTACTCCCCCACTCCGTAAGATAATATCTGTCAGCTACCAACTGCATATAATTATGTCTCAAAATCCAAATAGCCTCCCATAAAGAGTGGATATCTATCAAGGAAAGATAACTGCCTTCCTGCTCATCACTAGTAGGAGAACCCCATCCATAAGCTACTAACAACTGACGAGAAACATCAAAATGCTGGCAAGCGATAGCAATGTCTCATTCACTAACTCTCAATTTATTAGACACATGATGGCACTGGCTAGACTGTCTCCTACGAACCTCCTCTGATGCACTGTCTAAAGGAGTATCCTCAAAGTTACTAGCCTCTAGAGTATTACCATCCATATCCTGTGAATCAACTCCAAAGCTCATATCAACATATGGAGTATCAAAAACTGTAGCACTGATGTCTAACTCCTTTGTATCAAAAGAAATTGCCAAGGAGACTAAGTCTTCAAAACTAACCACTGCATCCTCATGGATGTCATCAATGCCAATATGATCCTGGGACTCATCTGTACACACTGCCAAATATGAAAGATCGTCAACACATTCCAGCAAGTATGGTCGACTGGATATATGAACAAAGCCCAACACCGATGTATAAAAACTAATACCAGCATCGGACAAGCTACTAGCACAAGAAAAGACAACATCATGCAATCTGCTAATCAAATCCATGATAGCACCCAAACAAATACTACTACCAAAAAGTGTTAAAGATCTCCAGTCAACTGAATCCCAAACACCAATATAACAATCTCGAGTCCATGTCTGTAAACTAGAATCAGTTGGTAACTCAAGAAAACTCCTCACCTGAGTAATATGACCAATACTAACTAACTTCACATACCTATCATGATGAGATAATGAAGTCACAATACTGTCTTTGTTCACTTTCAGCTGGCTGGACAAATCATGTGAAGTACTACCAGCCTCAACATCATGTGTCAAAGCATCTAACTGTTCCTGGTACTCTTTCTCAGCAAAGTCATGAATGCTCAATGTCTGCTCATCTCTAGCAAGTATCTCACCATCATGCACAACAACATCCTCATAATCATCATCTGAACCCACTACGCTGTAGTCACTACCTGTTGTAACTATACCATCGTGAATACCTGTGACATCACCCTTTGATGACCTGTATACAATTGTCTCAATTTGAGTATCAAGTTAACCATTACTATCAATTTGCATAATATCCTTTCTCACTACCTCCTATGGTGGAGTAGAATCTGAGACCTCTGCCTGGCTATAAGCTAGTTTCTCAAACTCCTCATGCAAGTTCTTAGTAACTATGTCATCTGCCCTGTGAGAAAATCTACCAAATAGAAATCTAGTCAACTTATCCATCTTAGTTGGGTTGGACAGCATGTCATTCATCATACGGTGGTGCTCAACCAACTGTTCAGACATGTCATGGCTTATTTTCCTAAGTTTATTTTGAATGTCTAAATAACCATCCTTTCTACTGTTCTAACTCTGGATATCAATTGTCCAAGATAATGTCCTCTGAGACTCTATACCATACCTATCCATTCTAGATAAAGTAGAGTGTAACCCCAATAGGTTATAACTTCTTCAAACACCAAGAATCTTTATACTTCAGTTGTTTGACATTTCGTCAAACACTTTGCAAGCAAGGGGTCGTATGACTGATATTTTTTTTTCAGATTGCTGCAAGGACTCTTGTTTCGATTTGAATCAAAGATGATGCTTACAAAAAGACTCCACATTGTCTAAACAATGACCTAACATGAATGTGCAACTAATTTGGCAATATTCAATACAAATATGAGAATTAAACTACTTGCAATATGCAGCTACAACAACTAGTAATTATGACAAATACCTTGGATGTCTTGGAAGAATTTCTTTGCAATCTCATTTAGATCAGCCATACTTTTTCCTTCCTTGAATTTTGTATTTTTACTTTCAACTGAAGTTTTGATCAAAATTTCTTTATTTTTTTCTCGCTACAAATATCCCTTTTCTCTTTCACTCAATTGCATGCAACCATAAATTTTGACATGCAGCTAATTAGAAGCAACATGCAAATGATTAGAAGTAGCATGCAACCATAAATTTTGACATGCAGCTGATTAGAAGCAACATGCAACCATAAATTATGACATGCAAGATTTGGGTAGTTGTCAAAACTGACATGCAAACTTCTACAAACCCTCAGGCTGGCAAGATCATAGCTCTGATACCACTGAAATGTCCCTTTACTAATTTTATATGATATTTCAAGCCTCTAATAAGATCTTTAAAATCAAACAACCAATATTTCAAAGATCCACCAATTTCTCAATAAACCCCAAATCGGGTATGTCCGAAATAGTGCCAAAAACTTCACAGCTTCACATATTATTAATAAATCTGAAAGTGGACACTTTTATAAAAATTTCAGCAGAATAACAGCCTAAAAAATGACATTTCTAGATCTATATAACATTTACACAACAGCTCCCAAATGGAGGATAAAAATAATGCTCATTGGGCTCCTGAAAACAACACAAAATAGCTCGGAAACACCACAAAAAAACTAATAATCTATCATAGAAGTATAATCATGACCAAATACATATATTTAGATCTATTTTAACATCTAATAGTATGAAATACAGTAGCAACCCAAACTGATATGAAATACTCAATTGGAAACACCAAACTCTTACAAAAAACACACCCGAAAATCCACAAATTTGCACTGTTCAACACAAAGGCAAACTCTACATGAGCATGCACATGGAATGGATTTAAAATCTCATACTTAGCCTTCCTAGAAACCTACAAAATCCCATTCTTGGGTCTCCTTCTCCACAATTTTGGCAGCCTCTGGAGAACAACAAAGAAATGAACAAAATCAAGTTCTAGAATGAGCCCAAAATGCCTCCAAACCCCTTAAAAGAGGGCATAACCCTAACTCATGTCCAAGAGGGGTTAATAAAATATATTTTAGTAATAATTTTCATTTATTAGTCCAATAGTTTCCAAAGATTAGCCCCTTTTTTCTGAAACTTCACTTTCTTGGGCCTGCCTGCCTTTGGCAAAAATTATTATTTTTAATTATTTGAAAATGGACCTGACAGTGTTTGTTGTTGGATTTTCCTATTCACTAGTGTTTTCCCTCTCATGCCAGTTATGACTAGGTTTCAAGTGAGTCATGGTAAACAACCTCAAGTTAACTTTGGTCAATTACCCTAAGTTCCAACTCGTCAAAAATGTAAAGGAAAAGAACCTATCTTTGATCAAACACCTAAGGGAGAAATGGAAATTGAGTTTACTCCTCCTAGCAATCTTAGTAAATTGAACATACCTAGGCCTTCTTCACTTTTTGAGCAAGACTTGTTATTCACTAGAAGCAAAGATAAAAGCATGGAGATGTCTTATCATTGATGTCAATACAATTCTTTCCTTTTGTCATTATTCTTGCCTCTCTTGGTCATCTCAAAACTATCCCATTGAGATTACATTCCATGTTAGTTGTACTCAAGTTCATTCAAAATTATTATAAGCTTAAATTAATGTACATACATAACACGAAGCATAGTATTAAAAAGTAAATTAGGTGATCATCTTTAATGACACAATAAATGAATTAGTTAGCGATAAATAATGATGAATTAGAATATATGACTAGTGGAATAATCAAATTAGATTTCAATAAATATAAATTTATAAGTGACAACATGATTTCCTAGTAAAGGTTTTGAAATTATAGAAATTTATTTTCTATATAAGAGGAATTCGCTTATTAGGGCAATATGAATGATGTGTCCTAGGCTTGCACTAACATGCATCTCATTACTAGATCACAAGATTAGAAAAATATAGAATAAAATATATAATATCAACTTCTAATATAATTTTGAGAAATCATTTTATTGATTGTATAGTGAAATTATTTCATATCGAGGATATAATTGTATCTATTGTGATTTCAATATACTAATTTTTTTATTGATGATATATGTAATAATCCCTGTTAGTTTTTTTTAAACATGTTTCAACAAGTTAAGGGTCACTAACCATATTAATATTCCTCAGAATGGATACAAAGTTTAAATGGCAATCACTCATCAAACTACCTGTGCAAGATGTCCCCAATGAAGGGAATAATTTTTCAAGTGCACAACTAGAGTGGACACCTATTGGACATCATAATGCAAAAATGGATTTATGTGCTACTATCCCTCTTGAGAGACTCTCTCACTTTGTCAAGGGAGAAGGTCTACTAGATGGTATAGAAACAACATTCATACAAAAAGAACATAATGAGATGAACTTGACCAACCCTACTAACCATGCTACCAAGATGATATCAAGGTTTGTTTAGATTTAGTATAATAATTAAGCATGCAATATTCTAATTTTTTAAAATTTATTGATTATAAATTGGTATAAATATATTTTTACATGTATATACAGATATCATTGTGCATTTGGACCTGATGATAATAGAAGAAAACCCCAAACAAATATGCAAAGGTTACCAAGATTTGCAAAGAAAAGGGGTTGTAAAACGCGCTTTTGTGTTAAAGTTATGGATGGAAGACCAGATATTGCCATCATTACTTATAATGAGTTTAGTCATCAAGATGCTAATGGTGAATTTTGTCATGGAAAGGATGACCCTTCTGGTGATCCAAGGAGTATGGTTGCACCAAGATTGTCAAATGAATATAAATCTTATATTGAGTCATTGTTATTGATGGGTGTGGAGGTTTCCACAATATGTGAGAAACATTATTTGGATCCTTGTCTTACAAAGTTAATGAATAAGAGGGACACATTTCTACTAATAAAAGATGTAATGAATGCATGGAAAAGGGTGCATTCCCCTCGATCACAAAAAAATGAAAATGATGCCAAAAGTGTAAGTTTATGGCATGCACAGGAGAAAGACAACTTCTTCTACTATAAAAAGCTCAATAGTGGAGAAGACATTCCATTTATCATAGGTATTCAAGCACCATGGATGCGAGAGATGATGGTGAGACATTCACATAACTCTATTATAGCAATGGATTCCACTTTTTCAACAAAAAATTATGCTATGAGTATACATATATGTCAATTATATTAATATATTTTAGTTTAGTTCATCTAAAATTTATCTAAAATCTTAATTTATTGATTTCTTCATGTGCAGTATGAGTTATATTCATTACTTGTATTTGATGAACAAGAAGCTGATGTACCTATTGCCTGGGCCATATTGTCAAGAAATAAAGTTGATGATATAAATGGGTGGCTCGCAAAAGTTTACAAAAGAGGCAAGCAATATAAAGAAGATTGGCAAGTCAATGCATTCATGACCGATGATGCTAGTGCCGAGATTGAAACAATTAGGTTTGATAATCCTCTAATTATATTTGATATATAGGTTTTAAAACTACACATTTCATTATTTAAACATATAATTTTAGTTGAATAACTGATTATATTTGAATGCTACTTATTAATACTTATAATGTAACTTGTAGATTGTCCTTCAATTGTCTAGCACTTTTATGTATCTAGCATGTACGCAGGGCATGGCTAAAGAATGTCTACAAGTGAGTCATTTCTACTTAAAATACATATAAAGTTATATTTGTTAATATCATAGCTTGATATTATATTTTTTATTATAGGTTTGTAAGAAATAAGGATGTTGCAACAAATATGTTCACTGGACTAGGTGAGATAATGTATGCCATAAGTAATGATGGAGATGTCACTACTCATCTAATAAAAAAATTTATAGATGAATTCAAAGAACAAAAAGAGTTTATTGATTACTTTCGAAAGACTTGGTGTCATGATGAGAGACGCATTGGTAAGATCATATACATTATTCATTACATTATATTTTTATTTTTATTGCTTGGTTCTTTTATTATATATATGCTAAGACATTATTATACTTTTTTTCATAGAAATGTGGGCAAAAAACTTTAGAGGTTTCTCTCATGCAAATCAAGATACTAATGCCTCCATAGAGTAATACCACATGCAGATCAAGAGTCACTACTTGACAGATTGTTCTAGAAAATGCACAAGGAGAATGGATTGGCTCATTCATGTTCTTCTTCATAGGGTAGAGTCGTACTATAAAAATAAGAGATACATGCAGTTATCTGGGTTTCTAACCAACTTCAAAAATGAAAGATACTACCTAACTTCTTTAGAGAGATAAAAAAAATAGCAGATACATATTGCTACCTATATGACCTTCCTGATACATTTAAAGTTAGAAGTCAAACCACTTCAACCAAATGGTATCTTGTAAGAAATTTTGGACCAAATTTACAAGTGTGTGATTGTGAGTGGGCAAAAAGAGGTAACACATGCAAACATGTGCTGAAGATTTTAGATCTACTAAAGAGAACCAATATAAACCAACAAGGTCAAGTGGTTGGTAAGTATCATTTGAGAGTTAATTTTAATTATTTATATTATACAATCGATTATTATATTGTTAAGACCTACTTAAACTAATCTTAAACATAGATGATGTTACTACATTAGCTGAGGATTACAACAAAGTTGGAGGGAATTTTGTTCATAAAAACTATAACATTGGTAATAAGAATGTGTGTCTACAAGTAAATATTAAATTATTTTATAGATCAAAAAGTTAAGTGATTTTTTCCCAATTGTAGATTGTTCTATACCTTCAGAAGATCAAGATGTGCTTGGAGTCAACATTGGTGAAGATGAGAGAACTGGTAAGTTTTAATACCAAATTTTTTCTTAAGAAATATATAGTCTTTTAAAATAGTATTTTGACTTTACAATTTTATATTTTTACTACAGATTGTGTGAGATCATTTGATACTTCTCATGATGAATTTCAAAATTGCATTGATTATGTAAATTCATTTATCCAAAATTTGTCAACTAGAGAAGAATATGAAAAAAAAATATTCATTCAACATGTTCAGAGATTTAGAAATGAGATACATGCATCTCTTGCTTCAAGTTCCAATTTTGAATCAATTTCTGGCTCAGAGAACATTCCTATGAGGTGAATGACACCATGGTTTAGTCCAAGAAAAATGCATAAGCGTCGATCTATTAATAAAAGAAAAAAACCTATGACTCAAAACTTAAGTGAAAGAGTTGATGCATGAAATTTGCAATTCCCCTTTATACGCTCTAAAAAGAAGAAGGGAAAAAAAGTCATTAATTGTTCAAGCATAGTAATACAAGGAGAAAGAATTATTTTGTCACAACAAGGTGAGTACATTTATTTAAAAGTACTTTATTACTTTCAACATATAGCTCAATACTTGTTATTTTTATTTCATATGTTGAACATGTGTCAATATAGGTTTGGTTGATCAAGGAGAATCTCCACGACGTTGATTGCCTTTCTCTATTGATTTGAACCAAACAATAACAGATGACACACAAGTACTAGATGGTAATTACTCACTATTAACTATTTTTATTAAAATTGATTACTTAGTTCACATTTCTAATTGCATTTAATACTTTATCAAAAAACTAAGATGTAGTTTGTGGAGATCAACCATCAATGCCAAAGGTTATTCATCCTCAGACATTTCAACAAACTTTTGGAGGTAATGGAATTTTGATTTTTCTTATTGTTACATTATGTGATATAGATTATGAGAACAATATTCTGATTTAAAATTTGTTATGATAGAAAAAATAAAAATTTGAAATTATATTTGAGTTTTTAGTTTATAATTTAATTTTATCTAAATGGATGTGTTAAATGTGCATTGTTGTATTAGATGATCAAAAAACTAATCAACAATATGGGTTGCCCTTTTCTATTGATCTTAACCAAAACAGAACAAGTGGAGATGGTAAGGAAATTATTAAATGATATTCAATTTTCTAAGAGCTTATTTTTAAATGATTTTTATAACTAACTCATTCATTTTGTAGGTATTGATGATATCTATATGGAGGATTATTGTCTATAAAAATTTATATAAACATATTCATGAGTATATTTGCACAGGCACTTTATATGTCTATTTTATAAAGCCTCATTAGTGTTCCAATATGTGGTTAGAGTTTGAATAGCTAGAAGATATAAGGGAAGCCTTTTGGGTTTCTTAACAATTTTAGTTTAGGGATTACACTTTACACATCTTGAATGTTATGAGTAATGAATGAGGGTTTTCTTTTTTGTTCTTTCCCTTAGGAGCTCTTTTTGAACTAGTTTATTTATTATAATATATGGTGATATTCTACTCTTGTTAAGAAAAATAATAACACATTGAAATTAGACCACTAGTATGTACATGGAAATTCCTCCTCTTATTTTTGATAGCTAGTCAATTACTTTTAATAAGTCATCTCTCTCTCTCTCTCTCTCTCTCTCTCTCTCTCTCTCTCTAAATTAATTAATTAATCTTGGGATAATCATTATAGTTTATCAAAATTTATATAAATAAATTCATGATTATATTTGTATCGGCACTTTATATGGTTGTTTTGTAAAGCCTCATCAGTGTTCCAATATGTGGTGAGAGTTTGAATATCTAGAGGATATAAGGCAAGCCTTTTGGTTTTGTCAAAAATTTCAGTTTAGGGATTACACTTTGTACATCTTGTATATTATGAGTAATGAATGAGGGTTTTCTTTATGTTTCTTTCCCTCGGGAGCTTTCTTTGAACCAGTTTATTTATTATAATCTTGTATTATATTCCACTTTTATAATAGAGATTTCATACATATAATAACATTAAGTGTGATTACAGTGCCAAATCTATAAACCAATCACTGTAATATAATATAGATCTCTTTAATTAAGTGTGCCTTTTATATATACTTACTATAGAACAATAAATATCCTTTTATTTTTTCAATTAAGTGTGTCTTTTATATATGTTTACTATAGAACAATAAATATCCTATTATTTTTTCTTACGACAAAGAAATGTGGAGAACTAAGAGAACTAATATATATCTTCCTATCTATTTTTAAAAAAAAATATGATGACATGCAACAGGAGAATTACAATTATTTATAGTTCAAAATATCAAATTTATAGTTAGTGTCATTTAAAAAAATAATTTTTGAATTTTGAATTTATTATATTTCTATTTTAAAAAATGTTTAAAATTTAAAAATGATATGTCTAGTTGCATTTTTTATTAAATATAGGTTTAAATCAATTAACTTTGAACATAAAAATATTAACATCAAATTGAAGTCCTTTAATATCAAACAGAAGAAAATCTTATAATATATAATCTAAATTTTAGATCAATTTTTTTAAAATTAAAAAATTAAATATATAAATATCATCAAAATTTACTTATTTTTAAATTAAAAACTTTAACAAATATAAATTCATAGCTATTATTAAAATTTTAATCAAAAAATAAAATTTATATTTAAAATTAAAATACTAAATGGTTGGAATCTAAAATAATAGATAATAGGTGGTAATATTTATATAATACTAAAAGGTTCAAACAAAAAGTTTGTCAAAATAATCTTAATAATAACATTATTATAAAACTTCAATTGTATACAATCTATAGAAATTGTAAAAATTTATAGTTTTGATTAAAAAATTTATTGTCATTTACATTCACTAATTAAATAAACTGATTTTTTTCCTAAGACTACAATTGAACTGATATAGTCTATATGGACTAATTATAACTATTTATCTTTTTAATAAGTGAAAGTCAATAAAGAAAATATAAAATATTATAGTGTGTCATATTTTCCAATTAAAAAATTGTATATGAACAATTTTAACAATACTCATTCATTTGTTCATTCGTTATTAGATTGATTTCGATGTTTGTTTTGTTACTACCATATTTTGAGACAACATTCTCTACCCTTAAAATAGACTAATTAAATCTAGTTTATATACTCAACATTTAAAAGTTTACTCTAATAGTTTATCTCAATTTTATAACCTGCACTAATTCAAATCAAAATAACATTATCTTTCAATTTAAGAATAATATAACCGCTAATATTAAAATAAACAAATTAACTAACCTCTATAATTAACTTTACTTAATACTTAAGTTCAACTTAACAACCACTAATTACTAACACAATGATTCTAAATCAACTCTTTAAATGAATCAAATAATTCAACTAACTTAATTTAAACAACATGTAATACCAATAATGTAAACTAACTTTTCTAATTCCTATCCAATATTAAAATCGATTCTATCTTTAAATGTGAAGATTTTTGGACGATTTGTAAAGTAGTAGATCTCTAACCTTTTTAATGATTATCCTAAATCTTTTATGCAAATATTATGTTTCATATTGATCATTTGGGTTAAATTATACAAGTTATGTTTGTTTTTAAGCCAGACTATAAAGCCAAGTTAGGAACTTTCATAAGTCCAAGACCATTATTATCTTTCAATACTTAATCAAATGATTTTAGACTTCATCTTATAGTTTATTTTAAACATACTTACATCAAAAAGATATTTTATAATTGTCACACTAATTATTTGAATCCTTTTGTTAAAATAAAAAATGTAATTTAAAAATTATAAGATAGTCTATAAATATAAAAGAAAAAAATAATAATGCAATTTAATAATAATAAGATTTGCTAAAAATGAACTAAATAGCCAATTATAAAAATTGTGGTATAATTAATGATAATCCATTCTCTATTACATAATTAAAAATTTAATTTAATATTACAAAAACAATATAAAATAGAAATCTAAATCTCAAAGCGAAGACATAACAATTTGCAATGGTGATATCTTCTCAAACTTTCTATATCTTCTCAAACTTTGTAGATTTCTTTTAAAAAATATAAGGGTAGATAGAATGGATAAAAATATATGGATAGATAGAATGAAAAAAAATTCTAATTTCCAACACCTTAGAAACCAATTTCGACCTTTGTCGCACATACAAATTTAATACAGATTGGTGTGTCATTTATTGCTTTGGGGTTGATTATGGTGTGCAAATCTTGTTTGCAGCCTGCAATCTTCTTGCGCGTATGTTCCTCTATTATGCTCAAGCGAGGTGAGTACGGTTGCATGATGGAGGATGCGATGTAGGGCATGAGGAGGCATGGCACATGACGATGGGGGGCATACCTAGGTAGTTGTATAAGCTTCCTAGGTAGCCGTTGCCATGGATAAGCTAGTTTAGGGAAGAATATTTCTCAAGACCATGGCATGCTATCTCCCTTCTTGTTGGCATACTTCTTTTGTGGATGATGGCTATTCAAGCCGTGTATTCAGTGAAGAAGTAATGTATGCTTGTTTGTAATCTTCCATTCTAGTTTCTTATTAGCAATGCACTAAACAAATGTGATTTAGAATTATTAGCTCCAAGTTGCAGAAGAAGTGGGCATGATAACAATGAGCTCGCCATGGTTCTCCAGTATCCTTTTACTACTTTCTTGATAATATATTGTGAATGGTGGGACAAGATGTTATTAATGGTGTGAAATGCTTTACCCAGAAATTATTAAATAAATATCATATGCCCAAGACTGCTAGAGCCTTAAAATGATGATTAGAAAGTGTTAGCAATCCTTTTATTCAGAAAAAAGAATCTCATGTTTGGTTTACTTGTCTTGAGATCTAAAAATAGATTAGTATATACCCCTTCTCTTTCTATACATCCAATGCACGGTCATCTATGTTGCAAAGATAGTTATATCTTAGTCTAGCTCTTCTTTAGGAATTAGTTCCCAATATAATTCTACTTGCTTATATAATTTTATTAATAATGAAAAACCTATGTGTTATTAAATCTATTGAAAGTTTCCTTAGATAATAATACACATGATGTGTTACAAGTCACGACTCACTAATGGTGTTATATTTTAACAATTTTATCTAATACACACACACACAACACACACACACACACACACACACACACACAAAATTAATAAAAATTCTCTATAATACTAAATCTAGTGGAAGTGTCTTTAGATGCATTAAGAGTTATTAACGATGTTATATTTCAAAAAATTTATCTAATACACATGTTTTGAATGTTGAGTTGGGTTTAGACATATAAACTAAATGTGACATATATGGTTTCAATGTTGAATTGATTTTAAACTTATAAATTACATGGATTTTATTTTAATGTAAATTTAGAGATTGGGCTAAAATATATAGTAGTAATTTTAATTTTTAAGAATCTATAATGATGAAATATAATATTTTCAAATATAACTATAATTATTATATGGTTTAATTATTTAATAACATAATATTTAATATTTCAAGAAGAATTATATACAAATAATTATTATTGAAGGTTAAAATAAAAAGATGTTGTTTAAATAGTATTTTATTTTTTAATCAATATAGAAATATTATTATTGTGATTGTATTTTGTATTTCATTATTATGATAAATTCTGGACTATAGTCATGATTAGTTTTGCACATTTTACATAATATTTCTTAGTCTAAATCTTTTTTAAATGTTTTGATTAAGTAAAAATAGGCTTTGAAAGGACTAGACACCTTGTACAAAGGGAAAAGAAAGATATAACAATGAGAATCTTTAAAAAACTGTGGAATACCTACTAGAGAGAGACACCAAAGTTCCCAACAAGAGGGTAAATAGCCCAAGAAGCCACAGACCATCAAGATTTACATTTTCACCTAGTCTTTTGAGAATGTAAATACATATCAAATGAAGGTTTGGAGGATTTGACTTTTTTTTCCTTTGACTGACATCCATCCATCCTCCACCTTTCCAACAACCTTCTACCAATCCTTGCTAACCCCCAAAACCCTAGCAATAGGAGAAGCATGAAAAAAAGTGTTCTAGACAGAGTCAATAGAAAAATAAGGGATGAGAGCAACATTTTGAATCAAAGCTTCGAAAGGGACAACAATCAAATCATTAAAATTAGCAATAGAAGAAGGTTCAGTAGAAACATTCTAAGTCAAAACCATCATAGGAACAACATTCAAATCATCAAAGATAGCAACAAAATCATTATCCAAAGAAAGATCAATATGAGAAGAGCTATCTAACCAATCCACATCTGTGGATACTTTTTAAACTGTATAGTGATCATCTAAAACCCCTGACCATCTAGAAGGTGATTTTTTCGATCTAACCTTATCGAAGGAGCATTACACAATGAGATGACCATTCTTATAAAGAAAATACCCTCATAATCAAGAAGTTGAATCCAAGAACCATTTGGAGAAGCCAACTTAAACTCTTCAGAAAAAATAACTACACTCTGAATGATAGCACTAATAACATAGACTATTGCATCAAAATAATGGCCTGGAATACATGTTACATTCCTAAATTTATAAGAAATTATCTCCTTAATTTGTGTTGAGAGTGAGAGATATCTTCATCAAAATATATGCTCAAAACTAATAAAACAAAACTAATTATATATAAACTGACTCTTTGAATTGTGCTAAGTCGCCACCCTTGTTTATATCAATTGATGAATGCATGAGCCTTTACATGACTTTAAAAAAAATTAGTAGACAAGAAGAAGGAAACTAGAAGAAGGAAACTGGAAGAGGATCTGAGAGTCACTAGAAGCTCTGACAATGGAAGCTTGACCTTCTCTAGGCATTTCTAGGAGTTGAAATATCCTAAGAATGTGTTTCTAGTGCATGAAATACTCTAAAATAGCAACTAGAAGTTAACTATCAGTGCACTACTTCTTCAAAAATTGTTAGCACACCTTTGAGAAAAGCACACCTTGGAAAAGTGCATCTTGTGAACCTATGTACCTTCTGCACCTTCAGGGAGTTTGTGCAAGGTGTCTAATTCACCAAAAAATCAAAATTCTCTGTTTTGAAAATGGTTTCTATGGTTTTTTTTAAATGAGGTCTAGGAGCAATTGTAAGGAAATTTGCAATAAAGAATATAACCATTTCCACATTACCCATCATAGATTTAAAATAAATATGAAATTAAAATCCACATGCAAGAGAATAGAAAACATACGCACAAAAATGTGACACAAGATATACCCTAGGAAACCCTCATTGAGGGAAAAACCTAGAATCCAAAAGCATCCATCACCATGCATTATTTAGCAAAAAACACCATTGCAATACAACCATGGAGTACTTCAAAGCTATAGCCACCACTGAGAAATCCAAGTGAACAAGCATGAATCCAAACATCCCATGCCATGCTTCCAACCTTCACAAATGCTCCTTTGGCTAACCTATCAAACCTTGTCTTGCTTGACTCTTTCCTTTTTGTCTTTTTTTATCACACCAATAACTACCCTTGTGGCTTCTTATATAGTAGCAAGTCCCACAAAACCACCAAGTGGTATTTTATAAACCATATGATACCTAACCCACTGACCCCAAATTTAATATTGAGAATTTAATTATTTTTCCCAATATTAAATAATTACATAAAATATTTACATGTTGCACATCCATATAGGTGCTCCTCAATACAACATTACATAATAAAAGAAAAATAATAAAATTTAAGCAATATTATGCAATGTGTGCAACACCCATTATCTCGACAATCTCCCACTTGTTGTATACATTGCAAAGGGTCAACCCATAGCCACACAAATGAACAAGGGAACAATCCCTCCCAACACATCCACCATCATGGATAAAAGTATGCCAAGTGCTCCATTTTGGTACCCACAACAAAATCAAAGTATTTGAAATCTTAAACGTGAATGATCTCACCTCCTATTATGTCACTACCACTAGACATACATAGAAGCCATCCAAAGAGAAAGCCACCCAACCTATCACATTAGAAGATCATAAAATCTTGTATCAACTAAAATCTCAATCACAAAAACTTGATCCAAAGGCAATAACATGTATCTATAGTTGTCAAAATATACCAAGAAGCTCCCATTGCAAAGAATAATGTCAAATCTCTAATCAATCTACTCACAACATCTCAAAGAAGTGATTCCATGTAGTCTCAAGGACATCCACAATACATAAACTAATATCATATAAGAACAAATCTCATAATAAGTCTCCAACACTCTCTCAAGTTCTTGACAACCAATAGAGGATAGAGATAAAGTAATAACCATTTCATCTCTTACATGACATACATGAGCACAAACTAGTGATCTTCAACCAATCTCAAATCCAATGTAAGTGAAACCAAACATCCAGGAAGATAACCAAGACCAGAGAGAAACCATGCAAATGATAATCTGTATCATGTCCTTCTACACACACTTTTAGATGTAAACTATGCAAGTATGATCTCCTCCATAAAACCCTAGCCAGAAGTCATAAAAAGACCCAAACCATACCATATAAATAATCATTGATGTAAGCCTCTCACAAGAAGATCAAACTCATAAACCATTCCTAAATCCAAGGAATAACCATTCCTAATCCAAGGAATATGACCAATATAAAACCATCTACCAAACTCAACCAACATAACAACATATGCACATGGAGATAACCAAATATAAACCATCTCTCAAATGAACCCTCTAGAACTAACTCATGTACCATAGCTTAAGATCCATATCCATGAAAGAAAAGCATAAATATAATGCACCTAAGAGAAATGATGAGCTATACCTCTCAAGTAGCAAACTACCGAGTAGACCAAGAGTGGGAATGACTATGCTCATCAAGATATCCAAGTTTCCAACCAAGACTCATCTAAGAAAAATCTCCTCTCCAAGTCAATATTAGGTGACTACCCCTTGGACTTCTTGCTAAAACCATCAATCTTCCCAAAAAATACTTCTCTAATCCAAGAGAAATCAGCAACACCACTATCTCTAAGTGTTCATGAGCACCTGTAACCAATCAATCCATGCCAACTCCAAATGCAACATAGCAATATCAAGAAGTATCTAGGTTATTATCAGTGTACTAAATACCAAGAAACTAAACCAAGATCAATTTCAAAATTTCAACCATGGCCTCAGGAACATCAACATGACAACATGATCTAACCATCTCAACCAAAGAGATTGCTTGCCCCATAAGAATGTAATATAACATGTCACAACTCTAAATTTGTATCAAGAATATACCATGACATAGAAATGAAACCATCCTTACACCAAGAATAAAAGCACAAATTATACCTCTACCAAGAACCCTATGAGTCCTCAAGACGCAACCATCTCCACACACCATGAAGAAAACAAAGTGCACCATGTAAATGTCAAAGGTGCTTTCGCAACAATAAGATCTAAGACAAACCTCCAACATCTGCAAACACTCAATGAATATATCAATGTCAAGAACTCCCACTCAATAGTTGTATTGAGTAACCATGTCATCATAAAATCCATCTCCTACATGAAGGTCCTCCAAGTATACACTCCCACAACCAAAGTGTCAACACCAAGTGAAACCAAGATCTCCAAATCAAGAAGATACAAACCAAACTAGGAACTAATGTTGCACTGTCATCCCATCACTATCACAAGCTAACATTAAACCATGTATCCAATCTATCCATGACATCATGATGGAAATATCATCCTCTAACCATGAGAATTAATCAAGGCATCAAACCATCAAGAAACTCAAAGTGCACATCATGAGCTCGTCAAAAGAAATGAAATAATCATGATCCTCAACCAGGAAGATATACCACCATAACGAAATTAAATAGGAATCTAAGCCAATGAATATCAAGTATGTTCTTGTATATCCAACCATATCATGCCAAAATTCATGGCACCATGATCACATCCATGAACAAAGCATCTAGTTGTCAATGTGTCCAACCTGTCAGCATAAAATAGTCAACCACAATCTTCCATCATTACTATACTTGGTAACAACATCTGATCCCTTCTACATGAAAAAAATAGTAAATCATGTGAATTAGGGCATAGACAACCCAAATCCAAGCCACATATAAATATGCATCAATATTGAAAGATCAATGGGAAAAGAAAACCCATATCCAAGTCATAAATGTAACATGTAAGTATAGATCACTTACAACATTGCACAACTTCTAGACCCAACAAGTCATCATACATATCCAAACTAAATATTAATATACCATAAACTATTTAGATCAATATATCACCAAATAAATCATGTCAAACCTACACCAAATCTATACCAATGTGTAGAGCTCTCTAAGAGCTTTTTGTTGACTACTTGAAGTCCAAATTCTAACTCCATATGCCCAACTTGTGCTCTAATCTCTGCTCCCAACAAAAACCATCTAAATTTCAGGCTCCAAAAACCTAACAAAATGTTAAAATCATGGAACCAAACCTACAAGTAGTTGTAGTGCTCTGAATTACCTTTCCAACACCTATAAGGAGTTTGAAATTTGATTTCATGAGAAAAAGTTATGAGCATTTTACTAAGACACATTTTTTACCATTTTCACTACGATGTTTTTTTGGTGACAAAAATTCTGATGGGAATAAATTTGATGGCTATCATGGGCTAAAACTAAAAAGACTCTTTCATTTCCTCTAAACATGGCCAAACTAGGGCATATTATATATCAAAATTTATGAGAATATCAACCTAGATCTAATGGTGAGGTTTGTTTTTACCCAAGAGGTCATTTCTACAAGCTCCCCCTAAAACCCTCATTTAAATGAAATATCCAAAAAAATTCTTTTGTCCAAAAATTTCACATATCCAAATCTTTTAACATCCCATCATAACAGAAAATCCAAAACACTCAAATCTGCAATAAAAACTCATATATCTTGCCATTTCTTTTGACCTCTCATACATTCTCATGGATTCAATCTAGGGTTACAACAATACAACCATAGCTCTGATACCACTTGTAAGGAAACTTACAACAAATAATATAACCATTTCCAAATAGCCCATCATAGATCTAAAATAAATATAGAATTAAAATTCACATGCAAGAGAATAGACAACATACCCACAAAAATTTGACATAAGATATACCCTAGAAAACCCTCATTGAGGAAAAAAAAACCCAGCCTCCAAAAGCATCCATCATCATGTATTATTTAGAAAAAAACATCATTGCAATACAACTATAGAGGCCTTCAAAACCATAGCCACCACCAAGCAATCCATCTGAACAAGCATGAATCCACACATCCCATGCCATGCTTCCAACTTTCACAAATACTCCCTTGGCTAACCTATCAAGCCTTGTCCCACTCAACTCTTACCTTTTTGTCTTTCCTTTTCACACCAACAACTACCCTTGTGACTTCTTATATAGTAGCAAATCCCACAAAACCACCAAGAGGTAATACATAAACTATATGCTAAAACCATGTGCTACCTAACCCACTGATGCCATGTTTAATATTGGGCATTTAATTCTTTTCTCCAATATTAAATAATTATATAAAATATTATCACAATGTTACAATACAACTTATCAAGTATATCCCATACGAATCTTTACATGCTGCACATCCATCTAGGTGCTTCTAGATACAACATTACATAATAAAATAAAATAATAAAGTTTAAGCAATATTATGCAATGTCTGCAACACCCATTGTCTCAACAACACTCTTATGTGCTTATTTTTCACATTTCGATGATTTATACCCTCTTTATAGCCAAACATTGTCATGGACTTGAACTCCCTCTACTTCTTTTGTCTAAACTCCCAAAGTACATGTGTTGAATCTTATCATTAATAGTTTCATAAGATGAGGAACTTGTTCTGGTTCATGTGTTCAACCTCTATATCTATGAGCTTCAGTGTAAATTCATGTATCAAAACTTATGTATAACTCCTTTGAAGGTGAAGGTTACCAGTTTAGGTGCAAGATCTATATTGTTGGTGATAATGAAGATACTATGATAATCTGTGCACTTGTATGTTGTGCACTACACCTTCATGTCATGTGCACTTTGTACACTATGAAGTGTATTCCCTTATGTTTTCTTCTCTCTGATTGCCTAAGCTTTCCCAATTAAAGACCAAGTGATCCAGATTATCCAAAATGATCAAATGCTTGAAATTTTTTCATATCCTTTTGAACAAGCTTGTCAAGGAATTTTTAAATGACTTTTTCGAATGTTTTCTACTCAAAATTTGAAGTTGAAAATTTTATTGGTCTATAAAATTAGAAAGTTAAAGGATCATTGTTTTAGGGATTGAAATTAGATTTTTAGTTCTTTTTTCCTATAGCATAAGCAGTTTTGAATTATGAGCACTAGGTCAAAAGTAATTACGCCAACAAGTTATCCAATATCATGCACATGCAATTCTATAAAAAAATTTGGGTATGTGCAGGATCATGGCCAACAAAACTATGGCCTTAAGTGGCAATGGAAAACTAGCAAATCATGGTTATGTCAACTTGACTCATAATTTTAAAAAGGTTCTCGACTTTATATCAAAAATTTGTAAGAAAATAATCTGTAGGAAATTGAATATATTTTCTAAACTACTAGGTCTTATTTGGAGAAAAAAAATTGTTTGGTTGGTCAAATGATTGAATTTTAATGTAGTATTACAAAAAATTTAGTGTGAAAATAAAAAGTAGGTGTATGTCTTACCACTTTAATCAAAATTAAATGATAATATTTTTAATATTATTATAGATATAAAAATTAGAGTCATGCCTGGATGTGACATATATTTTTGGGCATTTCTATTCTAGGTAAATAATTAAATGTGAATTTTCTACTATAAGGGTATGTGTAGGATCATGGTTAACCAAACTATGCTCTTAAATGGCACTAAAAAATAAAAAAATTAGGGTTATGTCTACTTGACATGCAATTTTCTACTTGTTATTAACTTTATATCAAAAATTTGAGAGAAAAGAATCTCTATCAAATTGAATCTAGTTTCTAAACTACTAGGACTTGTCTTAAAAAAAAATTAATTGGTTAAAATTTTGAATTTTAATGCAATATTACAAAAATTTCAGAAAAAAACAAAGAAGTAGACGTATGTCTGACCACCTTAATCAAAATTAAATGATAATATTTTTTAATAATATTCTAGATATAATTAGTAGACTCATGCCTAGATGTGACACATATTTTTTTGGGTATTTTTATTCTAAATAAATAATTAATAATTAATTTTTTACTTTAGTATTTTTGGAATGAAAAGACACTCGTGTATGACCACCTTAACTAATTAAAAAATTTGTAAAAATTTAATTTTTCATTTTTTTCTTTATAGTAGAAGAAACATAGAATGTGATTCATCTTTTGGATTTAAAAAATGTTACCATTTGAAAGTTATAATTTTTTTTTCAAGTATTGTGTCAATCAACATTTTATACATAACTCCATCAAAAAATAAGTAATAATTACTTACTAGGCTCATAATTTGACAAACCTTACATTTATGGAAAGATAAGAACATTACTAAGTAACTATTTTCATTTCATCAAATTTTGGTGAAAAAAACATCGTCAACTACATGTTGGAAGCAAAAATCACATAAAAATAGGCCAAAAGCACATTTTTAGAATGTTTTTAAAGTTGACCATATAGGTTTAGTATCAAAAGATATAGTAGACATTATAAAGATATTAATTGTTGTCATTTAGCATCATGGTGGGTGGGAAAAAAGTTGAAATAGGTTTTGAAATGGTTTGAGATGTTTCAAAACTATAGATTTTTTAGATCGCCACTCTTTGGCACACTGTGATCTTGCACATACCCATAACTTTTCCAAAATAAAAAAAATCCCATGTTTGACAACCTTAGCTAAGCAAAAACTTTAACAAATTAATATTTTATTTTTTTCCTTATACTAGGAGAAGAATAGAATGTGATGCAACTTTTCATTTCAAAAATGTTATACCATTTGAAAGATATAGCTATTTTTTCAATTAGTATGTCAATCAACACTTTATAGACATTTGCATTAACAATTAACCAGTAAATACTTATTTAACTCATAATTTGACACCAATTATATTGATGGAATCTTGAGAGTGTTATAAAAGAACCCTTTTCATTTCATTGAATTTCAATCAAAATAATATTGTTAAATGACTACTCAAAGTTTGAATCTTAGTGAAACCTCTCTCAAACAAATTTTTTGAGTTGACCAAATAGGTTTGGTAAATACCAAGCCTAATCAAGCACCTAATTTCAAAATAGGTATCTGATACTAGATCAAATACCTGATATGAAATCAGGTACCCAAAAAGTGGCGGCCAAATAGCCCAACCAAAATTTTGGAAATTTTGGAGGGAAAATCAGTGGAAAATGGGCTCTACAACTCACCGTGAGTTTGAATGATGTCATTCTTAGATTCTTCTTAGTTTGTGTTTTGTAAGTCATTTTGTTTGCCTCATATCACTTGTACCCTTTGTTTGGTTGCAATTAATACTTTGTTTGCATTTGTCCTTCATTTGACTTGGGGCTCATTGTTTCATTAATTCGAGCCCTTGTGGTGTGGTGTGAAATTTTCCCTCGACCTAGTTTTCTCATGCCATGGGAGAGAAAAATCATGGTGGAGAAAAGGATTACAATTTGCAAGATGACATGGGTAGGAGTACATTTAAGGTAGGTACTCATAAATCTGTAGTCAAGAATATTGGTGATGGGTAAGGAAAGTTGTCTTACAAACAAGTGGTGGCTGAAAGTTCATCCATCCCAACAATGGAGGTGTTTAAGGGTGTTATTCAAAGACAACATGTGGAATCAGAATTGCAAGGAGGAGAAGGAAGATAGGCATAAGCCAATGGAGGTGGATTCCCTGACAGAAGTGATGCCACCGCTAGTGGAAGCATAGGAGAGAATGGTAAGTATTTGTCTCTCATCCCTAAGGTTCTTTCTCTTTCGCCCAATGAGGAAATGGTGTTTGCAATTTTGAACGAAAGGTCTAGGTTGAAAAGCATTGTTGTTTTCTTCATTTGTTTGGATAAGGAGGTTTTGCCTGCTAGGAAGTTTTTTGATGATTGGCTAGCGGCAGTATGGGGAAAAAATATTGGCATTTATGTGACATATTGTAGAATGATACAAAATGGCTTGTTTGTTATTTTTTTGAAAAATCACAGCATGCAAGAAAGAGTTTTGGAAAAAAAGGATTCTAGAATGTTGGTAGATTAGGGTCTACCCATGGTCTCTAAAAGGTGACTTTGATAAAGTTGTTGCTAGGGCTCCACCAAATTGGGTGAAAATTAAGAATTTGAATATGGAGTTTTGGCCATTCATCCTGCAAATTCTTAAACTGTTAAGCTCTGTGTTAGAAGTTGAGCAATCCAGGGTGACATTGCCCCACCTTAATGCCAGAGTTATTTTGGCTCTAGCTCCATAGGTGGATTTTTCTAATAATATTTCATTAGTTCTTGAGGGAGAGAGGTTTTGTTGCGAGATTTTCATCTTGGAGAATTTAAATGCATGTTTTCATTATAGACTTAATCGTCATACCAAAAATGATTTCCTAGCTCTCTAACCTTCTCATAAAGGAAAATTTAATGTGGTTAATAACTAGGAAACTTTTGGTTTACTAGTAATAGGTATTAAGAATAAAAACAAAATCCCTAATAAAGATGAGGCATGTAATACTCATGTTATGGAGAGTGATAGTTTGTACTCAGGGGATCCTGTTACCACCCTAAGATTATAGCCTCAAGCTGCTAATTCTATTGATATCCCTATGAGTAATAGTTTTTTGTCATTGGAAAATTCTCTTTTTGAAGAAGAGTTTGATGTGGTGTCAGCTAATCATGGTGCCTCAGATATTATTGTTGCACCCCTAGCCTCCTCCCATCAAGATGTTAATCTAATTCCCCTCAGCCAATTAGTAATGTTCAGCCTACTTTGAATGCCAAACAATTAGCCCTAATATCCATTAAAGAGGGCAGTTAAAATTTAGTAAGGTAATAAGGAGGTACTTTCTATGTCTTCAGCTCACACTTCCTCACCTAGATCTTTAGCTCTGGTTGTGTCTAATTCAGAGCAGCAATTTACAAAGGTTAGTAGGAAGTAAAGGAAGACTGTAGAGAAAAGCTCTAGCCCTTTAGGAGATAGAGGGAGGAGGTATCTTCTCGATCATTTTAATAAGTTTTGCAAGAGTTCCAAAACTCCCCCTAAATGATCACAATGCTATATTTCCATTGTTGGAATGTTCTAGTATTAGAAATGCCTGATAGGAGGTTTTTAGTTAAAAGGTGGTGCAATAAGTTGAAGGATAAGGATATTATTTATTTATAGGAGATTAAGGGGGTCAAATTTCAAGCTTATTCTATGATGAAGTTCCTTTGGGACAAGGCCATTGGCTTTCAATCCAAACATGAGAGAGGGAAGGGCGGGGTGGCTTTGTTTATTCACCTAAAATGGGAAAGTTATATTAATAGTCATAGATGTTGTAAGTGTCAAAGGGTAAAATGGGTTGTTATTAAACAAGGTGAAACTGTTTTTGGTGTTTTTAATGTGTATGCTTCAAATAATTATAGAGAAAGATTAGAACTATGGGAGTGGTGTTGTGTGCGCCTGCCAAAGATTCCATGGGTAATCTTAGGGGATTTTAACATGGTGGAACAAAGAATTGATAAGGTTGGAGGCTTGTCTCATTTTTGGAAAGGTAATGAATTGTATTTTTAGTTTAAATTCAAAAGAAAGTTCAACTTGGTGGATCCCATGGAAAATATGCATGAAAAGTTTCAAGACATTTGGTTTACTTGGTGCAATAATCAGCTAGGTAAGCATAGAGTGTATTGTAGACTGGATAGGGTGTATGGGGATAGTTCTTCTATTTCTTTCTTGTAGCAAAATAGTCATGCTCATGTCCAAGTTATTCCAGCTTCTCTGTCTGATCATTCACCTATTCATACTTGTTGTAGGATAGAATATTTGAGGAATTCTTCAGTTTCTAAGAGGACTCATAGTTCTTTCAAGTGTAATTATTTTCTTCTAGAAGGTCTTGATAATGTTGAGGCTATAACCATGGTTACTGAGATTCTTAATATTAGTAACCCGTTGCTTGATCCTATTGATCTCTAGAACTTAAAAGTGAAGACTTGGAAAAATCTTCTACAAGTAATTGGTAAGAAGTTAGCCATGTAAAGAAACCAAGAGGAATCTTTATGGAAGAATAAGTTGTTTCAAGTAGAAAAAGAGTTACAAGAAATAGGGTAGAGTGAGGAATTCGAATTGCAAATGGCAAGTATTAAACATCAATTGAATTGCATACAGAGGTACAAGATTCACATGTAGATGATTAGAGCTAGGATGAATTGGATTGATGATGGGGATAAAGGATTGGGGTACTTTTTTAGCATTATTAGAGCCAAGCACAAAAAATAAATTATTAGTGATATTTTGGTTGGGGATAGAATTTCAAATGATCCTAAGGAGGTTCAACATGTTTTCTATAGTTTTTATAGTAACTCATTCTTTACAGAGATGACTCCAGATAGAAAAATAGTGATGGAAGATTTTATTAAACTCATTCCTCTTAAAATTTCAAAAGAGGACCAGATTAATCTTAGTATGAATATCATGGTGGGAGAAATTGAAGCTACTATTGACTCCTTTCCTAATGTAAAGTCATCTGGTTTAGATGGCTTCTCGGTTGAGTTCTATAAGATCAACAAAAGTTGTATTTGCTTTGAGTTGTTGGGTGTGTATGAAGAAGCATTTAAGAAGGGGTCATTAGGGGGCTCCATTAATAAAGGAATTATTAAGCTTTTACCTAAAGTGAGGGATAAGTCTCTAGTTAAAAATTGGAGACCCATAACATTACTAAATCTATCCTATAAAATTCTTGCTAAAGTGGTTGCTAGAAGAATTGCTTTATTGCTAAATAAGTTTGTCTCACAGACACAAATTGGTTTTATCCAAGGAAGGTATATCCTATAGAATTTGATCACTAGTTGGGAGGCTATGAACTAGGCTAAGAATGATGGGCAAGATGTAGCTATGATTTTGTTAGTTTTTTAGAAAGCCTATGATAAGATTGAGTGGGGATTTGTAACAGGTATGCTTAAAGAATTTGGTGTTCTAAAATATTACTGCAAGTGGATTAATGTTCTCTTTAAAGATGCCAGTATTGTTATAGATGTGAATGGGTGCTTGTCAGATCCTATTATGTTGGAGAGATCAATTAGGCAAGGCTGCACAATTTCCCCTTTATTGTTTGTTATTGTAGTAGATGCTTTGTTTTACATTCTAAGGGCAAAGGAGTTGGGTCCTCCATTGAAAGGCATCTCCTTGCCTAATGGGGAGTTGTTTCTTAGTGCTCAGTTTGCAAATAACACTTCTTTGTTCCTAGGGCTTTCTTAGGAGAATTTTAAGAATTCTTTTAAAAGGATTAATTGCTTTTGTATGGCCCTTGGGTCCAAGATTTGGTTGGTCTATTGACCCTTCGGATTGGTTGGCTAGTAAGGGTTGGCAATGATCTTGCCCTAATCAAATTGTTAGGTATTTGGGTATCCCCTTCTTAGTTCAGCCAAATCTTAATAAGATGTGGGATTGGGTTTATGTAAAAATAAATAAAAAGCACTTGAAATGTTAGACCCATTCCTTGCCTTTTGTTGGCAGATTACAAGTGGTGCAGAAAGTTGTTTCCTCTCATCATATTTTTTTTGCTCCACCCTAGATGTTTCTTAATTCTCATGTCAACATGCTAGAAATAATTTTGTGAGACTTTCTTTGGTCAAATGATAAAGGAAACAAGAAGAGGCATTGTGTTAAATGGGAATGATGTTGTCAAATAAGAAGTCAGGGAGGTTTGGGGTTGAAGGATTTTAAAGCCCAAGGTTTGATTCTTGGATTCAAATGGGTGTTGAAAGAATTATGGGGAGATGAGCCATGGAAAATTCTTATTAGGAATAATGTTTTGAAATCTATCATTAGGAAAGGTAAGAATTGGAAAGATGTTCCAATGATTGACATTGTTTTAGGGGAATTTAAGATGAGATTGTTTGGGTCAAAAATCTTTCAAACTTTTTGCAAGGCTTGGATTTAGGTGAGGAAGTACATAAATGTTAGAGAAGATGTAGGGGGACCTCCTTATTTCCTTGTAAGGGATAGATCCATTTGGTGGGGGGCTTTTGTACAATAATAAAGCTTTGGCCTTTACTCAGAGATGTTCTACCAAAGCTTGGATTTTGAAGGGGATTTCATTAATCCGAGATATCTTGATAGATGGGAGGAGATTAAAGGAAAATTTAACAATCCTAATTCACAAACATTCAGTTTGATTAAGAAAGATATTAAATTCAATAGCCCTTTTGATATTATTGACTTAAATGTCTTTCTTGATAAAATTAAGTGGGTTACTGGTGTTCTATTGAAAGACACTACTTACAAATGGCTATATCATGTATTAAGAATGATTCTTCTCTAATTGCTTGAGTGATCTAGTGCTAGGGGCAAATTAATCCATTCTATGCTTGGTCTTTCTTTTTTAAATTTTTTTTGGAAGGGTAAAGCCAAGCCTAAGAAGCTTTATTTTAAATAGTTGTTGTTAAAAAATTTAGGTGTGGGTAAAATTATTTCTTCTTTTTGTTTATCTCTAGTATCTTGTAGTTTCTTTAATGTGATTGAATCTTTTGAGCATTTATTTTTTGATTGTGTGTATGCCTACAAGTTGTGGTCTATTTTTCTTGGCTCCTCAAGTGTATGGAATTGTGCTGGTAGTGTCTCCTAGAGTGAAATTCCTTTTGGTTTGCTATTTCTACTGAGATTTTATGGACTTTTTGGAAGGATAGGAACAAAGAAATCTTTTAGGAAGAGAGAAGGGTACTTACTGAGTTTAACTTTAAACTCGCCCACATTCGTATTATGTCTCAAGTTGCTTTGGTGCTTCATATTTCCTGGAGTGATTTCATGTTACTTATGTGAGAATTTAGCTTGCTGATCAACAAGGATAATTTACATTCAACAAACTATATTGTTGAGTACTAGAGTTTCCTAGCCCCTTTAGAGGCAACAAAGTTGAACAATATAAGTAATATGTTGCAAGGACTCAATGTAACTAGTCAGGAGGAGGCTACTTTTGAAGTAAGTCAGAATCCTAATGAAGTCCTAGGGGCCCAACCAAATCTTGATAGCTAGAATGATGGTTGGAGCTAGCTTGTTCTATCAGTTTTTTTGTTTTTGTTTTGATAAAAATATATAAAGCAAAGTTGTAATCAATGTATGTAAAGGTTAAAACTAATAGTACTCTAACCTTTTAAGTTTTTTTTTCACCCCCTAAAATTTGTCTAATTGTATATGTAATTGGGGGTGTGGTCTGATCTATACTTTTTCTGAGACTCTCGATTATACTTGTAAATTCTTAAACTATCTTAATAGACAAAAAAAAATTGGAGGAAAACTACCCAAATTTTGGAGGGAAACCAAAATTTGGGAAGTGTGGAAATTATTACTATTAACTACTATTATTATTATATATAGTAATGTTGTATTATAGTATTATTATATATAGTATAAAATATGATTATTATTATTAAATATAATATAGTAGTATATATAATTATTATTATGATTACTATTAAATATAATATAGTAATATATATGATTATTATTGTTATATAATCTAGTAATATATTATTATTATATTAAAATATATAGTATGATATCATTATTAACTATAATATTATCATGAAATGCATCAAAAGGGGGTCAGAGGTTCCTAGGGCCCCTAGGGACATATGTTGTCATGAAATATGTTGAAAGGAGCCATATGTTAACCTCTGACCCCTTTCAATGCATTTGAACCAACCAAATAGGTCGCTAGAGGTCCTAGGGCACCTAGGGACATATGTTGTCATGAAATACATCTAAAGGGGTCATAGGTTAAACTATGAACCTTTTCAACACATTCAAACCAACCAAATGAGTCCCCAACGGTCTTAAGGCCCCTAGGGACACATGTTGTCATGAAATGCATCAAAAGGGGTCATCAGCTAATCTATGACACCTTTCAATGCATTCAAACCAATCAAATAGGTCCCTAGGGGTCGGAGGACCCTAGGGACATATTTTTTCATGAAATGTGTTGAAAGGGGTGACAGATTATTTTATGACCCCATTTGACTCATTGGAACAAACCAAATAGGTTGCTAAGGGTCCTAGGGCCCTAGGGACATATGTTGTCATGAAGTGTATTGAAAGGGATCATAGATTATTGTATGACCCCTTTTGATGCATTCTAATCAACCAAATGTGTCCCTATGGGTCTTAGGGCCCCTAGGGACATAAGTTGTCATGAAATGTGTTGAAAGGGTCATAGGTTAACCTATAAACCCTTTCGATACATTCGAACTAGCCAAATAGGTTCCTAGGGTCCTAACACCTTGAAGGAGATATGTTGTCATTAAATACATACCTTTTAAAGCATTCAAACCAACCAAATGGGTCCCATGGGGTCCTAGGGCCCCTAGGGACATAGGTTGTCATGAAATGTGTTGAAAGGGGTCATAGGTTAAAGTATGACTCTTTTCGATGCAGTTGAACCAACCAAATGGGTCCCTAGGGGTCTTAGGGACCCTAGGGACATAAGGGGTCATAGTTTATCCTATGACCCCTTTTGATGTATTCGAAACAACCAAATGGTTCCCTAGGGGTCTAAGGGCCCCTAGTGACATCTGTCATCATGAAATACATTGAAAGGGGTCATAGGTTATTTTATGATCCCTTTCAACGCATTTAAAACAACCAAATTAGTAGATAGGGTTCCTAGGGCCCCTAGGGAAATATTTTGTTGCAATGAAATGCATCAAAAGGGGTCATAGGTTATTGTATGACCCCTTTTGACACATTTAGACCAACCAAATAGGTCCCTAGGGGTCCTAGGGCCCCTAAGGATATGTTGTCATGAAATGCATCAAAAGTATGAACCAACCAAATAGGTCCCTAGGGATCCTAGGTTCCCTACGGACATATGTTGTCATGAAATTCATCAAAAGGGATCATAGGTTATCCTATAACCCCTTTCAACACATTCAAACCAACCAAATTGGTCCCTAGGGGTCCTAGGACCCATAGAGGCATATGTTGTCATGAAATACATTGAAAGGTATCATAAGTTATCCTATGATTCCTTTCAATGCATTCGAACCAACCAAATAGGTCCCTAGGTTTCCTAGGGCCCATAGGGATATATGTTGTCATGAAATGTGTCGAAAGGAGTCATAGGTTAACCTATGCCCCCTTTTGATGCATTCGAACCAACTAAATGGGTCCCTAGGGGTCCTAAGGCCCCTATGGACATATGTTGTCGTGAAATATGTCAAAAGGGTCATAGTTTAACATATGACCACTTTCGACGCATTTGAAACAACCAAATAGGTCCCTAAGGGTCCTAGGACCCCTATGGACATATGTTGTCATGAAATACATCAAAAGTACCTCTGACCCCTTTTGACACATTCGAAACAACCAAATATAATAATATCCTATTAAATATAATAATAATAATGTTATATATATTAATAATAATATTATTATTATTAACAATAATAATATATATTACTATATTATATTTAGCAATAATAGTAAAAATCATAATAATATAATACAATAATCATATATATTACAATATTATATTTAATAATAATAGTAAAAATCATAATAATATAATATAATAATCATATATTTTAATATATTATATTTATCTATCATAATAATAATAATATATTACTATATTATATTGAATAATAATAATAGTAAAAATAATAATAATAATAACAATAATAACATTTGTACAAATTTGTTCACATTGCCCACACTTTCTAAATCTTGACTTCGCTCCAAAAATTGGGCATCCATTTTGGGTAGCAGATCTCATATCAAGTATCTAGTTTGGGAACAAATACCCGATATGGGATCGAGTACCCAAAATACTGACATACATTTTCTAAAATATTCTCTGTCACTGCAAACTTGACAATCATGTTTTTGGAGGCCATTTCAAAGATTTGGAGAAAAATGATTTCTTGGGGCCCATATGATTGAAAAAATTTATATAATATATGATTAGGCATCTAATATTATTTTCTCAATGGGGAGCAGTATTCATCAAAAGGCTAAATACAAAAGAAAGATATCGAATGAAGAAATTGCAGCATCTAGGGAAAGGGATAAGGTAAATCACCAAAGGAAGAGAGAAGGTATGTTAAATATGAGCCAAGTTGACAATGTATTGATCAAAGGTAAAATCATAGAGTCAGATAATGAATATATATAGTTGGAAATTGAAAATGTACTGATTGATAATGATAATGCCAAGATAAAAAATTTAGAGAATGAAATTTTACTAGTTCATAATATAAATTGCATGATTGACCATGTCAAAAATGAAAATTCACAAGAACATTACATATCTCCTAATTATAATCAACATGAAGGTTCTAGAAGACCAAAATAGGTAATTGAAATTGATGAAATGATTATTACCAATTTGGCAGGGAAAAAATCAGAAAGAACCATTCGGTTATGGGCTTCAAGACTACATAAGATGTTTTTCAATAGCAAGATAGTGGTAGAGCAATGTCAAATTTTTATGCACTTATTAAAGATGCAAAAGATGAGATCTTTTCTTTTTGTATTGAAGGTTCGTGTCACTATAAAATTGGAAAGAAATGTCATTATTGTGAAGAATCTTTTGAGTGCTCTCAATAGTATTGAGAAAAATAGTAGGAAGAAGGATAACAGAGCTTCTCGAAGGGTTATTACAAACTTTTTGATAAGTCATTATTTGAGAAAGGGTAGATAAATGAGACAAACTTGCGTTGACCTAAACCTAAATTGTATTACTTTGAGAAGAGCACTTAGTAGAAGAGAGAGAATTGATGATCCTCTTCAAAATGAAACATGAGATTTTGGTGGGAGACTTCCACATTTTAATAAGAAGCTATGCAATGATTTGAAAGAAGAAATTACACTATTTTATAACTATAGCTCAAGAGTATCACCCAATGCTAAAGATGTGTTAAAATTTAGAATTGGCATCAAAGACCACATGCCACAACCTAAACATTATTTGGAGGTAAGTCAAACTATGTTTTTTAAAGAATTTAGAGAGATTCATCAAAGATTTGATATATCACAAAAAGATTTTGAATATTTGAAGCCATTTTATATTGTGCCACTTAAAATTTAAAATACATATTGTTGCAAATATCATGTCAAGTTTTCTATGCACCATGAGCTATTACACTCCATCCATTTTACTTTGAATAGCAGAGAAATGTTGAAGGATTGTGGTGCTAGTGGGCTTCCAAAATCATCAAAAGACTTGCTAGATCAATTTTTATGTCATAGAGTTGATGATTGTTTCTTTTATAAAAATTCTTACTTAAATGAGAAGAGCTCAAAAATGTGGTGGCTTATCCAAATTTCGTACATGTTTCCATGAGGGGTTTGAAAAAAATCTTGGGAGTACAATAGTTAAAAAAAAATGGTATATGAAATGGTGAAATACACATTGAAGAGTGGGGGTGAGGGCTCTATATGTGAATTAGTTGCAAAAGACATCAGTGTGACTAATTTTATTTGAGATTTCAAGAAAAAACTTTTTTACAAGTATGCAAGACATAGTCATAGGTCTCAATGTTTGGATCAACAATTCAAAATGTGTAAGGAGAATTTTCCCATTGACACTATTATATTAATTATTGACATTGCTGAGAACTACACATTATAGCCTCACAATGAGACACAATCTTAGTATTGCAACTCTATTCAGATTGTTATTTTTTACCACATAACATATAGACATGCCCCTAATAGTATGGAAGATAATCAGGGGATTATTAAAAAGTACCAATTTTATATGAGTGATGATAGATCTCACTCTCGCAAGTTTGTGCAACATTATTTCAAAAATTATTTTGATTTCTTACAAGAGCATGACATTACTATGGATAGACATATCATTTGGTTAGATAATTGTATAGGTCAATTTAAGAATTCTCACATGATTTATTTGTTGTGTAGGATGCAGTAGAGAGGAGGATGCCTCATATTTGGAGATTTTTTGAATTTTTCCATGGGAAAGGGGAACATGATGCAACAGGAGAATGTGTGAAAAGAACTCTAGTTAGGGAGCAATCAAATATTTCAGGAGTAGAGCTTCTTGATGCTTGTAGCATTGTTGATTAGTGTAGTTTAGCATTATTACATGGGGGGACTCTTGATTCAATAGTATGAAGGTTCTTTTGGTTGCTTAAGAAAGGGTCCATAGGTGATAGATTAGATTGTACTACAATGAGAGACTCATAGAAAATGTATTCATTTCGAAGCTCTAATGATAGTAATGGACCATTTGGACATGATAGCTAGCTTTCTTTTTTCCTTGTTGTTTTCAATCCAATTGGGATCACTATGATTTGAGTGAGTGGGTGGACACATGGGATCCACATTATCTTACTCCATTGTCTATCATAACATCTATTAGAAATGATGACATTGAAAGTTTACTTGAGAATAACCATCTATTAGATCTTCTTCAGCCAGAACATGTCTTTGCATTGGATGCACCATAGGGGAATGATGAGAAATCAAATTATTGAGAGGTAAAAAAAATCTTGCACAATCGATCACAGATGATGATGGATTCACATATCCTACTAGTTTAGTGGTTTTTGCTAGAACATGGCCATGGACATAAATGATTACAAGGAATGTAATTCCTGCATTAGAAGACTATCATATGCACAAAACAATTCTGATATATTCGCATCTTATTATAGCAAAAAATGTGAAGTTGTTGAAGAATGAAGGAAGAAAAAAAGTAAAATAATATTTTACTATTACTAATGTTGATCATGAAGTGCTATTGGAGACCCTAAAATAGAGAGAGGACCCTACTAGAACACTCAACTAGGTATATTTACTTCTTATGTTATTTTGTTCATAATGATTTGGTGAACTAGTGATTATCTTGTTTAATATAATAAGTTACTCATAATTTTTATGATATTGGAATGTAGGTAAATCATGAAGAGTAGCCATGCATGAAGATAAAAAAATAAATAAGGAGTAGAATGAAGAAATATCTATTCTATTTTTGACACTATGATTTTTAACACTACTTTTTTTGACACTACGATTTTTGACACTGCTATTTTTGACACTACAATTTTTTTATAGTTGTGTATTGATGTAATAAAGATGAAACACTTGAGATATTGTAAATGTAAAATTGTTCATTTAATAAGAAACAAAGATGATTTACTTAGTGTAATTTATGTAGACGGACCTAAAAAATGATGATTTTAATACATACTAACATTCATGAAGAGGCTAAACGGTAGTAATCTGGCCATCATGCAACAATTTATGAAAACTTGGAAGGAGGGCACGGTGATGGTGGGAAATCAATGTATGGATTTTTTTGAGGAGGTGATTGTTGAGGCTAGGGGCTTGGAGCTTGAGAGTATCAATTTCTACAAGAAGTGAAAATTTTCAGATAGAGCTATTGAGGAATTTGTTGATTCTGAGCTTGAGAAAAGCCATTTGGTCAAAATTGGTAAGTCTTACATCAACTTGGGCTTTGTCTCTCACCCTTGGTAGCTCATTATGTTTGTGATTATGGAGTATTTAACCTTCAATGGTAGATTCATGAAATGCTATGGATATCATTTTATGTTGGCCAACCTCTTTAGGCACAGTGTCAAAATCAATTTTCCTTACTATTTGAAGTAGTCTCTTAGTATCTATGTCCAAGATATCTAGAAAGACTTGAATGGAAAACATGTTTTCCATGAGGGTCTCATGGTTCTTATTATGAATATTTTAAAATCTAAGAGAATTGTGAGGAAAAGAGGTCGCATTAAGGATATTGATTATGAAACAGAAGGTAGCATTCAAGAGAAGGGTTATGACTCTGAAACCTAGGATGAAGTCAAAGGGGGTGAGGTGAATTTGAACAAGGGCACTAGGAGTAGGTCTAAGAAGAAAAAAAGAGCATCTGGTCACTTTGATTCTAAGAAGGAGAGCAATTTTGTGGAGGATTTGGTGAGGGATTATAAAAGGAAATGTGAGAATAAAGGAAAGAGGATTAAGGACAATTTAGTGGTGAGGGCTTCTTCCCCTTTAGATGATGAGACCCTTGCCCATATATTGGAAAATAAAAGATATCCTTCAAGATTCTTGGAGAAGCAATTTGGGGATAAAGGTGAGTTAGACGTTGAGGATTCTCAAGAGCATGGGATCTACCTAGATTATGATGAGAAGTATGAAGTTAATTTAGGGTCTATTAAAGGGCTACATGGAAACCTTAGCACTCTTCTAAAATAAATTGGAGTTATGAAAAGTCAAATGCAAACAATAGGTAGGGAAATGCAAGACTTAAGGAAGGAAGTTGGGCATCCCAACAAAATTGCTTGTGGTGAGTGCACTTTTTGAAAACATATTGACAGATTAATGGAGGTGGTTGGGAGTACAAAAGATGTCAAAAACTTAATGTAGAAGATCCTACAACTAGAGGCTAAACATAATGCATTTGACAAAGATTTTAATGCTAACCAGGGCAAGGTCACCATGATGGAATCCAAGATGAGAAACCTAGAGAAACTAATAAAACAAATGGCTAAGAATGTGAGTACTGTGTTGAAGAAATTGGAAATGGAAAAAGGCTAGGATTCCCTTCAGGTTGTTGATAGCCAAGGTCCTAGGAAACACACTAGGGATTGCTCAAAGAAGATCGAAGACATAGGCAACAAGGACGAGGTGAAGGAAGTGGCTGAAAACATGTAAATTTTGGTGGATCAGGCACTGGACCTGATCAAGGCTACTTAGTTGGTTCTTTGTTGTCTCTTTTGCTATCTTTTTGCTATGTTTGTGTTGTCTTTTTGTTGTTTCTTTCAGTAGTTCTCTCTGCAACCTCTTCTCTATTCTTTTTGGAAGTCCATCCTGTGTTTTTTTCTATTTTCTCTATCTATTTCTAGAATGACTTGTTGTAAAAAGGTTTCAGGTCCTTTAAAACCTACTTTTACATAATCAAAACACCAAACATGCACTATACCCAATGACAAGAACTTGAGAGAGGTTAAAACTAATGTTTTTACTTAATACCAAGCCTATTGAGACCATTGTTTAGTCCATGAAGAGCCTCTATCATTCATAGATGCCCCATACCTAAGAGTCTCCAAGGTGCTCTAAGTGCATTTTGAGGTCAATATTCTAATGGTTGTAACTTAGAGATTGTGAGGGCTATTAATGAAATATTTAATTCTACAAGATGTTCATGTCAAGGCCTAAAATAACCTATCTTAATTTTGAGGATTTTGCATAGCAATCTCACATGATGCCAAAACTTGCAGTGTGCCTCAGTTCATAGGTGCATCATAGTGTAACTTTGAAAATGTTGATCTTGGAATTGAGTTGTCAGTACCATTAGCTCTAGATGGGTAGGTGAACCTTAGAAACACCCTTTTTCTAGCCATGGAGAGCCTCCATCATTTGTAGTCACCCTGTACTGAAGAGTGTCCAAGGTCCTCTAAGTGCATTTTTAGGTCAATATTTCAAGGATCATAACTCAGAGCATGTGAGGGTTATCAATGAAATGTAAAATGCTACAAGATAGTCATGCTGAGGTATAAAATAATCTATCTCCACTTTGAGAGATCATAGTTTTTTTGGATTCAGCATAATGATCTTGCTTGATGTCAAAACTCGCAGTGTGCCTTAGTTAATACATGCATCATGGTGTAACTTTGAGACCATTGATCTTGGCATCAAATCATCAATTCCATTAGCTCTAGATGGATGGGTGAACCCTAGTGACACCCTTGTTCCAGGCATGATGAGACTCCATCATTCGCAACCACCCCAAACCAAAGAGTCTCCAAGGTGCTCTAAGTGCATTTCAAGGTCGATCTTCCAAGGATCATAACTCAGAGCTCATGGGGGCTATTGATGAAATGCTAAATGCTATAGGATGGTCATGTCAAGGCCTAAAATAACCTATCTCATTTCCAAGGTGCTCTAAGAGCATTTGGGTGGGTAAACCATAGTGACATCTTAAGGGATTGGAGAGATTATTTCAAATTAAACATTGCATCAAAATTTGATAATAAAGGTTTTTAAAATGTTACTCACAAATTATTTCATTTGTATTGAATATAAAAAACATGATCAAAATGAATCATATTCCATAAACATGAATAATACACGCGATCTATGATAGATTGAATAATAGTATACTAAATTAATATGTATATTACTGTGCACATAAATGACAAAAAAATATCAAAATACATATATCCATAGAAAAATTACATAAATATATATTAAAGTTCATCTATCCATAGAAAAATTATGCAGATATATATCAAAATACATAGATCCATATACAAAATGTGGTTGATCATGCCATCAAAATGCATATAATATCAATGTTTGTGTATACAATGTGGCATATGCCATCTAAAAATGTCTCATGATGTATCTTATGACAACTATACTATCCTATGCTAGTGCTGGATGATCAAAATGTAGCCTCTTCACTATATTAGGTGGATTGGATGCCTCCTACATAAACAAAAAGGAAAACCCAAAGTTAGACTACTAAATTTATATGATTCTATGTATCTAACATTCAATTACTCTAATGCATAATGATCCTTTTTTTAATGAATATTTATAATATTAAAATTTCATCATAAAATACCTCTCTTGTTGACCTCTTGCACTGTTCAGGAATCCTCTCATATGTAATAAAAAATGCTTGAACCTCATTGATTGTGGCTTGTTTATGTTCGAGTATGTTTGTCAAATGAATCTATAACTTAAACTATAACACTATAATTCATAGCATGCTAAATTTATAACATATAATCAAGAATTCAAACTATAACTTACTTGTTTTGACTCCTCCTCTAGATATAATGGCTATGTCAACAAAGATACAAAACTTTGGTGTCCAACCTTTTGTGCACTAGGTGTTTTCTATAAGATACAAAATACTAGTTGTTAATATCACAAAAATCAGTTTTGAATTTATTTATGAAAATAAGTAAAATAAAAAATTAATTATACTAATACATACAATGGGGCTCTCACTATGAATGGAAATGCCAAAATGTCTATGATGTGGAATCTGCCTAGACTCATCACTAGTAGCCATGCCCTATACAATAAAGAATGTAATTAAATTTCATTACCACAAACATTTTACAAGAATACAACAATATTTAATCACTTTAAAAGAACCTAATTACCATTCCCTTGTCAATGGGTTGCCTCATCCCCTGCACTCTACCCCCCACCAACAAGTGATACCTGCAAGAGAAAAGAAAGATTAGAAACCATATATGCTTCAATATCAAAGAGAAAAAATAATGACAACACAAAATAATATACCATAGATGTCTCAAGGCCAAATGAAATAGCCAAGAGTATGACCTTATCATTTAGTCTTAGCTCCTCCTTAGTCATCAAGTAAACATGAATGAAAATCACATACATGTATAAATCAATATGGGTTAAAAATTAAAATTACTATATTATAAAGATTAACTTTAAATAGCATATGTTGTAACAAAAAATGTATACATGTACCGACACAAAAGGATCTCATATTTCTTCATTGCCCTCCTCTCTCACATGAGTGTGTGTAGCCTTTTTATGTGCATCTAGTGTATCCTCAAATACAAATTGATACTCAAAAAGATCACCTATGCAATCCAAAAAAATATTCTTACATGTTATGTAAATATGGGGCACACAAACATGTGATGAGCGCACTAATGATGAACTCATGCTAGAATCATCGACATGGGGAGACAATGCTAACCTAGCATGGCATATAAATAAGCTAATCAATCTATGGATGGCTCTAATACTCTAAGAGCTAGCCTTTGTAATGATATCAAGATGTTCCACTAGAGGAGGGGGGAGACATGAGTAGGAGGGACAAAAGTGTCAGCTTTCTTCTATTGGGCAAAGGGTCTATCCTGAGGAGCTCCTCCTCCTACACCTATGTTGGGCCTCATGGTCCAATAGTTCACCTTGAGGTGCAACACAAATTCAGCATAGAATTTTATAATGAAATAAAATGGCACCTCTAAATTTTTGTGGAGGGATGTCAAAAACCATCAACCAACTATTGGAAATGATTGAAATAATTATAAGAAAAGTTGAGGGAGATTGTTGGAATAAAATATGGAACTAGTAAAGAATGTCCTCAATCATTGTTTTGTCATTGATGTCAAACTTTCTACTTGCAGGGATGACAATTGCTTTAGTGATCCAAATACTATCAATTAGTTGATTGTCAAGGTGGAGGCAATTAATAAGATGTAGCTAAGATAGCTAGAGAAAGGTTGAAGTTATGATGTTGTAATGAAGTACAAGGATCAACTAAGCCATTGATAAAAGAATGTATTTGATGACATACTACAAAGAATGGGCACAATGAAACATATCAAAGATTTAAGGTTTTAACTATGTCTTTTGTAAAGCTCAAACTAAGTTCATTAGAGAGAAGGAGTCGGGCAAGCTAGTAAGAGCCGACCAAGTTCTAGTTAATGTCGAGTAAACTTCAGATGCTGAGTGGTGCTGAGTAGAATCAAGTGCCGAGCAAGTTCAAGTGTCGAGTAAGTTCAAGTGACGAGAAAGTTTAAGTACCGAGTAAGTTCAAGTGCCGAGCAAATTCAAGTACCGAGCTGGTATAGGTGCCAAGTAACACAGAGGTGTCGAGCACCAGTAACTCAATAATGTCGAGTTGCTACATTATTTAGGAAATCAAAGATTCGCCAGATCTAAGCCGACAAGGTTGTTATCTAGAAATCTGTGAATTAAAAGAAAGATAAGAATGATGAGTTGGTGGCACAGAACACCATGTAGAACATTTTTAAGATACAACTGGTGAAGTTTCAAGAAGAAAACAAGATATGGGGTAGATACATTATATCCTACCTAATCAATTTTGAAACCCTAAAATTGAAGAGGGAGAATTGAGTGGTAAAGGAAAATCAGACTTCTATATAAGAAGACATAAGTTAATCAGAGAAAGAGAGAGAGAGCAAGAGGGGATAGAAGGAAAGGAGATAGTGGTCAAGCATAAAAGCATGAAATGCTTAAGAATGTGCCTAGGAGAAGATAGTGCAGAAATTCTATTTGTATAGATGACCACAAAGATGATTGCATTGGCAGAATGAGTTAGAGGACTCAAGGAGATGAAGCTTGAGAGGAAGACAAGTCATCAGAGCTAAAGAGATTAAAGCCAAGCATAAGGATTGAATTGAAAGTGTGATCTAAAATCTACAAAGTATGTTGTAAGTTATATCAGATCGAAAGACCATTATTGTTACTTTCTAGCAATTGTAACTGTAAGTCTAAATCCTATGGACTTAGGTTGGTTTAACAGCCATTAGAAAAATCCTTTAACAGGGTGACATTCCAAGTGAATGTTCTAAAGACCTTTAACCAGGCCCATTCCTAACAGTTTGGTGAAATCCTCTAACAAGGTCACATTTAATAGTGTGTTGTAAGCCTTTAACAAGGTAGGCTTTTAATAGGGCATCACTTCAGAAGAGTGAGAATCAAGTAGCATGTTATTGGTGGTTTTTCCCAAATTGGGTTTCCACGTAAATCATTGTGTCATGTGTTGATCTTGAGTGTTTTATCTTTGGATGATTGATTTACTGTAACTTGCTTATATGATTGATTTAAGTTTGAACAAATAAAAGGGGTATGGATTCATTAAAAGTAGTAAAAAGGTATTAATAGGGCATTTCGACCTTGAATAACTAATTCACCCCACCACCCCCCCCCCCCCCCTCTCAGTTATTCTAAAGAATTCTAACAATTGGTATCAGAGCCTGACTGCTGATTCAGTTTAAAGGGACTACTAGCAGAAAAGATCAAATTGCCAAAAAGAGAAGTTCCCAAGCTCAACAAAGACAACTTTGTTGCATGGCAAAGTTTGATGAAGCTACATCTTGGATCCATAGGAGATTATTCCCAAAATTCAATTGTCATTGAACATGTAGATCCAACAGGTGCTCCTACTGCAGAAGACATGAAAAACAAACAAGAACACAATCAGACAATGCTGGAAATTGCATCTGCACTCAACTATGCTGAATTTGATGATATCAAAGGATGTGACACTACATTCAAAATGTGGAAAGCACTATCAAACATCTATGGAGAAGATCAGAATGTACAAAGAGCAAAAATAGAAAGTCTCAGAGGAAAGTTTGACGACATGAAAATGGAGGAAAATGAGAATGCTGCTCAGTATGGTGCAAGAATAAAGGAAGTGGTAAGTGCAATAAGATGCTTGAATGATCAACTAGATGAGGATACTATTAATAGTAAGTTATTAAGAACCTTGCTCCCTATCTATGCTATTAGAGTATTAGCAATACAAGAACTAAGATGCATACCAGGAAATAATCTAAGCTTTGAAGGTATAATAGGTAGACTCATAGCATTTGAGTTATCTAACTTTGACAACTACAAACTTGAAAATGTTGAATCTTCTTTTAAGGCAAAGTTATCACTGAAAGATGTCGAACAAGTAAAATCAAACAAAGGAAGAAAAATGAAGTATGTATCTAGTGACAGTAGCACTGATGAGGAAGATGTTGAACAATTGGAAGCATTGCTTGCTAGAATATTTCACAGGGGCAAAGGAAAATTCAAAGGTAAGATGCCTATCATCTGTTTCAATTGCAATGAAGTAGGTCATATTGCTGCAAGATGTCCACAGAAAAAGGATTCTAAGGAAAGCAATAAATACAAGAATAGAAGAGACGATGACAAAAGAGATTACAAAGAAAAAGGTAAGAAGTGGTATATTGTTGAAGAAAATTCTGATGACAATGATGATGAAGTTGTTTATGTAGCCATGAAGGACCAATCTGATGAAGAAGAAGCCACAGCACTGGTGACTTGTATAAACAAGAATGACAGATGGATCATAGACAATGGATGCTCACATCACATGACAAGAGACAAAAGTAAGTTTGTCAACTTTACTCAGTATGACGGAAATAGTGTTAGATTTGGTAATGATGCTCCATGTCAAATCAAAGGAAAAGGTTCCATTAAGCTCACAGAATAGATTTCATGTGATAATGCATACTATGTTGAAGGATTAAACTACAATTTATTGAGTGTCTCACAGTTAGGCAATATAGGTTGTAAAGTGGAATTTGGAAACAAAATTGCAAAAATCTATGATACTGATGGTAAACTAATAGCAAAAGGAGATCAAACAAAGAGTAACTTGTTTTACCTTGATACAGATGATGCTTCTTGTCTATTTGCAAAATTTGATGATGAATGGTTATGGCATAGAAGATTATGTCATGTCAATTTTGATAATCTAGTCAACATCAGTAAAATGAAGAAAGTCAGAGGTCTACCAAAACTGAAAAAGCTTGATAATATCATGTGCAAACAATGTCAGCTAGGAAAGATGACAAAATCAAGTTTCAAAAGCAAGAACTATACATCTAAAGAGATACTTGAGTTAGTTCACACTGACTTATGTGGCCCAACGGAAATACAAAGCTATAGAGGAGATAAATACATAATGCTATTTGTTGATGACTATTCTAGGATGATGACTGTTATGTTCTTAAAACAAAAATATGATGGTTTTCAAATGTTTAAATGGTATGTGGCCAGAGTTGAAAAGGAAACTGGAAAAAGCCTAAAATGCCTAAGATCAGATAGAGGTGGTGAATTTACATCAAAATAATTTGAGATATTTTGTAATGACAATGGAATCAAAAGATTAATGTCAGCTCCTAGAACTCCCCCATAGAATGGAATTGCTAAGAGAAGAAATAGATCTATGATTGACTGTGCCAGAACATTAATGATGGAAAAGAATGTTGCTCTAAAATACTAGAGAGAAGCTGTAAGTGTAGCTGTTCATACACTAAACCGAGTACAAGTCAAGAAAGGTACAAATACAACACCTTTTGAATTATGGTATGGTTACTCACCCAATGTAAAACATTTCAAAGTGTTTGGTTGCAAATGTTTTATCCTGAAGGATACTAGAAATGGAAAATTTGATGCAAAAAGTGATGAAGGTATATTTCTTGGTTACTCCACTAGAAGTAAGGCATATAAGTGTTTGAATGTTAACACTAACAAAATTGTGGAAAGTGCAAATGTAAATTTTGATGAGCACACAGAAGTCCAAGCTGAAGAACCAAAGAAAATGAAAGAATACAAAGCCTTTGTATATTCTTATGAAGGAATGACTGCTGATGAGGATGATGACAATCGAATTGAAAATCAACAACAAGTGTCAGTTTCAGCCGATTCACAACTAGTGAATGTCGAGTTGCATTCAGAAGTCGAGTTACAAAATAAAGAAAATGCACAATCTGATTCGGAAGACAGTACACATAATGAAGAACAACTTGACAATGAAGTGCATAGTGATCCTGAATCTAAAAGATCAAACATGGAAACAAGGACAGAGCCAAGATTATCCAAATATGTAAAAAGACATCACCCTGCTAAATAGATAATTGGTGACAAAGATGCAAGACCAATGACAAGGAATAGACTAAGACAAGAATCATGTCTGATCAGCAAATCTGAACCCAAGACAGTATATGGTGCATTACAGGATGATGACTGGTATAAAATTATGGAAGAAGAAATTGATCAAATAAGGAAAAACAAAACCTGGAGTTTGGTTCTCAAACCAACTGACAAGAATGTGATTGGTACCAAATGGGTATTTAGAAACAAACTAGATGAGAATGGTGAGGTTACCAGAAATAAAGCCAGATTAGTATGCAAGGGTTATGCTCAAGAAGAAGGAATAGATTATGGAGAAACATTCTCTCTTGTTGCTAGAATGGAAGGAGTAAGAACTTTACTTGCATATGCTACCTACAAAGATTTCAAAGTCTATCAGATGGATGTAAAATCTGCCTTCTTAAATGGTATACTAGAAGAAGAAGTCTACATTGAACAACCAGAAGGATTTGTTGATGGGAACAACAGGGATATGGTGTGTAAACTACATAAAGCACTCTATGGTTTGAAACAAGCACCTAGAGCATGGTATGAGAGACTTCACAAGTATCTAGTGCAAATTGGATTTGAAAGAACTGATGATAATAGCAACATGTACATCAAAGTTGAAGAAGGTAAAGACATTATTGTATCTAAAATTTTTGTGGATGACATAGTATTTGGTGGTAAGGAAGTACTTTGCAAAGACTTTGCTGACAAAATGAAACATGAATTTGAAATGTCTATGTTTGGAGAAATCAAATTTTTTGTTGGATTGCAAGTACACCAACTTAAACATGGAATATTTGTTACACAATCAAAGTACATCAAAGAAATTCTTAAAACATTTGGATTGGAGGAATCCAAACCAGTAAGCACACCAATGGCCACAGGAAATAAGCTGTCCAAAAATGATGAGTCAACTGAAGTCAATCAAACAATGTACAGATCCATGATTGGAAAACTACAATATGTTGTACATAGTAGACCAGACATAGCATTAGCAGTTGGAATAGTGGCTAGGTTTTCTGCTAATCCTAAAGAAAATCATCTCATAGCAATAGAAAGAATAATGAGATATCTCAGAGGGACTAATGATTTTGGTCTATACTACAAAAAGAATGGAAAATTTGAACTCAATGCATATACAGATGCAGACTGGGGAGGAAGCATTGATGACAGAAAAAGCACAAGTGGAGGTGCATTATTTCTAGGCAAAAGGCTGGTTACCTGGACTAGCAAGAAACAAACATGTATATCCCAATCCACTGCAGAATCAGAATATGTGGCAGCTGCAGTCAATTGTAAAAACATTGTATGGCTCACACATCTATTTAATGGAATGAAAGAAGAAGTAACAAAACTGGTGATATTGTATTGTGATAATACAAGTGCTATAAACATATCCAAAAATCTAGTGATACATGCAAAAACCAAGCATATCGCAATCAAGTATCATTATGTCAGAGAATTGGTAGAAGACAAACAAGTGAAGTTGGAATACATTCACATAAAGGAACAAACTACAGATATCTTTACCAAACCATTGCCCAAGGATGCTTATGAATATCTTAGAGGAAAATTGGGGGTCATACCCCTAACCCAAGCAATTTAAGGCAACAAGGAAGCTGCCTTGCATCAACAGGAATAAATTATTGAAATATTAATAGGTTGATGCAAAGGATGACAGCAGGTACAGAAACTCCAAATCAGTCACAAGCATGGTGACAGAGGGAGAAAAATAACAAGAAGCCAAAGCTTATATTTTGCATGATAAAAATGCTACATCTTTGGCATTTATGTCAAAGAGGGAGAAATATGCAGAGAAACTGATCCATGCAAAGAAAGAGGGAGATATATGAGATCAGTAGTGAAATACAGCAAGACAATGTATACAATCTTGGTGGTAACTAAATTGATTACTTGATCAGTTTGGTTTGCCATCAATGCCAAAGATGGAGATTATTGGAAATGATTGAAATAATTATAAGAAAAGTTGAGGGAGATTGTTGGAATAAAATATGGAACTAGTAAAGAATGTCCTCAATCATTGTTTTGTCATTGATGTCAAACTTGCTACTTGTAGGGATGACAATTGCTTTAGTGATCCAAATAATATCAATTAGTTGATTGTCAAGGTGGAGGCAATTAATAATATGTAACTAAGATACCTAGAGAAAGGTTGAAGTTATGATGTTGTAATGAAGTACAAGGATCAACTAAGCCATTGATGAAAGAATGTATTTGATGACATACTACAAAGAATGGGCACACTGAAACATATCAAAGATTTAAGGTTTTAACTAAGTTTTTTGTAAAGCTCAAACTAAGTTCATTAGAGAGAAGGAGTCGGGCAAGCTAGTAACAGTTGAGAAAGTTCTAGTTAATGTCGAGTAAACTTTAGATGCTGAGTGGTGCCGAGTAGAATCAAGTGCCGAGCAAGTTCAAGTGCCGAGTAAGTTCAAGTGCCGAGCAAGTTTAAGCGCCGAGTAAGTTCAAGTGCCAAGAAAATTCAAGTACCGAGCTGGTATAGGTGTCGAGTAACACAGAGGTGCCGAGCACCAGTAACTCAATAATGTTGAGTTGCTGCATTATTTAGGAAATTGAAGATTTGCCAGATCTAAGTCGACAAGGTTGTTATCTAGAAATCTGTGAATTAAAAGAAACATAAGAATGATGAGTTGGTGGCATAGAACACCATGTAGAACATTTTTAAGATACAACTGGTGAAGTTTTAAGAAGAAAAAAGGATATCGGGTAGATACATTATATCCTACCTAATCAATTTTGAAACCCTAAAATTGAAGAGGGAGAATTGAGTGGTAAAGGCAAATTAGACTTCTATATAAGAAGACATAAGTTAATAAGAGAAAGAGAGAGAGAGTAAGAGGGGATAGAAGGAAAGGAGACAGTGGTCAAGCATAAAAGCATGAAATGCTGAAGAATGTGCCTAGGAGAAGATAGTGCAGAAATTCTATTTGTATAGACGACCGCAAAGATGATTGCATTGGAAAAATGAGTTAGAGGACTCAAGGAGATGAAGCTTGAGAGGAAGACAAGCCGTCAGAGCTAAAGAGATTAAAGCCAAGCATAAGGATTGAACTAAAAGTGTGATCTAAAATCTACAAAGTATGTTGTAAGTTATATCAGATCGAAAGACCATTATTGTTACTTTCTAGCAATTGTAACTGTAAGTCTAAATCCTATGGACTTAGGTAGGTTTAATAGCCATTAGAAAAATCCTTTAATAGGGTGACATTCCAAGTGAATGTTCTAAAGACCTTTAACCAGGCCCATTCCTAACAGTTTGGAAAAATCCTCTAACAAGGTCACATTTAACAGTGTGTTGTAAGCCTTTAACAGGGTAGGCTGTTAACAGGGCATCCCTTCAGAAGAGTGAGAATCAAGTAGCATGTTACTGGTGGTTTTTCCCAAATTGGGTTTCCACGTAAATCATTGTGTCATGTGTTGATCTTGAGTGTTTTATCTTTGCATGATTGATTTACTGTAACTTGCTTATATGATTGATTTAAGTTTGAACAGATAAAAGGGGTATGGATTTATTAAAAGTAGTAAAAAGGTATTAATAGGGCATTTGGACCTTGAATAACTGATTCACCCCACCCCACCAACTCCCCCCCCCCCCCCCTCAGTTATTCTAAAGAATTCTAACACCAACAATGCCAAAATTTTGCATGCATAGCCTCATTTGAGCACCATTTAATTGATAGTTTGTGTTTTGTGTGTTCTACTTGTTTACCAATTTTTGAATGCAAAAAAAGGCTAACTATGTCATCTATAGTTATATTTAGGGCGTAACCTCAATATGGTCCAGTCTATCATTAAACATGGCATGCATTTGGTCAGGCTAGCGAAGAGTAACATTTTGTTCATTAGTAAGTGTTTCAATATAATCCACCATGGTGTTTAACATGTATAACATGGGATCCAATGCCAGTATAGTATTATATTTGGTTCACAAAACCCTCAGTTCAGTGAAATTTTCAAATATAAAATCTTTAATTCGAGGATTGTTTTGATGGGGTAGGGAATCATTTGGTGGACAGTTTTGAGGGGGTACTAGATCATTGGTGGAAAGTTACGAGGAGCATTGTTTCCTACCTCAATATCATTACTTGAGTTTGCCATACCTATTAATTTGTAAAATATAATTTCTACTAAAAACAACCTAAATTTCAACAATTTCTATTACAAAAGCCTAACTTTAAAAAAACAAAATCAATTCAAATAACTAATCTATAATAATATTCATTCAAAACATTAAAAAAATTACCCTTTTCTAATACCCATTCCGAAATCTAATACATGAATGGAGGTCAAGACTCAAACAAAAAAACATAATGTAAAGAGAGGTCTCAATTTTTTTTAAATCTATGTTATAGGTTTCAGTTATCCGATATAATACTAGGTATCCGATATGAAATCAAATAGCAAATTACTAATTAGGTACCTAAAAAGGCTTTGTCCTAAATTTTTACCATTGGCATTAGGATGGGTGTAAAAAAGTCAGAGTGGATTTTGAAATGCTTTTAGACATTTTCAAACTCCATTTTTTTTCACACCACCACTTTTTGGCACACCATGATCCTGTGCATACCTTTGTTGTTCTTTAGATAATGAGGATGTCAATTTATCTACACAAAAAGAAGTTGTTAGTTTTTAGAGCTAAAAATCTAACCCAAGACAAACCCTAACTAACAAAAAGCCTTTCCCAAAACACTTGAAAATAATTAGAACAATCAATTTCTCCCCCAAAAGCCTATAATGAAAAATAGTACACCTAACACACCCTTACAAGTGTGCAAGGTGCACTTAATGGTTGTTTTTTTGACCATTTTACCATCGATGCACACCTATGTAATGATTTCTACCTTGACAAGGTGTCCAACTACGTATTTTCACATTCCATGTGAAAAGGGGAAATTTTTTTGCTTATGTTTTTTTGTGCAAAGGGTGCACACATCCACACCTTGATGGGGTGCACATGTGTCCACCCTTATGTGTGCCTTAAGGTTTCTTGTAAATGGTGCACATGTGTGCACCTTGGGGAGGTGTGGACATGCAAACCTTTCCTAAAGTGTTGATGCCTTAGGTTTTTATGTCGCAAATAGATTGAAAAAAGGTTCACACATGTGCACGTTTGGTTTCTTCTAACACTTATGTATTTTGGTGGTGTGTGTAAGGTCAATCACACCTTTGGAGGTGTGGGAATCAAGAGCATGCTAGGAGAAGTGAGGAGAGGAGAGGGGGGTCCCAAGCTTATATAGGCATGGGGCTAGTGTACACACCCTTAGAGATTGTGCATGTGTTCATTTCAAAAGAAAATGGGTGCACACTTCTACCTGTAGCACACTTTCACACCTTAGATATGTATGCATGTGTGCTAAGTGCATTAGTATGCATCCATGTACTAGAACACCTATAAATCTCCCAAATTCTCTAGTTTTGACACCTAGGTTTTCTCTGGTAGAGAAAAAAAATTAGACCCAAACTCCTAACGGAGTCCCAAGATGACCTAGACCCCAAACTAGGGCTCTTAGGGACAAACAAAATTCAATAGCTAGGAGAAATGGGGTATGCATTATGAAACCACAACAAAAACCATGACATAGGATGGAATTTCTATCTTCAACATTTGCAAATTTCATAATAAAAAAACCCCTAGCCATAGAGTAAATTTGAACTAAGTCCAAAATGATTGGTTCCTAATATTTGGAAATCCATGCATGAAAATCTGAAAGAGAGGGCCAAAAACCCCTAAAAAAAAATAGTACTAGAAAAGTTATCCTCTGCATATGTGGAAATATCATCAAAAGTTTTAGAATATGGATGAAGCACAAGCAGGTTACTTACAAAAATAGGAACAACCAAATGACTAACAGAAGGCATAGCTGAATAGATCCCCTTCTTCAATCTACGAGCACTAATACCAGCCTCAAAAGTAGCCACATTTTCATAAGAAATTGAAGATCCCACCACAGCAACTTGAGGCCCAAGCTAAGGATTAGGAAAGGAAAGAGCATCCAAAACATGATCAATTGGAGTAGTGGAAGTAGGACCTTCAGTAGTGACCCAAGCAACAACAAGAGGGCAGCAAGCCTCCACAACTATAGCTAGATGATGATGGGAATCCTTTGCATTATTCTAAGTGTGGTGGGTTAGAGAGACAACTTGTGGACCTCAATGTGAGCAGTGTGTTGGTAGCAGGCATAGGAGCCTTCATAGGAGTGGGAGCCTTCATTTCAAAAAGCCAAAAAATCTATGATCAAAAATATTTTTTTAATGTCTATTATGAACCCCTTAAAGACATGACTAGTTCAAATATTTAAAGTCTAAGCTATTTTTTGTTGTTTATTAAGGGTAAACAAGGTTTTGATAGGGCCTGGAAATCCATTAAAAATACATTTTGACATGATCTAGAACCAAAAACCAACTAGTTGCAAGGAATATAGCCACAATGTCCAACATCTACACTCTGAACTAATAATTAGCATGTTAAAATATATGAACATTAAACATAAAATAATTCCATCTTTGAATATGGCCCCCTTTTGTACCCGTAACCATGAACCTTGGGTTCTAGCAAGGCTCCTAGAACCATTAAAAAATGGACATTTAGATGGACTATGAAGATCATGTCTAAATATAAATGTACCTACAAATTAAAATACTATTTGAAGAAGAATAAATAGTTTTGACTTCCTCCCCTAACCATCAAAAACAACCTCAAGATATAAATTAGTAAAGAGCCAATTGAATATATGGGATTTTGATGTGCCTCCCAAGTCTTCAATATGCTTCTAAGGTGGCTTCCAAAATCAAAACTAAAAGCATTGAACAACATAAAAAAAAACCTTTACACTCTTGTTGGAGTAGGAAAGACCTCCCAAATATAGAGATGTTTTTTAAAATCTAAAAGATGGGTTTTAAAATGGAACCCACAACCTTCTAGTTGTAGCTAGGAAAGAACACCTAGTGAAAAGAAAACTCCTCTCCACCTCCATAGGAAAGGATCTCACTTCTACTGGGGAAATTCAAAAGAGGTTAGATAGAAGGGTAGAAATCATAGTTTTCAATTGGTACTTTTTTGTTTTCTTCTAATTCTAATACAAATAATATTACAATGGATACTAGTGAATTTCTATGGAAACACATTATGTTTTGACACCTCATTTAAACTCTAGCAAGTATGTGACAAATAAATCATAACTAGTCCATACCTACTATTATATTCTTCAGATTATTGATTTATGGACCAACTATGCCAATGCTATTGTCAAAAGGAAGAGGTCTTAGTCCAAGTCGACAATAATCAAATTCAAGAATGAAGACTATCATTTCATGGTCATGGTAAAATTGAAGATAGATTTGACTTGGCATTTCCTAATATTTTTTTACAAAAATAAGATACTGCATTAAAACAAGTCAACTAGGGCATCCCAAAGTTAGATAATATTGGCATAAGGACACACCTTATTAGATGAAGAAAATCATAGATTTGATAGAGAGGAAGAAGTTTGGAGGAAGTTTTCAACTCTTTCACGGACTATTATGGCACCTACATAGAGTCTTCATGCTCCTACAACATCAAAAGCCCTAATTTTTGTTGCTCACACACATAGATCATCAAGGATGAGGAGATGAACCACCACTTGAGAAGGAACAAGGTGTAAAGGCTACTTATGGATCTAGTCCCCTAGCACCACTTGAGAAGGAACAAGTTCTAAAGGTAAAGAAAAGATAATAAGAAACTTAGGATCCTCCACCACCTAATTTTGATCCTTATAAGTGACTAAATTCCCTTCTTCTAAAACCTTCAAGAATGTCATACGACTTGTGAAGAGGATATGAATCTTTGAAAAGTGTTACTCAACTCCTTATCACTCTAAATTAGTTGGAAAATAGTTCACCTAAGAAAATAAAAAGAGACATAAGTAAACAACTATAAAAGGATATCATCTCATTTTACTGCAAACATCATCTACTCAAAAGAATGTGAAATTTAAGATAATATATATAATTTTATGGTAGACAAGGAGAGAAGGCATTTTTTACTTAAATTATCTCAACCTTTACCAATAAAATATCCTCATATAGTAACAACAGATGATTTTTATGTCATAAGGATACATATAAGTGATATAAGTGTACCTACATTTGATCAGAATATGAAGATATGAGAATATGCTAACAAATTGATATATAAAAGCTTAGAGAAAACAAATATGTATTAAGGGTTGTTAAAAGTAATATTTGTTTCACTTTTAAATAATATTATAAAGTTTTTTGTAGCACTTTGTTCTTAAAATTGAGAGTACATGACATGATATACTAAAATCTATTGATGTTAAGAGCATGTCTTTGATTTCAAACCCACAAGATGAAATTACTTTTAAAAGTATAATTGGATAGAGAACTGATTGGATATTTTCATGTATGGGGTGTGTCTTTTATTAGTAGGCTAAGTGAATCTCTTCATGCATTATTTGTATCTTGTAGTCACATTACTTCATGATTTAGAATGGAAAAGATGGAAGATAATTATTTCAATCAAAACATTAAAAAAATCAAAGAAGAAATAGATATGAAAGAGACCAGCTTTGTAAGTCTTGGCTTGATATGGTCATCCAAAGAAACTCTCCATAAAAGGATGTACAACATGGGGTTTAAACTTGAACACATTATTAAGATCATTAATAAATTAAAAGAACTTATAGAAGATTTTAGGAAGCACATCAATCAAATAAAAACTTATTACTCAAATATTGCTTATGATTTCTATGAAAGGGGACATAAGATGGTGATCATTGTGGAGAAACTAAAGATGATTTACTAGAATAATATTGATAGCATAAGTAGTCCACAAGTGTACTTTAAATAATTATTTAAAAACTAACTAAGGTCCATGAATCATTCATATGGTAAAACAATCATTGCATCACCTTCAATGCTAAGGACGAGGAAATAAGGGAGAATATTATCCATTGGAAAAATTAATAGTCTTTTATAAATATATACCATAAATTGATGGCATTACCTATGTATTGATGTCTCTATATAAGTATAATAAAATTAAGGTAACTCAAGAGGTGGTTACACCCAACAAGGAAAGGAAGAAATAATTTTCTAGTAGAGAATGAGAAAAATAGGTCCCTTGATATATTTTCTTGAAGACTCTTTGGTTAATAATGTTTATGATTAGTTTATGATGTTGAAAAACACTTTTATATTTCTTTAAATTATGATTTTAGATTTATTTTGAAGGTATTTGTCTTGTACCTATCCCATGGGGAAGGTGAGAATAATATTTATATTTATTTGAAACTCACAACAAGAGATAAACAATTTCATCTTAAAACTCCCCATTTTTCTATGTCAAATAGCTAAGACTTGAGTATAGTGTTCATTAGATTTATCTTTAAAATATATTTTATTCAATGGGTAAGTGAATAATTAATTAAGTAAATTAATTAAGACTACCAAACTATATTTTTTAGATCATTAATTATAAGGTTTCTTACGTAGCATGCTTTTTCTATTTCTCCATTTTTTATGTTGTTGGTATATATATATTTTTCTTTTAGTTGCATATTGTATCCTATTTTCATGGTCATGGGAGTGATTGTATAGAAATAAGTTTTACATTCAATATATAAACAAATTTTGATTCATTTATTTTTCATAGTGATTGGTGTTCATTAGGTACCTCTTCTAATCATTCATCAATATAGATAGATGTATGGATGGATGGATGAATGGATGAATGGATGGATGTATGGATAGATTGATTGAGTGATGGATGGATGGATGGATGGATGGGTGGATGCATGGATGCATGGATAGACATATAGATAGACAAACTGATAGACATATGGTATTATCATTTTATTCATCTTTCTTTTCACATCAATAATTTTATTTTCATTCATTTTCTTAGTTATATGGTGGTTTTATTATTTTGATATATATTAAATTGTGTCTTTCAATTTTTACTATTTTTTCTCTCTTTTTGTTTCCTTTCTTTTGGATTATTTTCACTCCTTCTAGTCTCTTTTAAGCACGTTATCTCCTCTCTTGAGTATCCCCCCCTTTAGATAATTTTAGTTTTCAACATGTCTCATTTTCCTTTTTCTTTCTCTCTTTCACCTTGATGATGAATCAAAAAATGTGAAAATATACCAATTAAAAAATCCTACACAATCAAATTCCATAAGAAGTACTCAAAGAATTATTTATGCTACTTCAGTGACTTGAAGTAGTGCTTGTGATAAAGTATTGGAATCCTATATAAGTCTTAATCTAACTCCATTTAGGTGATTTTATTTTCAATTTTTGTATAGAAATTGTGTTTGTTCACTTAGTACATAGCCAACTTTATTTTGATCACTTTGGAGATTAAGCACAATGTTTATATTTTTTTTGTAGTAGGTCTTAGTTTGTCCCTAATGACTGATTAAATTATTTATAATTGATATAAATAAGACATCATTTATAATTGAGATTTATGTGTGGTAAGAGATGTGAAAATATAGGGAGAACTATTGATATTTGTATTATGAATTTAATGAAAACTTTGTAATTCATTAGAACTACATTGACATTGAAGATATTATTTTTTAGTTTGATTATAATATATTGTATATCAACCCTATTGTAATAATCTTAGATTGATGAGCCTAACTAATAGATATATCTATGATCATATTGTAAGAATTAAGATCTAGGTAGCGAGCCTACAAATTAGGTTGTAAGATTTTATCATTAAGCACATTTTATTTTCTTTATTTTTATCTTATATAGGAAGTAATTTTACAAGAGTATCTAGTGAGTTTTATTTCCACTAGGGTTTGCCCTTAACTGAGTTTCCTCAATAACTAATCTTTGTATCTTTTACATTTGTTGTGGAACTTGAACTAGTGTTTATCTTCCAAATCTAAGTGGCCAAACTAAAATTAAAGCATTAGGTGTATACAAATAACTCACCCAAAAACCTCTAGTTATTCTTTCCTCCTTTTGGACCTAACTATTGATATCATAGTTGAGCTCTTTTGAATAAGATTAACTTCCTAATGGAGATATATCATGGAAATTCTAAAATTTGATCTAATTAACAACCTAATTTGGATAGAAAGGGTAAGAATGACAATGTCATGGACGAGGGTCAGAATAGTCTACTACTCTCTAAGGTTTTAGATACTTCCAAAACTCATATCCAAACCCCATATTCTAGGAAAGCTGAGTATGTTGAAGAGAAGGGAATAATCCATTTTCCACTTAGGATGGGTAACTTGGGAAGCCATACCAAGGTGGAGTTCACTAGGTGAGATGGGAACTAAAAGTGGAAGGAGTTGGGGGGAGATCATACTCAACAGAAAGATGCTATAGTCAAAATGAATGAAAAAGTGCAAGAAAATCTAGAGGTGGAGAAGCTAGAGAGGTCCATTCCTGACTTGGTCAAAATGAATGCAAATATGGAGGATAAATTTGATAGGGTTTCTAATTTCTCGGTGCATGTTCTGCACTCAGGGCCACTACCCTCTATCTCATATAGACTAACAATGATGGTGTAACCTATAACAATGAGGTGGAAACTACTCGCTCTTTTTATGGAATCATGGCTGCTAATTGGCTTCACCTACTCTTAGAGAACCCAAGGAACTAGTGATTGGTTACCTCCTACTAGTGTGCTTTTTGTTCAATTATTTTGGGATTTTTTTAGTTTTTTATGTGGCACTTCTTTAATGGCCAACTTGATGTATAATGTTAATAATTTCATGGTTTTTAGCAATACTTATTTTACTATCATGCTTATGGATGAATTTTTTATATTCGAAAAGAGGGTTGGGTAATCTCATGCAAATGACTACCTACTAATCTCTGGTCAATTTTTTTTCTCTATTATGATTCATCCCCCATTTTTTTTGCTTCTTAATTTCAAAAATAATCTAATTTTGAAGAATATGACTACCTATCTGATATGCAAAGGGATAGAAGATGTATACTAGCATGCTACTAATAATCCTTATGCTATTTTGAATGACCTAATAGATGAGACTAGACATGAAAAGAATAAATGGGTATGTGCAAGATCATGATGGGCTAAAAAGTGGAATCTAAAAAAATCACTTTTCATCTAAATTTGATGGAATGAAAATATTTTATTAAGGAAACTATTAACTTTCCATCAATATAATTGCTATCAAATTATGAGCTTAGTAGCTAATCATTACTTATTTTCTAATTGATTTCCTTATAAAGTTTTAGATTACATACTAATTGAAAAAATGTTATAACATTAAAATAAAATTCTAAGAAACATAAAATAGGAGGAAGATATGATAGCCAGAGAAAAAATAGATGATGAAGAAAAATTAACTTCTAAGAAACATAAAATTCTTTTTTGCCTTTAAAAATCACCTATATTGCTCATTTTTATGCCCAAAAAGTGGCCCATAGGCATATTCAACACAAAACCCCACAAATACAAATAATGACCAAAGGTGACTTCCAAGCATGAAAAAGGTCTATTTAGGTCCAAAATAACATGAATAAAACATTAGATTCAAACTATGCAACTTTCATTGGCTAGTTGCTTCACAAACTCAAGACTAGGCTTGTAGCCTTGAACATGGAAAACTGCAAACATTTCCTCACAAACCAGAGAAAAGAATCATGGATTTGGATACCCTTTTGGGTTTTATACAACATACTAAAGCCTTGGGATTTAAAGAGAAGTATGCAACAACTAAGTTTTTTAAGGCTCACTTAGGAATGTAGGCAATTTGGCATCCATTAACAAAGGAAGTACCCTAATCCTTGAGAAAAAATTCAAACCAAAAATTGGAACATGAGGGGGATCATGTAAGATGATCACATACTAATTTTAAAGCCTCAAAACCTTCACTATAGCAAGTTATGGAAGATGTTACTACAAATTTCTAGCATGCACATGGATCTTGCATGCCTAGGGCATCAAAATTTTCTCTCCAACCTCATTCTTTTGACATAAAACCAAAAAGAACATAGAAAACATTTTCCTAACTTATATTCCACCAAGGGTCATTAATTTCCCATTGTGGAATCTTAAGATATGAGGGAAAATAGATGAAACCCTAGGTAATGGCACAAAATGGGGACAATAGTTAGTAAAATGGGAATATGTTGAGTTGTAGAGTGAATTAGAACCTCATTCCAAGTGCAAAAAATAGAAGATTCACAAAGCTATCCAACCATACTAGATATCCATACTTATATGTGATCAACTTGACCAATGAGAAGAAAACATTGAATAAAACTTAGAATTTTTTCCTTTTTCTCTATTGTTTCAATTTTGTACAGCCTATACAGATTGGTAGTAGTGATATAGAGGTTGATATTCCATCCTCTATAGTTTTAAATAAGAACCATGAGGTTAAAAAAAGGCATATGGATACTCAAGAAATTATGGGAGATCCTAGGAAGAGTATGAGATAGTAGAGAAAACTAGCCAATTCTATATGCATGATAGAAAGTTAATATTTGATTAGTGTCTTGTCTGATATAGAGTATTCTCACATCTATGGATAAATGATAACCCATGAGGTATGGAAAAAGCTAGAAGCTATTTGTAAAGGTGGCAGGTATGTTAAGCAATCTGAGTTGTAGGGTCTTTAAGGGAAGTATAAAGATATAAGGGTGAGTGAAAGTGAACTATTTCACCATTTATGTAGAGAGTGAATGTTATAGTTTGTTCAATTATATTTAGAGATGACACCTTAAGTGATGTAGAGGTTAGTTGATGTAGAATCAGCACTTTGGAAGCACCAAACAACTCCAATGCACCTTTGAGTCACCAAGCAACTCAAACTACCACCCAAATCCTCTATACTCCACAAGATCACTCAAGGCTTGAGTCACTTTCACAAGGACTACATTGAGTTTTACACTTGCTCCTTTGGTTACATAAACCAAAATTTTCATTCAAGACTAAATACCAACTACTTCCCCCTTGTATGAACCAAGACTGAATACCAACTTTTCATTGAATACTTAATACTAACTTTTCATTCAAAAGGATTAACCCACTGAAATCCACACCTTTGGATCCACAAGACTAACTGATGTAGAGCCAACGAGGTAACACAAAAAATTTAATAATAAATTCACAAAGTTGAATGGTGTATGAGGTTCACTAGGCTTCTTAAAGGCAGTCAAATGCACAAATTTGGAATATACCTTCGAATATCTATTTCAACCTCACAAAGTGTTTTAACAGACTTAAATTTACATGTTTCAATAGGTTTTATAACCCCAAAACTCAAGTTCATGCACAAACTAAGTTACCCCCATTGACTAGGCTGCTCTCTCTATTAGGTCAGAAAACACTATTTTTTGGACTTATCTCACAAGCTTTCCAAAAAACCTTTTTTAGATACCCTTTTAAAAGTTATATAACATATCTAAAAACAAGATATCACTCCTTTGTAAAGATTGTACGGAATAGGGCAGTTTGTCTCAGAATTAGGCATAATTGGGCCACTTTTACAAACCAAGCGCACTTTAAGCTTAGCTCCAAACTTCCAAAAACTTTGCAATATGGTATTTTGATGTCAAACTAAGGATTCCATAGTCCTTTTGCCAAGTTGACTCTTCTAGGCATGCTTTCCAACAAACCTTCTCATCAAATGGTGCAAAACAAGGGTTTTATGGTTCTTCCACTTCCAATCACTTCTAAGACTCATTCAAAGACTAAACACCATACTTAGGACATGCCCTAACTCATACAAACATAAAATCATAGCATCATTAAGGTAAATGTTCTACTAGTGTACTTGTAGCAACATTTTCCTCTTTTTTTCCCATTATTAGTCATGGTGATAACCCCTTAAATGTTTCTTCCTACACTCAAATCAGTTAGTGTCATTTGAAACATGTTATAGTAGATACATAACCCAAGAAATAGCTAGAAAATACCCAAAGAATGGATCAAATCACCATAAAACCCCTCAAAAAAGTTAATTTTTTGGGATTGTTACAACACTATTAGTGTAAATAACAAGACAATGAGACATTTAATGCTTCAAGATCACTTGAAACAACTATTAAATGACTGTACGAAAGTCTTAATTCATCCCTACAAGAGTTGAATGCTATATTCAATGACGATACAATGAAATCATTCAAAGAAATAGTGCAAATGACAAGAAAAATTGAACTTTATTCACTCAAATCTAGAATTTCTGTACAGTACCATCTTATTCTTCTTCTCGTTTAGATCCTAGGCCTCTCTAGGCTCTATACATTCCTATTCTAACCTCCTATATTCAGTTGTGGGCCTTTAAAATTGGTGCATGGAACCTAAGGCTCTTAGGCATGAATTCAAGGTTGATTGATGGATTAGAATCATTAGGAATGAGGATTGGTCCTTATTTGTAATAAATACTCACTTGTAAGGTACATTGGCACTTTGGTGTTGTTATAAGCCCAATGACCATTTGTATCCAAAGAGTAATAATTTAAGTATTTTAAAGTATTTTGATGATTTTAGGGTGTTTTAGATGTGTTTGAGTCATTAAATCACCATGGGGTTAAAGGTTTGTGAAAATTACAAAAAAGTGCAAAAAATTGCAAAATGCAAAAAGTTGCTAAAGAGCAATTTTTGCAAATAATAGTTGTCAAATTGAAAATTAGGTTGTATGGTGTTCCAACCATCCAAATAGAAGTTATAACTATTGTAAGGCATGTATTTAAGATCACCACACATGGGAAAGGTCATTTCCCAGATGGTGGACAACATTGGTCAATAAAAAACTCATATTTTCTACCTTTTTAACTATTTATTCAATTCCATATGGCCTGTATGGATTGGTTGTGGTACAAGTCTTATATGGTTGGATAGAGAGTTGAGTTAGGATTCCATTAAAATTTTTTTGAGGTATTTATCTTATATAAAGAAAAAGTTATTTCAGATTTAGTGCAGGTAGGTTAGATTTACTCCAAATTTGAGGGTTTCAGCAAGATGGAATCCTAACTTGCAAACCCACTGTGGGATTTTAATTCTACTTTGTGGAATGAAAGTTAGGAGAGGTTATTTGAGATGGAAAATATTCAGGGCTGTAGGAGAATTCCATCTATTTTTAGTAGCAAGCCGTATACTGAACATAATCTTATGTCTAGTCTAGATTTGAAGGAAAAAGAAGGATCAAGCTTCCAAACTAATTAATCTTACCTAGGTGAAGGGTGTAGAAGGAAAAGTTTGATGTATAGAAGAGATTAAAGGGGTTGAACCAAGCCTATGAACCCATTTTTTTATTCTCTCTCTCTCTCTCTCTCTCTCTCTCTCTCTCTCTCTCTCTCTCTCTCTCTCTCTCTCCACTACCTACTCTCTCTATCTCTCTCACCCTCTCTCCTTTCCCATCCCCTACTCTTTAGATCTCTCACACACACTCCCATCCTCCCTCTCCCACTTCCTACTATCTCTCTCTCTCTCCCCCATCCCCCTACTCTCTCCCATCCCCTACCCTTTGTCACTCTCTCTCACATCTGCTACTCTCTCTCTCTCTCTCTACCCTCTCCCCTCCCCTCAACTCTCTTTCTTATAGATAAACACTCCCATCCCCCCTCTCTCTCCCCCTCTCCCTCTCCCTCTCCCACCACCTACTATCTCTCTCTCTTAAGTTCTCTCTCTCCCTCTCTACTCTCTCTCTCCCCCATCCCCTACTCTTACTCTCTCTCTCTCCAATCCCCAACTCTCTCTCACACTCTCTCCCATCCCCTACTCTCTCTCTCATCCTTTCACTTTGTCTCTCTCATCCTGTACTCTCTCTCTGCCACCTCCTACTCTCTCTCACACTCTTTCCCATCTGTTCACTATATCTCTCCCATTCCATACTCTCTCTCTACCACCCCCTACTCTCTCTCACACTCTCTCCCATCCCCTACTCTCTCTCTTTCATAGACACACACACTCCCATCCCCCCTCTCTCTTATCTCCCATCCCCTACTCTCTATATTTGTCACACACACTTCCATCCCCCTCTCTCTATCTCCCTCTCCCTACTCTCTCTCACACTTTCTTCCATCCCCTACTCTCTCTCTCACACTCTCTCCCATCCTCTACTCTCTCTCTCTGACACTCTCTCCCATCCCCTACTCTCACTCTTTCTATCCCATCTCGTTCTCTCTTTGACACCCCCTACTCTCTCTCTCACTCTCTCCCATCCCCTACTCTATCTCACACACACTCCCATCTGCCCTTCTCTCCTTCTCTCACCACCTACTCTCTCTCTCTCTCTCCCCTCTCCCATCCCTTACTCTCTAGATCTCTCACATGCACTCCCATCCCTCTCTATCTCTCTCTCTCAATTTCTCTCTCTCCCTCTCTAATCTCTCTCTCTCTCTCCCATCCCCTACTCTCTCTCTCTCTCTCTCTCTCTCTCTCTCTCTCTCTCTCTCTCTCTCTCTCTCTCTCTCTCTCTCTCCTCTCTCTCTCCCATTCACAAATCTCTCACACTCTCTCCCATCCCCTACTCTCTCTCACTCTCTCTCTCCCATCCTGTAATATCTCTCTACCACCCCCTACTCTCTCTCTCTCACTCTCTCCCATCCTTTCACTTTTTCTCTCCCATCTCGTACTCTCTCTCTTTGCCACCACCTACTCTCTCCCACACTCTTTCTCAACCCCTACTCTCTCTCTTTCATAGACACACATACACTCCCATCCCCCCCTCTTTCTCTTCTCTCCCATCCCCTACTCTCTAAATTTTTCACACACACTTCCATCCCACTCTCTCTATCTCCCTCTCCCTACCCTTTCTCACACTCTCTCCCATCCCGTACTCTCTCTCACACTCTCTCCCATCCTTTAATCTCACTCTCTCTCTTTCACATTGCCTATTCTCTATCCTCCATCCCCTACTCTCTCTCTTTCATAGACACATACACACACTCTTATTCCCCTGCTCTCTTCTCTCTCATCCCCTATTCTCTAGATCTATCACACACATTCCCATCTCTCCTATCTCTCTCCCTCTCCCTCTCCCACTCCCTCTCCTACTGCCTACTATTTCTCTCTCTCAAGTTCTCTCTCTCTCCCTCTCTACTCTATCCCTCTCTCTCCCATCCCTTACTCTGACTCTCTCTCCCATCCCCTAATCTCAATCTCTCCCATCCTGTACGAACTCTCTCTGCCACCACCTACTCTCTCTCACACTCTCACACTCTCTCCCATCCCCTACTCTATGTCTCTTACACACATTGTCATTCCCCCCCCTCTCTCCCTCTCCCATTTCCTACTCTCTCTCCCCCATTCCCTACTCTCTCTCTCCCCTCTCCCATTCCCTACTCTCTCTCTTTCATAGAAACACACACTCCCATCCCCTACTCTCTAGATTTTTGACACACACTCCCATCTTGCCCCTCTCTTTCTCCCTCTCCCACTCTCTCTTGCACTGCCTACTATCTCTCTCTCTATCAAGTACTCTTTCTCCCTCTCTACTTTCTCTATCGCATCCCCTACTCTTACTCTCTCTCTTCCATCCCCTACTCTCTCTCTCTCACTCTCTTCCATCCCCTTCTCTCTCTCTCTCTCTCTCTCTCTCTCTCTCTCTCACACACACACACACACACACACACACACACACACACACACACACACACCCATCCCATATGAGCTCTCTCTACCACTCCCTACTCTCTCTCAAACTCTCACACTCTCTCCCATCCCCTACTCTATCTCTCTTATACACATTCCCATTCCCCCCCCCCTCTCTCTCTCACACTCCCTCTCCCACTACCTACTCTCTCCCATCCCCTACTCTATCTCTCTTACACACTTTCATTCCCCCCCTCTCTCCCTCCCACTCCCTCTCCCACCACCTTCTCTCTCTCTCTCTCTCTCTCTCTCTCTCTCTCTCTCTCTCTCTCCCATCCCCTAATCTCACTCTCTCTTTTCCACCCCTACTCTCTCACACACTCTCACACTCTCTCTCCCATCCCCTACTTTCTCTCTTACACACACTCCCATCCCCCCTTTCTCTCCCTCTCCCACTCCATTTTCCATTGCCTACTATCTTTCTCTCCCATTCCCTACTCTCTCTATCTCTCTCTCCCCTCTCTCATTCCCTACTCTCTCTCTTTCACACACACACACACACACACACACACACACACCTATCACCTCTCTCTCCTTTTTCATCTCCTACTCTGTCTCTCACTCACTCTTGCTCTCCCACTCCCACTCCCACTACCTACTCTCTCTCTCTCTCTCACTCACTCTCACTCTCTCTCACTATCACTCTCTCTCTCTCTCTACTCTCTCTCTGCTACCCCCTACTCTCTCTCACATTTTCACACTCTCTCCTATCCCCTACTATCTCTATATTTCTCTCTTACACAAATTTCCATCTCCTCTCTCTCCCTTTCCCACTCCCTCTCCCATTTCCTACTCTCTCTTCCATCCCCTACTCTCTCTCGAGCTACTCTATCTTCCCCCTCTCCCATTCCCTACTCTCTCTTTCACACACATGCACTCCCATCCTCCTCTCTCTCGCTCTTCCTCTCCCACTCCATCTCCCACTACCTACTCTCTCTCTCCCCCATCCCCTACTCTAAATCTCTCTCCCCCATCTTGTACTCTCTCTTTGCCACCCCTACTCTCTCTCACACTTCGTCTCTCTTGAATCTTGTACTTTCTCTGCCACCCCTATTCTCTCATACTTCCTCTCTTTCCCATCCTATACTCTCTCTGCCACCCTTACTCTTTCTCACTTCCTCTCTCCCCTCTCCCATCCCCTACTTTCTCTCTATCTCTTTCTCTCTCTCTCTCACACACATAGCCATTCCTCCCCCCCCCCCCCCACTCTCTCTTGCCCTTGCTTTGCAATTTAGGTCTCAATAGTACATGAACACTATAGCGTGCACATGCTATTGAGAATTCAAATGCTTCTAATAACGGGTGCAAGCTATAGCACATACATGCTATAGGGCACACATGCTATTGAAAGCTTTGTATTAAAACCAAGCCTAAGGCTTGGTTTTTCCTTAGAGATCCAGCCCAAAGATTTGGAGTTTATAAATAGGTCTTTGACATTTTTTCCAGAAAACATACAAAAAATTATTGATTTTTCTTGTGTGCTCCCCTTCAAGATTCCTCATGGTTGGGTATCGAGAAGATTAGGTTACATAGCAATATAGGTCTTTGTGTTTGCTATCTAACCATATAATTTATTTTTAATTTGAACTATTTCAAGCCTTTCATCCTATAATTTCTTTTGAATGTATGTTCATTTTTTTGTCAAAAATCACCATGTACTAATTGGGCTATAGAGTTTAGCTCATTCATCAAATTTTGCAACAACTTAGTTTTTTAGAAACTAGACTCCATTCTACATAGTTTGAAAACAAAAAGTTTTCATTTTAGATTAGTTTTCAATTATTTCTAGGGGGAGCACATAGATATTTTACATCTTTGGGATGTGTCTAGTTAAAAAATTCATTAAAAAAAAAACATATTATAAAATTAAACGAAAAATCTAGGATAAACTACATAGTGTTAAGTAACTTTTGACCAAAGTGATTAAAGAATTTCAACAAAAAAGTTAAAATTTTAGGGGGGCCACACTTTGTACTATGTTATATTTTTTTGGAATAAACAGTACCACTTTTTGTGGCCCCCTTTTTTGAGGACCTAAAACTAAACCATGTTACAAAAGAATTAGTAGTTTAGAAACTAGATTCAAAGGACTATGACTTTTGCTTTTGTCATATCTATAAATTTTGAGCGTAACTATCTTCAAATTCTTGTTGAAGTTCAAAAATTATAGATTTTTGGAAAAAGGTGTTCACTTATATCCCACTTTTGGCACCACAACTTCTTGCACTTACCCATACTCTCCATAGTCTTGTTGAACCAGTTCAATATTAACTTGGTAAGTTCAAGTGACAAGTTATTCTTGACCACTTTGAATGTGAGATCCACTGCTTCACATGATACACTATTGAGTCTGCTCAAGCTGTATATTTTGTGCATGATGACATGTATCACAAACTTCAATTCCATATTTGTGACACAACTAATCTTCATTCCCCGTCCATCCTAACTGACTAAAGTTTTTTTTTCTAGATTAACTTGACTTAGGGTTTTGGTCATTTTAGCTTTTGCAAGCGTTGGAAGATTAGTGAACCTATGGATCATCTTCTTTGTTATCACAATAGGTTGCTCCAACCATAGCTAACCATTATGCACACAATTGAGGATAAATCTCATCCATTTGATTTGAAAATATTGTGGCATGTGTGAAATGTAAGTCAAACCCTTCTGAAGGTGTTGATGCTCCAATTTTAACACACCATTCACACACAATTCTCTCAAGGATTCCTCCATTTTTAGAGTTCCAATATCTTGAGTAACACATAAAAAATGTGAACAAATATCATTAATCAATAGTACCTTTTGATTGAATTTCTGATTGAGCTCCAATTGGATCTAGGTTTTTTGTGATAGCCAGACTTAGCTTAAAGTCTGGTGCCTTCGATTCCACACCTTGAACTAACATATCAAATCATTTCTTTGATTTATTGCTAGTGGATTCCATTTTTCTTAGTAGGGTTTGAGAGAACATGGAAATCTTCAATAGTGATTCATTAAAGATCTCTCAAATGCACTAAGAAATTTCTTTGCACAAATAGCTCTAAAAAATTTGCAGTGACAAATGAATTCAATTTGATCCTTTTATCAATTTTTTCCTTTTGATCACCATAAATGCCTCATACAATTGTTCTCTCATATGATAGACTATATTCCACTTTACTTGCATTAAATTCTTGGTAGAGTCATCCATGATTTAGTATCCTCATAAAACTTAGTTACTCCTAACCTTGCTCGATAGGGTCTTGCAACCCCACCTCACTCAGTAAGGTCTCCAATATGACATCATTAACTAATGATTGACATCTTCTTGAATGCTTGGTGATCCCTTTGCATCTTGAATTTTTATATGGATTTTTCATTCTACTAATTGGATTGATGTGAGATATTTTCTTCAGAATCCTAGTTCTAGTACTTCATGTGACAGATCAAGTAGAAATACTTGAGTTAGCCAATTCTTTAGTGACATTTTCTTCAATGTTTAGACTTTCATTCTTAGAAGATTTTGGAATCCGTTGTTGTCTCATTTTCTTTTTGATGTTATCATCCTTTTCTTTCTTTTCATCTTCAATTCTTCTAGTATTCATATAGTTCTTGGCAAGATGACCAAGTTCTGTACAACTAAAACAAATTTTGGTAGTGTCTCTTGTCCTCATGTGATGTTTTACACAAATAATTCCAATGTGTCAAAATTCTCCATAGTAATGATATCTTCACCAAGTGCTATAATCCCAACCAATTATAGCTTTTATAATCCATTCTATTGGGTTCAATATCTTAGTTTTTCATTGAGAATATTTGTTCCCATGTTTCTTGCATTTGTGACATATGCCTTCAAACTTAAGTTTTTCTTTGCATTTATTAGCTCTATGACTATGCTAATTGCAATTGTAGCATTTTTCATTAAATTTAGCTTTCCCATTGCTCCAATATTTGTTTGATCTATGACCTATCTTACCATAGTGACTATAAGTAGGTCTTTGATTCTTTTGATCTCCTTGCTTGGATGATTCACCTTCTTTTGTATATCTAATTCCTACTTTTCCTTTTTTTTTGTAATGTCTTTTCTCATTTAATTTATTCATGTCTTCTCAAGCTTTCATCATCCTCTCTTTGGTTTTCCTTTCAGTGTTTAGATCATTCTGACACCTTTCATTTTCTAATCTTAGATTCATGATTTCTTCATCTAGATTGGCGAGCTGATCAATGAAGTCTTCTTTTTGAAGGGATAGATGCTAAATCTCATTATTTCTTCTTTTATCTTGTTTTTCTCTTCCATGACTTCACACAATCTTACTGAACTAAATTTCTTGTTCTCTTCTCAATTTCCTAACTTCTTCTTAAAGCAAATCATTTTTTTAAATAGTTATTTGATTGCTTCACTAGCTTCACCTATGTTGCTTTCTAAATGAATGTCTTCAATTCTTTCTTCAATGTAGAGTTGGTCATTCATCTGGCTTGCAAGATCTTTTCTTCTTTTTAAGGATTAAGAGAGTTGCTCCTTTTCTTTCTTGAAGTTTTTAATAGCCAATTCCAAATCCAACTTCTCATTGTCAATAGCTTGAATGTCAAGTTTGAATACCTCCATAGCCTCTAATCTTTGATCAAGTTGTTAAAATTTTCCCTAAGAACCAAAATGCTTTGATACCAATTTTTGGAAATATATATGTTAAGCTAAGTTACTAAGAGGGGAGGGGTGAATCAATAACCAATAAAACTTAATCCTTAGTTACCAATTAAACCATCACATTGTATTTTGATCTATTTGTATGCATGAATAACTAAAAGCATTAAAATATTCATGACACTTTTACACACAATATGGTGACTATAAACCTTCTAAATAGATAGTAAAATTGGGGTGGGGATGATAGCCACAAGCATTAGTACTTCACTATAAAGTTTGCCTATTAAGGCTTACAATGACCACTTCTCATGATCTGGCCTATTAGGAGCAATAAGGAGTGCTAGGCCCACCTTGCAAAAGGATTTACAAACATACAATGAAGTATGCACTTGGTAAAAAAATTTAAAAAGGACTGTTAAGTCTACCTTGTGAAAGAATTTAACTGATCCACCTAAGTATGCACTTGGTAAAAAGATTTAAAAAGGACTATTAAGTCTACCTTGTGAAAGGATTTAACTAATCCACCTATTAGGATGAAACAGTGGATGATCTCTAATCTACAGCTTGGTTTGTTGAGTGAGATTGCTTTGAGTGTAATGATCACTTGCTTGTGATAGATACATCTTTCTTGCTCCTTATACTGTTGTAGCCTTTGTATTTCACACTTCTTCTCTTCTCTGCTAGTTACATTACATACTTGATTTTATCGGATATGATAAAATACATTGCATATATAACAATCCAATTTATAAACCAACAAAGTCAGCTACAATACAAGTTTGCAAAAGATACACAAAGTTTTCCACAACTGCAAGAACTCGGGTTATGAAGATTGGCTTAGTGAGGCTATGATACTCGATATTTACTATCAATACTCAACATCATCATGCATTTGGTATATGTAGAAGCTCAATCCATACTAATCACTTCCAAGTATTCTAAACTTAGTCTACATTGGTGACTCGGTGAATACTGTAAGACTCAACATATAAACTGAATCACTTGATTCACACTGCATAGCTTGGTCAATGCTATCACAACGAGCTCGGTAAGAACTAAATCACTTGGTTGACACTGAGTTGCTCTATCAACACTAGATTCACATCATTACAATAGAAAACTTGGTAAGAATTGCACAATTCATTTTGTAGTAAGGAACTCAGTAAACCTTATGAAGGTTAGTTTACATTGTTGATCACCGTTATCCTAGAAATTGCACAATGCAAAATGAATATTGTTCCTTGAACTCAGTAGCCACTGTAGAACTCGATAGAGTCTAAAATCCCTGGTTAACTCTGTGAAATATACAATATGCTCAGTAGATACTTACAATTTGAATAAGTGTGTGTCACTAATGACAAACCTTATTTCAACAATATATATTTATATATGTATGTATGTATATATATATGTATATATGTATATGTAGATATATATGCATGTATAAATATATTTACACACACACACACACACACACACACACACACACACACACACACACACACACATACATATACATACAGACATATACATATAGTACATATATATCAACATAAATATACCTATATCTCAAACACACACACACACACACACACACACACACACACACACACACACACACACACACACACACACACACACACATTCCATATAAAATTCACTATTGGTCAAATTTTAAAAGGTAAAAAATATAATGATTTTTTCTGATTTTTTACACATATAGACACATTCCATATAAAATTCACTATTGATCAAATTTTAAAAGACAAAAAATATAATGGTTATCTATAAAAAAAATTATATTTTTTCATCACAGTCTACATATTTCATGGTAAAATATAGTAATTTTTTTGGAAAAGAATCACAATGTTTTTGATGTAGTAGATAGAAACCAAAAGAAGAGGGGTTCATCCCATACTAAAAAAGGCTCAAGACTACCTGGTAATTACCCCCTACTATCCAACCAATACCTTTTCTAGACATAAAAGACAATACTTAACACCAGAAAAGGGTACTTAATAATACTAGTATCAACCATACTACCCCTCACATACATACTATACCAAAAATTAACCCAACAACATAAATTACAAGTATTGCTATTAAAATGATAAATAGCAACATTAACCAAAAATGCCATATCAGCCATGAAGTTCACAGTTAACCATAACATAATAAAAATCAAAAGAAATAAAGGCATATGGGATAGTTCTTTTTCTCCTCCAAGTCCTCTCCCTCATTTTCATCAAGATCCTCCATGGCCAGTTTCTCCACCTCCTCCTTGAGAGCCAATCATCTACCAAGAAGCTATCGAGGGAATGGTTGGTCCTACTCTCTTTTCTCGCTTGCTTCTCCTCCATGTTCACTTGTGAAAAGTACAAAGTAGTGGCTACTAAATGCATGACATTTGTAGAGAACTCAGTAATAGTTTTAAGTTTCTAGCATAGGGCTTCCTAATTGTTGGCCATGTAATGTACTGATTTATCCAGCCTGTCCAACTGAGTTTTTGTTTTCCTGTAGCCATGACTATGACAACCTTTCTCCCACCTACCCTTAGCAACATCCTTCATAGGGGATTTAATATCTTCCCCCAAACTTTTATTCAAGGATGGTTGGCTTCCACAGTGTCTAAAATGTGGAAAGGGCTTGGAACATCCTTATTCCTAGAGCTAGGGTGTATAACTTTCCTCTTCCTCCTAGTGGATTTCCTTTCACTCTCCATGAACTCAAAACTCACTTCCTATTTGGGGGGTGTCTTAAATTTTTCCATTTTAAGCCTTTTTGTAATGCCCCACCAGGGAACCAAAAAAAATTAACCTCAAGTTTCACTAAGTTTTCCAAACATTCTTTTCAATAAAAAAAGATAATAAATTAATTTAACAATAGATATAATATTAAAAAAGCAATAACATACACATAAACACGTACCACAAAATAGATTACAATACTTAATAGTACCATGATGTCGAATCACATTTAAGTTTGATTAATACTAAAACCAATATATATAAAATCCACATAAAAGAATTATAGAAGTAAGAATCTATTTAAATAATATACAATTATCTCAAATGCCACTTGGCAATAATAAAAATGCATAATCATCCACTGTACAAGTTGTAGGGCATGAAAGGATGAAACAATATACATCATATAATAGACTACATCATCTTTTAGGATCCATGAAATAAAACAATACAATAGGTATAACCGTCCATCATAGTACACAAGAATAGACTGAAAGGAAATTTAAAAAAAAAGAAACTCCATCCATAAAATCAAACTAATGGATCTCAATGGTAAAAGAAAAAATCACTACCACCCGACCTTGTGGTAACTTGAAAAGGGTCCACTCTCATCGTGCTAAAGAGCTAATCTGAAATCCCAAACATGATAACAATTCCAAAAGTCAAAATCAACATCTAGGTCAAGGAAATGCTTGAAAGGAATCTAACTCAAGGTACCAAGGTACAAGTGATACTAAACCCAAAGGCAACAATGACACCTAGGAAATCTATTGTGTAAGTGGGAAAGTGTCATCGCATGAGCCAACTCTAAGGTTAACTTGGCAGGCTCACTAGGCTCCACCCCCCATAGTGACTTTGTGTGGCACTAGTATCCTTTTGTACTGAAAAGACATACTAACAAAGCAAGGTCACAAAAAGGAATCCTTTCTACTCCCATCCTAGTTTGTACTAGCACTCGAGGCATGGGCAAGGAAAAATAATGACTCTTGTTAATTCCTTTTACTCTCATTTAAAGTAATGTTATCAATCATTAAAATAACATACAATGGGTTACTGAGCCAACCTCTTTAGGGCTTTGGGGTCCATTGCAAGCTACTGCCTAACAAGACATATAGATATCCTACCCTAAGCCTAGTAAAAGTAGGTGGTCTCATATGACCATAAATTACACACCAGTTCTTAAACAAGTAATGGAAAGCACTGAAATATGAATGATAAAAATCATAGGTTTTACCAATATGATCATCCTAATAGGACTGATCCAAAGTCAAGTACACATAAACTAAATCCATGACATTACCCAAAATAATAATTTTTTGCCTCTAGTAGACATCTTGAAAACTAGTCAACACTCTAAGTCAAACCCAATCCCAGCACACAAGAAAATGTACGATTGATAGTGTAGTTTCATATTTTTTTTTGGTTTTGAAAACACACATTTTTAGTTAAGAAGAAGGTTCAAGTTTTTATTTTGCTGTAAGTTTTTGGTTTGATAAAGTGTACAAATTTCCCCTTATGACTTAACCCATTTTCACTTTTAAATTTGAATGCACAACTACTACTAACTCATAAAATAACACCCGCTCTATTAGTCATTATAAAATAATTTAAATAATAATAATAAAATTATTAAACCAATAATTATCAATTTATTAATAAGATACTACAATTATTAATAACCATAATTATCAAATAAAAGTAATATACTAAAAACTTAATTAAAACATTTTGACAAAATTTAATATTAATTAATAATGATAAGCATAAAACTAAATTAACTTAAATTAACAAAAAATAAATATTAATAAAATTTATTAACATAAATTAAAATTTTGATTAAAAAAAAAAAAAACTTAACATATATGAAAATGTTTATCAGAGGTCGTCAGCCTGTAGAGCTACAGACTACCATAGCAATCTATTGTGATTCCAATAGAGTACTACTACATATGCTACAACTCTACTACCAACCGCCATATATAAGAGAATGGTGGGTGGGGAGTTTGTGGTCCTGCCCACCAATTTAAATTTTTTTTTTAAAAAAAAATGTTAAAAAAAAAAAAAAAAACAACTTGTCCCCCCTTCAATTTGATTTAATTTTTTAATATTTATTTTGTACAAAAATTGTAAAGTTAAATGTGATAGGGGAACTTGGATAAACAATCAAATTTTGTATTTTTTAAATCAATTTCTTTTCGAAAACCTGACCTAATTAAAAATGTCATTCTATTAAATTAACTAAACAAGGATTTATAAATTCTCAATTCTCATATGTATAGATAATCTTAGAATAAAGAACCATTAAAATTTACAACAAGGGTCTCAATTAAAAAATTTCATTCACAGACATATTCAAGAAAATGAAGAGCCATTAAAATTTAAAACAAGGGTTTCAATTTAAATAATTCTTTCACAAACATGATCAAGAACTAAAAAACAATAATTTTGTGGCACAAGGATTTCAACCAAATCTAAAACTTTGAAAACATATTTATCCAAACATGAAGTAGATAGGAATTTGAAGAACGAAAATTTGTTGTGCAAATAATTCATAAGATTCTACCTAAATGTGATGCTAATATGACAAATGCATGGGAGTATGCAAGTAAACCCCTTTCTTCTGAAACCCTTCTTCTTAGAAAATTTCCCATCCAAAACTTAGTTATTGAGAAATGAACTCTAAATTGCCAATAAAAAGATTTTCCACAATTTAGGGCTTTGATTGTGCAATCACACTAAAAGCCCTTAATATTATTTTAATATTCATGAAAAACCTTGTTTCCATTTAATTAAAATATCTTTATTAAATATTTTTCTTTCTCTCTATTTTTTCAAAATGAAAATTTAAATTAGGCACACAACTTTTCAATTTAGATCTGTATGTATTGTAGTTTAATGGTGGTATGGGTTTTGTGGTAGCTTCTCTGAAAGTTACCATAGACAATCATATCTAATCTTTTAAAATAATACCCATATCGATATTGTCTCTTGGTGTACTATTGGGCAATCCATTTTCATGATTTGGATTAGATTGGTTTATAGAAATGAATGTTCATTGATCTAGCAATGCTCTTTGTTGTTTATATTAAACATATTTTCTGGTTTTTCTTATACAAATGGTATGTATGGTTCAAATGTATGCTTTGATTTCAGAGATTTAATGTTAATTCTTGTGTTGGCTAGGGATATTTGGACTATTATGGTTTTCTAGACTATTTCTGTAATCAGGGATACTTATGGAAATATCTTAGTTTATGTTCTCTGCAGCATGATCAGGTTTAATTGTATGAATGTGCTCCCTATGGTAGAAGGTTAAACATGGTTCCTACTTTAAGACTATGGTGAATAACATTTTGAAGGGCTAATTAGCAAATTTACTGTGTTCTAATTATATTCTCATTGTTAAAGGAAATATTAATAAGGGATTATATATTTTTCTTCATGGTTTAGAATACTGGTGACTCAAACCCTTTGGTTGGTTTTACGATGTTAGGTTTAAAGTAGATCTCATTGAAATCTTGATTAGTTCTAGATTTAGAGGATTAATCTTGAGTGATAGTTTGGTTAAGGATATTTTTAGGATGATAGTTTTAATGAGATAAATTAGCTTCGATTTAGTGATTCTTTTTATTTTATGGCAAGGGACTATCTAACGTGGTAAATATTTTAAGATGCATCTAAATAGTATGTTAGATAGGTACAATTTTGGCTCTTGAACTAAAGTTGAAACGCTAAACTGAGTATTGGCAATGATTTACATTTTCAAGGATATGCATATGGCATGCCCATATAAATTTGTATTTAAATTTGTGTTATAATTTCTAGACTGGGGTATGCCCCTTTGAACATGTAATAATATAGGATGAATGTCCCAGGCAAGACTGGAGGTTTTCTTCTCCATTCTTTCCTACCAGTGCCCGTTTAAACGGAGAAACGCTTTGTACTCTAATCTTTTGATTTAATAAAATACTCAAGGCCTTGGCCATTTATCGATTTAAAAAAAAAATTAAAAAAAAATTATTTAGCATTTATTTAAAAATGAACTCCTAAATATATTATTATTAAATTAAATTTAGAATGCCCAAAATTAGACTTTAACTAAATATTTTAAACTTAATTCTTTTATTCAATTAATTTCTCAATAAATTAAATATTATGAAATATCAAATTTTCCTTATAAATTTTCCATTAAATTAAATCATTAATTATTGTTTTAGTTTGATTTAATTAAAATAGAAAATAATCACAGACTCACAAGACTGACATGAAAACCCATAATAAGTAAAAAAAACTAGATCAAACTCAAGGGTTATAATCACAATTTTACATCACTTGACTAATTGAGAAGGTAAAAAATTAGGTACTTTTCCTACTTCATAGGACAATTGGCTTAAGGATAGGATTTAGATGCAAGTGTTATCTCTCCTCTCTTACCGTTGAGATATTGGAATAGGGTATGCTCATCTTGGCAATTTAGAGAAGTTGATACCTGGTACCTACAATGTGCATAAAATCCACAAATGTACATACACATATATTCTAAATTAAGTAGGTAATGATAGGGCATGGTGCATTTTGTAGATCTTGACTATTAGGTGATTATGACTCCCTCCCTCAACAATATCAGAAACATCATACATAAAGTAAACATGCAATGTCACCATACACATGTAAGTATGGGGTAATTCTCCATAGAAAATGCATACCTTGATAATCCATCAAACTATCATCATGAAATAGTTGGAATCACTATATACAATTTCATATCATCAAATCTTAATCATGCATACATAAAATAATTAGTATGAAAGTAGTCTCATATATAATCAACTGAATATGAATCAGTATCCAAAAATCTAAAAATTAAATACCACTAAACATCAAACATAATAATAAAGATGACCTAAAAGAGTTTGACAATAATAACTGAAAAATAACCTAGGGCTAGGCACTACACTTTTTCTTCAATCACCTGGCAACTTGATTACTCTACCCTCTATCAATATTAAAGTCAATAACGTTGATTTTTTTCCTAGTACCAATTTAATTTCCATCCATGTTCTTTGAGGCTAAGCCAAGGCTAGGGTCCATGGAAACTTTAGGTGTAATAGTTGCAAGGGGATTAACAAGAAGAGGAGGGTTGAGGGAGAGTTGGAACTTATAGAGTTTAGACATGAGGGCCTAGTGTAGGATATAAAAGGATCTTCCTTCCTCCCTCTTTCTCCTAACATTAAACACACTATCCTCCATTGAATGTAAAATAAGGTGTGGGAAGGAAATCAAGTCTTGGTTCCTAAAGTGGTTTAAAATAGGAAAGTGGTAATAGCACAATACCTAGAACTGGTCTTCAGTTTAATGTAGTGCATAATGGCATAACACAGTATGCCCTAAGGTTTGGGTAGGTTCTCTTTCAAGAATTCACCTTGCATACAAACATGATCCTTCTTAGGGTGGAAGAATTTTTTCAAGCTCATTTCATCATAAACTCTGGCCTATTTATGCGAACCCCTATCCTTGAAAGACAACCCACCAACTATCACAAAGAGATCCTCCACTATTTAAAAAACCACCTTACTAATTTTCACCTTCCTATAATCTAGGTGTTGGTGAATTGTAGGGACACATGCAAATCATACCCTTTAATGCCTTCAATTAATGACTACAATCCACCTTCCCATAGATAAACCCACACCACCTCACTATCCATGATAAAGTCTTCAATCTTATCTGGTTCAATATGATCGCTAGCCCTCATGTCTTCAGAAAATTTGATCACCAAATCCTTAATTTACATGGACATTCCATTGTTGTAGGACAAAACTTGGAAGCCGAGTTAATTCAATGATAAAATACATAAAATGAACTTGAGTAAGAAATTTTTTTCATCTTAAAATCACAAGGCTTCATTATTTCTAATCTGCATTGAGCTTGAGCACATGCGAACAATACCTTTCCCATCAAAATTTATCATTTGTAGTTGTGCATGGAGTAAAGAGCAAAGGAATTACCATTATGATTATTCACAAAGCCTATCCTTAGCAGTTTTATCATTTTGATCAAATCTGTGTGGATCGTCCTCTCATAATAGTAATTAATGTGCATAGTGAGGGAACCCCAAATGTAAATAATGAAAAAATCTTTCCAAATATTCCAAATGTTATAGTTTTTAATCCTAAGATTTTCTCGCCCACCTCGATTCACACCAATATACCACTTGTTGTGCTTCATCATATTGTGTCACAAATAGCATGTTCAAAGAATCATAATGTTGTTGCAAATTTGGAAAAAAAGGAAAGTTGACCTTTTTTTTGTCTTTAATACTTTTTTTATTGAACACACACATATTAATAAGATGAATAAAAACTAAAATATAAAATATTATCACAAAACTGACTTATAAATTTGATTTAAAAAATATTAAACTTTTGAATATATCATTCTAAAACTAGTTTATTTTTTTTAAAGTTTAAACAGTGTATCTTACCCCTTATATTCTTAAACCACAATGTGATACCATTGGTTAACTAATATTAACCATTATAAAATATACCCTAATCATAGTGATGATCTTATATAATATTGACAAAAATGGATCATTAACTATGGCTATACACTCTTAATAAGTATTAGTTAATCCTAAAAATATTTTTTCTACAAGAAACTAAAATACATTGGCATAAGCATACTTGTTTCAACAAATAATTAATTTTCATTGTCTCCACTTAGGAGGTGTGTCAATATAACTCATTGTCTCTCTTCTAGTTTATCATCTTGGTTAAAGGATTAAGTAGACTAGTTCAACACATAAATCAAATGGGCCTAATTGAAGATATTGATCTCCATCACTTTCAATTGTCCCTCACTCATAATATCTTTGCAGATGATTCCATGACGTTTGGTAAAGGTAATTTATGAGAAGCTAGAAAAATTAAGCTCATGTTAAATGAATATTGGGAGGCATTAGGAAAAATATTGAATCCAACCAAATCCAAGGTTTTTCTTTAATATCACTAGGGCTGTTAAAAGAGACATTCAAAGGGTATTAGGCTTTGTTAAGGCAAAGACCCCATGAAAGTACTTGGGTATTCCACTATTTAGGAGTAGATCTCAAGCAATTCATTGGGATAATGTTATTCAATAGTCCATTTGCTGTGGTATGGAGCATATGGTATGAACATAATTAATGAATTTTTAGGAAAGAATCTTTGAGTGAAAGGTTTTGGGAGTTACTAAAAGTTGCATTTTAGAGGCCTTTAATGCTTATATCATGAAGTCAGAGGCCTTGTCCTCTCCATTATTTTTTTCTCACAATCTCATTCTTCATAAATAGAGTCGAATTAAGATCCCCTTCAAAGGGGTTTTGGTAGGAAAATAGTCCAAAAATGAATCGAGGAAGACTATTAAGTGGGTTAAGCCATCGCCACTTCTTAGGAAATTGAACTTCAGCAATACTTTGAAATGAAGCCAACATAGGTCAGGTTTGGATGTTGTTATTAGTGATCGTGAGGGGAAAATTCGTAAGGTGTTCTTTGCTAGATCCACGAATGGGTCAAGTAATTTAGCAGAGGAAAGAACAATACCTGAAGGAGTAAAAAATGCTCTATCTATGAGTGGATCTGTAAGATAGAGATTAAAGAAGACTCTTAGCTTATTATCCCATATTTGTGTCAAAAGAAGATAGTGAATTGGGAACTTCAGTATGTACTTGGGGAGACCTTTGAAGATTGTACCCAAATTCCAATAGTTCACAATTATTCATTGTTACAGAGAGGAAAATATGGTGGTGGAATGGTTATTCAACTTAGAATCTTAGCTAGAGCAAGGTTCATGTGTCTTAAATGAGGATACCTTAGAAGTTTTAGCTAACCAACATTGGATATCATCAAGGTTGGTTGAAGTGTTGCATATATGTTCTTAAGTGGTGAGGCATTCAATTCATATTTCCAATGAAATTGGATGCACCATTATTGAAGCTGCAAAGGCATCCTTTCGTTTTGTTTTGTCATGCCATTGGAAGGTTTGTAGGTTGCTAGTCTATATAAGTAACATGGGGTTTCAAAGCATTGTAGTCATGGTTAGTTCGAGTTCACCATAGTGAGGAGATGTTTTGTTCACTCACTTATGATTGAGTTGGAGTTTTATAGTCTGATTATGTTGCTTGTTGTAATTGCTTTGAGTGACTCTAATCTTTGGTGTATCGCTTTTTCCTTATTAATCCAAGTATGGGTCTTTGACCTTTTATCCAAACTAAAAAAAATTTTAAAAATCAAAGCTTTTATTGACATAAATATCATTAGGAAAAAAATAGGTAATCCATAGTTATTAGTAGAAATCATCTACATTATAATGTATAGAAAAAACCCATTGAAGGGTTAGTTCCTTTTCTTTCCAAGGATCTTTATGCTCTTGCTTAACTTATTTCTACTTCTAGCAATTGTTATTTTTTCATAAGTTTATTTTCAACTTTTAAGCAACTAGTATTTGGCAAAAAACAAAAGAAAGAAAAGAAAAAATGAAAATGGGACACTTGGGACAATTGAGCTGCTTAAAATATTGCTCTTAAATAGCATCATGATTTTTATCATTCATATTTCAGTGCTTTCCATTACTTGTTTAAGAACTGGTGTGTAATTTATGGTCATATGAGACCACCTACTTTTACTAGGCTTAGGGTAGGATATCTATATGTCTTGTTAGGAAGTAGCTTGCAATGGACCCCAAAGCCCTAAAGAGGTTGGCTCAGTAACCCATTGTATGTTATTTTAATGATTGATAACATTACTTTAAATGAGAGTAAAAGGAATTAACAAGAGTCATTGTTTTTCCTTGCCCATGCCTCGAGTGCTAGTACAAACTAGGATGGGAGTAGAAAGGATTCCTTTTTGTGACCTTGCTTTGTTAGTATGTCTTTTCAGTACAAAAGGATACTAGTGCCACACAAAGTCACTATGGGGGGTGGAGCCTAGTGAGCCTGCCAAGTTAACCTTAGAGTTGGCTCATGCGATGACACTTTCCCACTTACACAATAGATTTCCTAGGTGTCATTGTTGCCTTTGGGTTTAGTATCACTTGTACCTTGGTACCTTGAGTTAGATTCCTTTCAAGCATTTCCTTGACCTAGATGTTGATTTTGACTTTTGGAATTGTTATCATGTTTGGGATTTCAGATTAGCTCTTTAGCACGATGAGAGTGGACCCTTTTCAAGTTACCACAAGGTCGGGTGGTAGTGATTTTTTCTTTTACCATTGAGATCCATTAGTTTGATTTTATGGATGGAGTTTCTTTTTTTTTAAATTTCCTTTCAGTCTATTCTTGTGTACTATGATGGACGGTTATACCTATTGTATTGTTTTATTTCATGGATCCTAAAAGATGATGTAGTCTATTATATGATGTATATTGTTTCATCCTTTCATGCCCTACAACTTGTATAGTGGATGATTATGCATTTTTATTATTGCCAAGTGGCATTTGAGATAATTGTATATTATTTAAATAGATTCGTACTTCTATAATTCTTTTATGTGGATTTGTTATATATTGGTTTTAGTATTAATCAAACTTAAATGTGATTCGACATCATGGTACTATTAAGTATTGTAATCTGTTTTGTGGTATGTGTTTATGTGTATGTTATTGCTTTTTTTATATTATATCTATTGTTAAATTAATTTATTATCTTTTTTTATAGAAAAGAATGTTTGGAAAACTTAGTGAAACTTGAGGTTAATTTTTTTTGGTTCCCTGGTGGGGCATTACAAAAAGGCTTAAAATGGAAAAATTTAAGACACCCCCCAAATAGGAAGTGAGTTTTGAGTTCATGGAGAGTGAAAGGAAATCCACTAGGAGGAAGAGGAAAGTTATACACCCTAGCTCTAGGAATAAGGATGTTCCAAGCCCTTTCCACATTTTAGACACTGTGGAAGCCAACCATCCTTGAATAAAAGTTTGGGGGAAGAAATTAAATCCCCTATGAAGGATGTTGCTAAGGGTAGCCGGGAGAAAGGTTTTCATAGTCATGGCTACAGGAAAACAAAAACTCAGTTGGACAGGCTGGATAAATCAGTACATTACATGGCCAACAATTAGGAAGCCCTATGCTAGAAACTTAAAACTATTACTGAGTTTTCTACAAAGGTCATGCATTTAGTAGCCACTACTTTGTACTTTTCATAGGTGAACATGGAGGAGAAGAAAGCGAGAAAAGAGAGTAGGACCAACCATTTCCTCGATAGCTTCTTGGTAGATGATTGGCTCTCAAGGAGGAGGTGGAGAAACTAGCCATGGAGGATCTTGATGAAAATGAGGGAGAGGACTTGGAGGAGAAAAAGGAGAACTATCCCATATGCCTTTATTTCTTTTGATTTTTATTATGTTATGGTTAACTGTGAACTTCATGGCTGATATGGCATTTTTGGTTAATGTTGCTATTTATCATTTTAATAGCAGTGTTAAGTATTGTCTTTTATGTCTAGAAAAGGTATTGGTTGGATAGTAGGGTGTAATTACCAGGTAGTCTTGAGCCTTTTTTAGTATGGGATGAACCCCTCTTCTTTTGGTTTCTATCTACTACATCAAAAACATTGTGATTATTTTCCAAAAAAATTACTATATTTTACCATGAAATATGTAGATTGTGAAGAAAAAATATAATTTTTTTTATAGATAACCATTATATTTTTTGTCTTTTAAAATTTGATCAATAGTGAATTTTATATGGAATGTGTCTATATGTGTAACAAATTAGAAAAAATCATTATTTTTTTACCTTTTAAAATTTGACCAATAGTGAATTTTATATGGAATGTGTGTGTGTGTGTGTGTGTGTGTGTGTGTGTGTGTGTGTGTGTGTGTGTAGATATAGGTATATGTATATATGTGTGTGTGTGTGTGTGTGTAAATATATTTATACATGCATATATATCTACATATACATATATACATATATATATATACATACATATATATATATATATATATATATATATATATATATATATATATATATATATATATACATACATACATATATAAATATATATTGTTGAAATAAGGTTTGTCATTAGTGACACACACTTATTCAAATTGTAAGTATGTACTGAGCATATTGTATATTTCACAGAGTTAACCAGGGATTTCAGACTCTATCGAGTTCTACAGTGGCTACTAAGTTCAAGGAACAATATTCATTTTGCATTGTGCAATTTCTAGGATAATGGTGATCAACAATGTAAACTAACCTTCATAAGGTTTACTGAGTTCCTTACTACAAAATGAATTGTGCAATTCTTACCAAGTTTTCTATTGTAATGATGTGAATCTAGTTTTGATAGAGCAACTCAGTGTCAACCAAGTGATTTATTTCTTACCGAGCTCGTTGTGATAGCATTGACCAAGCTATGCAGTGTGAATCAAGTGATTCAGTTTATATGTTGAGTCTTACAGTATTCACCGAGTCACCAATGCAGACTAAGTTTAGAATAATTGGAAGTGATTAGTATGGATTGAGCTTCTACATATACCAAATGCATGATGATGTTTAGTATTGATAGTAAATATCGAGTATCATAGCCTCACTGAGCCAATCTTCAGAACCCGAGTTCTTGCAGTTGTGGAAAACTTTGTGTATCTTTTGTAAACTTGTATTGTAGCTGACTTTGTTGGTTTATAAATTGGATTGTTATATATGCAATGTATTTTATCATATCCGATAAAATCAAGTATGTAATGTAACTAGCAGAGAAGAGAAGAAGTGTGAAATACAAAGGCTACAACAGTATAAGGAGCAAGAAAGATGCATCTATCACAAGCAAGTGATCATTACACTCAAAGCAATCCCACTCAACAAACCAAGTTGTAGATTAGAGATCATCCACTGTTTCATCCTAATAGGTGGATTAGTTAAATCCTTTCACAAGGTAGACTTAACAGTCCTTTTTAAATCTTTTTACCAAGTGCATACTTAGGTGGATCAGTTAAATTCTTTCACAAGGTAGACTTAACAGTCCTTTTTAAATCTTTATACCAAGTGCATACTTCATTGTATGTTTGTAAATCCTTTTGCAAGGTGGGCCTGACACTCCTTATTGCTCCGAACAGGCCAAATCATTAGAAGTGGTCATTGTAAGCCTTAATAGGCAAACTTTATAGTGCAGTACTAATGCTTGTGGCTATCATCCCCACCCCAGTTTTACTGTCTATTTAGAAGGTTTATAGTCACCATATTGTGTGTAAAAGTGTCATGAATATTTTAATGTTTTTAGTTATTCATGCATACAAATAGATCAAAATACAATGTGATGGTTTAATTGGTAACTAAGGATTAAGTTTTATTGGTTATTGATTCACACCTCCCCTCTTAGTAACTTAGCTGAACATATATATTTCCAAAAATTGGTATCAAAGCATTTTGGTTCTTAGGGAAAATTTTAACAACTTGATCAAAGATTAGAGGCTATGGAGGTATTCAAACTTGACATTCAAGCTATTGACAATGAGAAGTTGGATTTGGAATTGGCTATTAAAAACTTCAAGAAAGAAAAGGAGCAACTCTCTTAATCCTTAAAAAGAAGAAAAGATCTTGCAAGCCAGATGAATGACCAACTCTACATTGAAGAAAGAATTGAAGACATTCATTTAGAAAGAAACATAGGTGAAGCTAGTGAAGCAATCAAATAACTATTTAAAAAAATGGTTTTCTTTAAGAAGAAGTTAGGAAATTGAGAAGAGAACAAGAAATTTAGTTCAGTAAGATTGTGTGAAGTCATGGAAGAGAAAAACAAGATAAAAGAAGAAATAATGAGATTTAGCATCTATCCCTTCAAAAAGAACACTTCATTGATCAGCTCGCCAATCTAGATGAAGAAATCATGAATCTAAGATTAGAAAATGAAAGGTGTCAAAATGATCTAAACACTGAAAGGAAAACCAAAGAGAGGATGATGAAAGCTTGAGAAGACATGAATAAATTAAATGAGAAAAGACATTACAAACAAAAAGGAAAAGTAGGAATTAGATATACAAAAGAAGGTGAATCATCCAAGCAAGGAGATCAAAAGAATCAAAGACCTACTTACAGTCACTGTGGTAAGATAGGTCATAGATCAAACAAATATTGGAGCAATGGGAAAGCTAAATTTAATGAAAAATGCTACAATTGAAATTATCATAGTCATAGAGCTAATAAATGCAAAGAGAAACCTAAGTTTGAAGGCATATGTCACAAATGTAAGAAACATGGGAACAAATATTCTCAATGCAAAACTAAGATATTGAACCCAATAGAATGTATTATAAAAGCTATAATTGGTTGGGATTATAGCACTTGGTGAAGATATCATTACTATGGAGAATTTTGACACATTGGAATTATTTGTGTAAAACATCACATGAGGACAAGAGACACTACCAGAAGATTTTTTAGTTGTACAGAACTTGGTCATCTTGCCAAGAACTATATGAATACTAGAAGAATTGAAGATGAAAAGAAAGAAAAGGATGATAACATCAAAAATAAAATGAGACAACAACGGATTCCAAAATCTTCTAAGAATGAAAATCTGAACATTGAAGAAAATGTCACTAAAGAATTGGCTAACTCAAGTATTTCTACTTGATCTGTCACATGAAGTACTAGAACTAGGATTCTGAAGAAAATATCTCACATCAATCCAATTAGTAGAATAAAAAATCCATATAAAAATTCAAGATGCAAATGGATCACCAAGCATTCAAGAAGATGTCAATCATTAGTTAATGAGGTCATATTGGAGACCTTACTGAGTGAGGTGGGGTTGCAAGACCCTATCGAGCAAGGTTAGGAGTAACTAAGTTTTATGAGGATACTAAATCATGGATGACTCTACCAAGAATTTAATGCAAGTAAAGTGGAAGATAGTCTATCATTTGAGAGAACAATTGTATGAGGCATTTATTGTGATCAAAAGGAAAAAATTGATAAAAGGATCAAATTGAATTCATTTGTCACTGCAAATTTTTTAGAGCTATTTGTGCAAAGAAATTTCTTAGTGCATTTGAGAGATCTTTAATGAATCACTATTGAAGATTTCCATGTTCTCTCAAACCCTACTAAGAAAAATGGAATCCACTAGCAATAAATCAAAGAAATGATTTGATATGTTAGTTCAAGGTGTGGAATCGAAGGCACCAGACTTTAAGCTAAGTCTGGCTATCACAAAAAACCTAGATCCAATTGGAGCTCAATCAGAAATTCCATCAAAAGGTACTATTGATTAATGATATTTGTTCACATTTTTTATGTGCTACTCAAGATATTGGAACTCTAAAAATGGAGGAATCCTTGAGAGAATTGTGTGTGAATGGTGTGTTAAAATTGGAGCATCAACACCTTCAGAAGGGTTTGACTTACATTTCACACATGCCACAATATTTTCAAATCAAATGGATGAGATTTATCCTCAATTGTGTGCATAATGGTTAGCTATGGTTGGAGCAACCTATTGTGATAACAAAGAAGATGATCCATAGGTTCACTAATCTTCCAACGCTTGCAAAAGCTAAAATGACCAAAACCCTAAGTCAAGTTAATCTAGAAAAAAAAACTTTAGCCAGGTAGGGTGGACGGGGAATGAAGATCAGTTGTGTCACAAATATGGAATTGAAGTTTGTGATACATGTCATCATGCACAAAATATACAGCTTGAGCAGACTCAATAGTGTATCATGTGAAGCAGTGGATCTCACATTCAAAGTGGTCAAGAATAACTTGTCACTTGAACTTACCAAGTTAATATTGAACTGGTTCAACAAGACTATGGAGAGTATGGGTAAGTGCACCAAGTTGTGGTGCCAAAAGTGGGATATAAGTGAACAACTTTTTCCAAAAATCTATAATTTTTGAACTTCAACAAGAATTTGAAGATAGTTACACTCAAAATTTATAGATATGACAAAAGCAAAAGTCATAGTCCTTTGAATCTAGTTTCTAAACTACTAATTCTTTTGTAACATGGTTTAGTTTTAGGTCCTCAAAAAAGGGGGCCACAAAAAGTGGTACTGTTTATTCCAAAAAAACATAACATAGTACAAAGTGTGGCCCCCCTAAAATTTTAACTTTTTTGTTGAAATTCTTTAATCACTTTGGTCAAAAGTTACTTAACACTATGTAGTTTATCCTAGATTTTTCGTTTAATTTTATAATATGTTTTTTTTTTAATGAATTTTTTAACTAGACACATCCCAAAGATGTAAAATATCTATGTGCTCCCCCTAGAAATAATTGAAAACTAATCTAAAATGAAAACTTTTTGTTTTCAAACTGTGTAGAATGGAGTCTAGTTTCTAAAAAACTAAGTTGTTGCAAAATTTGATGAATGAGCTAAACTCTATAGCCCAATTAGTACATGGTGATTTTTGACAAAAAAATGAACATACATTCAAAAGAAATTATAGGATGAAAGGCTTGAAATAGTTCAAATTAAAAATAAATTATATGGTTAGATAGCAAACACAAAGACCTATAATGCTATGTAACCTAATCTTATCGATACCCAACCATGAGGAATCTTGAAGGGGAGCACACAAGAAAAATCAATAATTTTTTGTATGTTTGCTGGAAAAAATGTCTAAGACCTATTTATAAACTCCAAACCTTTGGGTTGGATCTCTAAGGAATAAACCAAGCCTTAGGCTTGGTTTTAATACAAAGCTTTCAATAGCATGTGTGCCCTATAGCATGCATGTGCTATAGCTTGCACCCATTATTAAAAGCATTTGAATTCTCAATAGCACGTGCACGCTATAGTGTTCATGTACTATTGAGACCTAAATTGCAAAGAAAGGGCAAGAGAGAGTAGGGGGGGGGGGAGGAATGGCTATGTGTGTGAGAGAGAGAGAGAAAGAGATAGAGAGAAAGTAGGGGATGGGAGAGGGGAGAGAGGAAGTGAGAAAGAGTAAGGGTGGCAGAGAGAGTATAGGATGGGAAAGAGAGGAAGTATGAGAGAATAGGGGTGGAAGAGAAAGTACAAGATTCAAGAGAGATGAAGTGAGAGAGAGAGTAGGGGTGGCAAAGAGAGAGTACGAGATGGGGGAGAGAGATTTAGAGTAGGGGATGGGGGAGAGAGAGAGAGTAGGAAGTGGGAGATGGAGTGGGAGAGGAAGAGCGAGAGAGAGGAGGATGGGAGTGCATGTGTGTGAAAGAGAGAGTAGGGAATGGGAGAGGGGGAAGATAGAGTAGCTCGAGAGAGAGTAGGGGATGGAAGAGAGAGTAGGAAATGGGAGAGGGAGTGGGAAAGGGAGAGAGAGGAGATGGAAATGTGTGTAAGATAGAAATATAGAGATAGTAGGGGATAGGAGAGAGTGTGAAAATGTGAGAGAGAGTAGGGGGTAGCAGAGAGAGAGTAGAGAGAGAGAGAGAGAGAGAGAGAGAGAGAGAGAGAGAGAGAGAGAGAGAGAGAGTGAGAGTGAGTGAGAGAGAGAGAGAGAGAGAGAGAGAGTAGGTAGTGGGAGTGGGAGTGGGAGAGTGAGAGTGAGTGAGAGACAAAGTAGGAGATGAAAAAGGAGAGAGAGGTGATAGGTGTGTGTGTGTGTGTGTGTGTGTGAAAGAGAGAGAGTAGGGAATGAGAGAGGGGAGAGAGAGATAGAGAGAGTAGGGGATGGGAGAGAAAGATAGTAGGCAATGGAAAATGGAGTGGGAGAGGGAGAGAAAGGGGGGATGGGAGTGTGTGTAAGAGAGAAAGTAGGGGATGGGAGAGAGAGTGTGAGAGTGAGTGAGAGAGTAGGGGTAGAAAAGAGAGAGTGAGATTAGGGGATGGGAGAGAGAGAGAGAGAGAGAGAGAGAGAGAGAGAGAGAGAGAGGGAGTGGGAGGGAGAGAGGGGGGGAATGAAAGTGTGTAAGAGAGATAGAGTAGGGGATGGGAGAGAGTAGGTAGTGGGAGAGGGAGTGTGAGAGAGAGAGAGAGGGGGGGGAATGGGAATGTGTATAAGAGAGATAGAGTAGGGGATGGGAGAGAGTGTGAGAGTTTGAGAGAGAGTAGGGAGTGGCAGAGAGAGCTCATATGGGATGGGTGTGTGTGTGTGTGTGTGTGTGTGTGTGAGAGAGAGAGAGAGAGAGAGAGAAGGGGATGGAAGAGAGTGAGAGAGAGAGTAGGGGATGGAAGAGAGAGAGTAAGAGTAGGGGATGCGATAGAGAAAGTAGAGAGGGAGAAAGAGTACTTGATAGAGAGAGAGAGATAGTAGGCAGTGCAAGAGGGAGTGGGAGAGGGAGAAAGAGAGGGGGCAGATGGGAGTGTGTGTCAAAAATCTAGAGAGTAGGGGATGGGAGTGTGTGTTTCTATGAAAGAGAGAGAGTAGGGGATGGGGGAGAGAGAGTAGGCAATGGGAGAGGGAGAGAGGGGGGGGAATGGCAATGTGTGTAAGAGAGATAGAGTAGGGGATGGGAGAGAGTGTGAGAGTGTGAGAGAGAGTAGGTGGTGGCAGAGAGAGTTCGTACAGGATGGGAGAGATTGAGATTAGGGAATGGGAGAGTGTGAGAGAGAGTAGGGGATGGGAGAGAGAGTCAGAGTAAGGGATGGGAGAGAGAGGGATAGAGTAGAGAGGGAGAGAGAGAGAACTTGAGAGAGAGAAATAGTAGACAGTAGGAGAGGGAGAGGGAGAGGGAGAGAGATAGGAGAGATGGCAATGTGTGTGATAGATCTAGAGAATAGGGGATGAGAGAGAAGAGAGCAGGGGAATAAGAGTGATTGTATGTGTCTATGGAAGAGAGAGAGTAGGGGATGGAGGATAGAGAATAGGAAATGTGAAAGAGAGAGAGTGAGAGTAAAGGATGGGAGAGAGTGTGAGAGAGAGTACAGGATGGGAGAGAGTGTGAGAAAGGGTAGGGAGAGGGAGATAGAGAGAGGGGGATGGAAGTGTGTGTGACAAATTTAGAGAGTAGGGGATGGGAGAGAAGAGCAAGAGGGGGGGATGGGAATGTATGTGTGTCTATGAAAGAGAGAGAGTAGGGGTTGAGAAAGAGTGTGGGAGAGAGTAGGTGGTGGCAAAGAGAGAGAGTACGAGATGGGAGAGACAAAGTGAAAGGATGGGAGAGAGTGAGAGAGAGAGAGTAGGGGGTGGTAGAGAGATAGTACAGAATGGGAGAGAGAGAGTGAGAAAGAGTAGGGGATGGGAGAGAGTGTGAGAGATTTGCGAATGGGAGAGAGAGAGGGAGAGAGAGAGAGAGAGAGAGAGAGAGAGAGAGAGAGAGAGAGAGAGAGTAGGGGATGGGAGAGAGAGAGAGAGAGAGATTAGAGAGGGAGAGAGAGAAATTGAGAGAGAGAGAGAGAGAGATAGAGAGGGATGGGAGTGCATGTGAGAGATCTAGAGAGTAAGGGATGGGAGAGGGGAGAGAGAGAGGGGAATGGAAGTGTGTATCTATAAAAGAGAGAGTTTAGGGGATGGGAGAGGGGAGAGAGAGAGAGAGAGTAGGTGGTGAGAGAAGGAGAGAAGGGTAGATGGGAGTGTGTGTGAGATAGAGTAGGGGATGGGAGAGAGTGAGAGAGAGAGTAGGGGGTGGAAAAGAGAGAACGAGATGGGATAGAAAGAGTGAGAGTAGGGGATGGGAGAGAGTGTGAGAGAGAGAGTAGAGGATAGGAGAGAGTGTGAGAGAGAGAGTAGGGGATGGAAGAAAGTGTGAGAGAGAGTAGGGAGAGGGAGATAGAGAGAGGGGGATGGAAGTGTGTGTGACAAATATAGAGAGTAGGGGATGGGAGATAAGAGAGAGGGGGGGGATGGGAGTGTGTGTGTCTATGAAAGAGAGAGAGTAGGGGATGGGAGAGAGTGTGAGAGAGAGTAGGGGGTGGTAGAGAGAGAGTATGGAATGGGAGAGATATAGTGAACAGATGGGAAAGAGTGTGAGAGAGAGTAGGAGGTGGCAGAGAGAGAGTACAGGATGAGAGAGACAAAGTGAAAGGATGAGAGAGAGAGTAGGGGATGGGAGAGAGTGTGAGAGAGAGTTGGGGATTGGAGAGAGAGAGTAAGAGTAGGGGATGGGGGAGAGAGAGAGTAGAGAGGGAGAGAGAGAACTTAAGAGAGAGAGATAGTAGGTGGTGGGAGAGGGAGAGGGAGAGGGGGAGAGAGAGGGGGGATGGGAGTGTTTATCTATAAAAAAGAGAGTTGAGGGGAGGGGAGAGGGTAGAGAGAGAGAGAGAGAGAGAGAGAGAGTAGCAGATGTGAGAGAGTGTGACAAAGGGTAGGGGATGGGAGAGAGTAGGGGGATGGGGGAGAGAGAGAGAGATAGTAGGAAGTGGGAGAGGGAGGATGGGAGTGTGTGTGACAGATCTAAAGAGTAGGGGATGGGAAAGGAGAGAGGGTGAGAGAGATAGAGAGAGTAGGTAGTGGGAGAGAGAGAGAGAGAGAGAGAGAGAGAGGGAGAGGGAGGGGGAGAGAGAGAGAGAGAGAGAGAGAGAGAGAGAGAGAGAGAGAGAGAGAGAGAGAGAGAGAGAGAGTAAAAAAATGGGTTCATAGGCTTGTTTCAACCCCTTGAATCTCTTCTATACATCAAACTTTTCCTTCTACACCCTTCACCTAGGTAAGATTAATTAGTTTGGAAGCTTGATCCTTCTTTTTCCTTCAAATCTAGACTAGACATAAGATTATGTTCAGTATACGGCTTGCTACTAAAAATAGATGGAATTATCCTACAGCCCTAAATATTTTCCATCTCAAATAACCTCTCCTAACTTGCATTCCACAAAGTAGAATTGAAATCCCACAGTGGGTTTGCAAGTTAGGATTCCATCTTGCTGAAACCCTCAAATTTGGAGTAAATCTAACCTACCTGCACTAAATCTGATATAACTTTTTCTTTATATAAGATAAATACCTCAAACAAATTTTAATGGAATCCTAACTCAACTCTCTATCCAACCATATAAGACTTGTACCACAACCAATCCATACAGGCCATATGGAATACAATAAATAGTTAAAAAGGTAGAAAATATGAGTTTTTTATTGACCAATGTTGTCCACCATCTGTGCAATGACCTTTCCCATGTGTGGGGATCTTAAATACATGCCTTCAAATAGTTATAACTTCTATTTGGATGGTTGGAACACCATAAAACATCATTTTCAATTTGACAACTATTATTTGCAAAAATTGCTCTTTAGCAACTTTTTGCATTTTGCAATTTTTTGCAATTTTTTGTAATTTTCACAAACCTTTAACCCCATGGTGATTTAATGACTCAAACACATCTAAAACACCCCAAAATCATCAAAATACTTTAAAATACTTAAATTATGACTCTTTGGATACAAATGGTCATTGGGCTTATAACAACACCAAAGTGTCAATGTACCTTACAAGTGAGTATTTATTACAAATAAGGACCAATCCTCATTCCTAATGATTCTAATCCATCAATCAACCTTGAATTCATGCCTAAGAGCCTTAGGTTCCATGCACCAATTGTAAAGGCCTACAACTGAATATAGGAGGTTAGAATATTAATGTATAGAGCCTAGAGAGGCCTAGGATCTAAACGAGAAGAAGAATAAGATGGTACTGTACAGAAATTCTAGATTTGAGTGAATAAAGTTCAATTGTTCTTGTCATTTGCACTATTTCTTTGAATGATTTCATTGTATCGTCATTGAATATAGCATTCAACTCTTGTAGGGATGAATTAAGACTTTTGTACAGTCATTTAATAGTTGTTTCAAGTGATCTTGAAGCATTAAATGTCTCATTGTCTTGTTATTTACACTAATAGTGTTGTAACAATCCCAAAAAATTAACTTTTTTGAGGGGTTTTATGGTGATTTGATCCATTCTTTTGGTATTTTCTAGCTATTTCTTGGGTTATGTATCTACTATAACATGTTTCAAATGACACTAACTGATTTGAGTGTAGGAAGAAACATTTAAGGGGTTATCACCATGACTAATAATGGGAAAAAAAGAGGAAAATGTTGCTACAAGTACACTAGTAGAACATTTACCTTAATGATGCTATGATTTTATGTTTGGATGAGTTAGGGCATGTCCTAAGTATGGTGTTTAGTCTTTGAATGAGTCTTAGAAGTGATTGGAAGTGGAAGAACCATAAAACCCTTGTTTTGCACCATTTGATGAGAAGGTTTGTTGGAAAGCATGCCTAGAAGAGTCAACTTGGCAAAAGGACTATGGAATCCTAAGTTTGACATCAAAATACCATATTGCAAAATTTTTGGAAGTTTGGAGCTAAGCTTAAAGTGCGCTTGGTTTGTAAAAGTGGCCCAATTATGCCTAATTTTGAGACAAACTGCCCTATTCCGTACAATCTTTACAAAGGAGTGATATCTTGTTTTTAGATATGTTATATAACTTTTAAAAGGGTATCTGAAAAAGGTTTTTTGGAAATCTTGTGAGATAAGTCCAAAAAATAGTGTTTGCTGACCTAATAGAGAGAGCAGCCTAGTCAATGGGGGTAACTTAGTTTGTGCATGAACTTGAGTTTTGGGGTTATAAAACCTATTGAAACATGTCCATTTAAGTCTGTTAAAACACTTTGTGAGGTTGAAATAGATAGTTGAAGGTATATTCCAAATTTGTGCATTTGACTGCCTTTAAGAAGCCTAGTGAACCTTATAAACCATTCAACTTTGTGAATTTATTATTAAATTTTTTGTGTTACCTCCTTGGCTCTACATCAGTTAGTCTTGTGGATCCAAAGGTGTGGAGTTCAGTGGGTTAATCCTTTTGAATGAAAAGTTAGTATTAAGTATTCAATGAAAAGTTGGTATTCAGTCTTGGTTCATACAAGGGGGAAGTAGTTGGTATTTAGTCTTGAATGAAAATTTTGGTTTATGTAACCAAAGGAGCAAGTGTAAAACTCAATGTAGTCCTTGTGAAAGTGACTCAAGCCTTGAGTGATCTTGTGGAGTATAGAGGATTTGGGTGGTAGTTTGAGTTGGTTGGTGACTCAAAGGTGCATTGGAGTTGTTTGGTGCTTCCAAAGTACTGACTCTGCATCAACTAACCTCTACATCACTTAAGGTGTCATCTCTACATATAATTGAACAAACTATAACATTCACTCTCTACATAAATGGTGAAATAGTTCGCTTTCACTCACCCTTATATCTTTATACTTCCCTTGAAGACCCTACAACTCAGATTGCTTAACATACCTGCCACCTTTACAAATAGCTTCTATCTGTTTCCATACCTCATGGGTTATCATTTATCCATAGATGTGAGAATACTCTATATCAGACAAGACACTAATCAAATATTAACTTTCTATCATGCATATAGAATTGGCTAGTTTTCTCTACTATCTCATACTCTTCCTAGGATCTCCCATAATTTCTTGAGTATCCATATGCCTTTTTTTAACCTCATGGTTCTTATTTAAAACTATAGAGGATGGAATATCAACCTCTATATCACTACTACCAATCTGTATAGGTTGTACAAAGTTGAAACAATAGAGAAAAAGGCAAAAATTCTAAGTTTTATTCAATGTTTTCTGCTCATTGGTCAAGTTGATCACATATAAGTATGGATATCTAGTATGGTTGGATAGCTTTGTGAATCTTCTTTTTTTTGCACTTGGAATGAGGTTCTAATTCACTCTACAACTCAACATATTCCCATTTTACTAACTATTGTCCCCATTTTGTGCCATTACCTAGGGTTTCATCTATTTTCCCTCATATCTTAAGATTCCACAATGGGAAATTAATGACCCTTGGTGGAATCTAAGTTAGGAAAAAAAATTTTATGTTATTTTTGGTTTTAGGTCAAATGAATGAGGTTGGAGAGAAAATTTTGATGCCCTAGGCATGCAAGATCCATGTGCGTGCTAGAAATTTGTAGCAACATCTTCCATAACTTGCTACAGTGAAGGTTTCGAGGCTTTAAAATTAGTATGTGATCATCTTACATGATCCCCCTCATGTTCCAATTTTTGGTTTGAATTTTTTCTCAAGGATTAGGGTACTTCCTTTGTTAATGGATGCTAAATTGCCTACATTCTTAAGTGAGCCTTAAAAAACTTAGTTGTTGCATACTTCTCTTTAAATCCAAAGGCTTTATTATGTTGTATAAAACCCAAAAGGGTATCCAAATCCATGATTCTTTTCTCTGGGTTGTGAGGAACTGTTTGCAGTTTTCCATGTTCAAGGCTACAAGCCTAGTCTTGAGTTTGTGAAGCAACTAGCCAATGAAAGTTGCATAGTTTGAATCTAATGTTTTATTCATGTTATTTTGCACCTAAATAGACCTTTTTCATGCTTGGAAGTCACCTTTTGTCATTATTTGTATTTGTGGGGTTTTGTGTTGAATATGCCTATGGGCCACTTTTTGGGCATAAAAATCAGCAATATAGGTGATTTTTAAAGGCAAAAAACAATTTTATGTTTCTTAGAAGTTAATAAATGTAATTAGGATCATTATGTTAATTTTTAGGTGTCTAGGAGTTAAGATGTCAAAAATTGCAAAAGTTGTCAAAGCAAAATAGCAAAAATGCTGACAACTTTGCAAGAGTGTGGGAGTTGGTAAAGGGATGAGCATTTGGAAATAATTTATTTTATTGATGCCAAACCTTTTCTATTTCATAGAATTAGAATCAAGTGAAAAATGTAAAAATTACACTTTTTGTGCAAATTTGCATTGTTGAAAGTTGTAAAAGTTGCTCAAATTTGCAACTTAGTGGAAATAGGGTCATGGGATCAAATTGTCTACTTAATTAGCTTTGAGTGGCTAGGTAAACCCTATCCCCAACCTTTTCATGTCCCCTTCAGTGCTTGAACATTCTTGGGCACACTGAACGGGAACGTCCCTAAGGGTCACTAAATGCCATAGGGCTACAATCTTTGATGGGGGCATATCTCAAAGCTCATGTGAGGTATAGATGCAATTCTAGTTTCTTTAGGACAATGTTGTAGAGACCTACAATAACCTCTCTCACTTTTTGTAGATCACACTTTTATTTCATTTTGCAACACCATCTTGAATGATGCTAAAACTTGTAGTGTTGGCTAATACAAAGTTGCCAACTGCCAAATCTCTCTCAACTTTTGGCCTGGGATCAAACTATCTACTCTATTAGCTCTGGGTGGCCTAGTAAACCCTATCCCCAACCTCTTCCTATCCCCTTCAGTGCTTGAACATTCTCAGGCATGTCGAACTGGAACATCCCTAAGGGTCACTAAATGCCATAGGGTTGTGATTTTTGACCGGGCATATCTTGGAGCTCATGCGAGCTAAGGAATGTGATTTTGGTTCCTATATGACTCTATTGCAAAGACCTACAATAAAATCTCTCATTTTTTGGAGATCATGCTTTGTTTTCATTTTATGATGCCATCTCGGGTGATGCTAAAACTTGTAGTGTTGGTTAGTACAAAGTTGCCAACTACCAAATCTCTCTCATCTTTCATCATGGGATCGAACTATCTACTTCGTTAGCTCTAGGTGGCTAGGTAAACCCTATCACCAACCTAATCTTGTCCCCTTTAGTTCTAGAATGTTCTCAGGCATGTCGAACTAGAACATCCCTAAGGGTCACAAAATGCCATAGGACTGTGATATTTGATAGGGCATATTTCGGAGCTCATGTAAGGTATGGATGCAATTCTAGTTCCTATAGGACCATGTTGTGGAGACCTACAATAATGTCTCTCACTTTTTGGAGATCACACTATGTTTTCATTTTACAACACCATCTCGAGTGATGCTAAAACTTGTAGTGTTGGCCAGTACAAAGTTGCCAACTTCCAAATCTCTCTCATCTTTTATCGTGGGATCAAATTGTCTACTCTGTTAGCACTAGGTGGCAAGGTAAACCCTATCCCCAACCTCATTCTATCCCCTTCAAAACTCAAAAATTCTTGGTCACATCGAATCAGAATGTCCCTAAGGGTCACTAAATGCCATAGGGCTGCAATTTTTGATGGGACATATCTTGGAGCTCATGCAATGTATGGATGTGATTCTAGTTCCTACAGGACTGTGTTGGAGAGACCTACAATAACCTCTCTCAATTTTTGGAGATCACACTCCATTTTCATTTTACGATGCCATCTCGGGTGATGCTAAAACTTGCAGTGTTGGCTAGTACAAAGTTGCCAACTACCAAATCTCTCTCACCTTTCATCACGAGATTGAACTATTTTCTCATTAGCTCTAAGTGGCAAGGTAAACCCTATCCCCAACCTTGTCTTGTCCCCTTTAGTGCTCAAACATTCTCAGGCATGCCGAATTAGAATGTCCCTAAGGGTCACTAAATGTCATAGGGTTGTGATCTTTGATGGGGCATATCTCAAAGCTTGTGCAAGGTATGGATGTGATTCTAGTTCCTATAGGACCATGTTGTGGAGACCTACAATAACTTCTCTCACTTTTTGGAGATCACACTTTATTTTTATTTTATAATACCATCTTGTGTGATGCTAAAACATGTACTGTTGGCCAGTACAAAGTTGCTAGCTTCCAAATCTCTCTCACCTTTCATCATGGGATAGAACTATCTACTCTATTAGCTGTAGGTGATCAGGTAAACCCTATCCCCAACCTTGTCCTATCCCCTTCAATGCTCAAACATTCTTGGGCATGTCAAACCGGAATGTCCCTAAGGGTCACTAAATGCCATAGGGCTGCAATCTTTGATGGGGCATATCTTGGAGCTCATGCAATGTATGGATGTGATTCTAGTTCCTACAAGACTGTGTTCAAGAGACCTACAATAACCTCTCTCAATTTTTGGAGATCACACTTCATTTTTATTTTACAATGCCATCTCGAGTGATGCTAAAACTTGCAGTGTTGGCTAGTACAAAGTTACCAACTACCAAATCTCTCTCACACCTTTTGTTGTGGGATCAAACTATTTTCTCTTTTAGCTCCGAGTGGCTAGGTAAATGTGGCTAATTCAATTTTGCTAGGTAACAATGTCAAATCTCTCACACCTTTCGTATGTCTTTCTTCATGTGTTTCTAGATTCTAAATATTGATTTGAATTCAGTTGATGTGGCTCTAATGATATGTAGGCAGTGCTTCACAAAGTGTTTAATGGTTATCTAATTTCAACTTATTATATGATATAAGTGACCTATATGCCTATAAAGGTCTTATTATTAGTATCACCATTGTAGTTAATGAAGATCTACCATAAGACAAGGAGCTACAAGACCTCCCTCAATCACCAATATAAGAAATTGAATGCATTCTAGACAAGAGGATAGCCAAACAAACCAAGAGGACTACTTACTATGAATACCTAGTAAAATGGAAACACCATTTATTGGAGGATGCTACTTGGTTGAAACTTAAAAACATTAGGAAGACTTCTTTCAATTTAGAAGAACTCCTAACTAAAGGGACTTAAGTTATTTCATCTTAGGGAGTATGGTTTTAGTTGTGCAATCATACCTGTGGTGAATCCTACAAACTAAGTTGTTTTTTTGAAGATCCTTTTTGTTATTGTGATATTTTGAATTGGTTTGAGATAGTTTAGTTTTTATTTAAAGTGTTTAAGGGAAGTTTTCTAGAAACAATCTAGAAAAAGGCTTGTTAAGAGCTCATTCCACAAATAAAGCCCTAACTTGTATTTGAACTAGTGGAATTCTCTAAGATTCTAGAAAATTCAAGTAAGAAGGGTATAGATATAGATTCCTAGGGCTCAAGAAGTGTCTTGATGGAAAAACCATGTTTGCATTAGTCCCTAAGTTGAATAGCTTAGTGTATTTAGGTAGCATTGAGACCAAAAAGATTTAAAAATGTTGAATTGAATTGATGAGTGTAGTTTAGTGGTGGATTTGAGTTATTTTTTGTTATTAGAGGAGGTATTAGGTCATGCACCAATTCGTGCACCAATTATCTAGTAATTAATTTGAAAACCAAACCTAGTGTAACCTTATTAGGTCTATGTACTTTACATGGGTTAGGTGCTACAAGAATAAAATTGGGAATCTAGGCTTTGGAGTCTTAAATAAATTCCAAAAGGGTGTCTAAATCTACCCATAGAATAGTTAGATTTCAACCTAGGAGGAATTTAAGTCCAAAAAATCAGAGTAGGAGACCTACAAGGAATTCTATGATAGTCAACATTTTTTTATTATATGACAATTAGAGGATTAAACCAAGAGTTGATTCTCAATCAGTTTAATAGAAGGAAGGTGTCTCAATAGAAACTTGGGGTTGGTGAAGCCATTGGTGAAGAGTTACAATTATTGGCTTGGAATAGGGCTAGTGTCCCTAAAACAAAAAGGTGCAAGATCTTGATTGGTGAAGTACTCACCTTGGAGGAGTTCACAAATGACTCTATCACTTTAGATAGGCCACAAAAATGATATCCTAAAGGAGTAAGATATTAGGAAGGCCATAAGTTTAATTTGGTAGATTAAGAAGAAGAAAGTTTTTAAACCTCACTTCTTGCTCAACATATTTGCATTAGTGAGGGGGAGATAAAGAGGATAGATGGCTACATAGATATGGAAAAAATAGAAATATAAAGAGGGGGGGAATAAGAGAGAGTGAGATACAAGGATAGAGAGATATAAAAAATATATATAGAGAGAGAGATAGAGAGATAGGGAAGTAGGGAAATATAATTATAAAGGGAGAAGGAGAGAGGGAGAGAAGGAAATATGCATAGAGATAGAGGGAAACAAAAGAAGATGTAGGTAGACATGAAGATTAAAGGAAATAAAATGATAGTGATAAATGAATAAAGATATAAGAAGAGGATGAATGTGAGATTAAATAGAGAGAATTAGGGAGACATGGAGAGACATCTAGATGGTGATATAGATTAATAGATATCATCATATTAATACTTATTTTTCTCTAATTCAAAAAATATTGAAGATATCATGCTAGAACTCTCTTATTGATTTTGTATTGACTTCATACTTAATTTGTCTTTTTTAGGTCATCCTTTTTAGGTTTAAGTGTATGTGCATACATTAATGATTATTAGCAATTGTAAAATTTGATCTTCTTATTATGTAACAATATTTCTATGCTTAGATGAATACACTATTTATTTGATTATATATCTATAAAATTGGTCTGTGCAATGAAGGTCAGCCATCTACAATCCAAGCTTTCAATTCAGCTAACAAATGGAGAGCTTCTCAATCTACTAATTTCTTTTATGGAGTTCCTAATAAATCTCAAGGTTCTCATTTAGGTGACCAACTACTAGGAGTTCCATGAATAGACCTTCTAATTTTCCACTTTTGGTGTTGTGAGGTCTTGGAACATCAAAACCCACTTTGTTACCTTGTGGAAAAAAGATCATTTTTGATCCAACAAGGGAAATTCAGATTCTTGTCTCCCTTAGGTGAGTGGAGTTTGTAACCTATTGGAAAGTTGTATTATCTTTGGTCTATTCATTTGGAAGTGAGTCATAACCCTTGTTTAGTCCTTGTGGAGTTAGGATAATTTGGGTAGTAGGTTGACTTGTTTGGTGCTTCCTTGTGCATACTCTACATCGTCGCCCATCTTGAGTCCTTTCTATGACATGTAAGGGAAATCTTACATAGTCCAATACAAACTTTTTTAAATATTTAAATTGTTGATTAACACTCTTCTCTCATAGCAATTTCAGAGCTGACTCAATGCATGTTTGTGCAATAATTTGTTATGTGTTGGCAATACAATATATTAATTTGATAATATTTAAGATTAACCTGAATAATTAAAATTGCAAATTTTTTACATAGAAAGAATCATTTATAACCATTGCATTGTTGAATATTGTTTGTATGAATACAAAGTTGGTTTAGTTGAAGAATTTGACCTTGGATAACACAAGATAACACAACTCTTATGATCCAGTGATCCTTCCCAGGGTATTTTCCATACCACTAATCCTCACAGAAAACTTAAATAACAAAATATATGGGTGCAATAGAGGATAGGAGCATAGTTATAATATCACTTTGTGCACTGGGTTAATACTATAAAGGATATGATTGGTGCAATGTTGATTTGTAGGTAATACCATTATAGATCTTGCATTTTTACTATGCTTATTGGGGTCTATATTATATTATCAGCTATTTTATCTAATGCTCAAGGCATTTGATCCTTTTGTGACTACCTCAGAAACAAGTCAAGCTATCAAGAAACACCTCTTAAACTTTGTGAGATCGATCTTGACTGATAAAGTTTATTGCTGATCAATATTGTATCAAAAATTCAAACTAATTAGCTATTGAATTAAACTTGATAAACAACTGACAAAGAAGGAAAACTTTAAACATTAACAAGATCATAAATCATATGATGATTACATATTGGAAATGATTAACTTATGCTTAAACAGTGATAAAGTTTATTGTTAATCAATATTATATCAAAGTTTCAAACAGATTAGGTATTGAATTTAATTTCATACATGAACATATCTAATTTAATGTCATACATGAACAAACATATAATATAAAATGATAACCAATAATGTTGTATATGAACAAACATATCATATATTAACCAATAATTTCATACATCAAATATAAAATGTCATGTATACATCAAATGTGTATTGAATATGTCCATTGATGCCTATATATATACATGTCTATCAACTATATCTTTTCCTTCCCACGAGGGGAAGGAAACAAATCCCTTGAGGTCTTTTGTCATCGTGTGGAGGGAGACAATGGAGATGATGGGGTCCTCCTAACATGCTTGCTTGTCCTCTTCTTGAGGCTCTTCTCTAACTCGAGCTGATACAAAAAAAGTAGATATGAATCAATCTTTATTATATGTTGAAATCAAATATATGTACACACACAATTAATTATTTTTTTACCACCATCAAATAGTTGCTCTGTAAGTCCACCTCGAAGGCTTGTGGAGAATCAAGAATGATGGGACCCTACAAAAATTCAATCAATATAATCACTTATAAATAACATTAGAAATTCTAATACTAACTATTATAAACAAAAACTAAAATGAAAAAAATTATTTCATACCTCAATAATGGTTGTGAGCTAGCCATAGCTATGGCCACTTCACGATCGACAAACTGTCAGAGATAAGGGGGGGTGTTCGACATCATGAGCTGCATGTCATACAATACACATTACATGTAACATGAAACATGAAACAAATATAATAAAATGAATTAAATTAACATGAAACAACTATACCTATATGAAGCTTGTATGAAGCTCCAAGTCCATAGTAAAGGTTGAGGGTCTTGTAGAGAACTAATGCACATGCATAAATTTTTTCATCAATCCTTAATATGATTACTTAATAAATATATGTATTAGTTTAAATGATTAAATTGATACATACCTCTGGACTTGTGGACGAGACAAAAAATGGGGCCAGAGGATCACTGCTAGGCCTGCCAACATTGTGACCCTAAATTTTGAACAATGCCAATAAATGTTAATTAATTAATCATTCACTATACATATGAAATGTGATCAAATTAGTAAATTATAATTTTAATTTACCCGTGTGTCAATGACAAATGTGTCATTTAGGAACTAATCAGTGATGATCCCATCATCTGCACCATCTCTAGCATGAGTGCCAAATGTACATAAGGATTTGCATGAAGTGTACATGTGATCATGATGCGCAAAAGACTCCCCCTCAACTAATGGGCTCATGCAATGGATGAGGTTCTATGTCAAAGCATTAACGGTCTTGAGAGCACTAGCCTCTAATGTTCCTTCACAATTGAAGGAATAGTTGCATCATCGCACTATGGCTTGACCACAGGTGCTCTAACTACATTAGGGTCACAAAGTTCTCCTAGCCTCTCAAATGATGGCCCCCCACCTCTACCCTAGGAATTTAATATATCAAAATAATTGGGGATCTCCCCAAGGACAAGCTTAAAATACAATTTCTTCAAAAAATAACATGGGGACCTCGTGATTGTTGCAAGGAGGGGTATCAAAAACAATCCACCATCTATCCCAAAAATTATTTATAATAGCATCGTGTATGCACCAATGGATGGGGAACTATTTGGTACTCTATCTGACAGTATTTTGCTCATCAGGTTTTCTAAATAATTCACATATTCTACCTTTTGGTATTTATTTATTTTTTTAACATCTTCATATGACAATTTAATTGCATAAAATCATTTTTTTTCATCCCTTTTAACTCACTAAATATCTAATTGACCACTAACTAAGGCTATTTGGGTCTTAATGGATTCGAGGGATGATGCCAATTGAGCCCTCATTGGATTGGTTTGTCCAGATTCTTCTAATTGACCAATTAATCCTTCTAATTCAATTTTGTTTCTTTCTATTTCATTTATTATATTTTCTTGTGTGCCAAGCAAAGGTCTTGCAATTGGTCTAGGTTGCAAAATTTGTTGTTCTTCTTAGGGAGGATTTTGATTTAGAGGTTCTTGAGGGTTTTGAGGTTCTTTTGGATTTTCTAGTTGATTATGGACATTTCCTGATAAAAAATCAATTGAAATCTAAATAAATAAAAAAATCTAAATAAAAATTGTAAAAACCCTACAAAACAATATAAAAAACCTACAAAATAATATGAAAAACATATCAAACAATGCAAAATGAAGTTTAGATCACATATGGCATGGGCATGGGCATGATTGCGATCTCAAATTTCACTGGCGAGGAGGCATATCAGCAAGGGGGATGGTGAAAAGCTTTTTTTTTTAACTCACGTATGCACTACTATTGGAAGAACGTAAAAAAATTGAGATGAAATAGATGGGCTGCGAGTATGCAGCACATTTATAAAAATTCACTTTTTTGAAAGTGCACTATGGCTTGGGTTACCCAAGACATAATGGGTACATGCTATAGCACATACGTGCTATTCAAAAATAGAAAAAAAAAAGGTTGTCACCTTTTTGGCACCACAACTCGGTGCATATACCTGTATAAGAACTTAAAAGAAAAATCCTTGAAGTTTAGTTCACTCTTAACTTGTCTATTTTTCTATGTGCAAATATTTTTCCCATTTAAAGGTACAATCATATGGAAGAAGGATGTACTTGTTCTTTATTAGATCAATGAATATATAGCTGAAATGGGAGAAACTATGTTAGTATTATAGATAATTACTTTGATGCATTCAAGGGCATGATGAAACATATTTAGGATCACTATGAAACTTGTTGATAATTACAAAGATGATATTTGTTTCATGGTTGATAGTGATAAAATATATATACAAGTAGCAAGACCAAGAATTTTATGGGTCAAGCCTCTAGGTTATGAGGTTAACATTGATGAAATGAAGGAAATTATTGAAGTACTAATTAATGAGCCTATTGACCCAAAAGCTACATAATTTGGCACCTATGGTGAAGCAAAGGTGAGAATAGAACTTGAAATAAAACTCCCTCGGGTGATCAACAAAGGGAAGAAGAGAATTGAAAAATTGAAAACTAGATCCACTCTTCTATTGACTAAAAGAAAAGGTGACAATATTGAGGATGATGAAGTAGAAGATGAAGAGAAATCAAAAGAAGAAGAACATATAAAGAAGAAACATAAGGTTATTATAAGAAAACCTACCAAACCATCTATTGATGTGTTCACAAGGAGGACATCTAAGAAGAAACTTGATAAAGGAGGAGATGTGATCTTTAAATGGCCTCCACCCACCTTTCAGGAAAGATTAAAGGATATAGATTAAGGAGCTGACATAATAAGCTTTAGATCACTAAAGTATGAGACTAAGATTTTCAAGGAGTAGAAGAAAATAGAAGACATAATAATTTCTAGGATGAGTAAATGGAAGTGTTCCCTAGACTACCTTTCTCAGAAGATTCTAAGTGATTTGATGGAGAAAGTCAAGCCAAGATTGGAGAATACTATGAAAACTGCTAAAAATATATATGATTAGACCTTGAGGTAACTCATAGTGAGCTTAAGTGATAAGGAAGTAAAAGAATATTTAAAGAAGAATGAAGAAAAACTTGCCTTGAGATTCAACATTTGTCTTATATTGATGAATGACATTGAACATGTGGTAAGAAATGCCACCAACACATGGATGAACATTTATGCTCTTCACAAGAAGAGTGATTTTATTGTTAATGTTGGTGACGAGGATGAATTTGATGGTGAACATGACAAGGAAGAGGAAACTAATGATGAAGAAATAATACATTATGATAAATGAAGAATAGGAATAGGAATAGGAGGCTATAGAGGAAGATTTACTTGAAGTTTAGAACATTGAGGAGATTGACCCATAGAAAATTGTGGTAGTGTTCATAGCCTTACTTCCTCATTCTCTAAGTGAAGCACTAAAAACATCAAGCCCAAAGAAAGGTACTATAGGATTGATTGTGTCAAACATTGTATGCACAAGTACTCAATCAATTTTTACATCTATCCAGCTCACTACTTCATTGACACAAGTGACAAGAACTTCGTCTACTGAGTAGACAACACTTCCTCCTCCATTAGTTTTGGTTACATAAGGTATTCCTTTAATAACTACAGTATCTACTTTTTCATCCAATCCTACTATTTCTTCCATTGTTTCCATTTTGAGCATGAAAATAATAAGTGAAAGGATAGTTGACACCAAGCCTCAATTGAGTACAAAAATTTTGAGTAAAGGCAAAGAGAATGAAGAAGAAATTGGTCTTGATGGGGAGATTGTTATTCCAAAACTAGATATCTCCAATCTTAATACTAATCAAATGCATATATTTGGAGAGCTACTTTAGAAGAAAGCTAAATGGTAGTGGCTTACAAATGAATGAAATAAGGAATTTCAAGTGCTTGAAGATACAAAGAATATTCTATAAGAAGCAATCAGCATAGAGGTTTAAACTTCTTAATCAATTTTGGCTTGGTTAGCAGAGGTAGTTGAGAAATTCAATGAAGATTTGAATGGATAGGAGAAGTTGTTGTAGAGAGTTGAGAAGAAGTTTGAGAATAAAGTTTTGGAACTAGTAGCACAACAGATTACTATTCATCAAGTAGACGTGTCTACTATTCTAGGCTCATTGGAGACCTCTTGCAAAAATGTGACTTCATTCTTTGGTAAACTTTGTGATACTTCAATTTTCACCAAGGAAATTAAAGATAAAATTTCAAAGATTGACGAATATCTAAAGGCATGTGCAAAATAGTTGCAACCTGATCCAAGTTACACTCTGCCCACTATATAAAGATCAAATTCTTAACTGATATGCAGGAAGAATTTCTAAGAGAATAAGCTAGAATAAGAGCTATAGTAGTAGATATATATGGCATGTTCTCCCAAACATGGATGCATTACAAAAACATAATACAAAAGCTAAAATTCTAATCCATGATAACAACTTCTCAATTGCAGACCACATGATAAAACTTTTAGCAAAAGTCAAGTTGCATTACACACATGCAAAGTGTTGCAAGAAAATTGGGACAAGGCAATGGTGTTGATTCTAAAGGTACATTCATATTTCTTGTCACATTTTGGCATTATTGTATAATATATAGCATAGATCTTTGGCACTAATGTCAAAGAGGGGGAGAAGATATATATTGTAAAGGGGAGATGTTATAATATAAGGAGGATAAAATATATATATATATATCATATGTAAAGATGAGAAGATGTGAAAAGATGTAAATTATATTGTATATATATGTATGGGGAGCATTATCATATCATATATGTATAGAAATATCTCTTACAAAAGAAATTTTGAAAAATGCCAAAAAAAAGTACTCTACTGAGTTGAAGATGCAAGATGGAGAATAAAAGGTGTTCTTGAAATTTTTGAATTTAGTTTTGGGTGATAAGTGTTTTTGTCACTAATGTCAAAGGGGGAGATTGTTGACATAATAGTCAAGTTTTTTTTAAGTGACACACACTTAATCAGTTTGTAAGTATCTACCAAGTGTATTTTATAGTTAATAGAGTTAACCAAGCATTTTAGATTCTATCAAGTTCTATAGTTGCTACCAAGTTCAAGGGACAATATTTAGATTGTGCTTGCCATTTTGTACCATGATGGTGATTAGTAGTGTAAACTGAGCTTCATAAAGTTTACTAAGTTCCTCAGTGCAAACTGAGTTGTGACATGCTTACTTAGTTTGTATTTATAATGATGTGAATCTAGTTTTGACCGAGCCACTCAGTGTCAACCAAGTGATTCAGTTTGTACCAAGCTCATTGTGATAACATTAACTGAGCTATGCAATGTGAATCAAGTGATTTAGTATATATGTCATGTTTCACAATATTCACTGATTCACCAGTGCAAACCGAGTTTAGAATACTTGGAAGTGATCAATATGGACTGAGCTTCTACATCTATCAAATGCACGATGATGTTGAGCATTGACAATAGATGGCAAGCATTAACAGTAGATACCAAGTATTAGACCATCACCAAGCTAGTCTTCAAAACTTGAGTTCTTGTAGTTGTGGCCAACTTTGTGTATTTTGTGTAAACTTGTATTGTAGTTGAATTTGTTGATTTTTATATTGGATTGGTATATATGTAATGTATTGTATCACATCCAATAAAAAGAAAGTACGTAATGTAACTTGCAAAGAAGAGCAAAAGTGTGAAATAGAAAGGCTATAGTAGTATAAGGAGCAGCAAAGATTTATATAGGAAGGTGATCATTAAACTCAAAGGAATCACACACAACAAACCAAGTTGCAAATCATAGGTCAACCACTATTTCATCCTAATAGATGGATTAGTTAAATCCTTTCACAAGGTAGAATTGATAGTCTTTTGTAAATCTCTTTACCAAGTGCATACTTCATTATATGTTTATAAATCCTTTTGCAAGGTGGACCTAGCAGTCATTGTTGCTCCTAATAGGGTGGATCATCAAAAGTGATCATTGTAAGCCTTAACAAGGCAACTTTATACTGCATTACCAAAGCTTGTGGGTATCATCTCCACCCTAGTTTTAATTTCTATTTGGAAGGTTTCTAGGTCACCATATTGTGTGTAAAAGTGTTATGAATATTTTAATTATTTCAGTTATTCATGCATGCAATTAGATCAGAATACACATGAAGGATTAATTGGTAATTAAGGATTAAGTTTTATTGGTTACTCATTTACCCCTCCTCTCTCAATAACTTAGCATGTTATATATATTTCCAACATAGACACAGACACACGTATCTATATGTATGTATGTATGTATCTATCTATATATATATACATATGCAAATATATACATACATACATACATATGTGTGTGTGTGTGTGTGTGTGTGTGTGTGTGTGTGTGTGTGTGTGTATATATATATATATATATATATATGTATGTATGTATGTATATGTATATATGTATACATCTGTATATGTGTATATATATGTATATGTATATATGTGTATATATATGTATGTATGTATGTATGTATACACATACGCACATGCACTCTCTCTCTCTCTCACACACATATACATATACATATATAGATACATATACATACATACATACATATACACACACACACACACATATATATATGTATGTATATGTATATATGTATACATATGTATATATGTATATATGTATATATATGTATATGTATATATGTGTATATATATGTATGTATGTATGTATGTATACACATACGCACATGCTCTCTCTCTCTCTCTCTCTCTCTCTCTCACACACACACACACACACACACACACACACACACACACATATTTGTTTCATTGTACAAGGAGATCAAACTTAACCATGGATCCTCCACCTTTAGATAGTCATAATACTCTACCTCTTTTGTTGTGACTATAATATGTAGATAGTTAAATAAATAATGATAAATTTCTATGACATATATTATTATAAGTTAAAAGCTATTTGAAATAATTTGTATAAAGAATTTTTAAAATTAATTAGGTTTTGGTAATGTTTGCATCAATGAAATGTATTTAAAATTTTGGTAGAAAGGGGGTTTTTACAATCAATGAGTTATGTTTAGTCTTATAAACTTTTTTATTTGTTAGATAATATTATTAAAATGTTTCAATTAGAATATATATTTTGAAAAATATTTTATCTTTTTTTTTTTAAATAAAATAGTTTTTCATATTATTTGACAAGATGGTACTATCATTACAGTTTGAGAATGTACAACACTTTGGTTGTGTAATTTATCTATAAAATACATTTAATATTTATTTATAAATTCATTTTATAGCATTGTATTAAAATGATAAGAGTTTTTGTGATCAAATTTAGTTGTTAGTTGTTAATAATAATTTATTTTTAATTTCAATTCATCTTTATAAGAATATTATTTAAAATATAGTTAAGTATATTATTTATGATTTATTTAACAGATATTGACATTTTCCAACAATATTATAAATCTTAATTTTGATCTATTTCCATAGATAGAGGAATAAAACTTAAGTCTATTAGGCTAGTAAATTGACATTCATGATAATATCAAGCTAAGGTTGGAGAATATGGAAGAGGTTAACATCTAAAGAAACATGTATACAAAAAATAAGAGAGATAATAGAATGATATCTATCATTAGAATTTTAGACTAAATCTTCACTTTAATTTATTATTGTGATGCAAAATAAGAAGCCAATGCTAAAGGTTTCAAAAAATAGGTTCTAGTGTAAAGAAATATAGTTAAATGATTAAAATATAGTCATCTTCAACCCTATATATATATATATATATATATATATATATATATATATATATATATATATATATATATATATATATATATATATATATATATATATATATATATATATATATATATATATATATATATATATATATATATATATATATATATAAATGCTTAATTTTGTAGAAATCAACATGGCTACTAAAGTCTACTCAATTATTCTAAATTATTTGCACTTATTTCTCAACTCCAAGACATAGCTTTCTTCGATAGTTTGAATAAATCCTGCCAAAATATATTAAGATTCTATATGCTCTTAAATTTTTTAATCCCTTTCTTGAAGAATGTATAAAAGAGATATTGAACAACAATTGATTATGATAGTTAATAATCATATTCTTTAAATTTGAAAATAAAATAAGGCTAAAACTTGCTTATTGAAAAATTCTTTTAATACTTTTAAATTTGAATGTGAAGTAGGTGGATGGAAAATAAAATGTGCATTATAACTTAACTATATATTACTTATTATTATGTCCCATTAAAGCATGAAACTATAGTTTTTAATTTCTTTTTCACTATTAGTTTCTTCATTGGAGACCGAGAAAGATGGAAAAATTGTACCAAAAACTGTTGTGTTGAAGAAATTATTGAATTAAACACAAGCCATAATATAAAATTTTTTTTTTCCCTTCTATTGGTATTTTTGTTGGTAGTCATTTCTATTTTCTATTCAGAATTTTCACAAAAAGAATAGAGGTAGAAATGACATTAGTGGGAGGTTTTATGTGGCATCTTGCATGTTAGCTTGATTGTGTGTATGTTCTATTTACGTAAACCAAATGTCAAAGAACTACTATAACATGGTCTATGTGTGTCAATCTATAGAATTTTCTTTTTCAAGTGCTTCAATAGTTTTCCCCCCCTTTCATTTGTGTTACTAATTTGGAAACCAAACAATAAGCATCACTTTTCCTTCTATTTTGATTTAAAATTATTTTTCCCCATTTTACATTTCTATTTCTATGGATTCCATATTTAATATCTGATTGTAATAAAAATACTATATCATATAGGGTTCTTGTTTAAATAGGCATTCAACTATAATTTCACATTCCTTTGCTTCATAATATTATTTTTATATATTTTAAATTATATTACTAGGTGACTAGATTGGTGGCCTGAAATTTTGCTCATAATCTTCTTCCAACTCTCACTGACTGGTCGGTAAGTTCCTTGTCTCTTCTATATTTACACTATAGTTTTTTACCATGGAGTTTTTTCAATTAGTGGAAATATTTTCCAAACAAATTATTGAAACTTTTCTATTTTTCTTTCAAATCTATCAAAATTCATCATTCGCTTATCCCTAGGGTTTTATTAGAAAAATTGCAAGGTGATTAACATCTCCAATTTGTCAAATGTTGATTTATAGAAGTGGATAATTGAAGATGAACCTCCACATAACTTATGCTTCAAACATAAAAAATACTCTAGGACTGGGCTAAGTTGAAATATTTCAAATTGATACATAAATCCAGAAACAATATTGATAATTCCAAAATACTATGAATGTGGTTGTTATTTTTGAATTATCAGAGAAAAATGGGCTTTTAAAGGAAAAATTCATGAAAGGTGAAAATCCCCCAATAGATTATGAAAATTCCAAGAAAGAGTAAAATTGAAAAAGAATAAAGTTGTTAAAACAGCCTTGACAAATTGGAAGCTCTTGTCCACTCCAAAATTCTAAAAAAATTCTAAAGAGGCCAGATTTTTAAAATCCTTGTCAGAAAATTCCATGACTATTCCAAATTTATGAGAATTCTCTTGAATTCCCTAGAAAGATGAGCTCTCATGTTGATAATGAAAATTTAATGGGAATGTCATTTGTTAAAAAAGTATTATCTTGATTTGGATCAATGAAACTTTGGCCAAATATTTCTTAACCTTCACCATCATTCAATTGACATGCCCATTTCACTCATCCAACAAAATCAATACTAGGAAAACACTTGGAATTGAGGAAAAAACCTAATCACTAATTATTTTTATGAAAGAGTAAATCTAGAAAGGAAAACAAAGGTAAACTTATAGAAATAGGCTTTTTTTTCCTTATCTTGTAAGTGCCAGTTATGTCAACCCATGGGCATTATACAAGAAATCATCCATGTGTAACCAAATACAACTCTAGAAAAGGGTTTCCATGGGCATCTTAGATATGCATACCCTTTGTTCTAATTACCAATGATACAACATTTGCATAGGAAACCACTATCTTTTCTATCTTAAATGCTCTTTGAAAACAAAAAAATTGAAAGACAAGTTTTTTCCTATGGCTTCCATAGTTTCCAAACTATATAATTAAATGTAGTCCTTGGGAATCCATTTCCAATGGAGTCGTATGTTAATAAGTTAAGTATAAATTCATTGTGAATCATCCCTTGTCTCTTATTTCTTTTCAAACATATATGTCAGTTTTTTTCCTTCATTTGAGATCTTTTAATTTTATAGTAACCTGTACAAGAAGGAAATATAATTAAGAATTTCTTTTCTAAAATTCATATATCTATTATTTTTGTCAATATAATTGAAAATTCACACTTATGATATTTTCTACAAGAGAGAGAGAGAGAGAGAGAGAGAGAGAGAGAGAGAGAGAGAGAGAGAGTATAGCTCTATATAGCTCTTGTTTTGTCCATTCCCCACATGTGCAAAGGTAATGAACATATTGGTATATTAAACAATAAGAATGCCAATATATTTACCTATAAATTTGAAGGAATGGAAACACATCATGAGATCCAACTCACAAAGTATAAAAAATTGATCTAAAAAATATTGTTTTGGGCTTACTACTCTAGAAAGGCATGTATCTAAGATGATAAATCTCAAAGAAAGATACAATAGACTTGTATAGTAAAGGTCTCTATTTATAGAAAAGATTAAATAGTTATACAATTACAATTGCATATATTTTATCAACTATTTTTAAAAAAGAATTATTTAAAATGTTGATTATAGTTCTTGTTTCATACGTAAATAAATAGTGTCATGATTATGTTGGTATCTCTAAATCTTGCTGTCTATCAATGTCAAATATTTAGTCATATAAGGTAGAGTTAGTCGATCATCACTGCGACTGAGCTACTCTATATAGGCTGAGTTATGTAAAAACTTGTAAATAATCTTGTATATGTCGAGCTCTATAGGAGCCAAGAAAATCTTTGTTCATTGAGTATCTTCAATATAAGCTAAGCCTAGTGAATGTTAAGTAGAAAAAGCACATTGATGCTAAGTTATATAGAAGGAGTCAAGTATAGTTAAGGCCAAGCAATAGAATGAAGAAAAAATATGACCAATCATTAGAGAAAGTCATTTCTAAGTAATATAGAGAGATCATAAAAGTTTGAAATGATACACAATTTAGGGTAAACCATTTTGAGCTAACATGAACATAACATTTTATGATTTTTGATTTTGTTACAAAGACTACATTACACGTTCTAATTGTTGATAACAATTATTCAATTGTATATTGTCATTCATGTTACAAAAATGTTATGCTCTAATTGAACACTACCAGTTAAGAGTGATTACACAAGACTCTAGTATTTTCCAAGAAAAAGTTTCAGAACAAGAGAAGTTCAAGAATTCATGTGTAAACTGAGTGAGGTTGATTACCAAAGGAGTTCAGTGTAAACCAAATCAGGTCAATTATCAAGGAACTCAGTGGTAACCGAGTGACCTAGTTTTAGCTGACCCCCAATAGATTAGTTTCATTCATTTGCACAAGCCAACTCAGTGAATTTTATTTGTTTATTTGTAAAGGTATTTAAGTTGACGTGACATTGGTTTTCATATATATGAAAGGTCAAGTTGTGGATTGAAACATGGAAGTTGTGAAAAGAGAATAAGATGTTAATAAAGAAGGATATTTGGTTAAAGGCAAAGTATCCAAGAAATTTCAAAGAACATTCTGATGAATGAGACCCAGAGGATAAGCTAGAATAGTGATCTAAATCTACAATCTAGTTAGTTCATAAATCAAGTCAATCATTGTTACTCTCTAACAATTATAGCAGTGAAGAAATCTCTTAATAGAGTTGATTTAATAGTCATTTTGTAAATCCTCTAACTAGATGGTGTTAACATTAAGTTATAGTTTCCATTAGTGACAACACTTATCTACATCAGTGAAGTCACTGAGCTTAGCATTTATTTTCCTACATCCACCAAGCATTCTAGTGTTAACCAAGCTACAATAGTTTACACCGAGAAGAATAGTGGCTACTGAGTGGATACAGGCAATGTGAAGACCAATAGTGTCTATCAAGCTTTGCAGTATCTACCGAGTAGTAGGTTTGTGTCATGGAAATTTAGTGTAAACTGAGCATTGGAAGAAGTAGTGTTTACCAAGTGAAGCAAGGTAAACTTGTCATGCAGTATCTACCAAGTGACACTGCATCTATCAAGTCACTAGTGGTCACCGAGTTCAAAACTACATTGAGTGATTAGTATGGACCAAGCTTTCACTTCTTTCAAGCACATGACAATGTTGAGTAATATAGTGGCCATTGTGTATCAGAAGGTCACCAAGTTAGTTCATTGAACCCGAGTTATTTACTATTGGGCCGACTTTGTAATGTGTTGTTCACTTGTGTATTGGCCAACCTTGTGGTTTTATAAATTGGAAAGGTATATATGTAAGATGTATTGTAATCTATCATTAAAAATGTATTATGAATGAAATATTGTGAGAAGTGCATGCGAAGGAATATCAGTACTAGTTTAAGGAATTAAGCAAGGTCATCAAAGGAGTAAAAAAGTCTTATCTACCACATAAGGTGATCAAGTGCTTAAGGATTTTATTAGCAATTAGTTGTAAGTAGATCCACTACTTCATCCTAATAGGTGAATCAGTCCTAAATCTTTTAACAAGGTAGACTTAACAGTCTTTGTATATATCTCTTAACCGAGTGCATACTTCATTGTATGTTTGTAAATCCTCTAACAAGGTGGACCTAGCAGTCTTTTGTGCTCCTAATAGGAAAAATCACTAGATGTGGTCAATGTAAGCCCTAACTGGCCAACTTTATGCTGCAATAGTGAAGTTTTGTGGGTATAATCCCCACCCTAGTTTTACTTTCTATTTGGGAGGTTTTTGGGTCACCCAAATATTGTGTTCTTTATGTGATGAATGTTCTATCTTTTAGTACCAATGCATGCAGTATTATAGATGAATTTATGATGATTGTTTTACATGGTCACATGCTAAATTAATGAAATTATTTGAAGTTACTGATTCACCCCTCCCCTCTTAGTAACTTAGCAATTATTGAATATTTCCAACAATTGGTATTAGAGCTTTGTGGTTCTCAGGATAAAGTTTAATAGCTTGAGCAAAGATCTAAGGACAAATGGAGATATTTAGACTTGAAAAGGAAATTGAAAATGAAAAGCTAGATCTAGAGATGGTCATAGTTCAACTCAAGGAAGCAAAGGAGCATCTTTCCTAATCCTTAAAAAGAAGAAAGGAACTTGTAAATCAGCTGAATGATCTCAAGTATGTTGAAGAAAAGATTGAAGACTTTTTCCCTTCAAGCAGTTCAGATGAAGCAAACAATGCAATCAAAGAACTTCTAGAAAAGAATGGATCTCTACAAGAAGTAAGGAAACTCAAAAGAGAACAAAAAATTCAATCTATCAAGCTATATGACATCTTGGAACAAAGAAATAAGGCAAAAGAAGATTTGGAGGCTAGAAAAAATGAACAAAAAAATCAATCAAATCAACATGAAGTTATTGATCAAATCACAGAAGCAAATGAGGAAATCAAAATTCTCAAAGCACAAAATGACAGAATAATAAATGACTTGAGTTTTGAAAGAGAAATCAAATAAAGAACTGAGATCTAAAAAGAAAATCAATGAAAAATTGAAGAATGAACTAAATGCTGAAAAAAAAATCAATGAGAGAATGATGAAATCTCAAGAAGACATGAATCAATTGAATTAGTAAAATGAGCAGAATATTCATAGGAAAAAAGGTAAAGTAAGACTTGGATACAATGAAGAAGAAGGTGAATCTTCCAAGCAAGGTTCTAAAAGGAATCAAAATCCTACATGTAATCACTATGGAAAAATAGGTCACTCATCAAACAAGTGTTGGAGCAATGGAAAAGAAAAATTCAATGGAAAGTGCTACAACTGCAATTAGCATGGTCACAAAGCTAATGAATGCAATGACAAACTAAAATTTGAAGGTAAATGTCACAAATGAAAGAATCATGGTCACGAGGCATCCCAATGTAGATCCAAATTATTTAATCTAGTTGAACAACTTTTAAAGGCAATATTTTGATGGGACTATAATACGTGGTGCATATGTCATTATTGTGGAGAATATGGACATAGTAGCATAAATTGTGCAAGGCATCATCTAAGAAAGAAGGATACTACTATAAGATGCTACACATGCACTAAACTCAATCATATAGCTAAAAACTGTATGAACATAAGCAAAGTTGAAGATGAAAAGAAGGCTAAGGCTGACAACATCAAGAAACAAATGAAGTAGCAATGGATTCCTAAATCTATCAAGAAAACAAGCTCAAATCATGGGAGTGAAGTAACTCAATAAGTGGGTGACTCCAACCTCTCAAACTAAGCTTGTAAGGATGAATTAGAGTTGTAATTACTAAGAAAATCATAAGCAGTTCCAACAAATGTAAACAATGCAAAGGATACAATCAGTATTATATATACACAAGGATCACATAAATTTTATCTTTTGTTGAGTTCCATTTGACTCCACCGAGCGAGGTTAGTTAAATATTTTACCAAGAGAGGTCAAGAATAGTAGAAATTTGGTGTATTTGACAAGTTGATACTCTTTTCAAGTTAAGTCAATTGATGATAGTCTATCATGCACTATTTCATTATGGCACCGAGCATTTATGTAAATTTTTCAACAAAAAGGGAAAATTCAACTTCATTTTTCCCCACATTCATAGCATTCAAAGGGTAGAGAGATTTGAAAGAGCATTATAATATTTTCGAGCAATTTAGTAGTGAGATCTTCATGAGTTGATTCACCTATCAAGTAGTGATGACATCTACCAGTGGAAGTAGCAGCAAACAAAAGAAGGGTTTCAAAATGCTAGCTAAGGTTGTTGAATGGAAAGCACCAAACTTCAAAATTGTTCATGCCATTGCTGAGTCACTTGATCCTTACAGTGCCTAGTGGCAAATCTTGCCAAAGGTACTTCTAATCAATGATATAAGAACTCATTTTAAATTTATTGTTCAAGAATTAGGGACATTAGAAATGGATAATGCCCTAGAAAAAATGTGTGTTGATGGAGCACTGAAACTCGAGCATAAGCATTTGGAAATGAAAGGGTTAACCCATATCCCTCACTTGCCACAAAATTTCCATGTGAAATGGATAAGATAAATATTGAGTCAATTTCACAATGGACAATTATAGTTGGAGCAACCCATTCTAATTACAAAAAAGATGATACACAAGTTTATGGGTCTACCAATTCTAAGCAAAGCTAAGACTACCAAAATCCTAGGTCGGGAGGAGCTACAAAAGAAAACCCTAGCCGAGTGGGATGGTAGAGGTTTGAAGATAAATAATGTCATTGATGTAGAGCTTAGATTTGGCATCCACATCATTGCACACAAGATCTATAGCTTGAGTCAGTTGAATAGTGTTCCTTGTGAGGCAGCAGACCTAGCATACAAGGTTATAAAGAAGAACCTTGAATATGATCTTTTAGATGTATTATTGAAGTAGTTGGACAAAAATATTGACATTGTGAAAACTTCCAAGAGCAACCCCTTCAAGTTTAGATCACTGCTTACTTCTTTATTCTTCTATTTCTAGAAGTTCTTTCCATCTAAAGGCACTATTGTGTGGAGGAAAGACACCCTTGTTCTGTATTTGATAAATGAATTCATCGCAGAAATGGATCAAAAGTTTGAAAGGGTGATGGATAAATATTTTGAGGTTTTCAAGGAGAAGATGAATAATAGGTTCAGAATCCCACCACCCAAGCTTGTAGAAGACTATAAGGATGATATATGTTTCATGGTGGACTGTGACAAAGTGTATATTCAAGTAGTCATACCAAGACTTTTCATTGAAGCATTATTCAATGAGACAACTAATCCTAATCTTCCTACATTTGGCACATATGAAGAAGCCAAGAAGAGGATAGAGCTTAGTATTAAGATTCCTCAAGCTCTCAACTGAGGGAAGAAGAGAGTTGCCAAATTAAAGACAGTTGAAGATCCTCTAATTCTTACCGAGGGTAAGGGTGAAGATGAAGAGGATGAACCTGAAGATGAAGAGGAAGAATCAAAGAAAGAGGAAATTGTAAGGAAGAAAGGTAAGGTAATCATTACCAAACCTTCAAAGCCAACCACTACAATATTTACAATGAGGGAAAGGAAAGGAAAGAATGAAAGTGAACCTATTTTTATCCAGCTTTCACCTACATTTAAGGAAAGGATGAAATAGCTAAGAGTTAGAGCAGGAATTAATAACTTCAAGGCTCTCAAGTATGAGACTCAGACACCAACTGAGTGGAAAGAAATTGAGGACTTGGTTATGGAGAATATGGGTACTTAGAAATACTCTCCTAAGAAAATGCAACTTCAAATCCATGCAGATCTTTTTGCAAAGATCAAAGTCAGATGGAAAAATACTATGCAAACTGTCAAGGATATATTTGAACAAAAAATAAGACAGTTGGTACCCAGTCTAACTGATGCAAAGGTAAGAAGGAAATGAAAGAGCATGAAGGAAAAATGCTTCTAAAATTCAATTTATGCCTCATATTAATGAAAAACATTGAATCAGTTGTGAAAAGTGCAAATGATATTTGGAAAGTCATATACCATCTAAACAAGCCAACTAATGAAACTATGGAAATTAAGCATGATGATAGTGACAGTGATGATGATGAAATTCCATTATTCATAGCTACAATAGGAGAATTACATGCATTGATGGAAGAAAGGGAAGAAGAAGAAATGGAGGAAGAAGCAAAAGAAGAAGACAAAGATGACAATGACCTGGTCAGAATAGCAACTAAAGCAATTGCATCACTTCCTCACACTCTACCAAACATTGTTACATCTGTGGAGAAAATTTCTACTAGTGAGATTATGAGTACATCAATCACTTCAATTTTTCAATCTTCACCAGCCACCTCCTAGCTCTAGGTATCTGCAATGGAAGGGCCTAGTACTTCATTTATCGAGCTAACAATTACTTCTTCAACTACCAAGCTAGCTCCCTCTTCCCTTGAATTATCTTCATGTACAGTAAGTGTAGTAGTTAGTTCTACAATTTTTTCTACTTTATCAATTCTAGTTAGCTCTTCAATTTTAATTACATCAACATTATCTACATCTGCTTCGATTCCAATTAGTTTAGTTATAGATACCTTTATATGTATTCCACCAAGTGTTGCATCATTTTTGGGAAGTGTTTTAGTTTTGGAATCAGTTAGTACTCCTATTGGCATTCAATTATTAAGCCATATCCCATTTTTCCCTGCTAGCCCCTCTATCTCAACTATTGTGTCTATTCCAAAGGTCAAACCAATAATCATAGAATTAGAACAAAGGCAACCATTGAAACTTCTAATCACTGGGAAGGAAATTGAAGAAGACATTTACTTAAACATAGAGATAGAGATACCTAAGATTGACTTTAACACTGCTACTATTGAAGAGATGAGATTAGCAAGCCAGCTCTTAGAGAAGAAAGCTAGGTAGAAGTAGCTAAGGTTTGAAAGGGATAAGGAGTACAGAATAATAGAAAGTGCCATGCATATAATTATAGAGGCTATGGGTGTTGATGTGGATTCCACTCAATACATTTTGATTCAATTAGAAGAGACTTTACAAAAATATAAAGAGGATTCTTTAGGAAAAAAGAAACTAATTGAGAAAGCTAAAAGAAATTTTGATAACAAGGTGTTGGAGCATATTGCTCAATAGATTGCAATAAAGCAAGTAGAGCTATCTACATTTTTGGGTACTTTGAAAATTATTTTACTAATGTAGCATCACTTTTTGCTAAACTTTTTGATGTCTCTGGTTTTAGCAAATAAATAAAGGAGAAGTTAAATAAGGTTGATGTTTATATGCAATCAAATGCATCAAAGCCATAGATGGACCCCTCCTCCAGGTCCTCTCATCACACCAAGGTGAAATATTTGGTAGATGTATAGGTAGAACTCCTAAGAGGAGAGGCAAGAATAAGAGCAAACTTGATTGATATTCAAAACATGGTCTTGCTTGTAATGGGCATAATGTAGAAACACATTGCACATTACAAAACATTGGTCCAAGATTAGAACTTCTCAGTGGCTAATCACATGATTCATCTATCAATAGAAGTTTAGGTAGCTCTCTCCACCTACCAAATTTTGTAAGATAATTGAGATAACACATTCACCCTCATTCTCAAGGTACATCAAGATTTTCTATCTCATTTTGGTGTAACTATATAGATAGTATATGTAGCCCTTTGGCATTACTATCAAAAAATGGGAGAGATATTAGTATAAGTGAAAGAGGGAGATAGTGTAGATAAAGAGAGATAGGAATATAATAATAGTGAAAGGGGGAGTTAGTATGTATATTTGTATATTTATGTACAAAATTTTCTTTTTATATATATTAAGCTTCATCGAGGAGATATATGTAGGAATGTATATACAACAGCTTTATGAAGATCAATTTTGAAAAGTCAAAATTTAATAAGTTAGATTGTGTACATATGTTTTGGCTTATAGTTATTTTTTCACTAATTCCAAAAGGGGAGATTGTTGGCATTAAGTTATAGTTTCCATTAGTGACAACATTTATCTATATTAGTGAAGCCATTGAGCTCAGCACTTAGTTTCCTACATCCACTGAGCATTCCAATATTAACCAAGCTATAGCAATTTACATCAAGGAGAACAATGGCTACTGAGTGGATACAGGCAATGTGAAGACCAATATACACTAAGCTTCACAATGTCTATTGAGTAGTAAGTTTGTGTAATGGAAATTTAGTGTAAACTGAGTGTTGGAAGAAGTAGTGTTTACCAAGTGAAGCAAGGTAAACTCAACATGAAGTATCTACCGAGTAACACTACATCTACTGAGTCAGTAGTGGTCACTAAGTTTAGAACTATGTCGAGTGATTAGTATGGACTAAGCTTTCACTTCTACCAAGTGCATGATGGTGCTGAGTGATACAGTGGACACTATGTATTAGAAGGTCATCAAGTTAATTCATTGAACCTGAGTTATTTACTATTGGGCCGACTTTGAAATGTGTTGTTCACTTGTGTATTCGCCAACATTGCAATTTTGTAAATTAGAAAGTGTTGGTGTAAATAAGTATTTACTATTTACACTTACTTAAGTTTACTTAGGTTAATGCATATATTAATATTAATTTATTAGTCACCTAGGAGTATGTGCACTCTTGTGAGTTGTCATGATGACATCATAGGGGACCATACCTCTTTTAAGCACATGTTGTCTACACCACATGAATCTTCTACACACATATAAAAACTTATCATTCTTATCCATTCATCTAGAATTTTGGATAAGGTGCTTAGTTGTCAAAACATATCTTATCTCCTTGTTGTTTCTAGAGCCATTCTAGGTGCTTCCTGAGAGGCCTATATATATAGGCACTCCTAGTGAATTTGTACATCAAATGCGTATGCATTACATGCTTCTAAATAGATAGCATTATCATATTGATCATACTCTTTGGTCTATTGAGTGCTTGTGATTGTGCTCCTTTGATCTTGGGTGAATATTTCCTTTAGGAAAATTCTGACATGGTATCAGAGCTCGAGGAGATTATCGTCACTAGCCATTCAAGACCATCATCTTGCTTCACCACCACAACCCGAATCTAGAGGATTGCTATCATCAGAGTGTCTAGAGCCAGATCTGACCTCTCCATTGCATCTAGAATGTTGATTCAGTGAAGATTGACTATAAATTTGGCTATCTTTAGCTAAAGTTGATTGTGAGGCAAAAAAAATTTGCAAACCGGCACCCAAAGGCACCGATTTGCAAACTAGGTATGGTCTTTTTTGGATCTATTTAATTAATTATTAGATCTAAATTATTTTTCATCTTTGTCATTATCTGGATATTTTTTGAAAGTATTTTCAAAATTTATTTCCATGTCAGAGAGAATATTGTTGCAGCACCAAGCCATCACACCCCGGCCTGCCTTGTAGATTAATTTAATATTTTTGCAGGTTTCTTTAATTAAAATTAAGGGGCTTTATATATTAATCTAGCTTATACTTTTACCAGTAGCCATACTTCCAACCAGTCTTAGTTGGAAGCCCAATCCCATTCATTGGTGGCACCCTCATTTGGTTCTTCTCTGCAGCGAATATGTTTTAAAGAGTGCACTCAACACAAAACCCACACATGTGGGATTAAATTTTGAAACATGGTAAATGATTACTGGTAGGTCTATGTAAAATCTGACCAGCATAGTGCAAAGTTAAGTAGCAATTTTTGAAGTTTTTGATGCCCGCTACAATTTTAGTATCCTAGTAGATATTCTCAAAATCACCAATATCGGCTTAAGGAATCGTGATGACCGTAGATTGAGTTCTAGCTTGGTTTTCCAAAAATCTAGTGCTGCAACATGTTGCCATGCTGCAGAGTCCCATTCGGCCATGGGGGATAGATCCCATGACAGCCCTACATAGTCAGCAATGATGTAGACACAAGAGTCAGTGCACACATGGATTGACGCATCAGCTATATAGTTAGCAAATATGTACACTAAGTCAGTAAGCACATGGACAGTCCATACGTTCTGTACATAGTGATGTTATCATAGCATCACGCTAATGTCATCAAAGGGCTGGAATATGCTGACATCATCAAGTTCAAAAGCCTAAATTTGATGGCTATTTGACCATCATTCCAAGGCCAAATTGAACTACTGCAACGGCCATATGACCATCAAATTTAACCCCATCTTTTGCTGGTGTAACCCCTCTTAAGATTGATTTTGGATTTTGCAATCCAACTTTGGGAGGCCATATCTCAGTCATCCAAACCCCAAATCAAGTGCAATTTTTTTTTTTTTTTTGGCTAAAATTTCCTAAATGTTTTAGTGGTGTAGCTATTTTCTAGTTTTGGTGCATGGGTTTGGCAAAAATTCCATCTTTTGGTGACTAAACCTATCTAAGCCTACATTTTGCAACTTCATCTGCTCCATATGGGAACGTCTGTACTCAGAATCAGGTTCTTTTTTTTTTTAAAGTGCATTATTTTTTGTCTAATTTTTAGATCTGCAATAAAATTTTAGGCTTGTGTGAACCAAATTGTCACTTTCAAAAATAAGGTCTTTCTTTACTCTGTATTGCTTCAGCATTGTAGCACATTGTAAAGTTCCAGATTCTTGATCTTTTTAGAAGTTGTAACAAGTAAAATTAGAAGTCCATGAAGGCCAAAATTAGCAAGTGGCCCATTGTAATCACACTACTTATAAAGTGCCAAAAGCATCTTTTTTGGGGGGTTTCTTGATCTAGTGAAAAGGGGGGGTGTTCTTGGTGTTTTGATCTTTCTTTTCTGCAATTTTCTTTCATTTTCTACATCATGGGGAATTTCAATTTTCCTAAATTAACTCCTCATAACTATGCTACTTGGTCCATAAAAATGTGGTATCACTTAATGCATAATGGAGTTTTTCAATATGTCGATGGTACCCTTCCTAAACCAGCAGGTGCTAATGTAATAGAAAGTGCTATTTTAGAATGGGTGACTTTAGATAGGAAAGCCCTAGGTGATATATGTTTGGGGGTAGATGATAAGATCATGTACCAAATCAAGAAGTGTACTACATCCAAGGAAGCTTAGGATACCCTCAAGATCCTCTATGATAAAGTGTTTGATAAGGATGTTTTCAAAATTTAAAATGAGCTCATCTCCTTAGATCCTAAGTCATTTGATTCTATCCAGGACTTCATCATCAAGGTAAATGAACTAAGGAAAAAGCTTATAGATTATGGGAACCCTATCAAAGATGATAAGTTGATCTATAGTATTCATACTAAGCTGCCATCAGAGTATTCCACATTTGTCTCTTCTTTTAACACCTCAAAGACTACTTTAGGGTCAGCCTACAAGAAAGTCTCCTTTGATGAATATGCTAAACTATTGGATGAAGAAGAAAAAAAGTTGAAGTCAATGGGGATTCTCACTTCACCAAAGTCCAAAGCATTGGTGGCTAACAATGAGGGTTCTTCAAATTCAGTTGGACAATCTTCAAACAAAGGAAAGGGTAAGAATAAAAAATGGAAGAAGAACAAATCTGAGGATGTAGAAAAGGCAACACCTCAATCCAATCAAAAAGGAAAGTCTTCCTCAAATTCCAACAAGAAGGGGGACAATAATAAGGAGAAGAAATTTTTTTCTTATTGTAAGAAATCGGGTCATGAAGAACATGAGTGCTATCTTAAAAAAATATATGAATTGACCAACATCATGAAGAAGCATAATGTTCCATTGCCTAATGCTTATAAGGATAAAGGGTCCTCTTCAGATTCTAAGGGCAAAGGGCAAGCACTCATTGCTTATTAAAATTCTTCAAAGGAATGGATACTTGATTTAGGTGCATCATATCACATGGGTTCTTCAAAGGAAGATTTCTCTTTATTGAACTAGTCAAAGGTACCACACATCTTCATGGGAAATAATACTAAAATGGAAGTTGGAGGAAAAGGAAACATGGAAATGGAAAATGGAGAGTTCCAAAATTTTCTCTATGTTCTAAACCTAAGTTCTAATATACTTTCAATCTACCAAATTACTCACCTTGGAGATGGACATAGAGTTGAGTTCCTTCTAGACTCGGTACAGGTGCATAGTCTAAAGGAAAACTCATTGGTTGCAGTGGGGAAAGTGAATAATGACAAGAGATTGTACTCTTTCTCCCATTTTGTTCCCATGTCTCCTTCAAAGGCCTTGTTACATCAATCTAATTCAAACATCAAATTATGGCATGAGTGGTATGGACATCTTGCCTTCCACTACCTTCAGCAACTCAGCTAATCCAAAATGGTCAAAGGTCTGCCCCAATTCAACTTTTCCCATGATGAATGTTCAACAGATTCAGTGGATATTCATCCAGAAGGGAAGTTACAAGGGAAGTCTTCAAGGGCACCAATTTCTCTATAGATGGTTCACATGGTATTAGCAGGACCTTTTGTAAAAACTTTAGTTAGCCAAGGTCACTATATACTTACCTTTTTTGATGACTTTTCAAGGTTCACTTGGGTCTATTTTCTTTGAAGTAAGAATGAAGTGTTGGACAAATTCCTAGCCTTCAAGTCTCATGTAGAGCAAAAATCCTGGAAAGCCATCAAATTTCTCTGCATGGATAATGGAACCAGATATCTGACTAGAAGACTTATAGACTTTTGTAGACTTGAGGGCATTGATCTTCAAACTCCACCAGCATTCAGTCCACATAAGACATATGTTGCAGCTTTGAGGATTCGTACTCTTAAGTCTATGGTGAGTTTCATGATAAAAACCAAGTCTCTAGATCCATCATTAGAAGTCGAAGCAATCTCTAGTGCCACTCACATACTTAATCATTCTCCTCATCCAGCCTTAGATGGCAAGACTCCTTTTGAGGCATGGTGCAATAGGAAGCCAAATGTGACACACTTTAGATTCTTTGGTTGTCCTACATGGGCAAATAGATCTTCCAGGGCATGTGAGGCATAGTTTCCTCGGCCTTGTACCTTCATTGGTTATGAAGATAGTGTGAAGGAATATAGACTTCTTGATCCATAGACACATTAGATATTTGTGGAGAAGGATGTGCACTTTGAGGAAAGCTCACCCAACTTGTCCTCTAATCCTCTTCACACATCATATCATGTGGAAATTGATAATGATACCAATGATAGTGCCTCAACTAATTTAGATACATGGGGTTTTGTTGATAGCTGTAATGAGTAGTCACTCCCTCAATGTTCTCCACATGCCTATATTGCCACAGTGATAGGTCCAGTAAACTAGAGTACTTCTAGTCTTCTATGTCTAGCTTCAGATTTGGGCCTCTTCTTGATGTAGTAGCTCCTTCTTCAGTTGTCACGAGAGCCTCATTTGATCCCCTTGGTCATTCTCTACATGATCAATCATCATAGGTTAAAGTGAGTATGGATACTTATGATCAGTAGTTGTAGAAGGCTTCTTCATTAGTTGCAGAGATAAATAGTTCTTTAAGATAGATTCTTTCCATGCACAGCAAAAGCGTCTCATCTGTACCTTGGGCATCATTTCTTCATAAGGTGAGGAACACCATTCTCTAGTCTTAGATCAGCTTCTTCATCGGAGTGGTCATTGTTCAACACTCTTCTTTGATGGGAGGGGGAGCCCATCCTATCTCTCTTCCTCTTCTCATCATTCTCTATTGTATATACTGGATGTATGTCATAATGGGAGTGTCTTGATTACTCCATCCATCCATGCATCCTCTTTCATCTCTCTTTTTGGGGGAAGGTTTTTTCCCATGTGGTTTTTCTCTCTTTCCCCACTTTATGGGAGATTTTCATTTGCATTCATTATGTACATGGGCACCTAAAATGGCCTCGTAGCCAGGACCCATCTTGCATTCATCCTATTATTCGTAAGCTTAAGGGCATTCCCCTAAGTTGCACTTGAGGGGGGGTGTTGGTGTAAATAAGTATTTACTATTTACACTTACTTAAATTTACTTAGGTTAATGCATATATTAATATTAATTTATTAGTCACCTAGGTGTATGTGCATTGTTGTGAGTTGTCATGATGACATCACAAGGGATCGCACCTCTTTTAAGCACATGTTGTCTACAACATCAGAATCTTCTACACACATATGACAACTTTTCATTCTTATCCATTCATCTAGAATATTGGATAAGGTGCTTAGTTGTCAATCCTTATCTTATCTTTTGGTTGTTTCTAGAGTCATTCTAGGTGCTTCCTGAGAGGCCTATATATATAGGCACTCCTAGTGTGTTTGAACATCAAATGTGTATGCATTACATGCTTCTAAGTAGATAGCATTATCATATTGATCATGCTCTTTTTTCTACTAAGTTCTTGTGATTGTGCTCCTTTGATCTTGGGTGAATCTTGCCTTTAGGAAAATTCTTACAGAAAGGTATATATGTAAGATGTATTGTAAGATATCATTGAAAATGTATTATGAATGAAGTATTGTGAGAAGTGCATGTGAAGGAATATCAGCAGTAGTTTAAGGAATTCAGCAAGGTCATCAAAGGAGTAGAAAAGCCTTATCTATCACATAAGGTGACCAAGTGCTTAAGGATCTTATCAATAATCAGTTATAAGTAGATCCATTGCTTCATCCTAATAGGTGAATCAGTCCTAAATCCTTTAACAAGGTAGACCTAATAGTCTTTGTATAAATCTCTTAACCGAGTGCATACTTCATTGTATGTTTGTAAATCCTCCAACAAGGTGGACCTAGAAATCTGTTGTGCTCCTAAAAGGGTAGATCACCAGAAGTGGTCAATGTAAGACCTAATTGGCCAACTTTATGCTGTAGCAGTGAAGTTTTGTGGGTATCATCCCCACCCCAATTTTACTTTCTATTTGGAAGGTTTCTAGGTGACCAAAACATTGTGCGATGAATGTTCTATCTTTCAATACTTGTGCATGTAGTATTATAGATGAATTTATGATGATTGTTTTACATAGTCACATGCTAAATTAATGAAAATTTTTGAAGTTACTAATTTATGCCTCCCCTCTCAATAACTTAACAAGTATTGAATATTTCCAACATATGGTATTTCTAGATTGAAGTGTCTTAAAACCCTCTAACAAGGCCACTCCTAGAAATGTGATTTAAATCCTTTAACAAGGTTACACATTATAGTTGTTTTGTAACCTTTGACATGGTTGGCTCATAATAGGGCTCACTTCAAAAGAGTGAAAAGTTGTATCTAGTTGCATTGATAGTTTTTCCAAAATTGGATTTCTACAATAAATATTGGTGTCACATGTGTTCATTTTATTTTCTTATTTCTTTATCTTTCTACAACTAAGTTACTAAAGGTTAATACACATAAATATATCAGATTGCTTTGCTAACAAAGTTATAGTGTATATTTAGTTCTTACCGAGTTGTGAGTTAAAAGGAAGTTTGTATTGACATCTAAGGGATTTGGAATTGTTTTAGTGGTAACTGATTCATCCTCCCTCTCAGTTACTCCTCTTATATTTCCAACAAATGGTATGAAACATGTTTTTTCTTTTAGAAAAATGTTTCAAGGACCTAAGCTAAAGATCAAATTGTCTTCCAGAAGAGAGATTCCTAAGTTGAACAATTATAACTTTGAAGCATGACACGATCTCACAAACCTACATTTGGCAACTATTGGAGGTATAGGCCTAAAATTCCTAGAAAACAAGTATGTTTCACCTCTTGATCCTTTGACTTTGGATCAAATGGTAGAAAAAAAAAGAATCACAACACAATGATGATTGCCATTACTTCTACTCTCAATTATGTTGAATTTGATGAAGTCAAAGATTGTCCTATTGTTCATGAAATGTGGAATAAGCTACAAAAGATCTATGGAGGAGAATGAAAGAATAATGTTTAAAAGGTCAATTTGATCAGATGAAGATGAGAGATGATGAAAATATTGCAAAATATACTAAAATAACCATAGAAACTATGAGTGCAATCAAAGCCACTGGAGGAAAAATTTAAGATGCAATAGTAGTTTGCAAGGTATTAAGAACTCTTCTTCCTATTTATGTAATTAGAGTTTCATCTAGTCAAGAGATGATATTTCATGATCCAAAAAATGATATAAATTTAGATACACTAGTTGGAACATTAATAACTTTTGAATTGGATAACTTTTATAAATATCTTCCTAGATCTCACAACATAGAATTTGCATTCAAAGAAAAACTAATCCTTGGCATAAATGGAGGAGATTCAAAAGGAAAATAGTCTAATAGTGAAGAAGATAAAGAATCTAATGATGATGTTAAAGCCATTGAAGTCCTACTTGCAACAAGATTACCAAAAGGAAAAGGTAAATATAAAGGCAAAATTCTATTGATTTGTTTTTCTTGTGAAGAAGTTGGTCACATCTTTGTAAGGTGTCCATACAAGGAAAGTAAAGATGATAGAGAATCCATCAAGTTCAAAGGAAAGAAATATTTCAAGAGCTATAAAGACTACAAAGATAAAGGTAAGAAATCTTGTTATATCGCTACAGATTCTAATAGTGATAATGAAGATGAAATGGTATATATTTCTAGATCAAAGATGAATCAAATGATGAGGATAATGAAAGATCAAACCTATTTCTCATGTAAGAAAGAATGACACATGGATAATAGATAGTGGTTGTTCTCATTGCATGACTTGTGATAAAACAATGTTTGAATACTTAGATCACTATGGTGGAAGTATTAACTTAGGAAATAGTAGACCATGTTATGTGAAGGGAAAAGGATGTATTGCATTGACTGATGGAATCAGATGTGAAAATGTCTACTGGTTGAAGGACTAAGATATAATCTTCTAAGTGCATGGCACAACTAAAAAACATTGGATTCATGGTAGAGTTCATGAATGGGAAGGTCATGCTTCTAGATGGTAAAGGAAACCTAGTTTGAATTGGCAATCAGATAAAAGGTAACTATACTATCTTGATCTCTCTAATAGTTCATGCTTCTTGACACATGTAGAGGAAATTTGGTTATGGCATAAAAGAATGTGTCATGTAAACTTTGATAATCTGGTCATTATAAGAAAAAATAAAAGAGTAAGAGGTATTCCAAGTATGAATAAACCCAAAATGGCCATATGAAAAAAATGTTTGATTGGAAAGATGCATAAAATTAGCTTCAAAATTAAGAATTTCATTGTTGTAGAAGTCCTAGAATTAGTTCATATAGATCTTTGTGTACCAGTAGGTATAGAGAACTACACTAAAGACAAATTCTTCATTTTTTTTGTTGATGGGTATTCTAGGATGATGATAGTAATGTACTTAAAATATAAATCTAAAGATTTTGAAAAACTCAAGTGGTATCTAGCTAGAGTTGAGAAAGAAATAGGTGAAAATTAAAAATGCTTAAGATCAGACAGAGGAGGAGAATTCATCTCTAATGAATTCAATCAATTTTTCAATGAAAGAGGAATTAAAAGATATGTATTTACACCAAGTACACCTCAACAGAATGCCATAGTAGAAAGAATAAATAGATCCAACATGGATAGTGCAAGAACACTGATGATATAGAAAAATATTGTAACCAAATACTAAATGAAGCAATCAGCACAACAATTCATACCTTGAATGAAGCAAGGTATAGATCAAACACCATGTGAATTATGGTATGGCTATAAGCCTAATGTCTATTACTTCAAATTATTTGGAAGAAAATTTTATATCCTAAAAGAGGACCAAGGAAAGGAAAGTTTGATGTGAAAAATGATGAAGGCATTTTCCTAGGATACTCCAACAAGAGAAAATCATACAAATATTTGAATCTTGGTACTCACAAGGTTATAGATAGTGCACATGTAAAAAATGATGAGTTCTCAAAAAAGAATGTAGAACAAAGAAAAAAAGAACCTAAGGATTAGAGAAACTCTTTCTACTTTGAACCCGATACTTTACCCAGCATTTAGCAAACTATCCCACCTAAGTTATCCAAGACTGAAGTGGCAACTGAGTTGTAGCCAGTGCAACTAGAGTTGGAAATAGTTCAAACTAAGTCTCAGACAGAGGAACTAGAGTCACATTCTATGGGAACTAAGTCTTGGGTAGTAGAAACATAGAAAAATTTAGAAATTCATAGAACCTTTGAGCATGGTGAACCAATTGAATCCAATCTAGAGTCTAGAAGTAAGATAATTGTACTTTCTAGATATGTTAGAAGGCATTATGAACTCTAGAAAATAATTGGAGATCAAACAAAAGGCACAATGACAAGGAACAATCTAAAATGTACATGTTTTCTTACTGAATTTAAACTAATAACTATTAATGATGCATTGAAAAAAAGTTGGATGGAGGCAATGAATGAAGAGATTGGGCAAATTGAAAAAATCAAAAGAAATTGATCTCTTTTTCCTAGATCGAAGGATAAAAATGTAATTGGTACAAAGTGGGTATTCATAAATAAATTGAATGAAAATGGTGAATTATCAAGGAAGAAGTCAAAGTTAGTGTACAAGGGATAGGCTCAAGAAGAAGGAATGGACTATGTAGAAAGATTTTCTCCTAATGCTACACTTGAAGGAGTTAGAACACCACGTGAAAATGTTGCATTTAAAGGATTCAATTTGTATGAAATGAATGTTAAATAAACTTTCTTGAATGAAACTCTAGAAGAAGTCTACATTGAACAGCCTAAAGGTTTCATTGATCCAAACAAAAGAGACATGGTCTATAAGTTACAGAAAGCTTTATATGATTTGAAGCAAGATCCTAAAGCATTGTATGAGAGACTTCATGGATATCTGGTAAATATTGGTTTTCAAATAGCTAATGGCAACAACAATCTATATATTAAAGAGGGATCACAAAACAAGACTTTGTTAGCAAAAATATTTGTCGATGATATCTTGTTTACAGGTCATGATGACTTATACAAGTCATTCTCTAAAGAACATGGGAAAAAAATTTAGATGTCAATATTTGGAGAAATAAAATTATTTATTGGTTTGTAAAACAAGTTCATCAAATGAAGGATGAGACTTACATTACTCAGTCAAAATATGTCAAGGAAATATTGAAGACCTTTGGAATGGAAGATTTCATTCTTGTCAGAACACCTATGTCTACTAGACATAAATTATCCAACGATGATGATTCAAAAGAGGTAAATCAAATCACCTATCAATTTTTGATTGGAAAACTTCAGTATGTTATTCACATAAAACTTTATATTGCATTAATAGTTGGTATAGTTGCAAGGTTCTCTACAAATCCCAAAGAAAATCATATGATGCCAATTAAAAGAATTATGACATATCTAAAATGTACTTAATACTATGGCCTATAGTACAAGAAAAGAGGGAACTTCAAGCTGAAATCCTTTATTGATTTTGATTGGGCTAGAAGCATTGATGATATGAAGAGCACTAGTGGAGGAGAATTCTCTCTTAGAAATAGATTAGTATCTTGGACAAGTAAGAAGTAGAATGGCATCTTTTAGTCTATAAGAGAGGCAAAATATGTTGATGCAGTAGTTAATTACTCCAACATAATGTGGATTGAGCAATTGTTATTAGTAATGAGGGAAGAAATAAAGGATCTAGTGGCTATCTATTGTGATAGCACAAGTGCAATCACTATATCTTAAAATCTAGTGATCCACCCCAAGACAAAACACATTGCAATCAAGTATCATTTTATGAGAGAATTAGTTCAAGATAAAGAGGTTAGATTAGAATATAACATATTTACCAAACCATTACCTAAGGATGCATTTTTTTAATCTAAAATGAAAGCTAGGGGCCATTATTCTATCTGATGCTCATTAGAGTGCAGTTTAGTGATGCATCAACCAAATTACTTTGAAGATCTATCAAGTTGATGCAAAGACATTAGATCTCATTGCATGTGAATCAATAAATCAAGTATACTTTAAAATTACTATGACAAGTCTCTAGCAATTCATATCAAAGAGGGAGAGAGTCATGTCATATATTCAATGAGATAGGTTGGTGTAATCAAAGAAGAATCAAAGGCAGTAATTTACAAGAGGGATAACTTGATCTAATGAAGTTTGAAGATAAGATGGCTGAGGGAGAATCTTAGAGGGAGTTCTCATGGATGGATAGAGAATCAAAATGAAACTAAGGATATTATAAAATCTTATAAATCATTTCATTGCTCTAAATTTTCTTTTCATAATGACATGTTTTATTTCCATCAAAGCTAAAGAGGGAGATTTTTTATAAAATTTATTCAATTATATATTGTCATTGATGTTACAAAAAATTTATACCAAGCACTACCAATTGGGACCAAGTTTAGAAGACTCTAGTATTCACAGAGAAAAAATTCAAAAGAAGAGAAGTTCTAGATTTTTTTTGTAAATTGAGTGAGGTTGGTTACCAAGGAACTCAATGGAAACTGAGTGACCCTGCTTTAGCTAACCTCCACTAGATTGGTTTTATTCATTTGTTATTTTATACAAGCTGACTCACTAGATGTTATTTTTTTATTTGTAAAGGTATTCAAGCAAATTTGACATTTGATTTCATATATATGAAATGTCAAGTTGTGGATTCAAACATAGATGTTGTGAAAAGATAATAAGATGTGAATAAAGAAGGATATTTGATTAAGAGATGAGTATGCAATGAGCTAGAAAGAACATTCTGATCAAGAAGGATCAAGAGGATAAACTTAAATAGTGATCTAAATCTGCAATTGAGTTGCTTCATAAATCAAGTCAATCATTGCTACTCTCTAACAATTGTAGCAATGAAGAAATTTCTTAATAGAGTTTACTTAACAATCCTTTTATAAATCCTCTAACTAGATTACATTTCTAGATTGAAGTGTCTCAAAGACCTCTAACAAGGCTACTCCAAATGAGGTGATTTAAATCCTTTAACAAGGTCACACCTAAAAGTGTGTTTTGTAACCTTTAACACGGTTGGCTCCTAACAAAGCTCACTTCAGAAGAGTGAAAAGTTGTAATTAGTTGCATTCATGATTTTTCTCAAATTTAGTTTCCATGTTAAACCTTGGTGTCACATGTGTTCATGTTATTTTCTTACTGCTTTATCTTTCTACAACTAAGTTACTAAAGGTTAATACACATTAATATATTTGATTGCTTTGTTAACCAAGCTACAGTGCATATTTAGTTCCAATAGAGTTGTGAGTTAAAAGGAAGTTTGTATTGACATCTAAGGGATTTGGAATTATTTTAGTGGTAATTGATTCACCACTCCCCTCTCAGTTAATCCTCTTATATTTCTAACACTGACATTGATCATCAATCCCTATGAGGGAATAAAAATTGATCACATGAAGAGGAAAAAGGGGAAGTGTCTAGAAGACTCTATAGATGTCTTTAAATAAGAATAACCAAACCCTATTTTAATAAAGCAAAGTGATCTATCACATAAGAGATTGTGAAGCATGTTGAGGAAGTGAAGTATTGTGTGAAGGAGTGAAGTTTTGGATGTTGCATACAAGAAAAAATTGTGAAGAAAAAGGTTTAGTGACCTCATGAAGTAGTAAAGTATTGAGAAAAGCTATATCATATTGGAGATCAGATTAGAGATTGAATAGAGGAGATCCTTAATCAAAAATTATAGTGTAGATAGAAGGATCGAGTACTAAGTCCGTATAACAAATTGACTTACAGAAAATCTCTTAACAAAGTTGTTTTAATAGACCTTTGTAACTCTCCTGATAGAGTCCTTACTTTATTGTATGTATAAAATCCTTTAATCAAGGTAAGACTTAATATTTTAAAAAGATTTTAGTGGAGTAGACCCCTTATAGGATAGATGATCAAAACTGATCAAAATTAACCCTAACATGTTAACTTTGTTACTACAGTAATGAAGATTTGTGGGTATCCCCGCCCCAAATTTACCTTCACCTTGGAGGATTTCTAGGTAACCAAATATTTTTTATTATGTTTTTCACATTTCATGGATATGATGCATAGTTAGATTTATTTCAGCATTTGATTTTTCAAGTTATGTTATGCATAAAATAGATATAAGATGGTCAATATGGTGACTATAGTAAAGTTCTTTTGAATGATTAGAGTTTTTAGATCCCAACTCCCCCCTTCCCCCAACACCCCCTCCCTCTTAGTATCTTAGTTTCCCAATTAAACTTCCAACAAGTGGTAATGCATCATTAGTTCTCTTGAAAGAAGTTTAATAGCTTTAAGTTTAGATCTTGGAAATGGATGCTTATAGATTGGGAAAGTTTATTGATAATCAAGTGATTGACATCTAGTTCATACTGCAACAACTTGAAGTATCAAGAGAGGAAATGAGAAAATCTATAAAAAAGAGAAAGGAAATGGCCATTCAAAAAAAAATGACAATGTTATGAAGAAGTTGATATATAAGGATTTTTCAACACTAGAAACTCCAATGAAAGGGATGTAGCCATTAAAAATCTATTTGAGAAGAATAGTATCCTAAATGATGAAGTTGGAGGATTGAAAAGAGAACATGAAATCCAATCACTAAAGTTGTGTGAAGTGACTAAACAAAGGAAGAAATTTGAAGAAGATAATGTTGTGGTTGAGGAAGACAAAAGACTAATGGATATTAGACTTGAAGAAAGGTCATTTGACGTGAAAAATCTAAGATCATAGGCTAATCTACTAAGGAATGAGTTAAGATCTAAGAGAGAACTTAGAGAAAGAATGAAAAAGCCTAGTGTAGTATTAAGATACTTTGAAGAATTGATGAGATCGCCTAGGCCATCTGGAATCACTTCTGGACTAGGACATACAAAGACTACTAAAGAAGTAGAATCATCTAAAAGTATAAACTTGGATGGAGTACAAGAATTTTTAGAAGCGAGAATGGTATAAAAAACCCTAAACCTAAGTTTACTAGTTATTTTTTTTACTACGAGAAGCAAGGGCACCAAATACATGTGTGTAAATCAAGAATAAACAATACACCTTCTAAACCTAGATTTGAGGGATATTGTTATGATTTTCAAAAGCATGGACATAAATCATATGAATGAAATTCATAGGAAAACACTTACTAGACAAATAGAAGGAATAATAATGTACCTAAGAAATTTCTTTCTAATTGTCATAGGATTGGACATGTGAGTAAGAAATGCAAGACCAAAGAACTAGTACCAAACAATGAACACAACAAGGGTAAAGGAAAAGTAGATGTTGGACAAACAAATAAGATGAATAAAACTTGGAAGAAAAGGGTGGAAGTTGGAGGTAGTGGAATAAATAAAGTTAAGATCACCCAATCCAATGGAGAAGATGATCATATCATCTCAAACTAATCAAGACAGGTATGTAAGGAATTGTACACTTAATGATTTATCTTACATTAGTTTCTAAATTAAAAGTGCAAAAGTTCATGTATTTGCATGAGAAAAGATGCATTAGATAAGATCTATGGAAAGAATAGTGCAAAAGAATCATTTACACAATGAGTGTTGAACTTTAGTAAAATTATCTATACTGACTGAGCATTTCAATATGGACTAAGTACCCCAAATATTAAACTAATGTTTAGGCCAAGTTGTATAGTGGAGACCAAGTTTGGGAGTGTTTATATCAATTGAGATAGCAAGATTCCACCTAACAAAGGATACAACATTAATGGAGACTCTAATTTGAATAAATGGGGGTATATATCAAGAATTTGAAGGTATTTTTAACATCTTGCATTTAGATTTCAAGAGCATAGAGTAATTTGAGAAATTAGTGAAGTGATTGTAAGGAAATTTTAGAGAAGATTTATAGAAGTGTCATCAAGTATTGATCTTCAATTATGTCAATTTATTTAGAAAGAAACTTTTCACAACCCTAATATGAGAATATGGCATCTTAATCATCTATATTGAAGAATCAAGTAGAAGAGGTAAGAAATGTTCAATTGGTGAAGAATGACACATGTCCTCTACCTAAGTTTCATGTTATTCCTGAGATTACCATTAAAGGAGATTCAATGTGTGTGTTATAATTGATACCACCTAAAGTTATTAGGGTTCACAATGTAAGGAGTTATTACATGTGAAAATTGGTGAAGTTGTTGGTCCTACAAGATTCCTATAACATTTGAGAAATTGTATGATAACTGTTGAGAGGAAAGGATTAACCCCTACCCTACATTTTCTGATTTATTTTAAGATTGAATGGATTAATCTAGTTTTGAGAAGAAACCATGAGATGGAATTGTGCTTAGAAAATGGACCAATAAATATTTCAAAGAAGGTAATTCATGCTATTACTAGTTACCCTACATTTGACAAAAGGAAGGAAATTTGGTGCCAAACCAAAGAAGCTATCAAGGAAAATACCAAAGACAAATGGAATGGACATGGGCTATCTAGTTCTACCATAATTGATCCATTAATCAAATTTGAAATGAGAGTAATCTCTTATAAGTTATATCAGTCAAGCTGAATGGATAATGTTTCATGTATGGAAGTTGATCAAGCATGGTAGATCATGATGAAGGATCATAATTATGATCTTGTCAATTTGTAATAGTTACAATTAGCAAAGAATATAACATCAATAAAAAAAGTGAAGAACTCAATGTTTAATTTTGGATCATTGATTATCTATCTATTTTCTTTTACACTTAGAATTATTTTCTTGCTATTAGGGTATGGCAACAAGACAACCCCGATACAAGACTGATTGATGAGTATCTAACACAGTTTGGAGAAAAATTTGAAGATATTCTAGAAGCATATTTTTAAGATTTTAAATAGAAGATGAGAAAGATACTAAAGATCACAGCATCATTAGTCATGAAGCAATATAATGATATATGTTTTTCAATTGATACAGAAAACACATTTGTATAGGAAATTAAGCCATAGAGAGCCTGGCTTAAACCATTTCATTATGAAATTGGAGTTAACAATGTGAGTGCAAGTATTACTACACTATTGAAGGAAGAAATAAATGTTGAGGTCAAGTCATTTGGAAAGTAAGAAGAATCAAAGGCTATAATTATTATTGATATCAATATTGTTTCCACACATAAGAAGATGAAGAAGATAATTAAAGACCTAGTTAAAAAGCTAGGGAAATAGACAAAATACAAAGAAATTTTGATGTTGACACAAGGTCTTGGAGAAGATGAATAAAATGATAGTGGTGATGAGAAAGAGGAATAAAGTGTAGAGAAATAGGGTAAAGCCCTAGCACTAATCACCCCAATAGAAAAGAAGGCTAAAAAAGTGAAAGTCACAAAGCCAAAGGAGAGGGAGGTTTCAAAGAGGAAGACACCCAAGCCCCTCCCTCTTCTTACACCACAAAGAATAAGGACTAGGGAAGCAATAATAGTAAGTGCCAACCCATCAGTCAAGAAAGGAGTGGTTAAAATTACAAAACCTAGTAGTGTTGATGCAAAAAAGATGAAAATTCTAGCTCCTATAGGCTAGACAAAGAGGAGGATAGAAAAGCATAAAGACATTGAAGAGGAAGATGTAGAGAGGATGAATTTTAATGAACCTAGGCATTACCAAGTCATTGTACTAACCAAGCCAAGAAATAATGATGAAGTATATGTCAACATCAAAAACTCTATAGGCCTATCAGGATTTAGATATGTAAAATATGATATACTAGATAATGATGATATATCCAAGGTAGAAGTGGCCATGATAGATATGGTAAAAATCAATAAAATTTCCCCTATAGAATTTGAAAATAATATTCTAAATTATTTGTATTGTAGACTAGATAGAAAGTGGCAACATGCAATACAAGTAGATAAGAAAATTAGAGAAGGCACATTGGCCAAGATTGTGTTTGTGTTGACAAAGAAAAAAAAAGAATTTTTTTTTTTTGAGAAGCATAGGAAATGATTCATTTTGAATTCAAAACATTTATGATTCTATAGAATCATATTGAGGTTGTTGTACATCAAAATGAAATGTTATAAAAGAGTATTTTTGGATTGATAACAAAAGGATATGAATAGAATAAAATGCTAGGTATAGTAACTATAAAGGATGATCAAAGTGATGAAGAAAGTTTAGGTTTGTTGAACCCATAATGAAATGTATCACCTATTCATAGTAATACACCTAATACTCTTGTTGATGAACAAAAGAAGACCTTAGAAGTCAAGGAATCAAAGAAGGAAACTAATATAGAAGTTTCTACTATAGGTCAAGTAGGACCACATGTCTCAAGATCTTGGGATGAGGGAGATAACGAGAATAGACATGAAAAATAAATAGAAACATAGAATTTAGTGTTGAGTGCTACCATTGTTGTTCCAATAACTAAAGCACTGACAAAACTAAGTGATGACACCCCATCATGTGGTCTACTCTTCTCTAATACTGTTGAGCAATAGCACTCCAAAGTGTAAAAGAAAAAAGATACAAAATAGTTCTCCAGATAATATTTTTAGTCTATATGAATTAACTGATATGCCAAAATGGGATCTAGCCAATGTAACTTTTGATAAAATTTTCATCTTGCAAGAAATTCTTGTAAGAAAGAAAAAACAAGAAGAGATGAGGTGATAACAACAACAAAATTTATTGCATGACATCAAGTACATATTTGCTAATGCCATTAATATTCAGATCATTGATGAGTAAGCTCCTATTATCTCTCAATTGGTACAAATTATTGAAAAATTTAAAGCTGAAGATATTGTGAAAAATTAAAAACCAATGGCCTAATCTAAGAAAAATTTTGAGAAGAGAGTATTGGAGATATTTTTTATTGCCATTAAACTCAAAATAGTTAAGTTATATGCACTTGTATAGAACACAAAATAACTTGTGAAAAAGGTAAAAGATCTTTACAACATACTTTGTGATGTTTCAAGGTTTACAAATGAATTTTAGGCAAACATTCAAAAGATTCAAGCTGACATAAAAAAATTAGGTAGTTCTATCTCTTAATCAATTGAATCAAGATAATTGTTTTATAATAGATTGTTATTTGAATAGGGAAGATTGGCTCAGCTACAAATAGTTGATAGAAGAATGAGGGCCAAACTAATGTCTATTCAGTTAATGTTGATAACTCACTTGGAGGTTATGCAATGAGAGATGATTTCAGCAAAGGATATAGTGCAAAAGACATCATAAGCTTTTGATTGTTGAGAGCTTAATTGACTTAGCAACTAATCTAGAGTTGAAGAATCATGTTCTGGAATCAGCAAGAACCACATGGGTTCATTTTATTTCCATGTTCAATCAAATTCATTAACCATTCATAGACAAATATGGTTTAATTCTACCAAATCACCCCTAATAGTAGACATAAGTGATGAGTCAAAAGGTAAATTATTGATATGAATAAAGTGAAATGATCAAATAGGAAATGATGAGAATGTATAGAGATTTAGAGCTCAAAATGTAGAAAAAGGTATGACAAAGCTACAATCAGACTAATTTGAATCATGTAAAATATGTATTGTATATTTTATTGCAAAGATAAAGTTTTAAAGTTCTATAAGAACCGAGTCATAGGCTTAGGGTGCTACTCTTATTCTTTTATTATAAAGATGTAATCATAAAAAAGTGTTTTTTCCACTAATGTCAAAGGGAGATATTGTTGGTATTTATAAGTCTTGTTTTCTATTAGTCTCAAACACTTAGTCATATATAAGGAAAATTCATTTTATCATCATTGTGACCGAGCTACTCTATATAAAAGTTTGAAATGATACAAACTTTAAAGTAAATTATTTTGAGCTGACATGAACATAAAATTTAATGTCTATATAGTTTTTTTATAGAGGTTGAACATGTATTCTAACGTGGATCATTGGTCCTTATGAGGGAAGAATAACCAATTAAATAAAGAAGAAAATAGAGAAGCTTCTAGAAGACTCTATAGATGTCTTTAAATAGGAAAAAGTGGAGCAAGCTATCATAGAAGAGATTTTAAAGTGTGCTAAGGAAGAAAATTATTGTGTGAAGGAGTTAAGTTTTGGATGTTGCATAGAAGACAAACCTGTGAAGAACAAGTTTTAGCAATCTAATGAAGTAGTGAAGGACTGAGAAAAGTTATATCTAATTGGAGATTAGATCAAGAGGACATCAGTAATTAGAAATTATAGTGCAGATTGAAGGATTAGGTACTAAGTCACTTTTAATAGATTGAATTAGGGAACATCTCTTAAGAGATTGGTTTTGATAGACCTTTGTAAACATCCTAATAGAGTCCTTACTTTATTGTAAGTGTAAAATCCTTTAATCAAGGTAAAGCCTAATATTCTAAAATTCTTTTAGCAGGGTATAATCCTCATAGGGTATATCATCAGAAGTGATCAAAATTGTAACCCTAATAGATTAACTTTATTATTGCAATAGCGAAGATTTGTGGATGCCATCCCCACCCCATATTTTCCTTCACCTTGGAGGGTTTCTGGGTAACCAAATCTTTTGTATTATGTATTTACATTTCATGGATGTGATTCATAGTTATATTTCTTTTATCATTTGATTTTTGAAGTTATGTTATCCATAAACTAGATATGAGATGGTCAATATAGTGAACGCAGTAAAGTTTTTTTGAAGGATACAAATTTTTAGATTCTGATTCAACTCCCCTCCCTCTCTGTATCTTAGCTCTCCAACTAAACTTCCAATAGATTATGTTTCACAAAATTCAGTAATCATAACTTCTATATACAATTTTTGTGGACCTTCACACTTATACCCCACACATACACTCCAAAATTTTTTTTTTTATAGAAATATATATTTGTGTGTGTGTGTGTGTGTGTGTGTGTGTGCACTCAATTCTTATAGCCTAATTAGATGTAACATATAGTTTCAAATACATGTTATCCATGATCACTATATACAATACCTTGAAAAAAGAAAATAAGTTACATAAGACCAACAAAATAAGTCTATGTGAGCTCCAAAAACTTTCAAAGCTTAGAATACCCTTGAAACATGCTATCATATAATTGCATAACATTTCTATGGGATCTACACTAGGTCTGGGATCAGTGTCAGCTAGTGATTCCGCTAGTCTAGGTGATGCTGAGGATGGAGGTATATTGGAGGACCCAGGAGGAGGTGAGATTTTGGAGGACTCGAGTGGAGGACCCAAGCCAATTTAAAAATGGTTGAGCCTATTTGGAGTATGACCTACAAGAAAATCTTGCTTTCCACTGGTTAAAGCTATGTCAGCAAAGGATTAATGTAATTTTTCCATTGAAATCCTTGACTAGATCATTGACAAAAACATTTCAATCATGGATACTACTCTGGTTGGGAGCTTTATTAGGGCTAGACCCAACATTGATGATGTAAGGAGATTTGTACGTAATAAATGGAGCTTGAAAGTCCAAGTGGATGTCTCTATGATGGCTAAAGGGTGTCTCTCTTTTTACTTTTCCTGTGATAAGGATAAATGAGACATCCTTTACAGTAGTCCTTGGGTGATTGGGAGGCATACCTTGGTTCTCCAAAAATGGTCACCTAATCTTTATGCTATGGATGACTCTGCTATTCAAGCCCCAATGTGGGCTCATTTACCTAGACTCCCCCTTGATTTTTGGGTGGAATATGTTTTTTAGGGTATAGCCAATACCTTTTGCTGAGCTCCTTTCATTAGATTTAGTGACAGTATCTCGAAAAAGGATGAACTATGCTAGATTTTGTGTTGGAGTTACGCAAGGAGTGGATATGCCTAATTCTATCTCATTAAAATCTAAGCTAGGCATAGGGGATCAGTACATTGAATTTGATTCATTCCCCTTTTTTTTCTTTCACTATAAGAAAGTAGGGCATTGGGCCAAAAAATGTCTTTCTCTAAGAGAAAAGCCCAAAAAGAGTAAAAACGTGTGGTAGCAGAAGGTTTTGAATAGGGATGTTGTATCTTCAATGGGTGGTGAGGTTACTCTAGATGGGAACACTACTTCAACGGATCAAAACAAGGATGCAAGGACTACTAAGACTAATGGAGTTTTTTCCAAGACTAATGGAGTGGTTACAAATGAGGGGGGTGTATAGTTGGGATCTCCCCTTCATAAGCAACAAAAAAATACTTGTGGTATGGAGGTTGGTCTTTCTAGGAAGGTTTCATCTAAGGTAATGAAGAAAGCCGTAGAGATCCATGCTCAAATTAGGACACAAATTCCTAATAGAGATGGATTGAAGAAAACCCTTGTTGATAAGAATGCTAGTCCTAAGGATGGGGAGGATGGTCTTTCTAGGCAAGCTCCTTTGGAAGCTATGGAGAATGACTTGGAGATTAGTGCTTAGAACTTGTTGGATGAATCTAATAGAGATAGTCTAAAGATGACCCTAGTTGATAAGGATGTTATCCCTAAGGTTGGTATGGTTCATGCTAAAGAGGGTACCTAGTTGGTTTTGACTCTTCCTTTAGGTCTTATTGTCAAGGAATCATTAAAGATAGGAAACTTTGTTAGAGGAGAAGTTGAGGACTTGCTTTTTGTATCTCAATATGAGGAAGATCAATATGATGATGATGCCTCTATTGTCGAGTGGACTATGGTTGAAAAAAAAACCAAAGTCAAAAATAAGGGTAGGAAAAAAGAAGGGGAGAAGGCACTTCCTAAAAACATGAAGAAAGGTTCCAAGCCAAAAGGGGAGATCTTATAGAATAGATCAAAAGGCCCATTGGCTAAGTCTCTTGGGGCTACTTGTAAGAATGGGGATGTTGGGTCTTCCCTTTCTCTGGTTGGTAGACCTTCTAACCAGCAAAAGAGAATAGTTGAGACCATCAGAAGAATTGCTGATGGTAGTCAGAGAACTATCCCTGAAGAAAAAAAAAATTCAGAAATTATGAAGATAATCTAGTGGAATATTTGAGGGTTAAATAACCCTCACAAACAGGAAATATTGAAAAATATGATTAGAGATAATAGGCCAGATATTCTGGTTATTCAAGAAACTAAGATGCTTAAAGACAAGGTGGAAAGTCTCCCAATGTTTAAGAGTGGAAAGATTATGGGAAATGATTCAATGGGAGCTTCAGGTGGTTTGGCTATTTTTTTGGTCTAATAGATGGATTCAAGGGGAGATTATTTCCCAAAACTCTAATTTTATGAATATCAGATTCAAAAATTCAAAAGATAATTTTAGCTAGATCCTTACTAATGTTTATGCTTCCAAATCCAAATGGGGAAGGAAGGCATTATGGAGTAAAATCTCTAATCAGAGGAATTTTTTTGAGGATGAGAATTGGATTGTTATTGGGGAATTCAATACTCCCCTAAAACAAAATGAAAAATAGGGGAGGCGAAGCCAGACTCATCTAGACAATAGAATTGATTTAATGGAGTTTATTGATCAACACATTCTTCATGATATTGATTTACATGGTATTGAGTATACCTAAACTAATAGAAGGAATGGTAAGGATCTTATTTAGGTTAGGTTGGATTGTGCTCTCATTAGTAATGACTGGCTCCTTATGTATAAATGTAATCTTAGTGCTCAAGTGAGGGTGGGATCTGATCATTACCCTATTTTTTTGGTTGCTAATAAGATTAATTTTCATAAGAACTTCCCATTCAAGTTTGAAAAAATGTGGACTCACCATTTGGGTTTGGAGATTGTAATAAAGGAGTGGTGGGATATTCAAGTTGAAGGAACAACAATGTTTAAAGTTTTTGCAAAACTAAAGAATGTTAAGAAAAAGATTAAAATATGGAATAAAAATACTTTTGGTAATATCTTTGAGAACAAAAAAGGATCATGGAGGAACTTAAGGATATTCAAGATAGGATTCAAATAGAGGGTTATGAGACCTTTTCTAGGGAAGAGGAAAGTGGTAAATTGGTAGAATTGCATGATATCATAGCTAATGAGGAAATATTTTGGAGGCATCATTCTAGAAAGGTCTTTTTAAAGGAAGGTGATCGTAATACTAAGTTCTTCCATGTGAAAACTCTCAAGCATAGGATGGCCAATAGAATTTGCAAACTTAAGGGACTTGTGGATAATGAAGAGATCATTAAAAGGGATCTAGTGTGCTTCTTTAAATCTTTGTTACAAGAATCCAATATGGATCTAGAGAAGCAAGATTTTTTTCTTGAGTGCATCCCTTCCTATGTTTCTGAGGATCAGAATATGTTTCTCACTTCTATTCCTTCCACTGATGAGATTTTTTTAAGTTGTTTTTACCTTTGAAGTAGACAAAGCCCCTAGTCATAATGGATTCTTGCTCTTATTCTTTCATAAGTACTGGCATATTATTGGGGTGGATATCTGCAATGGGGTGAAGGAATTTTTTGGGTCCAAGAATATCCTTAAAGAGTTGAATAGCACATTCATTGCTCTTATTCCTAAAAAGCTAGGGGTTGATGGTATGGACTTGTTTAGCCCTGTTAGTCTATGTAACTCTTTTTATAAGGTCATCTCTAAGGTTCTTATTTTGAGGATTATGACATTTTTGCCTCACATTATATCCAAATAGCAAAATGGATTTATTCATGGCAGAAAGATTGTGAATTCCATTATTATAGTGCATGGAAATATTCATTCTCTTTTAGTGTCAAAGAAGGAAGGTTTTTTCCTAAAACTTCATCTTTCTAAATCCTATGATAGAGTGGATTGGCACTTTCTTCTCAATGTCTTGGAAGCTTTTGGTTTTAGTAAGAGATTTCAGGATCTCATCTTTATGTTGGTGTCATTGGCTTCTTTCTCGGTGCTCATGAATAGTTCCCTCTCCTCTTTCTTAAAGGCTTCTAGGGACCTTAGAAAAGGTGACCTTATTTCTCCTATTCTATTTATTATTCTTGCTGAATGTTTGGAAAGATGTTTTGATTGTATGGTTCTTAAAGGGACTTTGTGGCCCTTAATCCTTCTTCTTTGGCTTTAGTTTATTCCCATCAACAATTTGTTGATGATTCTATTGTTATGGGAGAAGTGTAGGTGAAGAATGATAGGAGTTTAAAGAAGGCTTTGGTGGATTATGGTACTACTACTGGTCAAATTATTAATTGGAATAAAAGTTTGATTTATTTTATGAATGTCTAGTATGGAAAGGCAATTGAAGATTAAAAAGATTATTAGCTGTGAGATTTGTTCTTTACCCATTTCTTATCTAGGACTACCTATGGGGTTACTTCCTCCTAACAGTTTCTAGAACTCTTTGATTAAAAAAATTCATTTGAAACTTGAGGGGTAGAAAGGATCCCTGCATAGCCAGGCAGGTAAGGTTGTTGTTCTAAAATCTATTTTTCAAAGTGTCCCGCTATATGCTATGAGTCTTTTTAAAATTACAAGAAAGTATTCTCTTGCTATTGAAAAGATCTAGAAAACTTTCTTATGGATGGGCATGGAGAATAAAAAAAGACTTGCTCTCATTGCTTGGGAAAATGTATGTATGCCTTATAAGAAGGGAGGTCTTGGGTTATGAAGGGTTATCTCTATGAATGAGTTTTTAATGGAAAAACTGTGGCACAAATAAGATGGGGAATGGAAGAATATTTGGAATGATAAATACAACTTTGGTAACTTTGACTTTTACCATTTCCTAAATAGTAATGTGGAACAAGGGGAATCTATGCTTTGGAAAAAAATTCAGAAGCTTAAAAATATTATTAGAAAAGGGATAAAGTAATGGTAGGAGAGTTCTTTTTTGGGAGGATGTATGGATTTTGGATCATCCCTTGTGTGATGACCCAAGATGGAATAGGTTTTATGGAGCTTTGTAAGACCCAGATTGGATCTCATGTGGTGAACTGTTGGAAAGATAATGAATGGGTGGATCTCTATAGATTGGACCCCAATTTGGTAGAACTAAGAAAGTGCCTGAATGTATTTTTCTTAAACCAAAATGAGGATGAGCTGATATGGAGAAATGAACCTAGTGGTATTTTTTCAATTGCTTAGCCTATGCTAATTCTTTTGATAACCATGAAGAACCATGTTGGACCAAGGCATGGATGAAGGGTATGACACCCAAAGTCAACATTTTCTTTTGGATCCTTTTACAAAATAAAATGCTCACTTTGGATAATCTTAAAAAGGAGGGATTATTATTAATAGATGTGTTCTATACAAGAATGATGGGGAATTAGTTGAGCATATCACCTTGCATTATCCTTTTTCAATGAAGATTTGGGATAATATATTCAGCTTATTGAATGTTGAATGGGTTTTCCCTTCCACTATTTAGTTGTTCTTTATTAGTTGGAAGGCTCCTTCAAAGAATACTCAGATTGGTAAATTGTAGGATTTTATTCTACTATATGTTGGATGGGGTATCTGGAAGGAGTGTAATAATAGAATCTTTAGAGATGTGGAATCTAGCCCAACTCAGGTTTTCCACAAGATAAAGACTCTTTTGATTGAGAATATTAAAACTATGGCTTTGGGATAGCAATTTTGTAATGAATGGGAAACAAGTGTTCTTCTCAATTGGAATATGAAGAGTGTGACTATGGGTGATCAGAGACCTAGTCCTAAAGAACACGCTAGATGGGATTGCCCTCCTGATAAATTGTATAAGATAAACTTTGATAGAGCTCCAAAAGGAAACGCGGGCAAAGTAGGGTGTGGTATTGTGATTATAAATTTCAATGGAGATAATATGGGAAGTTTGGCTATACCAATTGATTATCAAACTAATGATTTTGTTGAAGCCTCAATAGCTCTCCATGGTCTTCTTTATGCAAAAAAAAATTGAACATGAATAAAATCTGGTTAGAAGGGGACTCACTCAATATTAATAATTGTCTTAATAAAAAAACTATACCATCATGGACAATTAGAAATATAATTTGTGAGGCTATTCAAATTATTAATTTATTTCAAACTTGTGTTGTTTCCCATAATTTTAGAGAGGCTAATGGGACAGCTGACTAGGTAGTGAATGTGGCATGTAGAAATGATCACACTATCATTTGGGAAACTCATGACCCCTTACCACTAGAGGCTTGAATACTCTTTCATAATGATAAATGGAGGTCATTACAAAAGGTTTTTTAATTATGATAGTGTCAGTACAGGGCTATGATGAGGAGTTATGTAGCCGCAAGTTTTGTGCTTTCACTCCCAATGATTTTTGTAAAGCTTTGTATGGATTTTGGGTCTATTTTGCCATTGTGTTTGCTATTTTATGTGAGTTTTCCTTCATTTGTGAGTTTCCAATGAAGAAATTTGAGATTTTAGGTTCTTTGAATAGGGGAGGAAATAAGAATCAAGTTGAACCAATGAGCTACATGGAGTAGATGAAGGAGGAGGAGGTGTGCAATATCTTGAAAAGGAGTAATTTTACTGAGTTTATGGAGAGGCTAAATGGAAGCAATCTCGCCATCATGAAATAGTTTATTAAAACTTGGAAAGAGGGCTCAGTCATGGTGGGAAACCAATGTATGGAGATATCAGAGGAGGGGATTTTTGAGGCTACAGGCTTGGAGCTTGAGGGTCTCAATTTCTATACGGAGAAAAAATTGTAAGACAGAGTTGTTGAAGAGTTTGTTGATTCAGGGCTTGGGAAGAGCCATCTGGTTAAAATTGGTAAGTTTTACATCAACCCAGCCTTAATCTCTCATCGCTTGCACTTCATTCTATTTGTGATTATGGAGTATTTAAATTTGGATGGGAGATTCATGAAATGTTAATGTTATCGCTTCATGCTAGCCAACAACTTTAGACATAGTGTCAAAATTAATTTCCCTTACTATTTGAAGTAGTCCCTTAGTATCTATGTTCAAGCTATAAAAAAAGACCCAAATGGTGAAGATGTTTTCCATGAGGTTCTTATGGTGGTTATTATGAATGTTTTAAAGTCTAAAAGAATTGTGAGGAATAGAGGCAACATTAAGGATGTAGATTATGAAATAGAAGGGAGCATTCAAGAGAAAGGTTATGACTCCTAAACCTAGAATGAAGCTAAAGGGGGTGAGGTAAATGTGAAAAAGGGCACTTGGAATAGGTCTAAGAAGAAAAGAAGAGTGGCTGGACAATATGATTCTAAAAAGGAAAGTGATTTTGTGGAGGATTTGGTGAGGGATTATAAGAGGAAATTTGAGATTAAAGGTAAGAGGGTTAAGGACAGTTTGAGGGTGGGGACTTCTTCCCTTTCAGATGATGAGACCCTAGCCTAATGACTGGAGAAGAAAATATATCCCTCAAGACACCTTGAGAAGGATTTAGGAGATAAAGGTGAGTCAGGCGATGAGGATTCTCAATAGCAGGGGATACATGTGGATTATGATGACAAGTATGAAGTTACTCCAAGGTCTATGAAAGGGCTGCATGGTAACCTAGGAGCTATTCTAAAAGAAATTGGGGTTATCAAAAGTCAAATGTAGACATGCAAGACTTAAGGAAGTAATTTGTGCATGCTAGTAAAATTGCACGTGGTGAGCACACTCTTAGTCAACATATTGACAAATTTATGGAGGTGGTTGGGAGTGTTGAAGATGTAAAAAACTTAATGCAAAAGATTTCACAAATGGACGCTAAGAATAGGGCTATTGACAAAGATTTCAATGTGAACCAAGGCAAGGTCACTATGATGGAAGCCAAGATGAGTAACCTTTAGAAACTAATAAAACAAATGGCTGACAATGTGTGTACTTTGCTAAAGAAACTAGAAATGGACAAAGGCTAGGATTCCCCTCAAGTGGCTTATAGCCAGGGTCTCAGCAAATGCACTAGGGCTCACTAAAAGAAGATTGAAGACATGAGAAACAAGGATGAGGTGAAGGCAGTGGCAAAAAACATGCAGATCCTAGCAGATCAGGCACTAGACTTGATCAAGGCTACTTAACTAGTTCTTTACTATCTTTTTTATTGTCTTTTTGTTGTCTTTGTGTTGTCATTTTGATGTTTCTTTTAGAAGTTCTTTCTATGACCTCTTTTGTGTTCTTTTTGGAGGTCTATCTCATGTTTTCTTCTAATTGCTCTATCTATTTCTAGAATGACTTGATGTAAAAAGGTTATGGGTCCTTAAAACATGTTTTTACTTAATCGAAACACTTAGGTCATCTCTAAAATGTTAAGAAAGTGAGGAAATATAGTTGATCAACTTAAACACACCATGCAAACCAAAAAAATACTTGTGATTAACAACATATAATTTTGTTGAACATAAACAAAACATATAACAATTTTAAAAGACAAAATGATCGATGATGAAGAAATGCAAATCATTCCAAAAATAGATACTCTATCTCTACACAAACTAATAATAGAACTTCACCTTTCCTACAAAATTTTAGCACTTGAATATTGAAATATACCTTTCATAGATATCCTCAAAACACATACAAAAACTATGGTCACGGATGTCACAATGGAGCAATGTAGACCAAAATATGGTCACCATTGTTACTCCAATAGTCAAAATAATATACAAGAACTTGGACATCAGCTTAGTTTTCTACAATAACTATCAATTATCCTAATACTATGGTTCCAAAATAGGTAAAAATCAATGATAACATTATACAAGTTATTCACATTGCTGAAATTCTCACTTGTCTTTTTATGGAAATACTTGTCCCATCTCTAAGCAACACTCCCCATTTCATAACAAGTGCAAATGTTGCCATCTCTAAAAAAATTCTTGTATATAGTTCACAATTCGTAAGATACTATTCTCATGACTATATTACATCTCCCCATTTGTGTTAAAAAAAAAAATTTCTACATAAAATGAGAAATAGACTTCAAAAATATACTATTCTTTTACATATATACAAAAGAGAGAAAGTGATTTACAGGGGAAAAAAATGGGTCGAAAATTATTTTGATAGTGAAGAATGTTAATATATGTATCTAGTGGTTTCATTGATGTCAATCAATTCTATGCATTCATATCAATCTAATGAAGATTTATATCTGTTGGACTTCGTATAGGGATATTGTTAGCATATGTCTAGTGTTTTCCTTGGCAATAAAGAGTCTTAAGAATTTGGTATTGTATTTGATACAAAGAAGTATCATTTTATATTCAGGAGAATAATTTTGATAGTTTTATTAATGTGAATCTATTGTATGCACAAAGTGTAACTATCTTAAGGGAATATGGAGAAAATAGAATTTGAAGTAGAGATAACTTTAAGAAACCCCTTCTGATAAAAAAGCCTAAAATGCTAGCAAATCCAACATTTTTTGGGCGGGAAAATTTTAATGTCGAGGACATTTTTTTGTTCCATATAAAGAAATAAAATATTATATGTTGGCAATCTTTTTCTTGCCCTAGCAAAAATCATTTTAAATGTGAAAAATTAATTTATATTTTGCTAACAAATATATAAATGATGGCTATTTTTTCCCTCGTTAAAAATGAATTAATAATGTCAGAGGTGAATTACTTATTTTGTAGGAAAATGAATAATAATGTTCTTGGCTAATCTTCAGTGGTAAATTGAAAAATTGTTTAATCTAAAAGTGAAATTTGCACATGTATTGTCTAGTGACTATATTGACTATTGAGTAGTCACTTTCAAGTTTCAACTTGTGTACTATCTTAGGTGTGTTATTAATAATGTCATAACACTGTTACGTTAATGTCACTATTACCAAATTGACTACCATCACTTTTGTATTGTTAATAGTAAATACAATAGTTTTATTGACCATTGATTAGTTAGAGATCAATGACATCAAATGCATCTTGGGGCCACTCACTTCAAAAGACCTAGAGTCGCACATAATTCTTTAGAATGGAGACACATGGAAAAGTTTGCATGGAAATCATTAATCATGTCCAGCATGATCAACTATCTAACATTAATATCAGCACATTTTGGTGTTTTGTGCACTTGAAAATTAATAGGCATATGAAAAAATAAGATATGGAAGATTGTGCACACCAAAAAATTAGATGCAACTAGCAAGTGCCATTAAATAGGCTCTTCAATTCCTCTTTCAATATCATTTCTCATATTCTAATTTCTGCAATCTAAATTGGGTTTGTAGTTGCACTTTGTAGAGTTTTTAGTTTCTTGAATCATAGTCATGCATATGCCAATCTACCTAAAATGCACTAATATGGCTCTGCAAAAGCCCTTTCTGGGCAGAATTCCTAACAATGTCCTTGCCATGGTTTGCAAGGTAGATTCCCAAAGTCCTTTTACCTGCTATGCTATATGCATGGTACTCGGCCATGAATTCTTGAGAAATGATAAGAGGTAACGTATGTGCACAGATATTACCTCCCACTTCCTCACATCTCTTCTCAATCTTGGAGGCAAGCAAATAGACATGTTGATGCTTCTATATAACCTTTTTAAGGAAACATTTTTAGAAGATGATATCAAAATTATTGTATTCGTCGAGTAGGTACTAAGGCCAGGTATTGGCATCCCTTTTGTAGATGTAGTAGACAAGTACTGGGAGGAAGGCATACAGTGCATTATACATAACCATCCTTTCTTGCTTGGTATGAATGAAAGGCAACTAACTCGCCATTGGAAGTGGGCATGGCTCAAAAGGGATTTTCTACAAAAATGGTTGTTGTTGGATGATGACGTCAATGAGATGGACTTCACATGGCTGGATGAGTTCAACGACATCATCTTGTCCAATAGATTCCTTCCAAATGGAATTGAAGACCTTTTTTATTGAAGGCTTCAAGCCCTCAGTCCCTTAGCCTACTCATGCTTCCATCTTCCCTAGTTCCCTTGGCCCTTAGGGAAAAAAATATTTTCATTAGGGCAAAAATTTTCCAAAAAAATGTTTTCAAGATATCTATATTTTTCATTAGATTGGGCCCTACCCTTTTTTGTAAATTATGAAATAGTAAAACCAAGTCGATTTAATCAACTATTTTGAATATGTAAGGTTTGAATTAGTATTATGTACATTCTACAGTCTAAAATATTATCAATGAAAACAATAGTTTTTGGCTTCTCAAATCATTGTTCTTCTAAGTCTATTACTTTGTAAGTTTGTTTTTGACATCTTGATTCTCAAATTATGCACTATTGAAATGTTACTCTTTGTCTGCAACTTTGTTAAAAATAGTTAACTATAAATAATTAACTATTAATAATTAACTATTTTTCTTTAATCTGATTAGTTAAAACAAAAGGAGCTTCGACAAAAATTGAAGATTAATAGATTATAACCTTAACAAAGTTAAATATAATTTTGATAATTTATCTGTCAAATTTTTATTTCATACCTATTTTGTCACCTATTCCTAACTTTTTTTTTCATTATGAAATCTTTTAAATGATGAAGAATAGTTTATAAACAATTATCACAATTTTCAATATATGTTAAATTTTAATAATTTATAGATATTATAACTATATTATATTTTAATTTTGAAACTAAATAATAAATATGAATAAAAATAGAGCATTTGTAATTATATTTTTAAATTATAATTATAACCATATGATATAATCATAACCATATAATATAATATAATGTAATGATAATAATAATGACCATCCGATAGATTGAGAGCCTAAAAGACACCTGTCATGATTCTGAATGAATCTAGGCAGATGGGAAAGCATTCCCCAAATCGGCCCAAAATTCATCTCGGGCCGTCAATCTATCGGATGGTCATTATTATTATCATTACATTATATTATATTATATGGTTATAATTATATTATATTATATTATTATATAATATAAATATTATATTATTATAATATTATATTATACTATATTATATTATACTATATAAATATTATATGGTAATTATATTATACTATATTTATATAATATATTATAATAATAATAACCATCTAATAGATCGATGGCTCGAGATGAATTTCGAGCTGATTTGGGGAATATTTTTTCATATGCCTAGATTCACCTGGAATCGTGACACATGTCACGATTCCAGGTGAATCTAGGCAGATGGTAAAATATTCTCCAAATCGGCCTGAAATTCATCTCTGGCTGTCGATCTATAGGATGGTTATTATTATTATAATATATTATATAAATATTATATGGTTATAATTATATTATATTATATTATATGGTTATGATTATATCATATCATTATGAATATAATTATATTATATTGTATGGTAATGATTATATCATATGGTTACAATTATATTATATTATATTATAGCAAAAATAATTATATTATATGTTCTATTATTTTTAATTAAATTATTAATTATTATTGTTGTTAAATATCTCTAATATTTTTAATGTAAGTGCATTGGTTTGTATTTTATATTTTAATAATGTTTTTTTTATAAATTATAATATGGTTTTTGTCATTCAATTAGAAATAATATTACTTATATTATGTAATCATTTAAGATCTATTATTATTATAAAAATAATTTTATTTTTATTTATAATTATTAATTATATAATAGAACATATAATATAATTATAATCATAACCATATGATATAATCATAACTAGTAACCATATCATATAATATAATATAATTATAACCATGTAATATAATATAAGAATAATAATAATAATAATAAATTTAATAACCATTTCATAGATCAATGGCCCGAGATGAATTTCAAGTTGATTTGGGGAATGTTTTCCCATCTACCTAGATTCATCTAGAATCGTGACACGTGTAACTTATGTACATCACTACATTATTTAATATTGAGTCTTATTTATGTCAGTTAGATGTACATTGTACATAAAAGTTAAAACCATTAGTTACTTAGTACTTTCATTTTAACTATTAAACTTCTAAGTATTACCTTTTTAGAGTATGAAGTTGAAAGTTCTACAACTATAAGTCAAGAGTCTGATACGATAAGGTTTTCAAATTTTAAATTTTCAAAGATCAGTAGAATTCCATTTTGTGTTCTGATTTTTGATGACTGAAAGTGTGAAACTTGGGTATCAAATGACAACACCAATTATCCAATCTCAATTTCAAGTATTTAATGTTTTTCAAAAAAAATTCATTGCAATTTGCAATAATAGAAATCTTGATTTTAATTTTCTTAGGTTTAAACTTTACAATTATTTTGAATAGGGCTTGAAGTCTAATAACTAGTAGCAACTAGGCATGGGCAAAACAAAGTCAAAAACCTCCCAAATGAGTGAAAGCATAGAGGAAAAGAAAACCATTATAGAACTCAGACAAATGCTACAAACCCCAGGTTTCACTGATGAATGCCTTGATATTTTTGATCCTATTATCCATGGAGATTTTGGAATCATGAGAATTACACATTCATTGTTTAATAAGTGGAAAGAACCACAAAAAGGGAGAATTTATTACAAATATAGTAGCAATATTGGTGCATATACAAATAAACTAACTTCTCTAGTTACTAGATTAGCAAACCTCATTGTAAACAAAGTATTCCCTTGCCCTAAAATTGTAATGCTATGCACTTAGAATTATGATGAAAATAAAAAGGCAATTGTAAACCAAAAAACTCAACAAGAAATTTTATCAATAACTTAGAGTGAATTTTTCACTCTGTTAGACCTAGGGTTAGGGTTTAGAATAGAAAATTTTAACAAGTGCATTGACTTGGATAAACTAGCTTAGGCTTATGAGAAGTTGGAAAGACTTTTTCAAGATTCATATATTAAGGGTTTAATACCCTTAGAGTCCATTACTAGTGTTACACCAGACATAGACTATAAGCCTCCTAATCAGTATGATATTTTTGTGCCATGGGTTCAAAATACTATTTCTTTCTTATCATTTTGCCTAGGATTGGACATAACAAGGAAGTGGGTGCCAATGTTCATGAAATGATTTACAATATTCATTATTGAGGTCAATCAGTTGAGAATGTAGAAGTAAGATATAATTTTTTTTGGTGCATTGTTGAATTTGTGCAACAACAATTACTAATGATTAAACAAAGTACAACTATAGGCAAGATGAAGAGAACAATATTTGAGACAAAGAACAACAAGCTTGATATTGAGGTCTATAAGTTTGATGAGAAAACCTATACGAAATCAGAGACACCAAGTCCAGTATATGAGTCGACACATAAGATGAGGATAACTACTAACAATAAAAACTACAACCATTTTGTAAACTTCTTTTTGGCACCTATTTACCAAAAAATCATAGGCACTACAATGCCTAGATTTCCTATGTCTTATAAAGATTGCATTCAACTGGGAGGTTAGATTCAATTGGCTAACTGGTTCTTCATGGAAGAGTACATTGTTTTAAGGTTTTACAATTTAGCGGTTAAACCCTACAAACTTCCAATGCATGTTACAAAAATGGTTTTTGCACGGGAATATGTAAGGTAGATGGAGAGTGTAGATGAACTTTTCAGTGGACAAAAAATGAAAATGATATTTCCTTCCTTGCCTTTTACAATTGGAGGCCTCACATTTGACAGAAAGGCTTTCAAAGTGGCAACTGAATTGGTAAATTTTGTTGGCTTTCATTTTGTTAGTCATTGAAATTATGATCCACTGAACATAATAAAAACAAGACTTTTTGCCAATGGGAACTCTGCAAGAAAATATCAACACCAAGAGATACAATTGATAGAAAAGTTAAGAAACAAGGATTCCTAGAATGAGGTTAAGAAAGAGATGGAGAAACATGCAACAGAGAATAATATTTCAATACAAGAACTATCATCCCAAATTATGACATTGCACATATCAGAGTCACACAAATCAGGGCCTCTAACATACTTAAATTTCTAGGAGAAAGCATCTAAACCTTCTAAGAAGTCTATGCTGAAAGCAATTCAAGAGGCATATGTATCTGAAATGTGGTGTCAAACCAAGATAATTAATTTTTGGAAAATAAGGAAAAATTTGGGTGAACCAAAGACATCAGTAGATTTTGATGCAATTGATGAGGATGAACTTTTTAGCACTTATTGGGATAAAGAACATCCAACTGTACTATATAAACTTGGTAGTTGCGGTGACAGTGATATTCAAAGACAGAAGGACCTCGAGTCTGATGCTAAAATTCAAGGTATTGAGGATTCTAGGTCAAATAGGGGCAAAGATATTATTAACTTCAAATGAGTGATTCTACTAAAAAAATGTATGGTAAAGGAGCAACTATGATACAAAAAAAAGGTTATGCAAGTATAGGGCCCATTGATGTAAGTGATGATGGGATTTGGAATCCAGTTCCAATACTAGACCCACCCAAAAGAGGAAGTAAACCAATCATTGCAAGCTCTAAGACTGAAGATGATTTATCTAAATATTCTACTTCTACTTCTAAAGGTCATCCCAACACATTATTTTTTAAATCTTCAAATCCAAGTGTAGTTGATCCCACTGGCACTGGCATTGACACTACCACTAGCATGGTTGAACCTTGTGCAAGAAAGAAAAAACTTATGAGAATTACATTGCAAGAAATATCAACAGTTACTTCAATAATGTATGCACTAGTAGCTTCTATAAAAAATCCTAAAAATAGTCCTAAAATGCCAGGGTTTGGAATGGGCCATCTTCAGTATGTTGGCAATCCTCAAAATACAATTATAGGTGCAGTAAGTTTAACTGGAGATGGAGAAGCATCAGCATTCAATGATATAGTTGATAATTCACCTTTCAAAAACTCAATTTGTCAAAAAACCTATAGTTTAGTTGGAATGGGTTTGCGTCAAAGTTTGAACAGACAAGTGAAAGAAATAGGTAAATTATGAAGACTTTGAAAAGTGATACAATTGTCGAATGTCAAGGATCTACTAATAGAATATTTCCAACATATGATCCAAATAATGAAATGATGAACTTCATGTCTATTATGCCACTAGGTAGAGATAATAATCCACCACAAAATGTAATAAATCATAATGATATACAAGTTACCAGTCTTCAAATAGATTTGTCAACAGTAAAAACTATTGACAAAATCAATAAATTAAAAGAGAGCAACAAAATGGTCTACTCTACACTTCTTAAAGTTATAGGTAAACCTTGATAATGTGAAGGTGAAGGAGAAAGAAGTAGACAATAGGTTCAAAGAATTGCAAAATAGGATAAAGAAATCTTCTGCTACAAAGGCAATTGTCTAGCAAGAAAAGATGAATAAACAAGTGCAAAATTTGACTAAAGAATTAGATGAGTGCCAAAAAAGACTTCAGCATGAACAAGCCTCTACTACAAAATTGTTCAAGTCTGTAGAGAGTAGTGCATAGGTCGTCAATAATTTGAAAACTAACCTGGACTCTGCTGCCAAGGAAAATAATATTTTGAAGAATGAATGGGAGAATGAAAAGAAAAAAATGGAGTCTAGGGCATGTATGATTTTTAATTTGCAAAAGGAATTGGGGAATGAGAAGAAAAAAGAGGAGTCTAATGTAGACACAATCCACAATTTGAATAGGCAATTGGAGAATATGAAATAAAAAGAGTTGTCAACTGCAAAAACTATCACTGATTTGAAGGAAAAATTTGAGAATGCAAAGAAAATGGAGTCTAGTGCTGCTGCAAGCACTAACACAATCCACAAATTGAGGAGGGAATTGGAGAATGCAAAGAAAAGAGAGGAGTTACTTGGAAAGCAAAACCTCAATTTGAGAAAGAAAGTGGAGAACGTGAAGAAAGAGGAGTCTACTCAAAGACTCCATGATTTGAAGAAGGAATAGGACAGTGCGAAGAAAAAGGATGAGTCCACTTCAAAGACAATCCATAATTTGAAAAGGGAACTCGAGGATAAGAAGAAAAAAGTGGTAACTACTACAAATAAATCCAAGATTTGAAGAATAAATTGGAGAATGAGAGGAAGAGAGCAACTAATTGGCAAGGGAAAATAGAAGAAATACAGAAAAAGAGTGAAAAAAAGATGTTTGAAATGAAGAGAAAGGTGGAGAATGTAATTGTAGAAAATAGAATGACCTCTTCAGAAGACCATCATGTGAAGGATACTATAATAAACACGGTTAAGCTTATCAAACAAGAAATTTGGGATAAAATAATGATGAACAATGATGGTTTGGTTGAATGGCTTGATTTAAATAGCAATCTTAGAGTTGTCTTTGAAAATGTAAAAAATGATTTTGTGGCTAAAAGACAAATCTTCACCAATTCCTTAAAAGATCTTTCTAACCAAGTTCTCAATAAAGTAAAGAGATCCAGTGATAGGGATTTGGAAAACCATGGAATAAAAAACTACTTGGATGCTTGTGTAATGGCCATTAATGTCTATCACCATTGTGAAGAAGTAACGTGAATTGATGAATCTCTCAATTCTATTTCCAAAGAGTTAATGAAGATGAATAACACCATAGTGAACTTGTTGACTATTGGATTACCAAATCCAGCTAACTCGGAAGGTAGATTCATTGGAAATGAAAATTACATGAAAAAGTTGTAGGGAAACATGAATCCTGCCTAAGGAATTCACTCTGGAGAGAATTGCAAGTTGCATCAAACCACTATCAACAATGAGTGAAGTTATAGATAAATTCCTCATATCATATAATTCTATCAGTCAAAATTTTTTTTTTAATGAGGTTACAACGAATTAGCTACAACCTCAAACAAATAGGGCTTTCAAATGATCTAGAATGGAGTGCCCTAAAAAAATTCAATGAATTTAGGTCATCTTCTCAAACTATTGTTGTTGCTGTTAGTGGTAGTCATAGCTGATAGTACTAAGTAGTAACATTGTGACGACTTAGTAAGTGATAGAACTATAATCATTTTTTTACTTGTTGCTCTTTAATTTAAAATCTTGTATTTAATTTCAACTTTGTTTAATGTTAATTATTACAGGAATCAAGAGCTAGCATATCAGAATAGTTGGGCAGCCAGGCACTGGAATACTATGGCATATTAGGAATGAAGAGCCAGCATATCTGATTATATATAAATTACAGACTGACCTACAGCTATTGTTTCTCTTTTTTATCTACAAAAGGGAGTTGAAGGTCATTGCAATTTGACATTGAGTAATTTCCAAAGGGTTGTAATTTTTGGTAAATAACAATTGTTAAATGTATTATGTTACAGGTTGATTTATAATTATAAATTATAATACAATTTTTTAAAATAGAGCTTATTCTGTTTATGTTACAATTTCTTAAAGAAACTAGAATCAATGAAAATCTCAACATGCTAAAAAAATACAATCAATGAAAATCTCCACATGTAAGTACTAAGTTTGTAACATCAACATGTTTTTAAAAAAAAGCATCTATAAAGGGATAGTGAATGAAGACTATAAATTAACTTCTACAAACATGTTACAAAATTAATTAGTAGATATAGTCTTAGATTAGAGCTACTAGCCTACTACTTGACTCACGTAGAAGTTAGAACTTGAGGTTGAGAAGCTGCTATAGTTGTCATTCTACTTGGATCGGCTCAAGATCACTAGAATCATAATCCTCCTCATTTATTACATATAACATTTCATTGTTCTTTGTGTTTTCTTCAGATTCACTATCAACATCACACTCACTATGCATGCCAAATTCAACATCATCTTCACTACTTTCAATATCAGGATATGAACCACTGCCACTGCCACTGCCACTTGGGTTTGAAATGTTGGCAATCTCTCTTCTTTGACATTGCTTTCTCCAAATGTTGACAGCCCTGTCATAAGGAAAACTTTCTACCTCATACCTAGAATTATAGAGCCTTAGACAATTATCCAAAAAAAAATCTAATTTGTTTCTAACCTTTGACTTAAGGAAGTCCAAAATACTAAAAACTCTCTCATCCTCCATTGAACCCAATATCATTATCAAACATAAATTGGTAAGCTTAAAATATTCTAGTATTGCCTATCTCAATCGATTGCTCTCACTAAGATTTTTTCAAAGCTTTGTTACCACTCCCTCTTCATTTTGGTTCTCCATAAGAGCATATTGTTCCCTCATTATGTTTGCAAAAGAGTATGATTGATCTCTTAGTTGAGATTCATCTAAAATTCCATTTATGGTGACTCCATTAATTACTTTAGGTGTGCAAAAATGTTGAGTTAGAGTCATCATCCTTCTTCAATAATCAATTGGATAGTTTAAAGACCCATATTATGGAAAAAAAATTGACATTGCTTCTAGCAATTGCTCTGTAGGGAATCTGAATCTAATTTTTGATGATAGATTGTGTAGTGCCTGCCCTCGTTTACATCTTTTCTGGACATATTGTTGTTATTATTATCAGACTATGTTGGACTAGTTTTATGTTGATGGATTAGTAGTATTGTTTTGAGACTATCAGACATTATGTTATGGATTTAGTGGTTATATGATGAGATCATTTAGACTTTACATTTTATGCATGCATGATGATCATTACATTGCTTTCAGTTATTGTAGATGATTAGTCAGATGGTTTATTATTTCATGTGCTTTATTATGGATATTTACCCCATACTTGCATGTGTATGGTGTGCATGTTTTCATACTGTATGGCGTTTCTGATGTGGTTAAGGAAGGGAGTAATAGTCACCTGCTTAGTCGGGATCTACACGATGCACCACTTCTTGCCATTGTCTGTTTAGCTTAGCATTATATATATTGTATGTACATGCATGGTTTTTTTGCAGGTTGCAGGTACTGGGTATCGACTTCCCTGAATTGTCAGGATGAGCGTACCCTATTATACTATCCCAATGATAAGAGAAGGGAGATAAATTCTCAAGTACAAATCCCAAACCCTTAAACCATTTGTCCTAGTGAGATAGGACAAGTATCTGGATATTTTACCCACCGAATGTGTCGAATGACATAATTCATAATTTTTAACCCTTTAGACTGATTTTGTGTGAATTGCTCTATGATGGGTTTTCATATTTTATCTTGGAGGTCTATGGTGAATTTTCTATTAATTAAGTCTTAATAAATAGATTTAATTAATTAATTAATTATTTGAGAAAATTAATATAAAATATCATGGGTTTTGATATTTTGATTATAATTAATTAAATGTGAATTAATTAAGGAAAAAAATTTAAATAAAAGAAAATTAGAAATTAAAATTAATAATAATAAAATAATAATAAAGTAATAAATAAATAATAATAATAAAAGTTATAAAAAATTAAAATGAAAGTTATAAATATTTAAATAGAAATTATATAAAAAGTAAATTGGAGTTATAAGCTTGCATGGGAGTTAACACACCTTTTCATTTCTCATATGTCAACAACATGGAGGTTAGTGCATCAATTAAGCACATGGTGTCTAAAACCCTATGGCTCATCTAGAAGGTTGGAAAAGACCCATGCTTAGTTGGTGACACCTTCTAGCTGTTTCTAGAAGCATTCTAGATGTTTCCTGAGAGCTCTTTATATTCAAGCATTCCTAGAAGCTTAGATATAGCGTTTGGAGAGCAATTGCAGCATTGGAGGACTCGAAAACTCTGAAGAAGGGAGCTTGCTCTACATGTTTTCTGAGGAAGAGCGAATTAGCATCAGAATTCGGGTAGATTCTTGTGATTTTACTTATGCTATTTCCGCATCTTGCATTCCCTGTCTTCTTTGTGTCTTCCATATGTCTTCTGAGGATTTCTTATTTTTATTCTATGCATTCTCAATATGGGTAGTTAATTTATTTGAGAATTTTATATGCATAGATTTGAAAAAAAAACATGGGGCTAGGGTTTAGATTCATAGGAAAACCCATTAGATCAATTATTGGAAAAATTTTGAGATCAAAGGTTTATAGGAAAATTTTGAGGATTGGAATTTATTTATATATATATATATATATCTTGTGTATATATATGTTTATATATTTAATTTGCATACACATATACATATATATATGCAATTATATATAAATATGTATACATGTTTATATGTTGTGATGTCTTTAATTTTTCAGGTACACACACACACACACACACATACATATACCTTCATATATATATATATATATATATATGTATATATATATATATATATATATATATATATATATATATATATATATATATATATATATATATATATATATATATATATATATATATATATATATATATATATATATATATTATTTATTTATTTATTTATTTATTAAAAACTTGAATATTATACCATTAATCGAAAACATTTTGAAAAACATTAAACTTTATTAAGAACCAAATCGCATACCCGAATGGAAAATCGCATAAGCAATTTTAAAGAAAGTAATATGCATAAGTTGGGGGGGACGAGACTGGCACCCCCGTGCCACTGCGATCGCAGTGTACCAACCATCGTAGGTACTGCGATGGCAGGGGTACACAGTACCCACTAATGTCGCAGGCCCTACGACCGCAGGGTCTTGCGTACTGTCGGCGGTTTATATTGTATATGTATGTTTTGCCACATATGAAGTCGGTTATTTTTTTATTGTTATTAATATGTTAAATGGTATTAATTGAATTTATTAATTCAATTTTGTAAAATGTAATAATAATTTATATATTTCTATATGTATGTATATATATATATTTTTAAATATAAATATATATATATATGTATGTATATATATAATATCTAAATATGTTAATAATAATTTGAATTATGATTATATAACTGATAAATGATTTATACTAAAGGTTCATTTCTTTTATAATGGTGAACTCTTGTTTAATTTTTAAGATTTAATTAATTGTTTTATAAAGTATATGAAATTTAATTGTTAGTGTGGTGGGGGACGTTTTCAAACAAAGATTATAACTAGAAGATGGAATTTAAGAAAAAACTTTTATTCATCCTCATGTACAAAATGTTCCTTCAATTCATTCTCTAAACTTAGAAACATAAACCAAGATCTCTACATGTAAATTCAAGTTTGTAAATTTAGCAAAACCAAAACATGTGTTTGCATTATATATTCTCTATGCTATTGTTTTAGGTTTTGGGTTGACTAGTGTTGACCAGTTATAGGACATCTACGAGAGGATTGGGAGTTATGTGATTGTGATGTCATCATGATGTTTTAATCTCGATCAGTTATCTTTGGTTATTTTCTAGTCACCATGATGGGACTGTAATGTGGATTTATTCTTCATGATGTCATGTTGTGACATGCTTGACTCAACCTTTTTTGGAGTCTTCGATCAGTATGATTGAGATATATTTTGGTTATTGAGAACCATTGGATACTTTTGATTATCAGTGATACTTCAGTTGCTAATTGAGAGCTATTGTGGTCATGATTTTCTATGGATGCTTGCTCATGGAGATTTGATGCTTTTATGCATATTTGATGATTTTATTATGGATTATCTTCTGTGATTTTGAGAGTTACGATTCCATGAGCTTAGGGTAGGATATCTACATGTAGTGTCGGGAAGTGGCTTACAATGGGTGCCGGGGCCCTAAGAGGCTGCCAGGGTAACTCATTATAAGTTGGATTAATAAGTCATAACATTCACACCTAATACTAACTGAATGAACCTAAAAAGATAAGTGTTTTGGTTCTCGCCCATGCCTTGAGTGCTTGTACAAGCTAGGATGGGAGTAGTGAGAACGCATGGTTGCGACCTTGCATTCCATAGTATGCCTCATCAATATGAGAGGATACTAGTGGCCGCATGAGATTAGTATGCACCCGTGGAGTTTAGCTAACTGCCAGGGTAACTTGTACGTGATAAATACGATGACACTTTCATGCTTGCATAGTAGGTTCCTACATGTCATTGTGTGCCTTTGGGGATTAGATGTCAATTTTGTGTTTGGAACCTTCGAGTTAGTATACTTTTAGGATTCCTAGACTTATAGAAATTTGTGTTATGTGATTTTGATAGCCTATTTAGGATTTGAGATTATCTCCTCAACACGGTGGGAGTGGACCACTTAGATACCATGCAGTCGGGTGGTAGTGTATTTTCACTCTTATCATTTGAGATTCATTGAGACATCGTGACTGATGTGTCATTTGTGATAGTGGATATGTATCCTTTCATTGATGATTAGCATATGTTAGATGATGTTATCTTATGCTTATATTTGCATGTTATATTACTTTCTACATATGATATAGTATATGTTAGGAGTGACATTCCTACTATGTCAATACTGATGATCTCTTCGATGATTTGGGAATGTTGCGCACAGAGGGATGGCTAGGATCCACGATGGTCTAATGATGCTATTAACGGTTGGGAGGAACCGTTCACTTAGTTTATTATGTTTGATCTTCTATGAGGATGTATCATGGATTAAAATAGGATGATGTACCATTATTCTACATATGTATATTCTTTTGAGCTTTTCATACCCTGTGACATGTACAATGGATGATTGAGCATTTAGAAATGTAATGTATAAACATTGGACTTATCATTATTATTTCATGTGGATGTTGTACTAGATGGATTCATGTATGTTAAGTGTTTTAGATGTAATTCAGTGTTAAGGGATCTTTAAAGAATGTAATCTGTTATGTATGTTATGTTTACTTTCAGATGGATTTTGCTATTGCTTCCGTTATTGTGCATAAGTTATATGTGGTATTTACTTTCATTTTAGAAAAAAAAAATGCTACCAAGCTTAGTATAATTATAGGTTAATTCTTTGGATCCCTTGGCGAGGCATTACATTTTGGTATCAGAGCCCAAGTTTCTACATTGGGAGCTCTGGGTATTTTGGAACAATTAGAAACTTTGATCTAATAAGTGTATCTTTTCAAACTTGAAACTAGGTAAACTGAAACTGAACTTGAATTTTTACTTGCATATGTTTCATACTTCTACACTTAGTTTTCAAAACTAGAAATTTTACTTAAACATAAACATAGAACTGAACTTAGTACCTTGTACTATTGTAGGACGGTATCTGGGACTAGGTCTTCTGTTAGAGGCTGTGGTAGAGGTCGTGGTAGAGGTTGTGGTCATGGTAGAGCTGTCAGTGTCCATGAGTCTGCCCATGAGGGATCGGCTCATGTAGAGAGTAGGGAAGAGCACTCTAGTAGGCAACAGGAAGAGAGCCGTAGAGAGGACCAAGCTGAGTCTGAAGAGGTTGGTTTGAGACAGATGATGCAAACTATTCTAGAACATCTACCTCATGTTCAAGAATAGCCCAAAGTGCATTAGACAAAACAAGAGCATAGACCCAGATCTAGGAGTCCTCAAAAGGATCGTCAGAGGTCCATTGTGTCCACTCAGATGAAGGATCTTTCAAGATCCAAGGTTAATCCTTTCAATGGGAAAGCTTCTGGTTATGTGGTTGAGCAGTGGCTTATTTCCCTTGACAGGATTTTTGCCATGCAGGAGTTTGATAGCAATGTTAAGGAAAGATTTGTGATCACTAATTTAGAGAATTTTGGGGCCACTTAGTGGACAATTGAGGAGAAGAAGCTGGGAATCAATATGAGCAGTGTCACGTGGGAACTATTCTTAGAGAGTTTTCGTGAATGATTCCTACCAGAAGAATAGAAACAGCAAAGGGAAAATGAATTTCATAACCTCAGATAGTACACTTTGTCAATGACCGAGTATGAGTGTAAGTTTTATGAGCTCATGTCTTTTTTAGGGTTTAGTGAAAATTCAGCTCAGTTGACACAACATTTTATTAGGGGTTTGAATAACCATATTATTGGGGGTGTCAAGGTATTTGAGCCAAAATCCCTCAAGGATGCAGTACATCGAGCTATCCTTGTTGAGAAAAGTGTCAACCTTGGTCAAGGTAGTTTTGTAGGAGCGCCAACAACGTCAGGATCTAAAGGCAACGACAATTCAGGTGGTAACAAGAAGTTTTCTTTCTCTAAGGGGAAACAGTATCAGCAGCAGTCTCAGCAGACACAGCAACAGAAGGGATCGAATTCTCAGGCTCAAGGTGGTGGCAAGGGTTCTAACAACAAGAACAACTTCAATGCTCAACGCAATAAAAAAAATTAGCCCAATCAACCAGCTCAGAGTAGCCAGTCTTTTGTTAATAGGAATAGTCATCAGCAATCAAATGTACCACCTATGGGAAGAGGATCTGGCAGAAATACAGAATGTTTTTCATGTGGTCAGATTGGATATTATGCTGCTCACTGTCCACAGCGAGCACCTCATTTTTTAGGACCTAGGCCTATAGTTTCAGAGCCTACAGTGGGTGATGTAGGTAGAGCTCATAGAGTTTTTGCAGCAGTTGATCAGTGTCAGGAAGATCATCAGGGAATAGTGGTTGAGACCACAGGTGCTATTAGAGGTATATCTATTTCAGTATTGTTTGATTCTGGAGCTACAGATTCATTTATTTCACCATCTATAGTTTCTAAGTGTAAGCTGAATGCAGTGAAGCAAGATCGTGGTTGGCAAGCGGAACTAACCTCAGGCATTAAGGTCTCCACAAATGTTGTAGTTCATAAGTGTGGGCTTAGCTTAGGAAGATTTGATACTGCAGTGGATCTTCGAGTCATACTCCTTGGTTCCTATGATGTGGTTTTAGGCATGGACTGGCTTGGATCTCATAGAGCTAGTATAGATTGTAGGAAGAAGATTATTATGTCCCAAGATGACCAAGGGAATGATGTGAAGATAATTGGGATACCGAGGCCTATATCTCTGTGGATGATTTCTACTATGCAAATGAAGCAAAGTTTTCGTAAGGGATGTCAAATATTTTCTATTATGGTAAATTGTCTTGATAAGGAAGATCCTGTGAAGAAGACTTTAGATCATCTGATTTTACAGGAGTATGCAAATGTCTTTCCAAGTGAGATTCTAGGCATGCCTCCAAAGAGGGACATTGACTTTAGTATTGATCTGATTCCTGGAGAGGAGCCTATCTCTAAAGCTCCTTATTGCATGACTACATAGGAATTGGGTGAGCTACATCTTCATCTTAAGGAGCTTCTCGCTAAAGGGAGCATTTGACCTAGCGTATCACCATGGGGAGCTCCAGTGCTCTTTGTGAAAAATAAAGATGGTTCTTTACACCTTTGTATTGACTACAGACAGTTGAATAAGGTGACTATTAAGAACAGGTATCCTTTTCCTAGGATTGATGAATTATTTGATCAGATCAAGGGAGCTACAGTATTCTCCAAGATTGACCTTAAGTCAGGATACCACCGGCTTCACATTAAGGAAGCCGACATTCACAAGACCACTTTTTGAACTTGCTATGGCCATTATGAGTTCACAGTGGTACCTTTTGGGTTGACTAATGCTCCATCGGTTTACATGAGTTTGATGAATGGTGTGTTTCGATCTTATCTGGACAGGTTTGTACTTGTGTTTCTTGATGACATATTGATATATTCTAAGACTCAGAAGGAGCATGAGGAACACCTGCGGTTGGTATTGCAATGTTTGAGAGACAATCAGCTTTATGCTAATGCAGCTAAGTGTGAATTTTTCAAGTTGAAGATTCAGTATTTAGGGCATGTAATTTCACACGATGGTATTTCAGTGGATCCTGCAAAGATTCAAGCGATAATAGATTGGCCGACACTGACTAATGTGTCAAAAATTCATAATTTCATGGGTTTAGCTGGTTATTATCCCAGATTTGTCCAGAACTTCTCTAGGATAGCACATCCTATCACTTCTCTTCAGAGGAAAGGAAAGAAGTTTGTGTGGATGGAGAAATGTGAGGAAGCTTTCTAGAAGCTCAAGGAGCTTTTGACCAGTGCACCGATTTTAGTTGTACCTGATCCAGAAGGTGATTCCATGGTGTGTACAGATGCTTCTCTTGAAGGGATTGGGGCAGTGTTGATGCAGAATGGACGAGTGATTGCGTATGAATCACACAAGCTCAAGGATCATGAGTTAAATTATCCTACACATGATCTTGAGTTAGCAGCAGTGGTTCATGCTTTGACAAGGTGGAGACATTTCTTGTTGGGGCATAGATTTGAGCTACACAGTGATCATTGTAGTCTTCATTACATTTTTACTCAGCCTAATTTGAATGCTCGCCAGAGATGATGGATGGAATTTCTATGCGAGTATGATTTTGAGGTTAAGTACATTCAAGGTAAGGAGAATGTGGTGGTGGATGCTTTGAGTCACAAGAGACATGTAGTATCATCGATGACTCTTAGTGTGGACTTGAGGAGTCAGATTCTTCAAGCACTTCCTTTGGATTCTTGGTATTAGGAAGTGTGTAGAGAGATTGATTCAGGAAGACCTTTGGAAGGTAGGTTTGCAGGTTGCGTTCGAGAATCGGATGGTCTTTTGAGACATTTGGAGAGGATTTATGTGCCATTACCGGATGAGATTCACACCTTGATTCTAGCAGAAGCCCATCGTACACCTTACTTAGCACATCCAAGTGTCAAGAAGATGCATGCTAATTTGAGATTTTTGTTCTTTTGGTCTGGGATGAAGTGAGACATTGCTGATTATGTGGCTAGGTGCCTTGAGTGTCAGAGAGTTAAGGCAGAACATCAGCATCCAGCTGGACTTTTGTAGCCTAATCTCATTCCTTCTTGGAAATGGGATATCATATACATGGACTTCATAGTAGGATTACCTATGACTATTCAATGTCATGATACTATCATGGTCACTATTGATTGGTTGACTAAGGTGGCGCATTTCTCACCAATCAGGTCTTCCTACACAACAGCTTCTGTAGCTAATGTCTTCATGCGTGACATTGTGAGATTACATGGTATTCCTAGAAAGATCATTTCTAACAGGGATCCTATATTCACATCTGCATTTTGGACATCATTGTAGCATGAGCTTGGAGCGCAGTTAAACTTCAGTTCGACATATCATCCAGAGACTGATGGCCAGACAGAGAGGGTGAATCAAGTTTTGGAGGATATGTTAAGAATGTATGTGATGGATAGGCAGACACATTGGGAGGACTATCTCTACCTAGTGGAGTTTTCTTACAACAACGGGTATCATAGTTCTATTGGCATGACACCATTTCAGGCATTATATGGATGTCCTTGTCATACACCCTTGAGTTGGGATAGCCTTGAGGATCACATCATGTTGGGTTCGAAGATGCTTCATGATATGGAGCAATAGGTAGTGTGTATCCGTGAGCACTTGACTACGGCACAAGATAGGCAGAAGAAGTATGTTGATGCTCATAGGACTGATAAGCAGTTTGCTGTGGGTGATAAGGTTTTCTTGAGAGTGTGTCTGTGAAAGAGTCTGATCCGATATGGAAAGGGTTCTAAGCTAGCACCTCGCTTTGTGGGACCATTCGAGATTCTAGAGAGGATTGGCTTGGTTGCTTACCGCCTTGCTCTACTGCCCAGCCTAGCTCACATTCATGATATTTTTTCATGTTTTAGTGCTTTGACAGTATATTCCTGATATTGTACATGTTCTTGATTGGAATGTGTTATAGGTAGAGGATGGGCAGTTGGCTTTAGAGCCAGTTCATATTTTGGAGCAGTGGGAGTTGACCCTTAGGGGTCGAACCATCGAGCAGGTAAGGGTCCAATGGGACCCTGCTGATGATTCTTCAGCTACATGGGAGGATGCAGCTAGGTTACGAGAGTTATATCCCTACCTGTTTGTAGGCTTCCAGGAGTAAGCCTAACCCAAGTGGTGGTGGATGTAGTGCATGCCCTCGTTTACATCTTTTCTGGACATATTGTTGTTATTATTATCAGACTATGTTGGACTAGTTTTATGTTGATGGATTAGTAGTATTGTTTTGAGACTATTAGACATTATGTTATGGATTTAGTGGTTATATGATGAGATCATTTAGACTTTACATTTCATGTATGCATGATGATCATTACATTTCTTTTAGTTATTCTTGATGATTAGTTAGATGGTTTATTATTTCATGTGCTTTATTATGGATACTTACCCCATACTTGCATGTGTATGGTGTGTGTGTTTTCATATTGTATGGCATTTATGATGTAGTTAAGGAAGGGAGTCGTAGTCACCTACTTAGTCGGGATCTACACAATGCACCACTTCCTGCCATTGTCTGTTTAGCTTAGCATTATATATATTGTATGTACATGCATGGTTTTTTTGTAGGTTGCAAGTACCAGGTATCAACTTCCCTGAATTGCCAGGATGAGTGTACCCTATTATACTATCCCAATGATAAGAGAAGGGAGATAAATTCTCAAGTCCAAATCCCAAACCCTTAAACCATTTGTTCTAGTGAGATAGGACAAGTATCTGGATATTTTACCCACCGAATGTTTTGGATGACATAATTTGTGATTTTTAACCCTTTAGACTGATTTTGTGTGAATTATTCTATAATGGGTTTTCATATTTTATCTTGGAGGTCTATGGTGAATTTTCTATTAGTTAAGTCTTAATAAATAGATTTAATTAATTAATTAATTATTTAAAAAAATTAATATAAAATATTATGGCTTTTGATATTTTGATTATAATTAATTAAATGTGAATTAATTGAGGAAAAAGAATTAAATAAAAGAAAATTAGAAATTAAAATTAATAATAATAATAAAATAATAATAAAGTAATAAATAAATAATAATAATAAAAGTTATAAAAAATTAAAATGAAAGTTATAAATATTTAAATAGAAATTATATAAAAAGTAAATTGGAGTTATAAGCTTGCATAGGAGTTATCGCACCTTTTCATTTCTCATATGTCAACAACATAGAGGTTAGTGCATCAATTAAGCACATGGTGTCTACAACCCTATGGCTCATCTAGAAGGTTGGAAAAGACCCATGCTTAGTTGGTGACACCTTCTAGTTGTTTCTAGAAGCATTCTAGATGTTTCCTGAGAACTCTTTATATTCAAGCATTCCTAGAAGCTTAGATATAGCGTTTGGAGAGCAATTGGAGCATTGGAGGACTCGAGAACTCTGAAGAAGGGAGCTTGCTCTGTGCGTTTTCTGAGGAAGAGTGAATTAGCATCAGAATTTGGGTAGATTCTTGTGATTTTACTTATGCTATTTCCGCATCTTGCATTCCCTGTCTTCTTCGTGTCTTCCATATGTCTTTTGAGGATTTTTCTTATTTTTATTCTATGCATTCTCAATATGGGTAGTTAATTTATTTGAGAATTTTATATGCATAGATTTGAAAAAAAAATATGGGGCTAGGGTTTAGATTCATAGGCAAACCCATTAGATCAATTATTGGAAAAATTTTGAAATCAAAGGTTTATAGAAAAATTCTGAGGATTGGAATTTATATATATATATATCTTGTGTATATATATGTTTATATATTTAATTTGCACACACACACACACACACACACACACACATATACATGTTTATATGTCGTGATGTCTTTAATTCTGCATGTGTATATATATATATATATATATGAAGGTATATGTATATATATGTGTATATATGTGTATACATATATATGTGTATATATATATGTGTGTGTATATATATATATATGTATATATGAAGGTATATGTATATATATATATATATGTGTATATATGTATATGTATATATATATATATATATATATATATATATATATACATACATACATATGTATATATAATATATATTTATTAAAAAGCTGAATATTATACCATTAATCGAAAATGTTTTGAAAAATGTTAAACTTTATTAAGAACCAAATCGCATACCCGAATGGAAAATCGCATAAGCGATTTTAAAGAAAGTAATATGCATAAGTGGGGGGGACGAGACCCGCGCCCTCGTGCCACTGCGATCGCAGTGTACTGGTCATCACAGGTACTACAGCGGTAGGGGTACACAGTACCCGCTGACGTCGTAGGCCCTACGATCGCAGGGTCCTGTGTACCACCAGCAGTTTATATTATATATGTATGTTTTGCCACATATGAAGTCAATTTTTATTTTATTTTTATTAATATGTTAAATGGTATTAATTGAATTTATTAATTCAATTTTGTAAAATGTAATAATAATTTATATATTTATATACTTATGTATATATATATATATTTTTAAATATATATATATATGTATATATATAATATGTTAATAATAATTTGAATTATACTTATATAGCTAATAAATGATTTATACTAAGGGTTCATTTCTTTTATAATGGTGAACTCTTGTTTAATTTTTAAGATTTAATTAATTGGTTTATAAAGTATATGAAATTTAATTGTTAGTTTGGTGGGGGGCGTTTTCAAACAAAGATTATAACTGGAAGATGGAATTTAAGAAAAAACTTTTATTCATCCAAACGTACAAAATGTTCCTCCAATTCATTCTCTAAACATGGAAACATAAACCGAGATCTCTACATGTAAATTCAAGTTTGTAAATTTAGCAAAATGAAAACATGTGTTTTCATTTTGTATTCTCTACACTATTGTTTTGGGTTTTGGGTTGACTAGTGTTGACCAATTATAGGACATCTACCAGAGGCTTGGGAGTTATGTGATTATGATGTCATCATGATGTTTTAATCTCGATCAGTTATCCTTGGTTATTTTCTAGTCGTCGTGATGGGATTGTAATGTGGATTTATTCTTGACGATGTCATGTTGTGACATGCTTGACTCAACCATTTTTAGAGTCTTCGATCAGTATGATTGAGATATATTTTGGTTATTGAGAACCATTGGATACTTTTGATTATCAGTGATACTTCAGTTGCCAATTGAGAGCTGTTGTGGTCATGATTTTCTATGGATGCTTGCTCATGGAGATTTGATGCTTTTATGCATATTTGATGATTTTATTATGGATTATCTTTTGTGATTTTGAGATTTATGATTCCATGAGCTTAGGGTAGGATATCTACATGTAGTGTCAGGAAGTGGCTTGCAATGGGGGTCGGGGCCCTAAGAGGTTGCGAGGGTAACTCATTGTAAGTTGGATTAATAAGTGATAACATTCACACCTAATACTAACTGAATAAACCTAAAAAGATAAGTGTTTTGGTTCTCGCCCATGCCTTGAGTGCTTGTACAGGCTAGGATGGAAGTAGTGAGAATGCATGGTTGCGACCTTGCATTCCATAGTATGCCTCGTCAGTATGAGAGGATACTAGTGGCCGCATGAGATCAGTATGCACCTGTGGAGTTTAGCTAACTGCCAGGGTAACTTGAATGTGATAAATGCGATGACACTTTCCCTCTTGCATAGTAGGTTTCTACATGTCATTGTGTGCCTCTGGGGATTAGATGTCAATTTTGTGTTTGGAACCTTTGAGTTAGTACACTTTTAGGATTCTTGGACTTATAGAAATTTTTGTTATGTGATTTTGATAGCTTGTTTGGGACTTGAGATTATCTCCTCAGAACGGTGGGAGTGGACCACTTAGGTACCATGCGGTTGGGTGGTAGTGTATTTTCACTCTTATCATTTGAGATTCATTGAGACATTGTGACTGATGCACCCTTTGTGATGGTGGATATGTTTCCTTTCATTGATGATTAGCATATGTTAGATGATTTTATCTTATGCTTATATTTTCATGTTAGATTACTTTCTGCATATGATATAGTATATGTTAGGAGTGACATTCCTACTATGTCAATACCGATGATCTCTTTGATGATTTGGGAATGTTACGCACGGAGGGATGGCTAGGATCCACGATGGTCTAATAATGCTATTAACGGTTGGGAGGAACCATGCACTTAGTTTATTATGTTTGATCTTCTATGAGGATGTATCATGTATATCATGTGATTATCTTTACTTTGATGTATCATGGATTAAAATAGGATGATGTACCATTATTCTACATATGTATATTCTTTTGAGCTTTTCGTACCCTGTGACATGTATAGTGGATGATTGAGCATTTGGAAATGTAATGTATAAACATTGGACTTATCATTATTATTTCATGTGGATGTTGTACTAGATGGATTCATGTATGTTAAGTGTTTTAGATGTAATTCAGCATTAAGGGATCTTTAAAGAATGTAATCTATTATGTATGTTATGTTTACTTTCAGATGGATTTTGCTATTGCTTTCGTTATTCTGAATATGTTATATGTGGTATTTACTTTTATGTTAGAAAAAAAAAATGCTACCAAACTTAGTGAAATTTTAGGTTAATTCTTTGGATCCCTTGGTGGGGCATTACAAATTTTAGCAAACTCACTTTAGCAAACTCGCTTGACAGAGTCAAGCATAGAGTCTTTGATCTTCTTGAAGGCTTCACTTGTAACATGTGAAAGTACCTTCTCTAGATCTGATTCAACTTCACTTCTTACTTCATTGGGGTTGGATTTTGGGTTGACGTAGGCATAGTACTACATTGGTATGTCAACTCCATTTACCCTTTCATATACCTCATTGTTTGCACCAATATGTAAAAAATTTCCAAGATTGTTCAAATCTAAGATTTCTAACCACTTTGCAAATTGTGTTTCATCTAATGGTATTAATCAGTACAAAGTATCCGGGCTACTACATGTCATTTTATGTAGCTTATTATATTTTTCAATGTACATAGCTCTTTGTTGAGCCTTTTTAATAATATTTCTCATGTCCTGTAGCATAGGGTTAATAGTTACTAAAGTTAAGAGTACCTTAACATTAGTTAGGCTTGAATATAGCCGAGGGAATCTATCTCACACAGAGTGGACTAATCCAAGCAATGACGGGTATTCATGCATTACTCAATGTGTTGGTTCATCCAAAGAGATCCATCTAGTATCATTGTCTTTAAGAAGCTTCCTTCCATCAGTAAGCCCTCTAGCAAAGTGTTGAAATTCCTAGACTCATTTTGGACTTTGATAGAAGTATTGGTAAATCTCTTTGATCAGAGATTCCACTTTACTTACACAACCAAAATTGCTGACAATTCCAAAAGCTAGATTCATTCGATGGACCATGCAATGAATAGCAATAGCATAGTGTGCCAAATAATTCTTGATCCTTTTGCAAAGATCGCCTTTATGACCTTGCATAACTGAAGCACCATCCATACCAGTACACACAAATTTTTTGGCAATCTCCATGCTATCCAAACCTCCAGATTCAATTAGAGTAGTCTTTAATAATTCATATAAGTTTTTAGTTGTTGCACTATGATTCAATTTAGCAGCAGATAATAGAAATGGTTGATGACAAAGATTGTTTACAGTATAAACGTGCATCCACACCCAGGAGGTATTATCAATTTGTTGTAACTTTATCTAGAAACAATGCAATATAATTTGATTTTTTTATAGATTCCTTCATATCTTCTTTTTCAACCTATGCAAGACATCTAGCCTATTCCTACACGTTGTTTACTGATCAGTGACTATTCGGATAGTTTGAAGTTTTCAAAAAGTGCAATAAGACAGTCATTGAAGGGTAGTCTATCATAGGGCATCCTTTAATCAATATATAAAAGACCACACTTAATTGAACTACTTTTCCCATATTTTGGACTTTTGTTGCTTCCCCAATGAAATATTCAATGGAACCTTTTACTATAGAATGCTTCTCCAATATTTGCTAGTATAACTTGTATATTTCAGGATTCTTGATATGCAGATAGTTCTCCTTTTTTTTCCAAGTTAGCACAGATTTTTTGACTCCATCTATAATTTCCTTCTTGTAAAATTTACCAAAATTCTTTTCTATTGTACCAATTTTAAGTTGCAGCCTCTTCTCTTTCTTTGTTATCTCTGTGCAAATCTTACATCTACATTTTGTAGGAGGCTCGCCATTATTTAGATTTGGCACTGGTTTAATCAACCAGTAATTTTCCACCCATTCTAACTAAAAATTACTTTTGGGCATATCCCTGCGAGATCGATCTTTCTTGGATTCCAATTTTCTTTTCCCCTTTTGTGCATGAACATGATTTATGGAATTAGTTTTGGTTTTCTCACCTGACTGGTCCTGGACCAACTCTGACTCTATAATCTCAGTTTGTGACTCCCTACTCCGGGGAAGTTCCTCCAAATCTTGTTCAAGTTCATCCTTGATTGAGATATCAGGCTCACTAACTTGAACTTCAATATTGTCTGAGGGTCAAACTTGTGATGAATCTCCTTTTTTAGTCACCGTTGGAGATCTAACTTGTGAATCTTGTAGGTTTCCAATATTTCCACCACCAAAATATGTCACTATGGTTCTATGTTTTGCTAATGGTGGCCTCTCTTAGCTTTCATGGATCCTACCAGAATGCCTGTTACCCCTCTTGTTGGACATAACAAACCGATAAAGGCTACAAAAAAATATCAAATTAGTTGTGAACAAAAGACTTAACTACTTAGACTACATATAATAACAATAATATGATTCATTCTCAAAAAAAGGGTACTACTGCTATGTTACTATAGTCTATAGTACTACCCAATATAATTCGTAAACCTAATACCTATAGGCTATCTTAGCATGTGAGATGTCTAGTCACTAGTGGACACTGGACAGTGAAACTAAAAAAAAAACTAGTACCACTTACAAAATAATTTAAAAATCACTTGCCTTTTACAAGAACCAAAGTCCACGAGTCAATGGCCAATGCACTCAACACACTGAAAGTTTGATAGCAATAAGAAATGTCAGTCTATAGACCAGAAAATAGAAAATTGTGTAGAATAATAATTTCTTATAGTCCAATCTAGGTTGGCAAATTAGGTAGGATTAACAAGTGGGAATGTCAAATGCAGGCAAAATGCACCTTCTATGCAAGCCCATAGTAGGAAATAGTTGGCTAAATGGGGCAGGTGATCGACACACATTGGTAAAATGGTTGGTGACACCCAACCCAAGGGAAAATTATTTGGTTGTAGTAATAGAAAAAGAATGAAGGCCAATAAGAAACAACATGCAAAGGCTGGTGATATGTTTAAAATAAATGTATCCAAACTGTATATTGCATTGGCGATTGCACTGATATTTTTGACAATCATGTGATAACTAATGGGTGACTACCTCGGGCATTGGACCCAAATATGATAAATATCTGGCAATGCAGTTGACCTATGTTCCATGCGCTATTTGCCAAATGATGATTAACTCGTTCGACGGGATCACCAAAAGGCACAGATTCGCCACTAAAATAATCCTTGATTTGAATTCTAATGTGTAAAATAAAGTATTTGAAGATGCTCCTATGTAACCTTACGGTGATAATAATTTAATAGGTTGTATATCTAAATGGTGATAAATATAGGATGTTTGTATATTCATAAATTGGTATCTAAAATAATCATTTTTTGAATGTCTTTATTTTTTATATGTATAAAAAGGTGTGCTTATGTATGGTTTTTGTTTCTTCATGTATAGTCTATCAATATTGAATTATCCTACATCTGTGTCTATACAAAATCAAACTACTACAAGTGTGGTTACCATTGTACCAAAATATCAACCTATCAATGCTTGATACAACTAGTAGTCTTATAGAATCCATAGATGATGCTTTGTTCCTTTTCATGAATCCCAAGAGAAGTCTTTGTTGAGATAATGGGTGTTGCACACATTGTATAATATTGTTATTTTATTATTTTATTTTATTATGTAATGTTGTGCCTAGATGGACGTGCAACATGTAAAGATTCTCATAGAATATTCTTGATGAGTTGTATTGTAACATTGTGAAAATATTTCATGTAATTATTTAATATTGGGGAAAAGAATTAAATGCCCAGTATTAAATGTGGGGTCAGTGGGTTAGGTAGCACATGATTTTAGCACATGGTTTATGTAATACCACTTAGTGGTTTTGTGGGACTTGCTACTATATAAGCAGCCACAAGGGTAGTTGTTGTAGAGAAAAAAGAGAGAGAGTGACAAAGAGAAGACAAAAGGCAAGAGTCAAGCGGGACAAGGCTTGACAGGTTAGCCAAGGGAGCATTTGTAAAGGTTGGAAGCATGGCATGGGATGTGTGGATTCATGTTTATTCACATAGTTTGCTCAGTTGTGGCTATGGCCATGAAGGCTTCCATGGTTGTATGGCAATGGTATTTTTGCTGAATAATACATGATGATGGATGTTTTTGGAGGCTGAGTTTTTTCCCTCAATGAGGGTTTCCCAGGGTATATCTTGTGTCACAATTTTGTGGGTATGTTGTCTATTCTTTTGCATGTGGATTTTAATTCTATATTTATTTTAGATCTATTATGGGTTATGTGGAAATGGTTATATTCTTTATTGCCAAGTTTCCTTACAAGTGGTATCAAAGATATGGTTTTATTATTGTAACCCTAGATTGAATCCATGGGAATGCATGAGAGGATTAAAGAAAGGGCAAGATATATGAATGATTTATTGCAGATCTGAGGCTTTTGGATTTGCTGTTATGATGGGATGTTAAAATATTTGGGCATGGAAAATTGTTGGACAAAAGATTTTTTCGGATGTTTCATTTAAATGAGGGTTTTGGGGGGTAGCTTACAGAAATGACCTCGTGGGTAAAAACAGACCTCACCATTGGATCCGGGTCAACATTTTCATAAATTTTGATATATAATATGCCCTAGTTTGGCCATGTTCAGAGGAAATGAAAGAGTTTTTTAGTTTCAGCCCATGATGGCCGTCAAATTTAATCCCGTCGGAATTTTCGTCACTGAAAAAATAAAAAATGAAAAATCGTACTGAAAATGGTAAAAAGACAGTTTTAGTAAAAGGGCCATAACTTTCTCTCAAAATATCGGATTTCAAAGTTCTTATAGGCGTTGGAAAGCTAATTTAGAGCACTACAAGATAGTGTAGGTTTGGTTCTATGATTTTGAAATTTTGTCAGGTTTTAAGAGCCTTAAAGTCAGATGTTATTTATTTTGAGCATGAATTGGGGCATAACTTGGGCATACGGAGTCAGATTTTGGACTTCAAGTAGTCAACAAAAAGTTCTTGGAGAGCTCTACACATTGGTTTAGATTTGGTGCAGGTTTGGCATGATTTATTTGTTAATATATTGATCTGAACAGTTTATAGGTATATTTTGACTATGGTAACATTGTGAGTTTATGGCATTGGAGATTTAAGATTTGATGTCATTATATACTCAGTTCATATTTCAGATTGGTCTCATGATGATATGGTTATCAGTGTTTGGTTTGAATATGCATGATGACTTGTTGGGTCTACAAGTTGTGCAGTGTTGTAAGCGGTCTATACTTACAAGTTGCATTTATGGCTTGGTTATGGGTTGTCTTTTCCCATTGATCTTTCATTATTGATGCATATTCAGATTGGTGGCTTGGATTTGGGTTGTCTATGCCCTAAGTCACATGATTTTATCTTCATTTAGAAGGGATGAGATGTTGTTATTAGGTATAGTCATGGTGGAGGATTGTGGTTGACTATTTTATGCTGACAAATTGGAAACTTTGAGAGCCAGATGCTCAGTTCATGGATGTGATCATGGTGCCATGGATTTTGGCATGACATGATTGGTTATACAGGTACATCCTTGATGTTCATTAGCTTGGATTTCTAATTTAGTTATGGTGGCATATCTTCTTGGTTGAGGATCATGGTTATTTATTTTCTTTTGAGGAGCTCATGATGTGCACTTTGAGTTCTTTGATGGCTTGATGCCTTGGTTGATTCTCATGGTTAGAGGATGGATGTTTTCATCATGATGTCATGGATAGCTTGGATACATGGTTTAGTGGGAGCTTGTGACAGTGATGGGGTGACAGTGCAGGATTAGTTCCTGATTTGGTTTGGATCTTCAAGTAGGAGATGGATTTTATGATGCCATAGGTGACTTGGTACCACGGTTGAGTGGGAGTTGTTGGAATTGATATATTTATTGAGTGTTTGCAGATGTTGGAGGTTTTTCTTAGATCCTATTGCTGCAGAAGCGTCTTTGACATTTGCATGCTCACTTGTTATCTTCATGGTATTTGAAGATGGTTAGATCTTGAGGACTCATAGAGTTCTTGGTTATCTTCATGGTGTATGGAGATGGTTCTTCCTGGTATGTGGAGATGGTTTTCTTCATGGTGTGTGGAGATGGTTGCATCTTGAGGACTCACAGGGTTCTTGGCAAAGGTGTGGTTTATGCTTTTATTTGGCATGTTATCCTTAGTATGAGGATGGTTTCATTATTATGTCATGGTATACTCTTGATACGCGTTTAGAGTTGTGACATGTTATGGTGTGTTCATATGGAGCATGTTATCTCTTTAGTTGAGATGGTAAGATCATGTTGTCATGTTTATGTTCCTGAGGCCATGGTTGGAACTTTGACATTGATCTTGGTTTAGTTTCTTGGTATTGAGTACACTGATCATAAACTGGATACTTCATGATGTTTCTATGTTTCATTTGGAGTTGGCATGGATTGATTGGTTACAAGTGCTCATGGATACTTAGAGACGGTGGTGACGCTGATTTCTCTTGGATTAGAGAAGTATTTGTTGGGATGGTTGATGGTTTTAGCAGGAAGTCCGAGGGGCAGTCACCTGATATGGACTTAAGATGAGATTGTTCTTAGATGAGTCTTGGTTGGAGACTTGGGTATCTTGATGAGCATTCTCATTCCCCACTCTTGGTCTACTCGGCGGTTTGCTACTTGAGAGGTATAGCCCATTGTTTCTCTCAGTTGCATTATATTTATGCTTGTCTTTCATGGATATGAATCTTGAGCTATGGTACATGAGTTAGTTTTGGAGGGTTCATTTGAGAGATGGTTTAGCATTGGTTATCTCCATGTGCATATGTTGTTATGCTAGTTGAGTTTGGGAGATGGTTTTATATTGGGCATTTTCCTTAGATTAGGAATGGTTATTCCTTGGTTTAGGAATGATTTATGAGTTTGATCTTCTTGTGAGAGGCTTACATCCATGATGAGTTATATGGTATGGTCTGGGTGTTGTTGAGGCTTCTTATTGGGGTTTTATGGAGGAGATCATACTTACACAGTTTACATCTAGAGGTGTGTGTAGAAGGACATGATACAGGTTATGATTTGCATGGTTTCTCTAGTCTTGGTTATCTTCCTGGATGTTCAGTTTTGCTTACATTAGATTTGAGATTGGTTAGAGATTGTGATCACTGGTTTGTGCTCATGTATGTCATGTGAGAGATGACATGGTTATTACTTTATCTCTTTCCTCTGTTGGTTGTGGTGAACTTGGCAGAGCATTGGAGACTTGTTATGAGAGTTGTTCTTGTAGGATATCAATTTATGTATTGTGGATGTCCTTGATACTACATGGATTCACTTCTTTGAGATGTGTTGAGTGGATTGGTTATAGATTTGACATTATCTTTTGCAGTGGGAGCTTCTTGGTATATATGTGGCAGGTATTGCTCTTGAGGCTTGTGATTGCAGGGTATAGATTGGATATGTCAGTGATATGAGATTCACTTGTTATACCTTTGAGGTATGGATAGTTGGATGGGTTTGGCACTTTGTTGTAGGTGCTATTTCAGCTATGGATATTTTGACAACTACAAATACATGTGATTACCTTTGGATCAAGTTTTTGTGCTCGAAATTGCAGTTGGTACAGGATTTTATGATCTTCTAATGTGATAGGTTGGGTGGCTTTCTCTTTGGATGGCTTCTACGTATGTCCAGTGGCAGTGGCATAATAGGAGGTGAGATAATTCATGTTTGAGATGCTGGATACTTTGATTTTGATGCGGGTACCAAGATGGAGCACTTGGTGTATTTTGATCCATGATGGTGGATGTGCTTGGAGGGATTGTTCCCTTGTTCATTTATGTGGCTATGGATTGACCCTATGCAATGTGTACAACAAGTGGGAGATTGTTGAGATAATGGGTGTTGCACACATTGCATAATATTATTATTTTATTATTTTATTTTATTATGTAATGTTGTGCCTAGATGGACGTGCAACATGTAAAGATTCTCATGGAATATTCTTGATGAGTTGTATTGTAACATTGTGAAAATATTTCATGTAATTATTTAATATTGGGGAAAAGAATTAAATGCCCAATATTAAATGTGGGGTCAGTGGGTTAGGTAGCACATGGTTTTAGCACATAGTTTATGTAATACCACTTAGTGGTTTTGTGGGACTTGCTACTATATAAGCAGCCACAAGGGTAGTTGTTGTAGAGAAAAAAGAGAGAGAGTGACAAGGAGAAGACAAAAGGCAAGATTCAAGCGGGACAAGGCTTGACAAGTTAGCCAAGGGAGCATTTGTGAAGGTTGGAAGCATGGCATGGGATGTGTGGATTCATGCTTGTTCACATAGTTTGCTTGGTTGTGGCTATGGACATGAAGGCTTCCATGGTTGTATGGCAATGGTATTTTTGCTGAATAATACATGATGATGGATGCTTTTGGAGGCTGGGGTTTTTCCCTCAATGAGGGTTTCCCAGGGTATATCTTGTGTCACAATTTTGTGGGTATGTTGTCTATTCTCTTGCATGTGGATTTTAATTCCGTATTTATTTTAGATCTATTATGGGTTATGTGGAAATGGTTATATTCTTTATTGCCAAGTTTCCTTACAGTCTTAACCATTTCTCCGAACATATTCCCCTCAGCATTACCTAGGGGGATTAGAACCTACTGTTAGAGTAAATAATTATTGTCTACACTTTTTCTTAAGTTTACTTAGGTTAATGCATTTATTTTGCTAGTTGTAGTCTAGGAGTTGTTGACAACATGAGAGTTTGTTCCTATCTAAGTCATTCTTATCTTCTCACCTTGATCGAGAGTATCCCACCTTTTGTGGACATATCATTAGTTCTCATTCTTATCTCCTAGCACCTTCTAGCTTGTTCTACAAGCTTCCTAGAAGCCTTTATATTTAGGATCTCCTATTGTAATTTCATATCTTTCTTCTCAATATTGTATAGCAAGTTCATTTTTCATTGTTATAATATTTTCTCTCTCAATCCATTTAGTTTCTCCAAGCTCCACCCTTCCTTCTTTGGTTTCTCTTCAGTAGGTTATTTGCATGTAGATGATATTGGTGAGTTGTAAAGTTGGCTTTTATCAACTTCTACATGGTATCAAAGTCTCTCTACTGGTTCCTAGTTTGAAGGATTTTTGAACCCATGATTCGGAGACACAAACCCTTGTTTGTTTGTAATTTTTTTTCTTCAATAGAAGGGAAGAGCTTTTTTTTAGAGCACTTTGGGCCTAAAAAAACACTGGCATTGAGTTTAGAAGGTATTTTATAGTCAAGATTCATATCAAAATTTTGAAATTTGGCTTTTGTAGCATCAGGGAAATTTTTTTGGCCCCCCGAGAGGCCATATGGTTGAGTTTTCTTGCATTTATTGGAAAAAAATTTTAAAAGTTCATAGGGCCACCTGACAGCCACTACCACACCACCACAGCCCCACCCGTGTGCCACCAAAGTACCACCACTCACCTCGAGTAGCACTGCTTTGTTTTGCAGCTTTGCTACCCTTGCAATAGATTTCTCCACCACTACCAAGTTCCACAACCCACTTATGGTCTACCAACTCCTACCCAGACAATGGCTAGTTGCAATGTTTTGTGGTTGCCATGTGGCATGGGTGCCACGTGGCCCCTACCATGTCAGTGCATTTCCCATCATACTACCACATGGCATGCCATGTGGCACTTTTTTGCTATGATGGCCCCTTGGCTGTCAATTTTAAGCTAGTGAAATACTAACATTGGCATGACATCAGTACTACATTAGCACTCCTGCAAGGTCTTCAGGTCCCTTTTTGACCTACTCACAATTTTTTGGCCATAGCTTGAGCATACAGAGGTATTTTTTTGATCTAAAAGAAGTGTCAAAAAGCTAGTTCTGAGATAGAGACATTGGCATAGTTATTTTGTGGTTTTGATGTAGTTTTATTGCATGTTTTTTAGTCAAAGTTAGATGTTCTATTTTTCTCTCCAGCAAGCATGTCTTGTGCATCCCATCTCCATTTTTCAAAAATGCTATATTTTTGGAAAACTAGTTTTGTCATCTTTTCAAAAATGTTGTAATTTCCTTCAGATTCTGCCCCATGCTCTTTCTATCATGCTTTTGGCATTTTTTCTCTATGGTATATCTTGGGTGTTCTAGGTTTGAGGATCATTTTCAAGGCATGGGATCTTTTGTTTTGGGTTGTACTATCTTTTGTATCATCTTTTTTCCCTTTCTAATCATCGTCGATATCATCTATAAGCATCTTTATGCAAACGTGCTAAGACAAAGAGCCACTCTTGCATTTTGGGTTTATGAACATTATTTTGAGACAATTGTACTCGCACTATTTTATAAAGCACCATTGGGGGTTAGTTGTTGCCATTTTTGTACCCTCTTCCTTTGTCAAGTGAGTGTCCTTTCCATGACATTAGCCCCATGATGTGTCGGTGACACTGCCTTTATAGGTATTTGTACCTCTTGCTCTCTCTTGTTGTTCTTGGTTCTTTTTGTGGAGGATTTTGGCCCACTTTCTCAGTTGTCTATCATCTCACCTAGTCTACATTAAGGGGGGGTTATTCTATTAGTTATAATGCTTCCTTGGTTTGATGGTTCGATAGTGTGAGCTATGTATTTAGTATTTGATCCTATATACTAGGTGATTGCAGTGGCTGGCTACCTATGCATTTTGGTGAGATGGATCATCTACCATATAGACACTCTCTATTTGTGCCTTTTATTTTTGGTGGAGGTTATTCAGGTTAGAATTTTCTTCTAATAGATTTTGTGGCTTCTTCAGGCTTCTGTGATGTTCTTCATGGTCTTCTCTTGTTCCTATTTTCTATGACATTCCTCTAGTTGGAGGCTTCTTCAGTCCTTCACTAGGTTTTCAAGTATCTCTTTTTTTGGAGAGGGGTTTTTCCCACTGAGTTTTCTCTATTTTATCTGGTTTACAGATATTTATTTGCTTTGTACATGGGTACCTAACATGTCCTAGTTGTCGGGACCCATTATACGTTTCATCTTAACTTTTGTAAGCTTAAGTGCATTCTCCTAAGTTGCACTTAAGGGGGGGTGTTAGAGGAAATTATTATTATTTATGCTTTTACTTAAGTTTACTTAGGTTAATGCATTTATTTATTAGTTGTAGTCTAGGAGTTGTTGACAACATGAGAGTTTGTTCCTATCTAAGTCATACTTATCTTCTCACCTTGATTGAGGATATCCCACCTTTTGTCGACATATGCTTAGTTTTCATTCTTATCTCCTAGCACCTTCCAACTTGTTCCACAAGCTTCCTAGAGGCCTTTATATTCAGGGTCTCCTATTGTAATTTCATATCTTTCTTCTCCATATTGTACAAAAATTTCATTTATCATTGTTACAATATTTTCTCTCTCAATCTGTTTAGTTTCTCCAAGCTCCACCCTTCCTTCTTTGGTTTCCCTTTAGTAGGTTATTTGCATGCAGGTGATCTTGGTGAGTTTTTAAGTTGGCTTTCATCAACTTCTTCACCTATGACCAAGATTTGACACTACCTATTATTGGTGTTTTTTTAATTGTAGAAAAATATTGATCTTTCAATTTTTGATACAAATACTAGACTTATAAAATCCAAAATAGGAAATTATAGCCCTGTCGTAAATCCCAAGGGAAGTGGTGACCATTTTACTCTCATAAATCTTGGAGTTTGATTGTGTTATTTATTAGCAATAAGGTTCCCTATCAAGAATAGTCTAGGGACTAAGGTGTAGATTTTGATAGACATGTCCATAAAATTTATGCAATATTATAGCTCAAATATATTATTTTGATTATCTCTATAACTGAAGTTATGTTACTTTGAGTGTGATAGTGTTGTTTGTGTTCATATTTAATCAACTTAGTTGGTTTCATTTTTTCCTTTTATGAGTTATTGGTATAAATATGGTTTACTAGAAGAGTTAAGAAGTTGATATTGATCCTCATATAGAATGTCGAGATTCATATTAAGTAATGTACATTTAGAAAAGTGTCAAACCAACTAGATAGCATGTTCATATGTACACATTAGATTTGATGTTGACTCCATAATATGTTGCAATGCTTGTTGTTTGATTAAATCATTTTTGGAAAGAATGTTTAAATGTATTTGGGTCCTTTTTATATATTGAGGTGAGATGCATTAATTAAATGCGTTTATTTTGGTTGAAATCTATTTATAGTTTCATCCTTTGTGGTTGACTCAAACTTTGTTATTTTTTATGTGGCCTATAGTGATAATGGTAAAACATTTATAATTAAACTTGAAGAAAAACATTGATAATGGTCACATAAATTATACATTAGATCAAGTTCATATGAGCTCAAAATCTATCTGCAAGAAAATAAACAACATACCCATAAAAATGTGATACGTGATATACCCTAGGAAAATTCTTAGTAGAGAATAGATAATCCTCCAAAAGAATCCATCATCCATGTAATATTCATTTATGCAACAATACAATCCATTCATGAAAGCCTTTATAGTCTTATCCATAAACAAACATACATTCTGAATACGCATGTAACCATGCATCCCATGCCATGCTCTTAACTAGCACAAATACTAACTAAGCTTCACACAAAAACTAATCATGTGGTTCTATATTATAAAATGAGCTCTCACAAAACTACCAAGTAGATTACATAAACCAAGTGCTAAAACCAATGGTACCTAAGCTGATCCTACATTTAATATTGAAAAAAAAATATCATATTATTCCCTAACTTTAAATGATTACAAAATTTATAATATTATAATATGAAGTGACCCCAAGAATAGTGTAAATGAGTCTATTCATATTGAACATCCATTTAAGTGCTCCTAGGTGTAATATGAATGATTATATTATATTATTATAAACATTATTATGTAAGATGTAGAACACCTATTTCCAAATATTCATCCATTTGTAAATATTGCATAGGGGTCATTAAGTAAACACAAATATTAGAAAGGGAAAATCCTGCTAACAAGATATATAGTTGTGAATCAAAGTCCTTCATTTAATCCATCTAGATACTTTATGAAAAGTCTTCGCATCTCATACACAATTTCTTTTACCCTTCATCATGAATTTTCTATTTGACATAAATAAGAGGTCATACAAGAGAAAATCATGCACAATTTATATTATAATAATCATGTCCCATCCCAAATAATATCCTAAATAATCACTCAGTCCAAAGTTATCAATATGCACTAGTAGCTAACAAGAACTAATAATTTTACCTGAAATAAAATCCATTACAAGTGTCAATATTTTTAACTATAGGTAAATTGAAGGTATAAAGTATTGAATCCCTTATTATTAACATGTACAACTTGTAATGTATGTAACCACAAGCTTCAAGTGCAAATCTTCCACCTACACCCTTAGAAGCTTTTGTTGCATAGTAAATGCCATATCTAAAATGAGATGTTTAATGTAGAAACTATATCCATGTAGCATAAAAAACTCATTCATGATAATATGTAGCATTTAAAATAATATCACACGTATACATCTCTTACAATAAGTCTCCAATTCTACTTCAATTTCTCCACAATTATTGAAGGAGAGTCGTAAGAAACTTTTATGTGATCTCCCACATGACAACAAATAAACACAAACTAGTGATCATGTAACTCTAACAAACCTTAAATTAATTGTAACGTAAAACCAAAAATCCAAGAAGATATGAAAGACCAAGGAGTGAAATACTATAAATCAAAACTTATAACATGTTAGGTGCTATATACACCTCTAAATGTTAACTCTATCCATTACGATCTCCAAAAAATAAATTATAATCAATATGGATGTAAGAATTTCATGACCAAGAAGATCAAACCAATATAATTCCCAATCGAAGGAATAGTACCAAAAACCAATCACCCAAACTTAATCATCAGTGAATATTCTTGTACTATGGCTCAAATGAAAAAGGATGTAACTAATGGAAATCATCTCTAAAATTGAATGTTTCTAAACTAATCTTCTATCTTTAGTGAAGATCCATTGATCATTTAAAGATAAGCATCAAGTCTAGTGTAGTTTATATGAATGAAGAGAATTATATGTCAAGTAGTAGTATTTCCCAAGTGAGGATGATTAATGAAATCTAAGAGTGCCTTTCCAAATCCTAATTTTGATAAGAAAATTCAATATTCAATGATGTTCACCTTGGAAATCTATGTTCATTTTCAGCCCTATATGGTTTAATCTAACATGTCCTTGAAGTGTTGACTTTAAGGTATTGAGAAATGAGATTAATTTACAAATTGCAAGTCTCCCAAATGGCCAATTTCAAAAGGTGGATAAGCGTTTGCATTTCACCCCCTAACCATCTATTTTTTATCTCTACATTGGCACTATGTAGAGATGGTGATGAAAATTAGGAACTACTTGGGGTTATTTCAAAGAAAAGTGACAAATTAACTTGCATGACACCAAAAATTCATGAAAATATAAGCACTTGGGCAAGCTAGTATTATCTATGTGATTTTCCAAATTTTAATTCATAGCTAAAAAAATTACTTTGCCACAGCTAAAAATTTTACTTTCTTCAAGTTGGTAAAGTAGATATGAAATAAATCTAGTCTAGAAAGATTTCACATAGTTCCACATAATGCACCATTCCACACAATTCCTACTTGAGATCAATGTGATCACAAGGAACATCCACCCTTGATTTTTGGTAGTAACAATGTAAGATACCTATCACATCATACCATAACCCAAAAATAACCTATCATCAAATTGGTAAAGTATCCACATTGTTCTGCAACACCTTTCTTCTAGAAACATAAATGTAGATAGATCTTATGTAGGAAATATTCTCCACTCAAGAAACTAGCCATTGCCCCTAAACATTAATGAGTATAGAGAAAGACAATGTTTCCAAATCAAGCCCATTATCTAAATAACCATACCAACATTCCAAAATAATCTTTTATAACCCTTCCAATACTCGCACACGTGTTTCAACAATTTTTGCAATCATATCAATTAATGGGACTGGAGATCAAAATCTAGCTCTTGACATGACATGTTATAAACATTTATCTTCCTTAAATGTTATGACCTTGTTGTACTATAACTTTGAGATGTCCACATTGCCAGTTGTGTCATCACACTCAACACACCTTTGATATCAATGGCAACATCTATGTTCGACATCATGTTTATAAAAAAAAGTTTTCAAGGCCACATCATCAAATATGGTGCGACATCAATATGTGTTTTGTCAAGATGTCCAAAAGGTGCAAAAATGGTGAGAACATTAGTTGTGCACCAAGTTGCGTTTTATCTAAGGTGTACAACTGTGACATTACATATAGTTTGTTATCTTTTAGATCTAAATAAGAATTTAGCTTAATTATGAATAGTCATCATCAACACAACTTTAAAGTCATACCTATATTATTTAAACAAGAAAACATTAAATTAACAAATATTCTAACGATAATTGAAATAAAGTCAAACACTCCCATGTGATGATAGTAACACTTCGTAGTCTTAAAACCTCAAATGATGATAACCCTCAATATTGAGAGGGGAATAATGACCCTAAGAAAGCTACATCCGCATATACTTGATTTGCCATTAGGAAATAGATGATAGATCCTCGAGTGGGAAAATCCCTCGAAGAGCCCATATCTTTATTTTTGCGAGTAATTCTGGCCGTGTGCAACACGATAACTGTTGACTCCAGACCTACCTCCAAACACATCACTGCTATTCGGATGGATTTACACTTTGCTTAAATAAGGCATCCAGAATCCACATGTGAGAACGCAATACGCAGATTCCAATAATTCAAACGATCGTTTCGACTGACAAAGAACATTTTCAATACTTTCTATCAGTCTATAGTTGTTTAACGGGCGATATAACAAGTAATTTTAAGCAGTGTGTAAATCGATGCAATTTTGATCAACTACAATTGAATATTTTGCTTTTGACTGGCCTTTCTCATTGGAATTCCCTCATCCAGTGGGCTTACCACGCATTAGAGAACATTTTTGCCTCTCCATTGAAAGTGCAAAAAATAAATTATTTAATTTCTATCCACTAAGAAGAACACTTTCAATGAGCAAGGGTGATGTGCAATACATGTTTTTATATTTTAAGTCAAGGAATACATTGCTGAGAAAAGATCAAATTCTGATCTTTTCTACATTGTGACTAAAGTTATGAAAAAATTAACAAAAGTAATATTCTCATTAAGCATATTAGGAAAATCAATGATAATTTATTACCAAGAGTCAATCAAGTCTTATTAAATCATCTACTATCAATTTTAAAAAATTAAATTCGATTATAGAAAATACATATATATATATATATATATGTAAAATTCAAACCTTAATGCATCTTGAATGAGTGCAATATTTGAAAATAAATAACTATATTATTATAAATAAAATTAAATAAATGAATAAATGAAATCTAATGCCAAAATTAGGACTAGAATTCAAAAAGAATAAAATAGTACAGGTAAGTCAACACATGTAATAATTTAAAATAAAGATGTTGTTATTGGTCAAAATCCTTTAAGAAATATCATAAGTTACATAATTGTCTTTTATGGTTGGAGGCACTGGGAATAGTTAATTATAGTTCTATTAATATAGATTTTTTAAAATTCATAATGTAAAATAATAATTTATGTATACAACAAAGTAATAATTTAGATATGTTTAAAAATAAGTAAATAAATTCAGAGGAAAAAAGATTCCTTCAAAAGAATCCACACAAATTAGTACATTGTCTCAATAAGAAGGTTACAATATAGATACAAATCCTCTATGTAAAACCTCTAAAACACCAAAAAAAATATTTTCACTACTCTCTAATCTATGTGATAAACTTACATTCCAATTTTGACAATTACTTATATAATTATTTTTAATGAGAATGTCATACAAAACCCCTAAGTAGTACTACAAAGATTGCATGACTTAAAAATATGATCTCATTACACCATGAACTTAAAATTAATTACTTTATTATAATTAACTGTGTGTGTGTGTGGTGATATCCACATTAAATATTTATTCTAATATATAATGCAATATATAAACATCCCCTTGAATGCCTAATCTATATTTCTAAATCTAATACACCTAAATAATAGTTTTCAAATTACTAAAGTTGTTATTATACAAACCATGGAACACACTTTTACCAATATTCTCCTATGTATTGCATGTGTTACAACCATCTCAAATTAGAACCCTCTCATGCTCCATTGCATAATAATGCATGAAAGATAAGATTCTATCCAAAGGTGACCAAATACTAATTATCACATAGAATCATGAATTCCACCTCAACTTAACATTTGAATGTTAACCCTAAATATAATGGCAAAAATATGACTTAGTAGCTACTAGAAACTCACTAACTACGAGAAAATATAAATCATCTCTAGTTTCTAACATATCCAATTAAATGTCACTTAAAAGTAATCAAAATCACAAGAAAACCTTCACTTACTAATTATATAATTTATCTCACACACACACACAGATATACGTATCATGCAAATATATCAAGAAAATTTGGAGGAAGTCCTTGGAAATTAAAGGAATGTCAACAAAACAAATATTTTGAAATATATGATTATTTATTAATGTAATTTTAAATTTTAGTCACTAAGAAATAGTTGCAACCAAAAGTAGGAGGGGGACTAATTAATTGATCATTTATTTTAGCATAGATAATGGAAAATAAACTAAATAATAACAAAAGTATTTAATCGATTTTCAACTTGACATAGAAAATAAGTTGTCTAATGAACTCTATAGAAAATTTTGTTAATGTAATGTGATATAGAGATTATTTCAAGGTGTCTATAACTACTAATTTTATAGTTTACTAGAGTTGATATAGATGAAAGAATTTAATATTCCATATGAAAATTAACTACAAGAAAGGGAGTTAGATCAATTACATGTATATATTCTAGAATGCAATTTCTTGAGAAATGACTTTAAAATGTCTTAACAAATCAGCTATTTAGCTATCTCGCCTGCTTTTTCCTGTGAAATAGGTCTATAATTATGAGACTACCAATACATGGCTTCTTTATTATAACATATGTTGAATGAGCTCTTCCCATCATGTTACATCTTCATAAACTCATTATTCAATAACATATCTTGTTATGTTATAAAATCTAATGACTATATATATATACACACACACATATATATGACTCATAAATAAATGTACAACTGAGTTCCAAATTATCACTTTCTTTATTTTTATATCAGTATTCCAAAAAAAACATCATAAATTAAATGCCTATCAATATATGCAAGAAAAATATAAATATGGACAATATCCCCAAGGCCCCGTTTGGTTGCTGGAAAATGAGGGCCAAAATCGGGTTATCAGAGGCAAAACCAGGTTTTGCAAAAAAACTTTGGTGTTTGGTTGGTTAAAATTATAACCTAGTTTTCAATTTCATCTTCCAATTTTGGTCAAAAATTGGAAGAAGTTTCTTCCAACAAAAAGGTGGAATTCGAAATTAAAACCAGGTTTTGAAATTTATGACAGTTTTTTTAATAATATTGTGGGGTCCACAGTATATTCATCTTCCGTGTCAACCAAATGGACCATTGGCTTTCCAAACCACAAAACCAGGTTTTCGAAAACCTGGTTATAAGATAACCTGGTTATGTCAAAAAATCATCTTTCACTTACTAATTATATAATTTATCTCACACACACACACAGATATACGTATCATGCAAATATATCAAGAAAATTTGGAGGAAGTCCTTGGAAATTAAAGGAATGTCAACAAAACAAATATTTTGAAATATATGATTATTTATGAATGTAATTTTAAATTTTAGTCACTAAGAAATAGTTGCAACCAAAAGTAGGAGGGGGACTAATTAATTGATCATTTATTTTAGCATAGATAATGGAAAATAAACTAAATAATAACAAAAGTATTTAATCGATTTTCAACTTGACATAGAAAATAAGTTGTCTAATGAACTCTATAGAAAATTTTGTTAATGTAATGTGATATAGAGATTATTTCAAGGTGTCTATAACTACTAATTTTATAGTTTACTAGAGTTGATATAGATGAAAGAATTTAATATTCCATATGAAAATTAACTACAAGAAAGGGAGTTAGATCAATTACATGTATATATTCTAGAATGCAATTTCTTGAGAAATGACTTTAGAATGTCTTAACAAATCAGCTATTTAGCTATCTCGCCTGCTTTTTCCTGTGAAATAGGTCTATAATTATGAGACTACCAATACATGGCTTCTTTATTATAGCATATGTTGAATGAGCTCTTCCCATCATGTTACATCTTCATAAACTCATTATTCAATAACATATCTTGTTATGTTATAAAATCTAATGACTATATATATATATATACACACACATATATATGACTCATAAATAAATGTACAACTGAGTTCCAAATTATCACTTTCTTTATTTTTATATCAGTATTCCAAAAAAAAATCATAAATTAAATGCCTATCAATATATGCAAGAAAAATATAAATATGGACAATATCCCCAAGGCCCCGTTTGGTTGCTGGAAAATGAGGGCCAAAATCGGGTTATCAGAGGCAAAACCAGGTTTTGCAAAAAAACTTTGGTGTTTGGTTGGTTAAAATTATAACCTGGTTTTCAATTTCATCTTCCAATTTTGGTCAAAAATTGGAAGAAGTTTCTTCCAACAAAAAGGTGGAATTCGAAATTAAAACCAGGTTTTGAAATTTATGACAGTTTTTTTAATAATATTGTGGGGTCCACAGTATATTCATCTTCCGTGTCAACCAAATGGACCATTGGCTTTCCAAACCACAAAACCAAGTTTTCGAAAACTTGGTTATAAGATAACCTGGTTATGTCAAAAAATCATCTTCCCCAACCAAACGGGGCCCAAAGTACATGATAAATGTAGAAGCTTAGTCAAATGTGAAATTCCATAACTCTGAAATTTCCAAATCAATAACCATCATCTCCCATCTGGTACGAGAAAATCGTTGGAACTATCTGAACTTGCCAGCCCGGAGACAAAAACGAAGGGTAGTAAATGCGCGGGGGTCCACCTCAACAATTTCTTTTACTTGGTTTCCACAAACTTGACCCCATGGTCTTTCCCAAAGTTGACTTTATGGTCTTCCCAATGTTGACTTTATGGTCTTTTATTCCTGGAAGTCTTATTTTAATATCAAATCTGTGTTCTTTTTCTCTTTCTCAGCGAAGTCTTAGGCAACGTCTAAACAATAAACCAAAACACGTATCTTACGGGGGGTCGTTTTTTCTTCAAACGCCTATCTATACTCTACTTTTTAGTTGGTTATTTAAGCAAAACGGAAGTCTTAGGTTAAGTAGATGAAGTATTCTCTCAAATTCAGAATTTGCGTAAGGAGGAACGTTACTTACAATAGAATGCGTGGGTAAACGCTTCGGGGTATGTGCTAGAAACTAAGGTATGTTCATGTTATATTACAATATTTTTCTAGTTTTTTTTTTTAAAGTTTTTTGATGGAGGGTTCAGACATGGTGTGTCAAATTCACCCGGGGCACGATCCCGGCCTCATCCCTTATGATGTCTACGGGCCTTGCACTCAGCAAGACTTGATCTCTGGTGGGTTCTTTGTGAGCCATTCAACTTCACCAATAGACCAAGGACCCCTTTTGAGATCATAAGATTATCACAAAAATTTCACCATTGAACTGTATATTCATGCTCAATTAGAAATGCCATTTTCTTCTGAATAGCTCATTTGAGAAATTTATTTGCTGACTGGTTGTGATGTTTGATATGCAGATTCAGATGACATATTATTTGGAAGATCATTCTTGAGGAGAATCAAGGGTAGAGAAAATGTATGAGGGTTCACTTAGCATTTCTGACATACTAAATAATCTTTTTATTTTCAAAAACTACCACCCTTCTCCACTACCTATCCAATACTCCCCACACCTATTTTCTTATATAAATCTCCATTACCCAATCCCAAAATAATCTCCTGCCCATTATTTAGACAATATATTGCTATTGCTCCCCTTCTTTCTGCCCATTTTAAACTCGCAATACCAATGCATATAGTATTGTATTGGCCCTTCAATCAAAACCCCTCGTGAAAAGATGGCCGTACCAGACATCTCTAATCATAGTGCCAGAGATAATGTGGAAGGCCAAACACAAGGCAATGCTTCAACTGAATCATGGCTTAGCCATGTAAAGAGCACATTCAATCCTCCAAGGCAATTATGGCAAGTTTCTACAAAAGTTTGCATTTATAGGGTGCTCAAATGTATCAGGATCAATAATCCAGAATACTACTATCCTTATGATATATCATTTGGGCCTTACCATCATCGAAAAGATCCACACCTATGCAGAATGGATCAGTATAAACTCGAAGCACTTCATAGAATGGTGGCGAGAATGAAGATAGATGTGAGCACCATGATTGCAGAGGTTCGAAAGTTGGAGAATGAAATAAGAGAGTGCTATGCAGAACCAATTGATTGGGATGGAGAGACACTATGTTGGATGTTAACAATGGATGCTTGCTTTATTCTTGAATTTTGTAGAAGTGTTGGGCAAACAAGACGTGAGAGTGATAGAAACTACTTTAGTCTTGTTTTTCAAAATTTGGATGTAGTTAACATCATGTATCTTGTAATATCAAATGACATTATAAAACTTGAAAACCAAATTCCCTTGTGTATTCTCATAACTCTACTCAAGTTAGAGTTTCAAACCTTTGAAAAGGCAACTGAAATGTTGGCTGAATTGTTGTTTGAAATTCCAATCTTTGAGGGGTTTCCATTTTACCCATCTGTATCACTTCAGGTCAGTAAACAAAAATTGAAGGAAGAAATGAGGAAAAATCCACCTCCATGTCATCTACTGGATCTTTATAGAATAATGGTTAAAAATCTCTTAACACATTCAAGTCTTGTTTCATCATCTAGAGCTATTGTTATCAACAATGACCCTAATCAAAGTGGATGGTGGAGAAGCTCAAACTTTAATCAGCAATCTTTTAAGGATAGCAGGTCTACACCTTGTGCCCAATTACTGAAAGGGGCTGGCATTAAATTTCATCCAGGCAAATTGGGATTTGAAAAAAAATGGTTTGGAAGCAGTACGCTTTACCTCCCTCAGATCTGTGTGGACGAATACACTGAAAACTTCTTGAGGAATCTAATGGCATATGAAGAATGTCAAAGGTGTTCATGGTCTCCACATGAGGCAGTAATTTCACAATATGTGTACCTCTTTGATGATCTAATTGATTCAGAAAAAGATGTTGCAATCCTTAGAAAAACAGGGATTATTGTTAATTTGTCTGCCACGGATAATGAAACAGCACAGATGTTCAACCATCTAAAATATGGAATTGCATTCCATCCAAATGAAAATATGGAAACAGTGATGAGAAAGGTGAGGGAACATTATAGAAGTCAATGGAAGGTGTGGCTCACTCAGTTTAAACAAGAATATTTTTCTAGGCCATGGTATTTCTTCTCCCTTGTGGGAGCGATACTTATTTTGGGTATGACAGCTGTGCAAACTGTGTATTCGGTGAAGAAATAGAATAAGAATTTAATTTTCCCTTTATCTTTCCATTTTGCATTAGATCTTCTTATTCAACTGGAAGGTAAACACTTGAATCGTTCTATTTCACAATAGTTTTCGCTACACAGTTAACATTAATCTTTACTTTCAAGGACGTGTCTGGTTTTACACTTCATATTCATAATAAGACGTTGTATTAAGTTGGATTGTTTCTGTTTTTAACTAACTTTTGTTTTTAAATCATATTTTATTAATGTTATTATTCAACAAATAATATTTTTCTGTAGAGATGCATTAATTGTTTATCGTATGAGACATTTATAAAAGTAAAGAAATTCAAATATGAATGAATGTATTATTTTTGGAGTTTTAGTTTAGGTTAGATTTATTTTAGCTAGCAACCATTACATGGTTTTTAGGAGTTGTTTGTAGAGGTGATGACTCCATGAAACTACTAATATTACTACTAGTTTTTTAAACAATTATTTTAACGTTAATTAGTTGTTTTAGGCCTCCCTTTTCCTTTATATCTTTTTTTCATTCCATACATAATAGCTACATAAAAATAGGTAAACATTCTATATTATATTCTCTTCTACAATTCTATATGGAGTTAAGCAAGATCATCAAGGTAGTATATGTTTAAAATATTTAACTCCAAAACTTATGAAAGATAGTGATTTCATAGATTATATTATTTATCATGTTGAATAATAAATTCAAAATAATGAAAAAAAATTCAAAGAAATGAATTTTTTTATATGAATGACAAATGGTAAAAAAAACAGTCTAAGTTATCAAGACAATTTCTAGCCCCCATCTTCTCAACCAACTTAGTTTGTAGTCCTAAAAAAATCAAGGCTGTAATTTTTATGGTAGATTTCATGTATCAATTTTATTTATGTTTCATATACCTTCTAATTTATTTTAAAATATTATAGTGTTATAGTTGAGAGGCATATACAAAAGTAAGGAAATATAAACATGAATAAATGCTTTTTTTGGATGGTAATATTTAGAGTGGGATCTTATAGGATGCTTCCTAAAAATTCACTGGGTGCCCGTAATTTTTTAAGATCTTTTTAAAATGGATGGTCCAATAAATTTTCTAATTTTAATATATACTTAAAATTGAAAATTATAAAATTGTGAAAGTTAATAATCTAAATACTATTTTACTTATCATATTGAAAATAATGAAAAAATAAAATAGAATAAGAAAATTTTGGTTTTTTTTTTGAAGCGTATGAAAATGACAGTATTGCCTCAAACAAACTCATGTCTTAACAAGATAAAATTGATGAGTTAAATATCATTGACAAGGATCATAGAATCAATGATAATGAAATGTGATGCAATATAGATAGAGAAAGTGTCATACTGCAAATGTTTTTCTTTTGTTTTGAACAACCAAACCAAGATGAGAAGACATACCATCCTTAGCTCAAATTGTTTCTAGCATATCAAATACAAAAACTAAAAATTTTATATGCAAAAGGGGTTCCTGCAAATCGTGTATGGTATATGCATCATGTACATTAGGTAAAGGAGATAAAGCATAATTAAATACACAATATTCATCTTTGAGGAAGATTTCTTAGATATTTCTATAGAAAATTGATAGAATATGGTGACAATGGTGAATTATATATTTTCAAGTGTATGACCTTTTTCCTTTGTCCCTTATGAACATATATTTAGATAATAAAATGGGCATCAACTTGTGGACAAAATCTGCATTAATCTGTGTAGCTGTAGAGTTGAGTGTGCAACTGTAGAGGTATTGTGAAAATTCAATTGCAATTTGGGTATGTGCAGGATCATGGTAAACCAAACTATGCTTTTAAGTGGCAATAAAACAATAGCAAATAAGGGTGAGTGAGTAGCTGAGTTGGTGTGAAGGCGAGTCGTGAGGCGTAGTGTTAGGCTAATGATCCCGGTGCTACACATCAACTCCGGTTCGAGTCACACTAGGTTTACCACAAACCCTTTTAAGGGTGAGTGAGTAGCCGAGTTGGTGTGAAGGCGAGTCATGAGGCGTAGTGTTAGGCTAATGATCCCGGTGGTACGCATCAACTCTAGTTCGAGTCACACTAGGTTTACCACAAACCCTTTAAAGGGTGAGTGAGTAGCCGAGTTGGTGTGAAGGCGAGTCGTGAGGCATAGTGTTAGGCTAATGATCCCGGTGCTACGCATCAACTTCGGTTCGAGTCACACTAGGTTTACCACAAACCCTTTACCAATAGTGGCATGTTGTGATGGTTAAGTTGTTGTGTTGTTATCCTTGCCATCCAGGTTCAAATCTCATGGGGATGAGGTCCCCCGTTTGTGGCCTCACTGGTTCATAGCTCCAGGTCAAAGTGTTGGTGGTACCGGTGGGCGTGTCGCACCAGCGCTACCAGTCACGTTAAAAAGTTTACCAGGCGCATTTTTTAAATTTAAAAAAAAAAATAATAATAATAAACAATAGCAAATCAGAGTTATGTCAACTTGATGTGCAATTTTCAACTTGTTATAAACTTTATATCAAAAAGTTGAGAAAAAAGAATCTCTAGGAAATCAAATTTAGTTTCTAAACTACTAAGCCTTATCTAAAAAATAAATAAAAATTAATTGGTCAATTTTTTTAATTTTGATGCAATAGTACAAAAATTTCAAGACAAAAATAAAAAGTTGACATATGTTTAATCACCTTAATCAAAATCAAATGATAATATTATAGATATAAGAAGTAGACTTATGTATAGATAGATTGTCAATGATTGTTAATGATATCATTCATTTTAGCCCATGCATTTATGAGAACTACTTACTAGCAATCATTGCATGCAATTATTATAATGATTGAGTTTGTTAATACATGAAAATATACATGGTGCATCGAGAATAATGTTTCTAACTCCACTTTATAAAATGCTACTAGAATATCATATGTCAAATGACTCTCTTATGAAAGTAATACATAATCCAATTGAGGACTTAAGTCCTTGACCTAGTTGACCTACAAGGTTAAGACACACACCCAACACTATAAATGCACAACTCATAATAAGTAATGTATTATTTCAATTGTACATGGTGTATTTTACATAAATAAAAATATGATAAATTAACTTCTAATTTCACAATTAACTCTATCTTTTCATATTTTATTATAACACCCACAAAACAATAGCATGCAATACACAGTAAGATATAATCAATGTGCATGAGTTGTAAGCATCGACTAGAGATCAATGTTACATAACCAAGTACATAAGCAACAATATTTATCATTTTAGCTTAATCAAGAATAACTCCAAATGAGCTATAAGATAACAAAGATAAATTGTACAGTCACCAAAGAAAGAGTCCTAAAAGCCAAGGGTTACAAATAAAAGTTTCATTTTTTAAAACTTATATTGTTTTTGAATTAAATTATGTTTTCCAAATTGTGTTGTCTAAGTATTTTTATGATTTTATTTTTTTGTTGAATCTTGTTTCAAGTTTTACTACTTGTTCTATGATGGTACACAATATGCCCAGAGTTCCCAATGTAGAAACTTGGGCTTTGATACTAGATGTAATGCCCTAGTTGGGAACCCAAGAGAAATTAACCTACTGTGTCACAATGTTTTACTAAATATTTTTTTCTAAAGCTTATACAACATCAAGATAACAATGCAGAAGCAAAATATGCATACACATCAAGCACACATAAACAACTACAAATACCATATTTTCATTCCTCAAGGTTTCCTTTATGTTGAGTCACATTTAAGAAATTTAATATAATTAATTTTAAGCTTAAGTAAAATATCCATAATCATAAATGAATAATAGATAAGTAATCTCATAAGAAGAAACATAAGTAAAATTGATTCAATGAAGCACATCCAAATATCATCCAATGTGCATGTTGTAAGGTGTATAATAATAAATAAAAATATATGATCTACAATACAATATATCTTGTAGGATCTCAAAATACAAAATACATGAATACATTGATACAATATCTAAATAGAAATATCCAAGATAATAATAAGAAAGGTAAAGGTACAAATGCATCAATGAACATCCAACATCTATGTCAATCTAAGGGGGAACCCAAATGGTAAGAAGTCACTACCTCTTGACCACATAGCCACCTAATCAAGTTCCCACTCCCACTATGCAGTGGGGATAATGTATGATCCACACACATGTAATCAAACCACACAATAAACAACACAAATTCTAGGCAAGGATCCTAAAATCTCTCTACAAAAAGTGACACTACTCATCTGAAAAGACACTCCTAAACGAAGCCCAAAATGAAAACATAAATATAAATAAAAATTGGAAACATAAGATGCTTATGGAGAAATGTCATCACATAAGTTAACTCTAAGGTTATTGTAGTAGTCTCTCTAAACACTAGTCCCCTAAAGACTCTATGTTGAATTGGTAATCCTTTTGTATAGACAAGGAAACTAACTATGCAAGATCACAATCAAGAATCTTCTCCCACTCCCATCCTAGCATGTATTAGCACTCAAGGCATGGGCGAGGAACACTTAATCTTTTTATTTTATTTTAAAACCCCCCATTTAATGTATATTATTATCAATTAATTAAGTTACTTACAATGAGTTACCCTAGTACCACTTAGGGCCCTAGACCCAGCGCAAGCTACTTCCCTACTATACACTTAGATAACCTATCCTAATGTTCCATTCAAAATAATCCAAATAATACCATAAACGTTCTCATAAACTATAACCATGAAAATCACCAAAGTAAAGTAATGGAGCATAGGAAAGAATATCAAATTCACATGAGGTTTCATTGTCCATCTTAATATAATATCTCATAGAATTATCCAATCCACAAAGTGTCATAATCATGAGAATAATGATAAACCAATATCAATAGCATTCACCTTCATCAAAAGAAAATGTAACAAGTTGACATACAAAAAGTAAAATAAAAAAAATACAAGTTCATGAAATAATATTTAATTATAATCCCAAGTTAAATGAAATAAATCTATAATTTAATCCCATTATAATTACTCCACTTACAAACTTAGTCTTAAAATCTTTCACAATTTGACTTAAATCAAATTATAAATGAATTACTATAAAATAATTTAAATTAAAAGAATTAACCTAAAGTTTTACTAAGTTTGCCAAACATTTTTTTTTAAAGAAGGAATAACATACATGTAAAACACAAAGTAGTAGAAGCAATAACATACAATCATACTTAAGCAAACATCACAGATTACATTCCTTAAGGATCCCAAGATGTTGAGTCACATTTAAATTTGATTAATACTAAGTCTAACAAATACGACATCTGCATGAAAGGATAATTATAGTTCCACATCTATTTTAATAATATACATTTGTTTTAAATGCCACTTGGCAATAGCATTCAGAATGCTCAATCATCCATTGCACATGTCCCAAAGTATGAAAGGCTAAAAGAATATACATTTATAAAAATAGATTACATCATCCCTTTTAGATCCATGAAATAGAGTAAAATACAATAAGTGAATTCATCCATCATAAATATATAACCATCCATCACAATACACAAAGACAAAATGAAAGGAAATGCAAACAAGGAACTCTAGACATGGCATCAACAGATGGATCTCAATGGTAAGAGTAAAAAAGCACTACCATCTGACTACGTGGTAACCCAAAAAGGCCCACTCCCACCATGCTAAGGAGATAGTCTCAAGTCCCAAACAAGATATCAATCCAAATATCAAAAGTAATCTCTAAGTCCAAGAAACCCTAAAAGTAATCTAACTTAAAGGTTCCAAGATAAATTGACATCTAGGTCCCCAGAGGCACATAAAGACATGTAGGGAATCTACTATGTAAGCAGGAAAGTGTCATCACACAAACCAATGCTAGAGTTACCCTCGCAGTCTAACTTGACCCTAGCCCTGTAGTGACTCTATGCAACACTAGTATCCTCTCATACTGACAAGGCATACTAATGATGCATGGTCATAGCCAAACGTTCTCTCTACTCCCATCCTAGTTTGTACTAGCACTCAAGGCATGGGCTAGAATATACAAAGACTCTTATTAGGTTCATTTTACTCTCATTTAGTGTAGCATTTTTACTTATTAAACAACTTACAATGGGTTATCCTGGCAGCCATTTAGGGCCCCGACCTCCATTGCAAGCCACTTCCTGACATACATATAGATAACCTACCCTAGGCTCATAAAAGCACAAATCAAATAATCATAATATTTCACCTTGATCCTATACAAGTGACTAGAAAGCATCAAAAGATAAATCACAACAACCCATCAGTTCTCTAAAAGCAACTAGAAAGTATCTCAAAAATAATTATTGAAAACTCAAAATGGTTAAGTCAAGTATGTCATAACATTCATCCCATTATCCCACAATAACTTTGAAAGCAATAACCAAAAATATAATCAAACTCATCATGAAGCATACCAACACATTACCATGGTTGAGTTTAAAAGATCAAAAGATCAAATCAGCATAAAACCACAATCACAAAACTCCCAAGCCTCTAGTAGATGTCCAAAAATTGGTCAACAATATAATCAACCCAAACCCAAAACATAGACAACATATAGATAATATAGTAGTTTCATAGTTTGGTTTGATTTGAAAGCACATAGTTGTGTCAACAATAAGGTTTAAATATTTGTTTCAATGTAAGTTTGCAAGTACCTACGATTTACAATTTAACACTTGCAATTTACGCAATTTTTATATTTGAATAAAAAGAACAGTTACCCTAATTCAATTTTAAGTCCATTGTTCCAAATGAGCTAAGGGTAATTTATTTATCAAATTATTAAAATAATAATTATTGATTTTCAAAATAAAATAATTATAATTTTATTAAAAATAAAAATCATTATTAATAAAATAAATAAATTTAAAACTTTATTAAATAAAGGTTATTATTTATTTAAAATTAACTAAACTAAATTTTAATTTAATTAATTAATAATTATTAAAACCCAAAACTATATAAATAATATATTAACCATTAATTAATTAATTAATAATAAATATTATTAATAAAACCAATTAGTAAAATTAATTAATAATAATTAATAAAAATTTATAAAAACTAAAAATTTTAAACAAATAAAAAAACATAAATATTAATTATGTGTAAGGCCCACTAGCCGAAAAGTGTGTTGAGCGGTCATTAAAAAAGGTTGTTGGGTAGCCGCAGCAGTAGTACATGTACTAATGTTGTCACAATCCTATCTATGGATAGTACAGTGTACAAATGTCATTGAAAAGATAAGGAATGGGAGGTGGGGTGTGGTGGTCCCACCCCTATTAAATTTTTATTTTATTTTATTTTAAATATTTAATTGTATAAGTTTTCATATAAACTTTGTTTTTAAAACAAAGTTCCCATAACAAAATTTTTTTTTTTTAATATATATTTTTAAAATAGAATTTCTATCGCAACTTTGATAGGAAAAATATAGCAAACTAATCAAATTTTCAATATAAAATTTCCATTTCATTTCAAACCCTTCTTGAGTTAAATTCTAATTTGTAAATTTACTGAATGAGGATTTTAAGATATTTTAATCTCTACATATATAGAAGAAAACAACATGCATACCAGTAATTCCAAATTGAAATATTTGTCACAAAAAAAATCAAATATCCGAAGAAGATAAGAATAATAAAGAACATAATTAACTATGCAAATCAAAGCACAAGAATCTACCCGGATTTTGATGCTAAAATCATACACACCAAAAATATTTGTGAGAAAAATTTCTTCTCTCAAAACCTTCTCTCTTCAAAAATTTCTTCCCCCCAAAAATTTGTAGTCCCTCAAAAATGAACCCTCAATTATTGATAAGGAGTTCTCTCCTGAATTTGGGGCACTAATTTTGCAATCACCTAAGAGGACTCCTTACTTACCAGTCTTTAACTCTTTATTATCCTTCTCTTAATGTTTTCATGCACCTTTATTGCAATATAAAATATCTTTATTAAATTCACATGAGTTCTCTTTTTAATTAATTTACTAAATTTTATTCCCATGCATACTTTATGAAATCTTAAATTTTTTTAATAAATTAATATCTTTTCCATGCTTTAATTTATTTTTGAAATGTTAATTGATAAAATATTATTAACTTAAGTAATAATAATATTTAGCATTTATTTAAAAATGGACTCCTAAATATGTTTTTATGAAATTAAATAAATATTATCAAGTTCTAAAATTTAAACTTATTATTTTATCTTTAAATTCAATTCTTTTTATTTAATTAATTTACAAATTAATTAAATATAATTAAATATTAAAAATATGATAACAATTTTTTATTAAATTAAATCATTAATTTGACTTAATTAATAGAAAAATCACCAAAGACATATAGGATTAAATATGAAAACCCATCATAGAAAAACACATACAAGATCAAACTAAAGGGTTATAATCATGAACTTACATCATACAATGCATTTGAAAGGTAATCAACTTAGATACTTATCCTAATTTTCTAAGACAAATGGGTTTAAAGGTTAAGATTTGGACTTAAGAATTTATCTCCCCTTTCTTACCATTGAGATAATGCAATAGGGTACACTCATCCTAGCAATTCAAGGAAGTTGATACCTAGTACCTACAATCTACATAAAATTTATGCATGTACAAACACATATATACTAAGCTAAATAGGCAATGGTAGGAAGTGGTGCATCATGTAGATCCCGACTAGTAGGTGACTACGACTCCCTTCCTTAACCACATCAAAAATGTCATACATAAAGAAAACATACACGCACACCATACACATATAGTATAGAGTAAGTATCCATAAGAAAATACATATGATAATGCATCTAACTGATCATCATCAATAATTGAAATCACTATAATAATCATCATACATACATGAAGTGTAGAGTACCAAGTAATATCATCATAAGATCAACTAAATATGAAACAATATATGATAATCTTAAAACTAATGCTACTAATCATCAAGCATAAAATTGACCTAAAAGAGTTCGGCGATGATAACAAAATGTAAACTAGGGGCAAGCACTACATCCACCCCCCAGACTTAGGCTTACTCCTAGAAGCCTATAAACAAGTAGGGATATAAATCCCATAAACCAAATGCATCCTCCCATGTAGTTGATGAACCATCAATTAGGTCCCATTGGACCCTTACCTACTGTATGGTTCAACCCCAGAGCGTCAAATCCTGCTGCTCCAGAATGCAAACTGGCTCCAAATCCAGCTACTTGTCCTCTACCTACAACTCATTCGAATCAAGAACATGTACCACATTAGGAATATATTTCCTAAGTACTGAAATATGAAAAAAATTATGAACGCAAGCTAGGCTGGGAAACAAAGCAAGAGGGTAGGCAACTAGAACTATCCTCTCCAAAATCTTGAACAATCTCACAAAGCGAGGTGCTAGCTTCGAACCCTTTTCATAACAGATCAAACTCTTTTACAGATGCACTCTCAATAAAACCTTCTCTTCCATAGAAAACTACTTATCCATCCTATGAGCATCGGCATACTTTTTCTACTAATCCTGTGTCGTAGACACGTGCTCTCAGATGCACACTACCTATTGCTCCATATCTCAAAGCATCTCAAGACATGACAAGATGCGACCCTCAAGATTATCCCAACTCAAAAGTGTATGACAAGGATGACCATACAAGGCGTGAAAAGGTGCCATGCCAAAAGAACTATGATATCCATTATTATAAGCAAACTCTACTAGGTAAAAATAGTCCTCCCAAAGAGTCTATCTATCCATCATGTACATTCTCAAAATATCCTCTAGAACCTAATTCACTCTCTTGGTCTACCCATCTATCTCTAGGTGATAAGCTAAGCTAAAGTTCAACTACGCTCCAAGATCATGCTGCAGTGATGTCCAAAATGTGAAAGTGAATACAGGATCCCTATCCAAAATGATCTTTCGGGGAATAACATGTAGTCTCATGATATCATGCATAAAGGAATTAGCTATAGAAGTTGCAATATAGGATGACCTCATCAGTGAAAAAAGTGCCACCTTAGTCAACCAATCAACGGTGACCATGATAGCATCATGTCGATGAGCAATCATAGGTAATCCTACTATGAAGTCCATAGAGATGATGTCCCACTTCCATGAAGGAATAAGATTTGGTTGTAAAAGCCATGCTAGATGCTAGTGCTCTACTTTGACTCTTTGACACTCAAGACACCTAGCCACAAAATCAATGATATCATGCTTCATCCTTATCTAATAGAATAGATGTCACAAATCTACATGCATCTTCTTGACACCTCGATGTGCCGAGTAAGGTGCACGATGAGCCTCTGATAGGATCAATGTACAAAGATCATCCAGAAGCAATATATAGATCCTTTTTTAATGTCTCAAAATGCCATCTGACTCTAGAACATAATCTAAAAACTTACCCTCCAATGGTCTCCCTACATCTATCTCTCTGCTTACCTCCTAATATCAAATATCAATAGGCAGTGCCTAAAGTATCTAGCTCTGCAATTCCACACTAAGATTCGTAGATAATGTATCATGTCTCCTGTGACTCAAAGTGTTAGTTACCATGTTTTCCTTCCTATAGGAGGTGCTAGTGGCTATCCCTACTAGCAAAAGATTGGTTGCTCTATGCAGGTTAAGTGTTCTGATTTCACCTATTGCACTATGTGTTGCAATTGCTGTTAGAGTTAGAGCCACCACCACCACTCTGTGCCTGAGGGTGAGATCCTTTCTGCTATTTTTATTGTTGAAGTTGCTATTGGTTCTGATTCCCCATAAGAAAATGAGGTTTTCTATTCCCACCTGAGTTGCAGTTGCCCTTAGATCTTGATATTGTAGGTGATCCCACAAAACCCCTATGTCCTACGTTAACACTATTCTCTACAAGGATGGCTCAATGTACCACATCTTTGAGAGTTTTAGGTTGAAATACCTTAACACCCCCAACTAGACAATTGTTCAAGCCTCTGATGAAATTTTGTGCCAATTATGTTGGGTTATCACTAATTCTCGAAAAGGGCATGAGCTCATAGAATTTGCACTCATACTCTACTACAATCATAGTGAACCATCTCAGGTTGTAGAACTCATCTTCTCTATGTTGCTTCCATTCCTCTGGTAGGAATCATTCAAGAAAGTTTTCCAAGAATAACTCCCATGTGACATTGTTCATGTCTATTCCTAGCTTCTTCTCTTCAATAGTCCACCAAGTGGCTCCAAAGACTTCTAGGTTGGTAATAGCAAACCTTGCTTTGACATTACTATCAAAGTTTTGTACAGCAAAAACCCTATCAAGAGCAATAAGCCATTGCTTGGCTACATATAATCTAAACCCAACCCATTAAAGAGTTTGATCTTGGACCTCTGAAGGTCCTTCATCTAAGAAGATACAATTGATCTCTATTAATACCTACAAGGGCTCTGAGACCTAGGTCTATGGTCATGTCCTGCCTGATGTGCTCCATCCTAATCCTGAATAGGAGGTAAGTGATCAATGCTAGTTTTTTAATTTTCCTTAGGTCAGCCTCCTCTAAGTTGACTTGATGCTCTGTATGGTTCTCTTCCTAATGCTCACTAACATGCTCTTCCCTATTCTCTTCCTAAATAGGGCCTTTGTGGATAGACTCATGTACACTGATGTCTCTACCTTGTCCACAGTCTCTACCATGGCCAAGGCTATGGCCTCTCATAGAAGATCTCATTCCAAATACCATCCTACAATAATATCCAAGATACAAGATGCTATAATAATCATAAATCCTACTACTATAAGGTATATATAAAAGACACATGTTTTAAAAATAGTAACAATTCAATTTTCAATTTTTCTAATTTTTAGGTTTACATATAATTCAGTTTTGAAGTCTAAATGTTCAAGATTGAAAATATAAAACTAAAAGTTTAAGTTCTATTTCAGTTCAAATAGTTCAAGGAAAAATTTGTAATAAATATACATAATAGTTTAAATTTTGTTTTCTTTCAACTAGTTAACAACTAGTGGCATTCCAATATGCCCAAAGCTCCCAATGTAGAACTCAAGCTCTGATATCAGATGTAACGCCCCACCAAGAGATCCAAAAGAATTAACCTAAAGCTTTACTAAGTTTTCCAAACATTTTTTTCAAAGAAAGAATAACATACTCATCAAATACAAAGTAGTGAAAGCAATAACATACAATCATAATTAAGAAAACATCATAGATTACATTCCTTAAGGATCCCAAGACATTGAGTCACATTTATATTTAATTAATACTAAGTCTAAAAAATACCACATCCACATGAAAGAATAATTATAAGTCCAAGTCCATTTAAATAATATATATTTGTTCTTAATGCCACTTGGAAATAGAATTTAGAATCCTCAATCATCCACTGTACATGTCATAGGGTATGAAAGGCTAAAAGAATATACATATATAAAAATAGATTACATCATCCCTTTCAGATCCATGAAATAAAGTACAATAAAATAAGCGAATTCATCTATCATAAACATATAACCATCCATCATAATACACAAAGATAGAATGAAAGGAAAAGTAGCAAAGAACTCTAGCCATGGCATCAACAGACAAATCTCAATGGTAAGAGTAAAAAAGCACTACCACCCAATCGTGTGGTAACCCAAAAAGGCCCACTCCCACTACACTAGGGAGATAGTCTCAAGTCCCAAATAGGATATCTATCCAAATATCAAAAGTAATCTCTAAATATAGGAAACCCTAAAAGTAATCTAACTCAAAGGTTCTAAGATAAATTGACATCTTGACCCAGAGGCACACAAAGACATGTAGGGAATCTACTATGTAAATGGGAAAGTTTCATTACACAAATCAATGCTAGAGTTAGCATAGAAGTCTAACTTGACTCTAACCCCCTAGTGACTCTATGTAGCACTAGTATCCTCTCATACTGACAAGGCATATTAATGATGCATGGTCACAACCGAGCATTTTCTCTACTTCCATCCTAGTCTATGCTAGCACTCGAGGCATGGGAAAGAATATACAAACACTCTTATTAGGTTCATGTTACTCTCAATTAGTGTAGTGATTTCACTTATTAAAAAATTTACAATGGGTTACCCTGGCAGCCACTTAGGGCCCCAGCCTCCATTGCAAGCCACTTCTTAACATTACATATAGATAACCTACCCTAGACTCATAAAAGCACAAATCAAATAATTATAGTATTTCACCTCAGTCATATAAAGGGAGTAGAAAGCATCAAAAGATAAACCACAATAACCCATCAGTTCTCTACAAGCAACTAGAAAGTAGCCAAAAAATGTTGATTGAAGACTCAAAATGGTTAAGTCATGTATATCATAGCATTCATCTTTTTATCCCACAATAACTCTGAAAGCAATAACCAACAATATAATCAAACTCATCATAGAGCATACCAACACATTACCATGTTTGAGTTTAAAAGATCAAGATCAAATTAGCATAAAACCACAATCACAAAACTACCAAGCCTCTGGTAAACGTCCTAAAACTGGTCAACACTCTAATCAACCCAAACCCAAAACATAGACAACATACAGATAATATAGTAGTTTCATAGTTTGGCTTGATTTTGACAACACATAGGTTCATCAACAGTAAGGTTTAAATATTTGTTTCAATGTAAGTTTGCAAGTACCTATAATTTACAATTTACCACATTCTTATATTAGAATAAAAAGCACAATTACCCTAATTTGATTTTAAGTCCATTGTTCCAAATGACCTAAGGGAAATTTATTTATCAAATTATTAATATTATAATTATTGGTTTTCAAAATAAAATAATTACAGTTTTATTAAAAATTAAAAATCATTATTAATAAAATAAATAAATTTAAAGGCAAGAGCCTATAGCACATTGGTAAATTGTAAACCTCTCATTGGAGAGGTCTTGGATTCAAATCTACTCAAGATTAACACATAACAATAATTAATCTAACAATAATAAATAATCTAGGCTTTGACCAATTAGCTATCAAAAAAGAAAAGAAATTAAAACTTTATTAAATAAAGTTTATTATTAATTTAAACTTAATTAAACTAAATTTTAATTAAATTAATTAATAATTATTAAAACCCAAAACTATATAAATAATATATTAATCATTATTTAATTAATTAATAATAATTAATAAAACTTTACAAAAACAAAAAAAAAATTAAACAAATAAAAAAATATAAATATTAATTATGTAAAAGGCTCGCCGACTGGAAAATGTGTCAAGTAGCCATTAAAAAAGGTTGTTGGCTACAGGGCGTCTGGGGTTGCAATAGCAACACATGTATTTTGGATGCTATCATAGTCCTCTCTACGGATAGCATGACATACAAACGCCGCTAGAAAGGTAAGGAATGGGAGGTAGGGTGTGGTGGCCCCACCCTCATTTAAATTTTTGTTTAAATGTTTAATTTTATAAATTTTCATATAAACTTTGTTTTTAAAATAAATTTCCCATAAAAAAACTTTGTTTTTTTAATATATATATATATTTTTAACAAAATTTCTATCACAACTCTAATAGGAAAAATATAGCGAACCAATCAAATTTTCAATATAAAATTTCCATTTCATTTCAAACCCTTCCCAAATTAAATTATAATTTGTAAAATTAGTGAACAAATATTATAAGGTATTTTAATCTCTACATATATAGAAGAAAACAACATGCATACCAGTAATCCCAAATTGAAATATTTATCACAAAGAAAATCAGATATCTGAAGAAGAAAGGAATAATAAAGAACGTAATTAATTGTGCAAATCAAAACGCAAGAATCTAACTGGATTTTGATGCTAAAATTGCACACACCAAAAAGATTTCTGAGAGAAATTTCTTCTCTCAAAACCTTCTCTCTTCAAAAAATCCTTCTCCCCCAAAATTTGCTGTCCCTCCAAAATGAACTCTCAATTCCTGATAAACAGTTCTCTCCTAAATTTGGCGCACTAATATTGTGATCACCCAAGAGGACTCCTTGCTTACCAATCTTTAACTCTTTATTATCTTTCGTTCAATGTTTTCATGCACCTTTATTGCAATATAAAATATCTTAATTAAATTCACTTGACTTCTCTTTTTAATTAATTTATAAAATTTTATTCTCATGCATACTTTGTGCAATCCTAAAATTCTTTAATAAATTAATATCTTTTCCATGCTTTAATTTCTTTTTTAAACTTTAATTGATAAGATATTTATTAACTTAAGTAATAATAATATTTAGCATTTATTCAAAAATGGACTCCTAAATATATTATTATTAAATTAAATAAATATTATCACATTCTAAAATTTAAACTTATAATTTTCTATTTAAATTTGATTCTTTTTATTTAATTAATTTACAAATTAATTAAATATAATTAAATATTAAAAATATCATAGCAATTTTCTATTAAATTTAATCATCAATTTAATCATTTAATTTGACCTAATTAATAGAAAAATTACCATAGACATATAAAAAATACAAAAACCCATCATAGAATAACACATACAATATAAAACTAAAGGGTTATAATCATGAACTTACTTCATACAACGCATTCGAAAGGTAATCAACTCAGATACTTGTCCTAATTTTCTAGGACAAATGGGTTTAAAGGTTAGAATTTGGACTTAAGAATTTATCTCCCCTCTCTTACCATTGAGATAATGTGATAGGATATGCTCATCTTGGCAATTCAGGGATGTCGATACATGGTACCTCAATCTATATAAAATCCACACATGTACATACACATATATACTAAGCTAAATAGGCAAATGGCAGGAAGTGTGCATCATGCAAATCCTGACTAGCAGGTGACTATGACTCCCTTCCTTAACCACATTAAAAAATCATAGATAATGAAAACATACATGCAAACCATACACATGCAATATGGGGTAAGTATCCAGAAGAAAACACATATAATAATCCATCTAACTAATCATCATCAATAACTGAAATTACTATAATAATCATCATGCACACATGAAGTATAGAGTACCAAGTAATCTCATCATAAAATCAACTGAATATGAAACAATATCTAATAATCTCAAAACTAATGCTACTAACCATCAAGCATAAAACTAGCCTAAAAGAGTTTGGAAATGATAAAAAAATGTAAACTAGGGGTAGGCACTACAAATCACAATCAAGCATCTTCTCCCACTCCCATCCTAGCATGTACTATCACTCAAGGCATGGGCGAGGAACAATTAATATTTTTATTTTATTTTAAAACCCCCCATTCAATGTATATTATTATCACTTAATTAAGTTACTTACAATGAGTTACCCTAGTATCCACTTAGGGCCCTGGACCCAATGCAAGCTACTTCCCTCCTATACATGTAGGTAACCTATCCTAATGTTCCATTCAAAATAATCCAAATTATACCATAAACATTCTCATAAACTATAATCATGAAAATCACCAAACTAAATTAATGGAGCATAGGAAAGAATATCACATTCATGCAAGGTTTCATTGTCCATCTTAATCTAATATCTCATAGAATTATCCATTCTATAATGGATATCTCATAATCACAGTAACAATCCACAAAGTGTCATAATCATGAGAATAATGATAAACTAATATCAATAGCATTCAGCTTCATCAAAAGAAAACTTAACAAGTTGACATACAAAAAGTAAAACAAAAAAAATACAAATTCGTAAATAATATTTAATTATAATCCCAAGTTAAATGGAATAAATTTATAATTTAATCCCATTATAATTACTCCACTTATAAACTAAGGCCTAAAATCTTTCATAATTTAACTTAAATCAAATTATAAATGAATTACTAGAAAATAATTTAAATTAAAAATTAAACCATTAATACTCAAATATTGAATTCTTTAGAATTAAATTTAACTTTAAACCAAATTATAAATTTAATTCAAATATAATACTATTTAACTAGTTAAATTATCAAGCAACAAATATATTTATAACTAAACAAATCTAAAATTAAATCAAATAATATAATTAAAATTTTATATTAATTGAACTATATTATTAATTATTTCATAAATAAAATAATAATTAAACAAATTAAGACTAATCTTCATTTGAAAGCAATAGAATAACCTCATCCTCCTTTTTTATATCTTAATAATGTAACATGGAGAGGGAGTTGGGGTTAACTCTCCTTCCCACTCCCACTCTTACTCCCACTTATGTTTTTCATAAATGATTTGGAGTGATGTTTTCAAAGCCGCACCCCCCACCAAATTCAATTTAAAATTGCTTTTAAAATAATTTTTCTAAAATAAATAATAATAAAATAATCTATGTCCTTTTCAAATAAATACTAGCTCTAATTTGTTTATTTATTTATTTTCTTTTTTAAAATAAATGCGTAAAAGTATTATTTTAAAATAGGATTTCATATGTTTCAACAAAAAAGACATGCATGTTATAAAAGATAATGCATTTTTTAAGATATTAAATTATGTTTTTAATTATATAATAGTACTCAAATTGATATGTGTTCTTCATTTTGAAATTTAATTTAAAGAATTTTATCCAAATTTTTATTCGTATTCTATTTGATTGAATTTTTCTTACAATACTTAATTGTTTGCATGCAAAAAATTCTTGAAGGGAGGCCTAAGGTTTTAAAAACCTAAAATTTTAATAGCTTTGATTTAAACGTAGTTTTCTCCTAAATGAGTTCTAAGGTTCGTAGATCTAGGATTTTTTTAAAAAAAATACACAAGAATACAATAAATCTCTTTCTTCTAATTTCTAAAAAATATATCATACCAAGAAGTAGATTTCTCTTTTAAATTTCACAAGAAAACCCCATACACAATTTTTACATTCACTACAACACAACCTGACAAACATAAAAAATATAATCTTGTTAAAGGAAAGATATGCAAGGTTATCAAAACCTACCTCAAATTTGTCAGCAAAATTTCCAAGACAATACAATCCCAAAATATGCAATCCAAAATACTCTTACGGCCTATATGGTTGCAGGCATGGGAATTGAGAATAGGAATGAATATTGGGAATTAGAATGGCTATTCCAATAACAATTATTTTCTTGGAATGGACTTAAACTCGTTTTAGGGGGCGGGGATGGGAATATGTATTCCTATTCCCTATTCCAATTGACACACCAAATGGAAAATAGAAAAAAACATATTTCTAATTTCTTATTCATATTCTAGTAACCAAATGGACACTTAAGCTTTCAAAAAATTCTTTAACTGTGCTCCCCATAATTGCCCTCCTAGAACCTATCTAACTTTAAAATGACCAAAACTCTCTAACTTTAAAATGACCAAAACTCCTCTAATAAAGAGCCCTGACCATAACTAGGGTATACTAATTTTTAATTTAATAAAAAGTCACTTACTTTTAATTAAATATTAGATGGATTAATCTTTTAAATCTTTTCATGTACACTCAAAGCACTTTTAATTTAAACTATTATATTCTCTTTTTTTTTCTCCAATTTATTTATTTTGCATGATACTTTTAGAATCATAATTTATTATTTTAATTCTCTTTTTACTAAATTTTCTAATTTAGATTTTAAATCAAATATTTTAAATTAAGACACATATCATCATATTTTAAAAATTTCTCGTTGAAATTAAATAATATTTAATAATTCAAATATCATAAGATTAATACAAGCATCATGACTATACACCATTTATCAATCAAATCACATAGTCAACCCCACATAAAAGAAACATAAGAAAAACTAACCCAAGTCAAAATAAAATAATACACATAAAGAAAAACTCATGTGTCTCAAAAGGGTAGGCAATTAGGTAAATGTCCTCATCGGGACAACCAATTGGGATTGGAATTGAACATTATCTTCCCATTCTTACCATTGAGTTATTGTGATAGGGCACGCTCATCATGGTAATTCAAGGAAGTTGAGCCTCAGTACATACAACCTACATAAAGTATGAGCATGTACATGTGCATATATATCTAAGCTAAATAGGCAATAGTGGGGAGTGGTACATCATGTAGATCATGACTCGTAGGTGAGTAAGACTCCCTCCTTCAACCACATCAGGAATGTTAGATAGAATAGTAAAAGAAATATGCACACCATACAAATGTAACTATGGGGTAAGTATAATCAATAAATCACAAGTATAAGTAGCATTATATTCTAATATAAATAACTCGTCATTGTCATTTGAAGGCATATTATATGACATCATTATGGAAGTAATCACATTTACTAACTAAGAGTAATTAAAGCATCATCATTATGAAGGTAGCCATAATCATTGAATAGACATGTGAAAGTATCATCATTGCAAGTAATCAACCATTACATTCTGGTATAATCAATTACCCTTTTTTTGACATATCATATTTCAAATATTAGTTAATGGCTAATATTTCCGTAAAAGAGTTAGATGAAACTTTACAATGAAGTTCTTCAATGGTAGTAAAGAAGGGTTATTACATTCTATCATTGGCAATGCTTCATACACTTGTTTTTTCCAAATCCTCCCTCACCTCCCTTTATACTACTCTTGTTGGAAAACTAATACCTAAGATTTATTCTTAATCAATAGTTGATATTAAGAACACCTTAACAAACCCTACCAATTATTTTCTAGGTATTTCTAACAGATGTCAATTAATTTATTAATAATTATCCCCATATCCAAAAAAATGTTAGAAAAATAATTGTTTACCATAACCCAACAAATGAATGAGTAGTTTTCCAAGCTACCACAACTAACATTCCTTCTTAGCAAGAAAGTTGTTCTACAAGAAACCCAACTTATCTCTGAACAAGATAAATTTCTCCTTCCCCAACTCCTTAGTCAAAATGCCTTCTACCTTCTCCTCTATAGGTATATATATTGTAGTTGGATAATCCTTCGCTATACACAATCCTTGATGAAGTGATACTTGATTTCTATATGCTTAGGCCTATCACACAAAAAAAACATTCTTGGGTAATTTAGTGCAACTCTAATTATCACAATGTATCATAGTAGTCGCAAGTCTTTGACCAAATAAGAACACTAACAACTTCTAAATCCATATATCTTCATAGTCATCATGATCTTTGCTATATATTCCTACTCTACAAATCTCAAATCCATCAAATTGTGATTACTGTTGAACCAAGAAAAAACCCATGATACAAAACTAAAGCAATACCTTAAAGTTCTTTTCTTGTCTATTGTATTTCATGTCCAATCAATGTCAATATATCCTATTAACTTGATTAATTCACTTTGAGTATGTCTAATCTTGTACCCAATTGTGCCTCACAAATACCATAACACATGCTTTGTCAATGTCTAATGCACTCTCTTTCGGTGAACCACGAACTAACTAAGAAAATTTACTATAAAAGTAAAGATATGGTTTGGTGTTGTCCAAATACATGAAAAAACCAATAAAATTCCTATATAATGTGGGATCTACATCCTCCTCCCTTGATTTGTATACCTTCTTCCAATTTGTGATTATAGGTGTAGATAGGGATTTAATATCCTCCATCCTTAAAAAATTTAATACTTTGATGCAATATTTCCCTTGTCCAAAGAAAATATCTTCATCTATCTACCACACCTCACAACCTTGAAAGTAATCCATAAGTCCCCAATCTTTCATCTTGAACTCTACTAAGATATCCCTCTTGCACTCCTCTATGACCCCTAGTGAGTCTATTTGAAATAGGTCATCTACATATAGAATGAGAATCTCACCCCCAACCAATAAGTAATAGAGGTTAACATCTACCTCACTCTTGACAAAACCCATTCCTTACAAGTAAGTATCAATCCTCTCATACCATGATCTAGAAGTTTGTTTGAGTTTATAAAAGGCTCTCTTCAATTTACATACACAAGTCTCCTTGTTGTATACAAAAATTTATTTTGGTTTGAACTATGTATACCTCATCTTTTAGCTCACCATTAAGGAATATTTTCTTGATATCCAATTGATGGATTTTCCCATTTGTGCTATAAATGAGATCATAGATTGTAAGAATTATACTTATCCACAAGATAAAATGTCTCCTTGTAGCAAATTCCCTCATTCTGAGAGAACCCCTTGGCCACAAACATTTCCTTGTATTTCTTTATGCTACCATCTACATTGTGCTTGATCTTATAAATCCAGCATTATCTAGCCACTAGCATATTTTTTGGTCTAGGAATTACCTCCTACACATCATTCTACATTATTGATAAGTAATCTTCAACCATCACATCTCACCATACTTGATTCTTTGCAACCTCTTGATAGTTATAAGGCTTACTATCTACCAACTAACTGACTAATGCCAAATGGTCATCAATATTAGTTGGCTATCTCCATTATTTTGTACTCCTCCTAGGATCTCCCTAAAAATCTTGAGCATTCCTATGTGTCTCTCAAACCTCATGGTTCTTTCTACCAACCATGGAGGACTAGTTATTAATCTCCTCATCTTCCTAAGGAAAATCTTTTTTGTGTGGTGTTTAATATCCTATGAACACTCACCACATACTAGTAATATTATTGGCATTTTGTTTCCTCTAATTTGATTAAACTATCCTCAAAGTTTTTATTGGCTTCTCACTCTAATCATATGGTCAAAAATCTCTAAACCTTGTAAATGCCTTATGTATCATGAATTGTACATCACATGTGACTATAATCCTTTTGGTCCCTAGAATATATATCCAATATGCCTTTAAGGTTTTGCAATACCCTAGAAAGTACCCCCTCTTTGTTGTCAGATCTAATTTAGTACATATATCTCTTGGAATATAAAAATAAGATAAACTTCCAAATATCCTAAAGTTACTGATATCTGGACTCTTAAATGTGAAAGCATCCTCTAGTGTCATCTTCTCCAATACCTTATTTAGAACCTTGTTTTGTATATATGTGGCATGACATAGTCATGTAGCATATCCCTTGCTACCTCCTATATAGAATGGTTCTTCCTTTTAGAAACCTCATTTTGTTGTGGGTTATAGTGAATAGTCTATCCTTTCTTGATTCTTTTTTGGTAAAGTACTCATAGAACTCTTCCGTTTTACTCGCATCCATTATCTAACTAAAGAAACTTTATCTTCCTTCTTGTTGAATTCTCTACAAGAGCTTTAAACTCTTGGAAGTGACTGCAAACCTCATCCTTGGTCTTCAAAAAGTATATCAAAGACTTCCTAGATAAATCATCAAAAAAAGTAATAGAGTACTCATATCCTTTGAGAGACTTTGTCACTAATAGTCCACATATATCTAAATATACTAGATTAAAAATGCCCTTGAATCTATTGTCACTTCTTAGAAAACTAAGAATTTATAATTTCCCTAACATACATCCCTTATATTCTTCATAATTCTCTATGCTCAACTCTAGAATACCTATCACTATCTCATAAATAAATTTAAATACTCCATAATATATATGTTCTATACTCTTATGTCATATCTTTCCATGATCTCTAGGATTACTATTTTTCAAAAGCTCCTTAGGATTATTGAATTGTATCCTATAAAGATGATAACTCTTAATTCCAATAGATATAGATGATTTCTAATCCTTATGCTTGATTAACGAATGTGACCATATGAAGAGTACATTATAGCCTTTATCTTGAAGGATAGATACAAAAATAAGATGCATGCCTAGTCCTAGCATATGAAACACATCATGAAGGGGAATAAAATTTCCACACTCTCTAAAATTGAATAGTCACTTTCTCAACTAGGTTGATTTTGGATAGGTTCCCCATATTTCTAGTTTCCTTATACTTATAAGTAGAGAAGTAATCTCTAAATCATGTCATATAAAATGATGCCCTACTATCTATAGACAAAACACTATATGTGGTTGAACTAACCATGTAAGCTATGCATGGAAAATTATCCTCCTTTCTATAAGAGAGCTCATCTGTACTTATTGAAGCTACTACCTGTATCTTCTTCATCCTTTGTGGATAATTACTAACATAGTTGACAAATGCATGAAAACCATAGCACTTGATCTTGAATAGGTCCTTCTTCCTGTTGCTTTGTGCATTTGATCCTTTATTAGACCCATTCTTAGCTTTCCATTTTCTATCTTGTGTGTGTGTGTGTGTGTGTGTGTGTGTGTGTGTGTGTGTGTGTGTGTGTGTGTGTGTGTGTGTGTGTGTGTGTGTGTGTGTGTGTGTGTGTGTGTCTTTGTGTATGTGTGTCTGTGTATTCAAACAAGGGTCACACATGTATCTTAGAATTCTAATTATATGGATAATACAAAATTTGAAATTATTAATCAAAACATAAGAACCTACTACTAACACTTAGAAGAAGAGCATGATTAGAGTCATCGATATCATCTAGTACTAAAGAGAATACTTAAGATGATGTGAAAATGCATAGAAACTAGTATGGAATAAAATATATCATGTTAATCACCATGATTCTTCTAGATTTTCCAAATAATCAAATGATATTAGATCATCACATTAAATCTAAAAATATAGACAATGCCTTATCAACATAAATGTTCTAACATTGTCATAAGATGTCCTTCCTAGAACCACAAATAGAAAAATATGTCCTCATGCAACTATTAAACATCAAAGAAAAACATGCAAATATATCAAGAAAATTTGGAGGGAGTTCTTAAATTAAAGGAATGTCAAAGAAACAAATATTATTAAATATATGATTATTTATGAATGTAATTTTAAATTTAGTCACTAAGAAATAGTTGGAAGGAGGGGGATTAATTAATTGATCATTTATTTTAGCATAGATAATGGAAAAGAAACTAATTAATAACAAAAGTATTTAATCAATTTTCAATGTGACATGGAAAATAAGTTGTCTAATGAACTCTGTAAAAAAAATTGTTAATGTAATGTGAAATAGAGATTATTTCAAGGTGTCTATAACTACTAACTTTATAGTTTACTAGATTTGATATAGATGAAAGAATTTAATATTCTATATGAAAATTAACTACAAGAAAGGGAGTTAGATCAATTACATGTATACAGTCTAGAATACAATTTCTTGAGCAACGACTTAAAAACGTCTCAACAAATCAGCTATTTAGCTATCTCGCGTGATTTTTTTGTGAAACAAGTCTATAGTTATGAGACTACCAATACATGACTTCTCTTTTATGACATATGTTGAATGAGCTCTTCCCATCATGTTACATCTTCACAAACTCATTATTCAATAACATATCTTGTTATGTTATAAAATCTAATGACAATATCATCTCAAGTACTAGATAGATAAATACATAGCTCACAAATAAATGTACAATTGAATTCCAAATTATCACTTTTCTTTATTTTTATATCAGTGTTCCGACAATATGCCCAAAGTACATGATAAATGTAGAAGCCTAGTCAAATGTGAAATTCCATAGCTCTAAAATTTCAAATTCAATAACCATCATCTTCCATCTGGTGCGAGAAAATCGTTGGAACTATCTGAACCTGCCAGCCCGGAGACAAAAACCAAGGGTAGTAAACGCGAGGGGGTCCACCTCAACAATTTCTTTTGCTTGGTTTCCACATAACTATATGTTGCAGGCACTTGACCCTATGGTCTTTCCCAATCTTGACTTTATGGTCTTTTATTCCTGGAAGTCTTATATTAATATCAAATCTGTGGTCCTTTTCTCTTTCTCAGCGAAGTCTTAGGCAACGTCTAAACAATAAACCAAAACACGTATCTTACAGGGGGGTCGTTTTTTTTGTCAAACGCCTATTTATACTCTACTTTTTAGTTGGCTATTTAACCAAAACGGAAGTCTTAGGTTATATGCACTACTCTTCATTTAAGTAGATGAATTATTCTCTAAAATTCAGAATTTGCGTAGGGAGGAATGTTACAATAGAATGTGTGAGTAAACGCTTGTGGGTATACACGACGTGCTAGAAACTAAGGTATGTTCATGTTATATTACAACATTTCTCTAGTTTGAGATCATAAGATTATCACAAACATTTCACCATTGAACTGTATGTTCATGCTCAATTAGAAATGCCATTTTCTTCTGAATAGCTCATTTGAGAAACTTATTTGACGACTGGTTGTGATGTTTGATATGCAGATTCAGATGACATATTATTTGGAAGATCATTCTTGGGAAAATCAAGGGTAGAGAAAATGTATGAGGGTTCACTTAGCATTTCCGACATACTAAATAATCTTTTTATTTTCAAAAACTACCACCCTATTCCAATACCTATCCAATACTCCCCTCACCTATTTTCTTATATAAAACTCCATTACCCAATCCCAAAACAATATCCTGCCCACTATTTAGACAATATATTGCTCCCCTTCTTTCTGCCGATTTTAAATTCTCAATACCAATGCATATATTATTGTATTGGCCCTCCAATAAAAACCCCTCGTGAAAAGATGGCTGTACCAGACATCTCTAATTATAGTGCCAGAGATAATGTGGAAGGCCAAACACAAGGTAATGCTTCAACTGAATCATGGCTTAGCCATGTAAAGAGCGCATTCAATCCTCCAAGGCAACTATGGCAAGTTTCTACAAAAGTTTGCATTTATAAGGTGCTCAAATGTATCAGGATCAATAATCCAGAATACTACTATCCCTATGATATATCATTTGGGCCTTATCATCATCGAAAAGATCCACACCTATGCAGAATGGATCAGTATAAACTCGAAGCACTTCATAGAATGGTGGCGAGATTGAAGATAGACGTGAGCACCATGATTGCAGAGGTCCAAAAGTTGGAGAATGAAATAAGAGAGTGCTATGCAGAACCAATTGAATGGGATGGAGAGACACTATGTTGGATGTTAACAATGGATGCTTGCTTTATTCTTGAATTTTGTAAAAGTGTTGGGCAAACAAGACGTGAGAGTGATAGAAACTACTTTAGTCTTGTTTTTCAAAATTTGGATGTAGTTAACATCATGTATCTTGTAATATCAAATGACATTATAAAACTTGAAAACCAAATTCCCTTGTGTATTCTCATAACTCTACTCAAGTTAGAGTTTCAAACCTTTGAAAAGGCAACTGAAATCCAAATAATACCATAACCATTCTCATAAACTATAATAATGAAAATCACCAAAGTAGATTAATGGAGCATAGGAAAGAATATCACATTCACACAAGGTTTCATTGTCCATCTTAATATAATATCTCATTGAATTATCCATTCCATAATGGATATCTCATAATCACAGTAACAATCCACAAAGTGTCATAATCATGAGAATAATGATAAACCAATATCAATAGCATTCACCTTCATCAAAAGAAAATGTAACAAGTTGACATACAAAAAGTAAAACAAAAAAAATACAAGTTCATGAAATAATATTTAATTATAACCCCAAGTTAAATGAAATAAATCTTTAATTTAATCCCATTATAATTACTCCACTTATAAACTAAGTCTTGAAATCTTTCACAATTTGACTTAAATTAGATTATAAATGAATTACTATAAAATAATTTAAATTAAAAGAATTAATCTAAAGTTTTAATAAGTTTTCCATACATTTTTTTTAAAGAAAGAATAACATACACGTCAAACAAAAAGTAGTAGAAGCAATAACATATAATCATAATTAAGCAAATATCATAGATTATATTCCTTAAAGATCCCAAGACGTTGAGTCACGTTTAAATTTAATTAATACTAAGTCTAATAAATACCACATCCACATGAAAGAATAATTATAAGTCCAAATCCATTTAAATAATATACATCCGTTCCAAATGCCACTTGGCAATAGAATTTGGAATGCTCAATCATCCATTGTACATGTTACATTGTATGAAAGGCTAAAAGAATAAACATTTATAAAAATTTATTACATCATCCCTTTCGGATCCATGAAACAAAGTACAATACAATAATGAATTCATCCATCATAAAGATATAACCATCCATCACAATACACAAAGATAGAATGAAAGGAAAAGCAGGCAAGGAACTCCATCCATGACATCAATGAATGGATCTCAATGGTAAGACTAATAAAGCACTACCACTCAACTGCATGGCAACCCAAAAAATCCCACTCCCACCATGATAAAGAGATAGTCTCAAGTCCCAAACAAGATATCAATCCAAATTTCAAAAGTAATCTCTAAGTCCAAGAAACCCTAAAAGTAATCTAACTCAAAGGTTCCAAGATAAATCGACATCTAGACCCAGAGGCACACAAAGACATGTAGGAAATCTACTATGTAAGTGGGAATATGTCATCACACAAATCAATGCTAGAGTTACGCTGGTAGTCTAACTTGACCCCAACCCCCTAGTGACTCTATGCAACACTAGTATCCTTTCATACTGACAAGGCATACTAACAATGCATGGTCGTAACCAAGCATTCTCTCTACTCCCATCCTAGTTTGTACTAGCACTCGAAGAAAGGGCAAGAACATACAAAGACTCTTATTAGGTTCATTTTACTCTCATTTAGTGTAGTATTTTCAATTATTAAACAACTTACAATGGGTTACCCTAACAGCCACTTAGGGCCTCGACCTCTATTGGAAGCCACTTCCTGACATTACATATAGATAACCTACTCTAAGCTCATAAAAGCACAAATCAAATAATCATAATATTTTACCTCAGTCCTATACAAGTGACTAGAAAGCATCAAAAGATAAATCACAATAACCCATTAGTTCTCTATAAGCAACTAGAAAGTATCCCAAAATACTGATCGAAGACTCAAAATGGTTAAGTCAAGTATGTCATAACATTCATCTCATTATCCCAAAATACTGATCGAAGACTCAAAATGGTTAAGTCAAGTATGTCATAACATTCATCTCATTATCCCACAATTACTCTGAAAGAAATAACCAATAATATAATCAAACTCATCATAGAGCATACCAACACATTACCATGGTTGAATTTAAAAGATCTAGATCAAATTGGCATAAAACCACAATGACAAAACTCCCAAGCCTCTAGTAGATGTCCTAAAACTGGTCAACACTCTAATCAAGGAAAACCCAAAACATAGATGACATACAGATAATATAGTAGTTTCATAGTTTGGTTTGATTTTGAAAGCACATAGTTGCATCAACAATAAGGTTTAAATATGTGTTTCAATGTAAGTTTGCAAGTACCTATGATTTACAATTTAACCCTTACAATTTACCCCATTCTTATATTTGAATAAAAGCACAATTACCCTAATTCAATTTTAAGTCCATTGTTCCAAATGACCTAAGGGTAATTTATTTATAAAATTATTTAAATAATAATTATTGATTTTCAAATTAAAATAATTATAATTTTATTAAAAATCAAAAGTTATTATTAATAAAATAAATAAATTTAAAACTTTATTAAACTAAATTTTAGTTAAATTGATTAATAATTATTTAAACCCAAAACTATATAAATAATATATTAATCATTAATTAATTAATTAATAATAAATCTTATTAATAAAACCAATTAATAATAATTAATAAAACTTTATAAAAACTAAAAAATTTAAACAAATAAAAAAACATAAATATTAATTATGTTTAAGGCCTGCTAGCCGGAAAAAGTGTTGAGGGGCCATTAAAAAAGGTTGTCGGCCACAAGGGCTTGTGGCCGCAGCAACAGTACATGTACTCTACAATTGTCGCAGTCCTCTTCATGGACAACACAGGGCACAAACACTGTCGAAAAGGTAAGGAATGAGTGGTGGGGTGTGGTGGCCTCACCCCCATTTAAACCTTTTTTTTAATGTTTAATTTTATAAATTTTTCTATAAACTTTGTTTTAAAAAAAAAATTCCCATCACAAAATTTTTTTTTTTTAATATTATTTTTTTAAACAGAATTTCTATCACAACTCTAATAGGAAAGCTATAGCAAACTAATCAAATTTTCAATATAATATTTTCATTTCATTTCAAACCCTTCCCAAATTAAAGTCTAATTTGCAAAATTGTTGAACAAGGATTTTAAGATATTTTAATCTTTACATATATAGAAGAAAACAACATGCATACCAATAATTTCAAATTGAAATATTTATCACAAAGAAAAGCAAATATCTAAAGAAGATAGGAATAATAAAGAACATAATTAACTATGTGAATTAAAACACAAGAATCTACCTAGATTCTAATGCTAAAATTGCATACACCAAAAAGATTTGTGAGAGAAATTTCTTCTCTCAAAACCTTCTCTCTTCAAAATTTTCTTCTCCCCCAAATTTTCTTCTCTCCCAAAATTCATGGTCCCTTGAAAATGAACCCTCAATTGTTGATAAGGAGTTCTCTCCTAAATTTGGGGCACTAATTGTGTGATCACCTAAGAGGACTCCTTGCTTACTAGTCTTTAACTCTTTATTGTCTTTGTCTTAATGTTTTCATGCACCTTTATTGCAATATAAAATATCTTTATTAAATTCACTTGACTTCTCTAATTAATTAATTTACTAAATTTTATTCTCATGCATATTTTATGCAATCTTAAAATTCTTTAATAAATTAATATCTTTTCCATGCTTAAATTAATATTTGAAATGTAAATTGATAAAATATTTATTAAGTAATAATAATATTTAGCATTTATTTAAAAATGGACTCTTAAATATACTATTATTAAATTAAATAAATATTATCACGTTCTAAAATTTAAACTTATAATTATATCTTTAAATTTAGTTCTTTTTATTTAATTAATTTACAAATTAATTAAATAAAATTAAATATTAAAAATATCATAACAATTTTCTATTAAATTAAATCATTAATTTGATTTAATTAATAGAAAAATCACCAAAGACATATAGAATGAAATACAAAAACCCATCATAGAAAAACACATACAAGATCAAACTAAAGGGTTATAATAACAAACTTATATCATACAACACATTCAAAAGGTAATCAACTTAGATACTTGTCCTAATTTTCTAGGACAAATGGGTTTAAAGGTTAGGATTTGGACTTAAGAATTTATCTCCCCTCTCTTACCATTGAGATAATGCAATAGGGTATGTGCATCTTAGCAATTTAGAAAAATCGATACCTAGTACCTATAATCTATATAAAATTTATGCATGTACAAACACATATATACTAAGCTAAATAGGCAATGGCAGGAATTGGTGCATCGTGTAGATCTTGACTAGCAGGTGACTACGACTCTCTTCCTTACTCACATCGAAAATGTCATACATAAAGAAAACATACATGCACACCTTACACATGCAGTATGGATAAGTATCCATAAGAAAACACATATGATAATTCACCTAACTAATCATCATCAAAAATTGAAATCACTATAATAATCATCATGCATACATGAAGTATAGAATACCAAGTAATCTCATCATGTAAGATCAACTGAATATAAAAAAATATTTGATAATCCCAAAACTAATGCTACTAATCATCAAGCATAAAACTGGCCTAAAAGAGTTTTGCAATGATAACAAAATGTAAAATAGGGGTAAGCACTACATCCACCCCCTCAAACTTAGGCTTACTCTTGGAAACCTATTAATAAGTAAGAATATAAATCTCGTAAACCAAATGCGTCCTCCCATGTAGCTGATGAATCATTAGTAGGGTCCTATTGGACTATTACCTACTCTATTGTTTGACCCCTAAGGTTTAACTCCCACTGCTCCAGAATGAAAACTAGCTCCAAAGCCAACTACCTGTCCTCTACCTACAACTCATTCCAATGAAGAACATGTACCACATTAGGAATATATTGTCTAAGTACTGAAACATGGAAAAAACCATGTACGCAAGCTAGGTGAGGCAGCAAAGCAAGATGATAGGCAACTGGACCTATCCTCTCTAGAATCTCGAATGGTCCCAAAAAATGAGGTGCTAGCTTCAAACCCTTTCCATAATGGATCAGACTCTTCCATGGACACACTCTCAAGAAAACCTTCTCTCCGTAGCAAACTGCTTATCTATCCTATGAGCATCAGCATACTTTTTTTGCCTATCCTATGTTGTAGATACATGCTCTCAAATGTGTAATACCTATTGCTCCATTTCTCAAAGCATCTCAAGACCCAATAGGATACGATCCTTAAGACTATTCCAACTCAAAGGTATATGACAAGGAAAACCATACAAGGCCTTAAAAGGTGCCATGCCAATAGAACTATGATATCCATTATTATAAGCAAACTCTACTAGGTAAAGATAGTCCTCCCAAAGAGTCTATCTATCCATCACATACATCCTCAACATATCATCCAGAACCTAATTCACTCTCTCAGTCTGTCCACTTGTCTCTAGGTGATAAGCTAAGCTAAAGTTCAATTGCACTCCAAGATCATGCTACAATGATGTCTAAAATGTGAAAGTGTATACAGGATCCCTATTTGAAATGATCTTTTGGGGAATAGCATGTAGTCTCATGATGTCACACATGAAGACATTAGCTATAGAAGTTGTAGTGTAGGATGACCTCACCAGTGAAAAATGTGCCACCTTAGTCAATCGATTAACAATGACCATGATAGCATCATGTTGACGAGTAGTCATAGGTAATCCTATTATGAAGTCCATAGAGATGATGCTGCACTTCTATGAAGGAATGAGATTTGGCTATAAAAGCCCTGCTAGATGCTGGTGCTCTACTTTGACTCTCTAACACTCAAGAAACCTAGCCACAAAATGAGCAATATCACACTTCATCCCTATCCAATAGAATAGACATCATAAGTTTGCATGCATCTTCTTGACACCTAGATGTGCTAAGTAAGGTGCAAGATGAGCCTCTAATAGGATCAATGTATAAAGCTCATCTAGAAGTGATACATAGATCCTTCCTAAATGTCTCAAAAGGCCATCTGACTCTAGAACATAATCTAAAAAGCTACCCCCCAATGGTCTCTCTGCATCTATCTCTCTACTCACCTCTTGATACCAAATATCTATAGGGAGTGCCTAAAGTATCTAGCTCCTCAAACCCACACTAAGAGTCATAGATAATATATCATGTTTCATGCAACTCAAAGCATCAGCTACCATATTCTCCTTCCTATAGGAAGTGCACTCGATTGTTGGTGGCTATCCCTACTAACAAAATATTGTTACTCTGCGTAGGCTAAATGTTCTTAGAGTTAGAACCACCACTGCCACTCTATGCTTGAGGTTAAGATCATTTTTGTTGCTGTTATTGCTAAAGTTGCTATTGGTTTTGATTTCCCATAGGAAAAGGAGGTTTCCTGTTCCCACTTGAGTTTTGGTGGCCCTTAGATCTTGATATTGTAGGTCCTCCCAAAAAAACCCCATGTCCTAGGTTAACACTCTACAACGATGGTTTGATGTACCGCATCTTTGAGGGTTTTAGTTCAAATACCTTAACACCCCCAACTAGATGATTGTTCAAGCCTCTGATGAAATTTTGTGCCAACTATGCTAGGTTATCACTAACTCCTAAAAAGGGCTGAGCTCATAGAATTTGTGCTCGTACTCTACTATGATCATAGTGAACCATCTCAAGTTGTGGAACTCATCTTCTCTATGTTTCTTCCATTCCTCTAGTAGGAATCACTCATGGAAGTTTTCCAAGAATAAATCCCATGTGAAATTGTTCATGTCTATGCCCAACTTCTCTTCGATAGTCCACCGAGTGGCTCCAAAGACTTCTACGTTGGTAATAGCAAACCTCAGTTTGACATTACTATGAAAGTCCTATATAGAAAAAACCCTATTAAGAGAAATAAGCCACTGCGTAGCTACATAACCTAAAGCCAACCCATTAAAGGGTTTGATCTTGGATCTCTGAAGTTCCTTCATCTAAGTAGATACAATTGATCTCTATCGATCCCTCTAAGGGCTCCTAGACCTAGGTCTATGGTCATGTCCTACCTAATGTGCTCCATCTTGACCCTGAATAGGAGGTAGGCGATCAATGATGTTTTTCATCATTTTCCTCAGGTCAACCTCATCTTAGTTGACCTTCTACTCTCTATGTTTCTCTTTCTAATGCTTACTAACATGCTCTTCCCTATTCTCTTCCTAAATAGGGCCTTCATGGATAGACTCATGTACACTGATGTCTCTACCTCATCCATAGCCTCTACCATGGCTAGTTCTATGGCCTTTGACAGAAGATGGCATCCCAGATACCATCCTACAATAATATCCAAGATACAAGATGCCATAATAACCATAAATCCTACTACTATAAGGTATATATAAAAGATACATGTTTTAAAAATAGTAACAATTCAATTTTCAGTTTTGCCTATTTTTAGGTTTATGCATAATTCAGTTTTGAAGTCTAAATGTTCAAGATTGAAAATATTCAACTAAATTTTTAAGTTCTATTTCAGTTCAACTAGTTCAAGGAACAATTTGTAATAAATATACATAATAGTTTAACTTTTGTTTTAGTTTAACTAGTTAACAACTAGTGGCATTCTAATATGCCCAAAGCTCCCAATGTAGAACTCAGGCTCTAATACTAGATGTAACGCCCCACCAAGGGATCCAAAAGAATTAACTTAAAGTTTTACTAAGTTTTCTAAATTTTTTTTTAAAGAAAGAATAATATACACATCAAACAACATAGTGGAAACAATAACATACAATCATAATTAAGAAAACATCATAGATACACTCTTTAAGGATCCCAAGACATTGAGTCACATTTAAATTTAATTAATACTAAGTCTAAAAAATACCATAGCCACAAGAAAGAATAATTATAATTCCAAGTCCATTTTAAAAATATACATTTGTTTTGAATGCCACTTGTAAATAGAATTTGGAATGCTCACTCATCTACTATACATGTCACAGGGTATGAAAGGCTACAAGAATATACATTTATAAAAATAGATTACATCATCCCTTTCGGATCCATGAAACAAAGTACAATACAATAAGTGAATTCAACCATCATAAAGATATAACCATCCATCATAATACATAAAGATAGAATGAAAGGAAAAGCAGACAAAGAACTCCAGCCATGGCATCAACAAACAGATCTCAATGGTATGAGTAAAAAAGCACTACCACTTGACTGTGTGGTGACCCAAAAAGGCCCACTCCCACTACACTAAGGAGATAGTCTCAAGTCCCAAATAGGATATCAATCCAAATATCAAAAGTAATCTCTAATTCTAGGAAACCCTAAAAGTAATCTAACTCAAAAGTTCCAAGATAACTCAACATCTACACCTAGAGGCACACAAAAACACGTAGGGAATCTACTATGTAAGTAGGCAAGTGTCATCGCACAAATAAATCCTAGAGTTAGCCTAGAAGTCTAACTTGACCCTAGCCCCCTAGTGACTTTATGCAGCACTAGTATCCTCTCATATTAACAAGGCATACTAACGATGCATGGTTGCAACCAAGCATTCTCTATACTCGCATCCTAGTCTGTACTAGCACTCGAGGCATGGGTGAGAACATACAAAGACTCTTATTAGGTTCATTTTACTCTCATTTAGTGTAGTGTTTTCACTTATTAAACAACTTACAATGGGTAACCTTGATAGCCCCTTAGGGCCCCAACCTCCATTGCAAGCCACTTCCTAATTACATATAAATAACCTACCCTAGGCACATAAAAACACAAATCAAATAATCATAATATCTCACCTTAGTCATATATAAGTGACTTTAGTGCATCAAAAGATAAATCACAATAACCCATCAGTTCTCTACAAGCAACTGGAAAGTATCAAAAAAATGTTGATCGAAGACTCAAAATGGTTAAGTCAAGTATGTCATAGCATTCATCCCATTATCCTACAATAACTCTGAAAGAAATAACCAACAATATAATAAAATTCATCATAGAGCATACCAACACATTAACATGGTTGAGTTTAAAAGATCAAGATCAAATTAGCATAAAACCACAATCACAAAACTCCCAAGCCTCTGGTAGATGTCTTAAAACTAGTCAACACTCTAATCAACCCAAACCCAAAACATAGACAACATATAGATAATATAGTAGTTTCATAATTTGGTTTGATTTTGACAACACATAGTTGCATCAACAATAAGGTTTAAATATTTTTTTCAATGTAAGTTTGCAAGTACCTATAATTTACAATTTACCCCATTCTTATATTTGAATAAAAAGCACAGTTACCCTAATTCGATTTTAAGTTCATTGCTCCAAATGACCCAAGGGTAATTTATTTATTAAATTATTAAAATTAAAATAATTGATTTTCAAAATAAAATAATTACAATTTTATTAAAAATCAAAAATCATTATTAATAAAATAATAAATTTTAAGGCAAGAGCCTACAACACATTGGTAAATTGTTGTTAGAAGTTGTAATCTTTCCTTGGTGTGTTTAGAAACCAAGGTTAGAACTCCTTTCTTTATTGTTATAATATATTAGGATATAAGCCAAGGTATCCTAATATATTTCTTTTTTGTCCTTTTTCCACTACATCTTATTTTGTCCTCTAGTGGAATATGTGAGGACAAATATTTATTGTAATTTGTAATTTAGATTATTCCTCCTTAAGAGGAATCTCACACTTGGCCTCACACACTTATGAATGGTGGCATTCATAGACATGGGAGTTACATTCTAACTCCTCTCTCTCATCTCTATTTAAGAGATGGCCTCTTCTCTCATTTCTCAATGAGGTTTCTTCCTCTTCTCAATTATTGTATGAGCAATTGCTCTCTTGCTCTCTCTTTTTCTTCTTAGGCTTTTCATGCCTCATTCATAATGCCACAAGGGGTTTTCTTTGATTTCCCCTTTCCAAATATCTTGTCTCATGGTGTTGGAGCTTGAAGCTTTCTCTCTCCTATTTTATGGTAATATCTTTTCATGCATTAACTCACTTAGATTCTTTCCTGATTTTTGCTTATTTAAATATTTCTTTTTCCATTTCTAACATGGTATCAGAGTAGTTTAATCTTTGTTTTGAGTGTTTTCATGAAGGTATGATTCGAAGGAGACTCTTGAGAGAGATTTTGCTAATTTCTTCTTTAATCTTCTTAAGATGGAAGAAATTGATTTTTTTTTTTGAGTTTGGCTGGTTTACCGCCAAACCCGATTAACTTCGACAGGTTACTTCTTATTTTCTATTATTTTTCATCTAACCCCCCTTTGGAAGGCTTGCCGCCAAAGGTTTTTCCTATCTTGATATCAATGTTTGTTAAACATTGTGATTAATTTTCCAATTTTTTTTTAAAAAAAATTTATCTTAAGAATGATTCAGTCTTATCAGATAGCCTCTTTGATGGTATATTGAAGATTTTTTGTGCTGTCTTGTTATTCGAGTTGTGTTGTTGTTTGCCAAGGTTCTTTGGCTGCCATTTTTTAGAGTTCTCCATTCTGGTTTCACCCTTGCCACAACCCTACTTCATCCTTCCCTAAAAACATCTCTAAAGATTGTGGGTCCGTATGAATATTGCCAACTTCATTCCTATATCCATTGCTTCCTGTAAATATTGTGTACCACCGGCTCTTATTTAGGAGAGGTTGTGTGCTTTATATTTTTGAGAGTGATCCAGATTGTCCTACATTGCCTACGTTCCCCTCTTCTCCTCGCTGAAACGTGCCAGCTGACGTGCTCCACGAGGCCATAAATGGCTACCAGCTTGCACACTGAGAAGTTCGAGGCTTATAACCTCTTTCCCCCAGATGGTTGTGCCTACTGAACCCACCAAGGAGTGTGCCCTCTTTCTCTCAAATATTGATCAAACGGTTGCATATGTTGTAGATACGGTGTATTTTTACCCATCAATATATAGAAGCATGTGTGGAGGTATTGATGCAACAACTTGCTGGATAAGCAATTTGATTGTTTCAGAAAGTTTTTAAAAGATAGTTGAGGCTCGGATTGAGATCCCAGAGCCTCAGCTCACCGTCCTAGGAGCTTGAAAGAGCAAACTGTCCATCAGATGATATCACCTCGTCCTGCACAAAGTGAGAGTGGCCCGTGAGGCGACGCCTAGGAAAACCATAGTTCGTGTCTTTGGTAGGATGGATTTGTCTCGTGAGGCAGATACAATCATGTATGAATTGTCAATGGGCATCGTAATAGCCGTCACTTGGTCTGAATGCCCCTCCATTGTGTCGTGCAGTACAAGTGCTTCCACCATTGATGCGCTCATGGCAATCCTTTGTCATGATAGATCCCATTGAATCAAAATGCAGAGTAGTAATGGAGAGCATTCTGCCCTTGCCATTTCTGAGGCGATGTTGAGGGCTCTCATTTCAACTGCGCATTAGGCACCCGATGGGGTGGAGGTTGGAACTCATGACCTCCTCCTGCCATTTTTGCTGCTCCATTGTACTGCTCCTGCAATTCAAACCCTGTTTCCTCTTTCGTGACTTTCGAGCCCGAGAGGGATTCGAACTCGGGACCTCTGCAGCCCATTAATGTTAAAGCCTTTTCGAATCCCATTTCATCTGTGTTGATTTCGATTCCTTTTTTCTCTGCCTCACAGTTTTCCCCTTCTAAATAGGCAAATCATAATCCCATTTCCAACTCACCGAGTGCCCCTTCCGCAGAGAAGAATCACAACTCCCTATTCTGCAATAAGAGAAATTCATGCTGGACTTATCTAGCCCTAGGACAGCTACGGCAGCGTATTGTCAGGGCAAAAAGAGGAGGTTGTGTATAATCTTTCTATTTTTATTCTTCAGGAATTTGCAGTGGAAGGAATCTGCAGTGTCAGAGCCATTTTTTTTTAATAATTATCTCTTATCATTTATTTTTTCATTAATTTTCCTGCATTCATATGTTACTCTTAACTATTTTTTTTTCCTCTAAAAAGGAATTCAACATATTCATATTGAGATCCATGTGTGGTTTTCATTTTGTCTTTGCCTTTTTTTTAAAAAAAAAATTGTCTATTTTATGTTGCCTTTCTTTCTAATTTAAAAACTCAAAATCAAAATCTGATACTATATTATTAAATAATAAATATATTCAATCTTCTACTTTATTATATTCCATTTATTATTTGAAGAACTTGCTAAAGGATGCTACAAATCTAACTTATATGCTAGATTTTGCACCAAATTTTAAATAGGGTATATTAATTTCGTTGTAAATTATAATTTTTTTTAAGGGGATGATTTATAGCTACAATTTTCATTGATTCTTTGTCTTTCTTAGTGTTGTACACATCTCTTTCTATATAGAAATGGGATTTTTTTAAAGTTTTTATGCCATCCTTTATATGCACATAGTTATTTCTTAATGTTTTATTCCAATCTTGGAGGCATATGAATGAGGAATATGGGGAGATCTTTTCTAGCCCCATGACTTTATGTTTTTATTACTTTGAGATTATATTTTGAACCAAGGTATTCAACATAAAGCTAATTATTCTATATATAAAAAAAAACAAAGGGGGTAATCATTTTTCTAGCATCAAGCTATCATTTAATAATTGTAATTGTGTGATTTATTTTAGGCATATTTATAATTGTAATACTATTTTAGGTTGTAATTGTAATACTATGATATTTTTTTAGGCATATTTATTCAAGTATATATGGTTGCACACATATATACCAAGATAAATATACAAGCTATTATAATTGTGATCTTTAATTCTTTCAATTCTTCAAATAATTTTCATACCCATGTTTACCCTTAATGGAGTTTTATACCTGATATCTATATTTAGTTTATCTTCCTTAACTCTCTTCATTTTACTTAATTCTGATTGGATTATGAGTAATCTTACACATTTTCCTTCATTGTGATATTTTGATGTGCCCATAGTTGCATTTTTATGCTTTTATGGCATCGTTCTATGCCCATGTTGGCACTTTATGGTTTTATACCATTGATCTACATGATTTAAATGATATTTTGAGTTGCATAGGGAGCCAATTTTTTCAAGGATAACTATGTAGGTCCCCTCAGTATAACTGATACATAGTTTCCTTATCTGGCCCATGGAGTGTCCCTCCATCTTATATTGGTGTGCACTCATTTTATATGGAGTTTCCCTCCATTGGATCCTATCTATTCCACTTTGGTAGGATAATATCTTTATGAAGTTTCCCTCCATTTGGTTCTATTGGTTCCACTTTGAAAGGTTGATATTTATGGAGTTTCCCTCCATGTTGTTCCATTTTTGCTCCTCAATCAAGAGGATGTTATTATTGGAGTTTCCCCTCCAAATTCAGATAATTTGATCCAATTTGAAGGCAATATGTTGTTATATCCTCATAATCCATTCTTTTGATTATCCTAACAAAAATCATGATAATTCTACTTTGATCAGCATGTCTCTCCTTTATGTTATTTTCATATATTAATGTGATAATGATCTGCATACATTATTGCTTAGATCATGAGTCATGCATGTTATGGAGGGATGCCCCCATTAGCTTGCAGCGAGATGATTCATTAGTGGACTGTCTATATCCACATGATTGATGCAATGTTGATGCAAGTATCATTAGTTGGCCTTGTCTGTGGTCATTAGTACATTAGTATAATATTTTTTTTCATGAGAATACTGATCAAACTTTTTATTTATTGATAATATTTTGAGCATATACTTTATCTTGATATTAGGTTATCTCCATTTTTTTGTGGTAACATGTTTTACTCATTGTTTCTCTATGAGAGTTTTATTATCCTTATTCAAAAGGATTTTGAATTTGCATATATGATGGCATTCTACTTGTGGATATTTGTCTTATTTTTTGTTCTCTACTTTTTTCAGGTGATCCATCAAGGAACCTTCTCAATTTTTCACATATGAAGATGTGTCTATGCTTCCACTTGATCACAATCAAAGGACTCATGTACTTCTCTTGGATCTACAAATGTACCATATGACTTGAAGTCAATCAACTTACTTCATATTGAAGATTAAGTTGCAGTTTTTGTAAATTATGGGTTTAATACCCTTTGATGTAATTACCCCAAGTAAAGATTAAAGGGGGGTGTTAGAAGTTGTAATCTTTCCTTGGTGTGTTTATAAACCAAGGTTAGAACTCCTTTCTTTATTGTTATAATATATTAGGATATAAGCCAAGGTATCCTAATATATTTCTTTTTTGTCCTTTTTCTACTACATCTTATTTTGTCCTCTAGTGGAATATGTGAGGCTCACACTTGGCCTCACACACTTATGAATGGTGGCATTCATAGACATGGGAGTTACATTCTAACTCCTCTCTCTCATCTCTATTTAAGAGATGATCCTCTTCTCTCATTTCTCAATGAGGTTTCTTCCTCTTCTCAATTATTGTATGAGCAATTGCTCTCTTTCTCTCTCTTTTTCTTCTTAGGCTTTTCATACCTCATTCATAATGTCACAAGGGGTTTTCTTTGTTTTCCCCTTTCTAAATATCTTGTCTCATGGTGTTGGAGCTTGAAGCTTTCTCTCTCCGATTTTATGGTAATATCTTTTCATGCATTAACTCACTTAGATTCTTTCCTGATTTTTGCTTATTTAAATATTTCTTTTTCCATTTCTAACAATTGTAAACCTCTCATCAAAGAAGTCTTGGGTTCGAATCTACTTAAGATTAACACTTAATAATAATTAATCTAACAATAATAATAAAATAAATAATATAGGCTTCGATCGATTACCTATCAAAAAAAATTAAAACTTTATTAAATAAAGTTTATTATTAATTTAAACTTAATTAAATTAAAATTTAATTAAATTAATTAATAATTATTAAAACCCAAAACTATATAAATAATATATTAATCATTAATTAATTAATTAATAATAATTAATAAAATTTTCTAAAAACAATTTTTTTTTAAACAAATAAAAAACATAAATATTAATTATGTTTAAGGCCCACTGGCCGAAAAAAGTGTCAAGCAGCCATTAAAAAAGGTTGTTGGCTATAGGGGGCCTGCGGTCACAGTAGCATCACATGTATTGTGATTGCTATTGCAATCCTCTCTGCAGATAGCATGACATACAAACACTGCTGGAAAGGTAAGGAATGGGAGGTGGGGTGTGGTGGCCTCACTCCCATTTAAATTTTTTTTTTTTTTTTAAATGTTTAATTTTATAAATTTTCATATAAACTTTGTTTTTAAAAACAAATTTCCCATAACAGAATTTTTTTTTTTAATATATATATTTTTTACAAAATTTCTATCACAACTCTAATAGGAAAAATATAGCAAACCAATCATATTTTCAATATAAAAATTTCATTTCATTTCAAACACTTCCGGAATTAAATTCTAATTTATTAAATTACTAAATGTGAATTTTAATATATTTTAATCTCCATGTATGGGTGAAAGCATAAACCTGTGTCACCATTTGTGATATTTGGGGGGGTTATGGCCGAAATTGTTTCAGCCATAACAGTTATGGCCGAACAAGTTTTGACCGTACATATGTGGTAAGTTTCCCTATTGACGTGGCATGCATAGTTACGGCCGAAACACTTCCGGCCGAAACAGTTCCAGTCGTAACCCCCATGTTTCAAATGGCCCAAAATATCATAAAAATAGCCAAAAAGTCATTGACAATAATTTTATACACTAGGGGGTTACGGCCGAAACCCTTTCGGCCGAAACGGTTACGACCGAAATAGTTTCGACCGGAACTACCTATGTGGCATCCTAGGTGGCAGCCACACCAGCAAAAATAAGAACTTCTACAAACTTCTCACTTTGAAGGCCAATTTGACTTACTAAATTAAAAAAAAAATTAAAACTAAAAATATAGTTTTGTAGGTCTCAGAGTCAATATTATGATTATATAATTTTTTTAAAATTTTGATTATGGATAATATGTTATAATTTGAAAATAGTACAAGTAGGTATTTTAAGATTCAAGAAGATGTCTATTCAAAAATAAGAAAAAAATAGTAAATCATGTTCAAAAATTATTATTTTTTAATGTTGCACTAGAGGAGAGAGTCTTCTTCAAGAATATGTAACTTGTTTTAAAAAATATGCAGATTTGATGGAAAAAGTTTGATGGGAAAAAAAAACTGTCAATTTCTGATAACTTTGATTTTGACCAGTTATAACTTTAAAAATATTAGCTAAATTTCAATTTTTCTTTTTTGATGCACTAGGTATACATGTTGACTCTAACATATTCCAAAATTAGACCAAAATATGAACATTTTCATATATTTATTTGATGGGAAAAAAACTTTATATTTTTAGCATTTTAAAAAAAATTTAAAAATAGACTTTAAAAATTAAAAAATAGATGAAATTTTTGCTCAATTTTTTTCAAAAAAAGTACAAACATAAACTTCATCTAATTTTACACATTTCATTAGTTTACATCATCTTCAAATTCTAAGCACAAATGCCACTTTTATGTCATTAAAGTTGAAGACTTTAAATTCTGATATCACTTCTCCTTTATAAAAGGTGACACAGGTTTGTGCTTTTACCTGTATACAAAAGAAAACAACATCCATGCTAGTAATTCCAAATTGAAATATTTGTCACAAAGAAAATCAGATATCCAAAGAAGACAAGAATAATAAAAATGTAATTAACTATACAAATCAAAACACAAGAATCTACCTAGATTCTAATGCTGAAATTGAAAAGATTTGTGAAAGAAATTTCTTCTCTCAAAACCTTCTCTCTTCAAAAATTCCTTCTCCGCCAAAATTCGTGGTCCCCCAAAAATGAACCCTCAATTGTTGATAAGAAGTTCTCTCCTAAATTCAAGGCACTAATTGTGTGATCACCCGAGAGGACTCCTTGCTTACTAGTCTTTAACTCTGTATTATCTTTCTTTTGATGTTTTCATGCACCTTTATTGCAATATAAAATATCTTAATGAAATTCACTTGACTTCTCATTTTAATTTATTTATTAAATTTTATTCTCATCCATACTTTGTGCAATCTTAAAATTCTTTAATAAATAAATATCTTTTACATGCTTTAATTTATTTTTGAAATGTTAATAGATAAAATATTTATTAATTTAAGTAATAATAATATTTAGCATTTATTTAGAAATGGACTCCTAAATATAATATTATTAAATTAAATAAATATTATCACATTTTAAAATTTAAACTTATACTTTTGTATTTAAATTTAATTATTTTTTATTTAATTAATTTATAAATTAATTAAATATATTTAAATATTAAAAATATCATAACAATTTTCTATTAAATTAAATCATTTAATTTGACTTAATTAATAGAAAAATCACAAAAGACATATAAGATGAAATACAAAAACCCATCATACAAAAACACATACAATATCAAACTAAAATATTATAATCACAAACTTACTTCATATGACACATTTGAAAGGTAGTCAACTCAAATACTTTTTCTAATTTTATAGGACAAATGGGTTTGAAGTTTAGGATTTGGACTTAAGAATTTATCTCCCCTGTCTTACCATCGAGATAATGTGATAGGGTACATTCATCCAAGCAATTCAGGGAAGTCGATACCCAATACCTACAATTTGCATAAAACCACGCATCTACAAACACACATTTACTAAACTAAATGGGAAATGCAGGAAGTGGTGCATTGTGTAGATCTTGACTAGTATGTCACTGTGACTCCCTTCTTTAACCATATCAGAAACACCATAGATAAAGAAAACATACATGCACACAATACACATGCAATATGGGGTAAGTATCCATAAGAAAATAGATATGATAATACATTTAACTAATCGTCATCAATAACTGAAATCACTATAATAATCATCATGCATACATGAAGTATAGAGTACCAAGTAATCTCATCATAAAATCAACTGAATATGAAACAATATCTGATAATCTCAAAACTAATACTACTAATCATCAAGCATAAAACTAGCCTAAAAGATTTTGGCAATGATAACAAAATGTAAACTAGGGGCAAGCACTATAGATCACAATCAAGCATCTTCTCCCACTCCCATCCTAGCATGTACTAGCAATCAAGGCATGGACAAGGAACACTTAATCTTTTTATTTCATTTTAAAACCCCTCATTTAATGTATATTATTATCACTTAATTAAATTACTTACAATAAGTTACCCTAGTATCCACTTAGGGCCCTGGACCCAAATGCAAGCTACTTCCCTCCTATACATGTAGATAACCCATCCTAATGTTCCATTCAAAATAATCCAAATAATACCATAAACATTCTCATAAACCATACTAATGAAAATCACCAGAGTAGATTAATGGAGCATAGGAAAGAATATCACATTCACACAAGGTTTCATTGTCCATCTTAATATAATATTTCATGGAATTATCCATTCCATAATGGATCTCTCATAATCAGAGTAACAATCCACAAAGTGTCATAATCATGAGAATAATGATAAACTAATATCAATAGCATTCACCTTCATCAAAAGAAAACATAACAAGTTGACATACAAAAAGTAAAACAAAAAAAATACAAGTTCATGAAATAATATTTAATTATAATCCCAAGTTAAATGAAATAAATCTATAATTTAATCCCATTATAATTACTCCACTTATAAACTAAGTCTTAAAATCTTTCATAATTTAACTTAAACCAAATTATAAATGAATTACTATAAAATAATTTAAATTAAAAAATTAAACCATTAATATTGAATACTTTAAATTTAAATTTTTTTTGAAACCAAATTATAAATTTAATTCAAATATAATATTATTTAACTAGTTAAATTATCAAGCAACAAATATATTTATAACTAAACAAATCTAAAATTAAATTAAATAATATAATTATAGTTTATATTAATTAAACTAAAATTATTAATAATTTCACAGATAAAATAATAATTAAAAAATTAGCATTAATCTTCATTTGAAATCAATAGAATAACCTCATCCTCCTCTTTTGAATCTTAATAATGTAACATGGGGAGGGAGTTGAGGTTAACTCATTCCCACTCCCACTCCCACTCCCACTTATGTTTTTCCTAAATAATTTGGAGTGGTGTTTTCAAAGCCGCACCCCCCACCAAATTTAATTTAAAATTATTTTTATTATTATTATTTATTTTAATAATAAATCAAATTTTATTTATTTATTTAGATATATATTGTGTTGAAAATAAAAAAATTTGAAAAGAAAAAATATAATATATATTTATATAAAATAATTTCTCATAAATAAATTATTTTATATATTTTTTTAAATAATTTTTCTAAAATAAATAATAATAATAAAATCTATTTTCTTTGCAAATAAATACTAGTTCTAATTTATTTATTTTCTTTTTTTAATAAATGAATACAAGTATTTTTTTTAAATAGGATTTCATATGTTTCAACAAAAAGGACATGCATGTTATAAAAGATAATGCATTTTTTTCAGCTATTAAATTATGTTTTTAATTGTATAATAATTCTTAAATTGATGTGTGATCTTCATTTTGAATTTTAATTTAAAGAATTTAATCTAAATTTTTATTTGTATTCTATTTGATTGAATTTTTCTTGCAATACTTAATTGTTTGCATGAAAAAGTTTCTTGAATGGAGGCCTAGGGTTTTAAAGACCTAAAATTTTAATAGCTTTGATTTATATGCAGTTTTCTCCTAAATGAGTTCTAAGGTTTGTAGATCTAGGATTATACAAGAAACTTTTATACAAGAATACAACAAATCTCTTTCTTCTAATTTCTAAAAAAAAATTATACCTAGAAGTAGATTTCTCTTTTAAAGTTCACAAGAAAATATGATTCTATGTTGGAATCATTTTATTTCAAAGATAATACAACTCTGAGTTTTCTTCAAGAAATCTATTTTGACAAAAAGGTTGGAGCATGTGTTGATAATCATTTTACCAAATCTGAAAATATGATTGAAGAAATGGTTGCAAGAACAAAGTTTGAGTAGAGATTCTTTTCGACTGACAAAGTGTTGCAACATCATGGGGAGGACAAAGAACCAGATTATATTTTTCTTTGTCATGAAATGGAAGTTAATCAATCTTTGGTGCCAGCTGAATGTAAGTCTTCTTCTACAACCGATTCAAGTATTGAAGTTTTAAATTTGGATAAAGAATTTTCAGATTTGATTGCTAAAAAAAATGAAGAAGCTAATTCAGTTTGGGATGATCCTATGTGTGGTAAAGATCCATACTTTTTCAGTTTTGGTTTGGGTTCTGAGTTTTCCCCTGAAAGTAAGTATGGTGAATGTCAACATGATGCAATAATTTTTCCAGAATTACTTGAAAATTCTGATTTTGTCAAACCTGATTTATCTTCTGAATTTTCTATTAGGAATGATCAAGTTGAAGAATGTGAGAGTGAATATGTTACAATCCTATTTTCAGAAGTTTGTGATTATTTTCCTCTTCAGCAAGGAGTAGTGGAAGAATGTATGATCAACGATGTGCAGGAGGGAACAGAAAAATCAGAGATTTATGATGAAGTTTATGATGAAGCACAGTTGTTTAGGAAATTTTTTTGGCTCACTAGTTTCCAACACTATATTAGTGTGGCATTCAGACATGAAGATTTTTCTTGGAGGTCTTGGTTTTGGTTCAGCCTTGCAAAACATAACCCACTTTACCGGAGAGGCTCATACTTCTCTTTCCCAATTAATGGTAATGCTCCTATCAAGATTTTATTTATTGAAGAAAATTTGTATGTTGAGAGCACCAAGGATGCTGGAAAATCTTTTGATTCTAAATCTTGCATTCAAAAGGATAAAGACGAATCAGAAATTTATGACAAAGCATGGTTACTTGGAAAATATTTTTGGGTCACATATTTTCAGCATGTTTCTAGATTTACTTTCAGCAATGATGAAGTCATGGAAAGGAAATGGTTTTGTTGCAGCTTGTTGGAGTGGAATTTTCTTTTGTGAAAAGGTTCATACTTCTCCCTTCTGGTTAATGGCCATGTGTGAGTTTCTTCCTGCTTGCTCTTCTTTTGGTGAGGTCTCCTCACCTGTATTTGTAAATAAGCTTTTGTTTCCGCAATTTTGGTGTGCATAGCTTAGTGTTCCCTGCATTCTCAGTTTTGGTTTTGCCTTACTCCCCTCCTCCCTCCTGGCAAGCAATTCTTTAATGTTCTTCTTTGTGCTTAGACTCTATAACCCAGTGGATATGCACTTGTCTTTTTCTAGAGATTCTGGATTCTTTATGCACTTTGCAGCACATAATCCCCATTCAAAGCCAGCTGTAGGCATACTTTTAGTACCCCTATTTCAAAACTTCAAATATCTGGTTGTCCTCATCAGTTTTCCCATAAGTTACTTGAACTTTCTTTAAACATGAAGAGAAGTTTTCTTTTTGGATCAAGTTCAGAAGTTCAAGAGAGTTCTAGTCCATACTAACTCAAAAGTAATATATGGTCTGAAAGGTTCAAAGACCAGGGTCCATAAAATTTGGGCTAAAATTTAGATAGCTAAGTTCAAATTCAATTCAAGAAAATTATAGAGCATTACTTCTTCAAATAGAGAAGCCTTCATTTGTGGACATCTTCAACTTAAAATCAGGATGCAGATTTGAAAAAGTGCAATACATGTGATTTATGAAAGCTATATGGTTAAATGAAAATTTTAACCTATGATTACTTTAAAGCTACCTTGGATGTGTGTCAACAAGCTATTCAAATCAACCATAATCTATTAAAAACATTGACAGGCGAACAAGGAGGAGGAAAACACGAGCTAGCCCGAACCACTTTCAATGTTAACATTACATGCAAATTGTTTGATAGAACACTACGATGTTTGATTGTAATGAGAATTGGTAGATATCTATATCAATGCAAGTTATTATTAAAGCTATCACCAAGCACATAAATTCTGGCCCCTAATTCAAATCATTCCTCATTGATTGCTCCAAACTATTGAATTGATAGGTATCAACATATATATAAGGGCAGAATGGTTATCTAAGTGCCAATGTGTGGAGGGAATGAGAATTGGGTTGGAGAATGTCATGTCGAATCTTAAATCACGCCAGTTCCATGAATGAAGAATGGATGTAAACAAGTGCCAAGAACATAATCCTCAATAGGCACGATGCAAGCTCTGATCTTCAAGAAGTCGTAAGAGCATAAAGATGCCTTTCCAAAGAACAAAATATTTTCACGATACTGGACATCTGCAACTCATCATCTCAATCAAAACTATGATCTATGCATTGTCCACTACAGGAGTAAAGAGCAAAGGATACCAGGACTACATCATTTTGGCTTGCCATTGACAACTCCACAATTAAAATGGATGTCTGCATTTTATTCTAGAGTCACATCTCAAACCAGAATTATGAGACCATAATACTCTTCATGGTGATCGTGATAAGTCCCTAATCTCATAGAGGGAAAGCATCCTTACAGTGTTGTAGTTGAGTGTAACGGTGTTATTTTCTGGTCGACAAAGAGGCATGAGATCATTTTTGGTTTTATTATAGAAGTTGATGGTATTAAACCTGTGAGAATATCTCCCTTACCCAGAGAACTGATTGGAGATACAAGCTGGGGCAACATACACTACATGGTTGCATATGGCTCATCTGTTCTTTTGGTTTTAATGTCGCTGGGTTTCCTGGATGCTGATGAAGGCTATTGTTATTTGGGAGTTGTTTCAAGATGATGAAGATAAGTTTCTGTGGAAGTGGAAACAATTTGTAAGGATGCCGTCACAATCTCTCCATCCCATTTTTGGTGAAAGAAGTTGGTTCTTTATGTGCATCACTGTGTGATATTACTTGTGCTTTGGCATTGTAGAACCAGGTGAGATTATAAAGAATATTTTAAATATGGGAAGACCAATAGGCAAAGGAGTTATCAAAGTCAGTTTTTGTAACTAAAAGGCCACAGTTACAAAATCGGAATAGTCATGAAGAACTGAGGAGTCATCTTGGAGAGCTATTTATTGCAAACTCTTTTCTTGAAAGAGGGGTCTTCTTCTTGACTGCAGACAATCAGAGAGCTGGAACAGAAGAGGGGGGGATTTTCATTTAGATATTTCATTGCATTGCATATAGGTTCTTCCTTTCTGCAAGAGACAGAGAGCTGGAGTAGGGGGAAGGAACTTAGTTAATTTGTTTTGCATTTTCATTATGCAGATTAAGAGTTCGAGTTTTTGTAATAGATTGAGCATAAGTTGTGAGCAAATAAAGTCTGAGTATTCTTATTTGTGATGTTCAAAGCAAAAGGGGTTTTATTCTAAATCAGAGTATTTAGTATTTCTCCTTTGATTATTATCAATCACAGTATTGTTATTTTCAATTTTGGGCATCATCTTCCATCTTGTGTTGAATTATGAATGGGTTGTAGATCAGAGTATTTGTAGACGTTCCTGTTACAAGAATTGGGATTATTTAGCACTCTCTTTCATTTCATTTTCCAATGCATTTGCATACATAGCATTCACATTGCATTACCAATGTCGGGGAGTCATAGGAAGTGTGAATTTTTGGGGTTGGCTAGGCGTAGAACTGAATTCTCTGCCTAAGTTATTTTTGTCTAGGGCTGGCTTGGTTTTCCTCTTCTGTTCTTAGGTTAAGAACATACCCAATTAGTTTAGGCAATAAAACAAATTCATTGCATATCATTTCATAAGGGAGCTGTACCTTCCAATTCAGAGGAAATCTATCAATCTCACGATAGATTATCCAACTATTGGACTCTAATTGTTCTTTCAAATTTGGGCATTTGAAGAGTTTATTTAGAAGAACAATATGTTTACCAACATAGATATAACTTTTGGGATAGATGGTGGATGGGATGCCCCTCCCTACAATAATCATGAGGTTCCAATGTATTTCTTAAAGAAATTGTATTGTGAATTTGTCCTTGGGGAGATCCCCAATTATTTTTATATATTAGAATCTCAAGGTAGAGGTGGGGGTCATCATTTGAGAGTTCAAGGGAATGTCATGACCCTAATGTAGCTAGGGCACCTGTAGTTAAGCCATGGGGTGAGCATGTGATTATTCCTTCAGTTGTGAAGGAACATGTAGAGACCAACACTCTAGGGACTATTAATGATTTGACATAGATCTTCATTAATTATATGAGTCCATTAGTTGAGGAGGAGCCTTATATGCATTATGGTCACATGTGCGCATCATGTGGATCCTTATTCACATTTGGTAGTCATGCTAGAGATAGTATGGATGATGGGCTTGTCATTGATCAGTTCTTGAGTCAAACATTTGGCATTGACACGCAGGTAAATTACAATTACAATAAACTAATTTGATCACATTTCATATGTATAGTGAATGACTAATTAATTAGCATGTATTGACATTGTTCAAAATTTAGGGTAAGAGTGTTGCTAGCCCTAGTAGAGATCCCCTAGCCTCATTTTTCATCCCATCAATGAGTCCAAAGGTATGTGTCAATTTAATCATTTAAATTAATACATATATTTATTAAGTAATCATATGAAGGATTGATAAAAAAGTTATGCATGTGCATTAGTTCTCTATAGGACCATCAACATTCACTAGGGGCTCCAAGCATAGGCGTGATACGAGCTTCATAGAGGTACATTTGTTTCATGTTAATTTAATTCATTTGAATATATCTGTTTTATGTTTCATGTTACATATAACTTGTATTATATGGCATGCAGCTCTTGACATCTGAGACTCCTCCTCATCTTCGCCAGTCCATCGGTCATGGAGTTGCTATGAAAATGGCTAGTTTATAGCCATTGACTAAGGTATGAAAGAATTTTCTTGGTTTTAGTTGTTGTTTATAATAGTTAGTATCAAAAATTTTAATGTTATTTATAAGTGATTATATTGATTGAATTGTTGTAGGGCCTTGTTGCACCCGATCATCCACGAGCCTTTGAGGTGGATGTACAGAGTGACTATTTGATGGTGGTAAGAAAATAATTAATTTTATGTGTACATATATTTTAGTTCAATGTATAATAATTATTGATTCATATCTACTTTGTATGTAACAGCTTGAGTTAGAGAAAAGCCTAAACAAGAGGACGAGTGAGTATGTGAGAAAGACCCTATCATCCCCATCATCTCCCTCCACACAATGACTAAAGACCTCTAGGGATTTTTTCCCTTCCCATCATGGGAAGGAGAAAATATAGTTGATAGACACACATTTATAGGCATTAGTGAGCATATATGTTGGATTTTATGTTAGTGGACATATTCGATATACATTTGATGTATATATGACATTTTATATTTGATGTATGACATATATTTGATGCATGACATTATTAGACTTATGAAATTATTGGTTAATATATGATATGTTTGTTCATGTATGACATTATTGGTTATTATAATATATTATGTGTTTGTTAATTTATGACATTATTGGTTATCATTTTATATTATATGTTTGTTCATGTATGACATTATTGGTTATCATAATATATTATATGTTCTTTCATGTATGACATTATTAGTTATCATAATTTTATTTTTTTTTCATGTATGACATTATTGGTTATCATAACATATATCTTGTTTTTATTGTTTACATTTCATGTATTTCGTTTTAATGTAAATTGCATCCAAAATGATGCAGAGTGCTCACACCAAAAGCTAGTAGATTCCTGGCAAGAACACTTTTAAGGAAAACTACCTTTCCCACCTTTGTAAGTGTCTTCAAAGACTCTTTCCAACTTGGTTACAATATTGAACAAACTTCTAACCATCATCACAAAACTACTTGATCACTTTCCCTATTCAAGACTTGGGAAGCAATAAGGGAAAAATGAGCAAATTTGAGAAATAGATCATAATCAACTTCTTGCTTCAAACTAACATCTTAGACACTTCAATGAAAACCTAATAACTATCTCAAAAACTTTAGTTTTTCATTTATTCCATCCTTCCAAGAGATTCTTCAATATCCTATGAGTGAAAATAATCTTCCAACATCATATGATTGTATTTTCTTTGCAACAACATGTAATTTGTTGATTTTCAAAAAACTCTTCACAAAGGGAAGTGGTTATGTTTCAAACCCATGAAATGACTATTAAGACAACCAAGAAGATTATTAACATCTTCCACTAAATCCATTCAATGATAACACGTAGCTATATAATTTTTAATGACTCTCAAAACACTTATTAAGTCAACTTATTAACAAAAACAACAAAAAAAGGAAAATTGTTAGGACTAAGAAAATTTGGATTTATAGGTGACCTCAAGTTCCTTGACCTTACAAACAAGGATTACCTTATTACTAAAAAAAAAATAACATGTTCAAAATGTTGTGTATGATCACCCCTTTACATTCTATCATGAGTCTCAATCATTGGATGAGATGACATATCTAGTTGCCATAGTCAAAGATCACTGCCCTATGGCATTTAGTGACTCTAAGGGACAATTTGGTTCGGTATGCCTGAGAACATTCTAGTACTTAATAGGATAGGAGGAGCTTGGGGCTAATGTTTACCTAGCCACCTAGAGCTAACAAAATAGACATTTTGATCCCATGATGAAAGGTGTGAGAGATTTGATAGTTGGTAACTTTGTACTGGCCAACACTACAAGTTTCGGCATCACATGAGTGGCATTGCAAAATTAAAATAGAGTAAGATCACTAAAAATTGAGAGAGGTTATTGTATATCTCTACAAAACTATACTATATCACCTAGAATTGCATCCATACCTCACACGAGCTACAAGATATGCTCTGTCAAAGATTGCCACCCTATGGCATTTACTGACTCATAGGGACGATTTGATTCAGTGTGCCCGAGAATTTTTGAGCACACAATAGTATGGAAGGAGCTTGGTAATAGTGTTTACTTAGCCACCCAAAGCTAACATAATAGATAGTTTGATCCCACGATGAATGGTGAGGGAGATTTGGTATTTGGAAACTTTGTATTGGCCAACACTACAAGTTTTAGGATCACTCAAGATGGCATCACAAAATCAAAATGGATTAAGATTTCCAAAAAGTGAGATAGGTTATTTTAGGTCTCTATAACATGATCTTATAGAACCCAAAATTTCATCCATACCTTGCATGATCTCTAAGGTATGCCTCGTCAAAGATCGCTTCCCTATGCCATTTAGTGACTCTTAGGGACATTTTGGTTTGGCATGCCCGAGAACATTCAAGTGATTAATAGGATGGGATGAGCTTAGATCTAGGTTTTACTTGGCCACCTAGATCTAATAGAATAGATAGTTTGATCTCATGATGAACAGTGAGTGAGATTATGTAGTTGGCAACTTTGTACTAGCCAACACTACGAGTTTCAACATCACTTGAGATGGCATCAAAAAATCAAAACAAAGTAAAATTTCCAAAAAGTGAGAGAGGTTATTGTAGGTCTCCAAAACATGGTCCTAGAGCACCCAAAATTGCATCCTTACCTTGCATGAGCTCTGAGATATGCCCTGTCAAAGATTGTTGCCATGTGGCATTTAGTGACTCTTAGGGACATTTATGGTTCGGCATGGCCAAGAATTTTTGAGCACTCAATAGGATGGGAAGAGCTTAGGGATAGGGTTTACCTAGCCACCTAGAGCTATTAGAATAGATATTTTGATCCCACAATGAATGGTGAGGGAGATTTGGCAATTGACAACTTTGTACTAGCCAACACTACAAGTTTTAGCATCACCTGAGATGGCATCACAGAATCAAAATAGAGTAAGATCTTCAAAAAGAGAGAGTGGCTATTTTAGGTCTCCACAACATATTCCTATAGCACCTAAAATTGAATCCATACCTTGTACAAGCTTCGAGATATGCCCTGTCAAAGATCATTTCCCTATGGCATTTAATGACTCTTAGGGATGTTTTGGTTTGGCATGCCCAAGAACATTTGAGTGCTCAATGGGATGGGATGAGCTTGGGCCTAGGGTTTACTTGGCCACCTAGAGCTAATAGAATAGATAGTTTGATCTCACAATGAATGGTGAGGGAGATTTGGCAATTGGTAACTTTGTACTAGCTAACACTACAAGTTTTAGCATCACCTGAGATGGAATCACAAATTCAAAATAGAGTAAAATCTTTAAAAAGTGAGAGAGGTTATTGTAGGACTCTAAAACATGGTCCTATAGCACCTAAAATTGTATCCATATCTTGTATGAGCTCTAAGATATATGATGTCAAAGATTGTTGCCCTATGCATTTAGTGAATCTTAGGGACGTTTCAATTCAACATGCCTGAGAATGTTCGAGCACTCAATGAATAGGTACAAGCTTGTGGGAAGGCTTTACCTAGCCACTCAGAGCTATCAAAATAGATATTTTGATCCTATGACAAATGGTAAGAAAGATTTGGCAGTTGGCAACTTTGTACTGGCCAATACTACAAGTTTTAGCATCACTTGACATGGTGTCACAAAATCAAAATGGAGTAAGATATCCAAAAAGAAAGAAAATTTATTGTAGATCTCTGCAACACAATCCTACAACACCTAAAATCACATCTATACCTTGCACAAGCTTTGAGATATGCACTGCCAAAGATCGCTACCCTATGGCATTTAGTGACTCTTAGGAACATTTTGGTTCAGCATGCCCAAGAATGTTTGAGCACTCATTAGGATGGGACAAGCTTGGCACTAGAGTTTTCCTAGCCACACAGAGCTAACAGAATAGATATTTTAATCCCACAATGAATAGTGAGGGAGATTTGGTAGTTGGTAACTTTGTATTGGCCAACACTACAAGTTTCAACATCATCTGAGATGGCATTGCAAAATCAAAATGGAGTAGGATCTCCATAAAGAAAGAGAGGTTATTTTAGGTACAACATAATCCTATAGCACCTATAATTGCATCCATACCTTACACAAGCTCTAAGATATGCCCCAGCAAAGATTGTTTCCCTATGCATTTAGTGACTCTTAGGGACGTTTTGGTTCAGCATGCCCGAGAATGTTTGAGTGCTCAACGAGATGGGATGAGATTAAGACTAAGGTTTACCTAGCCACCTAGAGCTGATGGAATAGATAGTTTGATCCCACCATGAATAGTGAGGGATATTTGGCAATTGAAAACTTTGTATTGGCCAACACTACAAGTTTCAGCATCACCCAAGATGGCATCACAAAATCAAAATAGAGTGAGATCTCCAAAAGGAGAGAGAGGTTATTATAGGTCTCTACAACATAGTCCTATAGCAACTAGAATTGTATCCATACCTCACATGAGATTTGAGATATGCCCCATCAAAGATCACTATCTTATGGCATTTGGTGACTCTTAGGGACATTTCGATTTGGCATGCTTGATAATGTTCAAGTGCTCAGCAAGATGAGATGAGCTTGGGGCTAGGGTTTACCCAACCACTTGGAGTTAATAGAATAGATAGTTTGGTCCCATGATGAATGATGAGGGAGATTTAACAGTTAGCAACTTTGTACTAGCCAACACCACAAGTTTTAGCATCACACAAGATGGCATTGCAAAATCAAAATGCAATAAGTTCTCTAAAAAGTGAGAGAGTTTATTGTAGGTCTTTGCAACATAGTCCTATAGCCGCTAGAATCACATCCATACCTCACATGAGCTCTAAGATATGCCCCATCAAAGATCACTACCCTATGCATTTAGTGACTCTTAGAGACATTTTGGTTCAGGGTGCTCAAGAATGTTTGAGTGCTTAACAAAATGGAATGAGCTTAGGGTTAGGGTTTACTTGGCTACCTAGAGCTAACAAAATATATTTGGCAGCTGGCAACTTTGTATTGGCCAACACTACAAGTTTTAGCATCACCTGAGATGGCATCACAAAATCGAAATAGAGTAAGATCTCCAAAAAGTGAGAGAGGTTATTGTAAGTCTCTACAACATGGTCCTATAGCACCTAGAATTACATTCATACCTTACATGAGCTCCTAGATATACCTTATCTAAGATCATTGCCCTATGGCATTTAGTGACTCTTAGGGACATTTTGGTTCGGTGTGGCAGAGAATGTTCAATCACTCAACAAGACAATATGAGATTGGGGCTAGGTTTTCCTTGGCCACCTAGAGCTAATGGAATAGACCATTTGATCCCATGATGAACGATGAGGGAGATTTGATAGTTCACAACTTTGTATTGGCCAACACTACAAGTTTTAGCATCACCAGAGATGGCATTACAAAACCAAAATAGAGTAAGATCTCCAAAAATTGAGAGAGGTTATTATAGGTCTCTATAACATAGTCCTATAGCACCTAAAATTGCATCCATACCTCACATGAGCTCTGAGATATGCCCCATCAAATATTGCTACTGTATGGCATTTAGTGAATCTTAGGAACATTTTGGTTCAGTGTGCTCAAGAACATTCAAGTGCTCAATAGGATGGGATGAGCCTGGGGTGAGGGTTTACTCATCCACCCAAAGCTAAAAAAATAGATAATTTGATCCCACAATGAACGATGAGGGAGATTTGGCACTTGGCAACTTTGTACTAGCCAACACTACAAGTTTTAGCATCACCCAAGATGGCATCACAAAATCAAAATGGAGTAAGATCTCCAAAAAGTGAGAGATTTTGTTGTAGGTCTCTACAACATGGTCCTATAGCACCTAAAATTGTATCTATACCTCACGCAAGCTCCAAGGTATGCCCTGTCAAAGATCATTGCCCTATGGCATTTAGTGACTCTTAGAGAGGTTTCAGTTCGACGTGCCTGAGAATGTTCGAGTGCTCAATAGGATAGGACAAGCTTGGGGCTCAGGTGTACTCAGCTAGCCAAAGCTAATGAAATAGATAGTTTGATCTCATAAAAATGGTGAGGGAGATTTGGTAGTTGGAAACTTTGTACTAGCCAACACTACAAGTTTTATTAATTCATAAATGTTTTTCAAAAATTAGAGATCTTAAATTATTTTTGCAAAATTATAACAATTATTGCAAGTAATGGAAAATTTTAATTAACATTTATAGTATTTATTAATACTTCCATTAAACATGAAAAATTTCATAACATTTCACCAATATCTACAAATCTTTTCCAAAGTAGAGACAAAAAATGTGAACTTTATCAAAGTTCACATCAATACTGCATATCTCTACGGATTTTGCACAAGTTATAACAAATTTGTATGCAATTGTTCATAAAAAGTACAAACCTTCAGTTTCAATTTCACTCAAATCAATGGAAGAAACTTCCATTACTCAGCCAAAAGGTAAATGATTTCAATGTTTTCAATCTTCCATAGAAGAATAGTTCTATATATTGTAGTTCCTTCACTTACATAAAAGAACAAGAGACATCAATAAAGAAGAGGGCATAAATGAAAGATTTAGACTCACCAAATGAGAGAAGTCCCCTACCATGACCTTGTAAAATGAAGCTTCTTTAGAATTCAAACTTAAATATGAATGATTGCACAAATATTTGTGAATGCAACATTTATGTGCCATCGATAATGCTCAGATTTCAATTTTAGAACATGCAACTTCATGCATTTATTAGTAAGAATATAATAGAATCATGAGTTATGAACATAACATGGTTGAATGTAATCATTAAAAGAAGAGGCAAGTGAGTGCAATAATTTGGAGAAAAAATGATCTTATTCCTTCATAATGAGTCCATCATCAAAACTAGAGGACTTTCAACAATTCTTGGTTTTTATATAAGATGTACTAAAATCTTTTGGTTTTTATATAAGATGTACTAAAAGCATATATTTTCCACAATCTACTATTTCATTTCCACTTGTATTATTAAGTGCTAACCGAGCATATGCAGATTAAGACAAGTTTTAAGTATTAGTGTGAAGGTATCATGGAGTTGAATGTCATGTGCAGTAGTGAATAATTTGTCCAAGCAAGGAGTGGAGTTTGTATTTGGGGACATTTCAATATAGTAAACTAATGGTGATTTCATCACCAATTGGATGTAGGATTAGGTGGAGAGTGAACATTTAAGGAAGCCCTAGTGAATAGGGTTTGGAGTCAAGAATTGGGGATCGAGAGTTGCAAAACTCTTGGGACTGATTCCTTTTGGAATAGACCATTTGGTGGTATAAGAAAACATTGTTTAAGAGTAAGAAGTTCCAAGTGGACTATGTTGTGTAGGTCCTTTGTTAATAGGTCAATTTTTATGCATAAAAATAGGGTACTAGTTTAGCAGAGGATTATTGGTTCAAAATAACCATATAAAAGCTTTTGGTAGATTAAATAACTCTAAGAAGGGTATTAGCAAATATCCTTAGATTGGCAAGTGTTTTGAGAGAAAGAAAAGTTATTCATATTCTAAGTATGCAGCATGCTAATAGGCAGGGTATTGGGTTTTTGGGTTCAATGTAAGGGAGTTTTGTGAAGAGGAAATATGGGATTGAAGTAAAGTCTTAGAATTCCTTGAATATAAATAATTGAAAGCCTTATAAAATAGAATTCATCATTTTAGGATCCTTTAAGGTAGTCTTGATAGGTCATTTCCTTCCTTGGAGCATTTAGATTGTCAATAGGCTCAAATGCCTAAACCACTAAAATTTCTAAAACTTATTGGATATTGAAGCACACCACCCTAGCTTGTTGCAACATGTTTCCTTCAAATATCATGTTATAGCATGCTGACCATATACAATGATATTAACTTCTCTCATTTTAGGTTTGTAAAGTCTTTATATCTCCTCCTAGGTCTTTCCCCTTCATCCTTATGGTTTACATTGGCCTCCTTTAAGTTTTAAAAGGCAAATCCACAATTTCTTGCAAAATTAGCATTTTGCAAAAATAACAAAATTGCAATATAGCAACTTTTAGATTTTTCTTGTTTGCTCAAGTCTTAACACTTCTAACTTGTTATTTAGGCTATCCCTTAGCAATTCCATGCTAGAGACCCTTCCCTAAGCTAATTAATCATCCCTTAGTTTACTCATTTCCCTATGGCAATGTATGCCTTGATTTTTAGGCCAAAATAGTGACTCTTCTAAGGACATTAAATGTCATCCAATACACTAACTACCATATCTAGGTACAATGATGTTTATTCTACTTACAAGGCTCACTTGGAGCATAACACAACAAAAATGGAAAGTTGAAGGCCCTATGATTCAAGGTGACCCTGCACCTCTCTCTCTCTCTCTCTCTCTCTCTCTCTCTCTCTCTCTCTCTCTCTCTCTCTCTCTATTCAATATAATGAACCAACTGGATCTGCTCTGGATTTTAACATCTCAAGTACTACCTTGTAGTCTGACTCACAAATTTTCCAAAGAGTTTTATTATGTCATTTTCCACCATATTTTATCAAGTGGGCATTTGATGTGACAGCAAGGTTTGAATAATGAAGAATCTTCCTCTCTGATTGTCAATCCTTGAATAACCACAAGTTAAAGTTCTTCATAGAATATTGTCTAAGCCATGTGTCGATTACAACCACCAAACCGATATGGTACTCTAAACCTTCACCATCTATAACCGAGTGATCCAATTTTTTTTTGACTTGGACATAATGACACAAATAATAATCTATCCCTTCTTCATTGCCTTCAGGTGCAATAATAGAAAAAATATGGCCTACAGTGATAAATGTACAAAATGTGATCATTAATTCAAAAAATACTTAGGTAAAAGTTATAAAGTTACATATTGAAATCACAAAGATATGTAAATATATATTACCAGGCTATAATAGATCATACAAGTGGTCAAATTCAATGGATGAATCCATCTCTATGATTTCTAGTGTTTGTGGGGGATGATAGGTGTGAATTGAGTCCAAAACCCATATATCCCATTTGTCCACCCATTCAATTGACTCATAGTCATCCCAATTTTCCTCTGCACATGATGGACAATAGCATGTCATTTTTCATGTGTAGATACTTCATGAACCTACATCAGAGCTTCTAAAAGAGTGCAACTCACTTGATCCTTTTAGTGTACAAAAATCCTCATATGGTGCAATGTTAGTATTATCTATCAAAAAAAAATATCTACGAACCATAGACTCACCTTCCTTACCTGGACCCATTGTAGCATTACACCACTAGATGATGGATTTTGCATCTATCAATATTGCTCTATCTTTGTACTTTATTTCTTCACAAGATAAGGCTCTTTTGATGCATACACCTGCACCATCGTGCTCTCCCTTTCCATGATTAGCCTCTCTGAAATTCCACATATATTGAATTCTAGACAACCTATGCATATTGCTCAACCAATAGAACATCCATGCTTTATTGAATTGAGATGCACAATTGTCTAACCAAATAATGTGTTGACGATATGATATGCCCTTGTTAGCCAAATCTCCATGAAATAGTTGAAAATAACTATGTACAAACTCTATAGAATGTGATCGATCATCATTGGTGTAAAAATGGTACTCCCTCAAAATCTTTCTATCATCCTCTATACTTGTAGGTGAATACATGAATGTTATGTGAACAAATATGGAAACCTATTAAGAAGTATAATACTTTTCCTACACCTCATTTTGTGGTTGTAGTGTTTAGTTCTCTGCAAAGTCTACAACCAAAACAATGGTATCTAGTGGAAACATATCCTTGCACAACTTGAATTGCAAATCTAGCCATCGAGCTCTATGTGTATGCTTTGCATACTCATAAATAATCTTTTCACAAAAAATCTTCATGAACTCATACATTGGAATTTTTTTAATGACTAAATCACATCTTTTACCCTATTTTTCATCTTTTAGAGCATATGTCACTGTCTTATATTTTTTGTAATCTACTATTTAATTTCCAATTGCATGTGTACTATTCATATGTTCACAAGTTGATAAAAGCTGCAAAGAACCACAAAATAAGCATGTGTCATCCAAGCATGATGTCTTGTAAAATTGTTGACCATCCCCTATTTCACATAAAATTTTGGATATGAATTCCCTTAAAATCTAGGTGGCTCATTCATGTCACAATCCTACAAAATAAACTTAGAATGCAAAAACACACATATATGTCTAAAAACATCAAAATGGTTAGAAAATTCAATTTGTATCCTACAACAACAAGTTATGTGTGTATGATTTATTGTCACATAAAAAGGTTTACCCATCTCAAAAAATATTTGACTTATTCAAATTTGAGGATACATACCAATAAATTTTGCAAAAAATTGTGTCTGAGTTGAGTCCAAAAAATGTTTCACATGTGGGTCATGATTTTGGCTACCAATTCTCCTTCTTACAACATCTCTTTGATTAGGGGAAACACATGTGTTATTTGTCCAAAAATTTTCAATCGATGATTTCAAAGCTTCACTAATTTCTTTATCATTTTGTAGTAGTCTACTACTAAATTTCTATAACTCAATTTTTGTTGGATCTTCCAATCTCTCACACCTTAGCATGGCTCTCTGTAGAGTACCTCTATTGATTTTCAATGTTTTTCTTGTCTTTCTCATGAGTCAATATTTTTTCATTTGGGTACTTACTATTGTCAATGTAAATACTCGTATTGTGATATTACTATCTTTGGTGCATGATTTAGAACCTACTTTTTCATAAGCACTCATTAGATTCTTTACAATGATTTTTTCATTTGAATCATCCATTGTTCTTAACCTAAGAATCTACATGATAGGCCTAAATTTAAAATTCTTCATCATTTCAACAAATAATTGGCATTGACCTGTAATATTTAATTCTTCAAAGAATAATCTCCGCATACGATTAACTTTTCTTTGACAAGTACACTTGTTAATCTTGTCAGACATTGATTTCAAAATGTTAGTATCAATACAATCAAATATTTTGGTCCTCTGAAATGAATTCTAGAAGGTTTTATAATCTCTTTCATTCCCTCAACATTTTGAACATCAACATAATGTTGAGTGCTTTGTGTACCTTGAACTAAAGATGATGTGCCTTGGCAATAAGATGCAAAAGATAGAATATAACCTACTTGATATGTTGATGTTGTGGCTTCTACATGACATGATAGAGTGTGTACATCATCAGATCTAAAAATTAGCATCTCTTCAACATGAGATGATGATATGACTCCAACATTGGAAGATGGTGTAGCTTCACAATTCAATTGTCTTCTTGAGAATAACAGTCTCATTCATTCTCTTTGTCTTTCCAATTCTTTCTCTTTGTTTCTTTGTATCGATGGTTCTTATTCCTTTTTGAAAGTCAATTCTTCATTATTGCTTTGCAATTTTCTTTGTTCATGTAGTAGTTTCATTTGATCTCTTTTAATTGCCAAATCTCTCTCCCTCTCTTTTGTTGTTTGAGTTTTTGGTTTCTTCCTTGGCATGATGATGATTTCTATATGTCAAATTATTCAAACATCTGAATTATTTACAATTTGTAAATTACAAATCATTCAAATACATATAAAAATTACAATTATTTCAATGAATACACAATATATATTAAACAACTTGTCAAATTTCTAACCATTTCCAAATAAAAATTCATTCAACATACAAATTTCAATGTATTCACTATATATTAAACAACATGTCAAATTATAATCAAATTTGTCTCTATATAACAACAAAGAATATTGAAAAAGGACTGCACTAACCTTTTCTATAGAAAGAATATTCAAAAAGCCTTCAAATAGTGTATCTAATGATTGATTTTGGTGTTTGCTAGCTTCAAATAGAATGAAAGAATATTCAAAAAGCCTTCAAATAGTGTTTGTTAACTTCCAATAGCTTGAAACCCATGTTTTCTATCGAAACTACAGAATGCACAACAGACAAAAAGTAGATTATGGATCAGCAGGGACCCAAACTTGTGTTATGACCATTTTTTTTTGTTCTCATATAGTGCATATGCACTAAGCACGTATGCCCTATAAAGCGCATATGCACTATGTGAAGAATAATCTCTACCCTCATCCCCTACTCTCTCTTACTCTCTCAATCCTCTCTCATCCCCTACTCTCTCTCTCACTCTCTCTCTCCTCTCCCATCCCCTACTCTCTCTCCTCTCCCATCCCATACTTTCTCTCTATCTATCTCCCTCTCCCACTACCTACTCTCTCTCCCACTCCCACTCCCTCTCCCATCTACTACTCTATCTTTCACTATCTCTCCTCTCCCATCCCCTACTTTCTCTCACTCTCTCTCCTCTCCCATCCCCTACTCTATCTCTCTATCTCCTCTCCCATCCCCTACTCTCCCTATATCTTTCTCTCTCTCCCATCCCCTACTCTCTCTCACTCTCTCTCCTTTCACATCCCCTACTCTCTCTTGCTCTCTCCTCTCCCATCCCTCTCTCTCTCTCTCTATATATATATATATATATATATATATATATCTCCCTCTCCCACTCCATCTCCCACCACTTACTCTCTCTCTTACACTCTCTCTCCCATCCTCTACTCTCTCTCTCTCTCTCTCTATCTATCTATCTCCCTCTCCCACTGCATCTCCCACCACCTACTCTCTCTCACTCTCTCTCCCATCCCCTACTCTCTCTTTCTCTCTCTTCCATTCCCTACTCTCTCTCTTACACACACTCCCATTCCCTCGCTCTCTCTCTCACTCTCCCTCTCACACTCCCTCTCCCACTGCTACTCTCTCTATATCTATGTCCCTCCCACTCCCTCTCCCATCACCTACTCTCTCTCGCTCTCCCTCTCCCACTACCTACTCTCTCTCACTCTCTCTCTCCCATCCCCTACTCTCTCACTCTCTCTCCCATATCCTACTCTCTCTCTTACACACACTTCTATCCCCCCTCTCTCTCTCACTCTCCCACCACTTACTCTCACTCTCTCTCCACTCCTATACTCTCTACCACCCCCTCCTCTCTCTCTCTCTCTCATAATCTCACACTCTCATTCCCTATTCTCTCTTACACACACTCCCATCCCCCCCTCTCTCCCTCTCCCACTCCCTCTCCCACCACCTACTCTCTCTCACACACACTCTCTCCCAACCCCTACTCTCTCTCACTCACACACTCTCATCCTCCTCTCTCTCTCACTCTCCCTCTCTCACTACCTCACCCACCACCTACTCTCTCACTCTCTCTCTCTCATCTTTTACTCATTTTGCTACCCCCTATTCTCTCTCATAGTCTCACACTCTCTCATTCCCTATTCTCTCTCTTACACACTCATCCCTCTCTCTCCCTCTCCCACTCCCTCTCCCACCACCTACTCTCTCTCTCTCACTCTCTCTCTCCCATCCCCTACTCTCTCTCCTCTCCCATCCCCTACTCTCAAGATCTCTCACACACACTCCCATCCCCCTCTTTCTCTCTCCCCCACTCCCTCTCCCACCACCTACTCTCTCTCTCCCATCTCCTACTCTATCTCAAGCTACTCTCTCTCCCCTCTCCCATCCCCTACTATCTCTATTTCACAAACAGACACTCCCATCCCCCTCTCTCTCCTCTCCCATCCCCTACTCTCTAGATCTCTCACAAACACTCCATCTCCCCTCTCTCTCCCTCTCCCACCACCTACTCTCTCTCACTCTATCTCTCCCTCTCTACTCTCTCTCTCCCATCCCCTACTCTCTCTCTCTCTCTCTTATCCCCTACTCTCTCTACCACCCCTACTCTCTCTCACACTCTCACACTCTCTCACATCCCCTACTCTCTCTTACACACACTCCCATCCCCCCTCTTTCTCCCTCTCCCACCACCTACTCTCTCTCACTCTAGCTCTCCCTTCCTACTCTCTCTCTCCCCCATCCCCTACTCTCACTCTCTCTCTCTCATCCCTTACTCTCTCTACCACCCCTACTCTCTCTCACACTCTCACACTCTCTCCCATCCCCTACTCTCTCTTACACACACTCCCATTCCCCCTCTCTCTCCCTCTCCCACTCTCTCTCCCACTAACTACTCTCTCTCTCCCATCCCTTACTCTCTCTCCCCCCTCTCCCATCCCCTAATCTCTCTCTTTCACACACCCATCCCCCTCTCTCCTCTCCCATCCCCTACTCTCTCTCTCACACACACTCCCATCCTCCCCTCTCTCTCTCATCCTATACTCTCTCTACCACCCCTACTCTTTCTCACACTCTCACACTCTATCACATCCCCTATTCTCTCTCTTAAACACACTCTCATCCCCTCTCTCTCTCCCTCTCCTACTCCCTCTCCCACTGCCTACTCTCTCTCACACTCTCCCTCTCCCATCCCCTACTCTCTCTTGGAATACTCTCTCCCCTCTTCCATCCCCTACTATCTCTCTTTCACACACAGTCACTCCCATCCCCTACTCTCTCTCACACACACACACTCGTCCCCCCTTTCTCTCTCTCTCCCCCTCTCCCACTCCCACTCCCACCACCTACTCTCTCTCACTCTCTCTCTCTTTTCCTCTCTACTCTCTCCCATCCCCTACTCTCACTCTCTCTCTCCCATCCCCCTACTCTCTCTACCATCCCCTACCCTCTCTCTCACTTCCTCTATCTCCCATCCTCTAATCTCTCTCCCCTCTCCCATCCCCTACTTTCTCTCTCTCATAGAAACACATTCCCACCCCCTATCTTGCTCTCACTCTACCTCTCCCTTCCAAATTTAGGTCTTAATAGTGCATGCACACTAAAGTGTGCATGCACTAAAGCACACATGTGTTATTAAGACTAAAATTTAAAAAACCTTTGAATAGTGTGTGCGCTATATAGCGCACACACAATATTTAAATCTTTAAATTCTACCAAGACTAAGGCTTGGTTTTGCCTTGGGGATCCAACCCAATGGTTTGGAGTCTCTAAACTAGTTTGAGATGTGTAATGATTGATTTTTCTTGTGTGCTCTCCTTCAAGCTTCCTCATGGTTGAGCATCAATAAAATTAGGTTACATGACATTGTAGGTCTCTATGTTAGCTATATAACCATATAATTTATTTTTTATTTGAACTATTTCAAGCCTTTCAACTATAATTTCTTTTGAATGTATGTCCATTTTTGTCAAAAACCAACATGTACTAATTGGGTTGTAGATTTTAGCTCGTTCATCAAATTTTGCAACAACTTAGTTTTTTAGAAACTAGACTCCACTCAACACACTTTGAAAAAAAGAAGTTTTGATTTTAGATTAGTTCTAAATCATTTCTAGGGGGAGCATATAGATATTTCACATTTTTGGGATGTGTCCAATTAAAAAATCCATTAAAAGAATACACATTATAAAATTACTCAAAAAATTTGGGATAAACTATATAGTGTTAGGTAACTTTTGACCAGAGTGATTAAAGAATTTCAAAAAAAAGTTAAAATTTTAAGGGGGCCACACTTTGTACTATAGTATATTTTTTTTGAATAAATAGTACCACTTTCTGTGGCCCCCTTTTTTGAGGACCTAAAACTAAACCATTTTGAAAAAAAAATTAGTAGTTTAGAAACTAGATTCAAAGGACTACTACTTTGGTTTTTGTCATATCTTAAAATTGTGAGCGTAATTATCTTCAAATTCTTGTTGAAGTTCAAAAATTGTTGATTTCAGAAAAAAGGTGTCCACTTATACCTCCCTTTTGGCACCAGAACTTGGTGCACTTACCCTGATATCCTCCATCCTACAAAAAAATCAAGACTTTGATGCAATATTTCCCTTATCCAAATAAAATATCTTCATCTATCTACCACACCTCACGACCTTGAAAGTAATCCATAAGTCCCCAATATTTCATCTTGAACTCTACTGATATATCCCTCTTGCACTCCTCTATGACCCCTAGTGAGCCTATTTGAAATAGGTCATCTACATATAGAATTAGAATCTCACCCCCAACCAATAAGTAATAGAGGTTATCATCTGCCTCACTCTTCACAAAACTCATTCCTTACAAGTAAGTATCAATCCTCTCATACCATGATCTCGAAGTCTATTTGAGTTCATAAAAGGCTCTCTTCAATTTACACACAAAAGTCTCATTATTGTATATTAAAAATCCTTTTGGTTATGAACTATGTATACCTCCTCTTTTAATTCACCATTAAGGAATATTTTCTTGATATCCAATTGATGGATTTTCCTATTTGTGTTACAAATGAGATCATAGATTGTATGAAGTATACCTATCCACTAGAGAAAATGTCTCCTTGCAGCACATTCCCTCATTCTAAGAGAAACCCTTGGCCACAAATATTTCTTTATATTTCTTTATGCTACCATCTACATTGTGCTATATCTTATAGATCCAGCATTATCTAGCCACTAACATATTTTTTGGTCTAGGAATTACCTCCTGCACATCATTCTACATTATTGATGTAATCTTCAACCATCACATCTCACCACACTTAATTCTTTGCAACATTTTGATAGCTATAAGGTTTACTATCTACCAACTAACTAACTAATCCCACATGGTCATTGAAATTAGTTGGCTATCTCCATTATTTTGTACTCCTCCTAGGATCTCCCTAAAACTCTTGAGGGTCCCTATGTGTCTCTCAAACCTTGCAATTCTTTCTACCAACTATGGAGGATGAAATATTAATCTCCTCATCTTCCTAAGGCATATCTTTTCTTTGTGTGTTTTTTAATATTCTATGAACACTCACCACCTAAGCTTGTTTATGTACTAGTAATTGTATTGGTACTTTGTTTCCCTTGATTTGATTAAACTATCCTCAAATTTTATATTGGCTTCTCACTCTAATAATATGGTTACAAATCTCTAGACCTTGTAAATTCCTTGTCATTCATGAATTGTACATCACATGTGACCATAATCCTCCTAGTCCTTAGAATATATATCTATTATTCCTTTAAGGTTTTGCAATACCTTAGAAAGTACCCCCTCTTTGTAGTCAGATCTAACTTAGTACATGTATCTCTTGGAATATAAAAATAAGATAAACTTCCAAATATCCTAAAGTTACTAATATCTAGACTCTTAAATATGGAAGCATCCTCTATTGTCATCTTCTCCAATACCTTATATAGAACCTTGTTTTGTGTGTATGTGGCATGTCCTATTCATGTAGCATATCCCTTGCTACCTCCTATATAGAATGGTTCTTCCTTTTAGAAACCTCACTTTGTTGTGGGTTATAGTGAATAGTCCATCCTCTCTTGATTCCTTTTTGGTAAAGTACTCATAGAGCTCTTCCCTTTTTACTTGCATCCATTATCTAACTAAAGAAACTTTATCTTCCTTCTTGTTGAATTCTCTACAAGAGCTTTAAACTCTTGGAAGTGATTGAAAACCTCATCCTTGGTCTTCAAAAAGTATATCAAAGTCTTCCTAGATAAATCATCAAAAAATAAATAGATTACTCATATCCTTTGAGAGACTTTGTCACTAATAGTCCACATATATCTAAATATACCATACTAAGAATGCCCTTGAATCTAGTCTCACTTAGAAAAATAAGAATTTGTAATTTTCCTAACATACATCCCTTATATGATTCATAATTCTCTATGCTCAACTATAGAATACCTATCACTATCTCATAAATAAGTTTAAATACTCCATAATATATATGTTCTATACTCTTATGTCATATCTCTCCATGATCTCTAGGATTACTATTTCCAAAAAGCTCCTTAGGATTATTAAATTGTATCCTATAAAGATGATCACTCTTAATTCCAATAGATATACATGATTTCTAATCCTTATGCTTAATCAACACATGTGACCATATAGAGAGTACATTATAGCTTTTATCTTGAAGGATAGATACAAAAATAAGATGCATGCCTAGTCTTATCATATGAAATACATCATGAAGGGGAATAAGCTTTCCACGCTCTCTAAAATTGAATAGTCCCTTTCTCAGCTAGGGTAATTTTGGACAGGTTCCCCATATTTTTAGTTTCCTCATCCTTATAAGTAGAGAAGTAATCTCTAAATCATGTCATATAAAATGATGCTCTACTATCTATAGACAAAACACTATATGAGGTTGAACTAACCATGTAAGCTATGCATGCAAAATTATTCTCCATTCAATAAGAGAGCTCATATGTACTTATTGAAGCTACTACCTATATCTTCTTCATCCTTTGTGGATAATCACTAACATACTAGACAAACACCTGACAACCATAGCACTTGATCTTGAACAAGTCTTTCTTCTTCTTGCTTTGTGGATTTGATCCTTTATTAGACCCCTTCTTAGCTTTCCATTTTCTAACTAGTGCATTTTTTTCCTATACCACCTCACATTAATAACTCTTATTGTTCACTCTATTGACAAGACTTGGTCCAATCTCTTCCTAAGTGAAATAACTCCATCCTCAATCCCACCTCAACAAGGTGTCTTATCCACTAAATACTTGAACAAAAATATCCCACTACTTGGTAAACCCATTTAGGGTTATTCTTACTAACTCATCATCATCTAGCTTATCTCTAATAGATGTTAACTCAAGCTTGAAAAGTTTGATCCTAGTGAGGTTAAGTGTCTCTTCTTCTCCCTTTTTCATCTAGGTATTGTTTAGCTTTTCTCTAAGAATCATCTTCCAATTAATAGAAGCATTCTTGTATAGACTCAAAATGGTATCCCACATCTTCTTTTTTGTATCTAATTTAGTTATATGTGGAACTATATGGTCCTTGAAACCTTCAAGGATTAGCCTCCTTGCATTAGCATCATCCTTATTATATTATCTAACATGTGTTACATCTATAGGTATAGCTACAATACTAGTCAAATAATATTTGATACCATTCTCCTCTGGCAATAAAGAAATCTTATGTTTCCAGACACTAAAATTAGAATATCCATCTGATTTTTTGTGAACTCTTAAACCTATTGAGGCCATCTCAAAGGATAAAGCTATATAATAATGCTAAAAAGGTCAAACTAGTTTTATATGTTTGAAATATTCAATTGTTGTACTAAAAGGGGGTGTGAAATGGTGTCATACATTTTTCTTTTTAATTTCAACCTTTTAACCATAAACTAATAAATTGTAAATTACTTACACTGATATGTGATGTTACAACAATAATTTATCAATATGCAATAAATTATTACCTATTACCAAAATGTAGAGTTTTCAAAGTAATGAACATGTAACATGTGTAATACCCCAAAATTGGCTCATTGCCATTGTACCAATTCTGGTCTATCTAATCAATGCTAAAGTCTTATTTCATTAGGAAAATTCTTGTTCTAACATTTTCTGCTTGACTTAATTGTCAAATGCAGAAAACCCTAATTTGCATTCATCATACTTATTATTTAATTCCTATAGTATTTACTCATATTAGTTGCATTGAACCTATTTGATTTAAATTTAATTTAATCTAAAGTATTTATACTTTATTAAATTAAATTATCACCTAAGGCTAATGTACTAAGGAATGAAATTTGTTTAATATAATAAATATGCATATTCTAATTAATTGAATGAAATTATTTAATTAAATGGAAAAGGTATTTATGAGGTCATGTCTCATTTTATTAAATTAAATATCCTTCCTAATTCTACTCTTTAGTTCAAAATGGAAAGTCCTAGTTAACTACTGATCAAATTAGAAGTGATCCACATCACTTGCTCTCACACTGAAGTCTATCTAAGTTAACTATTTCTTGCACTTAGGATCTGAGTCAATTAACTCCATCTAAATTTGGAATATTACACTATGACTGAAACTGTGCTTCAATCCTAACTGTCAATCTAAGTTGATCTCAACTGTTGAAGAATTTCAGGAATTCTATTTAAGCAACCCCCAATTCCTCATTAAGGGAATGGATTTTGGATTGATATCGAATTGTTGGTGCATTTCATACTCATTTTAGCTCACATATTCTCATATGTTTACATTCTTAGCTTAATCTCATCTAGTTCTTAAAAATGTATATGATTAATGTAGTTTATTTTATAGGTTCTTAGCTTAATTGCACAACATATTTAGACTACATTGCATTCTCATAAAGACCAGTTGCATTCTTAAATCCTTCATTCTTAGAGGGTCTGGTTGCCTACGCCTCAAATCTAAGGCTATTAAATAGGCAAAATCCTTCTAGATAGAAGGCAACAGGTCACCTTGCTAGATCTATTTCGAGTGAACAATCTCATGTTCATCTTGAGATGAATCCTCATATAAAGATCATGTTGAAGTGTGTGTATTACAATTGAGGCCACATTCCATGCATACATTTCTGGCACCCACCATGGGGCCGAGAAAATCAATTTCTCTGGCCTCCTCTACATTTTTTTTAATGATATTTTAGCTCTCTGTTTGTACTATTCTATAAAGTTCCTCAGATTTTTACTCAAGATGATCCATTTTCACATGAGGATTTAAGTTCTCATACAAAGATTCTTTCCTTTTCATGTGAGAAAATGCCCCATTGCACAAGTCTTCGCACGGCATATCATTTCTTCACGTGGGTTAGAAAATAATTTTGCACAGTTCTACACGAGATCTCATGCGAGATCTTGAAATAGTAGCTTCAATTTCAATACTTATAACATCTTGTTTATCTCATTTCATTAATGTATTTTTCTTGGAATCTATGTTGTTCTATTTCTCTAATTTTTTGAAGCTTAACTATTGTCTACAGGATGATTTGTCAAAGATTCCCTATCAAAACCACTCAAACATGGACTAATTGTTTTCTTGTAGAATGATTGTCAAAGACATGTTTGTCGAAGAATACATTTAAAACCCACAAAACAATGTGTTTTCTTTCTTGTTTTTCAACTAGTCTAAAAAGGGCTTATGAACTTCTTATGGTGCAAGATGGAAGAATAAGGGATTATGCTCTTCACCACTTAGAGGTCATGACCAAAGGTGAATTAGAAACCTAGACACTTCTAAAAGACAGCATTCCAAGGGAGGCAAGAAGCTTAGTTGTTCTCTAGTACTTGTTCTTTTCTATGATGAGATGATGGCTGCATTTTTAAGGGAATCAAAATCTTTAGGAAGGATGAGTCTGGATTGATTAAGCTAAGTGGGTAATTAATCTGTTATGTGTGTTTGGGCAAGGAAATAAGGTAGGGGATTATTCTCTTTCCCCTTGAGGGGAATTAGAAACTCAGACCCTTAAATCTAGACCACCAGTCTGTGTCAATCCTTTAAAGGGCCTGCTAGAGTTATCCAACCTCTGGGAATGACCCAAGTGAGCACACTCCTTTTTCCAGAGATTCCAACTCACCTCTAATAAAGAAGCCTTGTAGAGTGAAAGACTCCAAGGCTGAATTAATTTCCTCTCCTTTATTCTTGATATCGTATATCAAGGAGAGGCTTTTTCTATGCATTGGTTAGCACCAACCCCTAGCTTGCTAAGCAAGTAGTGTGCACTTTTAGATGCTAGTGTGGGCTGCTAGCCTCAACTTTTCTTGCAGAGCCACTAGGGATTAATTCAAACAGAAGCCAAGTAAACACCTTTTACCTAGAGACTACCCAGTTCACTTCTGAAAGGAGGCATAATCTTTGTGCAAGGAGGGGGAAGAATCTCTCCTATAGAACTCACCATAGGCATGCTACTGGATGTTTCAAGGTGGTATACATGCTTGCCACCTACCACAAAGGTGCTTGTTTAGCATATACTATTGAGTCCTTTGATTATACCAAAAACATAGGTACCCTCTAGGGGGTGACATGGCTATGTGAGGTACATGCATGCGCATAGGATGTGGGACAAAGGTTTTTCCTTCTCTACCATTTTTTGTTTCTAGGGATAAAGCGTGTTTGTTATCAAGTCTTTAACATGTCCAAACTTCCTCAAACAAACTAAGAGTCAAGACTCCATTGTCCCTCTGAGTTGCTTTGCCCTTGGTTGGATTGTATTCAACTACTAATTGCTTCCCATTATCTTGTTCAAACACTTTTCCTTAATTACAAATTGAAACATTTTTTTATATGATTTTTAGAGTTAACCTTGCTATCTATCCAACAAATCAGTCCAACTAGTCTATCCAATCTGTCCAAATAGTCAAGAAATCTCTTTGAAATCCAATGCTATTGTCAATCTGGTCCTAATTTTCATGTAGAGTCTTGCTTTTCCTCGCATGAGAATTCATATTTTTATGCAAGCAAGTTCAGCTCTTTGCTCAAGAACTTGCATATGCTTGTCTGAGATCTTGCCAACTATCTTTGTTGTTCTGTCACTTCTTTGTGCAAGCCAAAGAAAGTCTTCGTACAAATTTAAATTATTGTTCTAAGTCTTTGCATGACCCAATAAACTTTCTCACATAGCTCATAGAGAATCTTCGCATGAGACCTTACTTTGAAATTGTCAAATTAGCTTATTTGACCAATCCGTAACCTACATTCAGTCTATTTCCTGCATTAAGTTGTCTCTTCTCTATCTATACATAGTCTTGAATAGTGTCATTTAGCTTAACTGAAGATTTGTGATTCACATTTTGACTAGTCTTGTCCTTTAGTTCTCTAGATTCTCATTATTTTGTTCTTGTCATACTCTACTTTATGTTACTCATAACCTTTGGTTATTCTAGCCTTAAAATTAGACTACTCGTGCCCTAGTATACAGCATTCTTGTCTTGTCTTATTGAGACTAAGTTTTAGTGCAGTCCTTGTCCAGGTTCTTTCTTTTTGTCCTTGTCTATGACTATCACAACAAGGAGCAGCAATGTGTTTTATCCTCTTAGACTTAGGCAAGGTCATGCTAGGGGTCATAATTGTAGTAGAGGTCACTTACATTTTGTTATAAAGCTTGCATCCAATTCATCTAGTGGGGCATCTTCATGATCTCCCTCACCTGTCAAGTCACCTTGAGTTTAGCAAACATTTTCCATAAACCTGCAACAAACTAGGAATCCTTTGTATCAAGAGGATCCCAAGATAGGTAGAGGTCCTATATCTCCAAACACAATGTCTAACTTCCTTTTCAAAGGATTTTTTGAAACACAACATACTAAAACTAAACACATTCCTACAATGACTAATTGTGAACCTGAACATGGTAGTCATAGAAGACATCAAGAACCACCTAGGAATGACAAAGAGAAAGAGAAAGACCATGACACCAATGAGGAATAGGAAGAGGTGGAAATAGTCCCTAAACACATAGCAAAATTTTGAAGAAACAAAAACTTTCAAAAGGTCATGGGACTCCTACTCAACGAAGAGAAAGAAAAGTACTTTCTCAAATTTGCCTAAGAGGGAGCTAAGCTGCCCTCTCATTTCAATGTGGAAACCATCATCATGCTTGAAGGAGAAATTGAGACTTCCAAACTCCAAAAAAATTGAAAATCATGCAAGATCAATTGGCTCAGATGATGCATGAGAAAGAGAAAGCCTCAAAAACATACACATTGGATGCTCTTTGTCCATTTCCATTTGACAAGAGCATAAACATGCCTACTTTCCCATGAGGGATAGAGCTACCTAAGTACAAAAAGTACTTTTGCACCACTAATCCTCGAGATCACTTGTGAGAATTTGGCACCTTGTCTATAGAATTTATGCATGATCAGACATACCTCATGTGTTTATTCCTCAGAAGCCTAGGTGGTCAGGCTTTGGAGTGGTTCTCACACTTACCTCCTGGTATCAAGATGTTTGATGAAATTGCCAACTTATTTATCCAGTATTATTCTCATAACATTCAACACCCTATCAAAATTTGAAATCTATGCAACCTTAAGCAGAAAGTTGGAGAACCTTTTCTCACATTCCTCCAATGGTGGAGACAACTTTACACTAAGTATTCATGCAAAATTTTGGAATGGAAAAGCTTGACATCTTTACTGATAATCTCCTACCTTATTTTAGATATAGAGTCCAACTTCAAGGTCCATGTACCTTTGAAGACATGATCACATAGGCTATCCGCATCAAGGAATTTATGGTCAAGAAAGGTGAACTTGCTCTTCAGAAAGACACAAAACAAGGTTCCACCTCCAACAGGGATAAAACCAAATATGTCAACAAGAATCAAGAAATTATACATGATGGAGTTGTTGACAATGTCACTCCCAAACCTACTAAGGCAGCATTTAATCTCACAGATGGCCTCAATGCAGCCAAAAATTTTAAGAAGCCCCCTCCTAACAACAAGACATCTGTGAAAAAATCAAGAAACTCATGGGCCACATGCCCTAAGCAAGAGTATACACCCTTGGGTGAACCTTTGGATGTGGTTTACAAAACATTACTAAAACACAAGCTTATTTCACCAATGGACAACCCTCATCCCTATGATCTGCAACCATGTCCACCATGGTGGAATGAAACCTCATTCTATGAATATCACCAAAATAAGGGACACAAAACTAGCAACTGCATAAACTTGCACTATAAAGTCTAGGACATGATTGATGCTGGTGAACTTTTGGTAGATGGACATAACAAAAACTCAGATCACAAGGCATTCAAAGAGCCTTTCCTAGCCTATGAAAAAGGAGAGACTTCGAAACCAAAACCAAACAACAAGGTCAACTATGCATATTCCAATGACAACAATGCAATTAACATGGTTGAACTCATGGATTCTGAATACTACAACATAATTACTATTAAAGGCAAACAAGATAACAACAAACCCAAGACACCATTTGTCTTGAGGGGCCCTACTTCCAACACAACAGATAACACACCTTTGCAACACTATGCTAATGTTGTTACTCATTCTCACACCAAGTTGGTGCTCAAAGGCCTTATGCCTTCTACTCTTGATCTTGAACAACATAAAGACAAAGCCCTTGCTGGTCTATCTGGAAAAGGTGCAAAACTCACAACAAACTCAATGGAAACTAGTTATAGTGTTCTCGATCAACTAAAATGAACTAACGCTCAGATATCTATCTTTGAGCTACTTAAAATCTTGCCTACTCACAGGAAGATTCTGGACAAAGCCCTCACTGAGGCAAACGTTTCACAAGATCTTGATCTTGAGAAATTTCAATCCATGGTAGGTCACTTGACCTCACCTTATCTTATGACCTTCTTTGAGGAGGATGATAACTCACTGAGTCACCCACACAATCAATCTCTACATATTGATGTTATGATCCATCAGACACATGTTCGTTAGGTACTCATCAATAATGGTGCTAGCCTAAACATTGTCTCTGCTACTCTTCTTAGACAATTGAATTATTCTAAGGACTATATTGATCCTTGATGCAAGATCACCATCAAAGTGTATGACGAAGTGGAACAAAAGTCTCTAGGTCTTGTGGTCTTACCCATTCGCATATGTCCTATAGAAAGGGATGTCCCCTATCAGGTGCTCAACATTCCCTTAGCTTACAACATTCTATTAGGATGGCCATAGATACATAAGATGTACATTGTGCTATCCACATATCACCAATGCATCAAATTCTCATTTCATGGCACCAAAGTTACTATTCCAGCCACTACTAGCTATACCTACGATATGCTTAAAGCTACTAAAACTTTCATTCCTACTAACCATGAATCCACTAATTATCATGATAATAAGCTAAAACAAATCAAGTAGTCATTCAAACTGAAAGAAACTAGCATGAGAGAGTATCATATTGAACCAGTGATGTCATTAACATCTCTTCTAGAGTCTCCTTGTCATTATGGGAGACCCTCAAAGGGAAAGAAGTCATTCATGTTGACACCTCAGACTAAGTATAATGGCACTTTTGTCAAAGCTACAGTTCCCTTAGAGGATGAAAGTGAAAATAGAGCCATTGCTACATGGCTTTACAGAGAAGAGACTCCAGTAGACTTAATAGAGCAAGCTCGAGTAATCACTCCTAAGAAATATGGGCCTAGTCTCTAGCTCATGAAACATTTTGGCTACAAAGGAACCAGCCCTATCAAGTGCAATAACAAAGGCCTAATTGATCCTATCAAGACAACAACTTGAAGCAACAGTGATACAACTAGCCTAGGATTTAAGAAGGTTCCTTTCCATTTGGGACCTAATAAATTCATACCAGAACCTAAGAGTTCATCTGGAAATGAGTCACAAGCTAAGTTAGACACTCAAGAGGAACAATCTAATGATGAGGATCCTCATCCTTATCCTATTCCTCTCGATCTTACTAAATTCTTTGTTGAGCTAGATGACTTTGTGCCACATGTTAGCACTGTGGATGATACTATTGATTCTTTTGAGGACAATACTGAGCAACCCTGGAAAGATCATTTAGAAAAGGGAGAGTCTATTTAGTCATTACGTATTGAGTATCTGTGTAAGAACCCACATGATGAAGGTGAGTATGTCCCTATCACTATTGGGGAGTTCTATAGTCTCTTGCCATATAGCACTAATTCTAAGGAATATGAGTTTGATTCTCTTTCGAAAGTGACTACATATAAAGACATTGACCAAGTTCATGTCTATGAAAACCAAATCGAAGTGGGTGAACTGTCTAGGGTTAGGTCAGATGGGTCTGATCCCAGTAGTGTAATAGAGTCATCAATTATTGACATTAGTACTCAGAGGCATTAGAACACATCTATGGATGAAGTCATCGTATGTCTTGAATTTCTGGTCCAAGCACCTAATGACTATACCATGAATGCAATTGAACCAACCACTACTCTTTCACTCACCCATCATGAGCTTATAGACTGGAACCTGAATGCATCTAGTGAAGTCCCCACATTCTAGAATGACTATGCTCTCACTTACTACCTTTCCACCAATGAGTAGAGCATCAACATGAATGAAGCTAACATCAAATATCTCAATCATACAATTAAAAGGAAAAAATGCAAAAGGTTTTATGGTGAAAACTACATTGTGGCAGTGTTAGAACCCAAAAAAGTAAAAACAAAAGATGTATCCAAGGGTGAAAACCTGTCTGAGGTGCCCATGGATGAGATATTTGATATGCTTCCAAGTCACTTTCAAGAGAGATCATCAGTATTGATAGATCCAACAAAGCCAATTAACCTAGGTACTAAAGAACATCCTCATATGATACATCTAGCATGGTCATTGTCACCTGAAGAAAAGGATTATTGCCTTTTTCAGAGAAAGGAAGATAAATTTTTCTTGGACATACTCTGACATGCCAAGATTGGATCTTGATCTTATCATGCATCACTTGTCCATAATACCAAGCATCAAACTAGTTAAACAAAAATTTCAAAAAATGCATCCTCATGATGCATTACTCATCAAAGCAGAACTAGAGAAGCTTCTAAAAGTTGGTTTTATCCATGCAATTGATTATGTTGAATGGATATCGAATATTTTTCCTATCTCCAAGCATGATAAATCTATTAGGGTTTGTACTGACTTTTGTGATCTCAACTTGGCATGTCCTAAGGATGATTTGTCGTTGTTCAATATTGATATGATAGTGGACATCATGGTCAATTATAAGATGTACTCTCTTATGGATGGGTTTTCTAGTTACAATCAAATAAAAATTATGCTAGAAGACTAGGAGAAAACTACTTTCACATGTGCCTGGGGGACCTTTTGCTAGAATGTAATGCAATTTGACTTGAAAAATGGTGGAGCAACCTATCAATGAGCAGTAACTACAAATTTCCATGACATGATGCACAAGACCATGGAGGACTACATGGATGATACCTTGGTCAAAAGTGCCAAATGAAATACTCATCTAAAAGATTTAGGACCCATCCTAGATCACATGGAAAAATTCATCTTGTGACTCAATCCTAAGAAATGCACATTTGGTGTCACATTAGGAAAGTTGCTAGGATAAATTATCTTTGCAAAAGGAATTGAGGTGGGTTCAGAGAAAGTACAAGAAATAATGGATATACCACCACCTCAAAATATTAATCAGATGAGAGGTCTACAAGGAAGACTCCAATCTATTCATAGGTTTATCTGGATAGATCACAACGCTTCACAAAGACTTTACATAAGGGTGTGAAATTCAATTGGAGCTAGGATTGTGAGCAAACAATACCTTGTCAACCTGCCAATCTTGATGCCTCCTATCCATGGGAAGCCTTTTCTTTTGTACATTTCAGCAACTGAAACATCTTTGGGAATTCTATTGGCTCAGGAAGACAATGAAAACAAAGAAAGAGCTATTTACTACTTGAGTTGGACACTGATCTCTTATGAGAGAAACTATAGCATCATTGAGAAAGGTTGCTTGGTAGTTGTCTTTGCTTCCCAAAAGTTGAGACACTATATGCTTGTCCACACTATGCAGCTTGTGGCTAAAATAGATCCACTAAAGTACTTTCTCAATAAGGCAGCTCTCACAAGAAGATTGGCTAAGTGGGTTATGATACTTAGTGAGTTTAACATTCAATACATTGAACACAAATCTATCAAAGGATAAGTGATTGTAGATCAGCTGGTTGATGCACCTATGTAGAGTCTACTATCAATGAACATCGATATCCTTGATGATTCAATCCTAACACTTATACACCAAACGTGGGTCATGTTCTTCAATGTGTCCTTCACACAACATGGATTAGGTGTTGGATCACTCTTCGTTACACCATAGAGATATTCATTGACCAAAGCATACAAGATTATGTTTCCTTATACAAAAAACATTGCTGAATACAAGGCTTTGATCAATGCCATGAAAATTATAGGCAAATGGAGAGTGGATTAGTTAGACATCTTTGGTGACTCTCAGCTTGTCATCAATCACGTTAATGATGTGTACCAAACAAAGGATGAAAAACTAATTCCTTACAAGTGCATGGTTGATGACTTGAAGAAGTATTTTGTGTACATTACCTTCCAACAAGTTCCACGAGCAGATAATAAAGTGGTTGATGCCATGGATACTTTGGCCTCCTTGCTACAGATGCATGAAAATGATCTCTGACATGAGTTCTTGGTGGAAGCGTTACACTACCCAGCCTATGACACCTCTAATTCTAGGATGATCTATTCTATTGTAGGACAAGAATCATCCCGCTATCATCACATTTATTCCTATCTTCATAATCAAACCATTCTGGAAGGTTTGACCCAGAATGAGAAACGTTATCTAATATGTAATGCTTTGCATTATGTCATTATTGCTGATGATCTATATATGAGAGGTCTTGATAGAAAAATCCTTAGGTGTTGAGAACCTAAAGAGTCCAAATGCATTCTAATTGACATTCATGGGGTCATTTATGGATCTCACTCAAATGGCCTAACACTGGCTCGCAAACTCCTTAGAGCTGGTTACTATTGGCCTAAAATGGAGCAAGAAGCTATCAAGTATGCTAGATCCTGCAAGAATTTTTTAGCTTCATGGGAACTTGATCCACACTTTAGCAAGAGAGTTGATTCCCTCTACTACAACATGGCCATTTCAACAATGGGCCTTTGAATTGGTGGGTCAAATTGACCCAACCTCTTCTAATGGACATAAGTTCATTACCATAGCTACAGATTACATCATGAAGTGGGTAGAGGTAGTACCTCTCATAGTCCCAAATGGAAAAATTTTAGCTCTTTTTATCACAAACTACATCATCTACAAATATAGTATATTTTCCTCAATCATTACTGACAATGGAGGACAATTCAAGAACAAAGACCTCAAGGAACTATGCAAGAAATTCAAAATCACACAACATTGGTCTTCCATTTATTACCCCCAGGGTAATGGCTAGGCTGAGGCATTCAATAAGATAATCCTCAAAATTCTTCATTGCACAATCAGCAAATTAGGGAGAGACTGGCATCTCCAAATTAATCCAGCCTTGTGGGCATATAGGACAAGCATCAGAACTCTAATAGGCATGACTCCCTTTGGTTTGGTGTATGGAGCAGATGGTGTGCTTCCAATAGAGGTTGAGATTTCTACCTTGAGAATCTCTATGAAGGGTCTTATTAGTGATGATGACTATAGGATAGCTCAGCTTGAAGAGCTAGTTTTACTAGATGAATGTTGACAAGTGGTGTGTGATCATCTACAAGCATATCAACAACAAATGTCAAGAAGCTACAATCAGAGGGTCAAGTCACGTGACTTCTAGTTGGGTGATCTTGTCCTGAGAGAGAACCCTAAGAATCAACAACAATGAGTCCAAAAGGGAAGTTTGAACCAAACTGGCTTGGTCCTTACATCATTACTATAGTATATGGATCTGGCACCTATCAACTTTCCACAATTGAAAGAGAAGTGCTCAAGGAACCTGTCAACACTCTCCACCTGAAGTAGTTTTATAGTTGATCTAATATCAGTAGCTCTTTGTACATATCTATATGTCTTGAAAAAATCATAAAAATCTAAAAAGGTCTTGTAAAAAATTGTTACCCTGGTAAAAACCTAGCAATAGACACCTTGGTAACACCAAAAAATTTGAAAAATCCAAAAAATACAAAAAATCCAAAAAATTTGAAAAATCCAAAAAATTGTCAAGGCTCGGTAACCAGACCTAGGATTGCATTTAATATAGTCTTTCATTACATAATCCACTTGCATAAGCACATGATTTAGTTGCAATTTTGTTTCTATTCTTCATGATGGGGGATTTGGGGTCTCTTCAAATGTATCCAGATTCTCCATGGCTGCACAAGCATTTGGTTCATTGGTTTGCACTCCTTGATGGAATACCTATCACTGTCAAGCAAAAATATGCAACACTACATGAGATGTTAGTTTATTTCCATATGCATTACATCCATATACTCATATTATCTACACTACATAATCATGTCACATCACATCAAATTACATATGCATCCATAACATAACACATGCATCCCATAATCATCGTGTTGATATCTCATGTACATCAAAGAAAAGCAGACATAGACAGTGACACCTACACAGTGATACTTGGCACAAAATCTTGTATATATATGTATGTATGTATGTATGTATGTATGTATTTCAATACAAAAAATGGGCACTACTTGAAATGATACAAAATGCTACTGGCACACCAATTGATACATAGCCAGATATCAAAATTGAAAGTAAGAAACACAGTGTCTAACTCTATCCTATACCCTCACCCCCTAGAGGAGCAGGAGGAGTAGGTGGTGGAGGAGGCAGTGGCATGTCAAGTCTGGTGGGAGGTTGTACACCCCTAGACTCACAAGTGTACTATAAGAATCGAGGCACCTATAGAGCTTCATTGGGCACCACTGTTGAGTACACTATGAAGTAATATGCTGCTTAGGCTTCCTATAAAAAGACATTGTCCTATAGTATCTCTACCCTCTTCTTAGTAGTTTTTCCTTGCTCTCTCCATTGGTTGACCTCTTGATCCTGCTCTACAAGTTGTGCATCTCTGACAGCTATCTATATCTACAAATCTCCCAACTAATGGGAGGCTTGAAGGAATCTGCTCTCGGTAGCACTGCATGATGTTTTGTGTCCTCGTTGTAGGCTGATCTAGCATCTCCTTGTCTAATAGCTCAAGGGCCTACTCCTCGATCCTCAGCCTTTGTCACCAACCCTGCTCTGTCTCACTACCTCCAGCACCTATGTCAGATCCCATCTATTATGGGGGGATCTGCACTTGTTGAGTCTTATGTCAAACTTGTGGCTCTAGCTCTGGCTACTACTACTGCTAAGGTGCATCCTACTACTATGGTGTCTATCACTTGGGAGCCTATGCAGCCATCCCCAAAGGATCTATAAATATTAGGAATGGGTGATTGATCAAATGAACCTGATATGCAGGCATCATCCCTGCATCTGCTATCTCTCAGAGATAGTCCCACTATGTCACAACCAAGTTGCACACATCTTTCATGGATTGGCCTAGATCTAGTTGTGGTGGCCATCCCCACTCTATGTCCTTTCCCATTTGGTGTAGGCACAGTACTCCTATGAGATATCTTGTGGTTAGTCATACTACCACCACACCCATGAAATAGTGAATCTCTCGATAATCTATGACGTCCTACCCAACAATGGTCGTGAGAAAAACATCTAGCCTATCTCCTTAGGAGCATCATCCCAATCATTTGTCTCTTACCAGGGCCACCATACGATGGAGACTAGGTCATCAAGATGAGTCCTCCAATGCTTAGTCTTACCCAGGGAAACCTGGGTAATGTGTCCTTGATATCTACAAATATATGGCTCCATCTGCTTGTAGGCATCCTCATGAATGGGTCTGCACACTAGTAAATGCTCCCATGCCCAAATCTATAGCACATACACCCCGATGGTCATAGTCTTCTTCCCATGGAAGACTATCTCATGCATCTTGTGAAACATGTGTGCAAGCACACACTGACCCCACCCAAATATCTCTAGAGAATCCAAGATCCTCTCCAACATAATCCCCCAACTGCACTCCAATCCATGTTGTCCCCTATCTGGCATTAGAAAACAACTGAAGAAGATTGCTAACATTCTTGACAATCTATGCATTAGCCCATAAGTGTGTACCAATTCATCCCAAGTGATGGCTAATCCACTCACTAACTATCTCCCAAAAATGGTAGATAGTGACTCTATGCCTGCCTAGGGAACCACATCATACAACACCCTCACCCCAGGGAATGGGATCTATAATATCTAGTAGATGTCCTCTGGAGTGATTATCATCTCTACCACTAGGGATGAAAGGTGTTTGTCTCCAAATGAAAATGCTCAACCAAGGCAGTAAGTAGGCCATTATTCACCAACATTGCTAGGATCTGGCATAGTGAAGATAGACACAATCGGGCGATATGTACCCTATCATCATTGTCAAGACTCTACAAAAAAGCTCCATATGGAAGATAGTGGGATCTAAATGAGACATTATCAAAGATCTCTTGCATACACAATCACCAAGAATAAGAAAACAATAAGTACTCAATCAATATAGCAGAATGATGAAGAAACAATTGTGAATTTCAAATTAAAATGCAAAAAAATTGAAAAATTGCACTTTTTTGTCACTGGGTTTCACGTGACATCGCAAGAACTCATGCAAGATGTCATGTCTTCGCATGAGAATTCACTTCTTCATGTGAGAAATCAAAATCTTGTGTGAGAAATGAAGATCTCACTAGCAAAGATCGAGAGGAATTTCTCATTCTTCATGCGAGAAGTGGGTGGCTCTTGCATGAGCACTTCCACTGACGTGCATGAGAAAACACTTGATGAGTATTTCTTCACATGAGAAGAGATTGTCTTCACACGAGAAAGATAGTCTCACATGAAGATCAATTGACCAAGTTGAAAAACATGCAAAAAATGCAATAAATGACCTCAAACTACGTAAAAATGAAAGTATGAAGCTGGCATATTGATGACTCACAGGAGGTCCATAATCTGTTGACTAGTTGTGTTGTTGGGAGTGCTCAAAATGATGATCTCTTATGTTCACTACCATATCTTTTAGAGCTCTTATTTCACTAAAGACAAAATGCACAAATGATTTAAAAATGACCCCTTGGGCACTTATATAAGTGTTGACCTAATTTTTCAAAGTGCTTCGATTTGTACAAAAATACCCCCTTGGCTAATTCGATTGCTTTGGATCCATTTTCAGGATTGAATTTGAAATTTGACACACCTAAGTGCCTCAAAAATGCATTTTGGGCCCGACATGATCGAACGCTTGTGCAGTCTAAATTTTTTTGATATTTTCGGATTCCTGGAATCTTTTAAATTCAAAATTCTTCATATTTTCAAAATTCATTTTGGAAATAGTCAACTCAAGTCCACCATGGTCAACTTTGGTCAACTTTTTTTGTCAAACTTGGTCTTTTGGACCTTGAAATCATGCTAGATTGACTCAAAATTTTCTTCTAATCATTCTTATTTCTTATATATTCTGCTAAATCTTGGATTTCCTCTGTATCTCTTTACCTACTTCTTTACATCGTATTTTTGGTGTGTTATCTTTTGATTTCTCTCTTGAGGGGGCAGGATGATTACATCATTAAACTGAACCTGAACTCATTCTGAGTCTCATTGCTTGGGGCATCTTGTTCCTATCTTATGTCCTCGTCACTAGGGGCATCTTGTTTCCCTCTTTTTGGCATATTTTTCATCAATTGATTACAAGGAATGTGACAATCTAAACCTCGATTCTTGAGGATCAAGCCTCATTCTGGGGATGATTCTATGACTCATAATTTGATCTTGAACTCTTTTCACTCTCAAGTATATAAGTGATCTATCTAGATCCTTAAAGATTAAGCTTCATTCTAGAGATAATCTTTTAAATGCTTATCAAATCTCAAGTATCTAGGTGTTCTATCTGGATCCTTAAAGATTAAGCTCTATTCTGGAGATAATCTTTTAAATGCTTATGAAATCTTGGGTATCTAGGTGTTCTATCTAGATCGTTAAAGATTCAGCTTCGTTCTGGAGATAATCTTTTAAATGCTTATCAAATCTCAGGTATCTAGGTGTTCTATCTAGATCCTTAAAGATTAAGCTCCATTTTGGAGATAATCTTTTAAATGCTATCAAATCCTAGGTATCCAGACATTCTGTTTGGATCCTTAAAGGTTAAGCTCCATTCTAGAGATAATCTTTAAAATTCTTATCAATATAGGTATCTAGGTGCTCCACTTGGATTCCTTGGGATTAAGCTCTGTTCTGGAGATGGTCCTTAAAAGCTTATCAATTAGTCTTTGTGGAATCAATTTTGGAACCAATCTCATTTCTTGATCTGTGCATCATACTCTCTGATTTTCTTTGAATTGAACGTGTTGCTTGCACATTCATTCAAAGAGGGGCAAAATTTAATACCCCAAAATTGGCTCATTGCCATTGTACCAATTCTGGTCTATCTGATCAATGGTAAAGTCTTATTTCATTAGGCAAATTCTTGTTTTGACATTTTCTACTTGACTTAATTGTTAGGTGCAAAAAACCCTAATCTGCCTTCATCATACTTATTATTTAATTCCTATAGTATTTACTCATAGTAGTCACATTGAACCTATTTGATTTAAATTTAATTTAATCTAAAGTATTTATACTTTATTAAATTAAATTATCACCTAAGGCTAATATACTAAGGAATTAAATTTATTTAATTTAATAAATATGCCTATTCTAATTAATTGAATGAAATTATTTAATTAAATGGAAAAGGTATTTATGAGGTCATGTCTCATTTTATTAAATTAAATATCTTTCCTAATTCTACTCTTCAGTTCAAAATGGAAAGTCCTAATTAACTACTGATCAAATTAGAAGTGATCCAAATCAGTTGCTCTCACATTGAAGTCTATCCGAGTTAACTATTTCTTGCACTTAGGATCTGAGGCAGTTAACTCCATCTAAATTTGGAATCTTCCACTATGATTGAAATTGTGCTTCAATCCTAATTGTTGATCTAAGTTGATCTCAACCATTGAAGGATTTTAGTAATTCTATTTAAGCAACCCTCAATTCCTCATTAAGGGAAGGGATTTTGGATTGATACCAAATTATTGTTGCATTTCATACTCATTTTAGCTCACATATTCTCATATGTTTACATTCTTAGCTTAATCTCATCTAGTTCTTAAAAATGCATATGATTAATCTAGTTTATTTTATAGGTTCTTAGCTTAATTGCACAACATATTTAGACTACATTGCATTCTCATATAGACTAGTTACATTCTTAAATCCTTCATTCTTAGAAGGTCTAGTTGCTTACAACTCAAATCTAAAGATATTAAATAGGAAAAATCCTTCTAGATAGAAGGCAACAAGTCACCTTGCTGTATTTGTTTTGAGTGAACAATCTCATGTTCATCTCGGGATGAATCCTCATATAAAGATTGTGTTGAAGTGTGTGTGTTACAATTGAGGCCACATTCCATGCATACAACATGCATAGTCACACACATAACACATAATATTTTGGTGTTATATTAACTCTTACTCAAAGAGAAAAATTGGGGTGGGGATGGTACCCACAACTCATCGCTGGAGTGATAAGGGTCCTAATTAAAAGCTTACATAAATGTGATTTTTTGAATGACTTCACCTTGTTATGAGTTATTGATACCCTATTATAAGGGTCTAGTGTCTTTTTAGAGACTATTTTATTAAGATATTTTATCACACTTAGACAATGTTCACCTTATTAAAGGATTTACAATAAGTTTCAAATACAACTCCTAAGTCTAGTTTAAAAGTACCTAGTTAAAATATTTCACAATCTTGTTGCTAAAATATTTGGAATAAATCAACAAGAGTATGACCCATGATTTCTTTCACCTAAATATTTTCAAGACTTTTTGCTTCTCCTCACTTCTATGATTCCATTATTCCTTAATTTTGCAATCCTATTATTTTCTCTCTAATTTTTGTAAATGTGCAATAATAGTAACTCGACACATTTTTCTCAATTTACTTGATCACTCTTATATCCTTCCTTATTTCCTAACCCTAATTAGGTGTTGTAAGAGCATCCTAGAGAATTCAATGATCCTATATGTAGGAGCTTCATGCTTGAATTTGTATAGTTATGGTTTTCATGATTGGGGATGTGTTTGGTATATATTGGGAAACCTTTTCCTAAGTGTGCATAGAGTTTGGAGTAATCATCTTGGAGTTAGAACTATTTTGGTGACTATTGGTCACAGGTTCCTGATTTGCGGACAAAATTTGGAGATTGTATTTGTGAGCTTTGGTCCAAGGGAGTTTGTGTGTGCGCTCTTGGATTTTGATCATCAGATGGAACATGGACCTATATCTAAGTGTTTGTATTCTTATGTGGTATCTTGATTTAGTTATGTATTGTAAACTTGGGGCATGTCCCAATTATTAAGTTTATTCTATGTACTTAATGTTTGTAGCCAAGCCAACTTGTGGCTTGATGGTGTATTTAATATGAGTTTTTATTTAATGTAAGGGTTCCTAGGATGAATTTTTTCTTGGTTTAGTATAAGTAGAGGGTCTTGTGGATTCTAGAGTCATTATCATCATCCAACATAGAGGAAGCAATGAGTAGCTGAGAGAGTGAAGTTTGAGAAAAGCTAGTAGTTGTGGCTTAGGAAACAAGGAGGTTGATTAGTGGCTTTCAAGCACAAGTTTATATTCTTCTTGGAGTTCCCTACTAGCTAGTGTGTAGATCTAGACTAGATAGGAGTTGGATCTTGAGAAGTCTTACATAGAATTACTATTGTGATTGCTTATTTATTTGGTCATAACTCAAAAGGCCTTATAGTCGGGCGTATTGCATGAAAATCTAATGATTCTATTAATGGAATTGGTGTTATTATGGATCTAAATCTCTATATTATTATGTATATTCTACTATGTGGATATTTTATAGGGGTCAGGACATCTCCTTTGGGGATTTTCCTTCCTTTCACTATGTCATTAGGATTCTAAACAATTTTATTGAATCTTCCATAAATAAAAAATTACCTTATATATTGTCCACAAACCTTGCATTGTCATCTTGATGAAAATCTATTCTTACTCACTAACTCTTCCTTGAATATTGTGCCTAGATATCTTCATTTCTTTTTTTAATAAATCATTTTGAATAATTTCTTGACCCATTTCCTTCACTTCTTCTTTTTTCTAGATTCACAAAATATGTTTCTATGATGATCAAATATCTTATTTACAAAATATACTCTTTTGTTTACCTATATGTCCAATTTATCAATCACCAATAGTGCTCCTTTGTACCAATTATCTCTATTCACATCATATGTATTGGTAATAATGTAGTTACTTGATAATATTCTTCTTTTTTTAATTTTTCTAATAGTAGCTTTAGCTCTCCAACATGACTTATGTGTTCATCTATATGCTTAACCAAATCACCTATTAACTTAACTTATTGATAATTTGATCTCTTTATCTTACATGAATTTCCTTAGTCATGTGATTTTCCAACAATGAAAACTATATGATAAATCTTCACTAATAGCTTGCAGAGGATTTTGTCAAATTGAAATTTCCCACTTTGGTATTGACAGAAAAAACTTAATGCACCAAAATTATGTGTTTTATATTGCTCCCCTTTCTAATATACATTTGTCAATATAAGTATGTCTTCCCCCTTTTTTAATTCTTCCCCTTTCTTATATAAGGGTTTTGATATAAGTATATCTTCCCCTTTCTATAATTATTCTATTTTCTTTCTCTTGTGTGCTTTCTATTTGTTGCTCTCCCTCTTTTTGGTTGACTAGCAAATTTTGATCAGATTCTCCACCTTTTTGGAAGAAATGTCAAATATTGGATCAAACATCATGTAATTTTGGATACTTAACCTTTACATGCATGGAATTTTTTCTCCATGTTTGTTTTAGTTAATTTAAAATAATAATATTTCTCCTAATATCTATTATATCTTTCTTCACCTTCTTGATATTACTCTATCCTTTTGTATCTAGTAGTTCTATAGAATTCATGAATTGCTTTTCCATCATGTTTCAATCTTCTCATTAACATCCCCACTAGAATATATTTTCTAATATATCCTAGTTGATTCAGTCAAAAGTTTATTTATTTCTTGTATGCTCTTCGATAATGCTATCATGTATATTGTGTGATCCTTTTCACTTGTTTCTCATCTTCATCATTTTGAAATTTCTCCTTAACTTTCTTGTTAACTTTTTCTTTCATATCTTGACCCTTCTAAATTTTATCTATAAATTCCTTCAATTGGTCAATGAACATAACATTCATGTCTATAGTAACTTTTGATTGTGGTAATTTTGTAAATGGATTAACATTTCTCTTCAAGATTATTGTCTTTTGTCTCTTTCTTATTATTCTTTCCTTTTTAGTCTCCTCTTTTAAATTTTTCAAAAATATATATTTCTCTTTGTAGTTTAGTTTATTTTAAAAAATTCTTTAGTGTGTCATATTTAGAGTCATTACAAAATCTTCATCTAATTCTGCTTATCTTTTCCTTTGAACTCTTATTCATCTATGATCTTAATCATGCTCTATAAGGTTTTTGCCACTTGTACTTCTTCTGATTCAACTATTTGTTATTTTCCTTTCATGATGTTTGTTTCTTCTTGGTACATTATTGGACCTTTCCTTATTGGTAGTTTATCCCTCCTTGGTTTTAATGTGTATATCTATTTCTACTTCCATGATTTATGTCTCCTCTTGTTCTTTCTACTCTTCTAGTTATTTTCCTTTTTCTTGATCAATATCATCATGAATCTCAATAGGTTGAATTTATTTATATTCATCTTTATTTTGAGTGGTGTCCTCTGTTATAAGTGTAGCAATACTCTTGGAACTACCATCTTGTTCTTTGGTTTAGTCAAAGTACATTCCATGTCCTAATATGTCTCCTAACATAGTACTCATATTATAGATATCTCCAACTTATAATGGTTCATGTGGTTGTTTCCTTGGTGATGGCACAATTTCAAATTTTTATTTCCATGCTTGAGTAGCTCCATCTTTAACATCATGATGTAGTCCAAGTAATATATTTGTAGTTCTTCTTGTAAAACAAAAAATATTATATTTCTTCATAGTTTCTTTAATCTTATCAAAACTTATTTTAGGATTGGTAATGATCAATGTTATCTCTTTACTTTTCTTCTCTTAGAGTACAGCTTCTTCTCATATAGCTATGATTTTAACAAATAACTCCCTAGGGACAACATGCTTAAGGTCAACTATGGATCTTTTAATTTTTTGAAAATAGCATCTTTAATTAGCTTTGCATCCTCTTCAAACTTTAATTTATATCTTAAATCACTAATTATCCCTATGCCTCCATACTCTATGATTAATTCAACATAATTGGCATGTATCCTTGATACTCTAACTATTTCCCTTCTTTTCTTAGCTTCTCCATTTTTGGTATTCTTCCTCATGTTTCCTTTACTAGTTTTTTTTTTTTTTTTAATTTGGATCCTTTTTCTTCATTTGGAATGTGTTGCAATGGAACTTGTTGTGAACTTGATCTTGTTCTTCTTGTAGTTGTATCTCCTCTAGCTTATTTATCAGTAGCCTTCCTTTTGGCTACTTTCTTCTTTATATTTTCATATGTTGTAGATGTAGTTGTAGATTTTTGTCCTCTTGGTTTGATACTATCTTCATCTTTTTCATCCTATTATTTCTTTTTGTTTAAAGATTATTTTCATGTAAAAAAATTCAAATAATCTAAATCTATTTGATTATAAATCATTTGGTATACTCAAAAATTGTTTAATACTTGTAATTGGTTCATTTTCACTTAATCATAGCCTAGGGGTTATATCCATGATGTTCTCAGTTCTACTACTTTGATAATTCATGAATATGTATTCACTAGAAAGAATGTATCATCTTTATAATTTTCTACTATATGAGATGGAATTTTTTCTTATGCATTTTCTCTTGAAATGTAATAAAGTATTTCCACATTACTAGATTTGAGTTTCCTCCAAATTGTCTTATGTGATCATTTATTTGATAAATATGTGGTCAATTAAAGTTCCTCATCCAAGAGCATCCTAGTTGTAAGACAAATCTTGCATTACCCAAAAATATTTCCTTTTTATTACTTGAATAAGGGTTGTCTTAGTGCAAAGTTGTTGTTTCTAGAGGCTTTCTACTCAGCAAGTTAGTCATATGAGATCAGAATGTCCTAATTTCAAAGGTGGATGTTCATCTTGGATATATCAGCCTACCAATTAAGGCCCAATGCCATATCATGAGTACTCATGGGTTTATTTCATTTTTTTGGAATATAATTTTGGTATAAAAATTTCAAGCTCACCAATGAAAGCCTAAACATGCCTGGATAAGGCCCAAAAACTCAATAGATGAGCACTTGCATAGATTCAAGCCTATAGATTAGGAGCTAAGGATCCTAAAAAGTGGTTATAATAGCCAATCAGAGCAATGGTTTGAAATTCATTACCTTTCAAAGTTGGGTTGAAAAAAAATTCAAAATAAATGTAAAAATTGTATTTGGTAAACTCTATATGTATTGTTAGGGTCTATAAGCCCTAGCAATTAAGTTTGACTATGTAGAACCTTCATAGGTAGCATAAAATTATCTATTGAAGAAATGCCTATAGAATGTTTAGGACACATATGGGTGATAGTTAACAACTTTATCTTCAAGATTTACTCTAATGAAGGTGCCCATGTGGGTTAGCATATTATAATTTTGAATTCTATAATTCTGCATTTGCGGCAATAATAAGAAGCCCATATGTTGTTCTCACAAAATGTTGTTATTTCTTGGTTTTTGTTAAATGTATTTATGGTAGTAAGTGGAGTACCTTTCATTAATTTGTATTAGAGTGGGAGTTCTTGAGTGTGTAAACAAATCACCAAATGTGAGGCAGTTACACCTAGATCATGGTTTAGGTTGAGCGTGTAGAAAATTCATCAATTGTGAGGTAGTTTTCACTACGGTTTTAGCAGAAGTGCAAAAATGTTTCCACAAAGAGAGCATGGTGGAAGATTTATAAGTGTTACACCTTATGGTTTTAGAGTCCTCCAAATATAGATGCAAGCATTAGAAGAAAAAATGCACAAAGGAATAAAACTTATCATAATAGATGAAAGTAAGGATGAGGATGAAGAAGAAGAAAATGTCAAAGTAGAGGCAATTCTAGACCTAGAGGAAGAGGGGATTTTTAAGGCCATCTCCAAGATTGGAAAAAGACCTAAATTTGAGGTTCCCACATTCTAATGAAATTTTAACCTAGATGAGATGATCAACTAGATCAATGAATTGGAGGAATACTTTGAGTATAAACATATTGACGATCCTGATAGGGTCAAGTTTGCAAAGGTGAAACTGAAGGTACATGTAAAGATCTAGTGGTAGGAGATTTAGTTAGAGTGAAATAGAAGAAGAAATGAAAAAATCACTAGATGGGACAGGATGATAGCTAAATTGAAGAGACAATTCATTCCTGTGGATTATGAGCTAGATCTACTAAAGAAAATACAACGGTTGAAGAAAGCAAGAGATCTATTCAAGAGTATAATGAAGAGTTCTACCGACTCCTCATTAGAATCGACCATGCAAAAGGTGATAAGGAGAAACTTGCATGTTATCTTAATGGGTTAAAGCCAAGAATTCAGAAGGATCTAAGTCTAGTTTGAATGACTAGTATTGAGGAGACATACCATTTTTTCCTAACAGTGGAGGAGAAGCTTAGCAAAATATTTGATAATAAGAATAATAGAAGAGGTCGCAGTGGAAGATCTAGTAGATTGCTATATGGAGGTCAAAATTGTGATCAAAAGGACAAGGATGAGGTGAGTAGTATCAATTAGAAATAATTTCAATCATTTCCAAGATCAAAACAATAGAGATCAGAGAGGAAGAGGAAGACAGAAAGGATCTATAAGAGTAGGTTTCCATGAAACATACTTTCACTGCAGAGAAGAAGAGCATAGAGCATTTGAATGTTCATAGTGCCAAGGATGGATAGATAAATGAACAAAAGGTTAGGTCAAAGTTGCACATGTTGTTGAAGATGTTAAATTATCACATTCTAAAGATGTTGGGAGAGGAGAGGTCCTAGTTAACAAATGAGTCTTGTTGAATGGTGGGAATGAACCTATTCAAATGAGAAGTTTGTTTCACACAAGGTGAAAATTTGAAGATAAGTGTTTTAATGCAATCACTAATGGTGGAAGCACTCACAATATAGTGTTAGAAAAGATGGTCTCAAAGTTATATCTCAACTGGCATAAACACCCATGTGCATATTGTATTTCCTAGGTGTAGGATGACCACAAGGTCATTGTCAATGAGCAATGCCTAGTGAAGTTCAATATTGGAAGCTACCAAGATGAGGTTCTTTGTAATGTCATACTTATGGATACATTTCATATTTTTTTGGGTAGGCCATGGGAATTTGACAAGCATGTTGTACATGATGGGCAAGAAAATACCTATACTCTGACAAAGGATGGGATGAAACATAAGTTGAATTCATTGAAGGAGAAAGAAGAAAAAGTATATAGTGTTGCCAGAATATGTTTTGTTGATGGAAAAGAGTTTCTCCAAGAGATGAAGCATGAGCATATGTTTTTTTTTATAATCCCAAAAGATGTTAAAGAAGTATAGGAGGTACCTATAGAAGTTGTAGATTTTTTGGGAGAGTTTCCTAATATTGTGTCAGATAATGTACCTGGTGAATTACCCCCAGTGAGGAAGATCAGTCACCAAATGGATTTTATTCCAAGAGAAAGCTTTCCAAAAAAGGCAACGCATAGAATAACACTAGTTGAAAGTGAAAAGTTGAATAGAAAAGTTCATGAGTTGTTGCAAAAGGGATTGATTTGAGAGAGTCTAAGTCAATGTTGTGCCAGTAATATTAGCACCAAAGTAGAATGAATAATGGAGGATGTGCACATATTCATGAGCTATCAACAAGATCACAATAATGTATAGATTTAACTTGTAAATAATGGATGATATTATGGACTATTTGAGTGGAGTTGTGTCACAAAGATAGATCTGAGGAGTGGGTACCATCAGATTTGCATCAGAGAAGGAGACAACTAGAAGACTACCTTCAAGAAAAGGGAAGGATTGTATGAGTGGTTAGTCATGCCTTTTGGGATAACCAATGAATTAAGCACTTTCATGTGGCTCATGAATGAGACATTGAAGGAGTTTCTAGGTAATTTTATCATTGTTTACCTAGATGATATATTGATCTTTAGTAAGACATCGGAGGAATAGATAAGAGTTTCAATTTGTTAAAGTATAAAGTTATAAAGCAACATGTTTTAGCACTTCCATATTTTAATAAGGTATTTCAAATATATTGTGATGCTAGTGGTACTACATTAGGAGTTTTTTTGAGCTAAGAAGGCAGACATATTGCTTATTCTAGTGAGAAGTTGAATGATACCAAAAGAAACTATTATGTTAATGATTAGGAATTTTATGCTATATTTCAGGAATTAGAGAAGTGGAGACACTATCTTCTTCCAAAGGAGTTTGTTTTGTATACTGATCATCAATATTTTTAATATTTGAAAAGTCAAAGAAAATTAAACCAAAGGCATTTGAAGTGGGTTGAGTTTTTGTAGAGTTATAAATTTGTTTTGAAACATAAGAGTGGGAAATCTAATAGAGTTGCATATGCTCTTAGTAGAAGATTTTTTTTTCCTAATGTAAATGAATATTGAGGTGGTTGGGTTTAAGGAACTCAATAATCTATATTTAGAGGATCCTAATTTTGGTGAAGTGTGGAAGGCTTGTACAGAACTTATTACACTTCATGAGACAAAGTAGTTGAATTTCATAATCCAAGATGGTATGTTGGTCAAAGGTACCCAATTATGAATTCCAAGAAATTCAATGAGAGAGAATCTCATCAAGGAGAAGCATAGTGGAGGATTCCACACTTTGGTAGATATAAAACTATTTCTTTTGTTTCTAAGAACTATTATTGACCATAGTTGTAGAAAGATGTCAAGAAGTCTGTATAGAGTTGTAGAGTATAAAAAAGAGTGAAGCAAAATACGGGGTTGTATCAACCATTACTTGTCCTAGAGAAGCCTTTGGAGGATGTTAGCATGGACTTCATTCTTGGATTACCAAGGATTCAGTGATAAAATGATTCTATTTTTATGGTGGTTGATAGGATTTCAGAGATGACACATTTCATACCCTACAAGAAGACTAGTGACAGTGTTCATGTGGCAAAGTTGTTTTTCAGAGAAGTGGTGAGACTAAATGGTTTACCAAAGAATATAGTTTCAGATCAAGATACCAATTTTTTTGGGTATTTCTATTATACATTGTGCAAGAAATTGAAAATAGATTTGAAATTCAATTCATCACATCATCCATAGACTGATGGATAGATAGAGGTTGTGAATTGTAGTTTGGGAAACTTGTTGAGATGTTTGATTGGAAATAAACCAAAAGGATGTGATTTGATTTTACCATGAGTAGAATTTCTATATATTAATTATTTAACCATGAGTACTAGTAAATCACCATTCTAGGTTGTATGTGGGAGTTGTTGAGAATATTGTCTCAACCTTGTAATCTTTTTTTGAAAAACTCTAGAAAATTTCTAGAAAATTCTAGAATTTTTTGTCTTAGTTTTCCACATGTTTATGAGTTGGAAATAGGTGTATGCATTGTTAAAAATGTGTCTAGTCTCTAGAAAAATATAGAAGGGCTATTTTTAGAGTGTAAACAACTCATTATATGACTTTTATGGGGGTCTAAACTAGAGGACAAGATTATGGACGAAAATGTTATTCTTGGAATTACAAATGACAAGTAGATAACATGTGGCATGGTTGTTTTTTCCATGGTTTTGTAAGACCAAAAATAGTTTCCAAGTGGAAAATAACTATAAAAAAAAGGTCTTGGGGAGCTGTTTAAATCATTGAGTTCAATTTGTAAGATTGGGTGCTAGAAGGACTATCTCTCTGAGTCTGAGTTCAAGTTATGGTGGTGTCCTCCTGTAAGAACTTGCATTGCATGTGTATTGTAATCTTCCAAATTTGAGAATACATTGTGTAGGTTTTTGAGGGTGGGGTTTTTTTCCCAAAAGGATTTCCCCATCATAATTATTATGTTATGCATTCATTGTTATTTTGATTATATTGTTATGCATTGTGAGATCTTTGTAATAGTTAATTGAATTTGCATGATTGTCCTCTCAAAAATTAGTGTAGGAAGTGATTTCGCATAGCTTTGCTTCCTTACAAGTGGTATTAGAGCCTAGTCAGTTTTGGTTCTATTTGTTGGGTACAAGGTTTTTTGAGCTAATCAAGGTTTGAGTGGGAGCTTGTTAGAAATAGATAATACTGAGGGGGGGCGAATCAATATTTTTAATCTTTTTGCCCACAACTAGATATTATTAATTACTTTACCACATGCATAAGAAAGTAAATCAATAATGTTGAATATTATAAATAACCATACACAAAGAGAGATCATAACACCATATTTTGTTAACTAGGAAAACCCCTAGCCAAGGGAAAACCCTAGTGGGGATGAAACCCACTAAATGATTCACTATATAAAGGATCTAGTTAAGAATATTGACCTTGTTAGGAGTCTATGAAGCATGTATAGTGTCTTGAGTCCCTGTTAGGAGACTGGGCCTTGTTAGAAGTTTCAACCCTATTAGGAGTTGCTTCAACCCTTTTAGGAGTTGGTGGATCATATAAAAATGTGTGTAAGAAGATCCCACTACCCTAACATGCAACTATACAATAAGATCTTCAAGAAATAAGTATACATACAATATTGAGATACTTGTTGTGCTTTGCAAATCTCTTGACTGACAATTCTTCATACAAGAGTGACTATACATATATCAATCTACATCATATCTCACATAACAATGCTTTGCATCATATATAATATTGCATTCACTTGTTACTCTTATTTCACAAGATCATATCAAGTTTGCAATCATTGATTATTCATTTCTCACAATTTTTCACTTCTTTATAACTTCACAAATGAAGTTCTTTACTTATACCAAACATATTGGTAAATTCTTCCTTAGTTAGCTCACATAACATCCTTAGAGTTGTCTTATTAAGAAATGGTAATTCAAAATAATAAATCAAGTCGTTTAACACATTCTAGTGATATGCTTTGTTCTATGTTGTGTCATCACTGCATTACTAATTCCTTCATAACTTGGACTTGGTTGATCATACAGACATGTGCACTAGTATATGTCATCAGTATGATGTCAATCATCCCTAGTCAACTGCACAAGAGAATATTCCAAGGGAATATTTTGCTATAAAAAAATTTGTTATGATGTTGTGATGTCTGATACATACAAAATTTTCCTTCACAAAAGAACATGACTAATCTGCAAAATAAATATGTTGCCATAAATGACAACCATGTTACTTACCTTAGTTGATTGATTGGACATATTGCCAAAAATCTCCCCCTTTGGCATTGATAGCAACATTTTGGAAAAATTGGCTAAGCCCCAAACTTGTTGTCATACCAAACAAAACAAAAAACCATAACATAGTAAAAATATTGTATTCATGTTTTAAGAGGATTACATCCCTTATAACTTCGATTACAACTTATTGCTCTCCCTTTCAAATTACAATAAAATCTTACTAGTATATATTTTTCCTTTTATAATTAGTTACAATTTCATATATATCTCCCCCTTTGACATCAATGAAAAAGGTATCACAAAAGAAAAAACTTTCAAAATCTAGTAGCTACATGAAAATTTGGAAAAGCAATCACCGAAGTTAGTTTTTAACTATGCAAAGTGTTTCTTTAAACTTTCTTTTAGTGCATTAGATACACTAATTAGTGCACATAAAGCATATATGGCTAACTCTATTTTGTTCAAGTCTGTAGCCACAAACTTGTCATAAGAAGATTTTGCTAACAAGCATTCCTCCTATTGACTTTCCAACAATGTTACTTGTGGGAACAAGTGTTCTCTTAGGAGAGTGAATCTCTTCAAAGCTTTCTCTTTTTCTACTTGCATATTCCTTATGCTATCATGAAGTTTTTGCACTATATGCTCAATGATATCTATCTTCTTGTTCTACTTCAGAAAGTTATCAATGAGCATCTGAAGCTTAGTTGCATTTTCTTTGATTTGATCATCAAATTCTTGGAGATGAATGTATGCCAAGTTGCACTTAGCATAAGCTTGTTTTGCTTCCTCTGTACACTATCTCAATTCCTTAATGCATATATTCAAAGTTTCTATGTCATTCCTCATATTAGTGTACATGGTATTAAGGAGTTTATCATCATGCTCTATTTGTGCTTGAATTGAAGCCACATTAGAAAGTGTTGTGAATTCATTATCCAAAGCTTTGCACAAAATTTTTGTGCACTACTAAATATCTATAGGGGTGTCAACAGGGCTTACTATCTTCTCCATTCTATCCAAAACTAAAGTAAAATTCTTCTCAAAGGACTTGACTAATTTCTTTTTCTTAAGAAATTTACTTAAAGAAGATATGAGAGTTTTTGCTTCATCTTCTTCATTTGATTGAATTGTTGTTGTTGTTGCTTGGGTAGGTAGTGTGGAGGATATTACTACTGCTACTATTAAGGGTATACTTGAGGTAGCTACTTCAATGCTAGGCTCAATTTCCTTCTCAGAATGTGCATCTTCCTTCTTTGGCTCTTGATCTATTTCTTCATTAGAGCTACTATAGTCCACAATATTGCCAACAATGTTGGCACCAAACTCTTTGAATGGGTCCTTAGTTATGTCAACTATCACATTTGCATTATCTACTTGCATAGATTCACTACCAATGGTTATATGTGGTGAATCACTAAAACTTGGCATTGCTTCGTGTTGTTCAAAACTATAAGGAGGACTACATGTTGTAGGACTAGCTTCTTGTGTCTATGCATATTCCTCTAATTCTTCAAGCATAGGGCTTTCCTTTTCTATCTTCACACTTTTCTCTTTCATTGGGCTTGCCCTTTCTAGCTATGCACTTTCCTTAGGCATAGTAGACATAAATGTGACTATAGCCTTTTGTGTTTCCTTATTAACTTCTTCATAATTTCCTCCCATGAGAAGAATGGATCTCTTTTTATTCCTCAACAAAGGTGCTATACCTTTCAAAATAACTGTAATTTCTTCCTCATTATTTACAGAACATAACTTTTCAACCATATTAATTCTTATTTTCTTATCTTCCTCTACAACTCTACTCTTTCTTTTTAGTAGTATATTGTACAAATATTTAGGTACCTGACCTCTTATACTATCATACATTTTTATCTTTTAGGATCATATTCCTAACTATGACATTTTCTAGCTATCTCCTATCCATATTATTATACAAATCATAGTAGTTATTAGACTGTACAAAGTTATTTTCATTAATTATTTGCATGTTAAGATTCTCTACCTTTGGTTTCCATTCTTTTAGCCCAGCGAAGGTTTTCACTTCTTGATCTGCTAGTTCAACTGGTTTTTCACTAATTTCTTCTTTACAATTAGAAGAACTAATCTACATTTTCTTCTATTCTTGCTTGGACCACTTGTAGTCTTCTTGACTCTCTTCTTAGGAGGGGTTCCAATCCTTTCAAGCCTTGTAGACTTCCTTGTAGCCAATGCTTCTTCAATCTTCACTGGATTCCTTGCAGGTTGCTAATATGCAACTACTGTATAAGACATAGTAGGTGTCTACACACTTATCTGGGCAACTATGACCTCTTTAATAGGTCCTGCCACTACAATGGCTATACGGGTCAATAGTTCAAATTGACCACTAGCCTTCATTTCCATGGCTATCCCTTTCATCTCACCAAATTCTTTTCTAGTCATTCATGATTCCTTCAAAATAGAATCAATCACCTTATCCACCTTTTTCTTGGAGTCCTTTACTATTTGACTAGTTTTGACTTCTCTCATTTTCTTAGAATATGTCCCCCATCGCGGACATTTAGAATCAACTTCTAAGTGAATGATTATATGTGCATAACCTTCAATTAATTCCTCACTCATCTCATATCCCATAGGTTTAGTGAACTTAACTTGAGGAACTACTACCTCCATACATGTGAAATTTTTTTTCAACCATGAAACAGAGTTCATCCTTATACTACCCTACTAGCACAGGAGGTATCTTATACCTTTATTTCATTTCATCTTGGAAAGACTTCATTATTCTATCAATATCACCATATCAGGTTTGGTTTTGTATGCATGAGTGATAATTTGCATTGCATATTCACTCTCATTCCAATTTGTAATACCAAGAAACTTCTTAGTAGCATAGAAAATTATATGTTTCAATAAGGATTCAAACCTAAAGACTTCACTTCTTGATTTCTTGATTCTAGATATGTTATCCAACAACTATGTTTAGATAATGTCACACATATTAACCTCTTCACCTCTTACTACCAAGTAAGCTGCATGAACAAATCCTATAGGGATTGAATCTATCCTAGATCCATGATTGTACTTATATCCCAAACTCTTACAAATGGTTCTCACTCCATCATCTTGAATAGTGTCAACTTTCATGTTTATGCCATCAAAATATGTATTGAGATTTGTCTCAACTAGCTTGTGCACATTCTTAATGTTCATTAGATTGCATCCTTTATTGCTAAAACCTGTGACCTTGTGAATTAGGTCATTATCAATGTATATGATAGAATCTCCCATCCATAGAAAATCATTATGTACTCTACTCAAAATTATCCTTTTCCATTCATTATTGTTGAAATTTGTGTAGAACATATGCTTAACTAGGTTAAGTCATTCTAGGTATCTATGTTCAGGTTTTAATGACAAGTCATTGCTGCACATTTTTCCAATTCCTTATGAATCTTTGAATCACCTATGCTTTCAATATTGTAATGAATATATCCTCTTATATCCTTGATGTGAAGGAAATTGTTTAGAACTTGTGAAAATGCTCTAATAGGGTCATCAAGAAAAGAAATAAATGGGTATTTCTTGAAATTTTATCTAGGTCTATTACTTACATTAAAATCTTCTTATCTTTCCATTTCTGAAAGATTATGTTCAAAAATTCAAAAAATACCTCAATTTCATGTATTAGGGTTTCTAGTTGCTTCACATAATTGCAAGCCTTTTTAATTCTTTAAATCTTGTTTCGATCTCACATTTAGACTTCACATATACAAATGATGTATGCAAATCATTTTTTGTCCTTTAAATCTTTCACAATCTATACTTTGCATTAAATGTATTTCTACCCCTAATTTAGTGTATTGTCTCTATACAATAGAGATGTCATTCTTCTTTCATATCCTTATCCTAATCTCATTAGGTAATGCACACTTCACTATAGACTTCTCTTAATGTCTACTACATATTGTCAATTGTGCAACCTTTGATACTTACTCTAACATCAACTATCAATAACTAATACTCTATTTCATTAAGAATACTTAATTTTGGTAAGAGGAGTCACAAAAAATAAGTGACTTCATTATTTTGTGAGGTACATCTTCTATAACTATATGAGAGCTTCCTGGTTCCTTTATCTTTATAAATGATTTATTTAATTCATTTATGTGCTCCTCCATATCATTTCTTCTATTATTCCTTCTATAATTTTGATTCATGTTTAGGTCTTTTCAGTCTATTCTGCAAAACTTTGTTGTGTGTCCAAAATTATTGCACAACTAACATATAGGTACATTTATTTTCTAGTTCATTCTACTGGTCATTAGGTGTTCTACAATTCCTTGCAATGTGTCCAAGATTCTTGCATCTATAGAAAACAATTTGCCTTCTTTCTCCACTTTCATTACTATGAGATCTTCTTCTATTTCTTGCATGGTTAGTGTTCCTATATATCCTACTATTTGCATTATTACTATCGAATTTAGGTTTTTTACAATCTACTACATAATGACCATATCCATGAAAATTATGGCAATAAAATTATGAAATAGGTTTGAAGGACTTATCTTTGCAATCAACTTCAGTGCACACGAGGCATAAGATTACTTTCTTTTTTTGTCCATATCATGATTAGATTCTTTATCTTTCTTAGAATAAGTAACATTCTATTTGTCTTTAGATGTATCATCTATCTTTCTTAGATTCTTATTACTTTTAGGAGTATTGTATTCTTTCTTCTCAATAGATTTCTTGGTAGATTGACCAAGAAAGAATCCAAGTTCTATCTTGTCATAACTAAGCCTTTGTGCACATATTTTTTCTTCAATCTTATCACTGCTAGTATATAATTTCTCAAGTTGTTGTTTGGTTTTTTACCAACTCACCTTTCACAATAGTGTTTTATTTTTCTAATTCTTCATGCTCTAAATTAATAAATTCGAATTCAAATGTTACCTTTCTTAACTGAGATCTCAGATCTCCATTTTTAGCTCTGATTTCATAGTCATTCTTTCCTCCATTTTTCTTAAGACTCATCTTAAGTTCAACTATCTTCAACTCATGTTTTAGGATCTCATTTTCTTTCTTCAAATCTTCAATATCATCATTAGTGGTTTGATTATGAGGCCCTTTTTGCTTCACATCATCTATCTTGTCCTTTAGTTCACCAATATAAAATTTTGCATCTTTATATCTATCCTTTAGGCTATCTCTTTCATTAGTAAGAAGATCAATTTGTTCAAGAGTTTCTTCAAGATTTTTCTTCAACTAATCCATATCCATAGGGATTTTATTCAAGTTGTTAAGTCTCTTCTAAATAACCAAGATCTGATACCAATTATTAGAAATATATAATACTAAGAGGGAGGGCGAATCAATTTTTTCAATCTTTTTACCCACAACTAGATATTATTAATTACTTTACCACATGCATAAGAAAGTAAACCAATAATGTTGAATAGCATAAAAAACTATACACAAATAGAGATCATCAAACCATATTTTGTTAAGTAGGGAAATGTTGGCCAAGGGAAAACCCTAGTGGGGATGAAATCCACTAGCTGATTCACTATATAAAGGATCTGGTTAAGGATATTGACCTTGTTAGGAGTCTATGAAGCATGTATAGTTTCTTGAGTCCCTATTAGAAGACTAGGCCTTGTTAGAAGTTTCAACCCTATTAGGAGTTGCTTCAACCATGTTAGGAGTTGGTGGATCATGAACAAGTGTGTGCAAGAAGAGCCCACTACTCTAACATGCAACTATACAATAAGATCTTCAAGAAATAAGTATACATACAATACTAAGATACTTGTGCTTTGTAAATCTCCTGACTAATAATTCTTCATACAAGAGTGACTATACACATATCAATCTATATCATATCTCACATAATAATGCTTTGCATGATATATAATATTGCATTCACTTATTACTCTTATTTGACAAGATCATATCAAGTTCGCAATCACTAATTATTCCTTTCTCACACTTTTTCACTTCTTTATAACTTCACAAATGAAGTTCGTTACTTATACCAAACATATTCGTAAATTCTTCCTTAGTTAGCTCACATAATATCCTTGGAGTTAGCTTATTCAAAAATGGTAATTCAAAACAATAAATCAAGTCATTTGACACATTTTTCTGATATGCTCTATTCTTCATTATGTCATCACTGCATTACTAATTCCTTCATAACTTGGACTTGGTTAATCATACGAACATGTGCACTGGTATACATCATCATTATGATGTAATGCATCCCTAGTCAACTATGCAAAAGAATATTCCAAGGGAATATTCTACTATCATCAAATTTGTTATGGTGTTGTGATGTTTTCTGATACTTAGACAATTTTCTTTTACGGATGAACATGACTAATCTACAAAACAAATATGTTTCCATAAATGACAACCATGTTACTTACCTTAGTTGATTGATTGGATATATTTCCAATAGAGCTTGTGCAAATGTTTTTTACATCTATGTTGCAAGATTGTAAAGATGGTAAGAACATTAGGGATGATTGATGTAGAGAAGTTTTATGGCACAAGATTTGAGATGTGGAAGCTAAATATGGAAGATCTTTTGAATGATCTAGATCTATGGGATGTGATTGATGAGAATAAGTTGATTTCCATAGATCTAACTTTATCTACATAGTATGATATGACAAATAGAAAATCTAAAGGTCTCATCAGATTGTGTCTTGTAGACTCAATTCTGATTAATGTCCATGAAGAACCTACCATGAAGAAGTTTTGGAAGAAGCTAATTGAGATCTATCAAGTGAAATCAGTTGTGGACAAGATTTTCTTAAGGAGGAAGTTGTATTCCTTGAGAATGGAAGAAGGTGGATAGATTTCTGAGCATCTTGAAATTTTTAATATGTTGGTGACTTAGTTGACCTCAGTTGGGGTGTGGATGGATAAAGAAGAAAGGTGCCAAATATTTCTAAGTGCATTGCTAGACTCATGGGATAGCCTTTTCATGGCCATAGGGAGCACTTTATTTGTCTTGAAGTTGGAGAAAATTTTTGGTTCTCTACTTTCTAAAGAGATGAGAAGGAAGGTCTCTCTAAATGCCAAAGAGGATTTGAGTGTTCAAGGAAGACCAAAAGGAAAGAGGTAATACTAAGAATTGGCATGGCCATTCTAAGTCCAATAATAAGGGGAGATCAAAATCTTGTGGTAAGTCCAAGGTGATCTGTTGGAGTTGTGGCAAACCTAGACACTTCTAAAAGGACTGCAAAGAGGAAAAGAAAAATAAGAAGAAGCAAGATTCTAATTCTAATTCTAAGAAGGAATATGGAGATGATTTTATCATAGCCTTGGCTACTCATGTAGGTGAAAATGCATGGTTGATAGACTCAAGTGCATCTTTTCACATGACTCCTAATAGAAATTGGTTTACTAAATAAGAAAAGTTTGATGGTGGTAAGGTGTATTTGGGTGATAACTTAGTTCTTGATATTGTTGGTCATGGAAGTATTCATGTGAAATTTTTGGATGGAAGAATTAGAAGATTTGATGGTTTCTTGCATATCCTAGGACTAGAGAGGAATTTTTTATCTATTAGTAAACTAATAGATGTGGGTGTGCATGCACAATTTTCTAAAGTAGGTGGGAAAATCGTGAGAGGTGCTATGGTAATAGCAAGAGGAAGTAGATTGGGTATATTGTACCAGCTTGATGCATGCATGGTTGAGTGCAATAGTACTTCTGATAAGATTGTAAAGAGGACTACTTTTTTGGAGAAGGATAGGGTTTCTCTTTCAATAGATGGTTTTGGTTTCTAGGTACACAAGGGTGCTCTATCTACTAAATTAAAGTTACCTACAGAGAAGACTATGTTATGGTACTAGAGACTTGGCCACATAGGTGAGAAAGGTCTATGAGCCTTAAAGAATAAAAACCTTTTGAATGGGGTGAATGACTACAATCTTGATTTTGATTTTTATGAGCATTATATCTATGGTAAACAAAACCACATTTAGTTTTACTCAAGTTCTCATAATTCCTCATGTATTTTGGATCTAATCCATTTGGATGTATTTGGTCTAGATGATGTTCCTTCTATTGGTAGATCAGTTCATTATGTTTCTTTCATTGATGATTTCAGTAGAAGAACACGGGTTTATTTTCTTTGAAGTAAAGCTAAAGTTTTTAGTCATTTCAAAGAATTCAAAGAAATTGTTGAGTTGTAGACTGGAAAGAAGATAAAGTGGTTGAGAACTAATAATGGTGACGAATATTACTTCAATGATTTTGTCACATTTTGTAAAGATTGTGGTATTAAAAGAGAGAAGACAACTCCATATTCTCCAAAGAAAAATGGAGTTCTAGAAAGAATGAACATGACCTTGATGGAGAATGCTAGGAGTATGCTAAATGGAGTTAGACTAGAACAAAAAATTTGGGTTGAAGCTATAGGCATTTCTTACTACCTAAATAATGGAAGACACAAGCCTTCCTGGTTAGGCCACAAGCCTTTACTTAGACATCTAAGAGTGTTTGGTTGTGAGGTATATGCTCATGTGCCAAAGGAGAAGTAGACAAAATTGGATTAAAAAGTTGGCAAATATATCTTCACAGGATATAGTTATGGTGTGAAAGGATAAAAGCTTTGGGATCTTGTTCCACAAAAGGTATTTTACTCCAAAACTATTATGTTTAGAGAAGCTAGGCCTTCTTTTGCTACAATTCAGCCAAAATAGATATAAAAAAAGAAAGATGTGATTCAACTTCCTGCTACACTTGAGAAAATTGAATCAAGGCCCTTAGAAAGACAACATGTTAAAGAGAGATCTATGAGTTTTGAATCATCAAAGGAAGAGGGAGAACCTAGTCATTAACCTGAACGTAAACCTAAACCTGAACCAAATCTTTTTTGAAGGTCTAGAAGATAGAGGAAAGCACTAGAAAGGTATGGATATTCTCCTAATGATTGGAGGTGTATATTTTTTTTGAATGCTAATATTGATGAACTAAAATCTGTAGAAGAGGCTCTTGGTATGAATGATTCAAAGTCTTGAAATATAGCCATGGAAGAAGAGATGGAAGCTCTTAAGAGGAATGGCATATGGGACCTTGTACCATTGCTTAAAGGATGGAAGCTTGATGGTTGCAAATGGGTGTTCAAGAGGAAGATGGGTTCAGATGGAAGCATTGAGAAGTATAAAGCATGTTTGGTTACAAAAGGTTACTCTTAGGTTGCAGGAATTAGTTATGGTGATTTTTTTTTCTCCTGTAGCAAAAATGAAATCCATTCAATTTTTACTTTCTATTGCAGTAGGTTAGAATCTAGAAGTTGATCGGATGGATGTGAAAACAACTTTCCTTCATGGAGATTTGGAGGAAGAAATTTATATGACACAACCAGAGCACTTTGTGGTGAAAGGTAAAAGTCATTTGGTCTATTAATTGAAGAAATCTTTGTATGGTTTAAAAAAAAGTCCTAGGATGTGGTAGCAGAATTTTGATATGCATGTATTGAGTTTGGGATTTGTGTAATCCAAATCTAATCACTATATATACTACAAGTCTAATAGTGATTATTTTCTAGTTATTGCCTTATATGTTGATGAAATGTTGTTTATTGGAAAAGGAAAAGGTTTGATTGCAAAATTAAAATCTCAGCTCTTGGCAAAGTTTGAAATGAAAGATCTTGGCGTAGCAAGGTACATTCTAGGAATGGAGATTAAAAGAGATAGACAAAATAGAAAGCTTTGGCTAGGCCAAAGTAAGTATGTTGCTAATATTCTAAGAAGATTCAATATGTAGGATTCTAGACCATTGAGTGTTTTTGTTACTATGGGAACAAATATTTCTATCTCGTAGTGTCTTCATCCCCTTTAGAGATGGAAGAGATGGGTCGAGTACTATATCAGAGTGTTGTTGGAAGTTTGATGTATGCTATGGTCTATACAAGACTAGACATTGCCCAAGCAGTGGGAGTACTTTCCCATTATATGTCTAATCCCATGAAGAGCACATCGAGATGTAATAAAAAGAGTTCTCAAATACTTGTGGGGTACCTCAGAGTACTATATAGGTTTTCATGGAAGAGAAAACAAGCATTCCCTAGATATTTGAGGCTATGTGGATTTAGACTGGGCTGGTGATGTTGATAGAAGATGATCCACTAGTACATATGTGTTTATATCATTTGGTGGTGCAATCAATTGGATGAGAAAGAAACAAGGTATGGTCACTTTGTCCACCATAGAGGCAAAGTTTATGGAAGCTACTCATAACTACAAGAAAGTCATCTGGCTTAAGAGACTATGTTTAGATATAGTATTCAAACATAATGAAATGAAAATTTATAGTGAGAGTCAGAGTGCAATCTTCCTAGCAAAGAACCTGACATTTCATGCCAGGACCAAGAAAATTGATGTACAATATCATTTTGTGAGAGATATGGTCAAGGACAGCAAGGTGCAGCTAAAGAAGGTAGAGACTTTGGTGAATGTTGTTGATGCATTAACTAAGCCCATGAGCATAGAGAAGTTTAGATGGTGTTCAAAGTCTATGGACCTCTTGACCCCTAGAAATTAAGTCCATGAAACTATGGATCCCCTAACTCTTGCAACGTGTTCAAAAAGTGGGAGAATGTTGAGAATTGTGTCTCAACCTTGCAAGCTTTTTCTAGAAAACTCTAGTAAATTTTTAGAAAATTCTAAAATTTATTTGTGATAGATTTCCACATGTTTATGAGTTGGAAAAATGTGTATGAGTTGTTCAAAATGTGTCTACTCTCTAGAAAAATGTAGAAGGACTATTTTTAGAGTGTAAACAACTCATTATATGACTTTAATGGGGGTCTAAACTAGATGACAAAATTATGGACGAAAATGGAATTCTTGGAGTTACAAATGACAAGTGGGTAACATGTGGCATGGTTGTTTTGCACATGGTTTTGTAAGATTGCAAATAGGTTCCAAGTGGCAAATCACTATAAAAGGAGCACTTGGGGAGGTGTTTGAATCATCGAGTTTAGTTTGCAAGACTAGGTGCTAGAAGGAGTATCTCTCTGAGTCTAAGTTTGAGTTTGAGTTGTGGTGATGCACTCCTATAAGAACTTACATTTCAAGTGTATTATAATCTTCCAGATTTGAGAATACACTGTGTGGGTTTTGCAAGGTGGGCTTTTTCTCCTGAAAGGGTTCCCCGTGGTAATCATTGTGTTATGCATACATTGTTATTTTGATTATATTGTTATGCATTTTGAGATATCTACAATAGTTAGTTGAATTTTCATAATTGTCCTCTCAAAGATTAGTGTAGGAAGTGATTTTGCACACCTTTTCTTTCTTATAGGAGCATTCATGGAAATGCTTCTAAATTGAGGAAGTTGGATAAAGGAGAAATAAGTAGTGTTGAAGTAGAAGAATTTGTTGAACATTTGAAGAAAATCCATAAGGAGGTGAGGAAGCACATTATAAAGGTGAATACAAATTACAAGGCTATGGTAGATGTGAAAAGGAGGTATAAGGAATTTCATATTAGAAATGAAGTCATGCTTCATTTGGAAAAGGAGCACTTTCCACTGGGTACATATAATAAGCTAAAAATGAAGAAGTTTGGACCCTACAAGAGAGTGAAAAGGCATAATTTTGGAAATTCCTATGAAGTGGAGTTGCCTGCTAAATTAAATATTTCACCAGTATTTAAAATTTTAGATTTGACAAAGCATTATGAAGGAGGTGATGGAGATGAAGTTGCAAAAGTGTAGTGGAGTATTTCAGCAACTAGTCTAGCTACAATGGAGATTAAGGAGATATTGGATAGTCATGTTGGAAAAATTACAAGGAAAAAAAATTATGAAGAATACCATTTTCAAATGGAAAGGGAGGCTAGTAGAATATTCATCAAGACTAGCAAGAGAGGAGGTTAATCATCTTGTTCTTCCTTTGCATACCTAAGACATGACGGGTTCACTTCTCAAATTACCCTAGGTGTCTAATGTAGGAGCATCTTGGGTGTAAGACAAATCTTGCATCACCACAAAAAAATTCCTTTTTGTTTCTTGAATAAGGGTTGTCTCAGTGTAGAGTTGTTGTTTCTAGAGGCTTCATACTTAGTAAGTTAGTCATATGAGCTCAAAATGTCCTAATTTTAGAGGTGGATGTTCATCTTGGATATATCAACCTACCAATTGAGGCTTAGTGCCATTTCATGAGTATTCATGGATTTATTGTGGATTTTTGGTATGCAATTTTGGTAACTAAAATTTTGGTGCACCATTGAAGGCCTAAATGTGCCCAAATGAGGCCCAAAAACTCAACGAATGGGCACTTGCATGGATCCAAGCCCATAGATCAAAAGTTGAGGATTTTTAAAAATGGTTATAATAGCCAATAAAAACAATGGTTTGAAAGTTATGGAATTTCGAAGTTGGGCTAACCAAAAGTTTCATGATAAATGTCAAAAATGTATTTGACTAACTCTATATGTATTGTTAAGTTCTGTCGGCCCTACGAATTAAGTTTGAGTGTCTAGAACCTTCTTAGGTGGCACAACATTGCCTATTTAATAAATGCCCATACATTGTCTAGGATAGCTCTAGGTGATAGTTCACAACTTTGTCTTGCAAATTACTATAATGAAGGCACTAATGTGGGCTAGTATTATAATTATGAATTATGTAATTCCACATTTGTAGTGATAATAAGAAGCCCATATTTTATTCTCACAAATTGTTGTTATTTCTTAATTTATGTTATGTTTTTATGATATTAAGGAGAGTGCCCTTCATCAGTTCCAATTAAGTTATTGGTACCCCAAAAATAGTTATGTATGTAGAAAAGATATGTACAAATAATTCTCCAAAATTTCAATTCTTGCTTCTTAGCTGGTCTAATTCTTCTTAGGTTCAGCATCAGTTGATTCCTTGTTATGTGTGTTAGATAATATGTGTTTCCTTGTTTTATAGTAGCATTTATGACTTGTAGTGCTCCTCTCAATATGTTTTCCAAATGACTTGACCAATAGATCTTATAACCAATAATTATTGATGCAAATTTAACTTCCTAATCCAAGATATTGTTATATAATTATTTTATGGTCATTCTTATAACTTGTTATTTCTTCAATTTTAATTTTGAAATTTATTTCATGACACATTCTCTTTCGATAACTAATAGTCCTATTATCACTAGAATGATCTCCTTCATATTTTTAATTAGCTTATCTTCTTCCAACTAGGAAAATTTTCCATGAATACAAATTATCACATATTTAATCCATTCTTCATCAAATATCTTCAAAAAATGCACCAAATGAATTAATTTTTTTTTTTCCAAATGAAAATAGTTTTACTCTAGTTCTTCATCTTCATTACATAGTTTCTTATAGGCTTTGTCGGTATTTTCATCTACAAGATCCCTTGATTTGCATCAAGCATGGGTTCTGATATATTTTTTTGTTATGACTCTTGGTAGTATCAAATATAATGCTCCAATTTTGTTTTCTTTTACAACATTTAGTGGATTTAGCTAGTACTCAATTTTTCATTCTTATGATTTCTCAATCATTATTGGTGTAATTGTGCTTGTAGCCATAATGATTCTTTAAGTTTTGCAAACTTTTCACACTTCTACAAAAAATTTAAAATTTTTGTATGGCTAGGGATTCCAACTAGATCAATATGATACTTTCAAGTTCTTTATGTATGATGATTCACCTACTAGAGTGTAGCTATACACTTGATTCTTGTTCACGCAATATCTCTTGGAAGTAATGTGAAATAGTGAGATAAGAATTCCTATATATAGTAGTAGAACATGTTGGAAACTACAATTGGAATAATTGTTATGATGTCATTAATGTCAAACCTATTCATGAGATAGTTTTCTATCTGGTCTAAGTGTCATATCTATTTGATTCATGAAGAGGATTTGAGAAGCTTCTCATAACAAAATCACCTAGAGGAAAAGTTGAGTTATAAAGAGGAAACTATAAATGGACATTTCATTAGCTGGACTTTGATGAGATGTATTTGTTTTTTAATTCATGTTACAAGAGGAGAAGATAGTAATGTATGAGATTTGAAAGTGTGGACAAATATAGATCAAATGTATAGTCTTGATTAATAGACTAGAAGACTAAAGAATTTTTTTGGACATGTCGAGTGATGTTAGTGTCAAATAAACCATAGTATGTGCCAAGAAAATTTAGTGTTGACCAAGCATCAATATCAACTAAGTGATAGTATATGTGTCAAGAAAGAAGTTTCACAATGATCGAATATTTCACTGATGATCGAGTGTTAGAACACAATATTGGCAAAGGAAAAACATTTTAACTATTTGCAAGGAATCATAATTTCTATTTGACTAAGTTGATTTCTTAGGATATGGAAAGCATGTTGAAGATAAGAATCAATTAGTTGGAACATTTAATTCTAGGAAAGGATTAGGTAACAACCTAAGATATGGATTCAAAGAGAAGTCTCTAGTAAAGAAGAGATAAATAGAATGTTGATTAGTTACATTGAATCTAATGGATCAAATCATGAACCCTAAGATCTATGGTATTGATTAAGTGGAAAAAGTATAGAATTTCTTATTTAAGGAGCTACAAAGATAAACATTATGTATGTGTATGTAGAGAAACTTTTCTCATAAAGTTCCAGAGAGTTGGAGTTGTTACTAATATTGTTGACTAGAAAATCTAAGTAGAAGGCTTCACTAAGTTGAGAAGAAGTGAAGGGTGAGTGCTTAAAGAGTTTCCAAGAAAATTGAAGAGTGATGAAAATAGAGGCCAAACACTAAGTCAATACATGGGAGCTAAACAAAGATTAGTACATGTAGAGTGAGTTGTACTTAACAGATCATTTACCTGATGTTACTTTTTGACTATTTTGAATAGTATTTAAAATTCTTTAATCAAGGTTGACCTAACAGTCATAAGGACCTAACATTATATGTAAATATTTTAACCAAGTGACATTCTAATGGAATTTTCTTAACAAGGTCACATTTAACAGTGTGTATTATAACCTTTAAAAGGGTTGGCTCCTAATAGGGCTCACTTTAGGGTTATAGATCTAATGATAAAAGGGACTAATTAATAATTCAATAAAGTTCTAATTCTCTAAGAATTTTAGTTACTAGCTTAGTTGGTAGATGAATTCCCTATATCAACTAATATAGGGTCTTCCATTAAAGTTGCATATTCATCATTTTTCACCCATATCTTCTTCATTTTGTCTCTAACTTGTTCTATATTGATGTTTCCTTTCCTTTATTTTTCCTTATTGGTAGAGAGCCAATATCTTTAGTTGTATGCTACATGACCAAATTTTTGACAAATATAGCATGGAAATCTAATTGCTCTCTAAGGTTTAAAATTCCTCCTACTATCTCCCATTCTACATTTTGATGTTAGATGTCTTTCTTTCCTACATTTCAAACACATAATTTGATTGTTATCTTGTTTTCTCATGTAGTTCACTAATTTGTTAAACATCCTTATCAATGTCATCTTGGTTCCACATTCATCATCTATATGTCCATAGTGATTACATTTGTAATAGTATCTAGTAAATATTTTATCAAATGTCTAATTGACTATTTTAAATATATACTCATAGGCTTTATGTCCAAACTTATTACAATTTTAACAATATCCATTAAAGTGTGTACTTATTAAAATGTTTACTTGTCTTATCCCATAAATATTTGCAATATGACCAATTTTTTCATATTTCTAATAAGTAGAATTATAGGGCTTCTTACCTTTGTTAGATTCTTCAAGGGTATATACTTTTTATTCAGTTTTGGATGTTGATGAGTCTCCAATTTCTAGTTTAGTATTGCCAATATATCCTATTCTAGTTGTATCACTGGGTTTCCTCTATATTTCTAGTTGCTCATCAAAAAATTTCATTCTTAGTTCAAAAATTTTGAGTCTATCATTGATTTCTTTCTCAACTTTTAGATTATTCTTCAATTCATCATTTTCTTGCTTTACTTTTTTATTTTCTACTCGTAAGTATACGTTCATGTCACCTATCACTCTAGTATTTCAATTTTTTTCTTGGATCTCTTTTGTTGTTTCCAAAAGAGTGAATCTTTTTTTCTAATTATTTCTTTAATATATATCTTTTATAATACTAGTATTTCTTTAGTACTTTCAGCATCTCTCATATTTTCCAATACTTATGTCATTCTCAAGGTTTGACCTTCTTGTTCCTTCTTTATTTAATTAATCTATTCAAGTAGTTCATTATTTTTTCTTAATAGGTCCACTATAGCACCATCATCTTCCTCATAGTTGACACTTTCTTTAGATAGTTGTTTAATATTGTCAAGGCTTATTTGTAGTCATTTTGATAGTTCTTTCCTTTTTTTTAAATGAAGTCTTCAATTTTCTTTTCAGATCATGTATTGATGCAGGCAAAGGGGTGAATAACTAGGGCTAAAGGCTCACCCAACTATCCAAACCACCTTGAAAGTGTTAACACAATAGAAGCAAACACAAAGAACAGAAACCAAAGGAAGAGGATGAGAGAAATACTTTTATTGATTCATCAAAACATCTTCATACATGCCCAGCTATAAGGCCTTCTGGGTTATGGCCAATTACCAATACATTCACATTCAAAGATCCAACTAAAAATTCATACTTTTAGTTCAGCTCTCCCATGCTCTTCTCCATAACTTTTTTAACTCTAAGCCTATGCACTCTCTATATACTTGCCAAATAGGCTTATAGATTATTCTAGAACATCGCATAAGAAGAAGGTTTACCCAACAATGGTCTGTACACATCCCAAGAAAACATCTTGACATAAATGTCACAATCAAAATAATCAAGTCAGCTCAAAGAGATCACATCCAAATGCTGACACTTGGCACATGAAGGGTCACTTGGCATACACTAGGTAATTTGACACATGAAGAGTCACTTGGCATACACTGGATAACTTGTCACATAAAGGAATTGCTATAGTAACTCGGCTCCCATTGAGCGCTACAGTAACTTGGCTTCCATTGAGTGCTACATTAACTCAACTCCCATTGAGTGCTATAGTAAATCAGCTCCCATTGAGTGCTATAGTAACTCAACTCCCATTGAGTGCTATAGTAAATTGGCGCCCATTGAGTGCTATAGTAACTTAGCTCCCATTGAGTGCTATAGTAACTTGGCTCCAACATGTAGAATGAACAAAAATGAGTAAGATGAAAAGGCAACCCATGATACTCTTGCATCAAACAACCAAGGTTGAAAGAAATGACTCTCTTGAATCATTGAGAGGTCACAATGTGAGTTGAATCCAACTCAGATTGAGATATCCATGAAGCATCTTTAATAGGTTTGTTCTTCCACTTCACCAAATATTCATAGTAATATTTTCCTGTTGTGCTCTTGCCAACTCTTTGATCCAATATCTATTCAACTTCTTCAATTTTCTTCTTAGGATAATCTTCTGATACAAAAATTTCATCTTCTAACACATGATACTTATACAAATCAGAAATATTGAATATAGGAAATATATCCATGTCATCAAGTAACTCAACTTCATAAGCATTACCACTGTCAAACTTCTTCAAGATCTTACAAGGTCCAAATTTCTTCATCTTTAGCTTACTATATGTTCCAACTAAGAATCTTCCTTTCTTCAAATGAACCATCACCTCATCACCAACTTGAAAATCATGGTGCCTTCTAGACTGATCAGCATTCTCCTTATACTTCTAATTACTTTGTTCCAACCTCAACTTCACTTCCTTATGCAAAGACTCCATAAAATTAGCAAATTCTTCTCTTGTAGCACTTTTCTTTTCTTCACTAGCAACATATCTCAAATTTGATATACCTCTAGGATGCATTCTACTAACAATTTCAAAAGGTGTCTTCCTTGTACTATATTCATAGAATTATTATATGCAAATTCAGCTTGTGTTAATACCATCTCCCAATTACTTGGCTTATTCCCAACTAAAAATCTCAAAAAATTACCCAAGCTTCTATTCATGACCTCTATCTTCCCATCTATCTATGGATGGAATGTGGAACTAAACTTTAGCTCAGTAGCCATCTTCTTCCACAAAGTCTTCCAAAAATAACCAAAAAAATTACTATCTCTATCAAAAATAATACTTCTTGGTAATCCATGCAATCTCACAATATCTTTAAAGAAAAGTTTAGCAACATGCTCAGCATTTGATGTCTTCTTACATTGTATTAAATGAGCCATCTTAGAGAATTTTTCCACTACAACAAATATAGAATCATACCACTTCACTGTATTAGGCAATCCAAGAACAAAATCCATATTGATGTCAATCCAAGGTTTCTTAGGAATAGTAATAGGTGTATACAAACTATTATTTTGACTCACCCCTTTTGCAATTTGACAAACTTCACAACTCTTTACCAATTTCTAAACATCCTTATACATTTGTGGCCAATAATACTTCTCTTTTAGAAAACTCAATATCTTATCAATTCCCAAATGCCCAGCTAATCCATCACTATGTTTTTTCTTAATTAGATTCAACCTCATAGAACTTCTAAGAATACACAACTAAATACCTTTGAACAACATACCTTCTTGAATAAAATACTCATCATACTTACTTATGTGATCTATCAAATTTGGTGCTATGCACTCTCTCCACACCTTAGAAAAATTAAGATTAGCATCATACAACTCTTTTATTTCATCAAAACCAAGAACTTCAACCTTCATTTTAGTCAACAAAGATAGTCTTCTACTCCATGCATCAACAACTCTATTAGTAACTCCACTCTTATACTTGATCACAAATGTAAAACTTTGCAAGTACTCAACCCATTTCATATGTCTCTAATTCAATTTATGTTGACTTCCCGAGTATTGTAAAGTTTTATGATCAGTATACAAAACAAATTCCTTAGAAATCAAATAATGTCTCCACTTCTTCAATGCTTGAACAATGGCATAAAATTCTTGATCATACATAGAATACTTCCTTTTAACATCATTCAACTATTCACTAAAGAAAGTAATAGGCTTACCTTCTTGACTTAATGCAACTCCTATTATATTACCACTTGCATCACATTCAACTTGAAATACTTTTTTTAAATCAAGTAAAGCTAATATAGGTAATTCAACAACCTTTTTCTTCAAAGTCTCAAAACTCTTATCAGCTTCATGTGTCCACTTGAATTCCTTTTTATCTCCTCTCATTGTTTCAATTATAGCATTACAAACTATACTGAAATTCTTTATAAACTTTCTGTAAAAACTAGCCAAACCATGAAATGATCTTACCTCACCAACATTCTTAGGTGTAGGCCAATCCAAAATTTCTTTAACCTTCTCAGGATCCATCATCAAATCATCAACTGAAATCACAAATCCTAAATACACAATCTCCTCTTGCATAAAAGAACACTTTTTCAAATTAATCAGCAACATTTCCTCTTTCAACCTCTACAATACTTATCTAATATGCTCAATATGTTCTTCCTTAGTCTCGTTGAATATCAGAATATCATCCAAATAAACAATCACAAACTTACCCAAGAATATTTTTAGAACTTCATTCATCAACCTCATGAAAGTACTAGGTGCATTAGTCAAACCAAAAGGCATAACCAACCATTCATACAAACCATCTTTTGTCTTGAAAGCAATCTTCCATTCATCACCTTCTCTGATTCTGATCTGATGATAGCCACTCTTCAAATCAATCTTGGTAAAATACTTTGGTCCACTCAAACAATCCATTATGCCATCCATCCGCTACATAGGAAACTTATATTTCACTATTATCTTATTAGTGGCTCTAGAATCAATACACATTCTCCATTCTCCATTCTTTTCAGGTGCTAACATAGTAGGTACAACACATGGACTCAAGCTTTTTTTGATCAAACCTTTCTGTAACAACTCATGCACTTGTCTATTAAGTTCTTCATTCTTTATAGGTATCAATCTATATGGTGCTTTTTTTGGCAAACTAGCTCCAAGAATCAAATCCATACAATGACTTATGCTTCTTACTGGAGGTAAACCATCAAGAATATCATTAGCAATAATGTTTTTATACTCATTTAGCAATTCTATAATTTATACTAGTACTCGGCTATCAGTGTCTAATGTCACTTGTTCATTACTAGCTTCTATTGCTTGGCCATTACTACCAACACTCGGTCCTCTAAGAACTATGGAAAAATAGACTTCATTCCTTTTCATTTCCTTTTCAAATTGTTTCCCATTAACCATGAAAATTTTTATAGTAGTACAATTAACCTCATCTAGACTTTCAATCAAAGGCAGCAATGTTTGTTTCTTCCCATTTACCCAAAGAGTATATTGATTCAATCTTCCATCATGTATAGCATATCTATCATATTGCCAAGGTTTACCCAACAAAATATGACAACAATCCATAGGCATAATATCACACAAAACTTCATCAAAGTAATGTCCAATTTTGAACTTCACAAGGCATTGCTCACTTATCAATATCTTATACTCATCTTTGATCCATGAAACATGATAAGGTTTGGGATGTTTTAGCCTCTACAATTGCAAATTGGTAACTAGCTTTTCTAATGTCAGATGTGTAGAACTTCCATTGTTAATGATCACTTTGCAGCATTTTCTAGCCATCTTACATCTTGTCTTGAAAAGACTTCTCCTTAAAACAAGTTCCTCATCACTTCCCTTATTACATAAGGTTCTTCTCATCATTAGATTTTATCTAGCCTCAGGTCCACTTGGTTAACCTTCAATGCCTTCTTGAATCACAACATTTTTATTACCTTGCCTACTTTTAGAGGATCTACATTCAAAAGATCTATGTCCCTCTTTACCACATTTGAAATAGTACCATGAAATCCACCTCTAGAATAGGAATTACCTCTTCCTTGGTAAGAATTAGTACCTCAACAATAAGAATTACCACTTTTCCATTTAGTCTTGATTTTTTTATCATTCTTCCATTCAAATTTTCCCTTATCCTACATAGAACTTTCAAATATGCCACCATCACCATAAGATCTACCTCTACCTCTTTGGAATCTACCACATCTACCTCTTTGTCTTTGTTCATGCTTATTTTTCAAGATCTCCTTAGCCTTCAAGGCATATTGGTATGCTTCTTCCACACTTTCCAACTTCACAAAAATTATTTCATCTTGAATTCTAAATCTCAATCCATTAATGTACCTTGGAATTTTCTCAACATCATCATCTACATGTCCAGATCTAATGTCCAATCTATAGAATTCTTTGGTATATTCTTTCACAATCATGTCCTTTTGTTTCAAATTTTGCATCTTTCTCAATAGGCTAACCTAGTAATTAGTAGGGAGGAATTTGTTCTTTACCTTGTTCACCATCTTTGGCCAAGTTTTGATCTTCTCCTTTCCTCTCCTTTGTCTATCAGTTTGCAAGTGCTCCCAACATAGTGATGCATGACCTTTCAACCTAGTGGCTATAATCTTCACCTTTCTATTATCAAGAGTGTTTTCATACTCAAAGAACTTCTCCATATCAGAGATCCAATCCAACACAATATTGGTATCCAATTTTCCATCATAAGGAACAACTTCTATAGCAGGCTTTGAATTTTCCCTAGACAACACTCACAACAATCTTTCCTCATCTTGAACTTCTTTAGGTTCTAGATTATGGTTTGGTGTTGTTGCTTCATCATCACTTACATCATTAAGATATCCTCCTCTCCTTTGGGCTATCTCCATAGCATCTAATCTCCTTGCAATTTGTCTCAACTGATCCAATATAGCATTATCAACATTATTTCCTTTACCATGAACCATCTTTACAAATTAGGTTCTTGCAAGATTGTAACCCTCTGCAAGTTATAGGTCAAATCTACAAATCTACCACCCTACAACCAAATCCAATACAACCAAATCCAAATCAAGGTTCTACACTATCCAATCTCCACAAGGACAAATCCCAAGCTCTATTACCAACTAACATAGGAAAAGGGGTGAATAACTAGGGCCAAATGCTCACCCAGCTATCCAAACCACCCTGCAAGAGTTAACATAATAGAAGCAAACATGAGGAACAAAAACCAAAGGAGGAGGAAGACAGAAATACTTTTATTGATTCATAAAAACATCTTCATACATGCCTAGTTGTAAGGCCTTCTAGGTTACAACCAATTACAAATAAATTTGCATTCAAAGATCCAACTACAAATTTGCACTTTTAGTTCTGCTCTCCCATCCTCTTCTCCATAACTTTTTTTAACTCTAAGCCTAAATACTCTATATATACTTTCCAAAATGGCTTTCAAATTATTCTAGAACTGATGGGGACACAACCCAAGTACAAAATGGACACAACAGAAAAGGGAAATTGTATTAACTGAAAAATTAGCTAGTACATTTAGTACAGAGAAAATAAACTTCAAAACATGCCCTAAGGGCTTACAATAGCATAAATGTGGAGATAATTTCTCTTTTCAGTACCTCCTCTCAAACTCCACTCCGAACTACCTTTTATAATGCCAAAAATCTCCTTAAATAGACCCCGAAGGGTTAAGGACTAGGAGTAAATTCTAGAAAGTGCTAGTAGGCATCCACTGACCAAATAGAAGGTTCCAGAAGCTGCGTTAGAAGTTGACACAAATCTAGAAGAATCCAGAAACGGTAATCAAACTTTCGGGAGGCATAACTTTTGAACCATAGCTCCGATTGACGAATCATTTACATTTTTGAAAAGCTCTCAAAGAAATCTATAGCCCTATGGACTAGCTTTACTCGTCCCCCATTTTTTTGGCCCTTTTTGAGGTCATTTAATGCCCCTAACCTGACTTTGAAGCATTCTTAGAAGGTCTCCACAACCCGAAAAATTGCAATAACTTTGAAACCGTGGAGCCTTTTGACCTGATTCTTTTTCTGGAATGCTCTAAATTACAATTACATTCATCTAGCCAATTTACACCTCCTAGTTCACCAAAATGATGGCTCAACTACATACTCCTATTTTTTCAAGATTTACTCGAACACTGATAGTGGAACTGTGAGAGTTGGAACCTTTATTTGACCCAAATGGGTATCCAAAAATGAAAACACATGAAACAAAAACTAAGTCTAAGTAAATTTTTTGGGTGACATAGGATTGCCCTTATACCTCTGGATGCTCCTGCATCAAGAACATTACATAAGAGGAAGGCCTACCCAACAATGGTCTGTACACATCCCAAAAAAAGATCTTGACATAAATGTCATGATCAAAATAAGTCTTGCAAGTTGGCTCGCAGAAATCACATCCAAATGGTAACACACAGCACATGAAGGAATTTCTATAGTAACTTAGCTCCCATTAAGTGCTATAGTAACTCAACTTCCATTGAGTGCTATAGTAACTCAGCTCCCATTGAGTGCTATAGTAACTCAGCTCCCATATAGTGCTATAGTAACTTGGCTCCCATTGAGTGCTACAGTAACTCAGCTCCAACATGCAGAATGAACAAAAATGAGTAGGATAACAAGGCAACCCAAGATGTTCCTACATCATGTATCCTCTCATTAGTATGTTCTAGGGATTAGTTTAATTGATTCTGATACTTGTAACTTTACATTATCATAGATCTACTCTCAAGTTGTTAAACATCCCTTCTAGAGAGCCAATTATTTGATACCAATTGATGGAAAGATTTAGATAAGTTATTAAGAGGGGGTGAATTAGTACTACATGATTTTATTATTAATTTCAGCCTTTCAACCATAAATTGATAAAATATAAATTACTTTTACTGATATCTTTTTTGTCACCAATTAGTTTTTTGATATGCAATAAATTATTAGCTATTACCAAAATCTTAAGTTTTCAATGTAATGAACATGTAACATGAATATTCACATGCATAATACTTAAAATGGTATTTTGGTCTCACAGAAAATACTTGGTCAAAGGGGGAAATGTGATGGGGATGGTACCCATAGCTCATCACTATAGTAATAAGGTGTTTGGTTAAGGTGTCCTTGATTCTATAATTGTGTTCTTCTCTCTCTAATTTTTGGTAATGCGTAACAACAACAACTCAACACACTTTTCTATTTTTACTTGATTACTCTTATAGTATTCCTTATTTCCTAAACCTAATTATGGTTCCATAAATTTTCTTCTTGAATCTTTATTAAACCATTTTGACCTTTGATTTCATCCACAAATATTTTCTTGCCATCCCAATTAAACATTATTATTATTCACTAACACTTCTATCAATTATGTACCCAAAACTCTTTACCTTTTTTTGTAAATCATTTTGAATGATTCCTTGATAAAAAAAATTCACTTCTTATTTTTCCCAAATTCACAATATATATTTATATCATGTTCATATCTCTGATAGTGATTATTTTTACCAATTAGCTTTATTCACCTACTATTTACTGATAATAATTGAGTTACCTAATAACACTCTTTATCTTTCCTTTTCTAATATTAGCCTCAATTCTCTTATATGATTTATCTTTTTACCTATATGTTGAACTAGTCTTCCTATTAACTTAGCTTCTTTCTAGTGATATTTTACTTCTATACTAACTTCTTTATCATTTGATTTTCCAGCAATGAAAACCATATACAAAATCTTCATTAATAGCATGTATACGATTTTGTCAAATAGCACTATAAACCCTCAATATTAAATACTACTAAGTTCTAGAATATTGTGGAAAACCTATATGATGCATGTGTGATTTCATTTAAATCCATAAACATACCTAATATTGACCCTAATCTTAATCATCTTCTCTACATTGCAATCATGGTCAATGACTTTCCAGTCAAATGGGTCATGATAGATAATGGGTTGGCTCTCAATTTATGCATCCTAAAAAAATTAAAACAAGTGGGATATAATAAAGTAGACATAATGAATGACATAATCACCATCAAGCCATATGACAACTTGAAAATAACTTCAAAAGGCACTATCTTGTTTCCTATCAAACTAGGCCTAGCCACTTAGGAAACAATTTTCCACTTTTTTGATCTTGACCTCCCCTAGAACTCCCTCCTTGGCTAACCTTGGATTCATTTGATGAAGGTCATTTCATCTACTTACTATCTATTAGTTAATATTTTTCCCTTGATTTTAAACCATAAAGAGGGAAATTCTTGATAAAACAACTGATTCAATTCCCACAAAGGCATAAGGAATTCTCTACTTAGTATTGCTTTGAAATAATAATTAGGAGCAGCTACCATTTTGAAAAATATTTGTTAATTCCTCTTTTGAGGGAAAACCTTCTAGATGAGTATTTTTCTAGAAAATACTAAAAACCTTCAAAAAATCAATTCATAAAAATGAAGAGAATGTGTAGTCTAAAAAACCATTCAAATCTAACAACGATAATCATCCACATGATTAATCATTAAAGATGAAAGCAACTTAGTATTTATCCTTCTTCCCTCAAACACTTTCAACCTCAAAAAAAGATTTTCAACTATAATAAGACAATGCAAAGCTTTCATAAATGACTTTCTCCACAAGAACACAAATTGCCAAAGAGTAGATAGCAATACCTATTCTAGAAAGACTTCAACATATAATACTGCAAAATTTTATATTACTTATCATATAAAAAATATGCTTAAAGTTCAAAGCACAAATAATTAATCAAAAATAGTTCTGGTTTCATATGTACTGAGAGTTCACCATTTCTAGAAGTTAGCTATTACATATATAAGCTCCCCAAGACTAGACAGCTGAATCCAAAATTACCCTATGAGGAGTAGATAGTTTTTTGGTTATCAAACCATGGTAACTGACTGAAATAAAATAAAGTAGAGAAATTAAAAGATAGCTAATATCCAACTAGAAGACTCCAAGTGTCACAGTACTTTATCTATGCTAGCGATAATTCTTCCAACTTTCCAACTTTCATATGTAGTAGTAAAGGATGAGATAACTGATTAGTGAGGTAGGCCGAGATAATGCCACTAGCATTTATTAGCCAAAAGGCATTCTTTGATTGTGAATGTCATTTTGTGTTAGTCTTCTTTAAAAACTAACTAGAGAATCCATCAAAGAAGGACATCATTTCTAAGCCAACAACTATTTGAAGAATCTGGTCCATAATTGGTAAGGCAAAGTTGTCCTTCAGGCTTGCTTGATTCAGGTTCCTAAAGTCCACATAGATTCGTATCTCTCTACTTTTCTTCCTTAAGGGCACTATATTATCCACCAAGGTAGAGTGATGTATTGGGAAGATAATGTGTGCTTTAAGCATTTTATTAATTTCTTTAAAAATTACATCTGCCACTATTGGATTGTAGGTCCTTAATTTTTGTTTGAAAGGTGAAGTACCTAGTTTCAAAGTGATTTTGTGCTTAAGTTGCCCTCCTCTAAAAGTTTGTAGGTCTTCATAAGACCACATGAATAAATCTTTGTATTATTTTAGTAACTTGGTGAATCATGTTTTCTCATCTCCATCACACCAGATCCCCAAATTTACCATCTTTGGATTGTCATCATTGCTTAGATTTATTTTCTCGCAATTGTCATTTTTAATATCTCTGGAAGTTGAAGTTTTTGTTGAATAAACATATTTATTTTCAAAGAGCTTCTCAAGTACTAGTCCTTTAGGTATCACATTACCCTTGAGATGAATAACACCTTTTGTCTCTCCAATAGTGGTATTAGGGTAGAACTCATGGCATTCTAATTCTAAGCCAATTTTCTACACTTTGCAAGTAACTTTTGATATGGGCATCATCTCTAAATACCTACCATGAATTGTTATTGTTAAGAACACTTAGCCTATGAATAATCTCTATAGTGTATTTATTAGTCACAAAGTTAGGATGAGGAATCAATAAGGAAGCTAACACTTTTAAGAAACCTACTCTTGTGTTGAGCACTCTCGGTATTGATTCTATAGAGAAGGCATCAAACTATTCGAGCTCATCCCATGCCCAATTTTTGTAGTGCCTTAATCTTTCATTTTTTTACTGAGAACAGATTCTTCACTTGCATTACTATCAGCTTAGCATCTCTTTTGGCTTTGAGTAGTTTTATATTCCTTCTATTTGCTTCTTCTAATCCTAGCAACAGATCCTCATACTCCACCATATTATTTATGTTTTCAAAAGCTAGTTTGAAAGAGGAAGGGAAAAATTTTCCCAAAGGAGAGATTAAAACTATTGCCAACCCTTGACCTACTTGAGCAACAACTTCCATCAAACTCCAAGACCCAAGGTGTATTAGTATATTCTAGCTTGATCCTTGTTTCTACAATTTTTGGCATAATCAAATAATTAGCAAAATCAATTTGTTGATAGAGGATCTAAGATTTAGGGTCAATTAGATGGGAAAACTATATATTTGGACTTGGCTTCAGGAAATAGAGTTACTTTTTCCTTTCCTATGGGTATGATCGCTTGTGACCAATCCATTTTGACTTCTCCCCCTAAATCCTAATTGAAAGTTCTACTAAGGAGCATGCCTTAACTAGTAGGGATGTCTGCTACCAGGATGGTGAGCTTTATTCTCTTCTTAGGGAAAGCTACTAAAGAGACTTGAGAATCCTTAATTTGGCCCAATAGAGGTACCTATTTGGAGTCCATTGAATAAAACTTACCAATTTTTTTGGTTAGAGGTAGGTCAAGAGCTTTAGCTACTACTGTTGGCATTATATTGTCTAATGCCCCTAAATCTATGATACAATTTCTTAGTTTGAAGCCATGTAGGAAAAGAGATACATAGAAGGGGTTAGGTTTTTCTCTATAAGATGTCTTTGGTCTCATTTTCTTGGGTTGATTTTTTTCTTTATGGGGATCTAGATTTTTGGTTTTGATTTCTTTGCTAGAAGATACTATATTTTCTTGCTTCATGGAAAAATTTGATGAAGGCTGATGGACATAGTCAATTAATTTTTTGATTTCAATAGGGTTCACCCTCAAATATTTAGTAGGATAAATTTGAATTCTAGATGCTTTGCAAAACTCAACAATATCAAAAGTGAGTTAGGATTAGACCTTTTTAGAATCTCAGTTGGAGAAGATTGAGCTTGTGGTGTTTTATTACCACCTTCTACTCTGGCTTTGAAATTTTTTGCTTGAGTAGGTACCACAGTGTTCTTGTATGGAGGATCAACTTTTTCTCTAGTCAAGACTAAACATGAAGGTTCTTCTAAATTAAAAGAATGTCACCAGCTCTGGTTGAGTCAGACTTGTACTCAATGTAGTAATTTATGGATTCTCCAAGTTCTTTAGAAGTATCTTCCTCTATTATCACATTTTTTGTGGCTACCTTTTCCACTTCTAGTTGTTCATGCCTCACATTCTTACGACATGTGGCCCACTCATGATCACTGGTAAGGTGAAAAATATACATGATGCTTTTGTAGGGGGGGGCTCAATTTGAAGTCTTTGTTGACTAGGGGGAAGGTTATATTATTTCCCTTGATTAGGAGTACTTTGATTAGGAAATCTTTGCGGGATGTCTTTGTAAGGAAATTAAGCTTTTTGGATTTACTTCTTTATAGCTATTATACCATTTACTAGCTTCTAGATTAGTGAACCATTTGAGGAAGAAGATGATGTTTGAGAGTTTAAGACTTGCACATCCTTCTTCCATTTACCAGATATAATAAGATCATATTCTAACTCTATGGAAAGAGCTTAGGATGCTCCAAGTGCTGTGGGATTCACTCTTCATCAGAAAAGCCACATCCAGGGCATGGCATTCAACAAGAAACCTTTCTAGTTCTCATCATTGGGCTTGATAGTATTAGGTATTTGATGCAAGGCTTTACTGAATCTAGCCATGAATTCATGAATGGGTACATGTATCTTCATTTTCATCTAGCTCAATTTCATAAGCAAGGAATTAGTATCATCAACTAACTTGAACCTAGCTTCAAAGGTAGTTTTCATGGTATCCCAAGATGTGATGGATGCATTGGGTAAGTGGTGAAACTAATTAGTTATTGAGTCTATCAATGTTTGGATGAATAATCTTACACTAACATCCTCTATTGCTACCACCAATATGCCACATGTGATATTGAAAGCATTTAGATGCTCTTCAGGTGACTTCTTTCCATCCCTACTAAATCTAGAAGGCACTTCTTAGGATCTTTTAGGCAATCTTCCCATATTACCTGCTAGATGCAGAAGGCCTATAGTGGCACCTCAAGGCTGATTGAGAGACATTAATGATAATCTAATATTAAGACGGAGGATATTAATAGTAGAGGGGATCAAGGTTCCAGGGATGATCAAGGATTGGACAGAAGATGATTGGTTGTCACCTTTAGTAGGGGATGATGGTCTACTAGTGGTTTTGAAATCAATTCTTTCTAGGTCTTCAAAATCATCATACACTAGACCTGAGAATCTATCAGTCTAAGTATACCTCTTCTTTGTTAGGGTGGCAGGAAAACACTACAACTTAATCATATCAATTATTTATATGAGCAACTCTTGCTACAACTACTTCTTCTTGAGCTACCAGAATCCCTCTAATCCTCTCTTCTATTTGATCTTCTCTTTCTAGTTCTAGTTACACTTGGAGGTATTGTTGATTATTGACTCAATTAGCCAAAGAACAAGCATTAAAATCAAAAATAATATCTTCTTGTGTATCTAGAAACCCTAGATTTAGTTGCAAAATAGGAAACTAATTGTGGTTAGGAAGAACAATTTTCCAAAATCATAGACTTCATTAGAGACTTTAGGGAATGTGATTTTGGCTTTTCACTGTCTAGTGGAGTAGCCAAAAAACTATAAGTTAATATTATTTCCCTTGATTGTAAACCATAAAGAGGGAAATTCTTGATAAACCAACTGATTGAATTCTGAGAAAGGTGTAAGGAATTCTCTGCTTAGTATTTCTTTGAAATATTATTAGGTGTAGCTATCATTTTGAAAATATATTCATTACTTCCTCATTTGAGGGAAAACCTTCCCCATGAGTATTTTTCTAGAAAATGCTAAAAATATTTAAACAATCAATTCATAAAAATGAAGAGAATGTGCAGGCTAAAAAACCATTCAAATCTAACAACAATAATCATCTGCATGATTAATCATCAAAGATGAAAGCAACTTAAGATTTATCCATCTTCCCTCAAACACTTTCAACCTCAAAACAAGATTTTAAACTCTAATAAGATGATTCAAATCTTTCACAAATGATTCATCTCCACAAGAACACAAATCACCAAAGAATAGATAGAAATACCTATTCCAAAAAGACTTTAACATATAAAACTATAGAATTTTATATTACTTATCATAGAAAAAACAACTTAAAGTTCAAAGCACAGATACTTAATCAAAAATAGTTCTAGTTTCATATCTATCGAGAGTCAACCATTTCTAGAAGCTAGTTATTACATATATAAGCTCCCTAGGGGTGGATAATTAAATCCAAAATTACCCCACTAGGAGTAGATAGTTGTTTGGTTATCTAACCATGCTAACTAACTAAAATAAAATAAAGTAGAGAAATTAAAAGATAGCTAATATCCAACTAGAAGACTCCAAGTGTCACGGTACTTTGTCCATGCTAGTGATAATCCTTCTAGCTTTCCAGCTTTCATATGTAGTAGTAAAAGATGAGCTAATTGATTGGTGAGGTAGGTTGAGATAAGAAATCCTCTATTTCTAGACTTCTTTCTCCTTCTTTATCTTCACAATCTTTTCTTTATGCATCTCTAGGTGCTTTTGGTTGATTATTAGCATGGCCTCAACATGTGCAATGTTGGAAAAATCTTATCTTGTAGGCATTTTCTTCCCTTGCACCTCTAGAAATTTCTTCAGTGTCTACCTGACAATATCTTATGTAGGGGAAAAGAGTCTTTATCCTCTCCTACACATTTTTTATGGAACCACTTTAGGTATCCAAGGTTTACGTCATCTATTAGCTCAAGCCCAGGTAGTATTTCTTTGATTTTGGCTATCCCGTGCATAATCACCTCATTTTTATATTTGATAAATTCTTTGATTATATAGAGAATTTTATCATCCATATCAGCCATAGGGCACTCAAAGAGAAACTATTATAATCCATACTATTGTATTTCTCCAATCCAAAATAATTCGGTCACCCAATTACCTCTCCCTTTCTCATATCCTTCAATGTTTGATTCAACCTTCCTAACAATAGTAGAAGTCCCCTTTCAGGTTTAATTCAAAATATTCACCTATTTTATTATTTTTCTTGCACAAATTGGGTCCATTCTTCAAATGTCTTGGCACTAGCTTTTCACTTTTGTAGATTATCTAAAAAATGTTGGTTGGCTAGAGATTTAATGTCAACATTATTGGACATCTCATTGATTGGCTTTGGTTCTGGATACAGAATGGCATTGATGTACTAAGACATATTTCTCATAGCTTCTTTTATGTCCTATCTATCCTTGGCATCTTTCCACATCTAGTCAACAATATTTTTGTTAGATGCCTCAAATATTTTCATATCCACTATTCTGGTGCCCTTTCCTAGGTCTACTTCTTGGAGCTTATCTTGGGGAGGTTTGGCAATTTCTATTGACCATTGCCCTGTGTTCTTGTCAAAGTCAATTTGAGAATCTATTTTTTCTTTGTTTGCTTTAGAATATTCTCCAAGAAACTTACTTACTAGATCATCCATCAGCATGGAGAGTGGTACCATACTTCATTTATTCCCTATAGAAGTTTCTAACCGTTTGGGTATCATAATTTCCTTTCCAAGTGTAGCAGTGGTATCAATTAGAGTCAATGTATCTGTTGGTGCACTTCCTCCTTTAATTATTTTTTATTGGTCTTTAGTTGTGTCATATATATCAAGGCCATGGATATACTCTATTACAATCTCAACTTCCATAGAATCATAGTCTATTGTGATTCTACTTCAACTTCTAATTTGCTTAGCCTTTTTCCTCTTGGTATTTGAGCATGTAGTCATTTAGTGCTCACTATCTTAGGTTGAACTTAAAGTTGGAATTGAGAAACAAATGCTTCAGCTTCAACTTATTTTTTCCCTGCAATAGGCTCATCAATGTTATAGTTAGAGGAGATAGTTATCTCTTTGGAAGGCTTATTTTGTCTAACTTTTGAGTGCTTTTTATGGGTTTATTGAGTAGACGCTTGATTTTTTTTCCTTTCAACTAACCCTTTTTCCTCTTCAATACAACTACCATCCGAGAATATAAATCATCTTCCTCTCTTTTTTTCTAATCTAGTTTAGGGATAGGGAAACACTCAATATGCTCAATATATAGGGGATCAACCACCTCTTTGCTATTGTCTTCTTCAACCCTATTGGTGTCAAGATTAATTTTGAATGTTTGTACTTGGCCCATGGTCATTCTTGTAAGAATCAATAATCTTTCCTTGGTTGTATGTATTAAATGGGATGAACTAAGGTATCCATTATGTTGTTTGTCCTCTAGTCCACATGTGAGGACAAGTCTTTTTTTGTAATTCCTTTATTAAGGAAAATAGTTTTTTCCTCCTTAAGAGGATTATGATGCTTTTTATGCACACACTTATGAATGTGGCAATCATTCACATGGGAGTTACAAATAACTCCTCTTATCATCTCTTTATAAGAGATGCTTCTATCTCATTATCTACAACACATAATCATGATGTAGTTCATGTAATGAGCACTTTGACTCCACCTTATCTTTTTCTCTCTCTCCCTTCATTCTTTAGGCATTTTCCTCATTCATATAATTCACAAGGGGTTTTCTTTGCTTTCCCCTTTCAAAATCCTTGTCTCCTCTCTTGTGTTGATCTTGGAAAGCTCATATAAAGTATGGTAATTATGTTCATCGCAAACTCTCTTGGATCACTTTATGGTTCTTTATTTTTAGTTCATTTTTATTTTATTATTTCTAACAATTCTTGACTATAATCTCTTCCTTACTTCAAATTTTTCAAAGCAATTAGCCTATTAATCCTCTAATTGAGGAACATGCATTTTTGAGGTTTACTTTGGCAAAACCCATATAATAAAAGTCTTTTCTGAAAAAGTAGGGCTTGAGGCATATATTGGACATTGTTGACTTCATCAACATAGCCTCTTTGACATTGGGGCATCTGTAGTGGGCAATCTCCATAGGAAATAGAAAAGCAGGAGTTTTCTTAATGTTCTTAGATAAATCCATAACACTAATGAGTTGCCTATAGATTTTTTATAAGATGACATTATCTAGGCAATAGCATGGAAATTTAAAAGGTTCGCTAACAAAGCCTCCGACTCTGAGATAAGTGAATCTAGGAAATTGGATATAATAACAACCATAAACTTTAATAGCTTGCATAGCTTCTAGCTTAGATAGCCTACAATTTTCTTTACCCCAAAGCTCAAAAACTAGCTTCCATAGAAACACATCATTAATTCTCTAGAAATCCTTATAAGGTCCCCTAACCTGCAAGTTTCTATAGTATTGGTAAATAGTCATGTCATCTATACAAGGCTCATGTGGGAAACCTTCCTATTCTTTAGACACAACTAGGATGTAAACCAAAGAAAAGGACATGAAGAATAGGCCAAAGTTATTCAAACCTTGAAGGCCCTTATATAGCCCTTCAGCCATCAAATCTTCCCAATCAATGAATTTCTCTCCTTCAACAATTTTTTGGATGAACAAGTACATCAAATACTCCTAGTGAAAGGCATGCTTATTTCCTTTTATTCTATTGAGCAAAAGCACTATGTCAACAATTTCCTTGATATAATTTCAATGGGTAGTGGCTTGGGTAACATTGACCCTCCTAATCTTGCCTTTAAAATATAGGTTTGTGTCATAATAGAGTCATAATTCTTCTTGTTTTCTCCATACAAGTGCTCGATTTCTTCAAATGTCCATGGCTCATAAGGCTCTTTATGAGGAATCTTTCAGGATGAGCTGACTGTGACCTTATCAACTCTAGCCAAAACTTTTCTTGTGACTTTCTTGAGACACCTAGTAAGGGGGTCATAATGGCTTGCACACTCAATAATCAATTTTGGGCATTCTATGGAGGACGAGAATGTTGTGGCTTCTATAATACCCCAAAATTGGCTCATTGCCATGATACCAATTATGGTCTTCTTTTTTTAATTGCTAAAGTCCTATTTCATTAGGCAAATTCTTGTTCTAATATTTGCTACTTGACTTAATTATCAGATGCAGAAAATCCTAATCTGCATTCATCATATTGCCTATTTAATTCCTACAGTAATCACTCATATTGGACACATTAAACCTATTTGATTTAAATTTAATTTAATCTAAAGTATTCATACTTTATTAAATTAAATTATCTCCTAAGGCTAATATACTATGGGGTTGAATTTATTTAACTTAATAAATATACCTATTTTAATTAATTAAATAGAAAAGCTATTTCTAATTAATTAAGCAAAGTTATTTAATTAAATAGGAAGTCATTCCTAATTAATTAAATGAAGTTATTTAATTAAATAGGAAAGTGTCTCTAATTAATTAAATAAAATTATTTAATTAAATAAGAAAAGGTATTTATGAGAGCATATCTCATTTTATTAAATTAAATATTCTTCCTAATTCTACTCTTCAGTTCAAAATGGAAACTTTGAGTGAACTACTTATCAAAATTAGAATCAATCCAATTAACTTACTCTCTCACTCATGATAAGTTCAGTTGACTACTCATCACACTCAGATCAGAAATAGTTCACTTCACCTGCACAAGGAAGTTTCAATCTTAACTGAATCTTTGCTTCAATCCTAACTGTCGATCTGAGTTGATCCCACTTATTGATGGATTCCATGAATTCTATTTAAGGGACTCATAATTCCTTATCAAAAAAGGTTGAATCTTGTTGCTATCAAATTGCTGTTGAATTTCATAGTCACTTTTGCTCACACATTTTCATACATTCATACTTTTAGCTTAATCTCATCTAGTTCTTAAAAATGCATATGGTTAATCTAGTTTGATTTACATGTTCTTAGATTAATTGCATCTTTCACATAGAGTAATTGCATATCACATAGATTAATTGCATTTCTTTAAATCCTTTGTTCTTAGAGGGTCTAATTGCTTATACCTCAAATCTAAGGATATCTAATAAGCAAAATCTCTTTAGATAGAAGGCAACAGTTCGCCTTCTTAGACTATTCTTGGGTGAACAATCTCATGTACACTCCAAGATGAATCTGCAAATAAGGATCATGTTGAAGTGTGTGTGTTAAACAGAGGCCACATATTCATGCACACATTTCTGGTACCCACACATGGGTTATGTTCTTTGATGGGTCCTTCACACAAAAAGGATTAGGTGTTGGATTACTCTTTATTACACCACAGAGATACTCATTTCCCAAAGCGTAAAAGATTTTGTTTCCTTGTACAAACAACATTGTTGAATACGAGGCTTTGATCAATGGCATGAAAATTATGGCTGAATGGAGAGTGGATCAGTTAGACATCTTTGGTGACTCTCAGCTTGTCATCAACCAAGTTAATGATGTGTACCAAACAAAAGATGAGAAACTAATTCCTTACAAGTGCATGGTTGATGACTTAAAGAGGTATTTTGTACACATCACCTTCCAGCAAGTTCTAGGAGTAGATAATAATGCGGCTGATGCCATGGCTACTTTGGCCTCCCTACTACAAATGCCTAAAAATGATCTCTAACATGAGTTCTTGGTGGAAGCATTACACTACCCAGTCTATAACACCCCTAATTCCAGGATGATCTATTCTATTGTTGGACAATAATCATCCCGCTACCATCACATTTATTCTTATCTCTGTAATCAAACCATTCTGAAAGGTCTAACCCGAAATGAGAAATGTTGCCAAATTTGAAATGCTTCACATTATGTCATTATTGCTAATAATATGTATAGGAGAGGTCTTGATGGAACACTCCTTAGGTGTTTAGAACTTGAAGATTCCAAATGTGCACTAATTGACGTTCATAAAGGCATTTGCGAATCTCACTCCAATGGCCTGACACTAGCTCACAAGCTCCTTAGAGCTAGTTACTATTGGCCTAAAATGGAGCAAGAAGCTATTAAGTATGCTAGATCCTACAAGTAATGTCAGCTACATGGGAATCTAATCCATGCTCCAGCTAGAGAGTTGATTCCCTCTACTACAACATGGCCATTTCAACAATGGGCCTTTGACTTGGTGGGGTAGATCCACCCAACCTCTTCTAATGGAGATAAGTTCATTATCATGGCTATAGATTACTTCATGAAATGGGTAGAGGCAATACCTCTCACAATTGTCGATGGCAAAATTGTAGCACTTTTTATCACAAACTACATCATTTTCAGATATGGTGTACCATCCTCAATCATTACTAACAATGGAGGAAAATTCAAGAACAAAGACCTCAAGGAACTATGCAAGAAATTCAAAATCACACAACATTGGTCTCCCATTTATTACCCTCAGGGTAATGGCCAGGCTAAGGCATCCAATAAGGCAATCCTCAACATTCTTCATCGCACAGTTAGCAAATTAGGGAGAGGCTAACATCTCCAAATTAATCCAGCCATGTGGGCATATAGGACAAGCTTCAGAACTCCAATGAGCATGACTCCCTTTGCTTTGGTGTATGGAGTGGATGTTGTGCTTCCAATAGAGGTTGAGATTCCTACCTTGAGAATCTCTATGAAGGGCCTTATTATTGATGATGACTATAGGATAGCTCGACTTCAAGAGTTTTTGTTACTAGATGAATTTTGACAAGTGGCATGTGATAATTTATGAGCATATCAACAACGAATGTCAAGAAGCTACAATTGGAGGGTCAAGCCACATGGCTTCCAGCTGGGTGATCTCGTCTTGAGAGAGAACCCTAAGAATCAACAACATCAAGTCTAAATAGGGAAGTTTGAATGAAATTGGCCCGGTCCTTACATCATTACTATAGTATATGGATCTAGCACCTAGCAGCTTTCCACAACCGAAGGAGAAGTGCTCAAAGAACTTGTTAACACTCTCCACCTAAAGTAGTTTTACAGTTGATCTAATATAAGTAGCTATTTGTACATATCTATATGTCCTTAAAAAAAATGATTAAAAAATTTTAAAAAGTCCTGAAAAAAATATTTACCCTAGTGAAAACCTAGCAATAGGCAGCTTGGTAACACCAAAAAAAAGTGAAAATCCAAAAATGTGAAAAAAAATTCAAAAAGAGAAAAAATACAAAAAATTGAAAAACAAAAAAAGTGCCATAGGTGAAAACCTAGAAACATGCATCATGGTAGCAAAAAATGGAAAATTCTACCAAGAAGGTGAAAACCTAGTAAACAAGCACCTCTTGTTCCCAACACTCCATCTTGCAGTGCATCTTCTAGCTTTCTGTATAGTCACTTTCATGCTTTCGCTTTCCTACTTTGGTTTCCTACTTTCTTCTCATGTATCCATGGATTGAGTATTATCACAACTCGGGGCCATTCCCCTTTAGTGTCACTCTTTTTGAGATTCTCCTCGTAGAATCTCCTTCATGACAATCACCAATGGTCCTCACTATGTCTACCTATTGTCGCTAGTGTAACTCGTTCTCAAGATTCTCCTCATAGAATCTCTTTCACAACAGTCACCAATTGTTTCAGCTGTGTTTGCCTACTATTGCTTAGGTCACATATCCATATTCCTTTATGGAAGATCTCTCTATTATCAGTCACCAGTCATCCTGATTTTGTCTGTTCTATTCTTACTAGCTTGATGCTTTGGGCTCTGACAAGGTAAGATAAACAAATAAACTTGAAAAGGGGAGAATTTAAGGAGTGAGATTTTGGGAAATTATGGATAGATATGGCCTGTGCAAAAACATTTATATCAGCATGTTTATTTACTTGACAAGACCTCTCAGCTACTTTCAGTTAATTATCCCCATCAAATTAGTAGTCCCAATGATGTCAAATGATCATTACCATCTTTTCTAAAAATAACTTCTACTTTGATTCATGTTACTTAGCTGTCACATTTATTGCCTTTTACATCACAAATTCCTAAAAGAATGTGGGCCCCCCTTTTTTAGAGAAATTGTGCCCATTTACCTAACAAATCCCTATGGAAGAAAACAAGATAAAACAATTAGAAAAAAAAGGAAAATCAAAGTTGAAGTTGAAATGGTACTTTCTTGTTTCAACTTCAGCTTCAACTTCAACTTTGCACAAGACATGTTTGGGTTGATAGGAAAACTGAAAGAGGGTCTTAGATTTTTTCACTTTCACAAATAATACCAACTTGAACTTCAGGTTGAAGTAAGGGGTAAGGGATCAATTTTGACTTCAACTTGGTAAAATTTGGATATCAACAATAATAGTGGCAAGACAAACATGGGGGTAACACTATCAGTGCATTATTGTTTTTGTATTGGGGTATTAAGCTCACCATCTTAGTTGATCTAGAACCCTTTGCATACTATTATGTGTTAGAGGCCTCATATATACATAGTAACTATTGCTTGGGAATTAAAATTCACACCTTTTTCACCAATTGCTTAATAATATGCCATGACCCTCACACTATCCTTTCTTTCACCCTTTCATCTATCAAGATCAACCACTAAGGTTGTTCTAAGTATAACCTATCAAATGCATTTAGAGTTAGTTACTTACCCTTCAATAATTACACACAAGTCAATATGTCACATCAAGGCCTAAATAAAGATTTAAACCTCAGCTAAAGAAACTAGGGTCATCAATATTTATATCCAATAAAATCCTAAAGGAAAAGAGCCGGCTTCTAGCATTAATATATGGATATATAGAGATCCCCCTCTAAAAGATGAGTAATTCCTCATCTACTTCAATGGTAAATATCTTAAATCACATTGATTAGCCACTGAGCAATGGGATTATCAAGGAAGAGTCCTAGCTCATGAAGAAACTAGAATGAGATATCCATTGGAGGCCCAAATTCAACCCTACAATCAAGTCCTTGTATTTGAACTCTCCATAACTAGAGGAACTAATGAGAATTTCATTACATTTATTAATATCCAAAAAAACTTGTAGAAGTAAAATACATCCCTTAAGAGGAAGAAAATAAAGCCTTTGGTGATAATTTTTATGATGACATTTTCCTAGGAGCCTCTATGCTCCGTGAACTAGTCATTAATTTTATTAATCTTGCCCTTGTCAATCCTAAACTCATAGACTGGAACCAACCAAGAGTAGTAAAAAATGATGGTTTCCCTATCAAGGTTGCACTCCTTAGATTCATGGAAGCTAAAATATTATACAAACAAGAAATGTCAAGATCTACACATGTCTACAAACTAGACCTAGAGGGTAACTTCAAGGAGGAAGAATTGTCTAATCACAAAAAAAAATTATAAAGCAAAAACAAACCACTAGTGAAAACTCCTTTGGAGTTCCATCAAACTCAAAGAAAAAAAGTAAAAATAAAAAATGTATCCAACAGTGAAAACCTCTTAAGGCACTAGAGGATGGATATTTCTTCCTTCCCCTACAAGTTTATATGTTATGGCTACCATCTATTTTGATTGGGTAAACTAAGCCCATCAATGTGGTTATAGTTGAGATCCCAAGTACAACCTACATTGCAACATCATTATTAGCAATGGATGAAAATTTACTTATAGAAGTCCTCAAAGAAAACATCAATAATTACCCACAAATATACCAAGACATGTTATGGTTAGACCAAAAGTTAGTAATACATCATCTTTTTGTAGGCCCTAAAAAGGAACTAGTTAAATAGAAGCTACAAAAGATGCATGCCAAGGTTGCAGTACTGTTGAAGTCCAAACTAGAAAATCCCCTACATGCTAAAGTGATCAAGGATATAGGTAACTCTAAGTAGATTTCCAACATGGTGTTATTCAATAAGCCATCAGGGGACATCCACATCTACATAGATTTCAAGGATCTTAATAAATCTTATTCAAAGGATGATTTCCCACTCCCTAACATTGACATGATCATTTATCTCATAACTGAACATGAGTTATTTTCTCTCATGGATGTACTTTTAGGATACAACTATATCCATATTGGAGAAGAAGATCAACATAAGACAAAGTTTACAACCCTCTAGAGTACCTTGTACTACAACATGATGTCTTTTAGTTTAAATATTACAAAGGTGACTTATCAAAGATAAATAGAAGTCATATTCCATGACTTGATCCACAAGACACTTGATAATTATGTGGATGATATATTGGAAAAATTAGTTCATAGGATATATCACCTGTGTGACATAGAAGAATTTTTTTATTGTCTCAACAAATACCATCTAAGACTAGATCTTAAAAAGCATCATTAGTGTCACATCAAGAAATCTTTTAGGATTTATCATGTATCACATAGAGAAATTGAGATTAACCCCAAAAAGGTAGAATAAATCATGGATATGCTAGCTCCTAAAACATTGAGATAGCTAAGAATCCATCAAGGAAAACTATAATAATTCTATAGCTTTATCTCATATCCTATATATAAGTGTGAATGATTCGCACACCTACGCAAAAAGGAGTAGTACTTCAATTGGGATCCCATCTATCAATAGTGCTTTGATAAATCAAGGAGTACATGGCCATCTTGCCTATCTTGGCTCCACCTATAGTAGGATGTTCATTGATCTTGTACATATCCAATACTTTCACTTCAGTAGAGTTCTTCTGGACTAATTAGATGATGAAGTTAAAGAGAGATAAATTTAATACATTAGTCATGCCCTTATTGTCTATGAGCTTAAATACATTCTAATGGAAAAATTTGTATTGTGAAGTGGTTTTCTAACAAAGTGCAAGGTAGCAGAATCCCCAAAGGAGATGTCCTAACCCCCAGTAATTAACAAAATAGTAGAACACAAATAATAATATCGAGTTTTAGATCCAAAATAATACCAATTATCATAATAGAATCATCATATTTACATCCAACATGCTTAGTTATAAGGCTTTTTGGGTTATATCCAAATACATAAGTAATTACAATAGTAATTCTACAAGACCTCAAGAAGATCCAACTCCTAGCTAGTCCAATTCTGTAATATGGTAGAGAAATCCAAGAAGAATCTAAACTTTTACTCCCAAGCCACCAAGAAACCTCCTTGTTTCCCAAGCCACAGCTACTAGCTTTGTTAACAAACTTTTCTCTCTTAGCTAGTCCTTACTTCATGTTGGATGATAATGGCTCTAGACTCCACAAGGCCCTCTACTTATACTAAACCAAGCCACAAGTTAGCCTAGGATAATTGATGTAGTGAAAGGAAGGAGAATACCCAAAGGAGATGTCCTAGCCCCCAATAAATAACCATACAGAGGAAACAATGCAACAATGCTAGATCTTATACCAATTATAACATTTTATTCATAAAATAACTATTTACATACAATGTGCCCTCTTGTAAGGCCTTCGAGGCTTTGGCCAAATACAATAGTAATTGCAAAAATAGTTTAGGAAGATCCCTCAAGATTTTCTCTTCAAAGTTCTCTCATCTGTCACATCCTCTTCTTCAAGATGGATGATTGTATGAATAAAAACTCCACAATACCCCATACTTATACCCAACTAAGCCACAAGTTGACCTAGTATGTTACAAATTAAGTAGACCCCTGCATTAAATGCACATTTAAGGCATGAGTTAGCTTAAAATAGAAATTAAATGCATACAACCAAATTGAATGCCAAGGTTGACTCACACTAGAAACTGAATATAGCCAACTCATGAAAAGCTAGAACCAAGACATGACTAAGCATCAAAAACCCACTTTCGAGTATCACCAACCATTACATTCACTTGTCCCATGAAGGAACACTCAGTTATTATGGGAACTCAGTTAACATTGGAACTTAGTTAATACTGCAACTCAGTTAACAATGTTGGTTAACACTGTAAACTTAGTTAACATTGCAACTAAGTTAATATTGCATGCTAACATGGCAACTCAATTAACACTACAACTTAGTTAACACTGCAACCTGATTAATACTACAACTCGATTAACACTATAGGTTGACATAGAAACTTGGTGAAACTGCTGGAATGAAAAAAAAAAAAAAGAACGCAATTACAAGGAAACCAAGGATTCTCTTGCATCAATAATAGACATTAAATATACCATTAAGCCACAAGTCAGCTTGACTACAAACATTAAATACATGAAATAATTAAATACTTAGAATAGGCTTCAAGTTTATAATGTATAACTAACCCAAAGACTACATAAGAGTTCATGCACTTAGACATAGGTCGAAATGCCATCCAGCAATCCAAATCCAAGAGTCAACACACCACTCCCTTGGATCAAAGCTCAAAAACATAATTTCCAAAGTCTGATAGTAAATTAGGAACATACAACCAATAGTCAAAAAAATGGCTCTAACTCCAAGATGATAACTCCAACATCTATGCATACTTAGGAAAAGGTTTCCTAATATGCTTCAATCACATCTCCAATTGTGCAAACCATAACTCCACAAATTCAAGCTAGAAGCCCCTATATACAGGATTGTTGACTTCCCTAGGATGCTCCTACATTATTTTCACACTTCCAAATCTTAATCACTAAATGCATAGTCACACAATCTATCTCATCTTTAAGATAGACCCATTGAAGTGAATGCTCTCATAGATATCTCTCATAAGATAAATGGCTAAATGGATCAGAGTACTAAGTTAATTTGACATTGAGAATGTGTATAGAAAGGAAATCAAAAAATATGTAAATATATATTATTTAGTTGATGTACCTCTAGTGGATGCATATCCTTTGGTTATGGAATTTCTAGACAATCACCTATGCATGATCAAAGAATAGCCTCAATAGAAACTATACTTTGATATATCTTATACATCCCATAGATAAGGAGTAGGAATACTCTTCATCACACCTCAAGGTGACTATATCCCTAAATCCTTCAAACTAGTCTTCTAGTGCACCAATAATATATTCAAGTACAAAGCGTTGATTATAGGACTTAGAAAAACAATTCAATGGAACATCACAAAGTCTTTGGTGACTTATAGTTGATAAGAAAACATGTTCTCGATGAGTATCAAAAAAAAGATGACAAGTTACTACCATATAAGGAAATGGTAGAAAAGGTGAACTCTTCTAGAAGATTATCTACTTTACGCAAACTCCTTGATTATAGAAAAAGGTTGCAAATGTCATGGAAACTATTGGCTCACTCCTATAAATTCCCCAAGAAGCTTCAAAAAACAAATTTTTAGTCAAGCAATTACATGTGCCTACCTATGAAAATAATGAATCAATTATGGTGTATGTCTTGGTTGGTCCCCAATCCCCATGGTACCACAAGATTTATTCTTACCTAAAATAGGGTACCATATCCCCCATCTAACACAAAATTAATAGTAGAACCTTATTCATAGATCTTCCTACTAATGTTTGTATGCAATGCCCTATATTATTGAGGCTATCACAAAACCTTGTCTAGGTGTTTATACTCAAATGAGACCACAATATCTCTAGAAGAATTTTAGGCTAGACTTTGGTTTCACACATGATTGGTATGGTATTAGCTAAGAGAATATTAAGAGCTAATTATTACTGACCAACATTGGAACATAATGCTTATGAATTTTTCAAAAGCTATAAACCCTATCAACAATAGGGAAATCTAATATAGGCTCTAGCTTTCAAGCAAAGAACATAGAATTGGGATAGCCCTAATTTCTTCATCAAAATTGACAACCACCTTCTACCATATTTACATTAAATAAACTCTTCATGAGAAATAACTTGTTTGAAGTGGAAGGATTTTCATACAACTTTTATAAGTTTTACATGAACTCTTTGGTTGTCATTTATTTTTTAATATTAAATTTCACCAATTATGCTAGAATAAATGAATACTTCCAAGTTCCTTCCTATCCAAAATATTATATTCTTCATCTATCATATTTTGGTCTATTAGTGTAAATAATTAATTATTATTACACTTTACTTAATTTTACTTAGGTTAATTCTTTAGCATATTAGTTGTCATTTAGACACTTAGGAATATACATAGTCATATGAGTTGTCTTTTTAACAACACAAGAGTTAGCAACTTATTTGAGCACATGCTATCTACAACATCTCTTAATGAGATACACCTATGTAAACTTATCCTCTCATCATTGTACAAAATCATGTGCTCAAATGGAGGATAATCCACTCTTGGTGGACATGTGCTTAGTTGTGATGTTTATCTATTTGTTGACTCCTAGTCATATCAGTTGCCTTTATATACCAAGAACTTCTATGATGTATCCAATATCTAGTTATCTAATATCCACTCTTATTTTATCATCATTAGTCTCTCTTGTTCTATCTATTGAGATTCTTGATCTTGGCCTCATTTTTCCCTAAGGGAAATCCTTACATGGTATCAGAGCTATACCAAGTTCTTACATGGTATCAAATCCAAGTTAGCTTCATTGCATAGCCATTATGAGAGATTTTTTTTTTTTTTGTAGGTCAAGATTAGAGCTTGGTGGTGCAAATCAAATGTTGGCATCACATTTAAAAGGTCAAAAAAACCCCAAATTGACTCTTGTTTCATCAAAAGTAGACATCTAAGGTGAAATCTTGAGTAATTTGGATTTTGAAGGTGCAATGGTGGCAATTCAAGAAAAATAATTACAGCAGTGATTTTCAAATAGCAATATCTCCCTCATACGAACTCTTTTTTTTGAGCAATTATTTTTGTTTTGGAGTAGAATTTCGTAATCTACACATTGTTGCAAGTTCTTTGCAATCCTTGTTCCTTTTTTTTTTTGGAAAATTGTGAATCCTAATTTTTGCAACTTTAAAGGCTTTATTTAGGCTCATATGGACACATATTCAAGTGCTATTTTTTTTGAAAGTGCATGATTTTTTGTCTACTTTATAGTTCTAGTATTAGTTTGGAATAATTTTGAGTAGACATAGTACTTTCAAATTTTGGTCTCATTTTGACCTATCGGCACTTGCAATTAATTAGATCCTTGAGAGGTCATTTGTTTTATCTTGTTGAATCTGATATAGCTTCATATGTGTTGTTCTAACCAGAAAAATCAAATGTACACTTAGGCCCTAAATTGGCTAGTGGCCATTGTAATTGTACTAAACATAAAGTGCCAAATCATGCATTAGGGGGCAGTTTCCTTGATTTTTTTTGCATTTTGGGGGTGCATACATTATTTGATCTTATGGATTCGTGTCCAAAGTGTCACTTTGGTTTAAGATTCAAATTGACAAAAAGAAACTATTAGAAATGGAGTGCTTTAATGATTGATCATCTAAGAGAACATAAGGAAGTGTTTCCTTATCTATATTTGAAAATATTTCCACCTAATACTAATTGGGGACATCTTTCTCTTCTTCTTCACTTTATGTATAATAGTATGAGTAAGGAATATTTTTCTCCTCTTAGTAAGGCAAGTAGTCCTCATGATGTTTGTATGTGTCTTTGGGATGCATATGGAGATCCACGAGTAAGACAAGTACTCCTTCAATTTTCTTCCGAATGGTTATCATAAATCCTTCCAATAAAGGTAGTCGTTTGTTTGTATTTTCCATAACTAAAATTTTTGTACATTAAACTTCTCAACCTTCAACTTACCCTCATTTTATATTTCTCCCATTAAACCATGAGACTCCCACTCAACCATGAGACCACTTTTAAGATTAGAGAGATAGAAATAGAAAATGAGTATTTTAGAAAATAACTAAAACAATGTCACTTTGACATCACTTGTTAAGATTAGAGAGATAGAAATAATAGTTACATGAAAATATAATCAAGATTACAAAGGAACAAAGCACACATAAGTGAACAAAAGAAAAATATATTAACAAGATTCACCCAATCCTTGAGCTACATCCACCAAATAAAAAGTACAATATTATCATCTAGTTATTTCAACCTAATTATAATCTACAATCCCTTACAACTCAATACTACAATAAAAGGATACTAAATTAGTATATATCATAAAATTCCTAATCTATCTAGTGCAAGGTAGGAGAATCCCCAAAGGAGATGTCCTAGCCCCCAACAAATAACCACACTATAGAAACACAACAACAATACAAGATGTGATACCAAATCACAACTCTTTATTCATAAAATAATTGATTAAATTCAATGTGCCTAACTTTAAGGCCTTTCAAGTTAGGGCCAATTTTGTGATGTGGATCCTAATCAAACTCAAAGGATTATTTGATGTGGTTTCTCCCCATATTATTTCTATGTGGGTTTTGGAGCAGTGCCTTAGGTGTGCTCCCTATCACATTATATGGTGGTGTTGAAGGGAAACACCCTTGTGGGGGGTCTTCGGGGGCAGTGCCCCCAAAGTAAAAAATGAATTTATATTATAAAAGGCATTGGTTGCTATTTTTCTATTCAATGACTTGTTCTAGCCCTAATTTTGTAAGTGACAAAAGCTTGTATAAAAAGGCTTAGGGTTAGGGATTTCATAATGTAATGGTGATATTCTAGCTTCTTGCGATGGTATTGAGCTACAAGGGATTGTGGATGGTAATCACTGGATAATAATAATATTGGATTTTTTGTTGGTGGATGTAGCATAGGGATTTGGTGAACCCTGTTAAATCTTTGCCTTGTGTTCTCTTCTATGTGATCTATTATTTTCTAATACTGGTTATATTTGCATGTAATTTTTATTTATGTCTAAGGTTAATCCTAATTGCCAAATACAATAGAAATTAAAATAATAGTTCTACAACATCCCTCAAGATCTAATCCAAACACTAATCCCAGCTAGTCTAGATCTGCACTCTAAAAGAAAACCCCAAGGAAATCTTAATTTGTGCTCGCAAGCCCACCAAGAAATCTCCTAATTTTCCAAGCCATAGCTACTAGCCCTCAAAATTTTGCATCCTCTTCTCCAAGATAGATCACCATTCCTAAAAGACTTCACAAGGCCTCCTACTTATACCCAACTAAGCCACAAGTCAGCCTATTTTATGAAAAATTAAATTAAATCCCTTATATTAAATAAATATTGAGCCACAAGTCTACTAAAACACCACTTAAATACCCAAAAGTTGGTGTACTAACAACTCAAAACCTACATGAACCAAGACTAGATCAAGTGTCGAGGAAACCAAGCTGAGAATTAGCCAAACTACAAGCATTTTTGAGATCCCAGTGCATGTCAAGCATAGTAGCTGTTGAGCAACCAAAAAATGTCAAGTAGTCAATATATGCTAAGCACATAGAAGATGTTAAGCTCCAACAATGAATGAGCCCCTTCAATGACTAATCTCCTTGGCCAAAACTATACCCATTAGTGATTGAGCACCACTGTTTGGTGATTGAGTCTACAAATCTTAGCCAAAATACCTCTACCATGCAAGATTGATAAAAACCCTAGGATGCTCCTACATCAGACACCCCAAGTTTCAAAAGATGTTCTCAGTAGCTACAAGAACATCTTCTAGGATTCAACATATAAATCCCAAACTAGTTCTTTAGATACATATCCTCCAAGTCTTCAACTTATACACTCTTTCCCTTGATCTTCTTTTGCTTCTTCACATCCATCCTAGGTGTGTTATGGGTCTTATTTCCATGATAATCTCCAACCTTCTTAGAATCCTTCAACTCAACTTGTCTACCAATAATTAGTTTCCTCCTATCAAGCTCATCATTTTGTAAAGGAATTAGGGAATTCTTCCTACCACCTTTCACAATAGTAGACACATTCTTGACACAATCATGTACAACCCTGCATTCATACTGCTAAGGTCTACCAAGAAACACATGACAATTGTTCATGTCCACAATATCACACAACACTTGATCCTTATATGGACTAATCTATAAATCATTAGGGCATTGCTCCCTCACTTCTAAAGCATGTTCACCTTATAACCAGTCAATCCTATAAGGATAAGGATGTCTCACTCTCTGCAAACCAAGTTTTTGAACCATCTCCTTGGAAACAAGGTTATTAGTACTACCACCATCCACAATCACCTTGCAGACTTTACCACAAGACTTGCAAAAGGTCCTAAATAAACTAGTCCTCTAACAAGAGGTCATTATCCTCTGACCAATCAGTACTCATCAAGCTAGTAAATACTCTCCTTGCTCAGGATGATTGTCTTGGAATTCAACCTCATTCACAACACTAGATTTCCTACCATGAGGACATTCAAATGATATATGCCCTTCTTCACCACATCTGAAGAAATTACCTCTAAACTCACCTCCATTTGACCTCCTTTTCTAATCAATAGGTTTTGGTTCATCTTTTGCACTTGATTTAGCCTTTCTTGAGCTATCTTGATTCTCCTTTCCTCTAGCATTACCTTGACTTTTCCTCTTCAATTTATCTTCTACCTTCAGGGCATACTAATAAGTATCCTCAACTAAATAAATATTTAACATACCAACCTCATCTTGGATATTGAATCTCAAACCATTAATGTGTTGAGCTACCTTTTCCTTTGACAATTCTCTATGTCCAAACCAAATAGTCAACTTATAGAACTCCATGATATAATATTTCATAGTCATATTCTTCTATCTTAGATTTTGAAACCTTTTAAACAACTCAAGTTTATAATCAATAGGAATGAACTTAGCCTTCAATTTAGTTACCATCAACCTCCATCTAGTGATCTTTATTTCACCTTCCTCCTCTCTATTTCTTTGTATTTCTTTCCACCAAAGAGTAGCATGTCCTTTCAACTTAGTCTATGCCAACTGTATTGTGAATAGATCTCCAATATCCTCAAGCTCAAAGTAGTGTTCCAATTCACCAATCTAATCAATTAGGTCTCCAAAATTCAAAGTACATAAGAAATGAGAAACCTCCATCTTATGCTTCAGCTTAAACTGAGATCTAGGTCTATTAAACTAATCAGCCCTAGTTCCAATAGGTCTCTCTAAATGATTAGTTTAGTCCTCACCATTGGATCCAAAAATTTCAATGTCTTTAGTAACTTCCTCATAACCATCTTTAGTACTCACATTCCTAGGTATACCACCTAAAGACCTCATAATTTCAGCAATTATGTCACCCTTCATTAGCATTATCTCAGATCTGAAACTAGCTTGACCTCCTCCATTTCAGATCTAAAATCTTCTTTAACCTTCATTGATATTCTTTCTCCTACAACATCACTAAGATCATCAATTACCCTAGGTTCCAATGTCCTTGGAGGCATCTTCCAATATTTTCACAAATCCTAAGCAATAGATCCACAAATCTAGAAGATCAATGAACTTCACTAGATCAACCTTCTCTTCCAACCTACACCAAAGTCCTAGTGCAAACTACCTCAACTTTAGTGATTTGTCTACACACTCAGGAAAACCTTTGCTCTGATATCACCTGATGCAGTGCAAGGTAGGAGAATACCCAAAGGAGATGTGTAGCCCCTAGCCAATAACCATACAATGGAAACACAACAATAATACAAGATCTGATACCAAATCACAACTCTTTAATCATAAAATAATTGCTTACATGAAATCTTCCTAGTTGTAAGGCCTTCCAAGTTAGGGCCCAATAGAATAGCAATTACAATAATAGTTCTACAAGATCCCTCATGATCCTATCCAAACACTAATCCCAATTAGTCCAAATCTATACTCTAGAAGAAAACCCTAGGGAAATTTTAACTTGTGCTCACAAGCCCAACAAGAAATCTCCTAGTTTTCCAAGCCACAACTATTAGCCCTTCAAAGTTGACATCATCTTCTTCAAGAAGGATCATCATTCTGAAAAGACTCCATAAGACCCCCTACTTATACCCAACTAAGCCACAAGTCAGCCCAATTCATTACAAATTAAATTAAATCCCTTACATAAAATAAATGTTGAGCCACAAGTTGGCTACAACAAAAATTAAATACCCAAAGTTGGCTACAACATGAATTAAATACCCAAAATTTGGCTTACTAAAACGTTGGCACATATAGGAACCAAGACCAAACCAAGTTTCAGGGAAACCAAGTTGAGCATCAACAAAACCACAAGCATTTCCAAGCTCCCAATGCATGTTGAGCTTAGTATCTATTGAGCAACCAATATGTGTTGAGTACATAGAAGATGTCAAGCTCCAATAAGGATCGAGTCCCTTCAATGACTAAGCTCCTTAGCCAAAACTATACCCATTAGTGATCAAGCACCACTATTTGGTGACAGAGTCCATAACTCTTAACCAAAATACCTCCAACATGTAGGATTTCTAAAAACCCTAGGATTCTCCCGCATCACTATGACATTTTATACAAGACTTATGTCACTTACAAAATTAGGGTTATATTGTTTCAACTAATATGTGAATATATCTTGAAAACTTTTATAATCATAAAGTTATTTTTCATCTCATGAGGCACTACCTCTCAACCCTACTCTATATCATAACAGGGAGCACACCTTTGGTTCTACTACAAGACCTCATAGGGGGCTTTTCCCCATGACCCCATCATGGGGATACTAGCCAAAAACCCTCATAGAAAAAATCTAGGGGAAAACCACACTGAATAAACTAGGGAAAAATTAGCCTCAAAGTTTGATTACACTCCACATAACAACAACAACAACAACTCCCTCTAAGGAGTAACCCCTAAATATCAATTCAAAGAATATATATGTTAAATATTTATACATTTGAATTTATTTAAGTGAATCTTCTTCTAGCTCAACTTAGGAAGGAGAATGACCCCTAACCTATCTCTTAGATACTCAAATATATCCTTAGAAAATAGCTTTGTGAATATGTCTATTAACTATTCTTCTAATGATACTTTATAGCTATATGTTTGGCCTTAGAATGAATCATTGGGTTCTTTGCAATATTGATGGTACTTGTATTGTCACACTAGATAACTATTGGTTTAATTACCTTCTTGTAAATTCCTTTCACAATCTACTTTATTGTTATTATCTATTTGTAATTAGTTATAGTGGGCAAATACTCAACTTTAGTTTTTGATTAAGATACACAATTATTCTTCGTTTTTATCCTAGATACAATCCTATCATTGAGAAATAATGTAAATTCACTTATGTTCCTCTAATAATCTATGTTTCCTACCCATCATCATTAGTGAATACATTCAATGTAAAATCAAATTTGTATCCATACTATAGACCATAATTTTTAGGCCCCTTGAGATATCTAAAGATTCTCTTTACTACAACAATATTAGATTCCTTTGGATTAGAAGAAAATATAGAAACTAAACCAACTACCTATTCTATATAGTGTCTTGTCTACTTCTTTAGATTGATCTTCCTTGGATAATTTACAACCTATTAGCTTAGGGGTGCCAACTAGTTTTTAGTCTTCTAACGCAAAAGTCTTCAAAGTCTCTTTCACATAATTGGTCTAACTTATGTTGATACCATCATTGAGTTGGTATACATGTAATCTAATGAATAAATTATCTCACTAATCATGGGCATTTCAAACTCCTACATTCCATCTAATATTAAAATGTTCATTCAATCATTTCCTCCAAACATGATATCATCCATAAATATTTTTATAATCAGTAGTTTGTCATCACTCTCAACCTTTAGAAGAACATTATTGTTATCATTTTCTCCAATAGAACTAATTTTGATCAAAGTATGAATTTAAGTTTTCTTACCATACACTAGGTGTCTACTTCAATCCATACAAATATTTATGTAGTTTGCACACCAAGTTCTTTCCTTTTAAGTTAGAAATCCCCTTAGGTTGTTCAATGTGCACTTCTTCTTCTAAGACACCATTAAGAAATGTTGATTTGACATCCATTTGATATATTTTGAATACTTTGTAAGAAGAAAATAGAAGTAATATTCTTATCCCTTGAAAATATCCACAAGTGAAAATGCATCTCCATAATCTAAGCCTTCCCCTTGTGTATATATTTTGCATACTAGTCTTTCCTTGTCACTAACTACTTTACCAATCTCATTCATTTTGTTTTTGAAAACCCACTTGGTACTAATCACATTCTTTTCCATTAGTCTAGGCACTAAGGTTTGTTCAAAAAAATTCTTCAATTATATATTTCCATTGATGTTACACAAATGTCAATATTAACTGAGTGGTTGGGCAATGAATGATATTAGTATTAACCAAGTAGTTGGGAAATGAAGGACTTCCAGTGTCAACAAATCACTTCCCTTTTCAATAGAGTGGTCAAGCATCAAAGGACTTCAAGTGTTAACTGAGTAATCAATCCCAGTATTGATCGAGTGTTAGTAGATTACACTAGTTGATTAATTTAATAATTAAGGATGACTGGTTGGATGTTTAATGATTATTTGAAATGTTATTCAAGCTAAATTGACAAAATTTATTATATGTAAGAAAGGTCAATAAGTGTGAAGATGTGGAATATGATGGATATGTGATCGAAGGGAAAGGAAGAGAAGGAAAGTGTTGAAGATAAGCTAAAAAGAATATTTTGATTAGTATGGAGCCAGAAGTCAAGCCAAAATAGAGATCTGAACTTGCAAAAAAAATATCTTCATAAATCAGGTCAAATTACTATTATCTTCTAACCATTGTAGTAGTGAAGAGAACTCTTAATAGAGTTGACTTAACAGTTAGATTGTAAATCCATTAACAAGGTGACATTTCAAGATTGAAGTGTTTGAAGACCTCTAAAAAGGCCACTCCTAATAGGGTCATCTAAATCCTATAACAAGGTCATACTTAATAGTATGTATTGTAACCTTTAATAGGGTTGGATCCTAATAGGGCTCACTTTAGAAGAGTCAAAATATTGTAACTAGTTCCATGATGGTTTTTCCCAAAGTAGCTTTCCATGTCAAATCTTGGTGTCATGTGTGTTCATGTTATTTTCTTTATGCTTTATGTTTTTGCAAGTAAGTTACTATAGTTTAAAATAGATTAATATTTATAATACTTCTTTTTAAACAAATTTACAACAAGATCTTAGTTTTAACTAAGCTAGAAAAAGTATTACATTATCAGTGAAAATATTGAATTGACATCTAGGGACAGGGACTTATTTTTGTGGTAATTGATTCACCCCTCCCCTCTCAGTTACTATCTTCATTTCCAAATATTTGTATTAGATAATTTGGTGCTTGTGGGAAAGGTATCAAAGACCTAAGTTAAAGATCAAGATGTCATAGAGAAGAGAGATTCCCAAGCTTAACATAGAGAACTTTTCAACATGGAAGGAATTGATGAAGCTACACCTATCAAGCATTGTAGATACTAGTATGTGTATACTAGTATGTTCTACTTGGAAAAAAAATATGTGTTACCACCTAAACCTATGACTATGGAATAGATGAAAGAGGAAAAAGATCACAATATAATGATGATTGATATAGCTTCCTTTCTCAACTATTCTAAATTTAATGAGGTTAAATATTGTCCTACTACATTTGAAATGTGGTAAAAACTAAAAAAAAATATATGGAGATGATAAAAATGTGCAAAGAGACAAGGTAAAAAGTTTAAGAGGAAAGTTTGATAAAATGAAAATGAAAGAAGGTGAAAACATTGTCCAATACAATGAAAGAGTCAAAGAAAGTGTGAGTGCAAGTAGAGGTGTAGGAGAAACAATAAATGGTGAAACAATGGTCACCAAGGTACCAAGAACTCTTCTTCCTATTTATGTAATATAATTTTTAAAAATTCAAGAGATGAGATGCAATCCAAAAAGTGATATAACTTTGGATGCACTTCTGAGAAGATTGATTACTTTTTAATTGGATAGCTTTGATAACTATGTTGTTAATCCTTGTAACTTTGAATGTGTATTCAAAGCTAAACTAACTCTTGGCTAAAAAGGAGGAAACTCAAAAGTAAAATAGGTTGATAGTGAAGAAGAAGAAGAAATAGATGAAAATCTTGAAGTCATTGAAGCCCTACTTACAAAAAGAGTATCAAAAGGGAAAGGAAAATTTAGAGGAAAAATTCCATTGATTTGTTTCTCATGTGAAGAGGTTGGTCATACTATTACAATGTGTCTAAAAAAGAAGATAAAGATGAGAGAATAAATAATAGGTTCAAAGGCAAGAAAGACTTCAAGAACTACAACAAAGAGATTTTGATAGTAATGATAATGAAGAAGTACTCTATATTGTTATTAAGGATGAATTTGATAATCAAGAAAATGAAAATATGGCACTTATTTCTCATATTAGCAAAAATGATAAATGGATCATAGATAGTAGTGACAATGCCTAATAGTTTGAAGGACTAGGACACAATCTACTTAGTGTGACATAGTTGAACAATATAGGATATAATGTATGATTCATGAATGGAAAAGCTAAGCTACTCAATGGTAAAGGAAACCTAGATGGGACTAAAAATCATACAAAATGTAACTTTTTACCTAGATCTCACTAAAAATGCATGCCTATTGGCACAAATAGAGGAAATTTGGCTATGGCATAAAAGGGTGTGTACCTAGTTACCATAAGAAAGAACAAAAGAGGAAGAAGCATACCAAATCTGAAGAAACTTGCGATGGCCATGTGTAAACAATGTCAAATTGGAAATATGAGTAAAAGACATTTTAGAAGTTAGTCTTTCAATTTTGAAGTTTTGGAACTAGTTCATACATATCTTTGTAGGCCAGTAGGTATAGAAAGCTACTATGGAGACATATACTTCATTCTATTTGTTGATGACTATTCTAGGATGATGATTTTAATGTTCTTAAAAGATAAATATGATGTTTTTCAAAGGTTCAAATGGTATTTGGATAGAGTTGAGAAGGAAATAGGAAAGAATCTAAAATGCCTAAGACTAGATAGAGAAAGTGAATTCATCTCAAATGAAATCAATGAATTTTGCAATGAAAGAGGAATCAAAAGATAGGTATCGGCTCCTTGGACACTAGAGAAAAATAGTATAGTATAAAGAAGGAATAGATCCATCATGGAATGTGAAAGAACACTAATGATTGAGAAAAATGTTGAACCAAAATACTAGAGAGAAGCAATTAGCACAATAGTTCATTCGGTAATTTGAGCTCAATTGAAGAAAGGTATTAACAAAAGACTTTATGAATTATGGTATGCATACAACCTAATTTTTATTATCTCAAAGTATTTGGAGGAAAATGCTATAATTTGAAGGATGTAGGGAAAGGAAAAATTGATGCAAAAAGTGATGAAGCTATATTCAAAGTTTACTCCAATAAGAGTAAGGCATACAAATGTTTGAATCTTGCTAATCACAAAGTTATAGAAATTGCACATGTAAAGATTGATGAATTTGCAGAAAGAAGTGAAGAATAGAGCAGCAAACCTGAAGACTACAAAAAGTTTGTTTACTATGAGTAGGAACTTAAGTCTTTACCACAAATAGTTTAAGACAAGAAATAGAAAAGTGAACCTACCAAGTCACTAATAGTGAAACCTAGGTCACACATAATATAACCTAAGTTGTAATTAGTTTAGATAGTGAAACCTTAGTCATGGGTAGTATAGTCCAAGTTATAGATAGATTAGCTAGAGGAATGTGAGAAGAAGATAGGAGATCACAAGCATGAAGAACCAAGTGAACCAAGTTTAGAAATAAGAAGGAAAGAATCAAGACTTGCAAAATATGTTAGAAGATATTATGCACCTAAAAAAAATTTGAAGAGATAGATGGCATCCTAAAAAGGAAAAAAATTAAAAGGTACATGCTTGCTTAGTGAATTTGAACCTAGATCTATAAAAGTTGCATTAGAAAATTATTAGTTAATAGATTGTCTTCCAAGAAAATATGTATAAAATAACTCTAAATGCCCAAATAAGAAGACTAATCAGCACTAACAATTGGGTCACTTCACTATTGAAAGAGTGTAAGTGCCCTCTGAATTTATCTGAGTACAGCTCCCCGTATATGATTTACAATGAATTTAGATATGGATGCTTTGAACCGGAAAGCACAAAAGGTTTACAAACATCTACCTGTAAGCACCAAGTATATATGGAAAACTAAGTGACTAAAAAGAAATAAACAATAGACAAAACAAAGTTCATTTGTTGGATGTTGCATTACAAAACAAAACCAAAGAATGCATCTTCCATCCTCTTGAGAAAATGAAAAATTAGAGCTTTAAAGGGTATCTTGAAATGATAATGTAATAATAAAATAGTGATGTTACAATGTATTTCAAAGAAAATTAAAATAATACAAAGATCATGATTAGTGGAAATAAACTTCCTCATAATCAAAGTTCTGATACAATTATCTTTTAGTCTCCCTTCTCCAAAACATAAAAGACAGCAAAGATCCCCTTACACATTTACAGTCAAAGTCACTATCCAAAGAAAACTAAAACTCTTTCCTTGCATTACATAAAACAAATCAAAATCTACACTTATTTCTAACACAGTTTAGAAATAAACTCTGCCCTCTCTTTCTCACAAGAAATGGAACAAATTTGGAAAAATTCCCTTCCCTATTGTAGCACACAAGCTAAAGTCACTAGAAGAAAAATTGAAACCCTTCTTTTGTCTTTCTTTGGCCTATTTATCTCTTTCTTTTTCCCATAACATTTCAGTTAAAAAACTAATTCTAGAGAGTGCTCATATTTGCCTATCCTCCTATCATTTTAATATAAAAATATATATCCTACTATTTTAGGAATAGTAAAGTGTTGAGGGTAATCATAATGTTTAATAAAACATTATAATTTCATTTTCTCTTTTTCGAACTTTTACTTAAGACACCTGTGGCTTTCACATATATTAATATGTCCCAATTGTATTTGAGAATAATAAATGCGGATAAGGAAATCAACCTTAACTTGGAAAAGGTGGGCACTCATGGATAATACCTCTGTAATGGGCAGGGGATGTGTCTATACTAGTATGAAAGGCAATATTACACCCCGTGCTAGAGTATTTCTAGAACCGTATAAATGTGTGTTCCTTCAAACTAGATTTTTTATGCCTATTCAATATCCTCTTACCTTCTTTGCTTATATGTTGATCCATGGCTTGACATATCCCTTTTAAAATAGTAATCTTTGCACCCACTACACATTGAATGTTTGATGAATCATAGAATGGAGTTACGGGTGTAACTATGATTGTTTAGATACATATACACCTTGTCAGTGTTTTGAGATGAGGACTAAATTCTGATAAACCTACTCTTTATTTCTCTCAACTTTGGCTTTTCTATTGGGTGTGTTCCTTGTATCTACTTCTTCCAAGGAGTATCAAGTATCTTGTTAACATAGGTGAAGAGTGATCTTTGTATGGTTTCCACGTCCCTTAACTGACCCATGTGTCTCCTCCATCGATCTATAGTTTATTTGATTCAATGCTATTACATGCATGGTCACTCTTCATTATGCATCTCTTTATTCATTTAATTGGAAATCTACATGTTTGGTTCAATATTAGATTAACGTGCTCATTTTTTATGCCTTCACGTGATAGTGATTTAAACCTCATTCCAAGATGAGCAATCATTTTTGGTAGCTTGATTATTTCACTTCAAAGGAGAGACTTATATTTTTCACCTTGGGTTCAATTCCCATTCATCGTCGAGTATCCTTTCCTGATCGAACACAACTTGTGATCCAATATGGATTAGTTAAATCATCCAAACCTTGTGGTGACCCAATAATGTGGTCCAGGTTTATGAAAGAAAGGCTTGACCGCTTGTTTATCCCCCTCAAGCTAATACCTGACATCCCCTTCCATAGGCTTTATGGTCATGCCATGTCACTTGCTTCTCGTCGATATGAGATGAGGCTTGAGAGCATGATATTCATCACTTGAATGTGTGAAACTTTATTCAAAGCATTTACAAATGAGAGGGGAATTGGTTTTGGTGCAATAGATCACCACTCATATAGTGCCTTTATTAATTTCTTCATCAACAACACCTTGTTCTTTTACTCTCACATTGGAATGTGTGTTTGATGTCACCAACATTCATGACAAACTTGATCTCTTCAAATTTTTTTTTCTTGTTAAGATATGGAGTTCAAAGAAACCCAACTCTTTTCCTTTCCTTGTGATGTGGATCCCATAAAGGACTATGGGTGATGTTCCTACCATCGACGTAGGGCAAAGCCAATTTTGCATATGCCTATGAGTACAAATAGTAATCAATGTAAATAAGAACATCTACCAACACATGATGATAGTCAATGAACCAAGCTTTATGTATCATGTAGTCATGTATAAACAATCCACATGTCTTGAATTACCATGGACAACCTATGGTTTATCCCAAGTTTTGTCTCCCATAGACTAGTGTCTATATCTGTGAATTTGGTGGTGAGTTTTGTAGTTATTAATATTCATGTCAATGAAGCACCTCATCAAATGCTTCAATTGTTTTCCTTTCACACCTCCATAATTAGATAGATGGTTCTTGAGCAAGCCTCCCTTTTATTAAACTTGAGGCCTCTTCGTATTGGCTCGACATCATGTTAAACAATTTGCACATGATTCAAAGATCCTCATTGTGGTGATTAAAAATGTGAGCTTTGACCAATTTAGAGACATTGCCATTATGTGACAGGAGAAAATCTTTTAAAATCATGTAACTTCCTTGAGTTTAATTTTGGATTGGGGTCTTCCACTTAAGTTCAATTTCTTCATGTTGGATTACAAATATGCCTCTTTCCATGTCTGTCAGAGGTATTCTCATAAAGTTGGACAATGAATCAAACAATAACTCATAAATAATATGGTTGTGAGATTTTCATGAGACTTATTATACCATCAACCTGATTATCAATTTGGAGCCTTTAAGTTTTCACATTGAGATCCATTCTTTTAAGCCAATGATCTATCTTACAATAGATCAATGTTTTGAGTTGGCCCTCAAAGATCTACACCTAAACCATTGAATCTCTAAACTTTGGTTGGATTGAACCTACAAGATGGACCATTTGAACCACCAAACCACTTTGAACTACTTTGAACCTTAGTCCAAAGTGGTTCAAAACCAAAAATTAAAATTTTTAAAACCCTTTCCATATCGGGTACCAAAAAAAATGAAAGTTAGATAGAGGCAATGAATGAAGAGATTGAGAAAATTGAAAAGAATAACACCTAGTCTCTTGTACCTAGGCCTAAGGATAAGAATATGATTGGTAAAAAATGGATATTCATAAATAATTTAAATGAGAAAGGAGAAGTAACAATTAACAAGGAAATGGTAGTATGCAAAGGATATAAACAAGAAGAAGGTATAGACTATGAAGAAATATTTTCCCCTATTGCAAGACTTGAAAGAGTTAGAATACTACAAGAATATGTTGTACATAACAGATTCAAATTATATTAGATGGATTTAAAATCAACTTTCTTAAATGGAATCCTAGAAGAAGAAGTCTACATTGAATAGCCTAAAGGCTTGATTGATCCAAACAAAAGAGACATGGTATGAAAACTATACAAAGCTCTATATGGACTAAAACAAGCTCCTAGAGCATGGTATGAAAGGTTTCATGGATATCTGGTAAGAATTGGTTTTGAAAAGATAAAAGATAATATTAATTTGTATATAAAGGAAGGACCATGGGATAAGATATTGCTAGAAAAAATATTTTTGGATGATATCATATTTGGAGGACGTGAGATGTTATGCAAATCATTTTCTAAAGAAATGAGGGAAGAATTTGAAATTTCTATGTTTGGAAAAATAAAATTCTTTTTTGGCCTACAAGTTAGTCAAATGAAGGATAAAATATACATCACTCAGTCAAAGTATATCAAGGAAACATTAAAAGCATTTAGAATGCAAGATTCCAAACCAATTGGAATATCTTTGTCTATTGGACATAAACTTTTAAATAATGATGATTCAAAGGAGGTAAAGCATGCTACCTATAGATTAATGATTAGAAAACTTCAATATGTGTACACACACAACCTGATATAGCATTGGCAGTTGGCATAGTTGCAATATTTTCTATAGATCCTAAAGAAAATCACTTGATAATGGTATAAAGGATTCTGAGGTACCTAAAAGGAACTAAAGAATATGGTTTATGGTATAATAAAGGAGGAAACCTTGAGCTAAGAAGCTTTACTGATGCAAATTGGGTAGGAAGCATTGATGATAGAAAAAACACTAGTGGATGATCATTATTTCTTAAAAAGAGATTACTATCTTGAACAAGCAAGAAGCAGAATTGTATCTCTCAATCAATAGCAAAGGTAGAGTATATTTTTCTAGCAATTAATTTTTCTAATATAATATAGATCAAGTAATTATTGTCAGGAATAAAGGAGGAAACCAAGGAACCAGTGACTATCTATTGTGATAACACAAGTGCAACCAATATATCCAAAAATTTGTTATGCATTAAAAGACCAAACACATTGCAATCAAGTACCATTACCTAAGGGAATTGGTTCAATACAAAGAAGTGAGATAGGAGTATGTGAACACCAAGGAGAAAATAGTAGACATATTTACTAAGGAATTACCTAAGGATGAATTTATGTATCTAAGAGGTAAACTAGGGGGCATTCCCCAATATGATGCTCACTAAAGCACAAGATAGTGATGCATCGACAAAGTTTCATTGAAGATCTATCAATTTGATGTAGATTGTCACACTTTAAGTGTGAAATGTAGAACATATTGCATATGAATTAGTACAAAAAGGTTCATAGTAACCTTAAAGTATGTATCCTTTGGAGTTTGATTTCAAAGAAGGAGAGTTTAGTATTTTAAGAAGGAAAGTATATATATGATGAGAATATATGACAAAGAGGGAGAATAATGACAAAAGTACATAGCAAAGTGATGATATATGTGAGAAGGAGAATTCATTTGGAAGTAGTTGAGACAAATTCATGCAAAATCATAAAGGGAGATTGAATGGATGAGAATCAGAAACAAACTAAGGATATTCTCTAATTGCTCATACTTTTATCATTGTATGTTGACATGTTGTGTTGCCATCAATGCCAAAGAGGGAGATTGTTGTAAATAATTCTTCAATTGTATGTTTCCATTGATATTACACAAATGTTAGTATTAACTTAGTGGTTGGGAAATGAAGGATATTAGTATTAACCAAGTATTTAGGCTATGAAAGTCTTTTGGTGTTAACCAAGAACTTCCAGTTTCAACTAAGTGGTTAGGCATCAAATTGTTGGATGCAATTGATTAATTGTGTGTTGTCTTTTATGTTACAAAAATGTCATATAAATTTATAGTAAGTGCATGTTGAGTTCACTTGGTCAATGAAGATAGTTTTCCTTATCTATTGAGTGTTCCTAAGTCTACTTTATACAGAAGGTAGTATCTACCAAGCTCACTTGGGTATCAAAGGAATTTATGTAGAAAAGAGTGTTAACTGAGGTCACTTAGTTAACAGAGGAAAATTGAATAGAGCTAGTATTAACTGAGTCCACTCAGTTACCAAAGGAATTTTGTAAGGTCATAGTGTTAACTGAGCTCCTGTTGGTTAACAAAAGAAATCACTTCATAATTAGTTTCTACCAAGCTGGGTCAACTACCAAAGGATTTTCTTATTTTTTCATGCAAAGTTAATTATTTTACCTATTGGTTCTAGCCAACTAAGGTAATGAGTATTGGTTTTTCTAATTTGTATTTGGGCTAACTTGACAATTTGGAAAGTATAAGTAAAAGGTCAATTTCTGATTTCAAAACATTCAAGTTGAATGAAGTGGAAGAGATAAAAAGAGAGGAAGAAAATTTGAAGGATAAGTAGGCATCCTTATGGAGTAGAAAATTTTTATTCGATTAGGAAGGATCAAGTATAAGCTAGAACAGAGATCTATAATCAACAATTCAGTTGCATCACAATCAGGATATTTCATTTTACTCTAACCATTGTAGCAGTGATCTAAAATCTCTTAACAAAGTTGGTTTAATAGCCATTTGTAAATCCTCTAACAAGGTGGAAATTTCTTTGAATTTTTTCAAGACCTCTTACAAGGCCACTCCTAAAAAGGTGATCAAATCCTTTAACAGGGTCACACCTAATAGTGTGTTTTGTAACTTTTAATAGGGTTGGCTCCTAATAGGGCTCACTTCAGAAGAGTGAAAAATAGTAACTAGTTACAATTGGTGGTTTTTCCCAAATTGGGTTTCCACATTAAATCCTAGTGTCATATGTGTTCATGCTTGCAAATGAATTACTAACAATATCTTAAGATCTGCTAAGTTAAACTGATTCTACATTTATTGAGTTACAACAATTTATGTATGCTTACCGAGTATCAATAATAATCAATTTTATTAGTCTAAATTTTATTTTACATCAAAGGGATCTAGGATTTATTTTAGTAATAACTAATTTACCCCTCCCCTCTCAATTACTCTTCTTATATTTTCAACAATTGGTATCAAAGATTTTGGTGCTTCCAGAGAAGGTTTCAAGGACCTAAGCTAATGATCAGGATGTCTTACAAAAGAGAGATTCCAAAGCTAAATAGAGATAACTTTGCAGAATGGCAAGGAATTATGAGGCTTCATCTGGCTACCATCATTGATTCAAGCTACAAATACCTTGATGAAGAATATAAAGCTCCCACTAGAACATTATTAGTTGAATATATTGCTGAGAAAAAGAACCATAACATCATGATGATTGATATTGCATCTACTTTTAGTTATGCTAAATTTGATGGGGTCAACGACTATAAAATTGCTTTTGATATGTGGAACAAATTGAAAGTAATCTATGGAGGAGATGACAATGTAAGAAGAGCCAAAGTAGAAAACCTTAGAGGACAATTTGATCAAATGAGAATGAGAGAAGATAAAAATATTACAAAATATGTAGAAAGAATTAAGGCTATTCTCAATGCAATCAAAGCGTCTAGAGGAGAGATCAAAGAGGAAACTATTGGAAGCAAAATACTAAAAACTCTACTTCCCATCTATGCAATTAGAGTGTCTACTAGTCAAGAAAAGAGTTGTGATCCAAATAACAAGATAGTTTTGGATGCCCTAGTAGGAAGATTGACAACTTTTGAAATAGACAACTTTGACAACTATGTTCCTACTTCCAAGAATATTGAGTCTACATTTGAAGCTAAACTCACACTCAAAGAAAAGGGCAAGAAAATAAAAGACAATCAATCAAGAAGTGAAGAAGAAGAGAGTTTTGATAGTGATCTTGAAATTATTGAAGCCCAACTTGCAAAGAAATATTCTATTGGTAGAGGAAAGTACAAAGGTAAAATTCTTCTAATATATTTTTCTTGTGAAGAAATTGGTCATATTGCTGCTAGGTGTCCAAACAAAGAAAGAAAGGAAGAGAAGAAAAGCCACAACTACAAAGGCAAGATGGAATTCAAAGGTCACAAATCCTACAAAAATAAAGGTAAGAAAACTTGTTTTATGGCTAAAGATTTTGATAATAGTGAAGATAAAATAGTATTTATTGCTATAAAAGATGAATCTAATGATGAAGGAGATAAGATGGCATTTGTCTCTCATGTTAGTAAAAATGATACTTGGATCATAGATAGTGGATGTTCACACCATATGACTAGAGATAAAACTAAGTTTGAACATTTTGAACACTATGATGGAGGTAGTGTAAGGTTTGGAAACAATGAACGTTGTTGCATAAAAGGAAAAGGTCATATCTCATTAAACAATAAACTTGTATGTGATAATTCCTATTGGGTTGAAGGACTAAAAATAATTTACTAAGTGTGGCATAGTTGAACAACATTGGATTCAAGGTAGAGTTCATGAATGAAAAGGAAAGATTGTTGGATAACAAAGGAAATCTGATTGGAACAAGAAAGCAAAGAAAAGATAACCTATTTTATCTTTATCTTGGTGATTGCTCATGTTTTATTGCTCAAGTAGAAGAAAGCTAGTTATGACACAAAAGGCTATGTCATGTAAACTTTAATAATATGGTCAAGATAAGAAAACTTAGAAGAGTAAAAGGTATTCCTAGTTTGAGGAAACCTAATGTTGGATTATGCAAAAATTGCCAAATTGCTAAAATGAGGAAGAGTAGTTTTAAGAGCAAAAATTATCAGTTAGAAGATATCTTGGAAATTGTGCATATTGATTTATCTAGACCCATTGGAATAGAAAGTTATAGTGGAGAAAAAAATTATTCTTTTTGTTGATGACTATTCTAGAATGATGATTGTTATGTATCTGAAAGAAAAATTAGAAGCTTTTGAGAAATTCAAATGGTATCTAGCTAGAGTAGAAAAAGAAACTAGAAAAAGTTTAAAATGCTTAAGATTACATAGAGGTGGTGAATTCATCTCAAATGAATTCAACAATTTATACATTGAAAAATGAATCAAAAGATAAGTATCAACCCCTAGTACTCTTGAGCAGAATGGAATAGCTAAAAGAAGAAACAAATCCATCATGGATTGTGCAAGAACACTAATGATTGAGAAGAATGGTGCTATCAAATACTGGAAGGAAGCTATTAGCACTGTAGTTCATACTTTGAACTAAGTTCAGTTAAAGGACTCAAACCAAACTCCCTATGAACTATGGTATGGCTACAAACCAATGTAAGTTACTTGAAAGTATTTGGTAGTAAATGTTATATCTTGAAAGAATCTAGAAAAGAAAAATTTGATGTAAAAGGTGATGAAGGTATATTTTTAGGATATTCCTATAGAAGTAAAGCATACAAATGTCTAAATGTGTCCACTCACAAAATCATAGAAAGTGCACATGTGAGAATTGATGAATTTGCAGAAAAGAGTGAAGAAGAAAGCAAAAGGAGCCAGAAGATTATAGAATATTTTTTTTCTATGAACCTGATACATTGCCAAACATATTGGATAAAAAGGAGACTACATCTCCCGAGCTCTCCAAATCTCCAATAGTTACCAAGTTGTAGGAAGTGAAAACCAAGTCACAGGGACCCGAGTCACATTTAGAGGCTACTGAGTTAGCACATACCAAGTCTAAAGGACTCGAGCCTGAAGTTGAGATTCAAAATGAAGATAGTGAAATTCATTCAAAAATAAAAGAACCTATATTAGCTAAATACATCAGAAGGTAGACATCATGCACTTGATCAGATCATTGGAGACAAATCAGATGGAATAATGACAAGAAGCAAACTAAAAGGTACATGTTTACTTGTTGAATTTGAACCTAGAAGTGTTAAGGATGCACTAGAAAATGAAAGTTGGATTGAGGCTATGAATGAAGAAATAGAACAAATAGAAAAGAATAAAACTTGGACTCTTGTTCCTAGGCCCAAAAATAAAAATGTGATTGATAAAAAATGGGTATTTAGAAATAAGTTGAATGAAGATGAAAAAGTGTCAAGAAACAAAGCAAGGTTGGTATGTAAAGGCTATTCTCAAGAAGAATGTATTGATTACTATGAGACTTTTTCCCCTATTGCAAGATTAGAAGATATTAGGACTTTACCGGCATATATAGCTCATACAGAATTCAAAGTATATCAGATGGATTTTAAATTTGCATTCTTGGATGGAATTCTTGATGAGGAAGTCTACATTAAATAGGTAGAAGATTTTGTTGATCCTAACAAAAGAGAAATGTTTTACAAATTACACAAAGCCCTATATGGTCTAAAACAAGCTCCTAGAGCTTTGTATGAAAGACTACATAACTATTTGATATAGATTGGTTTTCAAAGAACAAATGATAACAGTATTTTTTGAATCAAGGAAGGACCAAATAGCAGAAATATTTTTGGATGATACTCTATTTACAAAAAATGATGACTTATGCAAAGCATTCTCAAAAAAAATGAATAAAGAATATGAGATGTTCATATTTGGTGAAATAAAATTCTTTGTTGGATTGTAGATATAGCAGAACAAAAATGTTATTTATATCACTCAATCTAAGTATATCAGAGAGATACTCAAGGTTTAGAATAGAGGATTCAAAACTAGTTGGAACCCCGATGTGTACTAGACTTAATCTTACCAAAGATGATGACTTCAAAGAACTAGATTAGACCTTATATAGATCAATGATTGGGAAATTATAGTATGTAGTACATGCAAGGCCTGATATTTCCTTAGCAGTAGGGATAGTGGCAAGATTCTCAGCAAAACCTAGAGAAAACCACATGATGGCAATAAAAGAAATCTTGAGATATCTGAAATCTACTAAAGACTATGGCTTATGGTACAAACTTAGAGACAATCTTAACTTAAAGTATTTACTGATGCTAATTGGGCAAGAAATCTTGATGATAGAAAAAGCACTAGTGGTGGAGTATTATTTATTGGTAAAAGGCTAGTAACTTAGACAAGCAAGAAGCAAAACTACACATCTCAACCCATAGCAGAAGAAAAATATGTGGTTGCAACAATTAACTGCTTTAACATTGTTTGGTTCAAACAATTGTTGGAAGGAATGAAGATTGAAATTAAAGAGCCAATAGTCATGTATTGTGATAACACCAGTGTAAACAACATATCAAAGAATCCAGTAATGCATTCCAAAACAAAGCATATTGCTATAAAATATCACTTTGTAAGAGAATTAGTATAGGACAAAGAAATTGGATTAGAATCTATGCATAAAAAAGAACAAATTGCAGATATATTCACCAAGCCATTACCTAAGGATGCATTTTTTGTATCTCAGAGGTAAGTTAGGGGTCATTACCCTATCTGAAGCTCACTAAATAAAGTTTAGTGATGCATCAACAGGAACTAAGTTGAAGATCAATTAGTTAATCTAGTATTGACAAGGACATATTGCAAATGAATCTATACTCAAGGTACATTGACACTAATCAAAATTGTCTTTGGCATGTGTTGTAAAAGAGGGAGAAATTCACTATCATATCTTTCTAAAATTTTGTAATTCCAAGTAGGAAAGTTAATTAGTTCCTTCATAGAGGGAGAATACTATATGAGAAGTTTTCTATGTAAAATCAAAGAGGGAGATACTTTCTAACAGAGGGAGTCTTGTTCTCAAAATTTCATTGTGCTATGACATGTTGTCTTGCCATCAACACCAAAGAGGGAGATTGTTGGATATAATTGATTTAATTGCATGTTCTCTTTGATGTTACACAAATCTCATATCAGTTGACAGTTAATGCATGTTGAGCTCACTTGGTTAGTGAAGATAGTTTTCCTTGTCTATTGAGTGTTCCTAAGTCTGCTTTGTATAGAAGGCAGTATCTACCAAGCTTACTCGGGCATCAAAGGAATTTATGTAGAAATGAGTGTTAACCAAGCTCACTCAAATAAAAAAGAAAAATTGAATAGAGCTAGTATTAACCAAGTTCACTCGGTTACCAAAGGAATTTTGTAAGTTTGTAGTGTTAACCCAAGCTCCTATTTGTTAACATAGGAAATCACTTCAAAATTAGTTTCTACTGAGCTGGGTTGGCTACCAAAGGATTTTCTTATTTTGGCATGTAAAGCTTAATTATTTTACCTATTGATTCTAGCTGACTGAGGTAATGAATATTGGTTGTTCTAATTTGTATTTGATCTGACCTAACAATTTGGAAGGTATAAGTAAAAAGTCAATTTGTGATTTTAAAGCATACAAGTTGAATGAATTGGAAGAGATAAAATGAGAGGAAGCAAACTTGAAAGATAATCAGGTATTCATGTGGAGTAGAAAAGTGTTAATTGATTAGGAAGGATCAAGTATGAGCCGGAATAGAGATCTATAATCAGCAATTTAGTTGCATCACAATCAATTCATTTCATTATTATTCTCTAACTATTGTAGTAGTGATCTAAAATCTCTTAATAGAGTTGGTTTAATAGCCATTTGTAAATCCTCTAACAAGGTGGAAATTCCTTTCAATTGTTTCAAGACCTCTTACATAGTCACTCCTAATAAGGTGATCAAATCCTTTAATAGGGTCACATTAATAGTGTGTTTTGTAACCTTTAATAGGGTTGACTCCTAACAGGGCTCACTTTAGAAGAGTGAAAAATAGTAACTAGCTACAATTGGTGGTTTTTCCTAAATTGGGTTTCCACATTAAATCTTGGTGTCATATGTGTTCATGCTTGCAAATAGATTACTGACAATATCTTAAGATCTACTAAGTTAAACACATTCTACATTTACTGAGTTACAGCAATTTCTATATGCTTAATAAGTATCAACAGTAATCAGTTTTATCAGTCTGAATTTTATTTGACATCCAAAGGATTTAGGATTTATTTTAGTAGTAACTGATTCACCCCTCCCCTCTTACTTACTCCTCTTATATTTCCAACACAAAGGACTTCCAGTGTTAATCGAGTGATCAATCCTAATATTGACTGAGTGTCAACAGATTATACTTGTTAATTAATTGACTAATTGAGGCCAACTTAATGGATATTGATGACTTACAAAACTTATGATATATAAGAAATGTCAAAAAGTGTAAAGATGTGGAATAAGATGGATATGTGCTCAAAGGGAAACAAAGAAGGAAAAGTGTGGATGATAAGCTAAAAAGAATATTTTGATCAGTAAGGATCCATAGGTCAAGCCAAAATAGAGATTTGAACCAGCAAAAGAAGTTTCCTCGTAAATTAGGTCAAATTATTGCTACCTTCTAACCATTGTACCAGTGAAGAAATCTCTTAACAAAATTGACTTAATAGTTAGATTGTAAATCCTTTAACAAGATGACATTTCAAGATTGAAGTGTTTGAAGACCTCTAACCAGGACACTCCTAACAAGGTGATCTAAATCCTCTAACTAGGTCATATTTAAAATTATGTATTGTAACCTTTAATAGGGTTGGCTCCTAATAGGGCTCACTTAAGAAGAGTGAAAATAGTATAACTAGTGGCAAGGTGGGTTTTTTTTTTCAAATTAGGTTTCCAAGTTAAATCTTGGTATCATTTGTGTTAATGTTATTTTCTCTATGATTTAAGTTTTTGTAACTAATTTACTATAGGTTGAAATAGATTAATATTCATAAGACATCTTTGCTAACTAAGTTATAGAAAGAACTTAGTTTTAACTAAGCTAGAAAATGTATTACATTGTCAATGAAAGGTTTGAATTGACATCTAGGGATAGGGAATTATTTTTGTGGTAATTGATTCACCCCTTCCCTCTTATTTATTATCTTCATTTCCAAAAATTTCCAAGTCTAGTTCTTCTCAATCTCTTCCATGGCTTTTACCCAATATTCTTCTTTTTAGTGCATCTTTTACCTTTTTTGGTTCAAAATCAGGCAACAAGTAGGTACCTTCTCTTTCCTTTCTTCTTGTTAATGCACCAAAAAAAATTTCACTAATAATTTTAATAGGGGTATGATTCAACTTTACATTCCTTGGCAATACCAATTCTTCTCTAGGTTCTTCTTAAATTGCTTAATTTGGTTCCTTCACATTTACTTGTTCTTCCTATTAGAGTAAATAATTAATTATTTATTTATTATTTATTCTTTTACTTAAGCTTACTTAGGTTAATGCATGTAGTTAATAGTTGTAGTGATGAGTTGTTGACAACACGAGAGTTTGTTCCCTTCTAGCATGTTCCACCTTTTTTTGGAAGTGTGCCTAGTTGTCAACCTTATCTTCTACCACCTTCCAACTTTTTCTACAAGCTTCCTTGAGGCCTTTATATTCAATCTCTCTCTCATTGTAAATTCATTTATTCACAAAGCAATTTCATTTTCCTATTGTGAAATATTTTATCTTGCTTTGTTTCCTTTAAGCTCTTGCTCCTTTGGTTTCTCTTCAGCAAGCTATTTGCAAGTAGGTGATCTTGGTGAGCTGTGAAGTTGGATTTCATCAACTCCTGCATGGTATTAGAGCCTCCCTATTGCTTCTTGGTCTAAAGGATTTTTGAAGCTGTGATTCAAAGATGCAAACCCTAGTTTGTTTGTAATTTTTTCTTCAATCAGGAGGAAGAGCATTTTTTCAGTATTTGGAGAAAAGGAGAAAGAGGGTTTAGCATAATAGATCTGATTTTTTTTTGGGCTTTTTTCTTTATTTTTTGGGGCTGCGATGGCAGTGATTTAGAAAAAATAACTGCAGAGGTGATTTTCAAACAACAATATCTCCCTCATACATACTCATTTTTTCAAGAAATTTTTTTTGTTTTGGGGTAGGATTTTGTGATCTACACATTGGTGCAGATGGGTTGAGATCTCTATTCTTGAATTTTTCTACAACTCGCAATTCTCAATTTTTTCCACTTCAAATGCTTAGTATAGGCTCATTTGGACACATAATCAGGTTCTTTCTTTTTTTTTAAGTGTATATTTTTTAGTCTACTTTTCATATCTGCAATTAGATTATAGGTTCTATAGATAGAAATACTACTTTTAGAAATAGGCCCTAAATTGGCTATTTTAATCGCACTAAGTAAACAGTGCCTAATTTATACATTGTGGGGGGGGGGGGGGGGGGGGGGGGGGGGGGCATTTTCTTTTCTATAATTTACTTTAGAATAAGACCTTTCTACTTCCATCTTCTTCTTTCTCTCAATGGTGGATCCAACTGTGACCCATCTCACTCCACATAACTATCACACCTAGAAGGCACAAATGACATGGCTTCTCATGTCAAGGGGCTTATTGTCATGTCTGGGTGAGAATCAACCTGTTCTTACATGATATTTTGAGGTTCTTTAGCACAAGAATAAAATGGATGAGGCCATGGGATTGATTGCACTAAACATTTCAGATAGTCTACTATTTTACTTGGATGGTTTGACTACTCCATGATCTTATTGGCTCAAATTTCAAACTTTGTTTGGCCAAGTGAATGAGTTTTGGGCACTTCAGCTAGATGCAGAGTTGACTTCTTTGACACCTAATAGGTTTCCCACCATTGAGGACTTCTTGATGAAGTTCAAATCTTTGTGTACACTTTTACAGGGATGTGGGAAAACCAAGACAAATGATGAGTGTATCTATTTGATACTCTCAAAGTTGAGGGGACAATATTAGATCTTCTCTTCCACTTTCTACTCCACTATGGATGCCTTGGGTGATAGACATAGGATGCCTTCATTTGAGATATTTTGTGATTGGTTAACTCATGAATAGTCCAAAATGAATTGGATGGATTCACTTTCAGGTTCATAGTCACAGGCATTGTTTGTCAAGGATACACAGGAGCAAAAGTTGAAGAAGATATTAGATCCCTATTCTACTAGTTCATCATCTAAGAAGAATGAGAAAAAGAAGACTGAGACTCCTACCTATTCATATTGTCAAAAAGGATCTCATGATGAGGCACATTGTTTTCATAAGATATTTGATGGCTATGAGAAACAAATTGTAGATTTGTAAGCTCTTCTTCAGAAGAACACCATTTCTTCTTGATCCTCTTCTACCTTAGAGGGGTCTGTCTTTCATTCTTCTTCCACATTGTCGCCATCTACATAGAATCTTGGAAAGGTTCATGCATTACAAGCTTCCATTACATCTCCTTCATAGATTCCTTGGATATTGGATTTAGGTGCTTCTCACCATATGACATCTTCTCAAGGTGTCTTCTCTACTCTTAAGGCTTCTCCTATTCCTCATATTCTCATGGGGAGTAACATTGCCCTACCAGTTTGTAGGAAAGGTTCAGTTCACATCCAGGATGGTATATTCAATGATGTATTCTATGTTCCATATTTTTCTACCAACCTTCTCTCGATTTCTTAGATTACACAAAGTGGGTCAGGGAAGATAGTTGAGTTCACTGCTGATTCAGTCTTCATTCGAGATCGTGTAATAGAAGGTCTTATTGCTATAGGCACAATTGATTCTCCCACATGTCTCTATACCTTCTTGCACATTTCCCCACCATCTCCATTTTTAGAGAATGCCTCTTCTCCTTCGTAGGAGCATCATGTAGTGTAGTCTAGATACTTGAACCTTTGTATTGTTCCTAAGATCCCTATTTTGATTGCCACACCACCTCTAATTGAGGGCTTTTCTCCTCTACAAGATTCTTCTTCCACTCTACTCGATCTTGTAGCTTCATTCATTTAGACTCCAAGTACGCTTTTTGTGGATACTACAGTAGACATTCATGATAGTGTCATCAGACCTGCCTTGGGGATTCCATTTCCAAAGCCTCATACTTTTTCCTTTGGGCATCAGCTAGACCTTCTAGTTTCCCCTCTCATTCAGGGGTTCCCTTGTTATGTGCCCTTGTTCCTTCCACATTGGAGTTTCATTAGCTTGATCATTTCTATAGGAGCTCCATCATTCTAGGGGGGCTTTGGTGTCTATTCTCATGGAGGGTTGGTTGTACTTATAGTTTTGAGAGAGTCTCTTGAAACATTTATGGTGGAAGTTGTCCTTGGGGGGTCTTGTTGAGGCCTTCCTTCCTTCCTTCATTCATTTTTTTAGTATGTTTGTTCTTACCTCTCTTTTTTTTTTGGTGGGGGGGGGGTGCAGGGTTTTCCCATGAGGTTTTCCCTCTTTCCCCATTTTTAGAGGTTGCATTTCTTTGCATTGTACATGGGTACCTAACATGGCCTTGTTGTCGAGACCCATTCTACATTTTCTCTTAGTTTTGTGAGCTTAAGACATTACCCTAAGTTGCACTTAAGAGGGGGTGTTAAGGTAAATAATTAATTAATTATTTATTCTTTATTCTTTTACTTAAGCTTACTTAGGTTAATGCATGTAGTTAATAGTTGTAGTGATGAGTAGTTGACAACATGGGAGTTTGTTCCCTTCTAGCATGTTCCACCTTTTTGTGGAAGTGTGCTTGGTTGTCAACCTTATCTTCTACCACCTTCCAGCTTGTTCTACAAGCTTCCTTAAGGCCTTTTTATTCGGTCTCTCTCTCATTGTAAATTCATTCATTCACATAGAAATTTTATTTTCCTATTGTGAAATATTTTTCTCTTGTATTGTTTCCTTCAAGCTCTTGTTCCTTCGATTTCTCTTCAGCAAGCTATTTGCATGTAGGTGATCTTGGCTTTCATCAACTCCTACACTTCCATCACTTATGTTTTAGAATTATACTCCACCAGTCTTATTTGGATAAACCCATGATACTCTCTAGGTTCCCTTTTATTTGATTCATAATTCTTTTGAGTACTTATAAAATCCTCATGTTTACACTTTCTATTCTCTTATGAATTTTCTTGATCAAACATTTGTCTAGCTTAATTTTTAGTGTAATACCCCAAGAATATTCCCTCATCACTTCTTGATTACAAGTTTCCTAAATAATCATTTCTCTTTATGTAGCATCTATTTCCAAATAATTTGAAATAACTTACAAAAGATGAATGTCCATACCACTATTTGAAACTACAATTGGAATAATTGTTATGTTGTCACTGATGTCAAACCCACTAGAGAGACATTTACTAATAGTATACAGTATCATATCTTTTGATTGATGAAGAGGAGTAAGTATGATGGAATTACAATGGTAACTTGATCAATTAGTCTTTGATAAGATGATGTATTATTTAATCAATGTATGAAGTATAGAAGTGTTGAGTTAACAATGAGAAAAGCCTAGTGAAATGTGGTAGGTTAATGAAGGAGTTTAAATAGAAGGTTAAGAAACTTAAGAGATAACTAAGAAAATATTATTAGCTGAGTGTTAATTATGGTTGAGAAAGATAAAGAACCAAAAAATAGTACTGACCTAGTGTAGTGAAGACCAAGCGAGCCATTTTCAGCAAAGCAAGAAAAAACATTAGAGACCAAGCTACATACTGTTGATTAAGCAAAAGAATATAGTGATGAAAAAGTTCCAGAAAAATTATAGTTTTTGAAATAATCAAGTATTACACCAACATTGTTGAATTTTTGGAGTAGTCAAAACACATGGATGATAAGGATTGATGAGCTGGCATATTAAATGCAAAGATTATTTTTTAATGCAATCAAAGGAAATAATTTGAGAAGTTTCTAGAAGTATGAAGGAAAGAGTGGAAGAAAAGAATGATGGATATATTCAATGAATATAACCTAACCCTAAGATCTATGGCAATTTGTAAGTGGAAAAATATCAAAGCTACCTATTTAAGGAGGTGGAAGAGATATTTTCTAAGGTTGGTTCATTGTTTATTGGCAATTTTGAGTAGAACCAGTGAAGAATAGAGTAGTAGAGTAAAAGTGAGAAGATTGGTGAAGTGTGATTACTTGAAGGGTCTCCACTTGCAAATCAGTGAAGGAGATGATAATGAAGTCCATTCAATGAAGAAAAAAATGAGCTGAATGGAGATCTAAATTTGTAAAGTAAATTGTATCTAGCAAATCAAACTTGTTGTTAGTGTCTAACCATTATTGCAATTAGAATCCTTTAATCAAGGTTGACCTAAATGTCATTTTTAAAATCCTTTAATCAAAATGACATTCTAGTGGAATGATCCAAAGTCCTCTAACCAAGGCACTCTTAACAAGGTGATCAAATCCTTTAATAGGGTCACACCTAATAGTATGTTTTATAACCTTTAATAGAGTTGGCTCTTAACTAAGCTCACTTTAGAAGATTGAAAAGTGTAAGCATGTTAGTTGATGGTTTTTCCCAAACTGGGTTTCCATGATAAATCTTAGTGTCATATACGTGTGAATGTTATATATGTGATGCATATTATTTATTGTTGTTTATTTACTATTGGTTGGTATTGAAACTTTATCAATTAGATTTATATTTAAGTTTCACTTATAGCAATATCCTTCTATATATATATATATATATATATATATATATATATATATATATATATATATATATATATATATATATATATATATATATATATATATATATATATATATATATATATATATATATATATATATATATATATATATATATATATATATATATTCCCTTTATGTAAATATATTTCAAGTTTTTTCAATTTATATATATTAGTAAACTTTAAAAATGATCAAAGTCTTTGATTTGTTGCCACTTTAGTCTATAAGTACTTCAAGAAATTTGATTTGATAGTGGTACTAATGTCAGATATAATTGAGTTGCTATCTACATGTATATTTCACCTTACTACCACCAATCTGACATATATTTAATATGATTTCAAATGAGTGAATGCAACCCCACACATAGACCAATGCTCAACCATCATATTGTAATTTAGCAGGGTTAGGAATATCGACCATAATATATGTAAGTCAAAATAACTCGTAATCACCTTGTACGATGAAAAACACCAAATGCATGTCCATTATTAGTCAAGTGTAATAAACCCAATGCAAATATCCCAAGATAAATATACAAAATTTTACTATATCTATAGGTATAGATGTCATGCCCAAGCTAGACATGACAACTAATTAAAAGGTAAATCTTTATAAATAAATACTTGAATATATAATTGTTAGATTAAATGGTTTGTTTCTATTTAACTCTTAGGTGAGCTCATAAATTAGGAGGAATTATATATTCTTGGATATTATTATTAGCAGGATATTGTGAATCATCTTTTTTACTCTAACTACTCCTAAGATATCACGTGTGGTTAATTCCAATTTGGACACCACCCTTCTAGATTGTAGGTGGATGGTAGGTGGTTGATTCCACCAAGACTCTACTTCCTCCAAGTTGAGACACTTGTCTCAATCTTGTCCAAGTATCCTCCTAGCTCTTGCCTATATAAATAGGTTAGCTCTTATGTATTACACATTAGGAAATATTGATGCTATTATTCCTTTGAGCATTTACATCAGAGATTTTTTTTGTATTATTATTCTAACAATTGTATTTCCTCTTTATTAATCTACGTCTTTCATTAGATTTTGGTTATATTTGTTACATACAAATTCTATCATGGTATCAAAGCAAGTTTGGAAGAATAGATTTTTTTCAGAGGTCTTGGAAAATCCTATATGCTCTTCTCTTGCATTTCTATATGACCTAGAGAATTAAAAAGGATTTATGAAAACCTAGGAATATCTCTTTTGCAAATATGTGTGCTTTCTTAATCTATTTATTACATAACCTTAGAGGATCTAGAGTTTTAATTATTTCATTATGTCTAGAGGCTCGAGAAAGTCAAGATTGGCTTTAGTTTTATTCTTTTAAGAGATCATCCAAAAAAGTTACAAAATAGGGTTTTGTAGCTTGGATTTGGAGAACAACATGCAAAATGGAGCATTTTTGGGCCTAAACAGAGCTTGTCATTGTGTCCAATAGGTTTGAACAAAGAATTTTCATATAAAATTTTGACATATTTTGGTGCTTAGATCTGTCTATAATTTGCACTTAAATTGAGGGTATATGATTATTTTTATTTAAAAATAACAATAGCTTTTTTTTAAAAAGGTAGCAACAAACCGCCCATGTGAAAATTGACCACAATCAAGGTCAAGAAACTACCCATGTGAAAACCTCCCATAGTCAAAGTCAACAAACTGCCCATGTGAGCCTTCACATACCAAAGAAGTAGACCACCTACCACTTACTTTGACTTGTAAGTGAGCACTCTTTATTTTAAAGTGTTTAGGATTCTCTCAAATTCATCAATGTGGGACTAAAAGTTTATGCATTAAGTCATTGACCATCTATCTTAAAATTGGTTTTCATCTACCCGTCGTTAGATTTGAATGTCATGCATGCACCAAATGGGTTTTCATTTTGATAGCTGATTTTCAAATCCAACGATGGGTAGATGAACGCCAATTTTAAGATAGATGGTTATTAGCTTAATGCATAAACTTTTAGTCCCACATTGATGAATTTGAGAGACTCCTAAACACTTTAAAACAAAGAGTTCTCACTTACAAGTCAAAGTAAGTGGTAGGTGGTCTACTTTGGTGGCACATGAAGGCTCACATGGGAAATTTTTTGACTTTGACTTGTTGGAAATATAAGAGGAGTAACGGAGAGGGGAGGGGTGGATCAGTTACTACACAAATAAATAAATCCTAGATCCCTTTGATGATAGTACAAATTGCAAACAAATAATTGAATATTGTTGAATTTTTGGTAAATACACAGAATATTGTAATCGGTAATAACTAGATTAGCTCAATAAAAGATTAATATATAAACCATTAGATGTTATCTCTGATTACCATTATTTTAACTTAGTTGCAAGCCCATAAATAAAATAGCATGAACACATTTGACACCAAGATGTAACGTGGAAACCCAATTTGGGAAAAACCACCAATAGCAACTAGTTACTGATTTACACTCTTCTGAAGAGAGCCCTATTAGGAGCCAACTGTATTAAAGGTTACAAAAAACATAGTTAGGTGTGACCCTATTAAAGGATTTAATCACCCTATTAGGAGTGGTCTTGAGAAAAATTCAATGAAATTTCCACCTTTTAGAGGATTTGCAAATAGTTGTTAAGCCAACTTTGTTAGGAGATTTAGACCACTGCTACAATGGTTGGAGAGTAATAATGAGATGACCTAATTAGAATTCAACTAAATTTCTAATTTTAGTGTTAGAAATGCTTTAGAAAAATTGAGAGGGGGGGTGAATCAATTATTCAAGGTCCAATCATCCTAATAAAATGGTTTCACTAAGTGTAGTGAGCCCATTAAACTAATCATGCATCCAAGCTCAAACTTTCCTACTTAGTAAGTTACTGTAAAATCAACATGCAAGAATAACACATGAAGAATCAACACATAACATAGTGACTTACATGGAAACCCAATTTAGGAAAAACCACCAATAACATGCTACTCAATTCTCACTCTTATGAAGTGATGCCCTGTGAAAGGGCTTCCCTATTAAAGGCTACAACACACTATTAAATGTGACATGGTTAAAGGATTTCAACCACCCTATTAGAGGACTTTAGAACATTCGCTTGGAATGCCACCCTATTAATGGATTTACAAATGGCTATTAAAACAACCTAAGTTTATAGGATTTCTACCTTAACTGATACAATTGTTAGAGAGTAACAATAAGGGCTTTTGATCTGATACAACTCACAACTTAACTTGCTGACTTCAGATCTCAATTTAGCTCTCAAATTTCCTTGGCTTCTAGTCTCTGCAGCTCTTACAACTTGTCCTCCTTTCAAGCTTTGTCTCCTTGAGTCTTCATGCTCAATATACTAGTGCAATCTCCAATATGGTCACCTATTGAAGCAAAGTCTCTGTACTCTATTCTTCCTCTCTCTCGATGCCTTCACCTTAACATCCTACAAACCACTTCAAGAACTTGGCAACTCAGCAACTCTTGCTTCTTTACCTATAACTCCTTAAATAGAAGTCTAGAATACTTTTCTCACTTCAATCTTCTTGCTCTTTCTTTTAGGTTGAATGGATTAGGTAGTATTCAATAAATCTACCCATAATCTTGTTTCTTCTAGAAACATCATGAAGAATCCTCATGTATACACCCAAAAATGGTTTACCTAAAATTCTATGCCTCCAACTCATCATCCTTATCCTCCATCTGGTTCACAAAATTCATTGTAACAAATTTGTTAGCTTAGATCTGGAAATTTTTTGACTTTTTAAATAATGTAGCAACTTGGCACTATTGAAATTCTAGTGCTTAGCACATAATGTGTTACTTGGCACCAAATGTGTTTTACTGATGCTTGGCACCTACTATGGATTCACTTGGCATCAACTAAATTTAATTGATGCTCGACACCTATTACTTTCTTGACACTTGAGCTTGCTCAACTCCTTCTGTTTCACTCAGCATACACTAGATTTTACATTTGCTCGGTACTAACTAAAAAATTTCTCGGCATAAACTAGCTTGCTCAGTACTCACTAATGAACTTAGTCAAGCTTTGCAAACAGCTTTGTTACAATTCAGTCTTCCAAAGTTTCTAAGTGTAGCCAACATCTATATCTTCAAGTATACTATCAATACATCATTTTATCATTATCTTAACTGATCCTTGCACTTCATTACAAAACCATAACTCAACCTTTCACTTAGGTGCTTTTGTTACATCTTATAGATTAAATCCTCTTCATTAATCAACTAAGTGATAGTACTTAGATCTTATAAGAAATTTCCATTCCAGCAAATAGCAGGTTTGACATCAGTGACAAAAAAATGATTGAAAACATTCTTTACCAAAAATCTTCCTCTTTGCAAACAATCTTCTTCTTCTTCAATAGTGGTCTTTTCAATTAGATTTTAACAATCTCCCTCTTTGGCATTGATGGCAAACCAAAGTGATAAACCAAGTTAGCAAAATGCTAACTAGGTTAAAACAGTAAGTCAAATGCCTAAAAGAAAACTATTACCATTGCTATTTTCATTAGCTTTCACATCTCCCTCTTTGTTGATACATTGTCTTCTCTTTTTTGTTCTACTTCCTCTCAGATTGATTCTTGACTATTTTCTCCCTTTGAGCTACTATTTCTTTCCTATTTTTTGCTATTTTCCTTTTACACATTTCTCCCTCTACATGTCTGATCAATTTCTATATGACTCCCTCTTTTCCACTTTGATCAATTATGCTCTTCCTCTTAACTACTATTTCTTCTTCTACACATTATTTCTTCCTCTACATGCATTGATTAGTTTCTACTATTTTGATATCATCTCTTTCTTTAGATCAATTTAGCTACTTCTCTCTTTGTCCAATTAATTTTGTTGATCAGTTTCTGCTCTTTTTCCCTCTTTGACAACAATGCCAAAGACATACTACTTCAGCATCTCATTATGCAAGTATAGCATTTTCAAGAACTCCAATTTCTCCCTCCATCACCTTGCTTGTGACTTGTTTGGATTTTTATTACTTTGATTACTTCAACCAAAAATCTAAAGTAAATATCCTCTACATCAATTTATATCATTTCAACAATCTACTCATTTGATGTAGGGTAGTCTTGTTGTTGCTTAAATAGCCTTGGATTGGGGTACCACCCCTAGCTTACCTCTAAGGTACTCAAATGCATCTTTAGGTAGTGCTTTTGTGAATATGTCAACAATTTGTTCCTTTGAACTAACATATTCCATCCTCACTTGCTTTTCTTCCACCAGTTCTCTTACATAGTGATACTTAATTGCAATGTGCTTTGTTTTGGCACTCATCATAGGATTATTTGATATGTTGATGACACTTTTTTTATCACAATAGAGTATCATAGGTTTAGTTACCTCTTCCTTCATACCTTGTAATAGGTTCTTGATCCATACAATATTGGTGTAGTTGATAGTAGAAAAAACATACTCAGCTTCTATTATGGACTATGAGGTACAACTTTGCTTTTTGCTAGTCTAAGTGACCAGTCTTTTACCTAAGAAAATTTCTCCTCCACTGGTGCTTTTTCTATCATCAATATTACCTCCCCAATCTACATCATTATAGGCTTTCAACTCAAACTTTTCACTCATCTTGTAGTATAATCCAAAGTCATCAATTCCTTTTAGGTACCTCAATATTCTTTTTACTACCATAAGATGATTTTCTCTTGGGTTTACAAAAAATCTTGCCACTATTCCAATAGCTAATGTAATGTCTGGTCTACTATGCACAACATACTATAACTTTCCATTCATTGATCTGTACATTGTCTTATTTACTTTAGCTGAATCATCATTCTTGGATAACTTATGTCTAGTTACCATTGGTATATTGATTGGTTTTGAATCTTCTAAGCCAAATGTCTTGAGTATCTCCTTGATATATTTTGATTGGGTCACAAATGTGCCATGTTTCAGTTGATATACTTGCAATCTAACAAAGAATTTGATTTCTCCAAACATTGAGATTTCAAACTCATGTTTCATTTGATCAGAAAAATCTTTGCATAGGGCATCTTTTCCTCCAAATATTATATCATCAACAAAGATTTTAGATATTAAAATGTCTTTACCTTTTTTTTTCCTTGATATATAGGTTTTTTTTTTCATCTATTCTCTTAAATCCTATCTTCACAAGATATTTGTGTAGTCTCTCATACCATGCTCTAGGTGCTTGCTTCAAACCATAGAGTTCTTTGTGTAGCTTGCAAACCATTTTTTTTTTTTTTCTCATCAAAAAATCCCTCTAGTTGTTCTTTGTAGACTTCCTTTTCCAATATACCATTCAAAAAAGTAGACTTTACATCCATTTGGTAGACTTTGAAACCTTTGTAAGTAGCATATGCAAGTAGTGTTCTTACTCCTTCCATTCTTGCAACAAGGGCAAATGTTTCCCCACAGTCTAGTCCTTCTTCTTGTGCATAACCTTTATAGACTAGTCTAGCCTTATTTCTTGTCATCTCACCATTCTCATATAGCTTGTTCCTAAATAACCATTTGGTACCAATTAGATTCTTATCAACTGGCCTTGGAACTAAGGTCCAGGTTTTGTTCCTTTTTATCTAATCTATCTCTTCTTCCATAGCTTTATGTCAATTATCATCTTGCAGTGCATCGTTCATTGTTTTGGGTTCAATCTTGCTTAGTAGACATGATTCATTCCTTATTTTGTTCCTTGTCATTGGTCCAGCTTCCTTTTTACCAATAATTTTTTCTATAGGGTGATGTCTTCTCACATACTTGGATAGCCTTGATTCTTTCCTCATTTTCAAGTTTGGTCTCTTAGTTTCAAAGTCACTATGCACATCTCTTTCAAGTATTTCATCATCTCTTCCATGTGTGCTAATTTTAGAATTAGAATGTGCATTATCTTCATTCTACAACATGGCTTCTAAATGCAACTCAACATTCACTAGTTGTGACTCAACTGATACTAAAACTTTTTGTTGATTCCCAACTTGATTGGTAGCATCTTCTTCATTAGCTATTCCTTTGTAAAAGTATACAAAGTATCTGTACTCTTATAGTTTCTTGGTCTTTAGCATGCTCATCAAAATTTACATTTGCACTCTCCACAATCTTGTTAGTGTTAGTATTCAAACACTTGTATGCTTTACTTCTAGTAGACTATCCAAGGAATATGCCTTCATCACTCTTTGCATTGAATTTTCCATTTCTAGAATCCTTAAGAATATAACATCTACAACCAAATACTTTAAAATATTTTACATTGGGTGAGTGACCATACCATAGTTCAAAAGGTGTTGCAATTGTACCTTTCTTGACTTGTACTCAATTCAGGGTGTAGATAGTTGTACTTACAACTTCTCTCTAGTACTTTAGAGCAACATTTTTCTCCATCATTAATGTTTTGGCATAGTCTATTAGTGATCTATTCCTTCTCTCTACAATGTCATTCTATGGTGGAGTTCTTGGTGCTAATGTTTGTCTCTTGATTCCTTTGTCATTGCAAAATGTCTCAAATTCCTTTGATGTGAACTCTCTTCCTCTGTCTGATCTTAGACATTTCAAATTATTCTATGTTTCCTTCTCAACCTCAACCAAATACCACATAAACATTTGAAATGCATCAAATTTTTTCGTTAAGAACATGACAGTCATCATCTTAGAGTAGTCATCCACAAATAGCATTATATATTTGTCTCATTTGTAGCTTTGCACTTCTATTGGGCCACATAAATCAGTATGCACTAACTCTAGTACTTATTTAGAAGTGTAGGTTTTTCTTTTGAAACTTGACTTGGTCATCTTTCCTAGCTGACATTGTTTGCACATTGTATTTTTAGGCTTCTTTAGCTTAGGAAAGCCTCTAACTTTATTCATTTTGTTGATGCTAATCTGATTATCAAAGTTGACATGACATAGCCATTTATGCCATAACCACACATCATCAAATCTAAAAATAAGATAGGCTACATCTTCCATATCTAGGTAAAATAGATTACTCCTAGCTTGGTCTCCTTTTCCTATTAGATTTCCATCAGAGTCATAGATTTTGGTAGTTTTGTTTCCAAATTCTGCATTTCAACCAATATTGCCTAATTGTGACACACTCAGTAGATTGTAGTTCAATCCTTCAACATAGTATGCATTATCACATGAAATTTTCTCTGTAAGCTTACTGAAACATTTTCCTTTGATTAGACATGGAGCATTATTTCCAAATCTAACACTATGTCTATCATACTGAGTAAAGGTAATAAACTTACTTTTGTCTCTCGTCATGTGATGTGAGCATCCAATATCTATGATCCATTTGTCATTATTGTTCACATAGGTTACCAATTGTGTTGCTTCATCTTCATCTAACTCATCCTTCGTGGCTACATAGACTACCTCATTATCATTTTCATTAGAATCTTCTTCTTCAACAATGTAGCACTTTTTGCTTTTGTCTTTTTAATCTCTGCTATCATCTTCTCTTATGTTCTTTTTTTTGTTACCTTCTTTGAAATTTTTTTTCTATGTACACCCTGCAACAATATATCCTACTTCATTGCAATTAAAACAAATGATAGGAAGCTTACCTTTGAATTTACCTTTTCCTCTATGAAATCTTCTGGCTAGTAGTGCTTCCAATTGTTCCACATCTTCATCTATGCTACTATCACTGGATGCATACTTTACTTTTTTCTTCTTCTTCTTTACTTTCACCTCCTCAGTATGTTTCATTGATATATTGGCCTTGAAAGCAGATTCAAGATTCTCAAGTCTATAGTTATCAAAGTTGGACAACTCAAATGCAATGAGTCTTCCCACTATACCTTCAAGAGTTACTGTGTTTCTTTGTACACATCTTAATTCTTGTATGGCTGAAACTCTAATAGCATAAATGGGGAGCAAGGTTCTTAAGAATTTTCTATTAACAGTAACATCATCTAAATGACCACCCAAACTTCTTATTGCACTTACTACTTCTTTCATTCTAGAGGCATATTTAGCAACATTCTCACCTTCCTCCATTTTCATGTCATCAAACTTTCCTCTAAGGCTATCTCTTTTTTTTCTTTGAATATTCTAATCTCATCCATAAATATCAGTTAAGCCTTTCCACATCTTAAATGTAGAGTCACATCCCTTGATCTCATCAAATTCAGCATAGTTGAGGGTAGAGGAAATCTTCAGCATTGCTTGATTGTGCTCCTTCTTTTCCTTCATATCTTCTATAGTGGGTACATCTGGATCAACATGTTCTACTTCAATTGAGGTTTGTGCATGATCACTTATTGATGTAGGGACACTCTACTACCACTGACAAAGGTATGCTCTGATACCACTGATGATGGGCCAAACCACAACCAATATCACAACAAGATGGAGACCACTGAAACTACTAATGATGGGCCAGACCACCCGTACCAACTCACAACCAAAAATGCAACAAGATGGAGACAAAGAGATGGCAAAAATTCTTCATTAAGCATCCATTAATACTTGAAATTCATTATAATATTCTCCTATAATATAACAGAGCTTCCTCACAAGGACTTCCAACTAGAAGAGCTTACAACAAAGAGCTTGTTCGCTACACCTTGAGAGCTTCCTTACAAGAGATTACATTTGAAGAGCTTCTATTTTCCAAACTTCTACTATTCAAAGAGCTTCTACAAGAAATTACATTTGAAGAGCTTCACTACAAGAGATTGCACTTGAAGAGCTTCTACTTGAAGAGCTTGATTACAAATGAACATAAGCCTTCCTTAACTAGGCACTTACCACCCAATTCATGATTTATCCACAACATTCTAGAATATCCACAACCTTCTACAATATCCACAACTTTCTAGAATTTCAACCTAAATACAAATAAGCACTACCATGTGGCCCAATTAGAAAATTACATTTCTTTTGTAGATCACAACAAATATTAAATGCATGATTTAAGGGACTTTCCACAAACTTTAAGTTGCCACCTACACACCTTGATTAATGGAATGACAACTATTTTTCCTATTTTTCTATTTATGCCACCTTTGCACCTTGAAAGTAGAAATTCATCTTTTCTCTCTTGTTTTCTATTTTCTTTTTTTCTTTTTTTTTCTTTTTATTTTTGTCACTTTCTCTCTCCTCCACAATTTTTTTTCTTCTTCTTCTTCTTCTTTTTTTTCAATAATAATTTTTTGCAAGATGCTCCTACATCAGACTCCCCGAGTAGATAGAAAAGTGTGTCCTACACTTTGACACCAAAAGAAAGATATTCCACCATTTTCACCACAAGCTTCCACCTCAACAAGGACAAGAAAACCAACATGCAAATCTTCCAAAAAAAAAATTTCTGATGCATGATGCTCCTGCATCCGACTCCCATGGTAGGAAAAATTTTGTGAGTATGGATTCACAAAATGAAGTAGTCACTGTTGACATTTTTATTTTCTCTTCCTCCAATATAGAGCTAGAACAGGTTTTTGGTGTTGATATATTTCCTTCTTTCTTCTTTTCCAACATCTAGTCGGAACAAGTGTTTGCTGCTGAAAATACTCCTTTGCAATGAACTCTACCCAAGTATAACTCTCATCCTCATCTAACCTTGTGGAATTAATCACACATGTAATAAACCCTGCAACACCATACCAATCTTTCTTTGCATACCATACATCATCAACAAGATCCTCATGCAAACCATCATTAGTATCTTTCAAACTCATCTCAAAGACAACATCCCATGATTTGTAAGAATTTACCTATTTGACATCTTCATCTTTGCTAACCTCTTTCATGTTGTCTATAATGCATGTAACTATTTCACTTGCTTGATCTCCAACAAAGGCAGTATATGTTTCCTGTATTGTTGCAATCTACAAATCATCTTGATCTACTTCAGGTTCGTAAATCTTGTCATCTTCATGCTCTTCCTCTTTTCGTTGATCTTCTTCAACTTTAGGTTCGCAAATAATTTCCTTGTAATCCTCTTGCTCTTCTTTTGGACCACATGTCTTATACTCTACTAGAAATTCTTTCTTTTCCACATCCAAGGAATTATCAATATCCCTTTTCTGGTGACATGCTCTTTTTTCCTGCAACTCAGCTTCCAATTCATTCACTTGCTTTTGCAAATCAACTAGCAATGACTATTGATTTCTTGCTCTAAATTTCTCAAGTCAAGGAATCCTTAGAATCCATCCAATCACAAAAGTCATCTTCTTCTTTCTCTGGTCCATAACCAAGTCTTTAGAAGACAAATCTTGTGCAACACAAGAACCTTGGGAAAACTGCCTCACAATCAGCGATCTATCTACACAATCAAGAACTTCTTGACAAACTTCACCCAACTCAAAGTCCTGGTGCAAACTGCCTCATGTTCTGCAATCTGTCCGCATGCTCAAGAACTCCCGCTCTGATACCACTGATGTAGGGACACTCTAGTGCCACTAACAAAGGTATGCTTTGATACCACTAATGATGGGCCAAACCACAACCAAGATCATAACAAGATGGAGACCACTGAAACCACTGATGACTGGCTAGACCACCCGTACCAACTCACAACAAAAAATGCAACAAGATGGAGACAAAGAGATGATAAAAATGCTTCATTAAGCATCCATTAATACTTGAAATTCATTACAATATTCTCCTATAATATAAGAGAGCTTCCTCACAAGGACTTCCAACTAGAAGAGCTTACAACAAAGAGCTTGTTTGCTACACCTTGAGAGCTTCCTTACAAGAGATTACATTCAAAGAGCTTCTATTTTTCAAACTTCTACTATTCAAAGAGCTTCTACAAGAAATTAAATTTGAAGAGCTTCACTACAAGAGATTGCACTTGAAGAGCTTCCACTTGAAGAGCTTGATTACAAATGAACATAAGCCTTCCTTAAATAGGCACTTACCACCCAATGCATGATTTATCCACAACATTCTAGATTATCCACAACCTTCTACAATATCCACAACTTTCTAGAATTTCCACCTAAATACAACTAAGCACTACCATGTGGCCCAATTAGAAAATTGCATTTCTTTCGTAGATCACAAAAAATATTAAATACATGATTTAAGGGACTTTCCACAAACTCTAAGTTGCCACCTACACACCTCGATTAATGGAATGACAACTATTTTTCCTATTTTTCTAGTTATGCCACATTTGCACCTTGAAAGTAGAAATTCATCTTTTCTCTCTCATTTTCCATTTTCTATTTTTTAATTTTTTTTCTTTCTATTTTCGTCACTTTCGCTCTCCTCCACAATTTTTTTTTTTCTTCTTCTTCTTCTTCTTTTCAATAATAATTTTTTGCAAGATGCTCCTGCATCAGATGCATCACTTATTGATCCAAGGTGCAGCTTCAATAATGTTTTCCATAGAGTGAAGTTATCTCTGTTGAGCTTGGGAACTTCTCTCTTTGACATCTTGATCTTCTTGCTTCTAATACCTTTAAACCAAATTAGCAGATGGCTCTGATACCAATTGTTCGAAATGCTTTAGAATAATTGAGAGTTGGGGTGAATTAGTTATTCAAGGTACAATTGTCCTAATAAAATTTTCCACTAAGTGTAGTGAGCCCATTAAATGAATCATGCATCCAAGCTTAAACTTTTCTACTTAGCAATTTACTATAAAATCAACATGCAACAATAACACATGAAGAATCAACACATAACATAGTGATTTACACGAAAACCCAATTTGAGAAAAATCGCCAGTAACATGCCACTCAATTGTCACTCTTCTAAAGTGATGTCATGTGAAAGGCCTACCCTGTTAAAGGCTACAACACGTTGTTAAATGTGACTTGGTTAAAGGATTTCAACAACCTTGTTAGAAGTGGACCTAGTTAGAGGACTTTAAAATATTCACTTGGAATGCCACCCTATTAAAGGATTTATAAATGGCTATTAAACCAAAGTAAGTCCATAGAAATTTTACCCTAATAGATACAATTGTTAGAGAGTAACAATAAGGGCTTTCAATCTAATACAACTCACAACTTAACTTTCTAATTTTAGATCTCAATTCGGCTCTCAAATTTTTGTGGCTTTCAATTTTTGTAGCTCTAATATCTTATCCCCTTTCAAGCTTTGTCTCCTTGAGTCTTCATGCTCGATATACTAGTGCAATCTCCTCTATGGTCACCGATCAAAGCAAAGTCTCTATACTCTATTCTTCCTCTCTCTTAATGCCTTCACCTTGACATACTACCAACCACTTCAACAACTTGGCAACTCAGCAACTCTTTCTTCTTGACCTATAACTCCTTAAATAGAAGTCTGGAATACTTTTCCCACTTGAATCTTCTCGCTCTTTCTTTTAGGTTGAAGGGATTAGGTAGGATTCAATGAATCTACCCATAATCTTATTTCTTCTAGAAACATCATGAAGAATCCTCCTATATTTTTCCAAAAATGGTTTACCTAAAATTCTATGCCTCCAACTCATCATCCTTATCCTCCGTCTAGTTTACAAAATTCATGGTAAAAAATTTGTTGGCTTAGATCTGGAAAATTTTTTATTATTGAAATTCTAGTGCTTGGTACATACTGTGTTACTCGGCACCAACTATGTTTTACTGATACTTGGCACCTACTGTGATTCACTCGGCATCAACTAAATTTTACTGATGCTCAGCACCTATTACTTGCTCGGCACCTGAGCTTGCTTGACTCCTTCTATTTCACTCAGCACACACTAGTTTTTACATTTTCTCGACACTAACTATATGAACTAGCTTTCTTAGCACTCACTAATGAACTTAGTCAAGCTTTTTAGATAGCTTAGTTACAACTTATTCTTCCAGAGTTTCTAAATGTAGCCAACTTCTATATCTTCAAGTATACTATCAATACATCATTTTATCATTGTCTTAACTAATCCTTGCACTTAATTACAAAACCATAACTCAACCTTTCCCTTAGGTTCTTTTGTTGCATCTTATTAATTATATCCTCTTCATCAATCAACTAAGTGATAGTACTTGGATTTTATAAGCAATTTTCATTCCAGCAAATAGCAGGTTTGACATCAATGATAAAACAATGATTAAAAACATTGTTTACCAACAATCTCCCTCTTTGCAAACAATATCTCTTCTTCTTCAACAGTGATCTTTTTAGTTAGATTCCAACATTTAGATCTCTGTGTTGGCTTGTACTTGATCCTTCTTGATCAAATATGGCTTTGTTGCACCACAAGGATATTCTTCTTATCCTTCAAAGTTTCTTCCTCTACTCATCAATAGATCTTCAATCATATCATCATAATTTGCACATTCCCATTCACACTTTTTCTCACACACTTGAAATAACAACTTGATCTTATACATATACCTTCTACTTTGTCAAGTTGGCTCAAATGAAATTTACAATAATCTATATTCATCACCTTAGTTAGCTGGAATCAATAGATCAGTCACTTAAGATTAATTTTAAAAAAAAAAAAAAAAATCCTTCATGAGTTGACCCTACTTAGTAGAAACTAACTCTTAAATAATTTCCTTTGTTAACCAATAAAAGCTTGGTTAACACTAAAAACTTATGAAAATGCTTTGCCAACTGAGTGAGGTTAGTTAGCACTAGTTCCATCCAACTTTCCTTCATTACCTTAGTGAGCTCAATTAACACTTGCTTTCTACAACTTTTCCTTTGATGCCCAAGTGAACTCGATAGATATTGTCTTTTGAACTAGGCAAACACAAGAATGCTCAGTAGACACTGAGAACTTTCCTCACTACCTGAGTGAGCTTGGTATATACTGACTGATAAGGATTATGAAATTTGTGTAACATCAAAGACAACACACAATTAATCAATTATATCCAACAATCTCCCTCTTTGGCATTGATGGCAACACAACATGTCATAGCACAATGAAATTTTGGATTTGATTTGAGAACTCCCTCTATCTCTATGACCTCTTTCTTTTACTAAATTCTTTCTGCAATAGTTGTTACCAAGTTCATTCAGAACAACCTCCCACTTTTAACATACTTCATCTTTAGAAGACTTCTCCCTCTCTAGTTTCTAACTTTATTCTGGTTCCAAAAATTTCTCAGAGATATGACAATAAACTTCTCACTCTTTGAAAATACATGCCAAAATCAATAACTCTATAAATTCTAATGTACCTTAAGTACTAATTCATCTGCAATATACCCTTGCCAATTCTACACCAACTATTTGATCTTCAATAGGTTCTAGTTGGTGCATTTACTGAACTTCATTTAGTGAATTTAGATAGGGGAATGACCCCTAGCTTACCTCTTAGATACAAAAATGCATTCTTAGGTAATGACTTGGTGAATATGTATGCAATCTATTCTTTTGTATTCACATATTCCAATCTAACTTCTTTATCTTGTACCAACTCTCTTAAGAAGTGATATTTTATAGCAATATGCTTTGTTTTGGAATGCATTACTAGATTCTTTGATATGTTGATTGCACTAGTGTTATCACAATATATGACAACTGGATCTTTGATCTCTACCTTCATTCCTTCCAATAGTTATTTGAACCAAACAATGTTAGAACAATTAACTATTGTTGTTACATATTCTACCTTTGTTGTGTATTGAGATGTACAATTTTGCTTCTTATGTGTCCAAGATACTAGTCTTTTTCCAAGAAAGAATGCTCCACCACTAGTGTTTTTTCTATCATCAAGACTTCCTGCCCAATCAACATTAGTAAATACTTTCAAATCCAAATTGACTCCAAGTTTTTACCATAAACCATAGTCTTCGGTACCTTTCAAATATCTCATGATTCTCTTGATTGCCATCATGTGATTTTTCTTGGGATTTGCTAAGAATCTTGCCACTATTCCAATTGCTAGAGTAATATTAGGCCTTGTGTGTACTACATACTACAATTTTCCAATCATTGATATGTAAGTGGTCTTATCTACTTCTTTGGAATCATCATTTTTGGAAAGCTTATGTCTAGTAGACATTGGTGTTCCAATTGGTCTTGTATCTTCCATTCCAAATTTTTTTAGTATTTTCTTGATATACATAGATTGAGTGATGTAGATACCATTCTTATTCTACTATATTTGCAATCTAATAAAGAATTTTATTTCACCAAATATGGACATCTCAAATTTTTTACTCATTTCTTCTAAGAATGCTTTGCATAAATCATCATTTCCTCTAAATAGAGTATCATCAACAAATATTTATGCTAGCACAATCTTCTTATCTGGTCCTTCTTTGATATACAGACTACTGTTATCATTAGTTCTTTGAAAACCAATCTGTACCAAGTAATTATGGAGTCTTTGATACCAAGCTCTAGGATCTTGCTTGAGACCATATAAAGCTTTGTGTAGTTTGCAAATCATGTCTCCTTTGCTAGGATCTAGAAAACTTTCTAGTTGTTTAATATAGACTTCCTCATCAAGAATTCCATTCAAGAAAGTAGATTTAACATTCATTTGATATACTTTAAATCCTCTATGTGCTTCATATGCTAATAAAGCTCTAACACTTTCAAGTCTTGCTACAAGAGCAAAAGTCTCACCGTAGTCAATACCTTCTTCTTGAGAGTAACCTTTGCATACAATCTTGCTTTGTTTCTTGATACCTTTCCATCTTCATTCAACTTATTTCTAAATACCCATTTTGTACCAATTATTTTTTTATCCTTGGTTCTAGGAACAAGAGTCCAAGTTTTGTTCTTTTCTATCTATTTTATCTCTTCATTCATTGCTTCAATCCAAATTTTATTTTCTAGAGCATCTTTAACACTTCTAGGTTCAAATTTAGCAAGTAAACATATACCTTTTAATTTGCTTCTTGTTATTGTTCCATTTGATTTGTCTAGAATGATCTGATTAGGTGCATGATGTCTTCTAACATATCTTGCTAACAAAAGCTCCTTGGTCTTTAAATGAGTTCCATCATTTTCTTCTTGAATTTTAGTTTCAAGCTCGAGTCCTTCTGTCTATGACTCAATTCCATAAGGCTCAGTTTGAACTAGCTCAATAGCCCCTAATTGTGACTTGGGTCCTTGTAGCTTGAGTTGCACTGTGTGCAACTTAGTAACTATTGGATTTTTTGGGGACTCAAGAGTTGAAGCTTCTTTTCTTTCAGATAGATTTGGCAGGGTATCAGTTTCATAGTAAATGAATCTTCTATAGTATTCAGGTTCCTTATTGCTTTTTTCTTCACTCTTTTTTGCATATTCATCAATTTTGACATGTGCACTTTCTATAATTTTGTGAGTATAAATTCAAACATCTGTATGCTTTACTTCTACAGGAGTATCCTATAGATATGCCTTCATTACCTTTTACATCAAATTTCCCTTTTCTAGATTCTTTCAATATCTAACATTTGCTACCAAATACTTTCAAGTAACTTACATTAGGTTTGTAGGCATACCATAGCTAATAAGGTATCTTGTTTGAATATTTCTTCAATTGAACTCTATTCAAGGTATGAACTACAGTGTTGATAGCTTCCTTCCAGTATTTGAGAGCAACATTCTTTTCAATCATCAAGGTTCTTGCACAATCGATGATAGATCTATTTCTTCTTTCTACTATACCATTATGTTGTGTTGTACCGGAGGTAGATACTTGACTTTCAATTCCTCTTTCAATGCAAAAATTGTTGAATTCATGGGCGATGAATTCCCCACCTCTATCTAATCTTAGGAATTTTAACTTCTTTCCAATTTCTTTTTCTACTCTTGCTAGATACCACTTGAATTTTTGAAAGGCTTTTGATTTTTCTTTTAGGTACATTACTATCATCATTCTAGAGTAGTCATTAACAAAGAGAATGAATAAATTTTCTCCACTATAACTTTCTATTCCAATAGGTCCACATAAGTCTATATGAACAATTTCCAAGACTTCTTCTAACTGATAGTCTTTTCTTTCGAAGCTTGTCTTTCCCATCTTACCAATTTGGAAATTCTTGCATAGACCCATGTCAGGCTTCTTCAAACTAGGAATACCTCTTACTCTTTTATGTTTTCTTATCTTAACTAGATTTTCAAAATTCACATAACATATCCTTTTGTGCTATAACCAACTTTCCTCTACTTGAGCAATAAAACATGAACAATCACTGAGATCAAGATAAAATAGATTACCTTTCATTTGCTTACCAGAACCAACCAAATTTCCTTTCCCATCCAACAGTTTGGCCTGTCCATTTATGAATTCTATCTTGAATCCAATGCTATTTAGTTGTGCCACACTTAGTAGATTATGCTTAGTCCTTCAACCCAATTAGCATTAGCACACACAGGGTCTTTAGTCAACAATATACATCCTTTTCCCTTTATGTTACAAGGTTCATTGTTTCCAAATCTTACACTACCTCCATCATAATATTCCATATGCTCAAATTTTGTTCTATCACTAGTCATATGATGTGAGAACCCACTACCAATAATCCATATATCATTTTTGCTAACATTAGGGATAAGTGTCATCTTATCTCCTTCATCATCAGATTCATCTTTCACAACTATATATATCATTTCATCTTGATGATTATCAGAATCTTCAGCTATGAAACAAGATTTCTTACCATTGTCCTTGAAGCTCTTGTAGTTCTTGGAATCCTTCTTGCCTTAATGCTTATTTCTTTTCTTCTCATCCTTCATTTCCTTTTTTGGACACCTAGCAGTAATGTGACCAATTTCTTCACAGGAAAAGCATATCAGAGGAACTTTACCTTTGTACTTCCCTCTCCTTTGGAATACTTTCTTACAAGTAGGGCTTCAACAACTTCAAGATCACTATCTAAAATTTCTTTTGATGATCCATCTTCTTCACTTCTTGATTGACTAGATTTTGACTTTTTACCCTTTTCTTTGAGTGAGAGTTTAGCTTTAAATGTAGATTCAATATTCCTTAAGTAGGAACATAGTTATCATAATTGTCTAACTCAAAAGCTATTAATCTTCCAACTAGAGCATCCAAACCCAGTTTTTTATTTGGATCACATCTCATTTCTTGAATATTAAATACTCTAATTGCATTAATGGGAAGACTATTTATAAGAACTTTACTTACAACAGTTCCTCCTTGATGTCTCCTCTAGATGCTTTAATTGCACTTACACTAGCCTTAATCATTTCCACATATTTTTTTAATGTTTTCATCTTCTCTCATTCTCATTTGATCAAATTTTCCTCTAAGGCTTTCTACTTTGGCTCTTCTTACATTGTCAGCTCCTCCATAGATATGTTTCAATTTGTTCCACATTACAAAAGTAGTTTTGTAGTCTTTTACCTCATCAAATTTAGTATAACTAAGGACAGATGCAATATCAATCATCATGATATTATGATTCTTCTTTTCAGCAATGTCTTCAACTGATAATGTTCTAGTGGGAGTCTTATATTTAGCATCAAGATACTTGCAACCTAAATCACTGATGGTAGCTAGATGTAATCTCATAGTCCTTTCCATGCTGCAAAATTGTCTCTATTCAACTTGGGAATATCTCTTTTGTAAGACATCCTGATCTTTAGCTTAGGTCCTTGAAACCTTTTTTGCAAGCACCAAAAACTCTAATAGCAATTTTTTTAAATATAAGATGAGTAACTAAGAAGGGAGGGGTGAGTCAGTTACTATAAAAATAAATCCTAGATCCATTTAATGTTAGCACAAATTGCAAACAGATAACTAAATACTATTGAAGCTCAATAAATACATAGAATGTTGTAACTCAGTAATAGCTAGATTAGCTCAGTAAAAGATTTGCATATAAACCATTAGATATTATCTATGATTACCATTATTTTAACTTAGTTGCAAGAACATAAAGAAAATAGCATGAACACATTTGACACTAGGATTTAATCTGGAAACATAATTTGGAAAAAACCACCAATAGCAACTAGTTACTGATTTCCACTCCTAAAGTGAGGCTTGTTAAGAGCCAACCCTATTAAAGGTTACAAAACACACTGTTAGGTGTGACCCTATTAAAGGATTTAATCACCCTGTTAGGAGTTTCCTAGTTAAAGGTTTTGAGAACAATTCAATAGAATTACCACCTTGTTAGAGGATTTGCAAATAGTTGTTAAGCCAACTTTGTTAGAAGATTTAGATCACTACTACAATGGTTAGAGAGTAACAATGAAATGACCTAATTAGAATGCAACTGAATTGCTGATTTTAGATCTCTATTCTAGCTTGTACTTGATCCTTCCTGATTGAATATGGCTTTTCTACACCACAAGGATATTTTGTTTATCCTTCAAAATTTCTTCCTCTTCTCATCAATATATCTTCAATCATATCATCATAATTCACACATTCTCATTCACACTTTTTATATCACACACTTGAAATGCCTTTTCTTGATGAGTTTGCAAATTAACTCACAAAGAAGCAAGATAAGTTGATCCATATGGACATGATCAAGCCATATAATTCTCATTCCTTGACTATAAATTAGGGCATAAGATAAAAAAGGGGGCCTCCAAAGCAAGAAAAGAAACAAAAGTACCAAGTAGAAAAGAATCAAGAAAAGAACTTTTCTACTCCAAGAGCAGTAAATGATGCATCTTCTTCAAAAATAAATAAGCCCAAGAAGGAGAGAACAACATGTTCTTATTATAAGAAACTTGGTCATCATGAACATAAATGTCTAAAGAAGCAAATTGATCACTTATCCCATCTTATTTAAAGGAACAATATCAAAGTACCTAATTCAGTCAAGAAAAATTCATCCCAATAATCTTCCAAGGAATCAAGTAAAGGAAAAGGAAAGGGTAAAGTCCTAATAGTTGTTGCCTCACAACCAAATCCATGGATTATTGATTTGGGTGCATCATACCACATGGCTTCATCAAAAGCAAGTGTTTCCTTATTGGAGTCATGTTCTATGTCATCCATTATTTTGGGTGATGACACTCCTACTAAAGTGCATGGGAGAGGGTTTGTTGATGTAAATGAATGGAAATTTCATGATGTTCTTTGTGTTCCATCTTTGTCAACTAATCTCCTATCTATTTATCAAATCACTTACATAGTCTATGGAAAGTGATTTGAGTTTACTCTAGATACAATGGTTATTAGTGAGAAGAGAAATGGTCTACAGTTGCAGTGGGAAAGGCAGAACATCAATCAAGATTGTATTACTTCTCTCAATTTGTTCATGATTCACCTTCACTTGTATTACTCACTCACTCTGATGAAGTGAGTTATTTTTGGTATCAGTGGTTTGACCACTTAAACTACCATTATGTACAACAACTCAGTCAACATGATATGGTTAAAGGGTTTCCTTCTATTTGATTTTCTAATGGATTTTATCAAGGATGCATTCTTGGCAAGCATCCTAAAGAAAATTTTGATAAAGGTAGAGCATGGAGAGCCACACAAATTTTGGAGCTAGTACATAGTGATTTGGCAGGACCATTTTCACATCCTTCTTTCAGCTAAGCTAAATATGTTTTAACATTCATTAATGATCTTTCATGATACACATTTATTCATTTTCTCAAATAGAAGTCTGAAGTCTTTGATAATTTCCAAGAGTTTGAAAGCTTTTGTAGAGAAACCACCTGGAAAGTTCATCAAGGTCTTGCACATAGATAATGGGGGGGAATATGTCAACCAAAGGTTTGAGAAATTATGTATCTCAGAAGAAATTAATCTTCAACACAAAGTTCCCTATTGTCCACAATAGAATAGAGTTGTCGAATGCAAGAATAGGTCCTTAAAGGAAATGGCCAATAGTATGATCCATTCCAAATCATTGGCACCTCAATATTGGGCAGAGGCCATCAAATTTTTATGTTATATTTAGAATCAAGTTCCTCATCAAGCTATAAAGAGGTTAACTCCTTTTGAAGCTTGGATTGGTTGAAAACCTACATTCAAACGCTTTCGAGTGGTTGGGTCTCCTGCATGGGCCCATATTCCATCATAGAAATGCAAGGAAATGGATCAAAAAATTAGGCCTTTTATATTTATTTTTTGGATATCCTAATGGTGTCAAAGGCTATAGACTTCTCCATCCTACCACACATGATATTTTCATTGAGAGGAGTGTTCACTTTGAGGAAGATATATCACGTTCTTCTTGTATAACTTCTCCATTATGGAGACATTGTGACTACATGATGATATTTCTTTTGAAGTTCTTCATCCTCCTTATCTAGATGAGGAATATTATTCTACTTTAAATGATGATGATGGGAATCCATCTTCCTCTAATCATCATTCAGAGAATGATTCTCCTCTAGATTCTTCACATGCTCCAGATATTGGGCCTCATTGGGATCGACAGACATTAGAATCAACAAGCGATTAGGTTGGTGATCCTTCAAATGAGAGAAGAATAAGGTCTCAATTTGAGCAAGCTCCCCATCTCTTTATTACTATAGCTTCTAATCTACAAACATTTTGATAAGCTTTTGGTGTTCCTAAGTGGGATACTACTATGTAGGAAGAGTTTAGTTCCTTAGAGAGGAATCATACTTGAGATTTGTCCCTCTTCCTAAGGGAAGAAAACTTGTTTGATGTAAGTGGATCTATTAAACAAAATTTGTAGTAGATGGGTCAATTGATATGTATAAGGATCACCTAATCACCAAAGGATTCTCCTAGGTTCCTGGAATTGGCTTCTCTAAAAACTTTGCACTAGTTGAAAAGATGAACTCTATCTAACTTTTCTTTGCCATTTATGCATCCCATAATTGGGAAGTTCATTAAATGGATGTAAAGAGTTTATTTCTTCATGGTGACATTCTAAAAGAGATCTATATGGAGCAACCATAAGGGTTCAATGAGGATCCTACACTTGTCTTTCATCTTTGAAAGTCCCTCTATGGCCTTGAACAAGCTCCATGAGCTTGGCATGCCAAGATGGAATCCTTCCTTCTATTAGTAAGGTTCACTCAATGTCATTCTAATTAAAACATCTATATGCTATAGTAGGATGATACTCTCACCTTCCTTGTCCTCTATGTGGCTAATTTTTTGATTACAGGGAGTCACTCATCTCACATCACAAAAGTCAAAAATTCCCTTCATGATTAGTTCTTAATGTCTTACTTAGGCTTTCTTCATTACTTTTTAGGGATTGAGATCTCTTAGTCACCTTCTAGTATATTTATTGGCTAGCCTAAGTATTCTCTTGATATGATCTCTGAATTTCACATGATTGACTACAAGTCTACACTGACTCTTATTCTATTAGGGGTCAAACTTGAGGCTTCTTGTTCTTCACCATTGGTTGATGCTACCTTTTATCATCAATTGGTTGGTAGCCTCATATACTTAACTCACACAATGCCTAATATTTCATATGTTGTGGGCATGGTCTCTAGGTTTATGTAGGAACCACATGAGTTGCATTGGAAAGTAGCTAAATAGATTCTTCATTACATCCAAGGACCTCACAATTATGGGATTCATTATGTAGTGGATGTGAATATTGACTTTGTGGGCTATACAGATTTAGATTAGATAGGTGATTCTCAAGATCATAAGTCTACTTCTGGGTATTGCTTCTCTCTTGGTTCTAGTCTAGTTTCTTGGTCAAGAAATAAGTTTTCTTCTATTTCTCTTTCATCCACTGAAGCAAAGTATTGAGGATAAATTTATGTAGCCACTGAGGCTATTTGGCTTCAACACATTCTTACTAAGTTTGGCATTTCTTTCCAAAATCCAATATTCATCTTCTATGACAATCAAAGTGATATTCAGATTTTTCATAGTCTAGTCCATCATCAAAGGACCAAACAGATTGAGATTCACATGCACTATATCTAGGAGTTGATTCCTGAGAAGGTCCTTGACCTTTAGTACTACCAGACATCTAATTAGACTATAGACATCTTCACCAGACTCTTCACAGAGAGAAATTTCATTCACTTATGTTCCTTTCTTGGGATGTGACATGTGTCTTCTTCTAGAGATTTTTTAGCCTCATTTCTACACTCTTTTGGAGAGGAGTTTTATCCCATTGGGTTTTCTCCTTTTTCTATGGTTATGAGAGGATGTTTTTTAGTTGTACGTGGTTACCTAACATGGATTTGATGCCAAGAACCATTTTATATATATATATATATAGCATTATAGTACTCCCTAAATTGCACTTAAGGGGGGTGTTAGAGTAAATGGTTCTTTTCCATTTAATTCTTATATTATGTTTACTTAGGTGAGCTCATAAATTAGGAAGAATTATATATTCTTGGATATTATTATTAGGAGGATATTGTGAGTCATCTTTTTTACTCTAACTACTCCTAAAATGTCACATGTGGTTAATTCCAATTTGGACACCATCCTTCTAGATTATAGATGGATTGTAGGTGGTTGATTCCATGAGGACTCTATTTCCTCCAAGTTGAGACACTTGTCTCAATCTTGTCCAAGTATCCTCCTAGCTCTTGCCTATATAACCAAGCTAGCTCTTATGTATTGCACATGAGAAAATATTGATGTTATTATGCATTTGAGCATTTACATCAGAGATTGTTTTTGTATTGTTATTCTGACAATTTTATTTCCTCTTTATTAATCTATGTCTTTCATTAGATTATAGTTATATTTGTTTTATAAAAAATTTAACAATAATAATATTTAACATATGATTATAAATATATATGTACATTAGGGAACATTTATGGATATATATATATATACATATATATATATATATGTATATATATATATATATGTGTGTGTATATATATATATATGTGTGTGTGTGTGTATATATATGTATGTATATATGTATATATATATATGTATGTATATATGTATGTATATATATATATGTATATATATGTATGTATATATGTATGTATATATATATATGTATGTATATATGTATGTATATATATATACATACATATATATATACCTATATATATACATACATATATACATACATATATATATATACATACATACATACATATATATATATACATACATACATATATATATACATACATACATACATACATATATATATATATATATATATATATATAATCAAATAGTTTAATCTTTATGATTACATTTCATATTTTATCAGACAGAAACATTAATAGTTGGCATATACTACAAAGAGAGTTAAGTAATGAACAAAATGTTAAGGTATTGATGATATGCTATATGGATTGAGCAGTGCAATGATAATGTTTATGTTGTTTGAAGTTACTGAAAGTTGAATTGGTACATCTGGACTTGAGGATAACTGATTTACCCCCATCCTCCCCCACACCCCCCCCACTCCTAGTTATTCTAACAACCATGACTCATAGGGATTTTTTTTTGTATATTTGTTCAACTAGAACCTATTCAATGTGTACACTATATTACTCACTATTTCTCTCCAAAATATCTAAGAATCACCTTTCAGCAACATTAGTATTTTTGCACAATCAATGATGGACTTGTTTCTTCTTTTAGCAATACCATTATGCTAAGGTGTTCTATGAGGTGACATCTACCTTATGATTCTTTATTCTTCACAATATATAATAAACTCATGTAAATTAAACTCAACTCTTCTACATGATCTAAGGAGCTTTAATATTTTATTGGTCTCCCTTTCTACTATAACTTTGAAGATCTTAAAAATGTAGAAAGATTCATATTTTCTTTTTAGAAATACAACCCACATATTTATAGAAAATTCATCCACAAAAAACATGAACTATTTGTCTCCATAATAACTCTAAGTTCTTATTGGGCTACAAATATTAGTATAAATTATATCTATAATTCCTTTAGAAGTGTGACTTTTACTATTGAAACTAGAATTGGTTAACTTTTCAAGCTTAGACTCTTTGCATAGTATATAGTCACTAGGTTAGGTAGACCTCTCACTATCTTTATCTTGCTCTCTTGATCTTTCACATGCATCCATTAAACTCCAATTTATATCCCTTTATATTCAGTTGAGGGGCAATTATAAAATTATAAAATAAAACTCCAACTAAGTAAACATCATCACAAGTTGTTTTATTGTTCAAATCACTAGATATTTTATCTTTAATTGCATAAGGAGTGCCATTATCAAATATTATTGATCCTTCATCATATTTCTTCATCTTGAATAATTCACTTTTTTCACCAGTCATGTGATGAGATAAACCACTGTGAACCATCCAATATTCATTATGATTCAAACTAGAAACTAATGTTTTTTCACAACTTTCAGAGGGAAATTCTTTAATAGCAATGAACATAATTCTTCTTGTTCTCTTTTATCAGATTTCTCATTGGTAACACTTTCTTCAACTAGGTTGTATACTTCCTTTTTGTTCTCCTTGGATCCTCTTATCATTTCCTTGTCAGGACATCTAAAAGAAAGATGCCCAATCTTTTTATATGAAAAAGTACTTTCAACTATAACCTTCTAACCTCTTAGAAAGTAATATCACAATTCTTCTACTTCATTTTCTTCAAAAAAAATAAATTCATAACCATTAGATAAATATATAATATAAAAATAATTAATTGAGATATCTTTTCCTTTTCTTGTAGGAGAAAGAGTCATAGCTAACTTGAATGAAACATCAATCGTACCCATATTGTTATCAAAAGTAATCAAATTTCCTATTAATCCATTTAGAATAAAATTACTTGTACCTACAAATTTAATATCTTGAATGGTTGAAACCCTAATGGCATATTGAGGTAACAAATTTCTAAGTATTTTACTTACCATATGCTTTTCCTCAAGAATTTCACTAGAACCTCTATTAGTAGTCACCACATATTTAATCCTTTGATTATATTTTTTTAATTTTCTCATTCTCCATCATTCTCATCTCATCAATTTCTTCCACATGTTATGAGTGCTCTCTAGATCTTAGACATTGATATGCCATGCATCAATAAGAGTTCTAGTTATGGCCTCCATAGTAAGCGTATGCTCCTACTATGTCTTTAACTAATTTGCATCAAGAATTATTGTATAATAAATATATCACATGACTACTAGAATGATTAGAATAATTAAATCAATTATTCTCAGGTCTAGATGTACCAATTCAAATTTTAATAGCTTCAAACAATTCAATCCAATTCATAAACCCACACGGTCACTATTCAAAGAGGAGTAACTAAGAGGGGAGGAGTGAATTAGTTACCACTAAAATAAATCCTAGATCCCTTAGATGTCAACACAGAACACAAACTTCACTGAAAATACTAATTATCGGTAAACACACAGGCACTTGGTTTACACTAGTAAATCTTGTAACTCAAAAAATACTTAACATGCAAATCTTTAGGATATTATATGAGATTAATCCTACTTAACTTAGTTGCATACACATAAAAGAAATAGCATGAACACAAGTGACACCAAGATTTAACATAGAAACCCAATTTGGTAAAAACCACCAATTGTAACTAGTTACTAATTTTTAGTCTTCTAAAATGAGCCTTGTTAGGAGCTAACCCTATTAAAGGTTACAAAACACACTATTGGGTGTGACCCTATTAGAGTATTTAATCACCCTGTTAGGAGTGGTCTTATTAGAGGTCTTTAGACACTTCAATCTAGAAATGCCGCCTTGTTAGAGGATTCACAAATAGTTCAAGCCAACTCTATTAAGAGATTTAGATTACTACTACAATGGTTAGAGAGTAATAATGACATGACCTAATTTCTAATGCAATTCAATTGCTAATTACATATCTCAATTCTAGCTTGTATACTTGATCCTTTCTGATCAAATGTATCTTTGTAGCTATTCTTCTTGTCCTTCTAATTCACTTCCTCTAAGCATCTTCAATTCTTCTCTTCCTTACACACATTCAATCCTCAACTTGGCCTTATATTTATATCATACGCATTGTCTAGTTGGCTTGATTACAACTTAGAATAATTCATATTCATCTCCTTAGTCTGGTAGAACCAAAAAATCAAATCCATTGAACTTAATATGCCAAAACAAGAAAATCCTTCATTAGCCGACATTGCTCGATAGCCACTAACTCATAAATGATTTTCCTATATTAACCAAGTGAACTCAGTTAATATTGTATCTTCACAAAGTTCCTTTGGTAACTGAGTGAGCTCAATTAAGACTGGTTCTATCTAACTTTTCCTTCATTAACTGAGTGAGCTTTGTTAATACTCAATCTTCTATAAACTTCTCTTTGTTAGATGAGTGAACTTGATAAACACAGTTTTTTGAACTTGGAAAAATCTAGAATGCTCGATAGAGATAGGAAACTGTGTTCATCACCCGAGTGAGCTTATCATAAAATGACTGAAAAATATATGATATTTTGTGTAAAATCAAAGACAATACACAATTAACCAATTATTTTCAATAACTATAGCATCTTTATCAATAACTCAACTTATTTATATAGTTACTCAACTCTCTATTTCAATGTATGTCAACTAACAGTATCATAAAATAGTAAATAGAATGTAAACTACATTCATACATACATAATACTTTATAACACAATGTGAATTTGGATGAGTTTCACTTATGTTGGTAAGGAAATAGAAGGTGCTATTATTCAAGATGATGTTAATGCTGAAATGGATGTGATTGAGGACTTGTCTATTGATGCCGTTGATGATCTAGAGTTATATGTTCATTCTATTATGGATTTTATTGATGTTCCTTGTGGTAAGAAGATGGATTTACTTAATAGTAATATGGTTCAGGGTTTTAGAGGTGTTCTTGATGTGGATTTACATGATGTTGGTGTTGTTGATATGGATCTAAACTTATTTGTTACTATTGAAATGTTGAAGGATACATATGTTGTTACTAATGTGGATTTTGACAATGTTGTTGGGCTATTTGTTGATGGAGAATTAAATTTATTTTTTTTTTTTGTTATGGATTTATATGCTACTACTATTATGGATCTAAGTTCATATATTATTGATGATTAGGTTTGTGATTTGGATGTTGTTGTTGATCTAGTTTTCATGTATGAGGATGATGTTATATTATGGCGATGATAAGTTGCAGATGGAACATTGTGATTTTCATTTGAGTGAGTATGTTGATTGGTTGGATGAGATTCTAATTTTTGTGTGGATGAAGCATAGATGGTTGATTTTTAGATCTAATCTTTTATTCATGGTGGAGTGGAAACCTTTTGTGAATATGAATCTGAGTACTGAATTTTCTTTTGGACACAAAATGTGGGACACATTTTTCTATTTACCTAAGGAGTTTGATGCAGGAGCAACTGAGGTCTTTTCTATTTACCTTGGTAGTTTGATGTAGGAGCATCTTGGCCATCGTGTTATCCCATTGATTTTGTTAGATGCTACTAAATTACAGCAATTGCCAAGTTCCAATAAATTTTCAATCATTATCAAGTTGAAGTTTTCCACCATCATGTTAATATATTGGTTAGCATGTTATGCCATTTATTCTACAAGAATCGACTAAGAAATCCTTTAAGTGTTGAGTTGATCAGTTGCAGTGTTAACCAAGCATGTAGTTTTTGCTGAGTTGTAGTGTTTGTTGAGTGTAATGTGTGTTGAGTTATCTAGTATTGGTCAAATGTTCCTTCATGTGCCAAGTGTTCCTACTGGTGTCAAGTGATCCTATATGTTTTGAGTGTCGATATTTTTTTCAATGTCTGGTTCTAATTTTGGTTGACCTGGGTGCATATTTGATTTCATGACGGGTACTTAATATTTGTTGAGAGCTAACTTGTGGCTTGGTTATGAATTTAATGTAAGGGTTTGTTTAGTTGATAATTTTTAATAGTTCAACTTGTGGTCATACAAGTATTTAAGGGGGTCTTGGGTTGAGTCTTAATCATAATTTTGGGGAGTCATGAAGAAGTCATTTTAGTTGAGGAGTCTTAGCATGGAGTAGCTTGGAGATAGAAGTTTGCATTGAGTCTAGAGATCTATTCTTCTTTGGAAAGATGTATTCTTCTTTTTAATGGTTGTAATCTAGAAGTGCATATAGTTGGGCATGTTGGATGTAAACTTCTTGATTCAAATATATGAAATATTGTCTCTCTAGATATGACTCTCATTCCTCATGTTCATTTTCCACTATGTGTTTTTTGTTGACTTCTAGATCACCTCATTTGGGGGTACATCTGGAATTGCATTCCATCAGTTGGTATCAGAGCTCAATTTTTCTTGACTGTGCAAGTAGATTACCAAAATGTGAGGCAGCTTGTACCAAGACCTTGGTTTAGAAAAGTTTATCAAAGAACAATTTTTATTTTAGAAGTCCTAGCTCATTGGTGAATTTGGTGTAGGGTTGCATATCTGTGGATTTGGCTTGCACTTGTAGAGGACTTGTCATTTATTCATTGTTTGTATGTGTAAAGATGGTTCATGGAAGGAGAGGAGTGGATCTAGAATTATTTGACATGTTAAGGTAACTTGTAACCATAGTAGAAGCTATTGAGTTAGCACAAGACCATGGAAGACATCTTGATGATGTTGAGAGCAATGAGTATGATTCTTTTTGCGATGAATTACATGAATCTAATGTCCCCTTTCTAGCATTCATAGCATGATGTTTTCATTAGCCTATTTCCCCACAGTCTCGTAGGCTAACTAGGACATTAAAGGGGCTTAAAGGCCATTTGGCCTAGACAGTTTCAGTTGCAGGTCTTTCTGAGGGGTTCTGAGGCAACTTTGGGCATACTTACTATTTATAGTAAGTCATCTTGGACATGGTCGGACATTCAATCATAGTGGTATGTCGATGGTAATTGTTTAAAATCGACAGGAAGACTTATTTATCATTGATAAGATTTGTTATGCATTGATAAAGCCATTTTATAAAGTTAAATTTAAATATTTAACTTTATTAATGCATAGACTATAGTTTGTGGGAAATATTTAAATTAAAAGAGTTCCCTTTATTTTTATAACACATTGGAGACATAAGGTACATAAAGGGAGTTATGTTTTATCCCACATTGAAAAAATGAAGGATTGAGCTCTTGTGAGAACACTATAAAAGAAATGGAAGAGCTTCTTTTTTTTTTTGTATGCTCCGATGAAGATTAATGTTATGTTGTTGGATATTTGATTATCAGGCTTGGAGGACAGAATACCTCTTTGCTAGCATTCTCTTCACTGTTGGAAGACACAGTCAGGAGGATCAAGGGTGTTTTCACTTCAGGAAACACACTGGGTTTCATTTGGGGCGTTTGCATAAAGAAATTTACAAGGGTTTGAGGTGCAGATCTGAAGTTAGTTATTGCTATAGTGCCGCATGAACAGTATTTTGCTACAGTCAGCATGAACAGTATTTTGCTACAGTACGGCGTGAACAGTGTTGGTATCAAGTTTACTTATTTTTCTGGCTGATTAGAAGTTTGGAGGGTTGGTCGACTACATCTGCAAAATACTACTACAACTAATTCCAGGTTTCTTCTGTCAAATTTTGATATTTTGCATAATAATTGTTGAATACAAGTTTGAATAGTTGTTGCAGCCTTTAAGGCAACTGTAAGTGCACAGCTACATTTAAAAATCACCCTTTATTAGCAGATTGAAAGAGTTTCCAGATTTTTCATATACTATTGAATGTGTGCCAAGTGTTTGTGAAAATGTTATGATGTGTATTATGCATTTTAATGTCACTTCATAGTTGTTCGTAAATCTACTCATTGGAAAGCAATTTATTGAGGAAATTGGCTTTATGAGTTTGCATACAAAGTGTTTGACAATATTCCTTAAGTTAAATTTTTGCAAGTCAAAGTTCAAATCAGGGGAGGATATTACAGTGGTATCAGAGCTATAAGTCCTGCCATCCTGTGGAGGTCTTATAGGAAATTTGGAACTGGCTGATAGAGGGGAAAGTGTTTGATGAAATGTCAAAACACTAAAATCAGAGCATTTATGTTTGAGCATGCGACAGGGGCCTTATAATTTTTGAAAATACCAGAGCAAGACAAAGTAGGAGTTCAGACCTGCAAAGCAAACAGTCTAGTTCATCTGTATAGGGGGGTATAGAATCCAGTCATACAGACACAATGGAGGTATTCTTTGATCAAGACAGCAATATGGGTGACCAAGATGACAGGAATACAAGATTAGATGGAGGTGGGAATGCCGGTCTAGAGCCTAGAGAGGAAAGATTCTTACAATTATTAGAGACCTTGGTACAGGGTCAATGAGTAGCAGAACAAAGGGCACAGGAACAGAATCAGAGATTGGATCTTATGATGCAGATGATGGCTCGTCAAATGGGGTTGAATGCTAACATGGGTGGAGGAAATAATCAGAATGGTAACAATCAGAATGGAAATGATCAGGATGGGACACATAATGGAGATGAACAAGTTGGGAACAATTTCGGTCATGAACTAGTTGAGGAGAGATTGGGAAGCTGGAGGGCCAAATTTTACTGCTGCAATTACCTTTAGGGAGTATATGGATGTGCGGATGAAACATATGCCACATGGACATGACAGGAACCAGAGCTATGAGCTACAGAAGAAAGTAGGGAGACTTGAGTTACCATATTATGATGGCTCGAGAAAGTCTACAACAAGAGCTTGGGTTCAAAAGCTTGACACATACTTTCAATTGAACCCTATGCCCAAGGAAGAAGCTATTAAGTATGCAGCAATTCATCTGGATGGGTTAGCACATGAGTGTGGCATCATGGTATGGTCACTATGGGACATGCACACATTACCTCATATGTGGAGTTTACAGAGAGGCTGATTGAACATTTTGATAGGAAGGATCCAGAACTCCATTTCAAGGAGTTAGCTCAGCTTAAACAATGGGGATCATTGGAAACATACATTTCAAAGTTTTAGAAAATTGCAGTGTTAGTAATAGATGTATATGAACGGAGGATACTAGTTCTATTTATGGATGGGTTAGCTGATCCATTGAGAGGGTGGATTAAATCTCTCAACCCTCCCACTTTGCAAGAAGCCATTAACAAAGCTCATGACACGGATTCCTCTTCATCTTCAAAAAATAAATTCCAGGCAAAGAGTTTCCCTTCAAGGAAAGATAAGGACAGGAAACCTTTTCATAAAGAGGTTCAGCCAACTAAGGAGGAAAGTAAGAGGTTGGACAATGAGACACTTAATGATCTTAGGAAGAAAAAGTTTTGTTTTCATTGCAGGGAGCCTTGGGATTTGTCACATAAGTGTCCATTGAAAGAAAAAGCTAAGGAGATGGAGTATTTTTCAGCCGAAGAGTCAGTAGATGGAGATTCAGAGCAGTCATTCGAATCAAATGGAGATGATGATAGTTCTTCATAGGAGGAAGCATGCGGTGATAGCATGATAGCTCAATTGTCAAGTATACAGGAGGCCGTCACTTTCAGAGTTAGGGGAACCTTGGATGGATAGAGAGTTGTGGCACTCATTGATACAGGGGCGACACATAACTTCATTGATGAGAAGTTTGTGACATGCAGAGGGCTACATACAGAGGAGCATAGGGGATTTAAGGTGATGGTTGCCGATGGCTTCAAAATTGAATGTACCAAGAAAATCTCCAACTTGTAGCTTTGTTTGGGAGATTATGACATGACAGGAGATTTCTTTGTGGTCAACATTGGTGATCAGGATATGGTGCTTAGGATGAACAGGATGAAGTCTCTAGTAGAGTTTACATTTAACCTTGAGAAAATGGAAATGAGGTTTGAGGAAAATGGTAAGAAGATAGTGCTCAAAGTTTTGTCAAATGGGAGACTTCACGTGGTGTCACTCAAGCAGATGCAGAGTTTCTTTAGACATGATCAGGTGTAGTGGGCAGCAGAGTTTAGAGTAATGCCTGAGATGACAGAGCAGCATAAACTAGAGTATCCACCTGATGTACAAAAAATAATAACCAAACATACTAAGGTGTTTGATGAGATACCTCCAGGGAGACCCTCAGATAGGGGAATCAAGCATGTTATTGAATTAGAGGAAGGGGCTAAGCCAGTTATCATCACACCTTACCGCCATCCGAAGAGATATAAGGATGAAATAGAAAAGGCAATTAAGGAGTTGATTGACATGGGGCACATACGGCCAAGAAAAAGTCCTTTCGCTTCTTCAGTAGTATTGGTGAAGAAGAAGGATGGTACAATGAGGATGTGCATTGATTATAGGGAGCTAAACAAGAAGACAATCAAGAACTGATATCCTATCCCGCACATCGATGAGCTTATTGATGAATTGCATGGTGCATGCTACTTCTCCAAGATTGATTTGAGATTCGGCTACCATCAGATACGGGTTAGAGAGGTGGATGTGGAGAAGACAGCTTTTAGATGCCACTATGGACATTTTGAGTTCTTAGTCATGCCCTTTGGGTTGACAAATGCCCCTGCCACTTTCCAGTCCTGTATGAATAGAGTGTTCAGAGATCAGTTGAGGAAGTTTGTGTTGATATTTTTTGATGATATACTAATATACAGCCGTACTTGGGAGGAACATTTGAAGCATATTGATATAGTGCTCAGTATTCTAGAGAGGGAGTTATTATATGCCAAGATGAGTAAATGTGAGTTTGGGATGATAGAGTTGCTCTATCTAGGGCATATCATTAGTGCAAGAAGTGTTCGGGTTGACCCAGACAAGATCAGGGCCATTCTGGATTGGCCACCACCGAGGAACACTTCTCAACTCAAGGGATTTCTGGGGCTTTGTGGGTTCTACTGCAGATTTGTGAAGGGATTTTCATAGATAGAAGCACCACTTATAGATTTGACACGGAAAGATAGTTTCAAGTGGTCAGAGAGCGCTCAGGATTGTTTTTATAGGTTTAAGGAGCTGATGAGTACATGTCCTATTTTAGCCATTCCAAATTTCACCAGGCCTTTTGAGCTACAGTGTGATGCCTCGGGAGAGGGCATAGGAGCTATTCTCATGCAAGACAAACATCCCATCGCATATGAGAGTAGAAAATTATGAGGTGTGGAGAGAACCTACAGCATCTACGACAAAGAGATGCTAGCAATCATGCACGCACTAGCTAAGTTCAGGCAGTACTTAGTGGGAAGTCGATTCATAGTAAAAACAGATCATAATAGCTTGAAACATTTCCTTGGACAGAAGGACCTTAATGACAGGCAACAGAAATGAGTGAGTAAATTACAGGCCTATGATTTTGACATAGCCTATGTCAAAGGGAAGAAAAATATTGTTGCAGATGCTTTATCTAGAAGGCCTCATTTGCTTGCTATTGGGATAGTCATGGATGATTGGAGAGAGATGATCTTGGTAGAATATGCTAAGGATAGTTGGGCATCTATCATTATTGAGGGAGCTATTCAAGATAGTCGATACACTGTCGTAAATGATCTGATCATCTACAAGGAAAGGATTTATTTAGTACCCGGGTCTGCTATGAAGCAGAAGATTTTGAGGGCATTTCATGATTCACCAATGGTAGGACATCCCAGATTCTTTAAGACATATCAGCAGGTGAGAGAGCGCTTCACTTGGAAAGGACTCAAATCAGAGGTGCTTCAATTTGTTAGGGAATGCCTTGTGTGTCAGTAGAACAAACAGGAACATTCTTTTTTGGGTGGTTTACTACAGCCCCTACCCATACCAGAGAAGAAGTGGGATAGCATTTCCATGGATTTTATCACAGGCCTCCCCAAGGCACAGGGTCGGGATTGTATCTTTTTTGTGGTAGACAAATTGACAAAATTTGCACATTTCTTTGCAATTTCGTCTACATATTCAGCAGCACAAACAGCAGAACTATTTTTTCAAGAGGTATTCAGACTACATGGGATACCACGGAGCATAGTCAGTGACAGAGATAGCAGATTTATGAACCACTTTTGGCAGGAGTTGTTCAGGTTATGTGGAATAGAGCTCACTCTGAGTACCAGCTATGACCCCCAAACTGATGGGCAGACAGAGATAGTGAACAAATGGGTTGAGGGGTACCTTCAAAACTATATTGTAGGAGAGCAGAAGGCTTGGCTGAAGTGGCTACATCTAGGGGAGTACTGCTATAATACCTCTTTCCATATGTCTATTCAAATGTCCCCTTTTATGGCACTGTACGGGTATGATGCTCCTAATTTTTTGGATTTGTTATTTGGGGACAGAAGGGTGCCTAAGGCCAAGGATACTTTGTAGGAGTGTCAGGACATTATGCGATCCTTGAAGGAAAATTTGCAAAAGGCACAAAATCAGCAGAAGCAATATGCTGATCAGCACAGGGTTGAGAGGTCTTTTGAGGTGGGAGATATGGTGTACCTCATGTTGCAGCCGTATAGACAGTCCTCTCTCAAGAAGAGTGGAGCAGAGAAATTGAAACCATGCTACTATGGACTGTTCAAAGTAATCAGGAGAGTGGGCAAAGTAGCTTATGAGTTGGAGTTGCCTGCAGACAGTAAAGTGCATAATGTGTTCCATGTGTCATGCCTTAAGAAGGCATTGGGTCACAATGTGGTGCCTTCAGTAGTATTGCCACCTCTTGATGATGAGGGAAAGCTTATCTTGGTTCTTGAGGCTATACTTGACTCTAGGAAGAGGGTGTTTCGCAGGAGGACTATCAGGGAGTATCTAGTGAAGTGGAGGAACCTATCTGTCGAGGATGCTACTTGGGAAAATGAGCAGATATTGCAGCATCCAGAGCTGAAATTGCTTGAGGACAAGCAATTTTGGGAAGGGCGAACTGTAATGTCCCCTTTCTAGCATTCATAGCATGATGTTGTCGTTAGCCTATTTCCCCATAGTCCCGTAGGCTAACTAGGACATTAAAGGGGCTTAGAGGCCATTTGGCCTAGACAGTTTCAGTTGCAGGTCTTTCTGAGGGGTTCTGAGGCAACTTTGGGCATACTTACTATTTATAGTAAGTCATCTTGGACATGGTTGGACATTCAGTCACAGTGGTATGTCGATGGTAATTGTTTAAAATCGACAGGAAGACTTATTTATCATTGATAAGATTTTTTATGCATTGATAAAGCCATTTTATAAAGTTAAATTTAAATATTTAACTTTATTAATGCATAGACTATAGTTTATGGGAAATATTTAAATTAAAAGAGTTCCCTTTATTTTTATAACACATTGGAGACATAAGGTACATAAAGGGAGTTATGTTTTATCCCACATTGAGAAAATGAAGGATTGAGCTCTTGTGAGAACACTATAAAAGAAATGGAAGAGCTTTTTTTTTTTTGTATGCTTGGATGAAGATTAATATTATGTTGTTGGATATTTGATTATTGGGCTTGGAGGACAGAATCCCTCTTTGCTAGCATTCTCTTCACTGTTGGAAGACACAGTCAGGAGGATCAAGGGTGTTTTCACTTCAGGAAACACACTGGGTTTCATTCGGGGCGTTTGCATAAAGAAATTTACAAGGGTTTGAGGTGCAGATCTGAAGTTAGTTATTGCTATAGTGCCGCATGAACAGTATTTTGCTACAGTCGGCATGAATAGTATTTTGCTACAGTACGGCGTGAACAGTGTTGGTATCAAGTTTACTTGTTTTTCTGGCTGATTAGAAGTTTGGAGGGTTGGCCGACTACATCTGCAAAATACTACGGCAACTAATTCCAGGTTTCTTCTCTCAAATTTTGATATTTTGCATAATAATTGTTGAATACAATTCTGAATAGTTCTTGCAGCCTTTAAGGCAGCTGTAAGTGCACATCTACATTTAAAAATCACCCTTTATTAGTAGATTGAAAGAGTTTCCAAATTTTTCATATACTATTGAATGTGTGCCAAGTGTTTGTGAAAATGTTATGATGTGTATTATGCATTTTAATATCACTTCATAGTTGTTCGTAAATCTACTCATTGGAAAGTAATTTATTGAGGAAATCAGCTTTATGAGTTTGCATACAAAGTGTTTGACAATATTCCTTAAGTTAAATTTCTGCAAGTCAAAGTTCAAATCAGGGGAGGATATTACAATGAAAGGATTGATGATCTTGGAGAGTATAATTTTGGTTGGCATTTAAGGATTAGAAAGAAGGTTTATTTGTTGGTTAAAGAGATTATGAAGAGAAGAAGATAGATCATGGAAGTGCATGATGATTTTTCTGAAATGGAGGAAGTATCTTTTGGTTTTCATGAGCAAATGGATAGATCTGACATAGAAATTGCAAGGCATCTTGTTGTGCACAGTGAGATTGTTGAAGAGGAGAGATTCACTTATCTTGGTAAGGAAATAGAAGTTGTTATTATTCAAGATGATGTTAATGTTGAAATGGATGTGATTGAGGACTTATCTATTGTTGTCATTGATGATCTAGAGTTATATATTCATTTTTTTATGGATGTTATTGATGTTGCTTGTGGTAAGAAGATGGATTTACTTTCTAGTAATATGGTTGAGGGTTTTAGAGGTGTTATTAATGTGGATTTACATGACACTAGTGTTGCTGATTTGGATCTAAACTTATCTATTATTGCTGAGATGTTGAAGAATATAGAAGTTTTTACTGATGTGGATTTTGATGATGTTGCTAAACTATATGTTATTGGAGAACTAAATATATATACTATTGTTGTTATGGATTTATATGCTGCTACTATTATGGATCTAAGTTCATATATTTTTGATAATTAGGTTTGTGATTTGGATTTTGTTTGTTGATTTGGTTTTCATGTATGAGGATGGTATTATGGATGATAGTGATGATAAGTTGCAGATGGAGAATTGTGATTTTTAGTTGAGTGAGTATGTTGATTGGTTGGATGGGATTCTAATTTTTGTGTGGATGAAGCATAGATGGTTGATTTTCATATTTGATCTTTTATCTATGATAAAATGGAAACCTTTTGTGAAGATGAAGCTAAGTGTAGAATTTTATTTTGGACAAAAAATGTGGAACATATTTTTCTATATACCTGGGGAGTCTAATGCAAGATCATCTGAGGTATTTTCTATTTGCCCTAGTAGTCTAATGTAGGAGCATCCTGGTTGTTATGTTATCCCATTGATTCTTTTGGATGATGTCGAGTTATAGCAATTTTTGAGTGCTAGTAAATTTTTAGTCATTGTTGAGTTGAAATTTGTTGCCATCATGTTAACATATTGGTTAGCGTGTTATCCTATTTATTCTATCAATATTGACCGAGTCATCCTTCAAGTGTCAAGTTGGTTAGTTGTAGTGTTTGTCAAGTTTTAGTAATTGTCTAGTTGCAATGTGTGTCAAGTTATCTAGTATTGGTCGAGTGTTCCTTCATGTGTTGAGTGTTCCTATAGGTCTTGAGTGATCTTGTATGTGTTGAGTATTAGTATTTGTTTTTGGTAACTGGTTCTAGTCTAGGCCAACCTGGTACATATTTAATTTTTTGATGGGTATTTAATATTTTTTGAAAGCTAACTTGTGGCTTGATTATGCATTTAATGTAAGGATTTATTTAGTTGGTAATTTATAATAGGCTAACTTGTGGTCATGCAAGTATTTAAGGGGGTCTTGGGTAGAGTCTTAATCATAATTTTGGGGACTCATGAAGAAGTCATTTTAGTTGAGGATCTTAGCATGGAGTAGCTTGGAGATAGAAATTTGCATTGATTCTAGAGATATGTTCATCTTTGAAAATATGTATTCTTCTTTGTAATGGTTCTAACCCAGAAGGTCGTATAGCTAGGCATGTTGGATGTAAACTTCTTGATTCAAATATATGAAATATTGTCTCTCTAGATCTGAATCTCATTTTTGTTGTGTTTTTATTTGCTAGTTTCTAGATCACCTAATTTTGGGGTACATCCAAATTCACACTACATAACTTTGACACCAATATTTAACATGGAAACTCAATTTGGAAAAAAACCAGCAAGTAACACGCTACCTATTTTTCACTCTTTTGAAGTGAGCCCAATTAAGAGTCAACCCTCTTAAAGGTTACAAAACACATTGTTAGGTATGACCCTATAAGGACTTGTTAGAGGACTTTGAAAAATCCCTTATAATTTCACCTTGATTAAAGAATTTATAAATAATTGTTAGGTCAACTTTGATTAAAGGATTTTACTTCCACAATGGTTAGAAAGTAATAGCTAGGTTTTATCTATAAACTACAAGTCACTTTGCATGTTCAGATCTCCATTTAGTGCATCTTTGGTTTCAAACTAAACTTCATCAAGTTCCTCATCTCTGATATTCTTGGCAACCCTTGAAGTAATCAAGATCTTTCACCTCTCCTTGATACTTGTGTTCTATCACAATTTTTCCAGCCTCTCTATGTAACTAGTTCCAACTATTATGTAAAACATCAAATATGCATCCTTAAATAGGTAATCTAATATTTTTCACTTAGAAATCACCACAAATCTTAAGGTTGGGTCATATTCATCGAATGCTTCCATCATTTTTTCTCCTTCTCCTTTCTAGAAGCTTATCATAAAATCATTACCATAGATTGGCTAAAAAACTCTCACCATACATTAAATATTCCATATCATCAATCCTTATTATTAACATTCTTAAATTAATTCAAAAATTCAGCTATGTCAATTTCAAATCTCAAATATTTCATAAACTGGCAACTTGATGTCCCTTGGCAATCACTAAGTTCTTTTTCTTATTCATTATTGTGTAGCTCGGCATTCACTATTATTTCTTTCTTGGAATTCACTATCCTACTTTGTCATTACTGTGTAGCTTAGTATTCATTGATCTATCTTTCTCGACATTCACTATCATGTCAGATCATTAATGGTGCTCAGTCGATACTAAAATTTCCTTCATTAACTTGTTTGGACATAACTATCACTCACCTTATACTACTTTTTTGAATTATTCTTAGGTTCTTTAATCTTCTACTTCATTTGATACATTGGCTGACCAGCACTGGTACTTGATCAAGCTTAGAGTTTTACTCAACTTCTTGGCATTAATTTTATACATCATTTCACTCATCTTCTTTATTGTGTGTAATTATATACTAACACATTACCATGTCAATCACCAACTTATCAAGTCTTCATTGTAATTCCATGACACTTAACTTCTCTTCTCAATAATTTAACTAGCTCACCATGATATCTCCTATTTTCAAATCATCTTTGTCAATCAAAGGATATGGAACTCTACATTATCAATAAATGGCTTCCCAGTAGGGTTTTACATCAATAAAAACATAACAATAATTCCAATTGTGGTTTCCACAAATCTCCCACTTTGGCATTGATGACAACACCTCTAGTTACTATGCAACCCAAAATATTCATTATGTCTTCTTTGAACTTCTATTATTAGCTTCCTCTATGTTTGAATTCTATCTTTCTTAGTTTCATTTTGATTCTCATCCATGCAATCTTTGGATGCTCTCTCTAACATCAATTTTAGTGGTATCATTATAGCAACACCTCTTCCTCATATAATCTCCATCTTCACTAACAGACTTCTCCTTTAGTATATTGCTCCCTCTTTGCTAACATCTTCTTCTATTAACATCTTCTCCCTCACCTCATGATAACCTCAATGTCATCTCCCTCTTTTGAAATAATCTCAAAGACATCATTATCATCTTTTTTACTCTGTAAACATCCTTTTGTCATTTCTCTAACTAATATTATCATTTCACTTCCTCTATCATTTATGACTTTCTCTAGGATTAGAAATAAATATAACAATAATACCAACTACTAATAAAATATCAGGTCTACTATGAACAATGTATTATAGCATTTCAATCATTGACCTATATAATGTTTAATTCACCTCAGCAGAATCATCATTATTTTACAATTTATGATAAGTAACCATAGGCATTCCAATTGGTTTTGAATCTTCCATCCTAAAAGTCTTTAATATCTTCTCAATATACTTTGATTGTGTGATATATATACAACCTTTCATTTGATAGACTTCCAAACCACAAAGAATTTTATCTCTCCAAACATTGACATGTCAAATTCCTTCTTCATTTCATTTCCAAATGACTTACACATTGAATCTTTTCCTCTAAATATGATATCATCAACAAATATTTCAGCTAGTATTATATTGCTTTCAAATTCACTTTTCAAGTACAAATTGATATTATCATTAGTTCTTGCAAGACTAGTTTTCACCAAATAATTGTGTAACCTTTCATACCATGCTCTAGGGGCTTGCTTCAAACCATATAATGCTTTGTGTAACTTACATACCATGTTCCTCTTGCTAGGATCCACAAAACCTCTAGGTTGTTCAATATAGACTTCTTCCTCCAAGATTCTATTCAAAATGCAAATTTGACATCCATTTGATATACTTTGATTCCTTTGTAAGAAGCATATGCAAGTAAATTTTTTATTCCTTCCAATCTTACAACTAGGTAAAATGTCTTACCACAATCAACTCCTTCTTATACATATCCATGTCTTGTTTTTATCTATTTTGTCAATCTCTTCATTCATTTTTCCTATCCAATGTTCATTCTCTAAAGCATCTTTAACTAACTTTGGCTCAAACTCACATGATAAACATGTATCATTATTCAAATTACTTCTTGTCATGAATCCTAAATATTTTCTCCAATAATTAGGTCTAGTGTATGATTCCTTCTCACATACTTTTCTAGGACAGGTTTAGATCTTCTTTCTTCTAGTTGTGGTTCACTTGGTTTTGCTTGCTCTTGTTCTTTGGGTATTCTTGGCTGCAACTCAACTTCCTCTCTCTGATGCTTGGTAGCCTCTATTTGTAACTCAAATCTTGTATCTTGATACTCAGCATTTTTTTGATGCTTGGAAAAACTCTTCTATCAAACCTTAGCAATGGCTAGTCATTGATGCTCGACATCCTCTTTTTGTGGTTTAGGTAAAGTCCTAGGTTCACCTTTGTTATATGTCTTTGATCACTGCAAATGTACTAAGCCCTTCCATTATGTCTTGTATGTGTTTTCCACTTTGCAACAATCTCTTATTTATACTGATAATAAATCAAGAGGACATATGTCCCTTCATGGGACATGTCTATTCATTTAAAAAGGTAACAACATAATTATATGTATAATATATCATAATATAATTTATTATTTAATTAACTACACACACACACACACACACACACACACACACACACACACACACACACACATGTATCACATATATGTAACTTTAGTTTAGTCTCAAAGTTTATCCAACTAAAGCTACCAAACATTAACTTTCCCTCTTAGCTAAGAAGGATAAACACAAGACTTATATTATGTAGTGCCTCTCATGTTTGCAGTTTGTACCTTGTCTATTTTGATTTGAGAGATACTTGATACTCTTTTTGTTATTTATATTTTGAGATGACTTTAGGATTGGATGTTATACTTTGATTTAGTACCATAGGAACTTTACTGCTATGCTATTTAGTTTATCATATCTACATTTTGAAGCCATTTGAGATGATAATAGATCTATGATGATATCTAATTATCTGGTATTTTGGACATACTTTCTGATTATCTTATGTGATGGATTTTATGTTATGGTTAATTACTTCATTCTTTTATCTTTATGCTTTATTCGAATTTGAGTGATAGATTAATTAGGTATTTAATGCATTTTTCTTTGGCTATGATATTATATGCAATTGCACTTGATCATTTTTTTTAGTGTGCAAGAATTATATCCCTAGCAATGGCACATGGAGTTAGTGATTCAACTATTCATATTAACAAATGTTGTCCTTGTATGGTCGATGTATCCTTATTTTCAATTATTTAAATTAAAACCTTTTAGTGATTATTAAATCCAAACTCATCTACTTGATGTGATTGAACCAGTAAGCATGTATGTGCATTTAGAGGTTCGCATTGTTGCAAAAGTTATTGAGTGATTTTTGTTGGTTTTGGTTTTTTGGGCTTTAAATCTTTTCAAATTTAATTTCTAATGGCTTTGCCTTATGTGATTCCTATTATGATGAATAACCTATTTTCGTGTGGGTTAATTCAAAGTCTAGCTACTCTAGTTGGCTATTTTCCCTAATCAACTATTCACTTGGAAAGTGAATAAGCATTGAAAAAGTGATTTTATTTTTCACTTCTCACCTTTTGAAAAAGAAATTTGACAACTATTTTGAGAATCCTCTTCTAAAGGATTTGATTTCTATTCATTCTAGGAACTATGAGCATGGGTTTCTTGTAAGATCAGTCTCATTGGATCCATCTCGAGGAGTTCTTATTTTGTCATTACTTTCAGTAGTATTGGTAGGATATTTATTTTATTCTATGGGTTTTGGTTTTTTCCCTTATTCTATCAGGTAGGGCCTTCCTATTTTATTTTTTTTGCTCTCTTTCAGCTTTTGCTTCTTGTAGCAGTATGTTAGGAGGTTGAGAACTAGTGTTCCGCTTTGTTTTTGTTTGTTGGTTCTATCTAGTTGGGTAGGTATGAACATTTTTCCTATTTTTGAGATGAGAATTTGAGTTTCGAGCCATTATGCTAGCCATTTTTGCATAAAATTTTTGAAATCATTTATTTTTAGATTTTTAGGGTTTTTATACCTAGAGGACAAATGGGTTTTAATTTTGGAATTTTTCAAATTTTTGGGGTTTTTACCTCATTTTATGTTCCACCCTTTTTTCTCAAGTTTTCTTGACACAATGTCAGTCATGGACCTGGATGATCTATTTGGATGTCAGTCTGACCACTATTGCACTTTTATGTTGCATTGGGATGTGTGTTGCATCTGTCCTCCTGATTCTATTTTCAATTGAGTAATTTTTTGCATTGTGTTCTCATCTAGTCATTGTGTTATGATCTTCATGATGCTAGTGTGCCACACATGAGTACATGCATGTACATCTATTGGGTGACATGAGAGGCTCAATCTTCCATGGTACTTTTGGAAGTTATGATCATTGGGGTTGGGTTGGGAATTTACATGCCTATTAACACTCATCATTGGATGAACATGGGTAGGGTAGGGTAGCATATGGAGGGGGCTTCTATCTTTACAGCTCGATGCATATTTCCTGATGGTTGGCATGTAGAAGATTTTTAAACAAGTGATAACTAAATTTAAACATTGGGTGGTAATAAAACTAAAGATAATAAAATAATTCAAGATGTGCTCTGTTTGTTGGGAAGTGGAGAGCTACCAGTACTAGCTTGGGCTTGTTGATGCCAACTGACTCTCCATGATGCCATCCCCTACTTAGTAGCCCATTGAGTGTTTGAACAAGACCTGTAGTTATGCATGGGTTATGTCTTGGTTTTAGTCATCATATTGCCTAGCATGTTTGTTAGCCATGGATGTTTTCTTTGTTTGTGTTTGTGGTTGGATCATTATCTCCATTAGCATGGCAAGTGTGCACCTAGGGGTGCCACATGGTTGGGAGGTGTAGCTACCCATACCACTACTAGGGACTGCCATATAGAGACAATCTTCATTCTAGTGCAATCATTGTTGGATGTTTTCACCTAGTACTTCAGGTTCTGGAGTATGCTCTATTTTGATTTATGCTTTAATTGGGATGCTTATATATCATGTTTAGATGATGCTAGTTACTGTCGTATTTCCTTATTATGATGATTAGCATGTGATAGGCGATGTTATCTACTTGTAGGATTATCTTATGCTTTACTTCTAGCATGTTACATTTCCTTATGCTTATGTTGTAGCATGGTTTAGTAGTGACATCCCTATTATGATAGTACTAACAATCTTATCACTGGCTTGGGATGTTATGCATGGGGGATGGCTAAGGCCCATGATGGTCTTATGATGCTATTGATGGTTAGGAGGAATTGTGTATTTAGTTTTTTTTTACTTCTCATTGCGATGTTATTTCTGTTTACTGCGATGTTGCTTTTGTACTTTGTGAGGTTTCCCTTCTATTCATTTCCTTCGATGTTTGACAAGATGGTTATATGTTGTTTCCAGCTTTCTATCTCTTAGGTTGGTTCAAGTGTTCTTCCCTCGAAATGTGGATATGGTACTCCCCAGTGTAGAGGAATTTAATCTCTTAGATTTCTTAGCTTTTTCCTAATTTTTGTGTTTGCGTTCTAACTTAAGATCTCTTAGGAGATTACACTTTCTCATGGGAGGATTCAAGTCTTTATGTGGTATAGTGAGTTTCTTCATGTGGCAGGACACTTCCTCGTGTGAAACCCTACATTAGTTTTTGGTGTTTTGGTTGTACAACCAAACATATACTCACGTTGTTGTATCCATCTTCACACAAGAAGGTACTTCTTTGCATAGTATGTCACACTTCTTCATGCAAAACTCTGGTAGAGAAGTTCTCACATGGAAAATAGGGGCTATCTAGGCTTGTCAAAGAAAGTTTAGAAGTTGGTTTTGGGCACCCTTTTAGGTTTTATACCTTCCTAGTTCAAAACAAACTTCCTATGGGGTTTAAAATATATCATTTAAGTATAAGTTTATTTAATTCCTTATACTTGAGATGTATTTTAATATATGTGCTGAGTCTTTTGAGATAGGTTCCAGACCTATATGAGCTAAGATAAAGATTCTAGGAAATTTTTGGGCTTCAAAAATTCAGACTTAGCCAAATTTTAGGGCTTTAGGATTTCAGACTTAGCCAATTTTCAAGAGTCAATGGTTGTCTTTCAGCTTGGTTGTTCTCTTATGTTTTCTTATTTAGGTTTTTGTCAATGGTGATGCTTGGAGATCTTTGGTGGTTGGTTGTTGGTTAGTCTTCCATTATGATCTTTATGATCCATGTATGATGGTTGTTTTGTACTTTCATACTTGTTTAAATAATAATAAAAATTATCTTGCTTGTATTTCATCCTTGTTCAAAGGATCTGCAAGTGGGACATTGCATATTATGCCAATGGTAATATTAGGAATGAAAACTTTTAAGAATATCTTTGATCAGAAGATATCCATCATTTTGATATCATGAGTATTGCTCTTTCAAAATACATGATACTCACCAATTACTCAAATTTTTGATATCACATCTGATATCAAGAGTATTGGCCTCCCAGAATATCAATGATATTCACCAAGTGATCTTTGAGTAATGGCCTCCTAGAATGTTGAGATATAAGACACTCACCATATACTCATTATTTGATCTCATAATACAATTTATTGTAAGATTGTCACCTTACAACAACTTCTCCAAATATAAGTGACGATCATTTGGAATTTCTCCCTTCCTCATGATATACATGGTGGATGGGCCCATTAAAATCATATGGTCACAATGTATGAATCAAAGTCCTCTTGACTCTAACAATTTATTGATCACTATAGAACCAATCTCATCATGGTTTACTCCTTCTTAATTAATAACATTGAGATTACTAAAGGTTAATAACATCCTCAATCTTCTCCCTCTCTTTCAAGGTTGCCTCTAATGAAATATCAAGCTCCCTCTAAACATCAATCATCAAAGCTTCTTATCTAATTTTTCTTTTAACAAAGTGTTAGACTCCCTCTGAATCTCAATCTCCCTCTGAGTGTGATATCAATCTTCCTTTTCCTACAAGAACCATCCTTGAAAAAGATCATGGAGAATAATTCTTATAGAAATATGAACATAATTCCAAATAAGAGGTTGACCACAAAAGTGGTAGCAACAATATATAGATATAATAAAAACACTTATCTTATTAATTAGAGTATGATTATTGTATTTATTCTAAACATGCATACATCATCATTTATACCATACTAATTATTTTCATATATCCAAACTTACCTTAACATTTTATAACTATATTGCAATAAATAAGTAAACATTATAAGTATACCTTCTTTCATAATACCATAATCAATATGGTAGCTATTGTTGGAATCTGATTGAAAAGATCATTATTGAAGAAGAAAGATTGTTTGCAAAGAGTGAGATTGTTGATAAAGAATGTTTTCAATCATTTTTTTGTCACTAATGTCAAACTTGTTATTTGCTAGAATGATAATTGCTTCTAAGATCCAAGTACTATCACTTAGCTAATTAATGAAGAGGATTTAATCAATAAGATGTAACAAAAGCACCTAAGGGAAAGGTTGAGTTATGGTTTTGTAATGAAGTACAAGGATCAGTTAAGATAATGATAAAATAATGTATTGATAGTATACTTGAAGATACAAATGTTGGCTACACTTAGAAACTCTGGAAGAATAAGTTGTACCAAAGCTATCTGTAAAGCTTGACTAAGTTCATTAGTGGATGCCAAGAAAGCTAGTTCATGTCAAGTAGATTATTAGTAAGTGCTTAGCAAATGCAAAATCTAGTGTAAGTTGAGCAACTTCAGGTCTCGATCAAGTAATAGGTGTTGAGCACCAATAAAATTTAGTTGATATCGAGTGAATCCACAATAGGTGTTGAGCATCAGCAAAACATAGTAGGTGCCAAGTAACATAGTATGTGTTGAGCATTATAATTTCAATAATGTGGAGCAATTGCATTATTTGAAAAGTTAAAGATTCACTAGATCTAAGCTAACAAGTTTGTTATCTTGAATTTTATGAACCAGATGTAGGATAAGGATGATGAGCTAGAGGCATAGAATTTTAGGTAAACCATTTTTGGGAAAATTCAGGAGGATTCTTCATGATGTTTCTAGAAGAAACAAGATAAGGGGTGGATTCATTGAATCCTACCTAATCTATTCGACCTAAAAGAAAGAGTGGGAATATTCAAGGAAAAAAGTATTCCAGAATATTTAAGGAGTTACAGGTCAAGAAGAAAGAGTAGCTGAGGTGCCAAGTTGCGAAGTGGTTGGTAGGATGTCAAGGTGAAGGCATTGAGCGAGAGGAAGGAATAGAGCATAGAGACTCTAATTTAATAAGTGGCCATAGAGGAGATTGTGCTAGTACATCGAGCATGGAGACTCAAGGAGAAAAATCTTGAAAGGAGGACAAGCTATCAAAGCTAAAAAGATTGAAAGCCAGGCAATGTTATGAGTTGAAGTGAGATCTGAAATCTACAAGATAAGTTGTGAGTTGTTTGTTACTCTCTAACAATTGTATTAGTTAGGGTAAAATCCTACGGACTTAGGCTGGTTTAATAGCCATTTGTAAATCCTTTAATAGGGTGGCATTCCAAGTGAATGTTCTAAAGTCCTCTAACCAGGCACACTTCTAACAAGGTGGTTAAATCCTTTAACCAAGTCACATTTAATAATGTGTTGTAGCCTTTAACAAGGTAGGCCTTTCATAGGGCATCACTTTAGAAGAGTGAGAATTCAGTAGCATGTTACTAGTGGTTTTTCCCAAATTGGGTTTCCATCTAAATCATTGTGTTATGTGTTGATTCTTTATGTGATTTTCTTGCATATTGATTTTATAGTAACTTGCTAGGATTAATGTATAGCTTGGATGCATGATTAGTTAAATGGGCTCACTTTACTTGGTGAAAATGTTTTATTAGGACATTTGGACCTTGAATAACTTATTCACCCCCCCCCCCCCCACCCCCAGTTATTCTAAAGCATTTCTAATAGCTATTCCAATTTATTAAGTAATGAGACATTTATTCTAGATGTTAAATAATAAATCATACCTTAAGGAAACCCTTTTTGAATGATCAGACTCTTTGCAAGGGTCCCATATTCATGTGGCCCTATCAATGCAGATCCTAGAATTTGGATTTGGTATAGTTTGACCGCATAGGAGCCACACAATCTATTTTCTAAAGGCCACATGGGCATGTATCTCCCTGTGGTAACATGTCATGTCTTATCCCATCTTACTTTAAAAATGATTCATATTTTGTGCAATAAGGCTTTGACCAGCATTTCCAAGTGGATGATGTTTGCCCATTCTCGTGACTATAGTTGATGGTGGATCTTGTTAGATGTGGGTGGCTATAAATGACAATGAGATGGATTATTGAGAATAGGAAATGAATTTTTTGTGACCATGCTCGTCCAATGTCTTTATCTTCTTTTCCAACTAGTATGTGATCTTCCTATCATGATGTGTCCCTTCTACATGTTGTAATTTTATAATAGTCAATGGTTTATTGAAAACCCAATTGATCTAAAGAATATGCAAGATATTAGAAGGAGTTGTCTCATTCACTATTTGCCATTTGAATTATGGAATTTGAGTGCATAGCGTAAGATCAAATTTAGGAATCACAAAAGATTCATCATTGTTGTTTTGGAGAAATTGCTCCAATCTTGACCTTGAATTTTTTGGGCCATGGTCATCAAAACCATGAGCAAGAAAACAAACAAGACCATTTTGATTCCCCAGTTCTTAAGATCAACAATGAATTGGATGCCATCTACATTTCTCACAAAGCCAATGAATTGGGATATTACTAGCAATGTGGTTTCTCATTCAATCTTTCAATCCATGTTCTATCATACTCTCTAATTAGAATATTAAATCATGAGGTGTATTCACAATTCCATTTTAATCATTTGCAACTAGGCTCTGGTACCATGTTAGATTTCTCGAATCAATGCAAATGTACTAGGCATGCCATTATGTCTGGTATGTGTTTTCCACTTTGCAACAATCTCTTATTTATATTGATAAAAAATCAAGAGGAGACATGTCCCTTCATGGGACATATCTATTCATTTAAAGTGGCAACAATATAATTATATATATAATATATCATAATATAATTTATTATTTAATTAACTACACATAGATATATGCATGTATGTATGTATGTATCACATATATGTAACTTTGGTTTAGTCTCAAAGTTTATCTAACTAAAGCTACCAAAAATTAACAACCTTCATAGACATAGACAAAATTCTTGTAGTCTTCAAGTTCTTTCTTGCATTCTTCTTCATTCTATTCTACAAATTCATCAACTCTAACATTTGCAATTTCCACAATTTTTTAAGTCTTAGAATTCAAGCATTTGTAAGCCTCATTTTTAATGGAATATCCTAAAAATATACCTTCATCACTTTTTTCATTAAATTTTCCTTTTCTTGCATCTTTTAATATCTGACACTTTCTTCCAAAAACTTTGAAATAATTCACATTAGGTGCATAGCCATACCAAAGTTCAAAAGGTGTTTTTATTGTACCTTTCTTCACTTGAACTTGGCTTAAAGTATAGATTGTAGTACTCATAGATTCTCTCCAATACCCTTGTGAAACATTCTTCTCCATCATCAATACCCTTGCATAGTCCATGATTGATATGTTCCTTCTTTTAGCTATACCATTATGTGGTGGCATCCTAGGTGCAATAATTTGTCTCTTAGTTTCTTTTTCATTGTAGAATATGTTGAACTCATCTAATTGAATTTACCTCCTCTATCTAATCTCGAGAACTTTAGACTCTTTCTTTTTTCCTTTTCAACTCTAGCCAAATACCACTTAAACATTTGAAATGCATCATATTTTTCTTTAAGAAGCATCATAGTCATCGTTCTTGATAAGTCATCAATAAATAGAATGAAAATTTTTTCACCATAATATATTTTCACTCTAATAGGACCACATAAATCAATATGAACCAAATCTAAAATGTCATCAAAAGAATAGGCCTTTCTTTCGAAACTAGACTTTTGAATTTTTCCCATTTGACATTGTTTACACATCACCTGATTAGGTTTTCTTAATCTTGGTAATCCTCTAACTCTTTTCATCTTACTAATTCTTACCAAATTATCAAGTTTTACATGACATATCCTCTTATGCCATAACCAAATATCCTCAACTTGTGCAAATAAATATGTATCTTCATATAGGTCTAGGTAGAACAAGTTACCTCTTGTTTTCTCTCCACATCATGCTTTAAGTTCATTAAGATCATCATTAGATTCACTATTACTTTCAACATGTTTTATGTTCTTCTTTCTTCTATATCCATCAAGGGTTGGTTGAGCTTTAAAATCATATTCAATACTAGCAAGGCAATAATTATCAAATTTTGACAATTCAAATGCAGTAAGTCTATCGACTAGACTATCCAATGTCAAATCATTACTAGGTGTACATCTTAACTCTTGTATTGTAGAAACTCTAATAGAATAAATAAGAAGTAAAGTTCTCAATACATTGATTATAATAGTCTTTTCAGTTATGTCTCCTCTAGCACCTCTAATAGAATTCACGACCTCTTTTATTTGGCCAAATCTTGTTCAATAGTCTCACCTTCTTTCATTCTCATATCATCAAACTTGCCTCTCAAGATTTTTTCCTCATCCCTCAATACATTCTTGTCTCCTCCATGTATTTGTGCCAACCTATCCTACATTTTCTTTGCAGTAGTGCATTCCTTTAAATCATCAAATTTATCATAACTTAGGGTTGTTTCTAGTAGAGTCATCATTTGATTATGCTCCTGCTTCTCTTTCATTTGTTTAAATGTCATAGGTCTTAGTATCTCAATGTATTCTGTGTCTAGGTAGTATGATGTGGAATCTCCAATACTAGATAAGTGAGGTTGCATCAAGCATTTCCATGCTAAAAAGTTCTCCTTATTTGGATTGGGTATCTATCTCTTGTACATCGTGGTCCTTAGCTATAAATCCCTTCAAACTTCCCTTACAAGCACTAAATCTCTGATACCAATTGTTAGAATGATTAGAATAAGTGAGAGTGGGGGTGAATTAATTATTCTAAGGTCTACATGTTGGATACAATAATTCAACTATATGTTGTCTTTGATGTTACAAAAATGTCAAGTATATACTGAGAAATCAATGTATGATGAGCTCATTTGGGATTCAAAGGAAGTTCCAGTGTATGATGAGCATTTCAATTTTAACCAAGTTTAGAGTTAGTGCCTACCAAGCTCACTCAGTTACAAAAGAAAAGTTAACATGGAATGAATGTTAACTTAGCTCACTTAGTTACCAAATGAAGTCTAAAGGAAATTCATTTCTAAGTTATTTTGACCGAGTTGGGTTGGCTAATGAAGGATTTTCCTGTATTACTATATTTGATTTGACAGTTTTGTTGGTTGGTTCTAGCTAACTCATGGGATGAATTTTATTTGTTTGAAATTGTATTCAATCCAAATTGACAAGGTAAAACATATAAATATAAGGTCAAGTTAAGGATTAAATTGGAGAAGAAGCATGGGATTTAAAAGGTAAATTAAGAAAGTGAATTGGAAGGATATCAGATTATCCAAGTTGATCGAGCTGCAAAGAACATCCTAATCAAGGAGGATCAAGTATTCAAGTGAGAATAGAGATCTAAAATCAAAAAATATTGTTGCATCAGCAATCAGATCATATCATTATTACTCTCTACTAATTGCAGTAGTGAATCAAATATCGTAATAGAGTTAGCTTAACAACTATTTTCCAAATCCTCTAACAAGGTGGTATTTCTAGAATAAAGTATCTAAATACCTCTAACAAGGCCACTCCTAATAGGGTGAACTAAATAATTTAATGGGGTCACACCTAATAGTTTGTTTTGTAACTTTTAATATAGTTGGGTCCTAACAAGGCTCACTTTAGAAGAGTGAAAATAGTAACTAGTTGCAATTTGTGGTTTTTTTCTAAATTGGGTTTCCACATTAAATCTTGGTGTCTCTTGTGTTCATGTTATTTTCTATATGATTCAAAAACTAAGTTAATTAAGGTTAATCACACTAAACATCTTAAGAATAATTATTTTAGTGCTTGTCAAGTGACAGTAATTCTTAGTGTTAACCAAGTGTTCCTGTGTTAATCGAGTTATAGCAATATCTCAATTTCAACAAAGTTTGGTTTTGAATTGTATTGACATCTTAAGGGATCTTGGATTTATTTTTGTGGTAAATGATTCACCCCTCCCCTCTCACTTACTTCTCTTATATTTCCAACAATTGGTATCTAATATTTTGGTACTTTTAGAGTAGGTTTCAAGGACCTAAGCTAAATATCAAGATGGCTTATAGAAGGGAGATTCCTAAGTTGAACAAAGATAACTTCAAAGCATGGTAGGAACTTATGAACCTCTATTTGGAAACCATACACATGCTTGAAAAATTTGGAGAAAAAATATGTGGCACCAACTAGAACTTTGACAATGGAGAAAATTACAGAAAAGAAGAACCATAACATAATGATGGTTGATATTGCTTTTACTCTCAATTATGTTGAATTTGATAAAGTCAAAGATTGTGGCACTACTCATGAAATGTGGAACAAACTAATGGATATCTATTGAGGTGATGATAATGTGAGGAGAGCTAAGGAGGAAAGTCTTAGAGGTCAATTTGATTAGATAAAGATGAATGAACATGAGAACATTAAACAACATAGTGAAACAATCAAAGCTAGTGTGAGTGAAATCAGAGCCTCAGGTGGGATAATTGATGATGTAATAGTGGTAAGAAAGGTACTCAAAAACCTTCTTCATTTTTATGCAATTAAAGTGTCATCTATTCAAGAAATGAGATCTAATCCTAAGAATGACATAACCTTGAATACACTAGTGGGAAGGTTCACAGCATTTGAGTTAGATAATTTTGATAATTATGTTCCTAACTCCAAAAACCTTCAGTTTGCATTTCAAGCCAAGCTATCACTCAAGAATAAAGATGAAAATTATAAAAGGAAGAAGTCTAAAAGTGAAGATGAAGATGGTTCTGATGATGATCTTGAAGTCATTAAAGCATTTCTTGAAAGAATATTTCCCAAAGGCCAAGGAAAGTACAAAGGAAAAAATCCTTTGATATGATTTTCTTGTGGAGAAGTTAGTCACGTTGTTGCAAGGTTTCCAAATAGAGAAGGAAAAGAAGAAAAGAAGAATGACAAGTACAAAGGAAAGAAGGATTTTAAAAGCTAAAAAGATTACAAGGATAAAGGTAAAAAATCTTGTTACATGGCCAAAGATTCTAATAGTAGTGAAGAATATGATGGTTTAGATTGTTGGTAAGGATGAACCATATGATGAGAATGATAAGATGGCCCTCATTTCTCATGTCAGTAAGAATGATACATGATTGATAGTGGTTGTTCTCACCACATGACTAATGATAAATTTGAATTTGAAAAATCAAAACATTATGATGGTGATAGTGTCAGATTTGGAAATGATGAACCTTGGTATGTAAAGGGAAAAGGTTATATTGCACTAACAAATAATCTCATATGTGACAATGCTTATTGGGTCGAAGGACTAAATCATAACTTGGTTAGTGTGGCACAACTGAATAACATTGGATTCAAGGTAGAATTCATGAATAGGAAAGCCAAGTTGCTAGATGGAAATGGAAATTTGGATAGAAATGGAAATATAAATGGGACTAGCAATCAAACAAGAGCTAATCTATTCTACCTAGATCTAACTGTAAATTCATGTTTCATAGCTCAAGTAAAAGAAAGTTGGTTATGGCATAAAAGGTTGTATCATGTAAATTTTGATAATTTAGTCAACATAGGTAGGAATAAAAGGGTTAGAGGAATTCCAATCCTAAAAAAACCTGATATGTGCATGTGCAAGAATTGTAAAATTGGAAAGATGGGAAAGACAAGTTTTAAAAGAAAGAACTATCATTCTAAAGAAGTTTTGGAGTTGGTTCATATAGACCTTTGTGGACCTATTGGCATAAAAAGCTACTCTAGAGATAAGTACTTTATTTTGTCTCTTGATGATTATTCTAGGATGATGATAGTTATGTATTTAAAGGATAAGTTGGAAACTTTTTAAAAGTTCAAATGGTATCTAGCAAGAGTTGAGAAAGAAACAGGAAAGAAACTAAATTGTCTAAGGTTAGATAGAGGAGGTGAATTCATCTCAAATGAATTCAATGAATTCTACAATGAAAGAGGAATCAAAAGACATGTATCTACATCTGGTAAACTTCAACAAAATGACATAGCTAAGAGAAGGAATAGATCAATCATGGATTGTGCAAGGAGATTGATGATAGAGAAGAATGTTGCTATCAAATACTTGAAGGAAGTAATCAGTACTGTAGTTCATACCTTGAACCGAGTTCTATTGAATTTTGAGGCCTCACTTTGACCCATCTTAGCATAGTTGATACATTATTACTTTGATACTCATGACTTGATACATCGAGACATTGTTGAATACATTAGACATTACTATGTTATCATATGTTGTGTGATGTTTACTTTTAGATGTTTAATTATGTAATTAATGTTTCATGAACATGTATACTAATAATGTAGTATAGAAAGTGAATGTAGAATTAGGACTATGATGAACATTTTGATTATGTAATTTTAGTGGTTAAGTATATGAGAAAAAATGAGATAAATAGTTAATTAATTGAAAGATTTATGTTTTGAGTTATGTGATTATCCTGATGAGTTATGTGTGTGTGTGTGTGTGTGTGTGTGTGTGTGTGTGTGTGTGTGTGTGTCTGTGTGTGTGTGTGTGATTTTCTCAAGCTACTAATGTGTGCAATGAGTGTGCAAGATTTATTAACTGAAAAATTTAACAAAGAATTAAAACTGGACCCTACGTACCATTTGTGGAAACCAAGGTTGAGTCTAATAAAAGATGCAAATCTCATTGCTTGAATTTTATTTGTATCATAAATTGAATGAATGTATCATACTGTAATCATTAAGTGTTAATTTTTTGTAATAATAATTTTATAGTGTCACTTCACGCTCATAATTTGTGTATGCATTTTAGCATGATAGTTAGGGTTAACTGAGTAACCTAAAAATTTGAGTTGGACTAGGTTAGTGACCTAATGTTAAATTGTGGATAATAGAGGTTAATTACTCTAATTAAGGTTTAGTGATAATTTTACATTTTTTTTAGGGTTTTAAGAAGTCCTAAATTTTTAAGCATTTTATTAGGTCATTAAATAGTCCTAAAGGCTAAAAATCATAAAAACTAAGTACCCAGGTGGTATATGTATGGGTTGGGAGCATTTTCCACCCCTCTTGCCCCTTTTGTTGACTTTGGTGACCACTCAAATATCTCATTTTTTCTTTATTGCGAAAGTTGAAGTTCCATCATGAGTTTGATAAGTTAAACTCTACCTTGATGTTAGCCTTAATGTCAGGATTGTGTTAGAAGACTCTAGAAACCCTTGGTCAAATGGGGGAGTTATTGCATTTTGAAGGCAGTTGAGTTGGGATCTTATTTAGGGGCAGAATTGAGGATGGAGGAGTGTTCACCCAACCTCTAGTTTTAGAGAGAAATTTAGGATTAAAGGAGAAGGGGGAGGAAGGGAAGCTCATCTCGAATTTCAATTGTCATAACCTTATTGTGAAGGTAGGAATCCTTTAGGCTCATTTTGTTCATGTTGTGTTTCATGCTTAAGTAGTTTTCTTTGCCTATGTATGTTTGTGTGTTTGATGAACATGTTTGGGAGGGATTGAAATGGGTTTTCCCTAAATGTTTCCTTTTTTTTTACTGTTTATTTCAAAGGGATTATATGGGTTGTGTGGGCATTACTCACCCTCAGATAGGGTAGAAGTGGCCATGTATGAGAGGAGGTCTTTAGTTGGACTCTAACAGCACAGAGGCTCTCCTCAGGATGAGAAGAGCAAGAGAGTAAGGTGTTATGGGCCTCTACTTGTTAGCACAAACCATGTTTCAAGTTTTAGAATTTAAGAAATGGAAGAACAGAAGTTCTTGTAATAATAGCCCTGGAAGGGAACCTATTATGGTGTTGTGATTGACATCTCCTATTGGAAAAATCCACCTTCTTCCTAGTCTAGTTCAATGAAGAACCTATTGTGCAAACTTAGATGGGAGTAAACATTTGCATTTGTCTTCATGTTAAAATTATTTGTCTCCTAGTCAATTTCATCCTCTCCATGATTACCTTGATGTGTTGCAAATTTTGCAATGGCTACCCTGTTGTGGAGCCAAACAAGAAAATTTAGAGGTTTTATTTAAATTAAAATATGTTGGGAGATTTCTCCTCAGGATAGTAATCCTATGTAAAAATGTTAATTTTTTTACTTATTGTTGAAATGGCCACAATGTTAAGTTTTCTTCCTGGTTCTTTCCCAGCAAAGCCTTTGAATCAGGTGGTAAAATAAAATAAATGAGAAGTGGTTGGTCCATGTATATTGATAAAAATTGAGTTTTATTTTTTCATATGTTTTTTCTTGTAATTCAATTATATGCATGTGTTTATCAAAAAAAATGGATACAATGATGTTTCATCCTTCCTGCGATATTTTTATGTTTCGAAGTCTCATTCATTTGATTAAGGTTAATTTGATAAAATGTTGACATATAATTATGCAATTTAAGTTCAAAATATGTTAAAGAAAATTCGTTGTTTTTTCGTGAGTATTATGAAGTTAAAATATTTCAACTCGAATACTCAAGTATTACATTTAATCCTATAATCAACTTAGAAAAAAAAAATCCCCCTTGGCTAATTTAATAAATTTGAAAATCTACACTTAGACAAAAAAAATATATGACTTGAGAAAATTGTTCATCCTTAGAGCAAATTAGTTCTCTGCCTTTTTTATGAGAAAGAAAAATAATCCCCCTTTTGGACCAAAGCATAACATAAAGATTCCTTAAATATTGGTATTTGGACTTATCTAATATTATATATTTAAATAAAAAGAAAAGGAAAAATAAAATAAAATTTATTAATACATATAATAAATGTCTTAACTATCCTAAGCCTATCCTAAGTTTCTACGTAACAAACTTTAAACACTTACTACCCTCCATTTCTCCTAAGTCTTCACCCACCCACTTCCCACTTGCACCCATGTCTTCAACTGCATGGGAAATCGCACATATTCCTATCCATTAATATACCTCCCCGGACATCAAATTGAACTATGGAGGGAAGGGGAGTAATGGTTTCAAAAAAAAAAACGTTTAAATTGTTAAAACTTTGGTCACCTTTGAAAAGACAACACCCTCTTACTTTATTGTCTCCTTGGGTAGGCATGCAAGACAAAGGGGAGGGTCAGTGATTTTGGCCTACTGGGATAACATGCCACCTTCCTTGGGAAGCGCTTGGTGGTTGGTAGGGGTTAGTTGGGGGATGGGAAAGGTTTGAAGTTAAGTTGGGGTTATGTTAGTTGATGTTAGGGGTTAACAGAGTTGTACTTAGTATTTGTTAATTTAGATTTAGTATTAATTTAGTGTAGTCAGTATTATTTTAAATATTAATATTTTGTTAGTAAGATAGTAATTAGAGTTATGTGTTAGTTAGGATTAGTTGTATTAGTAGAGTAAGTTAGTTATTAGAGTGAGTTAGTTTCTTTTTGGTTTGCATTAATTTATGATAAAGCATTCTTGTGAAGTATCCAGGATCATAATTAAATATAATAATTATGAATATACTAAATTAATAGATGTTTTGTTTTGTTAAGTTAAATAAAGTTTAATTATTTATATGTTAGATGTGATGTTATTAGTTAGCTAGTCCTTTTGATTTCAATGTTTCAAATTAGTTAGATTTATCTTTATTTAAATTGTTATTAGAATAATTTAATTATATTGTTATTAATATTTTGATTAAATAATGTTATAATGTTCATGTTAATACTACTTTAAAGTAGTTGTAAATTATGTTACTAGTAGGTGTAGTACAATAATGTTTTGGGGATGTTGTAATTTAAAAAGTAAATAAAATTAATGTTGTTTTAGATTGATTTAAATTTAATTCAAACATATATTATTTTTATTATTTAATATTTAATTAGTATTGGTAATGCTTTAGTTACGATTGTTGATATTAATTTTACTAATATTAATATTATGGAATTAAGATTGACCTTATAAAGAATGAGTTAGTTAGTAAAGATGGTTAGAGGGAGTGTTATTGTTAGGAGAACCCGTATCTGCTTTTTAGCCTACCATAGTAAAAAAAAATTGAATTATATCTAAACCTATTATGACTTATGTCTGTATTTTAGTCAGTTGGTTTTAACATAGAAGTTTAATTAATCAAAAAAAAAAACCATGTCTTCTTGCCCTATATTTTGGGCATGACATGAAGAAGGACTCAGACCAAACATTGTTTTAATTATGTTATGGCTATAAACCTAATGTTTGTTATTTCAAAGTATTTGTAAGAAAATGTTATATTCTAAAGTAGTCAAGAAAAGGAAATTATCATGTAAAAAGTGATGAAGGCATATTATTGGGATACTCCGATACGAGCAAAGCATACAAATGTTTGAATCTATCTACTCACAAAATTATAGAAAGTACACATGTAAAGATTGATGAATTTTCAGAAGAGTGTAAAGAACAAAGCAAGAAAGAACCTAAAAACTACAAAAACTTTGTTTACTGTGAGCTAGATACTTTACCTAAAGTTCAAGAAAATGGTAGTTAGTAGTCTTCACCGCTCAAGTCCTTGAAATCTCTAGTTCAACCCAAGTTTTAGCTAGTGCAACCGGAGTCATAGTCTTAAGGACATGAGTCTTAGTCAGAAGGACCCAAGTTTCAGCCAGTGCAAACTTAGTAATCTAATGGACCCAAGTCGTAGCCAATGGGACTTGAGCATGATTTAGAAGATCATGGTAAATCTATGGAATTCAAAAATAAGAAGCCTAGACTTGTTGGATACATCAAAAGGAATCATGCACCCAAGAAAATAATTAGAGATCAATCAAAAGAAATAGTGGCAAGGAAAAAATTAAAAGGTACATGTTTTCTTACTAAGTTTGAACCTATAACTATCAAAGATGCATTAGAAAATGAAAGGTAGACTGAGGTAATGAATGAAGAGATTGATCAAATTGAAAGGAACAAAACTTGGACTCTTGTTCCTAGACCCAAGGAAAAGAATGTAATTGGCACAAAATGTGTATTTAGAAATAAGTTGAATAAAAATGGAGAAGTTTCAAGAAACAAGGAAAGGTTAGTTTACAAGAGTTATGCTCAAGAAGAAGGTAGTGATTATGGAGAGAATTTTTCTTCTGTTGCTAAACTAGAAGGTGTTAGAACACTCCTTGCATATGCAACACACAAAAGATTCAAATTATATCAGATGGATGTGAAATCAACATTCTTGAATAGAATCTTAGAAGAGGAAGTCTACATTGAGAAACCAGAAGGTTTCATTGATCCTAGCAAAAGGGACATGGTTTGCAGACTACAAAAAACTTTGTATGGTCTCGAACAAGCCCCAGAGCCTAGTATGAAAGATTACATAATTATTTCATAAAATTTGGTTTCTAAAGAACTAATGATAACATCAGCTTATACATCAAAGAAGGACCAGACAAGAAGATTATGTTGGCATAAATCTTTGTGGATGATACATTATTTCCTAGAAATGATGACTTCTGCAAATCATTTTCTATGGAAATGAGTAAGGAATTTGAAATGTCAATGTTTCAAGAGATTAAATTCTTTGTTGTCTTACAAATTCAATAGATGAAGGATGGTATCTACATTACTCAATCAAAATACATCAAGGAGATACTAAAGAAATTTGGAATGGAGGATTCTAGACCAATTGGAACACCTATGTCTATTGGACACAAGATTTCCAAAAAATGATGATTCCAAGGAGGTAGATCATACTATATACATATCAATGATTGGAAAACTTTAGTATGTGGTATACACAAGAATGATATAGCATTAGCAATTGGTATGGTGGCTATATTCTCTGCTAGTCCTAAATAAAATCATATGATGGAAATAAAAAGAATCATGAGGTATTTGTAAGGTACCAAAGATTATGTTTTTTGGTATAAGAAAGGAGGCAACTTTGAATTGAGAGGATTCACTGATGTTGATTGCCAAGAAATGTTGATGACAAGAAGAGCACTAGTGGTGGAGCATTCTTTCTTGGAAAGAGGCTAGCATCTTGGAGAAGCAAGAAGCACAATTGTATCTCTCAATCTACAATAGAAACTAAATATTTTGTTGCAGCAATAAATTGTTCCAACATTGTGTTGTTCAAACAACTATTGTTGAGTATGAAGGAGGAGATCAAGGACCTAGTTTTTATCTTTTGTAATAACACCAGTGCAATCAATATAACCAAGAATCCAATGATGCATACCAAAACTAAGCACATTGCAATAAAATATCATTTCTTAAGAGAATTGGTGCAAGACAAGGAGGTGAGATTGGAATATGTGAATACAAAAGAAAAAATTGTAGACATATTCACCAAGGCATTACCTAAGGATGCATTTTTGCATCTAAGAGGTAAGCTATGGGTCACTCTGCTATCTAAAGCTCACTAATCAAATTTTAGTGATGCATCAACCAAGCATGTTGAAGATTAGTCAAGTTGATGCAGTATTTTCAAAGAAGATTGCATATGAATCTATGCATTAGGTAGATAGAAACTAAATTGATTTTTGTCTTTTGCATAAGATGTCAAAGAGGGAGAGTTTTTTGTCATATATTAGAGAAATTTTTGTGAATGTCTGAGATGTCAAAGGGGGAGAATTCGTTATATCATAAATTTTGATTTGACATTAAAGAGGGTGAGTTTGTTGTCAGAATGAGATATTACAGTCATTACAATCAAAGATTGATGATAGAGGGAGTTCATAGTGATAGAGGGAGTTCTCATGAATGAGAATCAAAATGAAACCAAGGATATTATCCTTACTTCTATTTTGCTCTGAAATTTCTATGTATCATAAAATGTTGTGTTTCCATCAATGTCAAAGAGGGATATTGTTGGATACAATCATTAAATTTTATATTGTCTTTGATGTTACACAAATGTCAAGTATATACTAAGAAATTAGTGTATAATGAGCTCACTCAGGAGTCAAAGGAATTTTTAGTGTATGATGAGTGTTTCAATGGTAACCAAGTTCAGATTTAGTGTCTATCGAGTTCACTCAGTTACCAAAGAAAAGTTGGCATGGAATGAGTGTTAACTAAGCTCATTCGATTACCAAATTAAGTCTAAAGGAATGTCATTTCTGAGTTAGTGTTGACCGAGTTGGGTCAACTAGCAAAGGATTTTCCTATATCAGTAAATTTGATCTAATAGTTTTGTTGGTTAGTTCTAGTCAACTCATGGGATTAATTTTACTTGTTTGAAATTGTATTCAAGCCAACTTGACAAGATAAAATATATAAATATAAAGTCAAGTTGATGATTGAATTGGAGAACAAGCATGGGATTGAAAAGATAAATCAAGGAAGTGAATTGGAAGGATATCAGAGTATACAAGTTGACCAAGCTACAAAAAAAAAATTTGATCAAGGATGATCAAGTATTCAAGCTAGAATAGATATTTAAAATCAAAAAATATAGGTGCATCAACAATTAGGTCATATCATTGTTACTCTCTAATAATTTTAGAAATGAATCAAATCTCCTAACTAAGTTAGTTTAAAAGTTATTAGCCAAATCCTCTAACAAGGTGGTATTTCTAGATTGAAGTTTCTAAAGACCTCTAACAAGGCCACTCCTAATAGGGTGTACTAAATCCTTTAATAGGGTCACAAATACAAGTGTTTTTTATAACCTTTAACAATGTTGGCTCCTAATAAGGCTCACTTTAGAAGAGTGAAAAATAGTAACTAGATGCAATTGGTGGTTTTTCCCAAATTAGTTGTCCACATTAAATCTTGGTGTCTCTTGTATTCATTTATTTGTTGTATGATTTTGCAACTAAGTTAATTAAGGTTAATCATACTAATCATCTTAAGAATAAATTATTTCAGTGTTTTATGAGTGATAGTAATTCTTAGTGTTAACTGAGTGTTCTTGTGTTAACTAAGTTATAGCAGTATTTTAGTTTCAGTAGAGTTCAGTTTGAATAGTATTGACATCTTAAGGGATCTTGGATTTACTTTTGTGGTAACTAATTCACCCCTCCCCTCTTAGTTACTCCTCTTATATTTCCAACACACATGTACCAATTCAAACATTAATAGCTTCAAACAATTCAATCAAATTCATAAACCCATGCAATCAATATAACATATTAATTAGTAAGTCAAATGATTCATAAGTTACTCAACTCTCTATTTCAATGTATGTTGACTAATAGTAACATAAAATATTAAGTAGCATGTAAAAAAAATTCCTACACACATGAACTTTGACACGAGTATTTAACCTAGAAACCAAATTTGGGAAAGACCACCAAGTAATATGCTACCAAGTTTTACTCTTCTGAAGTGAGCCCAGTTAAGAGTCATCCCTATTAAAGGTTATGAAATACACTATTAGGTATGACCCTATTAAAATATTTAATTACCCTATTAGGAGTGATCTTGTTAGAGGACTTTGAACATTTCCTTAGAATGTCACCTTGACTAAAGGATTTACAAATAACTATTTCGTTAGCCTTGATTAAAGCATTTTACTGCTTCAATGGTTAGAAAGTAACATCTAGGTTTGATCTGTAATCTACAAGTCACTTTGCATGTTCATATTTCCATTCATCTCATCTTTGGTTTCAAATTGAACTTCTTTAGGTTCCTCATATTTGATATGCTTGGAAACCCTTCAAGCAATCAAGATCTTTCACCTCTCCTTGTCACTTGTGTTCTGTCACAATTTTGTTAGCCTCTCCTTGTAACCAGTTCCAACTATTATGTAAAATATCAAATATGCCTCCCTAAATAGGTAATTTAATTTTTTCCACTTTAAAATCACCATAGATCTTAGGATTAGGCCATTTTCATTGAATCCTTTCATCATTGTGTTCTCCTTCTCTTTTCTAGAAACTTATCACCAAATCCTTGGCATAGATCAGTTAAAAAACTCTCATCATGCATTGAATATTCCAGCTCATTAATCCTTATCATTAACATTCTTTAATTAATTCAAAAATTCATCTATGTTGGTCTCATATCTCAACTATTTCATAAACTATCAACTAGATGTCCCTTGGCAATCACTAAGTTCTTATGCTTGATCATTACTATGTAGCTTAGCATTTACTATTCTTTCTTGCTTGGCATTCACTACCTTGGTTGCTTATTATTGTTACTTAGTCAATAGTAACATTTCTTTCATCAACTTGATCAGCCATAACTATCACTTGACTTGTACTATTTTTTTGGCATCTTCTTATGTTCCTTAATCTTCTACTTCATTTTCTTCATTGACTAACCAACAAGGGTACTTGCTCAAGCTTGAAGTTTTATTTGACTTCTTGGTGTTACTACCATGCATCAATTCACTTGTCTTCTTTACTTCATATAATGATTAAACAAAAAATTATCACATCAATAACTAACTTATCAAGTTCCCATTGTAATTTCATGATTCTTAACTTCTCTTCAAAACAATTTTACTAGCTCACTTTGATATCCCCTATTTTCAAATCATATTCCTCAATCAAGTGATATCACACTCTACATTGTTAGTAAATGTCTTACCAATGGGGTTTGATATTAATGAAAACATAAACATTATTCCAATTTTGGCTTCCAAAACTCCATAGTAGTTGTATGCTCCTACTATGTCTTTAACTAATTTGCATCAAGAGTTGTTGTAGAAGAAATATATCACATGACTATATGATTCCAACACTTATCACCCTTACCTTTGAGATAAAGCTTCATCCTAGCACACCATGCTAGATAGTTCTCTCTTGTGAAGTTGGGACTTTCTTTTCTCACCATCTTCAAGCATTTTCCTGAAGATGTTAAGCATCACCACAAAAAAGGACTAGAAATTTAATACCAATTATCAAATTATTTGGAGGGGGTGAATCACTAATGAACCAATTAAGCAATTTTTCAACATCTAAACCTTTATCTTAAGAATAACTTAATAGAATCACATTAAACAATCATCAAGATTGACAAAAAATATCTGATGGTATCTCTAACCATTATTGGTAGAGTCAAACAGTCATCACTAGGACCAAGCTACTCTACATAAGCCAAGACATGTACATAAGATAGTATATACTAAGAATGTTATATATAAGTCAAGTTAGTGTATGGTCACAAAGTAATTTTCTATATACCAAGCTCATCATAAGATTGAGCAAGTTATCAATGATTGAGTAAATTCCAAGTATATAAGTATCGAGTGATATAGTATGTGTCAAGTATAATATATTCCAAGCATCAGAAATTAACAAAAGCCAAGCAATAACAATTTTGAGCATCAGAAAGAGTAAAGGCTGAGAAATTTAGAGTTTACATAAAAGCCAAGAATGGAAAAGAGTTCCAGGAAAAATGATTATCAGGCTGACTTGGAAACTTTATTGAAGTTTTAAAGAGGTTGTCACAGAACATTTACATGATGTAGATCACATATCCCTATGTTTATGCTCAACAATCAAGATGAAGAGCTAAAACATGGAACCATCTAGAAGACTCTTCATGAAACTTTAAATAGTGATTATCTTAACCTAGATCAAAGAGATGATATATGATGAAGGAGACAAAGGAGAAGAAGGAGAAGAGTATATGTGTGAACATGAAGCATTATACTATGATGGATTTAGAATATTAGAAGTCATTCAAGGGTTCTATTACCATCTAATAGAGAAAGTGGCCTATTTGTAAGTAGTGAATGTGAAAGGGAAAGACAAACCTTATCATATAAGAGGAGAGGATTACTTAGTAAGGAGAACACTCAAAATCATCTTGCAAAGAAAACTAAGAGTTAGGTACTAAATCATTTTTAATATACTCAAATCAAGGTAAATCTCTTAATAGAGTGGTCTTAATAGACATTCATAAATCTCATAATAGAGTCCTTACTTAGTCGTAAGTTTCAAATATTTTATCAAGGTGAAACCTAATAGTTTCTTAAGTTTTTAACTGGATAGACTCCTCATAGGGTAGATCATCTTTTATAGTCAAACATTATAACCTTAACTGGTTAACTTTATTACAGTAGTAGTGAAGATTTGTGGGTGTCATCCCTACTCCAGTCTTACCTTCATCTTGGAGGGTTTCTAGGTAACAATTATTATGTTATGTGTTACTAGTTTCATGCACGTAATTGAACTTCTTTACATGTTATATCAAGTTTACGTTTATAGTTTTGTATGCACAAGTTATTGATAGATGTGGATGAATCTCTAAAAAGTATAAATTATTCTAGATTTTGATTCACACACACACCCCCCCCCCCCCCCCCCCGCAACTTAGTATCTAGTTTTCTCCTCCATAAATCAACAAGATCTTGGTATTATAGAAACCCAACTTGGGTGAAAATTATAGTGGCCATTAGTACCCACAAATTGTGCACTTTTTTAAAGTACACCCTATAAGGTGCTTAAACTTATTAAGAGTTACAAAGACACTGTTAGGTGCCACCCTCTTAGGGATTTATCTCTAGCTCGATTAGGAGCTTTACCCTATTATGAGTATCCCAGTTAAAGGACTTTAAAAACTATTAAAATTCCAACCTATTAAATTATTTTAAATAAAACACTTATTAGGATCCACCTAGTTAAGAGATTTTGACTGATGTAATTACTAGGGAACAACATAAAGAATGATCTATAGAATACCTCTATTTGATAAAATCCACTAAATCTCAAACTACTTAACTCTCCCCTATATTGATCACAACTTGCACTTTTTGTTGGTATCTCTAAGTTTTGTTGTCTATTACTATCAAATACTTAGTCATAAATAAGGCAAAGTCAATCAGTCATCACTGTAACTGAGTTACTCTATATAGGTCAAGTCATGTGAAGACTTGTAAATAATCATGTATATGTTGAACTATATAGGACCTAAGAAAGTCTTTGGTTACCAAGTACTTTTAGTATAAGTTGGGTGTAGTTAATGTTGAGAAAATAGTACACATAGAGGTCGAGTTATACAGAAAGAGCTGAGTAAGTTAAGTTTGAGCAACAACGAGTAGAACAATCAGGAATGAGAATCAAAGATAGTGTATGCCAAGTAATATAGATTGAACATAAATGTCTAGAATGATACAAACTTCAAGGTAAACCATTTTGATATGACTTGTAAATAATATTTAATGATAGCAAAGTTTGTTACAATGGTTGTTACACATTTGGATGTGGATCATCAATCCTTATGAAGAATAAAAAACTAATCAGATAAAGAGGAAAAAAGGAAAATGTCTAGAAGAATCTACAAATTTCTTTAAATAGGAAGATACAAACCCAATTTAATTATATATAGAGTATGATATTTCAAAAGAAAGTGTGAATTATGTAAAGGATGTGAAGGAGTTAAGTTTTGGAGGCTACAAGAGAAAGTTGTGAAGAAAATAGAGTTAGTGACCTAATGAAGCAATGAAGGATAGAGAAAATCTATATTAGATAAGAGATCATATTAGTGATTAGAAGGAGGAGATCTGTAATTAGCAATTGTAAGTGAAAACTGAAGAATTGAGTATTGAATAAGTTTTGACAAATTGAATCAAGGAAAATTTGTTAACAAAGTGGTTTTAGCAGACCTTTTGTAAATATTTCAAGTGATTCCTTACTTCATTTTAAGTGTAAAATTATTTAATCAAGGTAGACCTAATAGTCTTAAAGATATTAATAGGGTAGACCTCTTACAGGGTAGATCATCAAAAGTGACCAAAATTGTAGTCCTAATAGGCTAACTTTGTTACTGCAATAGTGAACATTTATGGGTGTCATCCCGACCCCAATTTTACCTTCATTTTAGAGGGTTTTTGGGTTATCAAATATTGTGTGTTATGTGTTTACTTTTCATGGATTTGATACTTAGTTAGATTTATTACATTGTCTAATATTTCAATTTATATTATGCATAAGAAAGATATGAGATAGTTTATAAGGTGAAAGTAGTTAAGTTGTTTTGAAGGACTATTTTTATATAGATCTTGATTCACCCCCCCCCCCCCCCCCCCCCCCTGCCCTTAGTATCTTAGTTTCCCAATAGACTTCCAACAATTGGTATCATAATGGAGTTCTCTTCAAAGAATTCTAGCAACTTAAGATTTCAGATCTTGGAGATGGTGGCTTACAAATTGGGAAAGATTATTGACAATCAAGTGATTTACATCCAGATCATGCTACATCAACTTGAAGCAATAAGAGAGGAACTGAGGAAACCCCTAAGAAAGAGAAAGATATGGGCATTCAATAGAATGACACACTTTATCAAGAAGTTGGTACACAAGGATTGTTTGATACTAAAAATTTCAATCAAAGTGATGCAGTCATTGCAGATCTATTGGAGAAGAATAGTATCTTGAATGAAGAAGTCAAAGGATTAAAAAGAGAACATTAAATTTAGTTAGTAAGGCTATGTGATGTGACCAAACAAAAGAAGAAAGTTGAAGATGAAAAAATTTTGGTTGAGGAAGACAAAAGACAAATGGTTATCAAGCTTGAAGAATGGTCAATTTAGTTACAAAGTCATACAAACACTCAACTAGACATGATAAATCAACTAACACTTGCAAATCAAGAATTAAATAGGAAAGACATGGAAATAGAAAATTTGAGATCATGGAATGATCAACTAAGGAATAAATTAAGATCTTAGAAAGAACTTGCAGAAAGAATGAACAATCCCAGTGAAGCAATGAGATACTTTGAAGAACTGATGAGATCAACTAGGTCATCTAGTAACACCTTTGGATTAGGGAATATAAAGAAACATTCATCTAATAAAAAGGATAATCATCCAAGAGTGGAGAGATAAGGAATGAAAAATCAATAGGAAAACATACATGATATCATTGTGGTAAACTTGGACATACTGCAAACATTTGCAAAGGAAAGAATGGTTTGCAAAACCCTAAACCTAAGTTTACTGGTAATTATTTTTATTGCAAGAAGAAATGACATCAAATACATCAGTGTAGATCAAGGATGACCAATACACCTATTGCATCTAGATTTGAGGGATATTGTTACAATTGTCAAAAGTTTGGACTTAGAGCATATGAATGCATATAACAGGAAAAACCCAACTAGACAAATAGAAGGTAGGTCAATGCACCTATGAAAGTTTTTTCTAATTTTCACAAGGTTGGACATGTGAATAAGAACTACAAGACCCAAGCACCAACACAAAAAAAGGAAAATTAGTGTTAGAATTCTTTAGAATAACTAAGAGGCAGGTGGTGAATCAGTTATTCAAGGTCCAAAGTTCCCTATTAATACCTTTTTACTACTTTTAATGAATCCATATACTTGTCATCCATCCAATACTTAAATCAATCATATAAGCAAGTTATAGTAAATCAATATGCAATGACAAAACATCCAAAATCAACACATGACACAATTATTTACGTGGAAACCCAATTTGGGAAAAACCACCAGTAACATGCTACTTGATTTTCACTCTTCTGAAGTGATGCCCTCTTAAAAGCCTACCATGTTAAAGGCTTACAACACACTGTTAAATGTGACCCTGTTAGAGGATTTCACCAAACTGTTAGGAATGGGCCTAGTAAAAGGTCTTTAGAACATTCACTTGGAATGTCACCCTATTAAAGGATTTATCTTATGGCTATTAAACCAACCTAAGTCCATAGGATTTAGACTTACTGTTACAATTGCTAGAAAGTAACAATAATAGTCTTTTGATCTGATATAACTTACAACATACTTTGTAGATTTCATATCACACTTTCAATTCAATCCTTATGCTTGGCTTCAATCACTTCAGCTCTGACTACTTGTCTCCCTTTCAAGCTTTGTCTCCTTGAGTCTTCTTACTTATTCTGCCAATGCAATCATTCTTGTGGTCATCTATTCAAACAGAGTTCCTGTCCTTTCTTCTCCTTAGCACATTCTACAGCACTTCATGCTTTTATGCTTGATCACCTCTCTCTCCTTATTCCTATTTTTTGCTCTGCTTCTTCATTAACTTATGTCTTCTCATATAGAAGTCAGATTTGCCTTTTGCCACTCAATTCTCCCTTTCCAATTTTAGAGTTTCAAGATGGATTAGGTAGGATACAATGTATCTACCCCATATCTTGTTTTCTTCTAAAAACTTTTCCAGTTGTTTCTCTAAAAGAAAAATGTTCTACATGGTGTTCTGTTCCACCAACTCATCATTCTTATCTTCCTTTTAATTCACAAACTTCTAGATAACAACCTTTTCGGCTTAGATCTGGCAAATCCTTGATTTCCAAAATAATGCAGCAACTCGGCATTATTGAGTTACTGGTGCTCAGCACCTCTGTGTTACTCGGCACCTATACTTTCTCAGCACTTGGTTTTGCTCGGCACTTGGTTCTGCTTGCCACTTGATTCTGCTTGGCACTTGGTTCTGCTTGGCACTTGGTTCTGCTCGATACTTGATAATACTCGGCACTTGTTAATACTCAGCACTTGTTACACTCGACACTTGGTTCTGCTCGGCATTAACTAAGAATTTCCTCGGCTCTTACTAGCTTGCTTGGCTCCTTCTCTCTAATGAACTTAGTTTGAGCTTTACAAAAGACTTAGCTAAAACCTTAAATCTTTGATATGTTTTAGTGTGCTCATTCTTTGTAATATGTCATCAAATACACTTTTTCATCAATGGCTTAGCTGATCCTTGTACTTCATTACAACATCATAACTTCAACCTTTCTCTAGGTGTTCTAGTTACATCTTATTGATTGCTTCCTCCTTGACAATCAACTAATTGATAGTATTTGGATCACTAAAGCAATTGTCATTCCTGCAAGTAGCAAGTTTGACATCAATGACAAAACAATGATTGAGAACATTCTTTACCAGTTCCATATATTATTCCAACAACTTTTCTTATGATAATTTCAATCATTTCCAACAATCTCCCTCTTTGGCATTGATGGCAAACCAAACTGATCAAGTAATCAATTCAGTTACCACCAAGATTGTATATGTTAGCTTGCTGCATTTCACTACTGATCTCATATATCTCCCTCTTTCTTTGTGTTGATCATTTTTCTGCATATTTCTCCCTCTTTGACATAAATACCAAAGATGTAGCATCTTTATCATGTAGAATATAAGCTTTGGCTTCTAGTTGATTTTCTCCCTCTGTCACCATGTTTGTGACTGATTTGGAGTTTCTATTTCTGTTGTCATCCTTTGCATCGACCTGCTAATATTACAATGATTTATTCTTGTTGATGCAAGGCAGCTTTCTTGTTGCCTTAAGCAGCTTGAGTTAGGGGTATGACCCCCAACTTGCCTCTAAGCTATTCATAGGAATCCTTGGGCAATGGTTTGGTGAAGATATCTGCAGTTTGTTCCTTTGTGTGAATGTATTCCAACTTCACTTGTTTGTCTTCTACCAATTCTCTGACATAATGATACTTAATTGCAATATGCTTGGTTTTTGCATGCATCACTGGATTTTTGGATATGTTTATAGCACTTGTATTATCACAATACAATATCATAGGTTTTTTTACTTCTTCTTTCATTCCATTTAATAGATGTGTGAGCCATACAATGTTTGTGCAATTGACTGCAATTGCCACATATTCTGACTCTACAGTGGACTAGGATATACATGTTTGTTTCTTGCTAGTCTAGGTAACCAGCCTTCTGCCTAGAAATAATGCACCTCCACTTGTGCTTTTTTTGTCATCAATGTTTCCTCCCTAGTCTGCATCTGTATATGCATTGAGCTCAAATTTTCCATTCTTTTTGTAGTATAGACCAAAGTCATCAGTCCCTTTGAGATATCTCATTATTCTTTTTACTGCTATGAGATGATTTTTTTTAGGATTAGTAGAGAACCTAGCCACTATTCCAACTGCTAATGCTATGTCTGGTCTACTATGTACAACATATTGTAGTTTTCCAATCATGGATCTGTACATTGTTTGATTGACTTCAGCTGACTCGTCATTTTTGGATAGCTTATTTCCTGTGGCCATTGGTGTGTTGACTGGTTTGGATTCCTCCAATCCAAATGTTTTAAGAATTTCTTTGATGTACTTTGATTGTGTAACAAATATTCCATGTTTGAGTTGATATACTTGCAATCCAACAAATAATTTGATTTTTCCAAACATAGACATCTCAAATTCATGTTTCATTTTGTCAGCAAAGCCTTTGCAAAGTACTTCCTTACCTCCAAACACTATGTCATCCACAAAGATTTCAGATACAATAATGTCTTTACCTTCTTTTGCTTTGATGTACATGTTGTTGTTATCATCAGTTCTTTCAAATCCAATTTGTACTAGATACTTGTGAAATCTCTCATACCATGCTCTAGGTGCTTGTTTCAAACCATAGAGTGCTTTATGTAACTTACACACCATATCCCTGTTGTTTTCATCAACAAATAATTCTGGTTGTTCAATGTAGACTTCTTCTTCTAGTATACCATTTAAGAAAGCAGATTTTACATCCATCTGATAGACTTTAAAATCTTTGTAGGCAGCATATGCAAGTAAAGTTCTTACTCCTTCCATTCTAGCAACGGGAGCGAATGTTTCTCCACAGTCTATTCCTTCTTCTTGAGCATAACCCTTACATACTAGTCTAGCTTTGTTTCTAGTAATCTCACCATTCTCATCTAGTTTGTTTCTGAATACCCATTTGGTGCCAATCACATTCTTGTCAGTTGGTTTGGGAACCAAACTCCAGGTTTTATTTTTTCTTATTTGATCAATTTCTTCTTCCATAGCTTTATACCAGTCATCATATTATAATGCACCATGTACTATCTTGGGTTCAAATTGGCTGATCAGACATGATTCATGTCTTAGTCTATTCCTTGTCATTGGTCTTGCATCTTTGTCACCAATTATTTGTTCAGTAGGGTGATGTCTTTTTACATATTTAGATAACCTTGGCTCTATCCTTGTTTCCATGTTTGATCTTTTGGATTCAAGATCACTATGCACTTCATTGTCAGGTTGTTCTTCATCATGTATGTTGTCTTCAGAATTAGATTGTGCATTTTTTTCATTCTAAAACTTGGCTTCTGAATGCAACTCGGCATTTACTGGTTTTGATTCAACTAAAATTGATACCTGTTGTTGATTTCCAATTTGATCGACATCATTCTCATCAATCATTCATTCATAAGAATACACAAAGGTTCTGTACTCTTCCATTTTCTTTGGTATTTCAGCTTGGACTTCTATGTGCTCATTAAAATTTACATTTGCACTTTCCATAATTTTTTTAGTGTTAATATTCAAACACTTATATGCCTTACTTCTAGTGGAGTAACCAAGAAATATACCTTCATCACTTTTTGCATCAAATTTTCCATTTCTAACATATTTAAGGATAAAATATTTGCAACCAAACACTTTGAAATGTTTTACATTGGGTGAGTAAACATACCATAATTCAAAAGGTGTTGTATTTGTACCTTTCTTGACTTGTACTCGGTTCAGTGTATGAACAGCTACACTTACAGCTTCTCTCCAGTATTTTAGAGCAACATTCTTTTCCATCATTAATGTTCTGGCACAGTCAATTACAAATTTTTTTCTTCTTTCAGCAATTCCATTCTATGTGGGAGTTCTAGGAGCTGACATTTTTCGTTTGATCCCTTTGTCATTACAGAATATCTCGAATTCATTTGATGTAAATTCACCACCTCTATCTGATCTTAGGCATTTCAGGCTTTTTTCAGTTTCTTTTTCAACTCTAGCCACATACCACTTAAACATTTGAAAAGCATCAAATTTTTATTTTAAGAACATAACAATCATCATCCTGGAATAGTCATCAACAAATAACATTATGTATTTATCTCCTCTATAGCTTTGTATTTCCATTGGACCACATAAGTCAGTGTGGACTAACTCAAGTATCTCTTTAGATGTATAGTTTTTGCTTCTAAAACTTGATTTTGTCATCTTTTCTAGCTGACATTGTTTGCACATGATATTATCAGGCTTCTTCAATTTTGGTAGACCTCTGACTTTCTTCATTTTACTGATGTTGACTAGATTGTCAAAGTTGACATGACATAATCTTCTATGCCATAACCATTCATCATAAAATTTTGCAAATAGACAAGAAATATCATCCATATCAAGGTAAAACAAATTAATCTTTGTTTGATCTCCTTTTCCTATCAGTTTACCATCATTGTCATAGATTTTTGTAGTTTTATTTTCAAATTCCACTTTGTAGCCTATATTGCCTAACTGTGAGACACTCAGTAAATTGTAGTTTAATCCTTCAACATAGTATGCATTGTCACATGAAATTTGTTCTGTGAGCTTAATGGAACCTTTTCCTTTGATTTGACATGGAGCATCATTACCAAATCTAACACTATTTCCATCATACTGAGTAAAGTTAACAAACTTACTTTTGTCTCCTATCATATGATGTGAGCATCCACTGTCTATGATCCATCTGTCATTCTTGTTTATGCATATTACCAGTGTTGTGGCTTCTTCTTCATCAGATTGGTCCTTCATGGCTACATAAACAACTTCATCATCATTGTCATCAGAATTTTCTTCAACAATATAACACTTCTTACCTTTTTCTTTGTAATCTCTCTTGTCATCATCTCTTTTGTTCTTGTATTTGTTGCCTTCCTTGGAATCCTTTTTCTGTGGACATCTTGCAGCAATATGACCTACTTCATTGCAATTGAAACAAATGATAAGCATCTTACCTTTGAATTTTCCTTTGCCCCTGTGAAATCTTCTAGCAAGCAATGCTTCCAGTTGTTCCACATCTTCCTCATTAGTGCTACTATCACTAGATACATACTTCATTTTTCTTCCTTTCTTTGATTTTATCTGTTTGGCATCTTTCAGTGATAACTTGGCCTTAAAAGTAGATTCAGCATTTTCAGGTTTTTAGTTGTCAAATTTAGACAATTCAAATGCAATGAGTCTACCTATTATACCTTCAAAGCTTAGATTATTTCCTGGTATACATCTTAGCTCTTGTATTGCTGATACTCTAATAGCATAGATAGGGAGCAAGGTTCTTAAGAACTTACTATTAACGGTATCTTCATCCAGTTGACCACTCAAGCATCTTATTGCACTTACCAATTCCTTTATTCTTGCACCATACTGAGCAGCATTCTCATTTTCTTCCTTTTTCATGTCATCAAACTTTCCTCTGAGACTTTCTCTTTTTTCTCTTTGTACATTTTGATCTCATCCATAGATGTTTGATAAGGCTTTCCACATTTTTTATGCAATGTCACATCCTTTGATATCATCAAATTTAGCATAGTTGAGTGCAGAGGCAATTTTCAGCATTGTCCGGTTGTGTTCTTGCTTGTTTTTCATGTCTTCTGTAGTAGGAGCACCTGTTGGATCTACATGTTCAGTAACAATTGAATTTTGGGCATAATCTCCTATAGATTCAAGATTTAGCTTCATCAAACTTTTCCATGCAACAAAGTTGTCTTTTTTGAGCTTGGGAACTTTTCTCTTTGCTATTTTGATCTTTTCTGCTTGTAGTCCCTTTAAACTGAATCAGCAGTTGGCTCTGATACCAATTGTTAGAATTCTTTAGAATAACTTAGAGGGGGGGGTGAATCAGTTATTCAAGGTCCAAAGTTCCCTATTAATACCTTTTTACTACTTTTAATGAATCCATATACTTTTCATCCATCCAATACTTAAATCAATCATATAAGCAAGTTATAATAAATCAATATGCAATGACAAAACATCCAAAATCAACACATGACACAATGATTTATGTGGAAACCCAATTTGGGAAAAACCACCAGTAAGATGCTACTTGATTTTCACTCTTTTGAAGTGATGCCATGTTAAAAGCATGCCCTATTAAAGGCTTACAACACACTATTAAATGTGACCCTGTTAGAGGATTTCACCAAACTGTTAGGAATGGGCCTGGTAAAAGGTCTTTAGAACATTCACTTGGAATGTCACCCTGTTAAATGATTTATCTTATGGCTATTAAACCAACCTAAGTCCATATGATTTATACATACTGTTACAATTTCTATAAAGTAACGATAATAGTCTTTTGATCTGATATAACTTACAACATACTTTGCAAATTTCATATCACACTTTCAATTCAATCTTTATGCTTGGCTTCAATCACTTTAGCTCTGACTGCTTGTCTCCCTTTCAAGCTTTTTCTCCTTGAGTCTTCTTACGCATTTTGCCAATGCAATCATTCTTGTGGTTGTCTATTCAAACAGAGTTCATGTGCTTTCTTCTCCTTAGCACATTCTACAACACTTCATGCTTTTATGCTTGATCACCTCTCTCTCCTTATTCCTATTTTTCACTCTACTTCTTCATTAACTTATGTCTTCTTATATAGAAGTCCGATTTGCCTTTTTCCGCTCAATTCTCCCTTTCCAATTTTAGAGTTTCAAGATGGATTAGGTAGGATACAATGTATCTACCCCATATCTTATTTTCTTCTAGAAACTTTTCCAATTGTTTCTCTGAAAGAAAAATGTTCTACATGGTGTTCTGTGCCACCAACTCATCATTCTTATCTTCCTTTTAATTCACAAACTTCTAGATAACAACCTTGTTGGCTTAGATCTAGTGAATCTTTGATTTCCAAAATAATGCAGCAACTCAGCATTATTGAGTTACTGGTGCTTGGCACCTCTGTGTTACTCAGCACCTATACCTGCTCGACACTTGGTTCTACTCGGCACTTGGTTTTGCTCAGTACTTGATAATACTCGGCACTTGTTAATACTCAGCACTCTTTACACTCGACACTTTTTAATACTCGACACTTGGTAATACTTGGCACTTGTTTCACTTGGCACTTGGTTTCGCTTGACATTAACTAGGAATTTTCTCAACTCTTACTAGCTTGCTCGGCTCCTTCTCTTTAATGAACTTAGTTTGAGCTTTACAAAAGACTTAGCTAAAACCTTAAATCTTTGATATGTTTTAGTGTGCCCATTCTTTGTAATATTTCATCAAATACACTTTTTCATTGATAGCTTAGCTGATCCTTGTACTTCATTACAACATCATAACTTCAACCTTTCTCTAGGTGTTCTAGTTACATCTTATTGATTGCTTCCTCCTTGACAATCAACTAATTGATAGTATTTGGATCACTAAAGCAATTGTCATTCCTGCAAGTAGCAAGTTTGACATCAATGACAAAACAATGATTGAGGACATTCTTTACCAGTTCAATATATTATTCCAACAACTTTTCTTATGATCATTTCAATCATTTCCAACAATTAGATGTTGAATAAAAAAAGAAGGAGATGAATCAAACTTGGAAGAAAATGGTGGAAGTTAGAAGCAATGGAACAAATAAAGTTGAGATCACCCAATCAAATGGAGAAGGAGATCACATAACCTCAAATTGATCAAGAAAGGTATGTAAGGAACTGTGTACTTAATGACTTATCTTACATCAGTTCCCAACATATATTATGCAAAAATTCATATTTGCATAAGAAAAGATTCATTAGAACAGATCTATGGAAAGAATAGAGCAAAAGAATCATTTGCATGTTAGTTACCAAGCATCACTAAAAATGTCTATATTGACCAAGTATTACAATATGGATCAAGTACCCCAATGTCAAACTAATGTATAGGTTGAGTTAGATGGAATTGATCAAGTTGTATAATGGACACCAAGTTTAAAAGTTTAGTAATGACTAAAATAGTTGGACTCCATCTAATAGAGGATGCAACATTTATGGACCTTAACTTGAATGAATGAAGGTATATATCAAGAATTTGAAGAGATCATACATGCCTTGCATTTAGATTTTGATGGTGTAGAGTGATTTGAGCAACTTGTGAAGGAATTTTAAGGTGATTGAAAGCACATCAAGAAGTGGAAGAGTAATCGAGTATTGATCTCAAGTTGTGTCAAGTTGTACAGAAAGAAAAATATCAAAACCCTAACATGAGAAAAGTGTAACTTCATCATCATCAGTGGCAAAGAATCAAGAAGAGGTTTAAGCAATGTTCAATTAGTGAAGAATGACACTTGTCCTCTAGGTTCTATTCTTACCAGTATATGGTGAATGCTTTCGATTAAGGTTGACCTAATAGTCATTTTTAAATCTTTTAATTGGGTGACATTCCAAGTGAATGATCTAAAGTCCTCTAATAAATCTCAGTCCTAACTGGGTGATTAAAAACCTTTAACCAGGTCACATTTAATCGTGTGCATTATAAACTTTAATAGGGTTGGCCTTTCATAGGACATCACTTCAAAAGAGTGAGAATGAGTAGCATGTTACTGGTGGTTTTTCCCAAATTGGGTTTCCATATTAAATCATTGTGTCCAATTTGTTATTGAATCTATTATGTTTCATGTTTACATTTCTACAAAGTTGATTTTGTAGGAACCTACAACTTTAAGTGATTGTGTGATCTAATGGATGCATGCATGATGAAAATGATTTATAGATATGGGTTCACTAAGCTGTGAAATTTTTTAATCATACATCTGAACCTTGGATACCTAATTCACCCCCCCCCCCCCCTTCTCATTTATTCTAAATAATTCCAACAATTGGTATCAGAGTCTTCTACTTTAGAGGACTAGTGTGAAGGTACTAGAAGCAAAAAGATCAAGATGTCAAAAAGAGAGGTACCCAAGCTTAATAGAGATAACTTTCCTACATGGAAAAGGCTAATGAATCTACACCTAGGAGGTCATGGAGATCATGCACAAACTACCATTTTTTTTTAGCATGTCAATCATGTTGGAGTCCTAATTGTTGAAGATCTAAAAAAGAATAAAAAACACAACTAGGCAATGTTGGAAATTGCCTCTACCCTAATTTATGATGAGTTGGATGATATCAAGGGTTGTGATAGTGAAAAGTAAATGTGGGATGACCTACACACTATCTATGGAGGCAAAAAAAATGTTCTAAGAGCCAAATTTGGAAGTATTAGAGGTAAGTTGGATGATATGAGAATGCAAGAAGATGAGAATATTGCTCAATATTTCTCTAGGATAAAGGATGTTGTTAATGCAATAAGAGGAGCTACTGGTAAAATAGATGATGATACTATACTAAGAAAAGTTTTTGAGAACATTGTTTCCTATTTATCTAATTAGATTTTTTATAATACAAGAACTGAGATGTATACCAGGAAATGATCTGACTCTTGAAGGTCTGGTAGGTAGGCTCACTACTTTTGAGCTATCTAGTTTTGATAATTACAAACTTGACAATGTTGAATCTTCTTTCAAAGCCAAGATCTCATTGAAGGAACCTAATGAGAAGAAGAAGGAAAAGGAAAAATATTTGTCTAGTGACAATGATACAGATGAGGAAGATGTAGATCAACTTGAAGCACTACTAGCAAGGAGATTTCATAGAGTTAAAGGAAATTTCAAAGGTAAGTTACCTATCATGTGTTTCAATTTCAATGAGTTAGTTATATTGCTGCTAGATGTCCAAAGAAGAAGAATTATAGAGGTGGAGACAAGTACAAAATTTGAAGACATGAAGACAGCAAAGATTACAAAGACAAAGGTAAGAAGTCTTGCTACATTGCTAAAGAGGAAACAAAAGATGGATCTCATGATCATGATGATGAAGTGGTGTATGTTGCAATGAAGGATGAATCTAATGAGGATGAGGCAACTATACTAGTGTCTTGTGTGAACAAGAATGATAGATGGATCATTGATAGTGGGTGTTCACATCACATGACTGGAGATAAAAGTAAGTTCATTACCTTCAATTACTATGATGGAAATAATGTAAAGTTTGGTAATGATGCACCTTGTTTGAAAAAAAAAAGGAAAAGGTTCTATCAAGCTCACAGAAAAGATTTTATGTGACAATTCTTATTATGTTGAAGGACTTAACTATAATTTGTTGACTGTGTCACAACTAAATAATTTAGATTGTAAGGGTTGAGTTTGAAAACAAGATTGCTAAAATATATGATACTGATGGAAAACTAATTGGAAAAGGTGATCAAAATAGAGGTAATCTATTCTACCTTGATATAGAGGATGCTACTTGTTTAGTTGTATAATTTTATGATGTGTGTCTATGGCATAAGAAGTTATGTCATGTTAATTTTGATAACTTGGTTAGTATTAGTAAAATGAAAAGAGTTAGAGGTTTGCCTAAGTTGAAGAAACCTAACAATATAATTTGCAACAATGTCAGTTAGGAAAAATGATAAATTCAGGTTTTAAGAGTAAGACTCATACCTCTAAAAGAATATTAGAGATTGTTCATACTAACTTGTGTGGACCAATTGAAGTCCAAAACTACAAAGAAGATAAGTACATTATGCATATCTGTTGATAATTATTCTAGAATGATGATAGTTATGTTTCTAAAATAGAAATATGATGCTTTCAAAATGTTTAAGTGGTACTTAGCAAGAGTTGAGAAGAAAACAAGTAAAAGTCTAAAATGTTTGAAATTTGACAGAGGAGGAGAATTTACATCAAATGAGTTTGAGATGTTTTGTAATGACAGAGGAATCAAAAGATAGACATCTTCTCTGAGAACCCCTCCACAAAATGGAATTGTTGAAAGGAGGAATAGATCTATAATGGACTATGCTAGGACACTTGTGATGGAGAAAAATGTTGATTTGAAATACTAGAGAGAACTTGTAAGTACAATTTTTTATACCTTGAACAGTATGCAAGTCAAGAAAGGTACTTATTCAACACCTTTTGAACTATGGTATGGATACTCACCCAATGTAAATATTTTAAGGTATTTGGAAGCAATTGTTATATTCTCAAAGATTTAAGGAATGGTAAACTAGATGAAAAAAGTGAAGAAGGTGTATTCCTTGGTTATTTCACAAGACTTATAAGTGTTTAAATACTAACACTAAAAAAGTTGTGGAAAGTGCAAATGTGAAATTTGATGAATATATAGAAGTATATGAGGCTAAACCTATGAAGGAACTAGAAGAATACAAATCATTTCTATACTTTTATGAAGGTATGCCTATTGAAGAAGATTATGTAAATCAAGTTGCAAACCAACAGTAAGTTTTAGTGACTATCAAGTCACATAATATGACTTCCAAGTTGCATTCAGGAACTAAGCTACATTTAGGTGTTGAGTTATAGAATGAATTTGAGGCACATTCTAATTCTAAGATTAGTGTACATGAAAGAAACATTGAACTACCTAACAAAGATGTACATAATGATTCAAAAGTTGAAAGACCAAGTGCAGAAACCATAGCAAAAGTAAGATTGTAAAAGTATGTCAACAGACATCACTCTACTGTGCAAATCATTGGAGATAAAGATGCTAGACCAATGATAAGAAACAAGTTGAGAAATGATACATGTTTGCTAAGTATGCAATAATCTAAATAGTGAAAGATGCTTTAGAGG